>CM062297.1:724917385-727324327 GCA_031216915.1 Pictodentalium vernedei | reverse complement strand
TCCGGACGAGAAAGTAACCCATTTGTCTGCTCGTGACCATTTATTCTAATAAAAAACATTCACAGTATTTCCCTGTGTTAACTTCGGGAAGTGAAGCAATGCTTGTTTGCTATGGTGAAGAAGTTCTGCTTTACTGGCAAAATTGGACCCAGTCACCAATGCTGGAGGTGGAAGTCTACTAAACTGGACGACATGGGTGTAAACGATTGATGAAACTTGATTTTATCTCCATGTTGTTGTCACAATTAGCTATAAATAGTATTAAATACCAATAAATAATTTGGATTTTCCTAAAGGGAAAATCTATTTGTTATTGCAATGATTATTTGGATTTTCCTAAAGGGAAAATCTATTTGTTTATTGCATTGATTATTTTTTTTTTTTTTTTATTATTCTTCCACACTTTATTTTCACTATTTCTTGAAAATGCTCTTGACAATGTTTTTTAAAGTTTCTGTACTCATAAAGGGTCATAAGTTGTAAGCCCTCGTCATATTCTCATTCTTCTGAAAATGTTTTTGTTAACCCTTTAAACAAAATAGTCGGCAGCTCATATCTTTGGACTGGAAAGGGTGATTGACTTGAAATTTTTGCAGACATGTCGGCAATACACCCATCTATCAGCGTATGGTAGAAAAATGTATTTAGTTAACACCTTTCTGCCAAAAAATTTTCGAAACGAAAAAAAAATTTCAAAATTTGACCATTTTTGAACTCATCTCGGACATGGATATGCTGAACCATCCAAAATGGCTTAGAAATGAGGACTGTATCACCGAATTGTAAAAACCATCGAAAAAATTTCGATTCGAATTTCTGATAATCCAAAAATGGTGGCCGAAAAATCGTATTTTTATTTTCAGTTATTTATGCTTTTCAGGCCATTTGGAGACAAAAAAAAAAAAAATTTTCCACCAGAAAAATTTTCGGTTTGGACTGAAATTTTTCGACCAAAAGTCAGAAATTTTTGTTACGGCTGGGCTACTTTTGCTGTCACAGTACTCAACAACGGGGATGATTTGAAAGCTTCTAAGGGTAGAAATGTTGAACTCACAGTGTACACGAATAGTTATCGTCTTTTGAATTGATGTTGTGCCTCGTTTGGCTTCGTTTGGCTTCTGCTAGCAGTCAAACATGGCTTCGGGACACTGTGACCAAAAATTGAAAAAAATTTTCTTGTGTTTTTTTTTTACTTTATTATGTCTAGATTCATTAGTTCTCATAAATAAAACTATCTGCACATTGTGGAACATGTTTTTCCAGCCAAAACTGCCCCAAAACGCCCAAATGTGTGGGAGAAGATATCTTTGGACTGAAAGGGGCGATTGACTTGAACTTTTCACAGGAATGACTGTAATACACTTCTCTTTAATCAAGGGCACAAAATGGTAGATTGTTAACACCTTTCTGCCAAAACATTTCACGAAACCGAAAAAAACTTCGTATTTTTATTTGGTATCGAGCTCCCTTCAGTCTTGCTGAGTAGAACAGTGAGTAAAACCACTAAGGAAAATCCCGTGTATTGTTCCGAAGGTACAATCACTTCCTCTAGTTATTATTATTATTATTATTATTATTATTATTATTCTTCCACACTTTTATTTTCACTATTTCTCGAAAACGCTCTGAACGATGTTTTTTAAACTTTCTGTACTCATAAAGGGTCAAAAGTTCTATGCCCTCGTCATATTCCCATTTTTCTGAAAATGGTTTAGTTAACCCTTTATGCCAAAAAACACAAAAATAATCGGCAGCTCAGATCTTTGAACTGGATAGGGCGATTGACTTGAAATTTTCGCAGACATGTCAGCAATACACCCCTCTATTAGAATACGGTACAAAAATATATGTAGTTAACACCTTTCTGCAAAAACATTTTTCGCAACGAAAAAAAAGTTCAAAATTTCACCATTTTTGAACTCAATCTCGGTACAGGGATATGCTGAACCATCTAAAATGGCTTAGAAATGAAGACTGTATAACCGAATTGTAAAAACAATTGAAAAAATTTCGATTCGAATTTCCGACAATCCAAAATGGCGGCCGAAAAATCGTATTTTTATTTTCGGTTATCTATGCATTTCAGGCCATTTGGAGACGAAAAAAAAAAATTTTTTGCACCAGAAAAATTTTCGGTTTGGACTTAGAAATTTTCGACCAAAAGTCGGAAATTTTTGTTACGGCCGGGCTACTTTGCCGTCACAGTACTCAACAACGGGGATGATTTGAAAGCTTCTAAGGGTAGAAATGTTGAATTCACAGTGTACATGAATAGTTATCGTCTTTTGGAATTGGTGTTGTTCTTCGTTTGGCTTCTGCTAGCAGTCAAACATGGCTCCGGGACACTGTGACCAAAAATTGAAAAAAGTTTTTTTGTATTTTTTTTTTACTTTATTATGTCTAGATTCATTAGTTCTCATAAATAAAAACTATCAATGAGGGCCATGAGTCCTAATAAATAAAACCATCAGTGTTTGGGGCAAAATGTTTCTTCTTGGGCAAAAACGCCCCAAAACGCCCAAACATTCATAGGCCAATATCTCATGAAGGAAAAATGCTATCGACTTAATTTCGCGACATACTTGTCAGAATTACTCTTGTCTAAAACAAATATAATCGGTATTTTTTTCCATTTTTTATGTTTTCTGCCAAAATTTTTCACAAAACTGAAAGTTATCTCGAAAATCCGCCATTTTGGATTGAAATATCGGAACCCCAGGAGCGATTTTTTAAATAAAGTTCAGCAATTAATAACTCATTTTATACCCTAAGAGAAAATGGAAAAACCAAAAACTCCTTGTCGCTAGATTTTGCTGTAGATGAGGGTGAAGGAAGGTACCCTCAAATGTGGGTCGAAGTTGGCGAAATTGAAAAAAAGGTTAAATGTATGGCAATGGTATAAACTACTGGCGGTCTCGACGATATACGGATGCGAAATAACACCTTGAAGCCAGTTAGGCAAGTTGGCACAAGAAACGGGGACTTCATGCTCAGTCGCAGCTCTACACTCGTCTACAACACTGCCTAGGGCCATTCCAAACTGATAGAGTCTGGACGAATAGTGTTCTCACTTTCCACGCGATGGGCGATGTTTCCACGCTGTCTGGACACTCGAATTGGATGCCATAATGTCGGACAGGCTCTGTAGAACAAGTTCTGAAAATTTCAAGTCGCTGTCTTCCACGGTCTCGACACAGCTCGTGTATGTCTGAAGTGCAATTGTAATGTCTAATTGGAGAATTTTCGTGAATCTTTTCCTGCCAAAAAGATACTCACCGCCGATTTCTTATAACTTCAAATTCTAACAATTATCTAAGGTTTAAATGTAGTGTCTGGGAGGGCCCCCCCCCCCCACACACACACACTGCAGCTCCAGCCACTAACACTAACCCTAACCCTACACCCCCCCCCCCCCCCCCCCGCACTTTCCCACCTTAGCAGCATTCTGGCTCGAAAGTAGCTAAAATGACAAGAGGCTAAATTAATGTATGACAACGGTACAAATTACGAGTGGTGAAGGACGATATTGAGACAAACAATCATACCTTGGAGCCGGTTAAGCAATGTGGCACCGAAACCTGGCACTTTATGCTCAATCACTGCTGTACAGCCATCTACATCACTGCCCAAGTCCATTCCAAACTGATAAAGTCGGGACGAATAGTACTCTCTCTTTCCACGCGTCGTGTGGTGCTTCCACGTCATGGAAACACTCGATTCCAGTGCCAAAATGTCGGCCAGGCTTCGTAGAACAAGTCCTGAAAATTTCAAGTCGCTACTTTCAGCGGTCTGGACACAGTCCGTGTATATCTGAAGTGCTATTTTAATGATGTTTAATATGCAAAGTTTCGTGAATCTTTTCCTGCATGCCAAAAACCTACTTACCACCAATTTCTTTTGACTTTTAACTTCTGACGTTTCTCAAAGATTTAAAGGTTGCGTTGGGTTCCCTGGGTGGCGGTCTTAAAGAAGCAACTTCGATTTACAGTCAACTCGTCACCAGTCACACCCAGTTGTAAGTTTTAAGAGGAACTACCCCAGAGAGGGATGAGTAGGGCAGTCTGCGCCCATTCACGACGTCTTCTTTCCTACCGGCTTGAAAAAGACCAAATTCCAAAAATTACCTCCTCTCTTCAAACCGCTATTTCTCAGCCAATTCTTGGCGGATTTCCATGAAATTTTCACTCAGCGTTCACGAATATTTGTTGCATCACATGCCCTGAAGAGTGACACGAATTTCGCATTTCGTCATTCTCGAAATCGAGAAAAGCGTATGTGCATGCGCACGAGGTTCTCGCGGGCCACATGCTGGGTTTCTGGATTTTCCAGCGATGTGGTCGTGTTTGGCAGAGCTTCTAGAACAAATGCTGAAAACTTCGAGTCGCTGCTCCAAAAACTCTCGCCACAATATACTGTACATGGAACGGAGTGTTTACTTTTTATTTGGATTTTCCTAAAGGGAAAATCTATTTGTTATTGCAATGATTATTTTTTTTTTTTTTTATTATTTTGGATTTTCCTAAAGGGAAAATCTATTTGTTATTGCAATGATTATTTTTTTTTTTTGGATTTTCCTAAAGGGAAAATCTATTTGTTATTGCAATGATCATTTTTTTTTTTTTTTTTTTTTTTATTATTATTATTATTATTCTTCCACACTTTTATTTTCACTATTTCTCGAAAACGCTCTGAACGATTTTTTTTAAAGTTTTTATACTCATAAAGGGTCGTAAGTTGTATGCCCTCGCCATATTCCCATTTTTCTGAAAATGTTTTTGTTAACCCTTTAACAAAAATTGTCGACAGCTCATATCTTTGGACTGGAAAGGGCGATTGACTTGAAATTTTCGCAGACATGTCCGCAATATACCCCTCTATCAGCATATGGTACAAAAATGTATGTAGTTAACACCTTTCTGCCAAAACATTTTTCGAAACGAAAAAAAATTTCAAAATTTGACCATTTTTTAACTCAATCTCGGGACATGGATATGCTGAACCATCCAAAATGACTTGGAAATGAAGACTCTATCACCGAATTGTGAAAACCATCGAAAAAAATTCGATTCGAATTTCCGACAATCCAAAATGGCCGCCGAAAAATCGTATTTTTATTTTCGGTTATTTATGCGTTTCAGGCCATTTGGAGACGAAAAAAAATTTTTTTTTTGCACCAGAAAAATTTTCAGTTTCGACCAAAAGTCGGAAATTTTTGTTACGACCGGGCTACTTTGCCGTCACAGTACTCAACAATGGGGATGATTTGACAGCTACTAAGGTTAGAAATGTTGAAATCACAGTGTACATAAACAGTTATCGTCTTTTGGAAATGGAGTTGTTCTTCGTTTGGCTTCTGCTAGCAGTCAAACATGGCTTCGGGACACTGTGAGCAAAAATTGAAAAAAATTTTGTTACGACTGGGCTACTTTGGGGTCAGAGTACACAATAACGGGTATGATTTGAAAGCTTCTGATGTTAGAAATGTTGAATTCACAGTGTACATGAACAGTTGTCATCTTTTGGAATTGGGGTTGTTCTTCGTTTGGCTTCTGCTAGCAGTCAAACATGTCTTCGGGACCCTGTGACCAAAAATTGAAAAAAAATTTCTTGTGTTTTTCTTTACTTTATTATGTCTAGATTCATTAGTTCTGATAAATAAAACTATCCGCATATTGCGGAAAATGTTTTTCCAGCCAAAACCGTCCAAAAGTTAAAAAATTTATAGTAATTTATATATTTTTTATACTTACCAATGACCCAGACTTAGCTGGTGCTAACTCCACAAAAAACCAGGGCCAAACACAAATTTTGCCCCCCAATCCCCAAAATTTGCATCCAAAACAAAAAGAAATCATGTCCTAAAGGACCTCCATAGTACGACTCTACTGCGCATGCGCAGTGACGCAGTCGTCCCGAAATTGGCGCCAAATATCATTCTTACTGGCAGTGCCTGGTCAGCGCTATGTACTCAGCGGGGAGGCAAGAGTTCCCAACTCAGGGAGGGCCATCCCCGTCTGGGTCATTGGTAAGTATAAAAAATATATAAATTACTATAAATTTTTTAACATTTTTATACTGTACCAATGACCCAGACTTAGCTGAATAGTAAACAGGCTGGAGGGCCTAGGACATAGAGGAAAATCCAATAAGCTCAATTATAAAATAAAGAGATAACCCCTTAAGGAGAAAAGGAGTATTAGGCTTTACATGTATCTTTCTTATTTAATATTTAAATTAGAAAGATACACTACCCTTAATAATTGAGCACAACAACATTCATGTTCTCTATTAATATCCAGTATAACCTTTATACTAATTATTATTAAAACAAGCCAATAAATAAAGTAGTCCAGAGAATTGAGACTCTTTATAATCATTTAAAAGTGTCCGAGTATTGTATATTAAAGCCCGTTTGACACTTGACATATACAAATGCTTCACACCGAGCTACACTTTAAAAATAAGACATGAATGAAAATAAACATTAATATTACACTTTAAAACCATCCCGGAAGCGACTCAGAAATACTGTCTTGGAGGAGGCATTCCCTTGCTTTTCACTATAAAGCAGGTGACCTAAGGGAACACCCGCCCCCCCCCCTTCCCCTTGCCCTGGGTCAAATAGCCCAGAGCGAAGAGGGCAGCCGGACGGAGTCACTGCCGGAACAGAAAGCCTGCATAACTATAGTTGCAACTGTTTAGTGGACGACATTCTGAGCAACAGATAACGGACCTAAACAATGCAGGTCTCCAGAAATGGACTCAATATTTCTGAGATAAAAATTAGTAAATGTGGATGGCTGAGACCAATAAGCAGCCTTCATTAAATCTGTAATAGCAACACTATTAGCATAAGCCCAGGAAGTAGAAAGAGCTCTTACTTCATGAGCAGAAATCTTAAGCACAGACTGCTGAGAAGAAGATAAATCTTCATACGCAGTACGGATAGTTAACTGAATCCATCTAGCAATAGAATGGACTGAAATGTCCTTTCTATTAGGCATCAAAGACAGAAAGAAACGTTTCCGTCCCTTTCTGATGAACTGAGATCTCTGTTTATAGATACGTAGTGCTCTAACAGGACAGAGTAAAGGCCTACGCCCGTCTGAAGACGGAAGAGCCTTAATAACAATAGGTTCCGGATATTTATTAGGAGCCTGATTCTTAGCTAAAAAACCGACGTTAGTAGTGAAGGTGATAGTGTTCCCAACACTACGATAATGAGAATCATCCACCGATAGTGCATGAAGCTCACTGACTCTTCTGGCAGAAGAGAAAGCTAAGAGAAAAGCTGTCTTATAAGATAAGAATTTGAAATCTACTGTCCCAAGAGGTTCAAATGGCTTTTCCTTCAATTTAAGGAGAACCCAAGCTAAATTCCACTTAGGAATTAATCTAAGAGTTCTTGGTCTATTTATCGAAAAGTTTCTAACCAATTTCGATAAAGAGACATTAGATCCAATTTGTAAACTATCATGATGTGCATAGGTATCAGATAACATAGATCTATAACCCTTTATAGTAACCGGTTGCAGTTTGATTTCGTCAAACAAGTATACTAGAAAGTTAGCAATGTCTGGTATAGAGGGATCAAATATATCAACAGAATGATCCCTACACCAACGACGGAAAACCTTCCACTTAGCCGCATAGTTTAGCGAAGAGGAGGTCCTCCTACAGTTAGAAATCGCGTCCACTGCTCGTCCTGTAAAGTGCTTGCCATGCAAGAAGGACCGCACAACGGAAAAACGTGAAGGTTGAGACCTTGCGGGTTGTGATGCAGTTGGCGCGATTTCCCCTGCCAAAGAAGATCCTCTCGTGGAGGGAGCTTCCGCGGTAGGTCCCACAACAGACACCTGAGTAGATTTATCCACGGTCTCTGTGGCGACAGAGATGCTACCAACAGAATCTTGCATTGAGATTGTTTTATCTTTAGCAATACTTGTTGAATTAACGGCGCTGGAGGATACGCATATCCTATCATTCCGTCCCAAGGGATCGATAGAGCGTCTACAGCAAATGCTCTTGGATCCGGACACGGGGACACATACGTCTGCAACTGATTGTTGAGATGTGTCGCAAATAAGTCTATCATTGGCCGTTCCCATTGGTAGCAAATCTGATTGAATACTTGTTTGTTGAGAGTCCACTCCGACGGCAACAAGCGACCCTTTCGAGAAAGGGAGTCTGCTAGCACATTCAGACGACCCGGTATGTGACGGACCGAAAGAAGAACGTGATGTTCCAACGCAAACAGAAGGATTCTTTCCGTTAGATTGAACAACGGAACTGAATGAGTGCCTCCCTGATTCCGTATATACGCCACTACTGTCGTATTGTCGGATAGGATTTGGACATGAGCATCGTGAATAATGTCCATCCAGTGACGTAACGCAAGCCAAATTGACATCATTTCCTTGATGTTTATGTGCTTGCACAGGAATTGCGGATCCCAAAGACCCTGGCATCTCGAATCCGTTGGGATTAATGATGCACCCCAACCTGTTTGACTGGCATCCGTCATAATGGTAAAACTCGGATCCGGCAACTGCAGCGGAACTCCTTGAGTTAACCACTGAATGTTTGCCCAAGTCTGAATCTCTTGTTTCACTTGATCTGACAAGAGAACGTCTACATCGAGCGAATGAATTTTCACACTCCAATTCTGAGTCAAGAAAATTTGAAGAGGCCGTGTGCGTAGCCGTCCCATCGGAATGAGATCCGCAGCGGCTCCGCACAGACCTATCAGTCTCATAAATTCTCTCGCTGTGACTTTGTCTGTATTTAGACAATAGCGAGCGTAACAACTGACTAATTTCGCTCTGGTTAACGGCAGACGAACGAGATTGTTGTGCGTCTCGAAGCTCATTCCCAGATGAGTGAATGACTTGGACGGCACCAGATCCGACTTCTCCTCGTTTACTATGAAACCGAGACGTCGGAGCAATAGAAGAAGATTCTGAACATCGTTCTGAAGCGTTAACTCGTTGCCGTACCTCTGAAGAATGTCGTCCAGGTAGGCCGACGTTACCGCAGACGAATGAGCTCGGAAGTAAATCATTACCGAGTTCATTACTCGAGTGAAAGCCCAGGGTGCTAGATTCAATCCGAAGCACATGGCCCGGAACTGATACACCACTCCTAGGACTGCGAAGCGTAGATACTTTCGGAATGTCGGATGTACCATGACGTGAAAGTACGCATCTTTGAGATCTATGCTCGTTGCATAATCGTTCACCCGAATACTCGCTCTGACCGATCGAATCGTCTCCATATAAAACTTCGGAGCGATGATCAGCTTGTTTATCCAGCTCAAATCTATGACTGGACGGAACGAGCCGTCTGGTTTCGGAACCAGAAACAGATGGCTGTAGAATCCCAGCGATTCCTGGTTTTCTACGACCTCTACCGCGTTCTTCATTAAAAGAGACTGCACCTCTGATAGCAGAGCGTCTCTTTTCTGAGGGTTTGACGGAAGATGAGTCCACTTTGGACTTCGAGTTAATGGAGGCTTTCGTTTGAAGGATATCTTTAGACCTTCCGAAGTCACTCCTCTCACCCAAGGGTCGTCCGTAATCGACGCCCACTCTTGAGAAAAACTCGACAACCTTCCGCCAACCGGAACGCGATAGAGGTTTGAGCCATCACCTCCTGGATCTGCGAGGCCTGCGGTAGGAGAAACCACGTCTTCCACGACCCGCACCTCGCCTCGTCGACCTCGGGGCGTCCGACTGATTGTCCCGGCCTGAAGGACGTCCCGAACGAGAGTCGCTATCCTGACGGTCTCTCGAATAAGAGCTAGAGGACGCACCGGAACCTCTATAGGAACCTCTCTTGGGCGGATAAGACCCAGAAGTGCCTGCCTTATTCGTGTCTGCTGAATCCGACCTTTTAGGAGCGGATCTAAACAACAGAGAATCACTAGCTTTCTTTTTAATATTATCATAAATAGCGGAAAGCTTGCCGTCAAAGAGAAGATCTCCTGAGACCGAAGCGACTCTAAGAGAGTTCTTCACCTTAGAATCCACTAGTGTGGATGTAGACAGGGCTGCGTCACGTCTAACCAACTCCAGATTAGCCACTGAAAGG
Source organism: Pictodentalium vernedei (assembly GCA_031216915.1). Taxonomy (NCBI): domain Eukaryota; kingdom Metazoa; phylum Mollusca; class Scaphopoda; order Dentaliida; family Dentaliidae; genus Pictodentalium; species Pictodentalium vernedei. Next base: position 727,314,238 of record CM062297.1, on the reverse strand, counting down.
GCGGAGTTACACGTGGAATAAGCTACTGCCCTTGAAAGAAGTCTTAAGGAGGATTGTATATCCTGAAACTCTTCCCCTTGAAGACGCAGTGATAACGCCTTCGTAAGGTGATCTGCGTAAGATAAGGCATCTAAATTGGCTCTGTTAGACGCAATAGCTGTTTCCAACACTGCGGTTGGAATAGAAGCTGACGACGGTAATGATAGCTCTAAGTCTTCCGCCTCGTCGTCCATACGCAGAGGAACTCTCGGTATACCCTGACCTGCCGTGTCGAATTTATTCCTTGCATTAATGAAAGGCAGGTTGAGAGTATTTGCGGACAAGAAGCCTGCTTTCCCTGTCCTGGAAGCAAGTTTAAAAATAGCGTCGTTCAATAATTCAAATGTTCTTGCAACATTATTGGACTGCGACGGAAACTCGGGAGCGATGTCCCTGAACCGCTCGAAAAAATCAGAGTCCAATGACGCTATAATTCTCCTGTCCGGAAGCGCAGCAGTCTGGCCCGACGGAACAACTTGAGGAAGAAAGTGCCGGATGAAGTCTACGGCAGCTTTGTGTTGTTCCGAAAGGGATAGCTCCAATTCATCCGTATCCCTTTCACCATCCGGTCGGACCTCCCGATGTTCCCGGTCGTCCGCCCCCGATGCTTCGGCGGAGCGTACCGACCCAGCGCCGTCGGATAATTCTCGATCCGACACCGTCTCTGTCGGCTGCTGGGATGCTGCGATAAGCTGTGCTATCTGCACTAGAATGTCCGACGTCGAGACCTGCGGAGGAGCGGTCTTTCGCTGCTTTGCCGAGGGCAGCTCCGCATCGGATGGCTCCCGCATACTTTTCCTATGCGAACGTCCGGAGTCCATCGGTCTCGAGTCCCTGGCTGCCGGATGGTGTGACCTGGTCGCCGAATAATCCTTCCTCGGCGAAGCTGGCAAGATATCGGAGGTCACGCAGCCAAGGTGCGGTCGTGTGCGCCGGCGAGAAGAGGAAGCCTTAACAGTCTCTGCGGACTGCTTATACAACGGAGCGTCCCGAGCGACGGACGTATGCTCCGCTAAAGACACATTTTGTACCACAACATCTGGTCCCAGATGTTGTTGTACGAGAGAGGGGCCTCTCTCGCTCGCGGCCCGGCTGGACCTGGACGAGCTAGGAACCGGACTAAAAGGCTTCCTCCGTTCTCGTTCACTATCCGCCGTCACTGGGTGTGCATCTATTATTTTTATAGTGCTCGCATCACCCAAAATTTCCTCTTGGACCGCATCGGACGAACCCGGCTGCCGAACCATTCGGTGAATGGACGCTACACCGGGCGAGCTAGCGGACGACATTTGTCTAATCTCCATGAGCACTTTTGCCGCTAGCTCTGTATTTAATTGTGACGACGGACGCACACTTGAAGAAGATAACATGGAAACATCACCCTGTTCTGGTTCCTCTGAAATAGAAACTGAGAGAGTAGAGTGACCTTGTGGAGAAAGAGCCGGCATCGCTCTTTCTCCAGAAACAACATATCGTGACACACGTTTCCAATGTTTCTCATCCCAATGTTCACATACAGGACAGGGATTAATGCGAGAACACTGACTACAATTTATGCAATAATCATGAAAGTCAGAGGAAGATTTCTTCCTATTACAATTTGAACAAGTTCCTTTCATTGTGAAGGAACAACAATAAGTCCTAGTTACTCGCAAAAACCCCTGACACAAAGATACATAATAACATGATCCATTAATAAATGAAAAAACAATTGCAAAACAAAATAATTTTGAAAAAATATTTTTTCAGAGAAGCCCAAGTTGCTGAAAAGTAACGTTGAGCCCCGATGGATCCGATGGCAAAGTGTGGTCAAAAATTATAAAATTATATAAAATAATTAATGAGACACTTTCGGATAATATAAATGTATCTTATAATGAGATAAACTACCTCAAAGGCAAACAGCCCCCCTCAAAAAAAGGCTGTTGCCAATGAAAACAAACAGTGTAAACACAGCAGAAAACATGACTCCAGGCACTGAAAAAACTGGCCCGGAATCAGTCCTCAATTATACTCTATCTGATGCAAAACAGAGACTCCCAGGGGAGAATCTGCAGAACATCAGATGGAAGATGCAGAACACAAACGTTATACACCCATGGGTGAAAACGTAACTATGGGGAAAATAACAGAAAACATTCTGTAACCAAGCAACTCTCCCAGGGAAATTTTAGAAATGAAACTTCTCAAAAATATGCCAAAAGCATGGGAGAATTGCAAGGGGGGACTTTAGAAGGTTAGGGGAGAGGAAACACTGAATAAGCAGTGCAACAATTAGCAAGAATGACAACAAGAGGCGTTTGCCTCGAAAATAGGCAACTTAACATAATTTTAACAAAAAATTTTAAGTACAGCCCTGATTATTTTTTGCCACTTCTTTTTTCCTCTCCTCCTTCTATCCTCCTTAGAATCACATTTTCTCCAAGAATTACGTGTCTGGCATCCTTTAAACTGAGATTTACAAGCACAAAGATCAGTGAGATGTTGACTGATGAAGGGCCAAACAGAGAATGATATTTGGCGCCAATTTCGGGACGACTGCGTCACTGCGCATGCGCAGTAGAGTCGTACTATGGAGGTCCTTTAGGACATGATTTCTTTTTGTTTTGGATGCAAATTTTGGGGATTGGGGGGCAAAATTTGTGTTTGGCCCTGGTTTTTTGTGGAGTTAGCACCAGCTAAGTCTGGGTCATTGGTACAGTATAAAAATATGCCCAAATATGCAGGAGCCGATATCTTTGGACTGGAAGGAGCGATTAACTTGAACTTTTCATGGGAATGACTGTAATACACTTCTCTATTAATCAAGGGCACAAAATGGTAGTTGATTAACGCCTTTCTACCAAAACATTTCACGAAACCGAAAAAAAATCAAATTTTTATTTGGTTTGGAGCTCCCTTAGAGCTCCTTTGACTGAGTAGAACAGTCAGTAAAACACAAAGGAAAATCCTGTGTATTGTTCCGAAGGTACAATCACTTCCTCTAGTGTTCAATCTACATTTTCTACTCTCCTCGATTGCAACGGACACACCCGGCATCATGGTACCCTCGGATGGAGTACCGCTTCACTGGTCCAGCTAGCTGGCGACGGGGATCTGAAACCACGCTGTGGTTTATTGCCCTGTTTAATATTCATGAGCACTTTTGCTGCTGGCTCTGATTGACTATCTAAATGCGACAACGGAAGCACACTCTCTGATGGCGTCACGTAAACATCACCATGTTCTTGTTCCTCTGTAAATAGAAACTAAAAAACTAGAGCGACCTTTGGGCGAGAGGACCGGCGGCAGCCTCTCACCGTGAGAGGACCGGCAGTGGCCTCTCGCTAACAATGTACCGTGACACCCGTCGGCAACGTTTGTCATTCCATGTGACATATGTTGAGCAAGAATTAGTGGAAGTACATAGACTACAAGCAAGGCAACCTACATGTAAATAAGAGGAAAGACTTCCTCACCTTGCTTATTGAGCAATATGCTTACATAATGAAGCAAACTAAGTCGATCGTACTCTCACCAACTCCACACTGAATAATATAAAAAGATACATAACAAAAAACATTCAAAATATAAATCGAAAAATAGTTTACACAAAAAAAATTTTTGAAAAATTTTGACAAGTTCCCAAAGGGAATGAAGTGCCCAAATGTATCCCAAAAGAGCCCAAGTGTGGACAAAAAATAATTTTTTCATCCAAAAAATTAACTGCTACAGTACGGGACTGTTTAATGTATCTTACAACAGACCTACCATATAATAAATAGGAAACTACCTATATATAAAGAACGTTGCTAATGTAAACAACGTCAGACTGAAAACTGGAAACGGGACCCCAGGCAACACGGCCCGAAGTCAGTAACAGATTTTTGAACTATCCAATGTAAGGCAAGATCTTCATCAGAAGAAAAAACGATACACTGGATGTATGATGCATGACTAAAAATGCCTAAACACCCAAAGGGTGAGGACGTAACCCTGGGGATATACAGAATAAACTTTCTGTGTAACACGTTAAACTCCCAAGAACATTTTTTTAAAATTTCCAAAAAACAAGACAAAAAGCTTGGGAGTTTAGCTGGGGAAGATCAAGGGAGGGTACGGAAGGAATACTTAACCAACAGGGGAAAAATCATTATCAACAATTATGACGTCAGGCCCATGTTCCGAAATTGGGGAACATGAACTAATTTTTATAAATATTATAAAACTACAGCCCTGAACGTTTCAAACCACCATTTCTTCCTTCCTTCATCCAGTTGTGTCCTTGGATCCACCAAATTAACCATTGATTTGTGTCTGGCATCATTATTAATTATTAACTGAGATTTAAAAAGCACAAAAGTCAGTTTGTTGTTATCTGACAAGGGCCAAACAAAGAATGGTGTTGGCGCCAATTCCGGTCACTCCCTGACGTCCTGCGCATGCGCAGAGAGTAAATTTATGGAAGACCAGATAGGACTTCTAATTTTCAGTTCTGCATGTAAATTTTGGGGATGGGGGGGGGGGGGGGGGAATTTGTGTTTGGCCCTAGATATTTTTGAGTTAGTACCAGCTATGTTTGGGCCATTGGTATACTGTGTAAAAATATTCTGATTGATGGTTCTGGAGAAGATGTTTATTAATTTTGGAAAACAATTTATGGGTGCTATCAGAGTTATACTCCTTTTGGTGCCCCATGTGGACATGGCAACTTTATTTGAACAAACTTGAATTGATATATAATAATCTCCAAACCACATGAACGGTCAGTCGGTTAAAGTCATTTTTGAAATTTTGCACACTGCAGTGGATTACGAGGAGAAGGCGATAATGTAAAGATGGACGGATGATGGATGGACGATGGACAGATGGACGATGGATGATGGAAAGAAAGTAATCACTTAAGCTCCCCCGACTTTCAGTCAGGTAAGCTAGTAAATAAATAGGCCTCAAGAATTTTACTTATCTTTTGCTCCCTCATAATAAGGTAGCACTTTACAGGCAGCAAAGGCTTCACTAGAAACCACTGCCAATGTACTGAACTATCATAAGCAAGATGACTAAAAGCATGCATGTTGGAACATTGGTTCTACATGTACATGCCTGTCACAAAAGTCTCACAGAAATGGGAATATAGGCCCTTACATGTAAAACTCAAAAACAAAAGTAAATATGAAGTTTATTTTTACCAGGGATTATGAACTGGTAGAACTCACAATGACAAGTGTACACCAGTACTCTCAAAAATTAAATAAAATAAATTAACTAAAAACTGATTCTCACAGCAGAAGTTCATGAGAATCAAAACTGATTCTCAAAAATCGCGAAGAATTTTTAAGGCTTCGAAGATGACTCAGTCATGATATGATTGAAATTCTCTGCTTGTTTTCTTAATCACTGTCCTGTACAATTAAACATGGTTCATTTTCTTAATAACAGTACTGTACCATTATACATGGAGATAAACATTTCTATAGTTCCCTCCCGAAATTAAAATGCTTATGCTATTCAAGAAAAGATTTTGCTAACATCATCCGCTCATTATGATAAGAAAGTAAAGGGTTAAATCTGACCCATAACACTTTGCTGTGTCCATAACTGGTTCAGTATTTGGAGTCCATGCTTAAGCTCTTTCAAAAACTGCTGGAACTGTGCTTCATATATTTTGGATATCTTCATATGCAATCAAATGTAAATGACAACCTGCTCATATGGATTTGTTTTGTTGCAATCTATTGTAAAGTTCCTCACAGTCCCATAAATTAATTTACAATGGAACAATTATTGATAAATAAAGTTCAATTTTAACCCCACCCCTCACTTGTCACTCCACCACACCCTTCCCTCATCACTCGAGTAGGCTGGAGGATTTCTGGATTGAATAGAACTCTGTATTTGGTTCTGTGGTCTTTATTCTTCACAAACCCTATATACCTCTGCTATCTGATAGGTGCAATTTCAAAGACCAGTCTTTCGATTTTGAGGTGAGTTGTTGCACTTGTGCACTATCGCACCTGCAATTTTTAGTTTTTGCGAGAAGATAACCCTGTGCCTCGGTTCCATCTAGCTAGTAATTAACCCTTAACTAGCAAAACAGCTGCATCCGTCATGTAATATACAAATTGTGCAGTTTTTTTTAAAAATCGACAAAATCATATCATGTGATACCTCATTGGAATGATCTCATTGGTGTACTTAAAGAAATTTGACGAACATACCAATAACCCTGATTACAGAACAGGCATAAGTACACATGTTGGCACCCCAGAGTGGAAATAGAGAGGCAACAGCAGTGAGCTACATGAACTTTGTTCAGTGCACCTAGCCCCCCCCCCCCCCCCCCACGCCTCTCCAAACAGATACCCTGACCAACTCATACAACATAAACATTCATACATACACCAATGATACCAAGCCACATCTAAACCATCATCACACTGACCATCTCAACTCTTATTTTTTCAGTGGGGGAAAGCATCAAATACACCATCTCAATCTCCCTGACAATTTGGTAGATGACTCCCAGCCTTTAAAAATACTTTCAGAGTTTTTTTCAAATCCATTTTTGTAACCGATATGGGTCATAATGTCAAATCCACTCTCTGGCTAGTACTACTACTCAGCTTCTTCTCTCTGGTCCAAACAACCTCTCCCATTTGGCTTGACCCAATCGGGTGGCTTCCAAATTTCCCCCAGATGCTTGGCCAAAATCGACTGGGGCTCTGTTGTGGATCTTAAGACCTCCAACTGAAGTAGGAGGAATCTCCTTTGGCAACCCATTTGCCCCATCTTGGGACAATTGCTTACTGGATTTGTATAATACGCTGGAGACCAAGCCTGAAAATAAGCAGACTGTCATCTGCAAAATGAGGTCCCCAGAGGGTGAATTTGGTGATGCTACCCTGCACAGGGTAGCATCACAAAATTTATCCTCTGTGAACCTCAGTCTGAATCAAGGTCCCAAGCAAAAACAGAACGATGTACTTAGAGGATAAATTAGCCCCCTGTATGGGATAGCATCAGCAAATTCACCCTCTGGGGACCCCATTTTGCAAATGACAGGTTGCTAATATTCAGGCTTGCTGGAGACAGACATGATCAAACTGGAGACAGAATGTATTTGTAAAAAGGGGTTGCAAACAGGTCAATACAAAGTCATTGGAATGGCAGATTATACTTGCTCAAGGACCAGCAAGTGACACTATCCCCAGAACTGTAACTGGAGACAGACTATACCTGTGAATGAGAACCATGAGTCAGTTCATTCAACAACACCAATAGTGGCAGACTACCTAAATACCTGAAGACTAACAACAAACAAACCCAGACAGCAGGGTTGTGCACACGGACAGCATCTTTGGCTCCATACTTGAGCCTTCTTTTTCCCAACTGGGCACTGCATGTGATAGATATATCATTGTACAGCTGATGGGGTTGAATGGGATTAACAAATCCCACATCATCCTTGTGCACCATCAATACAAAAACCAGTCAATTGCCACTGCCATAAACATTTACTTTTATCTATTAATCACTTTTGAGTAAATAAAAAAGACTTATATAAAATAACTTTCAGGGAGTCTGAAGTTAAACAAAGAGATTTATGGTCTGAAATCACAAAAATGGGCCAAAGTTACTTGGGCCAAAGATGCAGAGTTTGAACATCACTGTAACTCAACCACACCACCAAGAATATAGTCAGAATAAATGTAGTTTATGAAGGTTCCAAAAATGTGAGTAAATATTGACAAACATGAGATTTCCTAATTTTACGCGAACAATTATTAAAAGATAAATATTTTGTACCTTCACAGTTGGTGAGCCCAGAATTATTGGAACTGACCCAGCCTTCAAAGGTCGCCAGAGTTTCTCTGTAACATAATCATTGCAAATCCCATTCTCCATGGCAAGAGAAAATTTATATTTTGCAACCAAATCATACATATCTTTATGTTCCATCCCCTGAATAGGGTCTTTTAAACTGAAATAAGAAAATAAAATATATTATACATGTGGAAAGTTAAAAAATTTATAGTAATTTCTATATTTTTTATACTTACCAATGACCCAGACATAGCTGGTGCTAAGTCTTAAAATATAGGGCCAAACACAAATTTTGCCCCCCAATCCCCCAAATTTGCATCTAAAACCAAAGAAAACATGTCCTGAAAGGCCCTCCACACTTCGCCTCTACTGCGCATGCGCAGTGTCAAGGACGTTCCGAAATTGGCGCCATTAATCATTCTAAAAACCAGTGCCTGGTAAGCGCTATGTACTCAGCGGGGAGGCAAGAGTTCCCAACTCCTGGGAGGGCCATCCCCGTCTGGGTCATTGGTAAGTATAAAAAATATAGAAATTACTATAAATTTTTTAACATTTTTATACTGTACCAATGACCCAGACATAGCTGAATAGTAAAAAGGCTGGAGGGCCAAGGACATAGAGCAAAATGGAATACGCTCAATAATATAAAATAGAGTCATCCCCTGTAGGGAAAAAGAAGTAATAGGCCTTACATGTATCTTTCTTATTTATGATAAATTAGAAAGATACAACACCTTCCAAAATTGAGCTTCATACATCCATGTACTCTATTAATATCCAATATAATCCTTATACTAATAATTTTTAAAGTAAGCCAATAAATAAAGTAAGTCTAGAGAATAGAGACTCTTATACTCCTAAAAGTGTCTGAGGATTGCATAATCATGTCCGTTGACATATGCAATAATCAAAAGCTATACTTTAAAAACTAAGACTTGAATGAATTTTAAAAACCTAAACTTCTCACTAAACAACCATCCCAATAACAGCTCAGAATGACTAACTCCGGAGGAGGTATCCCCTTGTTTTCATAGTAAAACAGGTGACCCGAGGGAACACCCTCCCCCCCCCCCCCTTTTTCTTGCCCTGGGTCAAATAGCCCAGAGCGAAGAGGGCAGCCGAACGGAGACACTGCCGAAACAGACAGCCTACCTAGCTATAGTAGCAACTGTTAAGTGAATGACATTCTGAGCAGTAGATAATAGACCTAACAATAGAGGCCTCCAGAAATGGACTCGATATTTCTGAGATAAAAATTCATGAATGTGGATGGCTGAGCGCAATGAGCGGCCTTCAAAAATCTATAATAGCGACACTATTAATGTAAGCCCAAGATGTAGAAGAACTCTTACTTCATGAGCCGAAATCTTAAGCACAACTGCTAAGTCAATGATATACCATAAGCAGTACCGATAGTTAATAGAATCCATTAACAATAGAATGGAGCGTAACATCCTTCTACTAGGCATCAAAGACAGAAGAAGCTTACGCCCATAGTAATAAACAGATATCTGTTTATAAATACATAAACTCTACCCGGAAAGAGTAAAGGCCTATGCCCGTACGAAGACGGAAGGACCTTAAAAACAATAGGTTCCGGATATTAGGAGCCTAACTCTTATGCAAAAATCCAACCTAAATAGTAACGGAAGTAGTGATTCCGAAACTATGAAAGTGAAAATCATCCATCGATAGTGCATGAAATTCACTGAGTCTACAGTAAAAGAGAAACCAACAGAATTACTGTCTAAAAGGTCAGAATTCGAAAACTACTGTTTCCAGAGGCTCAAATGATTACTTAGCTAAATAAGAACCGAAGTTAAAATCCATATAGGAATTTAATCTAAAGATTCGAAGTCTATTTATCAAAAAGTTACTAACTGACTTAGATAAAGAGACATAAGACTCAATTGTAAACTATCGTAGAGTGCATAGGTATTAGGTAACATAAACCTATAACCTTAATAATAACAGGCTGCAGTAGATCTTGTGAAACAAGTATACTAAAAAATTGCAATGAGTAGTATGGAGGGATCAACAATATGAACATAATGATCCCTACACCAACGACGGAAGAGCCTCCACTTTAGCCGCATAGAATAGCGAAGAAGAGGATCTCCTATAGTAAGAAATCGCGTCCAAAGCTCGTCCAGTACAATGCTTACAATGCAATACGGACCACACAACGGAAAACATGAAGGTTGCGACCTTGCGGGTTGTGATAAAGATGACACGATTTACCCAGTGAAAAAAGATCCTCACATTGAGGAAGATTTCACGTTAAGACCCACAGTAGACAAGAGAGTAAATTACCCATGATCTCTGTGAAGATAGAGATGCTATCAACAGAAATGTATTGTGGTTGTTTATCTTAGCAATACCTGCTGAAACAACAGCGCCGGAGGATACGCGTATCCTATCATTCCGTCCTATAGATCAATAGAGCGTTAACAACATTAGCTCAGAGATCTGGACAAGCCAACACATACGTCTGCAATTGATTAGCAAGCTGTGTCGTAAATAAATCATCATTGGGCGCTCCCATAGATAGCAAATCTGATTGAATACTTGTTTGTTGAGAGTCCATTCTGACAGCAACAAGCGACCCGTAAGTGAACGGGAGTCCGGTAAAACAATCAGACGACCCGGAATATGACGGACCAAAACAGAACTTGGTGTACTATAACCAACAGACGGATTCTTTCCATTAAATTGAATAACGGAAACGAAAGAGTGCCTCCCTGGTTCCGGAGATACGCCACTACTGTCGAAATAAAGGACAGGATTTGGGCATGCGTTTCTGAATAATGTTCATGCAATGACATAAAGCAAGCCTAAAAAAACATTATTCCGCGGAAGAAAATTGGTTGCTAAGAGACTGCGGAACCCAAAGACCCTGGCACTTCGAATCCGTTGGGATCAGTATTATATCCCAATCTGTTTGACTGGCAACCGTCATAACAGCCACACTCGGGTCCGGCAACTGCGGTGGCACTCTCTGAGTCAACCACCGAATGTTTGCCCCAGTCTGAATCTCTTGTAACACTAGATAGACAAGAGAACGTGTAAATCGAGCAATTCATGGATTGCCGAAAAGTTGCCGTCGAAGAGAAGCTCCTCCGAGAACGAAGCGACTCTGAGAGAGTTCTTAACCTTACTATCCACGCGTGTGGATGTAGCTAGGGCTGCGTCACGTCGAACCAACTCCAATCAGCCACTGAAGGGCGGAGTTATACGTGAACAAACTACTGCCCTCAAAAGAAATTACATTGAGAATAATATCCCGTAAATCTTTTCTTGAAGACGTAATGATAACGCCTCAGTAAGGCGGATTACGTATGATAAAGCGTCTAAGTTAAGTCTACTATACATCATGTCGTTTCCAACATTGAAGTTAGAAAAGACATAAACGGCGAAAAAGAATATTTCCAGTCTTTAACCACACCGTCTAGACGCATATGAACTCTCGGTATGCCCTGCTCTGCCAAAATAAACTATTCGTATAAATGATAAAACGGCAGAAATGAGCAACGCGGACAAGAAACTAAACTATCATGCTTGGTAGCAGGCTTGTATGTATATATATAGCGTTGAAAAATAAAACACATGTTGTAATGACATTATTGGACTGCGTCGGTAAGTCAGGGACAATGTCCCTGAACCGATCGAAAAATCCGAGTCCAATGACGCTATAAGTCTCTTATCCAAGATCGCAGCAATGAAGTCCGAAATAACAATCACTGGAAGATAATGCCAGAAGAAATGAAAGGCAGCTTCCGATACTACTAAAGGGAAAACTCGAAATCTTTCGAATCCCTTTCGCCATCCTGTCGGACCCTATAAAGCGTTCGGTCGTCCGTACCTGATGCAACCGCGGACCGCACCGACCCAGCGCCGTCGGATAATTCCTGATTCGACCAAGAAACTGTCAATTGCTGGGATGCTGCGAAACAACTGTGCTAACTCGGATAGCACGTCCGTCACTGAGGCCTGAGAAGAAGCGGTCCTACAATGCATTGCCGCTGGAAGCTCCGTGATAGTTACCCCGTGCATACTACCAATATGCGAGCGAACGGAGTGTATAGGCCTCGTGTCCCTTGGCTACCGGATGGCGTGACCTATTCGCCGTGGAATCACTGAATGATGAAACTGATCGGATACTCGAGGTCACGAAGCCAATGTGTGGTCGTGTGCCCTGCTGTGAGGATGAGGAAGCATTAAGGACAGTCTCTCGGACTGTCAATATAACGGAGCATCCCGACCGACAGACATATGCTCCGAATGTAAAATATCTGAACCACAACATGCGGTCCCCTATGTTGTTGGACGAGAGAGGGACCTCTCTCGCTCACAGCCCGGACGGACCTGGACAAACCAGGAACCGGACTAACAGGCTTCCTCCGATCTGTCCTCAATCTGCCGTCAGTGGGTGAGTACTAAAGTAATTAAAGTGCTCGCATCACCCAAATCTCCTTCCTAGACCGCAACGGACGAACCCGGCAGCCGAACCATTCGATGAATGTACGCTACACCGGGTGAGCTAGCGAATGTCACTCCGTAGGCGATAGACATATTCCATGAGCACTTATTGCCGCTAGCTCTTCATTAACTATGACGACAGAGGCACACTTTTGAAAGACATCTTTGTAACTTTGCGAACAAGAAACCAGAAATGCTTGGATATAGCAAGCATAAAATAATAATATATATAGCGTCGTTCAATAATTCGAAAGTTTGTGTGACATTATTGGACTATGTCAGAACTGAGGGACGATGTCCCTGAACCGAACCAAAAATTTCTAAGTCCACCGACACTATCAGTTTCTTATCCGGCATCGCAGCATTCTGGTCCGACGAAAGAAGCTGTAGAAGACCAAGTCAGATGACATACACAACAGCATATGTTGTTCCGAAAGGGAAAGCTCGAAATCCTCCAAATCCCTTTCGGTATCCCGTCGGACCGGATGAAATTTTCGGACGTCCGTACCCGCTTCCGCGGAGCGTCCCGACCCAGCATCGTCGGATAAAAAATATGCGACAGATTCAGTTGATGCTGGGATGCTGCGATAAACTGTGCTATTTAGGAAAGCACGTCCGTTCCCGAGGCCTGTGCAGTAGCGGTCTTACGGTGCATTGCCACCGGAAGCTCCGTGTACGTTGACTCCCGCACACTTCCTATGCAAACGTCCGGAGTCTGCAGGCCTCGTGTCCCTGGCTACCGGATGGTGTGACCTGGTCGCCGATGAATCTCTGACTGGCGAAGCTGACTGGATATCCGTGGTCACGTAGCCAAGAGCAGTCGTGTGCGCAACTATGAGAATGAGGAAGCCTTATTGACAGTCTACTCCGGACTGACTATATGTCGGAGCGTCCCGAGCGACGGACGTATGCTCCGAATGCGAAACATTTTGTACCACAACATCTGGGGCCAGATGTTGTTGAAGGAGAGAGGGGCCTCTCTCGCTTGCCGTCCGGATGGACCGGAACGAGCTATGAACCGGACTAAAAGGCTTCCTCCGTTCTCCCTCCGATCCGCCGTCACTGGGTGTGCATTAGGTTGATTTATAGTGCTCGCATCACCCCAAAATTCCTTCTAGACCGCAACGGACGAACCCGGCTGCCGAACCATTCGGTGAATGGACGCTACACGGGGCGAGCTAGCGGACGTCAAAGGCCGTCGAACCTACTAGGGTCTTCTTAGGCAATTGGCGTATTTACATGAGCACTTTTCCGCTAGCCCTTCATTAATTGTGACGACGGAGGCACACTGTTGGAAGACATCACAGATACATCACCCTAATCTTGATCGTCTGAAATAGAAATTGATAAAGTAGAGTGACCCTGCGGGGAAAGGACCGGAGTGTCCAATTCCCCAATAACATACCGTGACATACGCTTCCCATATTGTCATCGAAATCATACGATACAGAACAGGAGTTAATGCGAGTACACTGACCACATATAGAATGATTATAAAGTCAGAGGAAGACTTCCTGTTATTACAATTGATCAATATCCTTTCAATGTGAAAAAGAAAACAAGTCCTGGTACTCGCACTAACCCCTGGAAATCAAAATACATAATAATAATATGATCCATTAATATAGAAAAAATAATTGAAATCAAAATATTTTGAAAAAATATTTTTTCAGAACAGCCCAAGTTTCTGAAAAGTAACGTTGAGCCCCAATGGATCCCAAGCCTAAGTGTGGACAAAAATTTTTAAAATATTTTAAACAATTTATTCAACACTTACGAACAATAATAATGTATCTAGTTATGATTAAAATAACATCAAGATATTATTTTCCAGAAATCCCCCCCTCACACAGAGGGCTGTTGCAAATGTAAACAATAAGTGTAAAAACACTAAAATAAGACTCCAGGCACCCAGGCCCGAAATCAGTTACCAAAAACACACTATCTGATGCAAAACAGAGACTTCCAGGGAAGAAACTGCAGAACATCAGATGGTAGATGCAGAACACAACGCCTAACCACCCGTAGGTGAAGATGTAAACATGGGGAAAAGAACAGAAGAATTCATTCTGTTATTCGGCTAAAACTCCCAAGAAAATTTAGTAATAATAATTACAAAAACTATGCCAAAAGCATGGGAGAATAGCAAGGGGGGACTTAAAGGACAGGGAGAGAGGAAAACACTTAAAAAACAGTGTAACTAAATAATCAGAATGACAACAAAATGGCTGCTGCCTCGAAAATAGGTAACTTAACATAATTTCATTAAAAAATTTTAAGTTACAGCCCTGATAATATTCTGTCACACATTTTTTTCCTCTCCTCCTTCTCTATCCTCCTTAGAATCACCATTTCACTAATATTTATGTGTCTGGCATCATTTAAACTGAGATTTACAAGCACAAAGATCAGTCAGATGTTAACTGATGAAGGGCCAAACTTAGAATGATTAATGGCGCCAATTTTGGAACGTCCTTGACACTGCGCATGCGCAGTAGAGGCGAAGTGTGGAGGGCCTTTCAGGACATGTTTTCTTTGGTTTTAGATGCAAATTTTGGGGATTGGGGGGCAAAATTTGTGTTTGGCCCTATATTTTAAGAGTTAGCACCAGCTATGTCTGGGTCATTGGTACAGTATAAAAATATGTGAAATGTGCAGGTATGTAACTCAGGTTAAAAGTGTTGCAGGATTTTCCTTTCACTGATAATATCAGACAGTGAAAATGATTCTTGGAAACCTGCAAAAAGCTTCCCAAGAAACATCAGGCTTTCTAATGATTAGGCCTAAAAAAGTTAAAAATCTGTTTCTCAGGGCCTCCCACATGGTCATTTGGGCTGCTGCATGCTCTCTTTATATAACCAATGCAAACTTGAAAAAATAAACATTAAATGGTTTATGTCTGATATTTTACCCAAGTTGATAAAATTGATAAATTTGTCCCTTGAGTGCAACAAGGCTTTGCAATGCTTTACGCTCAATGGACGAAATTCACCACAACCCATGTTATTCTATAGATTGTGAGGCCTAAAACATAAAACAAACCAAGAACATGAACTTTTGATGCCAAAGAAATAATTACAAGAATAAAAAATAAAATAAAAAAATGCCCAACCACATGCAATTTTACAAAACATGGTCTGAGAAAAAGAAGATCTACTTAGTGAGGCCTTATCATATAATTTATTTTGATAGGTAGTGTAATCAGCAAAGGACAAGAGAGAGAGCTAGGCAGTAATCCTGGCCCAGGGATTTGCGATTTGAGACCACAGGCCTGGTCCATGACTAGCCAAACAGGTTGACCACTGAATTGGAATACTTAATTTATTTATTACTTTATAAATTAATTTATTTATTTGTTTTATTTTTTCATTCAGGGTTCCAACAGATATCAGAGAAGTAAATCCAAGGACTATCTAAACATTTCTCAAGGATTTTGACCACAATTTTCAAGGTGTATTACAATTTTCATATAAACTTACAATGCCATGAACAACCCCAAAAATCTCATGTCCAGCTGGAACTTTCTTTCTGATTACTGGATACAAAATTCTCAACACTGCTGGAAACATATGTCAATGGTTCCACATTTTGGTTCACTGCACAAGGAACATTTGTATTCTTTTCAGTACCATCTTTCTTTATTAGTATGTCAATCAAACTACTCACAGTCATGATTAACCATTTTGCAGAAGTATGTGACCTTAACCCATAAGGACCTAGAGATTTCTACATATTTTTGCTACACTTTCACAGTCAACATTCTGTGACTTTGCTACTGTTTTTTGGCAAGTCTTGGCTGCCTGTTATTTATTTATTGGTGTCTAAGGTCACATACTCATGCACAATGGCTAATCATGACCGTGACAGTTTTACGAGTGGAGGAAGGCAGAGTACCTGGAGAGAACCACTGAGCAACGACGAGCAGCTGCCAGCTCCCAAACATCGTAACTCCACACTGCAGCACAGGCAGGGTTAGATTGGTTGAAGACATGTGCACCATCGACGTGCAGTACGCCTTAGTACACAGCATCACCGTACCCCCATGTGGACAATCGGGGTTAAGTGTCTTGCCCAAGGACACAATGCGGGAGTTCGAATCAATCACTCAGATGGTCACCCATCCAAGTTGGCTACCTGTATAGTCAGCCAAGACTTGCCTAAACCAACTACCAAGGTGCTTAGAATGTAACTTGTGAGTTAACTCAAAGTTTCTGCTGATGATTTGCTAGACCTATTTAAAAAGATATCATGTAAGAATGAATAGGTACTAGGGCCTCCAATCAGATTTAATGGGGTGTGTGGTGGCTCAGTAGGTTGAGGTGCAGGCTGCAAGCCAAGAGGTCTTCGGTTCGAATCCCACCTGCGGCAACCGTGTTGTGTCTTTGGGCAAGACACTTCACCCCCATCGCCCACATGGTGGCACAGTGACGTTGTGTACTAAGGCATACTGCACTTTGATGGTGCACCTGTCTTCAACCAATGCTAAAACTGCTTGTGTGGAGTTAGTATTTTGGGAAGCTGACAGTTGCTTGCCCTTGCTCGGTGCTTCTCTCTGGATACTCCGGCTTCCTCCACTCGTAAAACTGCCATGGTTATGATAAGCCATTGTGCAGAAATATGTGACCTTAAACACCAATAAATAAATAAATAATCAGATTTAAAACACAAGTAGGATAAGGGTGTTAACCACGAGGCTCTGATTGGTGGTTAAAACTCTTATTCTTTGAGTGATTTAAATCTGATTACCGACCCTAGTACCCATTTGTTTTATTTATACCATGCGCTTAATAAATAACCAACTTTGTCACTTGAAATGGAGAAAAAATGATATTTTTAATTAGAAGACAAGCAAACACATGGGTTTGTTTTGTTTACATCAGTGCCGGTGGGCAGTACTTCCATATGCACGCGAATGTTTGACTGACACCTAGACACATCATCAAAGTTGATTGAATTTACCTTGCTTTTTCAGTCAAACTATTATCAACAATTCTTAAATTTTATTTTAAATATTTAATTGTAAGTATTTTAAACTTAATAAGTCATTGCACATAGTAGGTAGTACTATAAAACATTGTATGTTTGAATGAAACATCGCAAAGTATGAATATATCGAAGTCAGCAAATTTGGTCATGTCAAAGGTAAAGTCTGATGTAGTTCCTACTGTAGACAGTAGGTGTAAATTTTTGTAATGGAATTCCTACTGAAAACGTTTAACCGCAGAAGCTTTACACTGGTTGTGGGGTTAAAAGCTAAAATTTAACATGCAGGATTTTCACAGGTAGTAATATAGATGAGCATGGTATAAAATGAAATTACCAGGCTGACCTGTCTCAGGCAACAGAAAATTTCTAGTTGGAATGCATATTAAGGTAGATAATCAAGGTTTGAATATCTAGCTGGATGCAGACAGAGGAGGAATTGGATGTGGATGGAGTCATGGAAGGAATCACACACTCCCTATTTATATAACAGATGAAGCAATCAATTCATTTGCAAATGAAAATTTGAATGAGAGTGGGGGGGGTCAATTCTTGTATTCGAGTACTTTTTTTCAATTATGAGAGGGATAGAGAGTTTTATATTTTTAAAGTTTATATTTTTCTTGCATATAGTGACAATGCATTGAGAGGGTTTCTGCTGTCTTTTCACCCACAGAATATATAGATATAGAATAAATGTATTGTGTAGAAAAATATAAATTCTACAAGTAGAATTAAGAATTATATTTATCAGCCTCTGGTGAGTAAGTTTAATTCTTAATTGTATGAGTGGAATAAATTTTTTTATTTTCCCACGATACATTTATTTTACTTATCCCATAATACTCTTAACCCTTAAAAGCCAATTTCCGACTTTTACAAGCTCAAAGCAGGTGCCCTTAACCCTTCACCCAACGTAATGGCCAAAACTGGCCACTGCTATTCTAAACAAGAGGCCCCAGGAAGACTTAGGTGCTCACTGAATGTTCCATACTGTTAAGACACAAATTTTATCAAAAGCTATTCTTAAGGTTCTACAGAGTAAATCTATACTCTCTGTGGAGCTGAAACATCAACAGGACTGAATGGGACAATGCTGCTGATCAAATATCAAAAGATTCTGCATGATGGTTCTGAAGAAGATTTTTAAAGAATTTTCCTTGAATTGCACAAAGTAAACATTCACGCCCCCATAGTAGCCCCAATATTGATCAAAAGACTCAATTTGAACAAACGTGAATCCAACCCATACCAAGATGCTGCGTACCAAATATCTAAAGATTCTGCCCACTGGTTCTGGTGAAAAAGATTGTTAAAGATTTTTTCTTAAATTGCACGAAGTAAAAATTCACACCCCCATAGTGATCCCCAATATTGAATGGGGGATTCAATTTGAACAAACTTGAATCAGACCCATACCAAGATGCTGTATACCAAATATCAAAAGATTCTGCCCATCGGTTCTGGAAAAGAAGATTTTTAAAGAAATCTTCTTAAATTGCACTAAGTAAAAATTCACACCCCTTTAGTGAACCCCAATATTGATTGAGGGACTCAATTTGAACAAACTTGAATCAGACCCATACCAAGATGCCGAATACCAAATATTAAAAGATCCTGCCCATTGGTTCTGGAAAAGAAGATTTTTAAATTTTTTTTCTTAAATTGCACTAAGTAAAAATTCAGGTCCCCATAGTGAGCCCCAAAATTGATCAAGGGACTCCATTTGAACAAACTTGAATCAGACTCATACCAAGATGCTGCATACCAAATATCAAAAGATTCTGTCCACTGGTTCTGTAGAAGATTTTTCCTTAAATTGCACTAAGGAAAAATTCATGCCCCTATAGTGAGCCCCAATATTGATCAAGGGACTCGATTTGAACAAACTTGAATCAGACCCATAACAAGATGCTGCATACCAAATATCAAAAGATTCTGCCCATTGGTTCTAGAGAAGAGGATTTTTAAAGAATTTTTCTTAAATTGCACTAAGTAAAAACTTACGCCCCCATAGAGAGCCCCAATATTGGTTGAGGGACTCAATTTGAACAAATTTGAATCAGACCCATAACAAGATGCTGCATACCAAGTATCAAAAGATTCTGGCCTCTTGTTCTGGAGAAGAAGATTTTTTATTAATTATCTATAATTCATACGGTGCTATCAGAGTTATGCCCCTTACAGAGTCCCCAAGGGACGTGGCCATTTCATTTGCACAAACATGAATTGCCATATAGTAATGAACATCCACATGAAGTTTCATGAAAATCGGACCAGTGGTTTCAGAGGAGAAGTCGTTTGAAAAATGTTCACGACGACGGACGACGACAAGTGATAAGTTGAGCTTCCTTCGGTGAGCTAAAAATTCCTCATATTGGCTAAGTTATAATTCGGGCTCCCAAAGGGAGCCCAAATATGGACCCAGGGACTTGGCTTTAACAAACCTGAATCTCACCCCCCTAAGGATGCTACACACTACATATCAAAACATTCCGACTGCTGGATCTGAAGAAGAAGATTTTTTAAGAAAATTCCTCATTTCGAACTAAGTTACAATTCAAGCTCCCACAGTGAGCCCAAATATGGACATTGGGACATGGCTTGAACAAACTTGAATCTCACCCCCCTAAGGATGCTGCATATCAAATATCAAAACCTTCCGACTGCTGGATCTGAAGAAGATTTTTAAAGAAAATTCCTCATTTTGAACTAAGTTATCATTCGGGCTCCCACAGTGAGCCCAAATATGGACCTAGGGACATGGCTTGAACAAACTTGAATCTCACCCCCATAAGGATGCTGCATACCAAATATCAAAACATTCCGACTGCTGGATCTTGAGAAGAAGTTTTTTTAAGAAAATTCCTCATTTTGAACTAAGTTATAATTCGGGCCACCACAGTGAGCCCAAATATGAACCCAGGGACTTGGCTTGAACAAACTTGAATCTCACCTCCCAAGCATGCTACATATCCAATATCAAAAGATTCTTCCTGCTGGATCTTGAGAAGAAGATTTTTAAAGAAATTTGCCTGAAATGCTCTAAGTTCAAATTGGGCGTCTATACTGAGCAGCCCAAATATGAACCAAGGGGGCCAATTTGAACAAACTTGAATCAGATCCACCCCATAATGTTGCATACCAAATATCAAAAGATTCTGCCTGCTGGATCTGGAGAAGAAGATTTTTTAAGAAATTTGCCTGAAATGCACTAAGTTCGAATTCGAGCTTTTATAGTGAGCCCAAATATGAATCCAGGGGGCCTATTTGAACAAACTTGAATCAGATCCACCCCACAATGTTGCATACTAAATATCAAAAGATTCTGCCTGCTGGATCTTGAGAAGAAGATTTTTTAAGAAATTTGCCTAAAATGCACTAAGTTTGAATTTGGGCTTCTATACTGAGCCCAAATATGAATCTAGGGGGCCGATTTGAATAAACTTGAATCAGATCCACCCCACAATGTTGTATACCAAATATCAAAAGATTCTGCCTTCTGGATCTGGAGAAGATTTTTTAAGAAATTTGCCTGAAATGCACTAAGTTGGAATTCGGGCTTCTATACTGAGCCCAAATGTAAATCCAGGGGGCCGATTTGAACAAACTTGAATCAGGTACACCCTACAATGTTGTACACAAAATATCAAAAGATTCTGCCTGCTGGATCTGGAGAAGAAGATTTTTTAAGAAATTTGACTGAAATGCACTAAATTTGAATTTGGGCTTCTACAGTGAGCCCAAATATGAATCCAGGGGGCCGATTTGAACAAACTTGAATCAGACCCATACCAAGATGCTGCATACCAAGTATAAAAAGATTCTGCCCACTGGTTCTGGAGAAGAAGATTTTTTAATAATTTTTCTACAATTCATACGGTGCTATCAGAGTTATGCCCCATACAAAGCCCCCAAGGGACGTGGCCATTTCATTTAAACAAACATGAATTGCCATATAGTAATGGACATCCACATAAAGTTTTGTGAAAATCGGACCAGTGGTTTCAGAGGAGAAGTCGTTTGAAAGATGTTCACGACGACGGACGACGGATGGCAAGTGATAAGTTAAGCTCCCTTCGGTGAGCTAAAAATCACCAATTAATTTTCAGTATTTTTTTCATTTTTTGCCTCAAAAACATAGGTTTTGACCCCTAGTTGGAACGAGCTCATTCCAACGAGGGGTCATAACCTATGTTTTTGAGACAAAAATGAAAAAAATTAGTTATTCAAGAATTTTTTTTTGCAAGTGCCATCTGCTTTTCATGCTAGGTAAAGGGTTAACATGCCATTATGAGGAGGTTCTGCTGACAATAGGCATATTAACTAGGCAGTAGTTTCTAGTTACAGTCTTGGCTGCATGTTAAGGCAGCCAAGCCTTGACTTGAAATCACTACTAAGTCACTGGACTGGTGCAAATTCAGGATACTTGTCAAGGCCCCAAAGGGTTAAGAAGATTGAGGGACGAATGTGTGATTATATACTGTATAAACATGTGATAAAGAATCCCAAATGTAGCCTCAAATGATTAAGTTTAAATCCCAGACAGAGCCCTAAATTAGGAGCCAAAAGTGTTGTGATATGAACTTTATTGATCAATGTGTAAATGTCCTAATAGTGATAAGATCAATATACTAATAAACTACAATGAATTTTCTCATCCTTCAATCAAAAAACTAGGGGAAATGAAACTTCTTTTAAACAGAAATACAGGATGATCCACAAGGAAATCAATTTAATTCACAACACACTGAAACATTTCTGTAAAAACAACAAACAATAACTAGACTTTATGATTCTGGAGAATCATGGCTTTTCCTGATGAGATTCCATGATTCTCCATGACGCCACAGTGTCTGATGAATTGTTTTTAACTGTCTCACTGAAGTTCCTCCATTGATTTTAAGAGAAAGGTGAATATAGTAGTCTCAGTTTGATAAAACATTGTTTACGTAAAAACCATCATTAACGGTGGAGGGGTTAATATCAATATTGTCGTCCTACGAGTCAATGTCCGACAAAGAGAGTTATGTTTGTTTGACACATACCCACTGAGTGCTGTGTCTGTTTGAAAATGGTCCATTTTATCTCAAATGTATCAAAAATATTGATGTCTGGTCCTGTATCAATTATCTCCTATTAGACCACAGTTGTTATGCATTATTATGTAATTTTTTCACACCTTGTAGAGCTCACCTATCACATGTCTGTTAATAGCAGAAGTAAATTTCTCTCCAATTGGTTTTTCCCCGTAGGATTAGTTTTATTTATTACAATGAAGATATCCATACATACAACGACAAACATGAAGTTATTACATTCATAAATAGGAAGTGTTGTTTGTACATATGTGGAGATAAAATATACCCTGGGACGGAGAAGGGGAGTATAGCCGTCTTACAAACTAGTATATATCTAGCCCCACTGCCGGGGAAATCTTGGCGCCATGCACCACTGCATTTGATAACCGCCTTACAGAGTAGTAAATATACCTGCCCCCCTTCCCATGTTGGGGACCCCCACCTTTTATTGTAAGGTTCCTTAGGCACAACATAGCGTCAATAAGATGGATATATACTGCCACGTCGCCACCCTGGGGCGGAGGAGGGGCAGTGTATAGCCGTTTTACAGACTAGTATATACCTGGACCCACTGTCGGGGAAATGCTATAGTGTCAACACTATTTGATATTATAAGTAACTGATCCCATTGCAGCTAACGTAATTTACTGCTTTCTTATCATGCAGTGGCAGGGCGCGGTGGCATTGTGGTAGCCGGTTCTCGTCAGATCACCGAAGTAAAGCAACGTTGAGCCTGGTTTGTCATTGGATGGGTGGCCGTCTGAGCGATCAATTCGGACTCCCATGCTGTGTCCTTGGGCAAGGCACTTAACTCTGATTGTCCATAGGGGGCATGATGCCGCCATGTACTAAGGCATTCTGCACGTCGACGGTACGCATGTCTTCAACCAATCTAACCCTGCCTGTGCTGCAGTTCGGAGTTACGATGTTGGGAAGCTGGCAGCTGCTCGTCGTTGCTCGGTGGTTCTCTCCAGGTACTGTGGCTTCCTCCACCCATAAAACTGTCACGGTCATGATTAGCCATTGTGCATAAGTATATGCCCTTAAACACCAATAAATAAATAATAAATGATACCATGCAGGGCAGTGTGGAATACGAGGGGAGGCGTACCTTTCAATGTGTGTTTGGTTGGAGAAAGAGGCAGGGAGGATGTGGTAACCTTGGTAATTTTGTTTGGATAAATCGACTGCTGGCGTGGGACACCGTGGAATTGACCGATGAAGCGGGACACAGTGAGAGTGGAACTTATGGGCAGTTATTCTTGATAATAAATAACTATACACTTACTTTTGAGTTCATACAAGGTGAGTATAGTAGTCTCAAATGAGAATGGCCAATATTTGTCTTGAAAACCGACGAGAGGCTTTTAGAGAAATCCTCGGAAAATACGAATTTTTAACCTTTTGAGGGGTATCGCTCTGTAACCAGCCCTAAACGGATTAATGCTTGGTTTTATGAATACCTTCATTACTTACAAAAATGATCCTCAGTGAATTTCACTTCCAATGAGGAAGGTTATGTTTATCACGCAGGTACACATTGGGTGTTATGGGTGCCCCAAAACAGCCCATTTTCTCAAAATGTCTATACTTTGCAGGCTCTGGGGGGTTAATAATTGCTTACCGGAATAGTTTGTCCATGCAACTTGTAATGTCACTCAAAGACCTGCAAATGGTCAATTTTTCTTGAAAACGTGCTAGATTTTTTTGAGAAATCCACAGAAAACGGGAATTTTAAGCTTTTGAGGGGTATATCTCCTTAACTAGTCGACAATGGGTTAAGACCTCGATTTTTGAATATCCTTACTACTTACAAAAATGTTTCTCTATCAGGTTTGCGTCCAGTAAAAGAAGTTACGTTTCTCTGTGGCATTTCCATTTGATGTTGTCAGTGTCCAAAAACAGACTATTTCTTCAAAATTTTTGACATTTAGCAGCCCATGGAGGGTTAACCATGGAGGGTTAACAAATACCTACCAGAATAATGTATGCAACTGGTAATGTGATACCAAGACCTATCAACGGCCATTTTCTCTTGAAACCCTACAAGATGTTTAAAGAAATCCAGGGAAAGTGATTTTTAAGCTTTCGATGGGTATCCCTGTTAACCTCCACAACAGGGGTTAACGCTTGGTGTTTTGAATACCCTTATTACTTACAAAAATGGTCCTCTGTGAATTCCACTTCCAACAAAGGTGATTATGTTTACCTCTCGTGTATACTTTGGGTGCTGTGCGTGTCCGAAAACAGCCCATGTCAACAAAATTACGATGCTTGGCAGCTTGTAGATGGTTAATAAACGCTCACCAGAGTATTTTGTCCCTGCAACTTGTAATGTCACATAAAGACCTACGAATAGTCAATTTTTCTTGAACCCCTACAAGTTACTGTTAGGGAAATTCACAGAAAATGGGAATTTAAAGCTTTTAAGGGATATCTCTCTTAGCCTACCCAAAATGGGTTAAGACTTCGACTTTTGAATACCCTTACTACTTACAAAAATGTTTCTGTATAAATTGTACACTCGATAAAAGGAGGCGCTTTTCTTTGTGGTGTACCCATTGGGTGCTGTTGGTGTCCAAAAACAGCCCATTTTATCACAATTTTGACGTTGGGGAGCCCTGGGAGGGTTAACTAATGCTGAACGGAATATTTTGTCCATGCAACTTGTAATGTCGCACCAAGACCTGCGAATAGCCGATTTTTTCTTGAAAACCTACAAGATGTTTTTAGAGAAATCCACAGAAAATGGGTATTTTAAGATTTTAATGGGTATCTCTCTTTAACCAGCCAAAAATGGGTTAAGACGTCGAACCTTGAATACCCTTACCACTTTCAAAAATATTTTCCTCCGATCAATTTTGCGTCCGATAAATGAAGGCCACTTTCTCTGTGGTATACCGTTTGGGTGCTGTTGGCGTCCAAAAACAGCCCATTTTATCACAATTTGGACTTTTAGCAGCCCGTGGAGGGTTAACAAATGCTCACCGCAGTATTTTGTCCATGCAACTTCTATTGTCACATCAAGGCCTGGGAGTGACAATTTTTTCTTGAAAATCTACAAGACTCGTTTAGAGAAATCCACGGAAAACCTGATTTTTTTAGCTTTATGGGGGTATTGCTGTTTAACCAGCCCAAAACGGGTTAACGCTTGGTTTTTTGAACACCCTTATTACTTACAAAAATGATCCTCGGTGTATTCCACTTCCAATAAATGAAGTTATGTTTATCTCTCGTGTATCGTTTGGGTTCTCTGGGGGCCTAAAACCGGCCCATTTCATCAAAATTTCGATGTTTGGCAGCCTGTGGAGGGTTACCATATGCATCGCCAGATATGTCATGTGTATCAAAGGTCGTGGCACAGGCAGGTCTATCAATGATGAAGGTTTAAAAAAAATCTACAAGACGTGTTTCGAGAAAGTGCCGATAAACCCCAATTTTGACAGTTTTTTGCCAATTCTGACGAAATAAGGGTTAAATCGAAAATTCCGCTTCGGTACATTTTTAGATTTTGTGCCCCTCTATGCGTGTGCAAAATGTCGTGAAAATCGGTTCGAAAATGGCTTCTGAATCGTACGGACAAAATGTGTGGAAAAAAAAAAAAAAAAAAAAAAAACCCCAAAAAAAAATAATAATCCGTAGAAAAACAATAGTCTTTTCCAGAGGGAAAAGCCTAATAAATTCTATCTCAGGAATAAAAATAGATTGAGTCTGTTTAGGAAATATTCATTTATAAACCAGGTCATAAGTTTTTCACTTTGTTAATTTGAATTCAGAGAAGTTGAATAATATTGTAAATCAGTGTTCCAGAGTGTGTTGTATTTCCATGGAATAAACTTTGCAGTATGATAGATGCATTGGATTGTGTGTTGTCTGTTATATTCATGTCTATTGGAGGATTATTATTATTTATAAAGTTAGAGCACAGTTACTGAAAGTTGTGGCTGCAACCACTTTTTTAACCGATAACAATGAATGCACCACATCAGTCCTGACCCCGTGTTACACATACAGTAGTCTATATAATACAGACAAGTAATGAAAGCCTATTTTGCCCTGACCGATACCCCCTTCCCAGTTCATTTGTGAATTCATCCATTGAACAAAGATTCATCAACACAGTTTTCTTGTACAGCTATCCATAAGGTATTTAACTTCATGTTTATCTTAAATTAATAATCAAATCATCATTCTATGGCTTCTTTATTTGATAAAAAAAACCCTCTCTGATCGACTTTTTAGACTGTGACTCAACGCCATTGGAACAACAATGATGACATAAGGTTTCTGATGTCTAAAAATACAGTCTAAAAATGATTGCAGAATATTGAAACGGATCAAGTTCTTGTCACCTGCTTTACAGTGATACTCCGTGAATTTTTAGACTGCAGTCGTATGTTTTATGCTGTTTATGATAAGAAAAAGGAAGTACTTAGAAGATGGACATCTCTGCAGCAGTATCTGTGTGTGCAGAAAATGTGCAGCATATATTACGGTTAGTTCAAGAGAAAAATTTTAAAAAATAAATAAAGTCTACCCCCAATTATACACCTCATTAGTGTTGCTTATTTCGTTCTCTCAGGTTATTTGACTTTGGAAATGCCCCGCAATCTAGGGGTGGCACCCAACATTCCCCCGATGTAGGCATATGACCCCCACCCTGGGTGGGGGGGGGGTCTAGACAATTTATTTATTTATTGGTGTTTAACGTTACATATTTTTGCACAATGGCTAATCATGACCACAACATGAGTATCAACTCAAGACCAGGGGTGAGCATTAATAAGCCATGTTGCCCATTTTAGAGAGGGTTTACACCTCCCAAGCATTGGTGACTGGGTCCTATTTTACCAGTAAAAAAACAGAGCCTGTTTACCGCAGTGAACAGGGATTGTTTCACTTCCCTGGGTTCCCGCGGGGAAGGGTCTAGACAATCCGTGGGCCGACCATGGTTTGGCCAGATGTGTATTTTTGTTTTAATTGGAAAAAATTTGCAATGGCTTATCCATGAATCTAGAGGTTAACATAAACTACAGATTCTGAAGATATCTTCCAATAATATAACAATACCATGAGTTTGGAGGGCGTTATGGTTTCTTACCGGCCCGAGAGGAATGAATAAAAGCCTGGGGGTTTATTACCGGCCCAAGAATCGAGGGCCATTAATAAGGCAGAGGGCTGTTGATCTTCATTCACCAAGCGCCGCATCTGAATAGTCTGTGCCTACAAGCATATCCCCACCCCCCACCCCCACCCCCTCCCATTCACAAGCTTCTAGTTATACGTTTCACTCATCATGCAAGTAACAGGTAATTTTTGATGTAGCCAGTTCAAGTTTGGCAATTGAGGAGGAAGAACGTTTGCAGCAGTAAGTAGAAGGGGTCAAGGGGAACGGCATTCCCCCAAAAGCATCACTGGCCTTGCCTCCCCACCGACTCTCAAATGCACGTACAAATGCCCGCTGTGGGTTTTCTAGAAATGTTTTTGTTTTTCTTAAAAAAAAAGTGTCTCTGGGAAAGATTTTTATCGAGACCCCGAGATATCTTTATCGGCCAAGTGCTTCGTCCGAATAATATGTGTCTACAACAAGCCTCGCTGCTCCAGATCCATTCCCCCCACCCCCCCCCCCCCCCCCCCCCCCCACCATCCCACTCCACGTTTCAACAATCAGCATGTAGTGGGCCTAATACACTATATGATTAATGTTGTTCAGCATTAAATTTAAATGTTGTCAATGTCACGATTCCTAAATGGCATTGTAAAAAAGAAATGCAATAGAATTTCCTTTTTTATACAGACCATGAGATGTCTCTCACAACCTCCCTGTCTGTCATATAGGCCTATAGCCTGGATCTAATACTCTTTCCACTCACCTATACATATTCCTTTCAAAGCTTAATGAATTTTCAATTTCAGACAACAAGGTAGCGCTGTCTTAAATTAACCACCAGTTTTTATTAAAATTCGGAGAAGTTGTTGTGCCTGGACAATAAATAGAACTCGAGGACAGCAGTGCAACAACTGTTTTGCAGGGAAGGCTCTTACATTATAGCCCACAATGAGAAAATTACCCATGTCAGTTCTTTAATCATCATTTCTTAGGATTTAACTGGTTGAGTGCAAAATTTTTTTTCAAATAGGGGTGCCGTGAATAATCAACTAATCGGTTAACCATTGGTCGGATGCGTAATCAATTACCATTTTGGTTGGTGACTAATCTGTATTTTCTACTTTCATGTGGATAAATGCTGCATTGTGATTTTGGTCCTACTATTGACAATTACGTACCACGTTTTTCATTCCATGCATTGCAATAACAACTTCAGGGTAGTGTATTTATTAACAAATAGTCAAATACATGTACACACAGCGAAGACAAAGGGTCAACATGCTTTGAAGTAGGAATCAACCAAAGTACACATATTAATATCTATAAGCATGCTTGACTGGAGTTGTGGGAGAGTTTGTTTGGATAATTAATATTCTTGATGAAAGGTCATGAAGGAGTGATATGGATATTTTTGACATTATACTTGAAAAAGTATAATGGCAGACTGACCGTACCATTCTTTCACTTCCTTGTTTATTTTGGATGTTACACAAACAATAAAACTCAATTAATTTCACAAATGTTATTTTACTGATTTATTGATTCTAAATACATGTAGAGAAGTCTAAACTGTTCATTTGTTAAAAATAAGAAAATAAATTATCGAATTATTTGTAAACTAATCACCGCAACAGAACTGCAACTCTCATTCCCTGCAACTTCCTTCTCTGTAATTCTTCCCGTTAAAAACTAAAAAAAAGTTGCAAACTCTTACTCTTCTTACCGATAAGTGGCACCAACTTTTTGAACTTCGTGTCAGGGGCATAAAGGCGCATCTTATACACAGGCTGGTAGCAATCATGAAAGATTCTGGTCAATACCACTGTACCAAACTAGGGGTCTATATGAGCAGTTTTATAGAAATGTTTAGACCCACAAGAAAAAGTATGATTAATTAATAATCATTGATTATTATCACATCATTATCGATCGATTATTGAAATCAATAATGGTGGCACCCCTATTTTCAAAAGTGATTTGAAACATGGGTATTTTTTTCAAAGATACAAAGCTATCAGCAAGAGTAGCAGTTTAGCAAGATTTTGTTCATAAACAATTGTTTTGTCATAATTTATTGGAGAGTGCTAAAAGGGCACTCTCCAATAAATTGTGACCAAACAGCTAAATATAAAAAGTTTTTTTTCTCTAGCTGAGGAAAAAAATAAGAGGCATAATAGGTGAAAGCAAAGGTTCAGTTAACAGACCTCAGTAGTGAACCCAGATGTTCACAAGCAGAAACAGTTCTGATCTGGATGGACACTCCACTATGTGGGTACTTTAGTTGTAGTTCGCTCTCCAAAAACTATATTTATACTTACTTGTCAGGTAAATCTTTATTGTGAAGACACTTTCCGTAAGAATCCACTGGAATGTATTGCATTAAAGCCTTAACATATGAGTCCCTGTCTGATACTGTATCACAGTCAGTCTGTGCATAGAAAATTGGTGATAACTTTTTTTGATATTCATTTTTCTTCTGCACTGAGACCAAGTATTTTCCATCCAATAGATCCTCCAGCGATGATAGATATTGAGTGGTGAGTGGATAGCTGGATTCACGACGGAATGTTGAGGTAAAGTTGAATAGAGACAAAACATCTTCAAATGAAAACAAATGGTTATTTTTAGGAGATTCTTCATGCAAGAGTCCCCATGTGTGATTTTCATGCCTTGGCAGTGGCAAATCATCTGCTTCAAAATCTGAACCATAAAAGAGAAATGTCTGAAAAAAGAAAATATATGATAAACTTAAATGCTTACTGGGCATATACAATAAAAATATTAATTAATATTACATCTCACGTGACCTTCTAGGCTCCTGATTGGACGAATGCTGCACCCCTATTTTGTGTAGTTTGCATCCACAGAACTGACCAGGCACTACACTCAGGCACTACACATTTTCTATTTTTAGCACACTACTATATCAGTTTTCTTTTCATACTGGGCAAATAAAACTAATCAGGCTAAATTTAAATATCGATTCACATAGGCACAACATCCACAAAACGACCCGGAAAGAAACCATTGTGGAAAAATGTATTGCTTTTCCATTGTTGAAGTCACATTTTCCGAGGCATTCATTTTATTCCTTGAGAAGATGATCCATATCTCGTTTCGAAGAGAATGATCCATACCTGGGTACAATTTTCATGAGAACGCGTCCGGATATGAAAAATCGTTTGTTTTGCTGCACATATTATTTCGCTATTTAATTGTATGTTTTGGGCAGTAAACGAATAAATAATGGAATTCATTTCAATCTTCGGAGATTTGTATCCCGTACTGACCCATTCGGTAATGTATATGTGTGACAAATGTGTGGAAATTACCAAACTGCATTGTCAAATTTCGAAAATTTTAGCTTTCATTCGCGAGCTGCGCGATTCTAGAATACACAGTGCCGTTTGGGGGAAATGTTTTGTTTACCCTTGCCGACCGATTCAAAACCTGTCTTCTACTCATATCAATAATCCAAGTTAGCCGTGTTTTGGAAGAAGAAAATGTTTGTTAAAAACTACATGGTATTTTTTTCTATATAACGCTGGTTGGTAGGGCTGCTACCTTGGTAATAGATTAACAAATCGGACAGATGTTTTTCTTGATGGGTGTTCGATATAATATAAGGATTAGTGCATGTCTTGTCGTTGACTACGCCCATATAGTGCCCTGTGAGGTGGTGTAGTTCCCTCCGCTTCGCGGCGGGAACTACACCACCTCACTGGGCACTATATAGGCGTAGTCAACTCCAAGCCATGCACTATTCCTTAAATAGCACATACATGTACTTTTTTTACTTTTTTAGACCTAAACTAAATTGCTTACTCTGTTATGCCTTTTTTGTTATAATCTTCTTTTAGAGATGGGCGGTTTTGGAATTTCGAGTTCGGTACTAGTTTCAGTACTTTTAGGGGTTTTACCTCGGTATTTTCTAGTCTGGAATGAAGCTTTAGTTTACTATTACTCCACCTTGGCTTGCAAGTCTTTACTGTTATGTCTTTACCTTTACAATATATGACACATGTCCTTACCATTAAGTCCTTATCATTAGATATACGATAATGATGAAGGACATTTCTAGAAGGGAAATTTTAAAAGCATAAACAAACACTGTGGAGATTCCTATAATACATGTACAAGTGTACCCTCAACAATGTCCTACATTTTCCTCACCACAATGTCATTACTGCAGAAAATCCATAATGGGAGAGACAAATTTTGATAACATAAAGTAGAAGGTTGCATAAGTCCAATTTAGAGACATTTCAAGCTTTGTTGCTAAGTAGATATACACTTCTATTATTGCCATATGTTTTACAATAATTTGTTTCAGTTTCTCTAGTTGCTGATCAGATGATGATTGTCCTTACTGTTAATGTGACACTTTTGTGAAAATCACTCTTTTTACAAACCCCATTACCCCAATGTGGGTAGATTGAGCAAGAAGTTTTGCCTGGATTCCAGACACCCCACATGGTGGTAGATGGGTTAATGTGCCACATTTGTGAAAATCACCCTTTTTACAAACCCCATTACCCCATGTGGGTAGATTGAGCAAGAAGTTCTGCCTGGATTCCAGACAGACCATACGGTGGTAGATAGGTTAGTAAAAATTCAAACAATTCTCCTCATCAGAACAGACACTGCTGAATGCAAAACTGAAAGAATATTAACCCTTTACCTAACACAATTTGCAGACGACACTTGTAAATAAAATTCTTGAATAACTAATTTTGTTGCGCTCGTTCCAATGAGGGGTCATAAGCTAAGTTTTTGAGACAAAAAGTGAAAAAAATAATGAAAATTGGATGGTGATTTTTGTGAATAGCGCTGGCCGGTTAGGGACATTACGTTGGGTAAAGGGTTAATATAGATAATGTAACAATGAATAACGTGATTTTGGAGGGTACTGAAGTTTTCTGATGGCTCAGCAGGAATGATTAAAAAGCCTGGCTTGCCCCAAACTGATCATACAGAGTAAATATACATTTTTGTGGGTTAACCCTTTACCAAACATGAAAAGCAGACGACACTTGCAAAAAAAATTCTTGAATAACTAATTTTTTTCATTTTTTGTCTCAAAAACATAGGTTATGACCCCTCGTTGGAACGAGATCGATGAGCTCGTTCCAACGAGGGGTCATAACCTATGTTTTTGAGACAAAAAATGAAAATATTTTGAAAATTAATTGGCGATTTTTGAGAATAGCGCTGGCCGGTTTTGGCCGCTACGTTGGGTAAAGGGTTAAAGATGAAAGGCAGGCTTAATGCCATTTCTGTTTTACCCTTTGTGAGCTGGGAGCTGTCGGAGATGCCGGTGATGTCAAAAACAACTGTTCCATCACTGCCACTAGTCCAGCTCCCTCCCAATAAGATAGTCTGTTCAGTTTATGCACTAACGTAGTAAAACCATTTCTTTGCTGTGTCTTGCAATTCAGTTTTATAGTTTACCACAACATCACCCACGCTGTTAAAACATGGGTCCCCAACAAGACACCCCTAAATCTTAAGCCAGGACCTCAATTTGAACAATCCTTACAAAGCTGCTATATGTCAAACATAAACCCTTTGAACCCTGGTGGTATCTTCCATGTTAGTTCAAGGGAAGCAATTGGAAGAGTCCATATTTATTTAGGGGTAGACCAATTAATATTTTCAATGTGCAGCCCAACGCTGCACGTTGAAAATATTAATTGGTCCACCACACATTTTATCTTAGCAGCCATTTTACTTAATGAAAGTATAACATATCATGTTTCTGACCGGAAAAGGGTTAAAGCATTTGTCACAGTGATTTGAGACAATTAGATTTTTTATTGTTTTTCACAACATCACCAAAAATGTTACACTTGGAGCCTAAGACACTCCTAAATTTGAAACCAGGGCTTGATTTGATCAAACTTAAGAATCAACCTAAAAAATATGGAACATGTCTACATGTATATCAAAAACTCTAGCATATGGAGTAGTGGTTGGAGAGATTTTTAAAAATACTTTTTCAATAAACCACAATGTTAAAATTTTGGGGTCCCAGAAAAATGCCCTTAATAAGTCTCAAAAGACTTGATTTGAGAGAACTTGTAAAGCATAAATAAAAAGGGGCTTTGTCTCTAACATGGAAGATTTTGAAGCAATGGTAATGGAGAAAAAGATTTTCGTATTGTTTTCTACATTACCCATCACAATAATATTTGAGGGACCTATGGTATCCCAATGTATGGCCAATGAGGTTTGATTTGAGCAAACTTGTCAATTATTCTGACAAGGATGTTATGTATCAAACACGAAGGCATTAGAAATAGAGGTTTGAGGGAGATTTTTTAATGTTTTCTCCATTTCTCATTGAGTTAAAATTTGGAGCCCCTGACAAAATTTATTATTTTAAATATTATGTTTTAATTTTTTTCCAAAAATTTCAACAAAACCATATCATGTGACCCCTCTTTGGAACGAGCTCGACGAGCTCATTCCAAAGAGGGGTCACATGATATGGTTTTGTTGAAATTCTTTGAAAAATATTTTTTCAGCTGCTGAATTTGCAAATTACGCGGGTGGATGCGGGCGATTCATTGGGTAAAGGGTTAAACTTCAAACCGAGTGGTCCACAGTTCGATCCCCACCAGGGGTAACTGCGTTGTGTCCTTGGGCAAAGCACTTAATCCTGATTGTCCATGTGTGGGCACGGTGATGCTGTGTACTAAGGCATAATGCAAGTCGATGGTGCACCTGTCTTCAATCAATGTTAACTGTACTTGTGTGGAGGTAGTACACTGGGGAGTCAGACTGTTGCTCGCCTTTGCTCAGTGGTTCTCTCTGGGTTCTCTGGCTTCCTCCACCCTTAAAACTGTCCAACACGAGGTGATGCTGGCTGTCGAAATTGTCTTTAAACACGAATAAATAAATAGATAAATAACAGCTTTCTATTAAATGTGAGGATAGTGTCGAATGGGGAAGGACAGATGGACAGAAGGTGGGATGGAACTCATTCCTCTATCCCCCCCCCCCCCCTCCTCTCATTATTATGTGGTGGGGGATATGTATAACAGCGCTACTGCCAAAACATGCCTGATATGAAATTTCAAGAAAACTTCTGTTTATTTCATTAGTTTCTGTTAGCAATCTGATCACAGTGCCCATGGGGGCAAATGGGATTAACTGTTTTACCCAAGGACACAGTACAGAAAGTGCTGGTAAGGACCAAACCATCAACATTTCGGTTTAAGGTTCAATACACTACCCAATCAGCCACCATTCTCCCCAGCATTCTTGTGATATGCTATGATGAAAACACTGTTCAAAGAAGAATGCATATGCAAGAGTTAGCACACTAATACAACAGCAATTCAAATACAAATATTTGTCAAAGATCTAGAAATGCACAAAAAAGTTAAAAATCAGTTTCTCAGGCCCTCCCACATGGGCCTTTTGGCTGCTGCATGCCATCTTTTTATAACAAATACAAACTTAAAAAAATTAAAATGATTTGGTTTATGTCTGATATTTTACCCAAGTTAATAAAATTGATAAATTTGTCCCTTGAGTGCAACCAGGCTTTGCAATGCTTCAGCATTGCAAAGCATTCTAACACTCAAGGGAGGAAATACACTACTATTCTGTGCATTATGAGGCCTAAACAAAAAAACAAACCAAGAACATGGAATTTTTGATGACAAAGAATTACAAAAATAAAAAATAAAATAAAAAAACGCCCACCCATATACAATTTTACAAAAAATAGGCCAATTAAGTCATCAGATGTATACCCATATGCGCAACTAGTAGAAAGCTGTATGGCGGAGGGCCACCCCGGATGCTGACATTATGTACACCATACATGGTATGGGTACATATAGAAATGGATTGGAGGAGTGCCTAATTTGATGGATAAAGGATTAATATCTGTGGATCAAATTATTATATTTACATAAAAAACTATACAGCACAGCACATCAGTAACCTGAATACATATATAAAGTAACCTGATAATCGGATTAATATTTTTTGAGTTATCATATGCCGAAGAAATGGATTGGAGGAGTTCTCAATTTGAAGGATAAAAGGTTAATATCACATGATCAAATTATCACATTTACACCAAAAACTATACAGCTCAGAACATCAGTAACCTGAAGATATATATAAAGTAACATGACAATTGGATTGATATTTTCTGAGTTATCTCATGCCAAAGAGATTGGAAGAATTCTCAATTTAAAGGATAAAGAGTTAATATCTCAGGATCAAATTATCAGATTTACACCAAAAACTATACAGCTCGGCACATCAGTAACCTGAACACAAATATAAAGTAACTTGACAATCCAAGCAATATTTTTCAAGTTATCGAATGCCAAAGAAATGGATATGGATGCCGGATGCATGGATGGACAGACAGACGGACAGATGTTCATACAAATGGCTATTAATGTGGCTATTTTATGGACATGTTAGGTGGCTAACCTAAAACACATGTCCAACATAATAAAACAAGTTTTTTGGGGGAAAATTTTGGGGGGTCAGCTAACCCTAACCCTACCCTTTACTGACCCAAACCCTACCCACGCCTAACCATAACCCTAAGCTAACCCTAACCCTAAACTAACCCTAGCCACATAACTCTAACACCACTTCACTGACCCCACCCCACCCCACTTTTAAACCCCACCCCAGAATGCCCTAACCCTACTCTACATTTATCCAACCCCCCACCCCCACCCCCTCCCCCCAACAATAAGAGATTCTGTTACGTGGCTTTAACCATATAAGTATCCTGTTTTACTAACTCGTAGCCACATAAGTAGTCATTTGTGTGTGTGGATGGACAGATGGACAGATGGACAAAGGATTGATGAACGACGGAGGGCCACCCCGGATGCCGGCATTATGTGGGTACACATAAAAAAGGTTGGAGAAACAGAAGATCTATGTTGTGGTGCCTGATGTATGTGAACAAAAAACTTTGGTCGCTCAATTTCTTTTTTGCAAATGAAATGATCGTTCATCAAATTTGTACAAGCCTGACTTTCAACATTAAATTACTGTATTGATTGCAAATACATATCAGTTATTACCATCATGTGGTTCTTGGAGATGGTGCATTGAAGTCGAGACCTTATTTCTGGGCATATATCGACAGTCCATTAGGACCAGTTGATATATGACCCAGAGGCGAAGTCAAGACTTCAATACACCATCTCAGAAACTTGCTTGTTGGTAATAACCAATTTATCTTACAATATTACCCCTTTCTGGGCTTGTTCCCATATATTTTGACAATCATGTGGTGTCTGTGAATTGATTTTTTGAAGGAAGATCATGACATGGCACTGCGTTCTTGTGAGCTGCATGACATTATCCCCATTCATTGTTTACTTGTACTATAACCGCTGAAGTTAATAGTAGTGTTTCAGCTATGTGTTTGGTTTATTTTTCAGGTTTAACGCATGGCAGGTAATATACATCATAATATGGCAATAAATGATCGAGTCTAATTTACTTTGTGGAGTTGGTGATTTATTTATCATTTAATTATTGTTATCAAAAACGATGACCGTGACATGTGTAATAGCCTGATGCCAATTGAGTGCAGGTAAAAAAAACATTCTCTTTCTGAAACGAATGATCACATGTGTGGTTGCTACACTCAATATTTGTCTATATGCAAGCATGAGAGTGAAATTGTGCTTGCATGAATGGAAATGTATCGAAATCATCAATTATGCCCCAAATTAAATGATAACCAGTTCAAATAAAGCTGTGACAGGACCTTTTATTTCTTTGAATTCACATGAAAATGGTCTGAAAGACCATTTTCATTTAAATTCAAAGAAATAAATTTTTTTTTAAAAATTGTAAAAAGACTGAAATCAGATAAAAAACTGAAAAATCTCATCCCTGTATATGTTTTTACATGTATTATGGGAAATACATTCTTGATGTAAGATAAAACAGGTTAAGGAAAGCTGATAAGGCTAAAGAAAACTAATCTTTTGATTCTTAGGCAGTGGCGCATTCGTTTTTTTGGCCTGCATTCATCAAATTTATTTCAGAGGCAAAATTCAAAATGTATAAAACTATCATAGTTTGTGATTTTAGCAGTATTACATCATGATTTGCGTTGTAATATGTCGTATACATTGATACAGTATTGTTATTCTCTTCACGAAATGCGACGCGATTCTCATATGTATGTACAAAATAAATATTTATTAAACTGGTTGAGTCCTAGATTAGTTTTGGTGGTCTGAATTTGTTTAACCAAAACTGTTGTTTTATTACAAATTATTGGAGAGTGACAACAGGCACTCTCCAGTAATTTGTAATAGAACAATTATTTATAAACAAACTATTATTTACAGTTGAATGAATAAGAAACATGGGTAAGGAAAATGTTGTCTTTTGCACTGGTACCCTCATGTTTTTTTGGAAGGCCTAAATGTGGCTTCTAGCACTCATCCAGTTCAAAAACTCCTTATTACTTTTTCTCTCCATTTTAGTTGTTCTATATTGATTTTTGGTTGTATGATCACTGTTACAAAAAAAACTATCAGTTTGGGTTGTATGATCACTGTTACGAAAAAACCTACCGTATTTACTCTATGTATTGGGACACTCTATGATTTGGGACACATATTTTTTCCAGAAAACTATATTTTTTTTATGCTCTAAAGTTTGGGACATTCAGGAGATTTGTTTCCAGTTGACCCATCGCTAGAAGCAGATGACACTCATAAAAAAAAATCTTGAGTAACTAAAAATTTTCATTTTTTGCTTCCAAGACATAGCTTATGATCCCTCATTGGAACGAGCGCAATGCACCCGTTCCAATGAGGGATCATAAGTTATGTTTTGGAAGCAAAAAATGAAAATATAAAAAAAATTGGACTGCGATTTTTGTATATAGTGATGGAAAATGAATCACACACAACTTTATTCAGCATCAAATCAAGACCAGGCTGTGTTCTTTTCCCATTTTCTAAGAATTGGGACACCTGTGAAAATAATTATTTTTAGCTGTCCCAATACATAGAGTAAATACGGTATCAGTGAAATCAACATGGAAGTTCTGGTATTTAATTTTAGGCTCTCACAACTGGATTTTAAGCATCAGTGACCATTCCATCAGGAATAAAAAGATAAAATTAAAACCGCCATTCCTCATTTGTTTTAAAAAAAAAATTGCCTGAGAATCAGTTATTTAATTTTGTTTGGCCTAATTGGAAGTTACATAAACGTGAAGTGAATTAGGCTTCAACCATATCCACAACGAAGTGCTATTAGTTTGTTATATGCAATTACCTATACTCACCGTGGCCAAAGGATTCTTTGAATATGCTCTGTTTACTGTAAAGAAACAACTGACATTGCCACATTTTGTGTAAGTACCTGGTTCTAGTGTAAACGGAGTCCACCATATTATGATCGGCACTTTTATAGAAGATACATTGACAGGTTGTGGAGCCCTGTCTGGAAGAGCTCCATCTGAAAGCAGAAATAGTACATGTAACACAAAACGCTATTAATTGAATGGAATTTATTTTTATTTATGGACTTCATTAAAAAAAAAATTTCCACAATTCATTCCAATGAGCTCAGTTTAAATGCTTCATGAGAATATTACTAGCTGGTTTTGGCAATTACTTTGGGTAAAGAGTTGCTATAGATGCCATTTATATTAACCCTTTACCTAAAATGAAAAGCAGACGACACATGTAAAATAAATTCTTGAATAACTAGTTTTTTTCATTTTTTGTCTCAAAAACATAGGTTTATGACCCCTCATTGGAACAAGCTCGACGAGCTTGTTCCAATGAGGGGGTCATAACCTATGTTTTTGAGACAAATGAAAGTGTCAATGACACTGTAGCTCAGCTTGTGTAAGACATGTAGCATGTGACACAGCAATGACAGATATCTAGGTAAAGATATGATAACAAAGGTAGATGTAACAAAGGTACAGGTAAAGTATTGTAAAGGTGGGTGACAGTTAGATACCTCTAGCCAAAGCCGTATTGAAATGTGCACTTACTGTGT
Source organism: Pictodentalium vernedei (assembly GCA_031216915.1). Taxonomy (NCBI): domain Eukaryota; kingdom Metazoa; phylum Mollusca; class Scaphopoda; order Dentaliida; family Dentaliidae; genus Pictodentalium; species Pictodentalium vernedei. The sequence continues at coordinate 727,274,710 of CM062297.1, read as the reverse complement.
ATAAGTAGCACTGAATAAATCAAAGTTGGTATAATTGGCCGCCGGCGGCCATCTTGAAATTTCCCAAAACACTCGTTCTCGTCCCAAGGTGATAACAACGGTACCCAAGAAGTTTTGTGAAGATCGGTTAAACAAGAGCTGGACTGCCGTCCGGTGGATACCCCCACGTGGTGTACCGCCTATTGTGGACATACGTATGACCAACAAATATTATAGAAAATAATGAAAGTTATGAATATTCTTGTACGGACTCACACACGGCTGGACGCATGGATGCATGTAATCCAGTATACCACCCCCCCCCCCCCCCACCCCATTTTCTTCGAAAGTGGGGGTATAACAATTTCCAACAATTTGTAAGTGAAAAGGTATGGTAAATTGTTTGGAAGTTTTATGCAATGAGGTAGAAGCCTTTGTCATAGGCAAACTGCATGCCATATTTCACTGAAATCTGATAACCATACCTGAGATACAGGCTGAACAGACAAATAATGTCTATTTCCTACAATTTCTAAGGAGAATGTGAGAAATATCATTGAATCCTTTTTTTAAAGCCTATACCATAAGCAGTGTTCACGCCAAATTTCACTCGGACGGACACAATTTCTAAGAGAACAAGTAATAAAAAAAACAAGTAATAAAAAAAAAAAAATAACTAGTGTGGGCATACCTATATGACCAACAAATATTATAGAAAATAATAATTTACTTAAGTTATGAAAGTTATGGATATTCTCAGATGGACTCACACACGGACGGATGGATGCACGGACACACGGATGCATGTAATCCAGTATACCCCCATTTTCATCGAAAGTGGGGGTATAAAAACACAGCCCTTAGCCCGAAGCATACTGACATGTGTACTTACTCTGTATAAGTAGCACTGAATAAATCAAAGTTCATCATCTAATTTGCATAATTTCTGCACGAGACAAAAACCTGTATTATATGTGATATATTCCATGTTACTAAACATTCATTCAAAAATTATTCAAATCAGTACCTTCATATAGAAGTTCTGTACAAAAATCTGATTGTATCTAATTTCCGTACAAAATGGCCACCGGCAGCCATCTTGAATTTTGGACCGCACCCAAAAACACTCATTCTCGTCCTAAGGTGATAACAAAGGTACCCAAAAAGTTTTGTGAAGATCAGTTCATAAATGCAGCCCCTAGCCCGAGCCGTATTGACATGTGCACTTTCTGTATTTTAGTTGCGCTGAATAAATCAAAGTTCATCTAATCTGCACAATTTCAGCACCAGAGAAAAACCTGCACTATATGCGATGTATTCCATATTACTAAACATTCATACAAAAATTTATTCAAATCAGAACTTTCATACAGAAGTTCTGTACAAAAAAACTGATTGCACTAATTTTGGTACAAAATGGCTTCTGGCGGCCATCTTGAATTTTGGACCACACCCCAAAACACTCGTTCTCGTCCCACTGTGACAACAAAGAAGTTTCGTAAAGATCGGTTCATAAATACAGCTTCTAGCCTGAGCCATATTGAATTGTTGATGCTGGACAGATGGAGAGACGGACGACGGGCAATGGCATAACCTCAAATTTGACTATGTCAAAGTTGAGCTAAAAATGAAAATTAATTGGCGATTTTTTAGAATAATGCTGGGCGGTTTTGGCCATTACGTTGGGTAAAGGGTTAAGGCTGCATAGAGCTCAGGGTTAGTTACTCAGTTAATAATTAAATTTTCTACAACAGAGAGTGTGACTAACCCTCTACAATACAGCGCTAATGCCAAAACATGCCTGATATGAACTTTCAAGAAGACTTCCTTTTATTTCTTGAAAAGTAAAAAATTGATAGCTGCCATATCACACATTACGTGAAAATGTACACTCACTAAGGCTGTGAAATGCACAGGATCAGACACATAACAGAGATGATCTTATTTGTAAATAGAAAGAAAAGAAGACTAACCATTCTTGCAGTGCACACAGATAGTTGGTAAGCTAACATACAGTGACATTACACAGGATTAGCTGATGAGCTGCCATATCACATACTACATGAAAATATACACTGACTAAAGCTGTAAAAATGCAAAGGCTTAGACATGGTCGAATTGGCTGCCACATGTTCTCTTTTATAACCAAAAAATATATATAAAAAAAATAAAAATTAAATAGTTAATGTCTGATATTTTACCCAAGTTAATAAAATTGATAAATTTGTCCCCTGAGTGCAACAAGGCTTCGCAATGCTGCAGCATTACGAAGCCTTCTTGCACTCAGAGATGAAATACTCCACCACCCCCTTGCTATTCTGTAGATTATGAGACCTAAAACATAAAATAAATCAAGAATACGAACTTTTGATGGCAAAGAAATGATTACAAAAATAAAAAATGAAATAAAAAACTGTCCACCCACTTGCAATTTTACAAAAAATGGCCTGAGAAACAGAAGATCTACTTTGTTGGGGCCTTGTGGATATTTTTTTCAAGTGAAGTCCAAAAATGAAAAGATTCTATTTCCAATTAATAGTTTGTTACACATCCATACATGTATACATATCTGTGATTACAAAGAGAATTTCAACAGGATGAGGATGACATCATGATTGATCTGGTCAAAATTCTTTCCCCAATATCCTCTCCACAACACACTAGAATCTCACCCTTTGAAAAAATTGCAGAAGCATTTAATCCAACATTTTATTCTTGGTGATTTTTCTTTGATTTCCCATTATTTTATTCATGAAATCTCGCTTCGATTCACTGATGTAACTGTGCACCAACCAGATAACAATCTGATCAATCATGGATGGAACTGCATACGGTAAAGGAAAGTGGGTTAATTACTATGAAAATAAAATTTTTATACCAAAATTTATTTTTTAAAATACTTACCAAGGTAATACAAATTCGAGTTCCTAAGAACATACCCCTTAGGAGACTATAAAATTGTCAAAAGACAAAAAAGAAAACCGAACTGTTTTTGCCAGGTGCCGATTTCTGTAGGCACACAAAAACCTGGTGAACAATATCCTATTTGACCTTTCACCCATTGTCCAGTTCCTGCCATTATTTCGCAATACATGTAATATCAATTTCTGATTTTGAAAGAAACTTCAATATGCATGTATACATGAGTGGCGGAGACAGGCAATAGAAGTATAAATTATATTGCTGGGAGCAATAATTTTGTATTACCTTGTTAAGTATTTTTTTTAAAAAATAAATTTTGGTATAAAAATTTAATTTTTTCTCAACTTACCAAGGTTATAATACAAATTGCCGACTGAACAATAGGATGGAGGGTGTGTAATGTATATTGAGTGTTTGTATAGTATTATAAAAGGCCATATAAGCATACTAAGGGAACATGAGCCCATATGACAAAGGACAGCATTCAGCATGTCCTGGGAAAAGAGGAGTATATGAGGCAATGATGAAATCAACAAAATAATGAATACATATAGTAGGTATGCTATCAATACCCAAAACATACAAAATAAACATATAAAATATATTTATACCATGGTTACCTATTTTACTATATACAAAAAGCCTATGACATAAATTTTAGCTTTCCACACGAACCATGGTGAACATGCCAGCAATGGGATTTCAGTAGTAAAAATTTACACCTTCAGTGGAACTACATCCAAACTGACCTTTGGTGACGTTGATCTGAATGCAAACTTGTCTAAATTTATTGCACGTCGCCTCGCAAAGAGTGACATGAAAGTGACAGTTATTTATTACGTTTTTAAATGGGTTTTCCTCATAAGATGACCAAAATTAACAAACATGCATTGTCTCATGTTAATAAAGCATCCATAACTCGAAATAGTATGTTATTAAGTTATTAAAACGAAAAAGACTTTCTTTTTCCATTTCGTTTCTGTGATAAAATTGACAGCGGAAGTACCGCCCACCGATGCTCATGTAAACAAAAACAGATTCGCACATATGTATGTCTGCTGTTCAGTAAAATCGAGAAAAAATAATAGCGACTCTTGGTAATCTGACAGTCATGGTATAAATAAAATATACTCAAAAGTAGCTTGGTGTACCAAATGTTCACCACTCATGGTGAAGTGGTGTTAACCACGTGCCAAAGGCTCGTGGTTAACACCACTTCACCGTGAGTGGTGAACATTTGGTACACCAAGCTACTATGAGTATATTCTATATATAAGTATAAATGTAGATCAACATATATATAAATATATATGCAATATTTATGCTCAAGACAATGCGGCCTTACTACAAAGCAATGAAAGTGTGGCGAGCCTCTAAGTAGCTGTTAGACCAAACATTTAATAAGGGAAACAGGCTGGAAACTTAACCCTAGATACATGCCTATGAATGGAATATGAAATCAAAAATTCCAGAGCTCATCATAAAAGGAGAACAAGACCTGGGTTAGAATTTCTCATGCAAATGAATGTGATTCATCCATCCCTTGATGGTAGTTACACTACATACCTAGCCCTCTTGACGTGGCCGTGAATAAGTCTAGTCCTAAACAACCACAAAACTATACACCAACAAGGACAAAAAGAGCATGAATAACGTAAGTAATACAGGAAGTAGTCGGTAGCTATTAATGACCTGTGTTTAAAACTGACTGAGCGAGAACTAAGGGACCCATGGAAAAGAGGTATCCAGATTGTTCCTGTAGGTCCCTTAGGTAGAAGGAAGAGAATGTAGTGCGGCTTCTCCAGTAGGCAACAGACATGAGGTCACTAACAGACACCGAGTTTGCATAAGCCCACGAGGTCACTATTGCTCTAACTTTGTGAGCATAAATGTTATTCAATATCCTATCTGATGTAGATAGCTGTTCATAGGATTGTCAAATTGCTAACTCAACTGAATCCATCTGGAAATAGAATGAACGGAATAAGAGATAGAAACAATCTTTTCCTGCCTTTCCTGTAGCCACCAGTTCTCTCCACATAAGTCCTAATAGCACAAACTGGGCATAATAAAGGTCTATTATTAGACTGATCTGAACGAGGCACGCTTGAATTACCATAGGTGGAAGAGAGATATCAGGCACCGGATTCTTAGCGAGAAATGCATCATCGTAGTGAAAGTGACAGAATTACCAATACTACAATAAAAATGAGGGTCGACAGAGTGTGAAGCTCACTGACTCTTCTAGTTGATGAAAAGGCCTTCAAGAATGCCGTCTTGTAAGTAGGAAATCTCTTGTCAACTTGAGAAAGAGGCTCAAAAGGAACCTTCAAAAGGCAATGCAAGACCCAAGAAAAATTCCATTTAGGCTTAACTCTGAGTACTTTAGGTTTTTTCAGGGTAAAATGTTTCATTAGATTTCCTAAAAAAGGATCAGAGCCAATAGATAGATTTCCTGCCAACAAGAACGTTTCCGACAGCATGGAATGATAAATAGGCTTTGTGCTGAAGAGATAAACAAACAAGTCAGCCTGTTGAGCTATAAAAGGACTTCTAAAGTTAATACCCTTACTGACACACCAGCGAGTAAACACCTGCCATTTCGCGTTATATGCTAAGCTGGTGGAAAAAATATGCCATGCAGAAATGCACTCTATTGCTTAGCTTGAAAAACCTCTCTTTCTGAGACAGGACCTGATAAAAGACAGGGGTGAAGGTATAGCTGTTTCACAACTGGCGAGAACTGATGAGGCTGGCCTTGAATGAGAAGATGTTCTTGAAGAGGAAGCCTGACTGGACGGTTGAGAAGGAAAGGATGGATTTGACTGATCCATATTTTCTGAGGAGTGAGCGGGACTACTAGAATGATGCGACAATGTGAGATCCGAATTTTGTTCAGAACTGCCTGAATGATAGATGTTGGAGGAAAGGCATAACCGTCAATCCCGTTCCAGTCTAATCACAAAGTGTTGACTGCAAAGGCTTGAGGATTTGGACAAGGGGACACAAAAATGTCAAGTTGTTTGTTCCACCTTGTTGCAAACAGATCTATGTGGGGAGTGCCGCACTTGACACACAGGGCACTGAATACTTGGTGGTTCAGAGACCATTCCGACAGAAGAATTTTGCCTTTGCAAAGGCCGATCAGACGCAAGAATTTCCAAGCTGAAAGATGGCTCATTTGGTGGAAGTTACAAGCAAAGAGACTGATGGTCTGAGCTCTGGTGAGTGGAACTCTCACAAGTTGAGGTGAGTAAGAAATTCCATCCCTAGATGAGTGAGGGTTTGAGATGGAACAAGATCTGATTTTTCCCAATTCGACTGGAAGCCCAGCGACTGAAGAAGCTGAATAAGATACTGGACATCCCTTTCCAGAAGAGATCGGTCCGCATCTCTCTGGAGAATATCGTCTAGGTAAGCAGATGACATTATGGACGATTGAGCTCGGTAATAAGCTATGACTTGGTTCATTAGACGAGTGAAAACCCAAGGAGCTAAATTGAGGCTGAATGGCATTGCTCTGAATTGAAACGTAATGCCTCGGAATGAGAATCTGAGAAACCTGCAAGAGTGAGGATGAATTGGCACATGGAAATACGCATCCTTGAAGCCTATGCTCGCAGCAAAGAAAAGGGTGAATGGAGCTCCTTACCGATCTGAAGTTTCCATACTGAATTTGAGAGCCTTGATGAAAAGATTCTGATAACTGAGCTCTAAAACAGGGTGTAGTTGACCATTCTTCTTTTGGATTAAAAACAGATGGCCGTAAATCCCCGACAATTGAGCATTTAGAATGACTTCGATCACTTCCTTCTGTAAGAGCTTGTGAATCTCGGTGTCTAGAAGATGAGCCCTGTGAAGATCTGCAGGAACAGTGGTGGCAACAGGATTGCAAGTTAGAGGAGGTCTTTGTGAAAAAGAGATTCTGGGACAAAACTAAACAAGGTAATGAATCTACAGATCTGCTGAGACTTTTAACCACTGTGAAAGAAAATGTGCAATCCGTTCACCCCCTCCTCCACTGGAAACAACTCCAGATGAAGAACATCACTTCTGAGAGGCTCGATGCCTATCGGAGAAGAAATGACCTCCATCTCTTCTATTTCTACCTTTTGATCTGCATGAACGAATAGAAGGATGAGAAGAAGCGGGTTGAGGTTGAGAAAAATATTTGAGTACTCCTTCTTGAACCTTGTTGATGGAGCCGTCAAAAAGGAGTTCATTAGAGATTGGAGCAGAGCATAACTGATTACGCTGAACATCAGGGAGGGATGAGTGTGACTATAGCACAGCATCCCTCCTTACAAACTCAAGATTGGCAACATTAATAGAAGACGCAATGATGGTGTTCACAATGCATCCAGACAGAGATCAAAAAGTACCTGCCGAGTTGTCCAATAGTTCATATAAGGAGACTCATGCAGCTACAGTGACAGCAAAATGGTCAGCATAAGACAACATTTGAACAATCTCATGAGATACACCCAACATTGATTTGCATACGTGAGTGAGTACACTGATGGATTTAGGCATAGACAGTCTAAGAGGGGAAGAGTCTTCACCGAGCACCAAAGGAGACTCAGAAATAAATTTTTCTGAACTATGATATCTCTTAAATCTTTTCCCGGGAAAAGAGGTGATCGTCCGGGAGAAGAAAGATTTAGTCGCTTTTGCTGGCAACTGAGAGTCAATGAACGCAAAGGCGTCATCTACTAAAGGAGACTGAATAGGCCTCAACAAAGAAGAACATAGGAGAACAGAAGAGGCCAGACGTCTTTCTACTCTAGACATTCTACGAATAGGAACTTCATCAGGTTTGACCTCAGGCACATGTTCAAAAACAAAATGCAACGATTCTGTGAGATCAGAGGGAAAGAGTGAAGCAGAATCATCAACATAGTCATCATCATCGTCACCCTCATCTTCAGTAGTGATGCAATCCATATCCCTATCCAAAGAAGCAACAGCGCCACAACAGGACTTGCGGCATGACTTCTCTTTGGTGCTGAGTCAACGGATTGCTAATGTGGTCTCTTGAATGAGGTAAGAGATATGGCGAGCAAAGAGAACGTCTGAGCAATCTGAGCATAAACACCTGAAGGGCTAATTTCTGCATATTGAGCAACAGGAGACCTAAAAGCGACTGAACATCGACTATGAGTCGGCATTTCTCTACTAATGGGAGTGGAGCTGGAGAAATGCCATGCTGAATGATGACCAATATGAGTAGATAGACAGATAGAGGAAGTCTGAGGAGCTTCCTCAGCTCTGCCATAACGACCGACAATATTATTGTGAGTATGGTGTAGCGGATGTATGATCAGAATTATTGAATGGGTGAGACCCGTAATTGAGAGATGGTGCTTGGGCTGCATTTGATTTACCGCATATTTGGCGGTATTGGACCTAGGTAAGTATCAGGATATTGGGAAGGAGCTAAGTAACTACATACCTGTACCTGGTGTAAGCTGCTGGTGTTGATACATGGTGATGGAGAAGGAGCAATTGTACCAACACCGCTTACAGAACCTAGAGGTTCTTGAAAGCTTCTATATACTGACCTACCTGAGAAGCTTTCAGATGAAAGAACCTCCAATTGTGAGCTGGAAAGAGCTTGCGTCCTTTGTGTTGCATACTTACCGGATGCAACGCTCACACTTCCCCTTGACACATAGGGCTCATTTGAGACAGAAACATATTGCCAGAGCCGACTGGATTGCTATTCTTTGATAGCAGGGCTGGAGGAATATAATAAGTAATAAGTTAATATAAGTAAATATATTAAAATATATTACAATTTATAAAGTAATATGAAGTAATAAGTAACAGAGAATTTTTTTTATTACAAGTAATAGTAATATAATATAATAGTCTGAAATTGAGATACTGGAAATGTTTAATATGTGTTTTGAGCAAATCATTAAATAAAATTATAATATATTTAAACAGGATATAAACACAGTTAATTTGTGTTTTCACAGATTGTCTGTTGTGTATATACAGCATTATGTGAGTGGTTTCAATCCAATCTTACAAACAGTATTTTGAATTTATAAACAGATAATTTATTGGAATCCTCTCATCATATCCAACAACTGATGCCAGTAGGACTGAAAAGGGAATAAACAAGCCAGAAAATAAGCAGAATGTCATCTGCAAAATGAGGTCCCCAGAGGGTGAATTTAGTGATGCTACCCTGCACATCAGGGTAGCATCACTAAATTTACCCTCTGTGGACCTCAAACTGAATCAGGGTCTCAAAACTAAACAGAAAGAGGTACCCAGAGGATAAATTGGCCCACTGTATGGGATAGCATCATCAAATTCATCCTCTGGGGACCTCATTCTGCAAATGTCAGACAGCTTATTTTCAGGCCTGGGAATAAATTGTTTTCTTATTTTTATGACTTTGACACTTGTATTTATATTTAATCTTATTGTTCTCTCCAACCAACTGCTTTAATAGGTGTGATGGTGTCGTCACCATTGTCCGACTTTCTAATTTTAGGAGGTAAAGATAGTGGGACAGTCGGGATTGTTAATCAGTTTTCTAGCAGCTAGATCAAACATTTTCTCTTATAGTTTGTTTCACATATTTTGCTGTTTCATTGGTGAACAGAACAAGAAGTTGGTATTTGTTGGACAGCATCGATAAACTATGTTAGATATTTTTGTTCATCAAAACAGCGATTAATTTACAAGATATTTTTGTACATCAAAACAAAATACATGTTGAAAGCATATTATTCAAGATGTAATAAAACAGACTCTTGGTCTGCATATTCTGTAATGTTTGTTTTGCCGTTCAACAACCTCTGTTTCAGGATCTGTAGTCTGCCATCAATAATTCTTTTATCTCATTCTCTTTGGAAGATGGGCATTACGTGTACAGTCCATTAAAGACACGGTTTACATCACCCCTGATTTCTAGTGCTAAACTAGGGGTGACGAACCCGGTTTGCATTACTATCTATAGCACTGGGAAAATACCAAGTATAACCAATTAACCTCGCTATCAGTACAAACTGACAAAATGAAAGTGTCAATGACACTGCAGCTTAACTTGTGTGTTGTGTTTGATAAAAGGGATAATGTTCAATGTTTATGAAAGGATTATGAAATAAGACAAGAATTGCGATAATTGGGAATATGTTAATTTCTGTTCCCTGTATGCTATGTTTTTAATAAAAACTAGAGGCTCTACAGAGCCTGTAATCGCTCACCTGGAAATGCATATAAAAATGTGATTTCCCATAGGCTTTCCATGGTAACTATGAGCTGCAATTGTGGCCATGTTTGCAACATTACATCAAAATTACATGAGGATCATTGGTAGAAGGTGTCCCAGTCATCAATCACGTGAAGTTTCAAAACTTTTGAATCCATCACACAGAATCATAGAATGTCTCTGGTGGCCATATTTTCCAGCCAATGGGAACAAAAAGAGGATCATTTGTAGAGGGCCTCCTATAGACCATTCTTGCCAAGTTTTGGTTCACGTCAGCTCAATAGTTCCAGACAGAAGATGAAAATGTGATTTCCTATAGGTTTTTTCTATAGTAACTATAAACTGCAATTGTGGCCATGTTTGCAAAACAATCAACATTAAAATGAGGAATGTTGGTGGAGGGTGTTCCAGTTATCAACCGTGCAAAGTTTCAAAACATTTGGTCCTGTGGTTTCAAAGGAGAAAAGTTTTCAAAATTGACCAATCAGAATCAAAGAATGCTTCTGTCGGCCACGTTTTTTCACCCAACAGGAATAAAATGAGTAATAGTTGTAGAGAACCTTTCACAGACAATGCCTGCCAAGTCTGGTTCACATTGGCTCAGTACTTTCAGTGAAGATGATGAAAATGTGATTTCCTATAGGGTTTCTATAGTAACTATATGCCACAATTGCAGCCATAATTGCAACCTGATGAAGATTAAAATAAGAATCATTGGTAGAGGGGGTTACAGTCATCAGTCACATTAAGTTTTTTCAAACCATTTGGCCTTGTAGTTTCGAAGAAGATTTTCTTGAAAATGCACACATTTATGAATTCTGTTTCAACAAATGAAAGTGTCAATGACACTGTAGCTCAACTTGTCAAGACAAAGACATGTACATGTAAAGTATGTGACACAGCAATGACAAACATCTAGGTAATGACCTGATAACAAAGGTACATATAAAGTATTGTAACGGTCTGTACATAAATACTGACCATTGCCTGTAACAAATGTATAGGTAAAGTATTGTAAAGGTGGGTGACAGTCAGATGCTAAACTAGAAAAGAAATCTTTGAGTCCCAGAGTGGGTCTGACTGAACCCCAAAATATTTGTTCTCATAGCACAGTGATAACAAAGGCACCCCAAAACACACTCATTCCTGTCCTAAGGTGAAAACAAAAGGTACCCAAGAAGTTTCGTGAAGATCAGTTCACAAATATGAGCTGTGTAGAAGTTGTGACAGAAAACTGATTGGACATAATTTCAGTACAAAATGGCCACTGGCAGCCATCTTGAATTCTGGACCGCACCCAGAAACACTCGTTCTCATCCAAAGGTGATAACAAAGGTACCCAAGAAGTTTTGTGAAGATCGGTTCATAAATACAGCCTCTTGCCCGAGCCATATTGACATGTGCACTTACAGTGTATAAGTAGCACTGAATAAATCAAAGTTCATCTAATTTGCATAATTTCTGTACGAGAAAAAAACCCGTACTATATGTGATGTATTCCATGTTACTAAACATTCATACAAAAATTTATTCAAATCAGAACTTTCATACAGAAGTTCTGTACAAAAGACTGATTGCACTAATTTTGGTACAAAATGGCTGCTGGTGGCCATCTTGAATTTCGGACCACACCCAAAAACACGCGTTCTCATCCCACGGTGATAACAAAGGTACCCAAGAAGTTTCGTAAAGATCGGTTCATAAATGCGGCCTCTAGCCTGAGCCGTATAGAAGTTGTGTACAAAAAACTGATTAGACCTAATTTCGGTACAAAATGGCCACTGGCAGCCATCTTGAATTTTGGACCGCACCCAGAAACACTCGTTCTCGTCCCAAGGTGATAACAAAGGTACCCAAGACGTTTTGTGAAGATCGGTTCAGAAATACAGACTCTAGCCCGAGCCATATTGACCTGTGTACTTACTGTGTGAAGTAGCACTGAAAAAATCAAAGTTCATCTAATTTGCATAATTTCTGCACGAGAAAAAACCTGTATTATATGTAATGTATCCCATGGTACTAAACATTCACACAAAAAATTATTCAAATCAGCGCTTTCATATGGAAGTTCTGTGCAAAAATCTGATTGCACCAAATTTTGTACAAAATGGCTGCCATCGGCCATCTTGAATTTCGGACCGGACCCAAAAACACTCGTTCTCGTCCCACGGTGATAACAAAGGTACCTAAGGAGTTTCGTAAAGATCGGTTCATAAATACAGCCTCTAGCCCGAGCCGTATTGGCATTTGCACTTACAGTGCTGAAAGTAACACCAAAAAACATCAAAGTTAGTCTAATTTGCATAATTTACGCACGAGAAAAAAACCTGTATTATATGTGATGTATCCCATGGTACTAAACATTCATACAAAAAATTATTCAAATCATAGCTTTCATATGAAAGTTCTGTACAAAAAACAGATTTCTGCATCGTCGGTACAAAATGGCGGCTGGCAGTCATCTTGAATTTCAGACCGAACCCAAAAACACTCGTTCTCGTCCCACGGTCATAACAAAGGTACTCAAGAAGTTTCGTAAAGATCGGTTCATAAATACAGCCTCTAGCCCGAGCCGTATCCAATTGTTGACGGACAGACAGACAGACGGACAGATGGATGGACGGCCAGACGGACAGACGGACGACGGGCCATGGCATAAGCTCAAATTTGGTTTCGCCAAAGTTGAGCTAAAAAAAATCAGTAAAAAAGGGTTAAAATATTTTGAAAATAACAATTTTTTCAGACAGTATTCTCTTTCAAAATAGCTTTTGGACAGGTAAAGGGTTACAGGAATCTTAAAAGATATACAAAAATTACGGTCATCTGAGCTGACATGATTGTAAGATAATAAAGAGAATTTACAATGTAACCTAGAAAACAATTTGTCAACATGTGTCAAACATAATTAGATTGCAGCTGAAGATATCGAGCTACAGTTGCACTTGTTTTACAGTACAAGTCACAATAAGTTGTGTAGGATAATCCTATAAACTATGTATCTTTTCTCTTCCTACACTGATAAGACCAGAAGCTGACATCATTTTCTGGAAAGCTCTCACTGATAGCCTTTCCAGAACAAGAATTGTGATAATTGGGAATATGTTCATTTCTGTTCCCTGTATGCTATGTTTTTGATAAAAAATAATATGAGGTGTACACTGTACTAAAGAGCGGAGGGGTGGGTTAATATGACCTCACAGTTAATGTATGTGGTCCTGACAGTTAACGCATATCAACAAAAGTTACCAAGTTACAGTGAAATTATTCCAAAATGAGTCATCCTATCAAGTTACATTGCTTGGGCAGCCATCATGGTTGAATGATGGCAACCAAAAGCAGACATTCTCATCTGGGCATCATCTGGAGTGATCCTACGAAGTTACAATGAAATCCCTTCATAAATATGACCTGTAGACTATGCTCAAGATATTCGGGCTTCGGGCACCTGTAGCCATTACAGTTGACCAATCACGACCAAAAGGGGATGTCATCATCTAGGCATTATATGGAGTCAACCTAACAAGTTACAATGAAATCCTTACATAAATACGACCTATAGACTATGTTAAAGGTTTTTGGGCTCGGGCAGCCATCAAGGCTGAATGATCGTGACCAAAAGGGGACGTTCTCATCTAGACATTATTTGGAGTCATCCTACCAAGCTACAATGAAATCCCTTCATAATTATGACCTGTAGACTGTTCTAAAGGTTTTTGGGCTTCGGGCCCCTGTAGCCGTCACAGTTGCCCAATTGTGTCCAAAAGGCTACGTTCTCATCTAGACCTTATATAAAGTCAAACCTACCACGTTACAATGAAATCCCTTCATGAATATGAACTGAAGACTGTGCTAAAGGTTTTTGGGCTCGGGCAGCCATCATGGTTGAATGATCGCAACCAAAAGGGGACATTCTCATCTGAGCATCATCTGGAGTGATCCTACGAAGTTACAATGAAATCCCTTCATAAATATGACCTGTAGACTGTGCTCAAGATTTTCGGGCTTCGGGCACCTGTAGCCATCACAGTTGACCAATCACGACCAAAAGGGGACGTCATTATCTAGGCATTATATGGAGTCAACCTAACAGGTTACAATGAAATCCTTCCATAAATATGACCTTTTGCCTATGCTAAAGGATTTTAGACTCGGGCACCCATCAAGGCTGAATGATCGCAATCAAAATGGGATGTTCTCATCTAGACATTATTTGGAGTCATCCTTCCAAGTTACAATGAAATCCCTTCATAAATATGACCTGTAGACTGTGCTAAAGGTTTTCGGGCTTCGGGCCCCTGTAGCCGTCACAGTTGCCCAATCAGGACCAAAAGGTGACTTTCTCATCTAGACATTGTATGAAGTCAACCCACCAAGTTACAATGAAATTCCTCAATAAATATGACCTGTAGACTGTGGTAAAGGTTTTCGGGTTTTGGGCTTGGGCAGTCGTCATGGTTGGCTGATCACGCCCAAATGGGGAAAGTCTCATCTAGAGATCATAAGGAGTCATCCTACCAAGTTATAATGAATTCCCTCCATATTAATCATGACCTGCAGACTGTGCTAAAAGTTTTTGGGTTTCGGGCATGGGCAGCCATCATGGTTGATAGATCATGCCCAAAAGGGGACGTTCTCATCTAGGCATTATACAGAGGCATCCTACCAATTTACAATGAAATCCTTTCATAAATACTACCTGTAGACTGTGCTAATGGTTTTCAGGTTTTGGTCTCGGGCAGCCATACCAGTTGCCCGATCGCGACCAAAAGGGGACGTTCTCATCTAGACATGACCCCAAACCTGCATATGAAATTTCGTGACGATCAGACAAGAACTGTGGGGTGTAGCCCGTGCTAAAGGAAAATGTGAACAGACTCACAGACTCATAGACTAACAGACTTCCGCACGCGTGAAGGCAATAGCTTATCTTGACTATGTCAAGTTAAGCTAAAAAGCACACCTTGCAAACTAAATGTCGTACAGGCAAGATTTGAATCAATCAAAAGAAACCTATTTTGTTCGAAAATGCATAACCATAAGAAGATTATTAATTTGGCAGGACTGCGTGTCGAAAAAGTTTCAATAATACGTCATTTTAATCCGCAGAGTGCTATTCTGTTTTCGACACACTAACATCACCGTAATCCTGCCCATTAATTATTACCAACCAATGAGGCACCGGCACAAATATGTGTGGCATCCCACCAATGCTCACTACATATTGTAAGAAAAAAATTGGTAGAACATCTCAGCGCTGATCCACAGTGGTTTGCATTCTGAGCACAAATGTGTATCTTTGAAAAACATTAATTGGTTGTGTTTGTGTTCAATGCCGTTCATGTAAATTCATTCGCGCTTCTGTTTTTATTAAACCTGTGGAAAAATACGCAAGTGTGAACGGAAAATTTTATCAAGGGGTCGACAGCACTCATTACAATTTAAGCCCACCAGATGAAAATTTGATAAACATCGTTGCAAATGACACATTCACGCAAAGAAATACGGGAATACTGGTACTCGAAGTGTATAAGGGCAAGCTAAAATTTAATAGAAATAAGTTTTAAAAACAAAAGGGGAGTCCTGTTAATAGTACACATTATGGCCCACATAACCGGGGAAGGTCCTAGAATATGCAGGTTGGGTATATCTCTATTTACCGGCTGTTGACAACATCCACCCCCCCCCACCCCCTCCCCCCCCCAAAAAAAGTAGGACTCTCCCACCAACCTTTAATACCATTGTAAACCCTACCTATTTCCCCAAAGCAAACTACCACTTGCCGGAGAATCAACGAATTAAGACTTGAGTCTAATCACCCGGGCTTTGGACCCCTCATTAAAATATGTATGGAACTGTGCTTGTGATATATTGACATCTTGTTGGCTTTCATCAACTGGAATCGATTATTTACAGTTTCCAATGATAACCCCAACCCCACCCACCCACCCACCCAGAAAAAGACCACCAGCAATTTTAATTAGTAATTACCTGCAGGATCAACACGTAGACCTTAGGCTATGTATCCAAGTCGTTGCTCATCACGTGCATTTTAGGTTAGTTTAAACAATATTTATTGGAACTCATTACATTTGCTATATACAAAATGGAATACCTGTACAAAACTCAGTATTATACAATATTACACAGCATAAGAATAGAGAAGATACATTTTAGTTTGATTACCACTAAATCATTGTGTGTGTGTGTGTGGGGGGAGGGGGTGGGGGGGGGGGGGGCAACAATTATTTATAAGTTTAATGTACTACTCAAAGTTTGCTAAGCACCAAGTATATCCAACTACCTGTTTTATGTTTTAGTTGAAATATTGTTATGAAAAGTGTATATATTTTTTATTTAATTATATCTTTCATGATTTAAGTACAGAAATTAAGATTTTGTTTGTGTTTGACATTATTTTTTAGCTTTTGAATACGATAACCATGGAAAATGGATATTATTGATAAAAGAGTAAATCTTTCAATTTGCCAAAAAGTTGACAGAGCGAACTGGTTTGGGTTCAATATCTAGTATGAGACCCATTACTGTTAATTACAGCTTGACAACACCTTCTTATGGCCCCAGTCAGGTTCCTGATGGTCCTTTGTGGGATGCTGTCCATTCTTGGACCATCATGGCACCAAGCTCCTGGACACTTCTTGGCTTCACTGGACAGGCTGAAATTACAAGCTGCAACTCATTCCAGACATGTTCGATTGGATTGAGGTCAGAGGATCTTGCTGACCAGTCCATACGCTCAATCCCCTCCCCCTGTTGGTACTCCCGGACAGCACAGGCAACATGAGGATGGGCATTATCGTCCATCAGAATGAATTTATCACCCACTGCACTTACATACAATCTGACGTCATGTCCAGCAATGTTGGCTGCATGGAATCGCTCTCCTGGACTTCTCCATACCCTAGAACGCCTATCTGTGTAGTCTAGGCAGTACCTTGACTCATCTGTAAAAAGGACAGGTCGTCAATCTTCTCGGGTACATCCAACATGGTCCATGGCCCATTTATATCGTGTTTGGCTGTGGTTCTGGGACAGCGGAATGCCAATACATGGTCTTCTCGATTGGAGACCACCTTCGTGCAACCTTGCCCAGATAGTCTGCGTCGAAACATTTACCCTGGATGCATTCTGAAGGTCACTGCAAAGCTGGATTGCTGTTGCAAAGCGGTTCTTATGGGGCTGAATGATCAAAAACCCGTCTTCAGCTACAGGTGTTGCCTGTCTCTACCACCACCATGCCATCTTACTGTTGTGCCATACTGCTGAAATCTTGCTCAGGTTCTGGTGATCAGTTTATGTTGCACAACAAGGTCTTCACCAACCTGACGATGAGTAGCCCCTTGTTCCACCATCCCAACAGCCCGCCACATTTCTCCTTCAGACAAATGTCTTCTTACATTTGCATTCGCCATATTCAATCATTAAATCACAAGGGTTTGTGTTAAAATGAAGATTGAATACCCTACACATGTCATGTACATGTCGACAGTACACGAAAACATCATGAAAATATGTCAGAAGCAAATTTCACAATGATGTGTCAAATATGTGGTGCTTAGCAAACTTTGAGTAGTATATATTTGCAAAAGGGCTATCCGTCTTTCAATGGTTGTGCTGGCTCCTAAGATTTTAACAAGAAATTTTAAGAATTAGTTGCCACAACCAGTGACATGGAAATCCCCACCCCCCCTCCCCCTCCAAAAAAAATAAAAATAACAAGAGCGCACGTATCGCTGAAGCAATACAATGTCCCCTACCGGACTAATGAGCATTAATAATTATACAAATGTTATAACCTAGATGTGATCAGCATGAATTCCGTTCAAGCATTTCCAAAAAAAGTCCAGAAAACTGATATTTTGGCGCTTTTCCATATTTCCAAGGGCTATAACTCACACAAGAATAATGCAATCAGCATGAAACTCAAACTTGATCTGTAAGTCATCGTTCTAAAGTAGGTTACCAAGAATGAAATCATTCGGTTGAAGCATTTCCAAAAAAAGTCCGGAAAACTAAAGTGTGACTGACAGACTGACGGATGGACAGAGTACAAATGAAACTTGATCTGTAAGTCATCGTTCTATAGTAGGTTACCAAAAATGAAATCATTCCGTTGAAGCGTTTCCAAAAAAAGTCTGGAAAACTAAAGTATAACCGACAGACTGACTGACAGACTGACTGACAGACTGACGGATGGATGGACAGAGTGTAAATGAAACGTGATCTGTAAGTCATCGTTCTATAGTAGGTTACCAAAAATGAAATCATTCCGTTGAAGCGTTTCCAGAAAAAGTCTGGAAAACTGATATTTTGGCGCTTTTCCATATTTCCAAGGGAAATAACTCACACAAGAATAAGGCAATCAGCATGAAACTCAAACTTCATCTGTAAGTCATCCTTCTATAGTAGGTTACCAAAAATGAAATCATTCGGTTGAAGCGTTTCCAAAAAAAGTCCGGAAAACTGAAATTTTGGTGCTTTTCCATATTTCCAAGGGCCATAACTCACACAAGCATAATGCAATCAGCATGAAACTCAAACTTTATCTGTAAGTCATCATTCTATAGTAGTTTACCAAAAATGAAATCATTCCGTTGAAGCGTTTCCAAAAAAACTCCAGAAAACTGATATTTTGGTGCTTTTCCATATTTCCAAGGGCCGTAACTCACACAAGAATAATGCAATCGGTATGAAACTCAAACTTGATCTGTAAGTCATCGTTCTATAGTAGGTTACCAAAAATGAAATCATTCTATTGAAGCATTTCCAAAAAAACTCCGGAAAACTGATATTTTGGTGCTTTTTCCCATATTTCCAAGGGCCGTAACTCACACAAGAATACTGCAATCAGCATGAAACTCAAACTTGATCTGTAAGTCATCGTTCTATAGTAGTTTACCAAAAATGAAATCATTCTATTGAAGCGTTTCCCAAAAAACTCCAGAAAACTAAAGTGTGACTGACAGACTGACAGATGGACAGACTGACAGACTGATGGATGGACGGAGTGCAAACCTATAGTCCCCTCCGGTGATGCCGGTAGGGGACTAAAAATAATAATAATAACTTACTATTTGCTCAGTGCACGTCAGTTTGTTCGACCACAGAAAAACACTTACTGCAAGAATTAATTATGCAGCAGTTGCTAAGATTATATGCAGCTGTTATCCATATCAAATATGTCACGTGTCAAATCTCAATTTTCCATTAAAATCTTTAGGTTTAAGAATATTTTATCATCATTTAAATAATTAGAAAAGTGATAAAAATCTTAAAAAGGCAGAAAATCTTGCGCATATCGTTATATCAGTACATTTCTTTAAAGAAAGAATATAATACCAGGTAGATTTTAAGTTCAGGCTCTATTTCAGATACTCATTGAAAATGGCCTTCAAGCTGAATAAGGTTGAGAAACAGAGAAAAACACAAATTGTGTTGGTTTTGATATTAAAATTACGAGTAATTCTTAAAAAACAGTACATGTACACAATTTTGATATTTTTCTGCGAATTTGAAAGAACACGTTTCTATTCGTATGTCGATCAATTTCAAGCTCAACGATTAATCGATTAGGACACGGAATCATCTACTCTGTCTCACGAAATCCATGCCTTGGCATATACAGTTAACACTAGAGGTCCTGTCATGAATTGTGCGCTAATCTTGACATAATTAGGCATAGGAATTGTGCAATATTTCCCCATTGAATAGCATCCCAAGCACGATAGTTTCTCTTGGTTGCTGATATCAAATGCAAGCAGTGTTTAAGCCAACTGACGTCTGGGTTAAAATCGGTGGTCTATTGGCTGAAATATTGTTTGTGCATTTGTCATATGTACAGGACTTGATAGATATATATTTTACACACAGGTCTTGGCTGATATGTTAAATACTGCACAAAAACAAAAGAAATGACAACAGAGATTGACAAACCCACAAATCCTGAGAAAAAAACAACAGTAAGGGTAAATAAAAAGTCAATTAAAAAAACCAAGCTCCTCATCAAATATTACACTACAACAACAGTTGGTGTTAAGAAAAAGTAAAAAAAATATGATGGGCATTTTGTCTGTGTCATATTTTCTGGATGGGCATTGGCATTTTGTCCATTGGAATTTTATCCACGCATCGGGAGACAGTCTCCTAATAGTATTGGGAGAAAACATAATGCAAAATAGGTGTTGGTGATGAAAGAAAAGCAGGATGACTGTATTGTGCCATTATTTTTTTTTAGAACTCTCTGAGAATTGAAGACAACATATCAAGCAGCTTTTGTTCTCTTAATGCATGCTGTGATCTGCATTATGGGAACACATTTCTGCATGAAATTTGGGTAATTGACAAATGTAATAAAAGTAACTAGATATCACGGAGATGGAATCCTCTGCGGGCCCCGCAGCAACTAACCGATGTTAGGTATAAACTGATGTGAACCGTAACACTAAAATATTTCAAGCAATAGGTAAAATCTGATTAAAATCCCTTCCTGGACACGAACTTGTCAGAAAAAAAACCCAATTTCTGAACAATTTGACCTTCAGGTTAAACTTCAAGGTCAAAGCATGGCAACCTTGGTACGCGACATGCCATCTTGAGATAATCTACCCACATACCAAATATCAAAACCCTATCTATTAAGGGAAAAAAGTTACAGCCCGGACACAAACTTGTCAGAAACGAACCCCGAATTCGGAATAATTTGACCTTGAGGTCAAAGTTCAAGGTCAAAGCATGGCAACCGTGGTACGCGACACGCCATCTTGAGATAATCTACCCACATACCAAATATCAAAACCCTTTCTATTAAGGGAAAAAAGTTACAGCCCGGACACGAACTTGTCAGAAAAAAAAATAAATCTGAATAATTTGACCTTGAGGTCAAATTTCAAGGTCAAAGCATGGCAACCTTGGTACGCGACACATCGTCTTGAGATAATCTACCCACATACCAAATATCAAAACCCTATCTATTAAGGGAAAAAAGTAACAGCCCGGACACAAACATGTCAGAAAAGAACCCCGAAAACGGAATAATTTGACCTTGAGGTCAAAGTTCAAGGTCAAAGCATGGCAACCTTGGTACGCGACACATCGTCTTGAGATAATATACCCACATGTCAAATATCAAAACCTTATCTATTAAGAGAGAAAGATTACAGCCCGGACAAGTTTTGTTATGGACGGATGGACTGACGGATGCACGCACGCACGCACGCACGCACGCACGCACGCACGCACGCACGCATGGACAGAGCGATCACTATAGGGCGAACGCCTCACGGCGGGGCCCTAATAAAAAAGTAATATTTATTACATTTTTAAAAGAAATTGTAATATAATATAATAATCAAATTTAATGGACATGGATTCTTTATGTGTTCTGGCTAAACTCGTCTCAAGGGGTTCCCTAACACCATATGACCACACCGAAGGAGAATACGAAACAACCACAGTACCGGTAGTAGAAGAATTATCAACATCAACTATGTAATCAATAATAGGTGGTGGTGGTGGGGAGGGGGGTGGTCAGGGGGTGGGGGGCAGGTGATGCATTTGAAACGGAAGTTGACTTGGCATCCTTCCTAGCATTAGACTTCAGAACAGATTTAACATCTGTCCACATTTACGGGACCATTCCCCACTCGCAGTGCAATTTTCTTCGGGAGAACATCCATCACATGTAATACATTCAGTGTGGCCGTCAACACCATATTTTTAATGTGAGATAAGGGGTATGTTTCAGTGAGCTATTCTGGTTTACTTGGTTTATTGTGAGCATGCGTAGACACACGGAATAAAAACTATGTCGTTTCATTTGGCAATTTATATTCTGGTTTATCATTCTGGATTAAACCAATTAAACCTCCTGGAGAGCACTGTTATCTGGTTTATCATTCTATTTTTGACATGTGAAGTGGAATGCACATAAAAGTTCTATGCCTCGCACAACAGTAAAAAAAATATTCTGATTTTGAGTGTCGAAAATTAAATAAACAGTGCAAGGTTCATGAAAAATGCTATATCTAAAGAGAGAGAAACTATAATAAAGTTAATAACGTTTATTTAGCCCATAAAAGCGGCATTTCAAAAATATTCAATTCTCAACTGAAAGGGTGTTTTTCTCTCAGAAAAATTGTTACAACATTCAGAAGATCATTTTTGGCCATTTTATTTCCATGATAGCAGTAACACAATTTCTGACACCATCACTGGAAAGTTTCTAATGAGGGCCTTTTTAATGATGGTTTTCTAAGATTTTTTAAAAATGAAAGCAGGGATATGTTTCGCATGCTTTGGATATCCCCCTCCTAACAATACATTCATGCTTCGCATTTCCTAGCAACATCAAGCAAGGGTTTACGTGGAATAGTATTCGTATTAAACATATCATTCTATTGGGAAATCTAAATCACAGTTTAGGTTTACATGGAATAGTAAACCTAGTAAACCGGAATAGTTCACTGAAACATACCCAAAATCTATATAAACTGGGAAACAAGACTTCCCACAAACAGACCGAGAATGTGACAATCAGCAACCTGGTCTGAAATTTGGAAGAAAACACCAACTAGGAAAGGATTAGCTGGAATAATTTGGTGGTAAATATCATGATGCAAATGAATTATGATAATATGAATCCCAGATTAGAAAAAAATCAACCAAAGATCCCATCATGGCATGGCTGAGGTCATGTCTGAGAAGGTGGGGGGGGGAGGGATTTTTTAAAGAAGCCTATAAGGCTAAAAATCTCCAAAATAAGGGGACAAAAATTTAGCCTCGACATAGATCCAAGCCAATCAATCCCTTGCAGTGTTATTAGCAAGAGCCATGATAACCACTGCGGGGGAGAAAAAGACTGAGACCTGAGATACAGAAACAAATTGTGTCAAGGAGAAGGATAATGAGGTTAAGCCTCCAGGAAAGTAAATAACACCTATATATATGCATATTAGTAGTGTATAATGACAGTAAAACAATACCAAACATTTTTCCACAGAAAAAGTGATGCACAAAAATTTTTTTTTTTATACCAAAATATATTTTTTTATAATACTTACGAAAGTGATATAAATAGCCTAATCTTCCTCTTTCCTCTCAGGTGAAAAAGAGAGCAGAAATAGAACTCCCTAAGAAAAAAACCTTAAGGAGACTGTAAAAATGTCAATAGACAAAAAGAAAACCAAACCGGTTTCACCAGATGCCGATTTGTGTGGCTACTCAAAAACCTGGTGAGTACATACTATTTGAACTGTCACCTATTGTCCATATTCCCGCTAGTCATGTGCAAACAGTTAATTTCCGAATTTAGAATTAACTATATCAATATGCATGTATACTTGTGTGCGAGGAGGCAAGCCATTATACTATATGAATAATGCTGGGAGGGCATAATTTTGTATCATTTTGGTAAGTATTATAAAAAATAAATTTTGGTAAAAAATTTAATTTTTTTCCAATTTACCAAAGTGATACAAATTGCCGACTGAACAATAGGTTTGGAGGGATGATATGGATATTGAGACAGAATAATAGTGAAAATAAAGCCATAGAAGCATACTGAGGGAATGAAATAGAAAATATTCAGCATGTCCTGTGGAAAGAGGATAACATAGGAAATGATGAAAAAATATACACAAAACACACAATACCAACCCATAACTGAAATACAATGGTGTATGTGAATTACCAACACATATAACAATAATAAACAATATTCATACATTATTCATGCTCTAACTATGATGTATTACTCCAAAGCAATAAAGCCTGGCAGGCTTCATAGTTACTGTTACGCGAAACATCCAGTAAGGAAAACGGGCTGGAAATTAACCCCTGGAACACTAACAAAGTGGAACTAACCTAAAATTGCCAGGGTATTCAGAATTTGAACATTCGATTTCCCACTGTGATACATTCAAGTAAATCGAATAGAAGAGCAAAAGGTCCAAAATCAACAGCAAAAGACAAAGCAAGTAACCTGGGTCAGAATTTCCCAAGCAAATAAGTGCAATTTATCCATCCCTTGGTGGAAGTTGTCACTACAAACCTTGACCTACCTGCCATGGTCATGAGTAATACCTAGTCCCTACCGAACCTCAAGCTGTACACCTACTAGGACAAGAGCATGAATAACGCAAGGAAAAGGATAAATGGATTAACAGTCGGTAGCTATTAGTGACCTGTATTAAGAATAGACTGAGCTGCTACCATGGGACCCAAGAAAAAGCGGTCTCCGGATTGTTCCTGTAGGTCCCAAAGGTAAAAAGAAGCAAAAGTAGTACAGCTTGTCCAGTAAGCCACTGACATGAGGTCACTAATAGACACCGAGTTAGCATAAGCCCATGAAGTCACCAGGGCTCTAACTTCATAGGTGGTAATATTATTCGAAATCTTATCTGGAGTAGTCAATTGTTCATAGGATAAGCGAGTGGCCATTTGGATCCATGTGGAAATGGAGTGAGGAGAAATATCCTTTCTACCTGGTAAAAGGAAAGAAAAAATATTTTCCTGCCTTTCCTAATACCACTAGTACTCTCTACATAAGTCCTAATAGCTCGAACTGGGCACAATAAAGGTCTATTGTTAGACTGATCAGAAGGCAGTAAAGACCAAATGAGAATAGGAGAAGTATCTGGAAGCTGATTCTTAGGCAGAAAAGAAGCGTTTGTGGTAACAATATTGCCCACACTGCGATAAAAATGAGGGCCACAGACAGAACATGAAGTTCACTAACTCTCCTAGCTGAAGCAAATGCCATTCAGAAAAGCGGTCTTAAACATCAGGAACCTTCTATTGACTTGAGACAAGGGATCAAAAGGAGTCCTGGAAAGACAATGAAGAATCCAAGAGACATTCCACTTAGGTTTGACCCTAAGAACCTTTGGTTTTTTGAGGGTGAAATGTTTCATGTGATTCCCTAAAAACAGATCAGTGCCAATTACCTTTCCTAACATCATATCAGTGATGAAACATCAAAAACATCACCAGGAAACCGTATGCAGTACGTCCAGAGTGTATACCATATGAAACACTGGACGCGGTGTTTACATTTCATCAAAACACAGAGTTATCCGGTGAAACTCTGTGTTACAGCAGAGATAACTAACACTGTGTTGGTCAGTGATTTTGTGTGAAAGAGATTAGTGTTGTTGATTGGCAATAAACACGGTCTCGCAGAAATTGCTACTGTGTTCATTTAAGTATTTTGCATGTGACGTTCTTCTCGTGGTTTGAATCATAGAAATCGGATATAAAAAGACTCCGATTTCTGTGGTTTGAATAACAACTTGCACGGTAACTGCACAGTTTGCAAGTCGGTATGCATTAATTCGGAAATAACTGTGCATGCAGCGTAATTTTTTTACACAGAAACTGGTGAAGAGGCAGTATAAAAATCTAGATTTTATAGTAAATTTCCTTTCTTATTATACCTACCACAATTGTTTACTACAGGTTTGCACTACAGTGGAAGTCCCTAACTCGGATAAAATACTCTCTATTTTTGTCTTTCCCAAGCAAGTTGGGAAAGAAAAGTGGTGCAAAAGCACCAATAAAAATAAGCCAAAACTGGGTCGAGTGCAACCGGCGCAGACCCAGTACGGGACGCTCTCTCCCAAGTACAACTCCACGACTTCCGTTGCCAGTGCGCATATACCGTCTCTAAAGACTCATTCTTTTTGAATCCGTAAACGTTAGAGTTATGTGATCAGCGGGGAGGAAAGATTCTTTACCCGTAAAGAAGACGGGAGGGCCTCCATGTAAACAATTGTGGTAGGTATAATAAGAAAGGAAATTTACTATAAAATTTAGATTTCTTATCAACCTACTCACAATTGTTTACTACAGGCTGAATAGACAAAAGGCTGGAGGGAATCGCATAACCAACCCCCACATAACCCTAGTGCACTGGAACCGTGAAGTAGAAGGAAGAGGTCCCGAGGCTTATCAACCATAATGTCGCAATCATTGGTAAAGGACAATGAAAAGAGACATATGAGCCTGTGTGACACACAGACAGAAAAAGGGCAGTAACAGCACAAGGCTGAAACTGACCTTCAAGAAGCCTAATGGCTATGGCAGACAACAGCCTGAGCAGAAGAAAGAGGACCCAGGGCAAAAAGGTCCTCCGACTGCTCCTGCAACTGGCGTAAATAAAAGGTGGAGAAAGTAGAAGCATTTCTCCAGTAGGCTGCCTGCATAACATCCGACAACTTGACGGAGTTAGAATAAGCCCAAGAGGCAGACAGTGCCCGCACCTCGTGGGCAGAAATACGATTGGTAATACAATCGCCAGCTGCTAAACGACTATAAGCCGTACGAATAGCAAGACAAATCCATCGAGAAATGGATTGAGGAGAGATCTTCTGTCGACCCGGAATGAGAGACAGAAAAAAACGTTTTCTGCCCTTCCGTATGAAGCGTGTCCGATCAAGATAAATGTGAATAGCACGGACCGGACAGAGCAAAGGGCGAGTACCCTCAACAGAGGGAAGAGCCCTGATACAGATAGGAGGAGGAGTAGTATCTGGTAACTGATTCTTAGCCAAAAAGGAGCAATCAGTGGTAAAAGTAACACTGTTGGGAGAGCTCCTAAAAAAGGCCGGATCAACCGAGAGGGCGTGAAGCTCACTAACCCGTCTGGCCGAAGCAAATGCCATCAGAAAAGCCGTCTTATATGTGAGAAAATGCATATCCACCTGGGATAAAGGTTCGAATGGCGCCCCCCCCCCCCGCCCCCCCCAAGCAAAGCAGCACCCATGAAAGATTCCATCGTGGAGTGAGCTGCAAAGTCCGAGGCCTTTTCAAAGAAAAGTGCCGAACAAGCTTGGAGAGGTAAGAATTAGTGCCGATACGACGCTTCCCCACATAAGAAAAAGTCTCTGAAAGCATAGACCTGTAACCCTTGATGGTAACAGGCTGGAGACCCCGAGAATCAAACAGATATACCAGAAACTCCGCAATCTGTGAAATCGAAGGATTGGCATAATCAACAGAGTGATCAGCACACCATCGACAGAAGACCTTCCATTTAGCTGCATAAGCTAAACCAGTGGAGTGCCTCCTTGAAGAAGAAATGCACTCCACTGCTCATCTCGAAAAACCTCTACGGAGGAGACAGGACCTGACAAAAGATATGCGTGAAGGCACAATGAAGTCGGGTCGACGTGAAACCTCCTCGGGCGACCTTGACAAAGAAGGTCGCGACGTAGCGGGAGACGTGCCGGAACAGCCGCCATCAGCGAGCGGAGCTGATTGATCCACACCCGCTGAGGCGACAGGGGAGCGATCAGAATGATTTGACAACTGCAGGTTCGAATGTTGGCGAGAACCTGAGGAAGAATCGGAACAGGCAGGAAGGCGTAGCCGACTAGACCGTTCCAATCGAGTGACAGAGCGTCCACGGCAAAAGCCAGAGGATCTGGACACGGGGACACGAAAGTGTCCACCTGATGGTTCCAACGAGTCGCAAAGAGGTCGATGTGGGGACGTCCCCAGAGATCGCAAAGCGACTGGAACACTGCCCTGTGAAGCATCCACTCGGTGGAAATAACCCTGCCCTGTCGGGACAGGGAGTCGGCTAGGACGTTCAGACGACCGGGAATGTGACGAACAACCACTCCGGCGTGAACATCCTGAGCGAGCAGTAAAAGATCCCGAGCTAACTCGTACATCGGAAGCGAGTGCGTGCCGCCCTGGTTCCGAATGTAAGCAACCACTGTCGAATTGTCGGATAGTAGAAGGACCTGGCGATTCGACAGGTGAGGGATCCACTGCCTGAAACTCAGAAGAAGAGCAAGAAGCTCCTTCTGGTTGATGTGTAGAGCTGCTTGATCCTGGTCCCACATCCCGTGTAGGGAAAGACCCAGAGGATCCAACGTCGCACCCCATCCGAGATCGCTGGCATCTGCCGTCAGAACGCGATCGGACGTGGGTAAGTCCAGAGGAACACCCTGCGTAATCCACTGAACCAGGGACCAGCCTAGGGGGGAATTTTAGGGAGACTTCAAGTCTCCCCCAGAAAAAATAGGGAGACTGCAGAGTCATGTAGGGAGACTTCATAGGCAAGTGGGGAAAATTAAGAATATTCATGTACCACCCCCGCCGCCCCTTCATATTTTCAATTTATGGTCCTCCATTAACGTACAAATAATCCAGACCAGTTGTCTATGATGCATCTGTGCCAGGTTAAAAAATCACAATGTAATTATTGACTGAAAATCCCCCACTGCTACCTTCTCCTTCATGACCCCTCACCTCTTCTTCGTGCCAATCCCCCATCACCCTCCTGTGGTTGCCTTTCAACAAAGTCTACTAAGCTAATAATTTCCTAAGTCTGAAAGTGTGAACATGACCAGATGTAAGAAGGTTGCTTGGGAGGTACTTTGTTAGTTAATAAACAAAATACATTCTGGGGTCGAGTATTTTGTAAAAGAAATGTCATTCCGCATCATTTTTATGGCATTCCGGTGTCATTCCGCGTCATTTCATGTCATTCCGATGTTTAGGAGGACCCTTTTTCAAGATCGTCCACATGCACACTTGTGTCCTGTACAAAGCTTTTCTTGACATCACTAAAGCTTTTTTTCATGTGTTTCAATTCCATTCGTGTTTTTCTGGGAATAGACAGCCCAACAGTTAACAGTCGTCAGCAAATCGAAATGAAAATAATGTGTTATAAAATACGTCCGTTGTGTATACATTTTCGACAACCTAAGCGACGTAACCTACTTTCAAACTGGGTTGTTTGTTGAGTCGCGTAAGTCACCTATTTTCGTTTCGACACTTGAAGCTCCGACTGGAACGCAACAAAATAGAAATAAAAAAATCCGCCAAAAGCGACAATGGACAATTGCTTGTCGTGTGATTTCAAATAAATGGACGTTTATTTGACGAATTAAAATGCCCATTTATCACACTCGAGCACATTCGATTTTTGAAAATACTCGTTTTCATGTAAACCTCGCATCACTCAGTTCAGCCTTTTCTCATTTTGGCCAATTTTTAGAGGGCGACTTGTAATCGCCCCGACTATTTTTCTAGGCGACTTTGGGCTTAGAAGGGCGACTTAATCGCCCTAGTCGCTCTCACGGCTGGTCCCTGCACTGAACATCTGTCCAGGGAAGAAGGTGAGGATACAGAGAGTCCGGAAACGGAAGCACCTGATCCAGAGAATCTACATTCGGTCTCCAACGACTGAGCAGAAAGTGTTGGAGAGGTCTGACACGCAGCCGACCTAGAGGAATGAGATCCGTCACCGAACCGCAGAGACCGATCAGCCGGAGAAAACTCTGAGCGGTCACGGACCTGGACTGGGACAGAGTCAGAGCAAAAGCTGAGAGAATCACAGCCTTGGCCTGGGGAACAGCCACCAAATTGAATTTGGTTTGGAAAGACATCCCCAGATGACAAAACGACTGAGAAGGGACCAGGTCCGACTTCTCCTTGTTGACTCTGAATCCTAGCGACGTGAGCAAGCTCAACAGAGTGGCGACATCCGATTCCAGTAAGGCAGCATTGGAATGCCTCTGGAGGATATCGTCCAGATATGCCGAAGTAGTCACCCTGGACTGTGTGCGATGGAACGCTATCACATGCGACATCAGTCTGGTGAACGCCCAAGGAGCCAGGTTGAGGCCGAAAGGCATGGCCTTGAACTGGTAAACACGCCCCAGAAAAGCGAACCTGAGATACTTCCGTGACGCCCGATGCATCGGAACGTGGAAGTAAGCGTCTCGCAGGTCGATGCTGGCTGCGAAATCTCCCTGGTGAATAGATTGGCGGACCGACCTGAAAGTCTCCATGCTGAACTTGGGAGCAATGATAGACTGGTTCAGGATACTCAGATCGATAACCGGTCGGAGTCGGCCGTCCTTCTTCGGCACCAAGAACAGGCGGGAATAGAAACCCACTGACTGAACGTTCTTGACGACCTCGATCGCCCCCTTTGCCAGGAGATTGGCAATCTCCGTGGACAAAAGTTCCCGACGTAAAACGTCTGAAGGAACTGTGGTTGGAAGAGGCACCCTTGACAGAGTGGGGTGCCGTCGGAAGGATATGCGCAGCCCGGACCGAACAACATCTAACACCCATGGATCGGATGTGATGGTGGTCCAATGGTCTGCGAACTCTGCTATCTTTCCTCCAACCTGGGACGAGTCGAGGTGAGGACCTTCATTTCGAGCCCCGACGAGGCCCGCGAGAGGAGAAACCACCTCCTCTGCTAAATGAAGAATCCTGAGACTTTCCTCGATTCTGCCGACCCCTATCTTTACCCCGTGAGTAAGAAGTAGAGGCGGCGGCAGAAGGACCAGCCTTTTGCTTCACAGAGGAAGCAGAAGGGTACTTGTTAGGCTTGGAACGGCCCTTGCCTCCCCGAGAAGGCTGATCAAGCTGACGAAACAGCAGCTGATCTTTGGAATGACGTAGGACGTCATCCCGGACCGTCGACACGGAACCATGGAAAAGTTGCGGACCTGCCAAAGAAGCAGATCGAAGAGTAGCACGCTGCTCCTCGGGAAGGGATCGTCCTGTGTCCAGCACAGCGTCCCTTCGAACTAATTCCAAATTAGCCGTGTTACAGGCATGCGTGTGAGTAAGATGCATAAGCGCCTTGGACAGCACACGCAAAGGAGCCTGTACCTCGTCAAACTTATCTGGAGGCAGATAAGCAGCCAAAGCTGAGATGACGTGATCTGAGAGAGAAAGCATGCCAAGCATCTCTCTAGATAAGCCCAACGTGGACTCCAGAGTCGTCATTGGAATGACGGCAGACTTGGGCTTGGAAAGCCCGAGGGAAGTGGAGTCCTGATCCAGAACCGTCAAAGCCTGGCAGACTGACGGATTGGCGGAATCGTAGGAACGATAACGCACAGGAGGCAAAAAGGTGTCAACCCTGGTGAAGAACGAAGTCTTCAAAGCCTTGGAATTCAGCTTGGCATCCAATGCTGAAAAAGCCTCAACCACCTGTACCGACTGGCACAGTCGAAGGCGCCCAGAAGCAGGTTGCTCCATAGGCTGTTGGCGCGTGACCGATGATCGCGGCCAGGCTGACACTGTCAGCTGGTTAGCAGGTTTGAGCTCAGGCAGAAACCCAAACACAAAATCAAGAGCCGCCCCCAAGTCCGAAGACTGCTGGCCCTCGACCTCAAGCATGTCGGACTCCTCCCCAGAGTCGGAAGACACATAGCCCATCGTGGGCAAACCAGCTGACGCCTCCCATGGTGTCGGGACACCAGAGGAATCGGAAACCGGCCTGTTTCCAATCCCGGGAGGCGGAGCCATAGGAGGCGCCTGGAAACCACCCATAGCCTCGCTGGAAGCAACAGGAAGGCTCTTAGAAAGAACCTGAGTGAGTAAGGAGAGGGCCTCCCTAGGCTCACTGCCTGTACCGACCGGTTCGACAGGGGAGCGAACCGGCAAAGTGGCTTCACCTCTGACCCTCTTAACCAGCGAAGGGTCACGATCCTCCAAAACACCCGACGCGGGGCGACGGGCGGCAGCCGAAACATCTGAAGGCAGACGTGTATAGGGGTACGATGCACCCCGAGGATCAATATTGCGAGAACTCATGAGAGTCACCGCGGACCTCTGCGGGGCAGAAGGTCCAGGCTGCACAAAAAGCGTTGGTCCCCCAAAACTGGTCGTGTGACCAGAGTGAGTAGACGGAAACGCCACGGAGTTCATAGTGTTTCCACTACGAACATCCGAATCCAAAGACACAACTGTGGTGCTCGACGGCGAAGAGACCACAGCGATGGGCTCGGCCGGCAGCCCCTTCCGACTTCGCCGAGTTGAAGTCAGGGAAGGCCGAGGCCGATATCCCACGTCTACAGTATCGGACAGTCCTGCAATCCCCTGCAGCAAAAAGCCGAGGCCGGCTGAAACAGATAACGAAGCAGACGGGCCAGCAGCAGTAGTAGATACGTCGAGAGTCGTTGAGGCTGGTGAAATAGTGGAGAGAGCACACCGGCTCGGCTCCGAAGGAGGAGTCACAACCCTAGTGACAGCCTCAGATGTCGACTGGAGGGGGACAGTAGTCCCGGAACCAGGCATCTCTACACCAGAACACTCAACGGCTCCCGCAGTATCCACCACAGGAAAAGACTGCACATCCCCCACGGAGGAGGAATAACTCTCACCAGACAAAGTCGGCTCGGGAGGCCCCGAACGACCATGTTCTCCTTTCCCGCGGGAGCGGGAGGCACGGCCACGAGAACGAATGACACGGTTTACTGACGCCCAGAAGGTGGAAGACCATGTTCCACAGACACCACACGGCCGCTCGGCCGAACACCCATTACAGGAGGAACAAGACGAATGTACATCGTCCACATGCTTTGGCAGCAGACATTGCCCACAGGGAATTGTCCTGGGCATGATAGAGGTGAGAGGAGCAGAGAAGTGGAGATGAGAAAACAGAACACCCCCAAAGAAGAGAGAAAGGTGACAGAAACAAAGACCCCAGAAGGTCGACCGGGAACCACCCAACAGGAAGACTACTCTCAAAAGAAAGAAGAAACACTGCAGGAGTGGTACCCCGCTGACACCTAACTCTAACACAATTAGAAAATTTTGCAAAAAAAAACGTTAACAATAATTGTGAAAAAATCTAAGTCCGAACCGCGTGGCACGTGAAATTCGCGCGCGACTCGAGAGAGAGCAAATAAATATACATTATGGACATATAATAGAAAAGAGAATATATAAAACACTGTTCCTGAGAATACAAAGGATACACTGTGGTATAATGAATCAGGAATCATCAAACATCGAGCTGGTGGAACACTGATAAGCGTGCAAAAACATCTCGACACGAAGCGGATTTTAAAAAGAATGAGTCTTTAGAGACGGTATATGCGCACTGGCAACGGAAGTCGTGGAGTTGTACTTGGGAGAGAGCGTCCCGTACTGGGTCTGCGCCGGTTGCACTCGACCCAGTTTTGGCTTATTTTTATTGGTGCTTTTGCACCACTTTTCTTTCCCAACTTGCTTGGGAAAGACAAAAATAGAGAGTATTTTATCCGAGTTAGGGACTTCCACTGTAGTGCAAGCCTGTAGTAAACAATTGTGAGTAGGTTGATAAGAAACTCAGAAGACGAATCCCGTACCCATCAAACCCAACTGGATGGGGCGAAGTTTTAGAGACGCTGAACACAGATTCACGAGAATAATAATTCTCGCTCGAAATTTTGTACGCCATTTGCCAAACTCATATACTATATGAACCATTACAAATACTGCGTAATAACGCCTAGACAAGCCGCCTACGTGTCGACAGGATATATTCGCAGCAGATCAATTTTATCGGCTTAGAAAATGTACAGAATTTGCATTCAGCGGATGCATTGTGACAGAAAAGAAAAAACAAAAACAGAAACAAAACAAAACATGCAGACTTAATCAATCTGGATGTACCGAAAGACCGTATTAATATTTACAAGAATATACCAATTGTACGGGCATGCTACAACAAACTAAACTAGAAAGAAGACCGCTGATATAAATTTTACAGCATCAGGGAGTCAAGCAGAAAATCACAGCCTCGTGGGGTTCTATCACTACTAGTAAAAATCCTCGAACGAAAGCCCTTCACATAGCAGAACACTAGAGTCTAGGCTCTTCAGAGACTTGCATCTGTATCCGTACGCGGATTGAATCATGGGTAATGAACTACCAACTCTCCAAACACCACATTTCCCCTCCCCCTTTCCACCACTAGCTTTGCTTTGGAAGCAAAGGGTAAATGATATTCTCGGGTTTTGAGTGTGGTCAGTATCACCTTCGATCAAGATTTGTTAAGATTTATTCAAGCAATTAACACCAACAAATACCAACTGCGAAAACAATAACAATGACTGAATGAAACATTGAAAAGAAAAAAGATGTTAAAAGTACACGAAAATATGGGTAATTATTTTATTCATCTCAAGTGCCTGTGTGAATTTGCGTAAGAGAGACAGAGGGGGGGGGGCAAAATATATATACATCTGTGACTGAAAAATTGTGCCCTCAACATAACAAGAACATAGTCAGAACACCACACCCCCTCCTCTTCACCATCAGATTTGCTTTGGAAGCCAAAGATAAAAATGTTATTCCCAGGTTTTGCGGGCGGCCAGTATCATCTTCAATCAAGATGTGTAAGGTTTATTCAAGCAATTGACACCAACAAAGAGACAGTCTGCGAAAACAAAACAATAACAATGACAGAATGAAGCATTGCAAAGAAAAAGAAAAAGATGTTAGAAAACAATAAAAATACACAAACGTATGGGTAATTATTTTATTCATCTACCTGTGTAAATTAGTTAGAGAGAGAGAGAGAGAGAGAGCGGGAGGGGGCTGCGGAATATATATATATATGAAAAATTGTGACCCCACCCCAAGCACGTAGTCTGGACATCAAAGTTAGGGGGCAAGAGAAAAATTGGGGGGGGGGGGGGGGGGGGGGGGGTACGGAATAAGATGCACAACATCATCTGAGTCATGCAGCTGCAAGATGGGGGCGAACACAGAAACAGAAGGGGGTGCCCCCCCCCCCCCCCACCACTTCATTGGCGAGGGCTTGTGACTCCTTGATTCCGAGTCCATATGTGTCCTTTATAAGTTCCGAAAGGCATTAAAAATTAGTCCACATCACCACCCAAAGAGAATCCGAATAAACTATGAAATCTAGGGGGGGGGGGGGGGGGGGATTTCACAAAATATCCCCCCTCCCCCTCCCTCCCCATCAGGCCATGCCAGTGCAACACATGTTTCCATCAGTGGTTCGGTGGTGGTGTTGTTTATAACTTATGATAAGGGTATGTCTACCATTCACAACTGAACAACACTTTTTTCTGAAGCCTACATTCCTACTCATTCACAAGTGGACAGTCCACTCGAAAGTAAACCACTATTAAACAAACCATAAAATTTATTTATTTTTGAAAGATGTCCATGAAACCTTTCCAACAATCGTTGTAAACGTTAGTGCAGTGTTCAAAATGCAGAGACAAGAGAAAAAATGGTCTGCATTCTCGTGTTAGAAATCAATTGAAATTCGTTTTTCATTTTCTGTCCATGGGCGGCTTTTTTGGGTGAATTGATATTCTGGCACGATATACTTCTACCTCTATTTGATGGGGTAATATGAGGGGAGACATTTCCAAAGGACCGAGAACAATCAAAAGCATGTAACAACTATTTATTCATGAAAAATATCCGAAATAATGTTTTAGAAAACTTAGTTTTTCATGACATTGTGGTCAACTTTCTCGTTCACATTATGAAACGTGGTTCGAAAAGTTTCTGCATCCCCTCTGTTTTGCACCGACCCATCATTCATGTGAATTGAACATTCTCTGACACTTTGAACGCCTGTGCTTTTGATTGTGAGTATTCACCCAAAGTACATGGAGAAGGTTTTGGAGCAGAAACACCACCAGAGTGGAATTCCCACACACACCGGTCAAGATTATGTTATGTTAAAGGAAACATATCAATTTTCGAACCAATTCCAAAAGCCCATCCACTGAACCATACTGTGTATGTTTCCCCTCGTGTTTACTTTGTCACAGAAACTAAGTATACCATATGGGTGGATATTCCACCTCAGAGTGTTTTTGCAGACATCACAATTTCATGATTGGGAGTTCTGTACGTAGTCAAGATTCTATAGTGCTCAACGAGAGTTTTATTTTTTATTTTCTTCTTCGTTTTGGGTTTTTCTGGTGTGTGTGTGTGTGTGTGTGTGGGGGGGGGGGGGTATTCTGAACCCCCCACCCAAAAGGTTTTATGATTTTTTGTTCATTCGCCCTTGACGTAAATACTTTTCTTCTTCAACGAACTATGGATGTAGACCTACAATTATGATTAATTATTGATGCTCAATGCCACATCAGCAACTGAGGATATATCGCCGCAGATGTGGCATTAAGCACCAACTAATATGATTGCCATCCCTCTCATGATTGCCATTCTTCTAGATGGAAACATATCTGAGGGGATTGTATGCACTCACCCTGCCTGAACAGAGAAGATTTTTCTATCGGGCGGGGGGTGGGGGTGGGGGGGGGGTATGGAAATCAGCATTTATAAATTATTTTGACTCTTCTCGGGAATTCTGAAGGTGTGGGTGCTTGGCTTCCTTCCACTTCTTGTCGCCTGGGTGGGTGGTTCATTGTTTCTCAAAGTGGCCGACCGACTTTCTTTTTGCTTCCAACTGCCCTGGCCTAGAATTTGACAAAAAACATTACTGCATGATCATTAATATGAAATATCAAATGCATGGGCATCTGGAGGAGGGTCGTTACTGTTGATTGTTGAATTAAATTTCTTTTTTTTCACTTTCTACATCGTGCCATCCTTTATTCTTTTCGAAGATTAATCCATGCAGGTTTTAATTTAATTGTCACCGAGCACAGGATCAATATTCAATAATAAATAGATAACAAGCTATTAAATAGTCCTCAAATCAATTCATCAAACTCAAATATACATGATTTATTTAAATGACATATACTCGGTGAAACACTGACCCACTTCAATCAACAGCACGAATAAGCTGTCGCTACTGTTTATCACCTTGGACTTGAGCAGCTAATCTTTTATGCACAGCAAACACAGTGTGTGAAAGTCGACACAGTGTTCCACAGAGTCAATTTTGGTAAAATCACCCGCCACCGCGTCGAGTGGATGAGACGCTATACACTCTGGACATACTGTACAACTGACCATAACTTTGAATTTTAACAGAGCTGAGATTTTCACATCCTACTTCGGGAAATGAAAAAGAAGAAATTGTCTGTTTGAGCATGCCTGATGGGAATATGGACAATAGGTGACAGTTCAAATAGGATACAGTACAACCACCGTGGACTGGTCACTTTCCACGGGTGTGCAATATTTCCACAGACTCAATAATATTAGATTCCAAAGACTGATTGTAGGAATAATCATCAAAAATTTAATTAATGAAGCACCGGGTACAACCCGTGCTTCATTAATTAAAATTTTACTGCTGATGATTTTTATTACCTGGTAACGCATGCCTGGAAATCACTGCCCATGCATGGATTAGGACCAATCCGCAGTGACTGAACTGTACAATTCACCAGGATTTTGTGAACCCACATAAATCAACACCTGGTGAATCCGGTTTGGTTTTCTTTTTGTCTATTGACATTTTTTGTCTCCTAAGGGTTTTTTTCTTAGGGACTTCTATTTCTGCACACTTTTTCAGCTGAGAGGAAATAGGAAGATTAGGCAATTTGTATCACTTTGGTAAGTTGGGAAAAAATAGGTGACTTGTTAGAACATCGTAATCCAAAAAATGACTCAGATTAAACAAAGCACTTTCCTGAAAATATTTTTTTTCATAACTACTATAAATCCATTAGGAACACTGTAGAAATGAAGAAACTGCCTTGAAACATTAAGGAAACATCCTAAACCTGTACATACAAAGCTTGATTATTGCAGAGCTGAGAATTCCATGTCCATTTCAAAACATGAAAAAGAAGAAATTGATATTATTGCGCAATAATGGCGAGAACTGGACAATGGGTGAAAGGTCAAATAGGATATAGTTCAATGGTTTTTGGGTGTCTACACAAATTGGTACATGGCAAAACAGGATCGGTTTTCTTTATTGTCTTTTGACAATTTTATAGTCTCCTAAGGGGTATTTTCTTAGGAACTCTAATTCTGCACTCTTTTTCATCTGGGGGGCAAAGAGGAATATTAGGCAATTTATATTACCTTGGTAAAGATGAGAAAAAATATGGTGGGGTAGATGTTCCACACATGACTAAGTCACCAGCATTTTTTCAATGTACATTTTGGTCCATCAGGACTGGGGTTTATTAGCTGAGAGTTTGCAACAGTAGTGTTAATATGCATGTACTTTGTTCTTAGAAACTGAATATATCTGTTGGATTGAGAATCCTACCCATCGTGTACTCTACTTTATTACAGTGGACCCTGTTAACTGTATATTTACTTGCCAGTGAAAAATATTCAGTTAACTCTTTACCTAACATGAAAAGCAGACGACACTTGCAAAAAAAATTCTTGAATAACTATTTTTTTTCATTTTTTGTCTCAAAAACATAGGTTATGGCCCCTCATTGGAACGAGCTCGACGAGTTCGTTCCAATGAGGGGTCATAACCTATGTTTTTGAGACAAAAAATGAAAAAATAATTAAAATTAATAGGCGATTTTTTAGAATAGTGCTGGCCGGTTTTGGCCGTTACGTTAGGTAAAGGGTTAACAGGAGTATACAATTAATAAGGATTAGGTCATTTTCCTGCCTTCCAGAGATAAACTGAGAATGTCTTCTATTAACTGTTAGAGCGCTAAATTATTTCTGGTCATCAAAATTGGTTCACAAGTTTTTGTCTTGTTACAATTTATGGGAGAGTGCCCACAAGGCAAATTTATAGAGACTAAACTAGAGGTGTGACTTTCCCAGATGGGCGTGTCCATGGCAGTAAACATCCATACCAAGTTTCAAAGGAATCGACCCATAAACATCTGAGAAAATATCTGGACTAAATGCTAGGCCTGCTTTTTAAAGTCGAAAAGTGGCATAATTCTGACAAAAATAATCCAACCAGAACTATAATCGTAGGTGCACAGGTTCCTATGGTGGTGAACATTCATACCAAGTGTCAAGCAGACTGGTTCATAAACATCTGAGAAAATCTCCGGACAAAATTATGTCTAAGGACGGAAATTCATTTCTAAGAGAATATGAACACATCCAGAGTATAAAACCTCCAAGACGTCGTATTTGCACGTCAGAAAAAACAAACAAATTCAGTGAATTCATTTCTTCAGCTGGGCAGCAGTTTCAAGGGGAATTAATGCATCCAGTGGAATATAGTTGAGTTGAAAGTGGAAGTTATTTAGAAGAGACAGAACAGACAGTGCTTCAGACAGTGGTTATATTTATTTTCACGGAGGTCACTGTCAAAGCAAGTAAAGAGATGTGGAGTATAACTATGAGAATCACTAAATATTAAAACTGTATGATAAGACATATTACATTAAACTGTGAAAAGTTTTAACCAACCTGTAAAACTTGTGACTGGAAGTTAATGAAACCTTGGAAGTGATGTCCAGATAATATGGGGTTCTGTATATGGTACTAGGAGAGTCTGACTTTGTAGAGTTGCAAAAGAAGTAATGATGAAGACATATTCTGGTCTCACAATGATAACAAAGATACACAAGAAGTTTTGTGAAGATCGGTTCATAAATACGGCTTTTAGTCCGAGGTGCGTTGATGCATGGGCTGACGGACAGGCAGATGGACAGATATTCGGTACAAAATTTCCCACATTCGAACTTGACCTAGATATTGATAAAAGTAATCCATATATGAAATTTCATTGAAATCGGTTGACTCTAAGGAAAGTTAGAGTCTGGAAACCATCAGCCAATCAAATTTAAGCAACCTAATTAAATATGCACAGAAAATGCCCATGTTCGAACTTGGACCCACAATTGATGAAAGTGATCTACTACCCAAATTTCATCGAAATCGACTGACTGGAAGGAAAGTGAGAGTCTGGAAACGAAAAACATGGAAGGTGTGCACTTACTGTGTATTAGTAGTAACACTGAATAAATCAAAGTTTCCCTAATTTGTATAATTTTTACACGAGAACAAAACCTGTATTATATGTGATGTATTGCATGTTACTAAACATTCATACAAAAATTTATTCAATCCGAACTTTCATATAGAAGTTCTGTACAAAAAACTGATTACACCCAATTTCGGAACAAAATGGCCGCTGGCGGCCATCTTGAATTTTGGACCAAACCCCAAAACACATATTCTCGTCTCACGATGATAACAAAGATACCCAAGAAGTTTCGTGAAGATCAGTTCATAAATACGGCTTTTAGTCCGAAGTGCGTTGATGCAAGGGGCAGACAGACAGGCAGACGGACAGATTTTCGGTACAAAATTTCTCACATTCGAACTTGACCTAGGAATTGATAAAAAATAATCCATATATGAAATGTCATTGAAATCGGTTGATGTTAAGAAAAGTCAGAGTCTGGAAACCATCAGCCAATCAAATTTCAGCAACCTAATTAAATATGCACGGAAAATGCCCATATTCGAACTTGGACCCACAATTGATGAAGGTGATCTACTACCCAAATTTCATCAAAATCCGGTCACTGTAAGGAAAGTTAGAGTCTGGAAATGAAAAACACAGAAGGACGGAAGGACACCTCGAATTTAATATCTCCCATTTTTTTCAAAAGGCGGGAGACAAAAAACAAATATGGACTTCCTGCACTTTAGCAGTTACATCTTGCTTGACAGAGTTCATAGACCTTTGGCAAACAAAATATAACAGGCTTTTACTGGATGTACTGAAGCGAAAAATGAATATAAAAATAACTATAAATGACAAAAAATGTGGGAAATTCAGTGGTTAGCCGAGAAATTCTTGGATTAAATTTTTTATTCATTTACCAGAATCTTCTCTTTTTGTCTAGCCAGGAGTTGGCCAGAAATATCTGCGAGGTGAAATGAGAGAGGTACATGACAATGAAACAGTACAGAATGCTATAGATATCTATACAATTGTCTGCAGAATCCTATTTCTGAAATATAATATCTATCAATTGTGTTTGTACCCTTGTACGTTTGATAAATTTTATGGACTGGGAGGGAACACAGTGGCTCAGTTGTTATGGCATTGGACTGCAAATCGAAAGGTCCATGGTTCGATCCTTGCCAGGAGTTAACTGCATCAATTGTATCTTTGGACAAGGCACTTAATCCTGATTACCCATGTGGGGGCATGGTGGCACTGTGTTCTAAGGCATATTATATGTCGATGACACACTTGTCTTTGGCAACAAATGCTAACCCTGCTTGTGTGGAGTTAATATGTTGGGGAGTCTGACAGTTGCTCGTTGCTGCTCGGTGGTTCTCTCCAGGCACTCCAGCTTCTGATACGAGGTGACCCTGGCTGTTGAAAGTGTAATTAAACCCCAATAAATAAATAGATGGACTAGGAACTATGAGGTAAGGAATTGGGGGAAAATCTAGATACCAGTCATATAAACTGCCAGATATGCCAGCCACTAGAGGTGGGTCGGTGGTAAATTTTCAAGTCGGTGTCGGTGTTTTTAAGAAGTAAAACTGCGGTTGTAGTGCAGTTATCAGTGCACGTAGTGGAACAGGCCAAGTTCATTCATCGAATTTTGGTTGATTTTGCAAACTTGCTTACCCCGTATGTGAACAACGTCGAAACACCGTCAGTTCTTGACAAAGATAAATTAATAGAACTGAAAAGAATGTTTGGCTTATTGATGTATACTGTAAAGTTCAAATTACGCACAAATTTGTAGAGTTCAGGTTGGGTTTTAACTTTCCGTTCAGCAAAAATGCAGACTTTCCTTTGAGTGTCTTCCCGATCCGGGAAAATGGAAGAAGTTATAAAACACTGACAAATTTAATATTATTCAAAGTGAATTTGGAAAGTGTCAGTTATGGGAAAAGTATTCTCCTCTGTATGGAATGAATTTCCTTAACAATCTGGGTTTTTCTCCTGAGTAAATATATTTTTAAATTTAGACTGAAAATACCCACAATCCATTGTCCGAAAAATATGGGGCAGCAGGGGGGGGGGGGGGGGGGGGAGAATGTAAAAAGGTTCCCAATAAAGGTTCGCTGACGTTTCAGACTCTCTTTAAACCCAAACATCTCAGAGTCGGAAATCAGGTGAAGTTAAAAAATTTATAGTAATTTATATATTTTTTATACTTACCAATGACCCAGACATAGCTGGTGCTAACTCTTAAAATATAGGGCCAAACACAAATTTTGCCCCCCAATCCCCAAAATTTGCATCTAAAACTAAAGAAAACATGTCCAGAAAGGCCCTCCACACTTCGCCCCTACTGCGCATGCGCAGTGTCAAGGACGTTCCGAAATTGGCGCCATTTATCATTCTAATAACCAGTGCCTGGTAAGCGCTATGTACTCAGCGGGGAGGCAAGAGTTCCCAACTCCTGGGAGGGCCATCCCCGTCTGGGTCATTGGTAAGTATAAAAAATATATAAATTACTATAAATTTTTTAACATTTTTATACTGTACCAATGACCCAGACATAGCTGAATAGTAAAAAGGCTGGAGGGCCAAGGACATAGAGCAAAATGGAATACGCTCAATAAAATAAAATAGAGTCATCCCCTGTAGGGAAAAGAAGTAATAGGCCTTATATGTATCTTTCTTATTTATGATAAATTAGAAAGATACAACACCTTCCAAAAATTGAGCTTCATATATCCATGTACTCTATTAATATCTAATAATCCTTATACTAATAATTTTTAAAGTAAGCCAATAATAAAGTAAGTCTAGAGAATAGAGACTCTTATACTCCTAAAAGTGTGTGAGAATTGCATAATCATGTCCGTTGACATATGCAATATTCAAAAGCTATACTTTAAAAACTAAGACTTGAATGAATTTTATAAACTTAAACTTCTCACTAACAACCATCCCAATAACAGCTCAGAATTACTAACTCCGGAGGAGGTATCCCCTTGTTTTCATAGTAAAAACAGGTGACCCAAGGGAACACCCTCCCCCCCCCCCCTTTTTCTTGCCCTGGGTCAAATAGCCCAGAGCGAAGAGGGCAGCCGAACGGAGACACTGCCGAAACAGACAGCCTACCTAGCTATAGTAGCAACTGTTAAGTGAATGACATTCTGAGCAGTAGATAATAGACCTAACAATAGAGGCCTCCAGAAATGGACTCGATATTTCTGAGATAAAATTCATGAATGGATGGCTGAGCGCAATGAGCAGCCTTCAAAAATCTATAATAGCAACACTATTAATGTAAGCCCAAGAAGTAGAAGAACTCTTACTTCATGAGCCGAAATCTTAAGCACAACTGCTAAGCCAATGATATACCCTAAGCAGTACGCTAGTTAATAGAATCCATTAACAATAAAATGGAGCGTAACGTCCTTCTACTAGACATCAAAGACAGAAGAAGCTTACGCCCTTGTAATAAACAGATATCTGTTTATAAATACATAAACTGTACCCGGAAAGAGTAAAGGCCTATGCCCATACGAAGACGGAAGGACCTTAAAATAATAGGTTCCGGATAATAGGAGCCTAACTCTTATGCAACAATCCAACCTAAATAGTAACGGAAGTATTGATTCCGAAACTATGAAAGTGAAAATCATCCATCGATAGTGCATGAAACTCACTGACTCTACAGTAAAAGAGAAACCAACAGAATTACTGTCTAAAAGGTCAGAATTTGAAGACTACTGTTCCAGAGGCTCAAATGATTACTTAGCTAAATAAGAACCGAAGTTAAAATCCGTATAGGAATTTAATCTAAAGATTCTAAGTCTATTTATCAAAAAGTTACTAACTGACTTAGATAAAGAGACAAAAGACTCAATTGTAAACTATCGTAGAGTGCATAGGTATGAGGTAACATAAACCTATAACCTAAATAACAACAGGCTGCAGTAGATCTTGTGAAACAAGTATACTAAAAAATAGCAATGAGTAGTATGGAGGGATCAACCATATGAACATAATGATCCCTACACCACGACGGAAGAGCCTCCACTTTAGTCGCACAGAATAGCGAAGAAGAGAATCTCCTATAGTAAGAAATCGCGTCCAAAGCTCGTCCAGTACAGTGCTTACAATGCAATACGGACCACACAACGGAATACATGAAGGTTGCGACCTTGCTGGTTGTGATAAAGATGACACGATTTACCCAGTGAAAAAAGATCCTCACATAGAGGAAGATTTCACGTTAAGATCCACAGTAGACAAGAGAGTAAATTACTCATGATCTCTGTGAAGATAGAGATGCTATCAACGGAAATGTATTGTGGTTGTTTATCTTAGCAATACCTGCTAAAACAACAGCGCCGGAGGATACGCGTATCCTATCATTCCGTCCTATAGATCAATAGAGCGTTAACAGTATTAGCTCAGAGATCTGGACAAGCCAACACATACGTCTGCAATTTATTAGCAAGCTGTGTCATAAAAAAAAAAAATCATTGGGCGCTCCCATAGATAGCAAATCTGAATGAATACTTGTTTGTTGAGAGTCCATTCTGACAGCAACAAGCGACCCGTAAGAGAACGGGAGTGCGATAAAACAATCAGACGACCCAGAATATGACGGACCAAAACTGAACTTGGTGTACTATAACCAACAGACGGATTCTTTCCATTAAATTGAATAACGGAAACGAAAGAGTGCCTCCCTGGTTCCGGAGATACGCCACTACTGTCGAATTAAAGGACAGGAATTTGGGCATGCGTTTCTGAATAATGTTCATGCAATGACATAAAGCAAGCCTAAAAAACATTATTCCGCGGAAGTTAAACTGATAGCTAAAAGACTGCGGAA
The DNA here is from genome assembly GCA_031216915.1 of Pictodentalium vernedei. Lineage (NCBI taxonomy): Eukaryota > Metazoa > Mollusca > Scaphopoda > Dentaliida > Dentaliidae > Pictodentalium > Pictodentalium vernedei. The sequence goes on along the minus strand of CM062297.1, from coordinate 727,230,136 downwards.
CCCAAAGACCCTGGCACTTCGAATCCGTAGGGATCAGTATATATCCCAATCTGTTTGACTGGCAACCGTCATAACAGCCACACTCGGGTCCGGCAACTGCGGCGGCACTCTCTGAGTCAACCACCGAATGTTTGCCCCAGTCTGAATCTCTTGTAACACTAGATAGACAAGAGAATGTATAAATCAAGCAATTCATGGATTGCCGGAAAGTTGCCGTCAAAGAGAAGCTCCTCCGAGAACGAAGCGACTCTGAGAGAGTTCTTAACCTACTATCCACGCGTGGATGTAGCTAGGGCTGCATCACGTCTAACCAACTCCAATCAGCCACTGAAGGGCGGAGTTATACGTGAACAAACTACTGCCCTCAAAAGAAATTACATTGAGAATAATATCCCGTAAATCTTTTCTTGAAGACGTAATGATAACGCCTCAGTAAGGCGGATTACGTATAATAAAGCGTCTAAGTTAAGTCTACTATACATAATGTCGTTCCCAACATTGAAATTGGAAAAGACATAAACGGCGAAAAAGAATATATATGCAGTCTTTAATCACACCGTCTAGACGCGTATGAACTCTCGGTATGCCCTGCTCTGCCAAAATAAACTATATGTAAAAAAGATAAAATGGCAGAAATGAGCCACGCGGACAAGAAACTAAACTATCATGCTTAGTAGCAGGCTTGTATATATATATAAATATATAGCGTCGAAAAATAAAACACATGTTGTAATGACAATATTGGACTGCGTCGGTAAGTCAGGGACAAAGTCCCTGTACCGATCGAAAAATCCGAGTCCAATGACGCTATAAGTCTCTTATCCAAGATCGCAGCAATGAAGTCCGAAAAATAACCACTGGAAGAAATGCCAGAAGATATGAAAGGCATCTTCCGATACTACTAAAGGGAAAACTCGAAATCTTTCGAATCCCTTTCGCCATCCTGTCGGACCCTATAAAGCGTTCGGTCGTCCGTAGCTTGATGCAACCGCGGACCGCACCGACCCAGCGCCGTCGGATAATTCCTGATTCGACCGAGAAACTGTCAATTGCTGGGATGCTGCGAAACAACTGTGCTAACTCGGATAGCACGTCCGTCACTGAGGCCTGAGGAGCAGCGGTCTTACGATGCATTGCCGCAGGAAGCTCCGAGATCGTTACTCCGTGCATACTTCCAATATGCGAGCGAACGGAGTGTATAGGCCTCGTGTCCCTTGGCTACCGGATGGCGCGACCTATTCGCTGTGGAATCACTGAATGCCGAAACTGATCGGATACTCGAGGTCACGTAGCCAATGTGCGGTCGTGTGCCCTGCTGTGAGGATGAGGAAGCATTAAAGACAGTCTCTCGGACTGTCAATATAACGGAGCGTCCCGAGCAACGGACATATGCTCCGAATGTAAAATATCTGAACCACAACATGCGGTCCCCTATGTTGTTGGCTTCCTCCGATCTGTCCTCAATCTGCCGTCACTGGGTGAGTACTAAAGTAATTAAAGTGCTCGCATCACCCAAATCTCCTTCCTAGACCGCAACGGACGAACCCGGCAGCCGAACCATTCGATGAATGTACGCTACCCGGGTGAGCTAGCGAATGTCACTCCGTAAGCAATAGACATATTCCATGAGCACTTATTGCCGCTAACTCTTCATTAACTATGACGACAGAGGCACACTTTTGAAAGACATCTCCATAATTCTTCGAACAAGAAACCAGAAATGCTTGGATAGCAAGCATAAAATAATAATATATATAGCGTCGTTCAATAATTCGAAAGTTTGTGTGACATTATTGGACTATGTCGGAACTGAGGGACGATGTCCCTGAACCGAACCAAAAATTTCTAAGTCCACCGACGCTATCGGTTTCTTATCCGGCATCGCAGCATATTTTGTTCCGAAAGGGAAAGCTTGAAATCCTCCGAATCCCTTTCGGCATCCCGTCGGACCGGATGAAACTTTCGGACGTCCGTACCCGCTTCCGCGGAGCGTCCCGACCCAGCATCGTCGGATAAAATATATGCGACAGATTCAGTTGATGCTGGGATGCTGCGATAAACTGTGCTATTAAGGAAAGCACGTCCGTTCCCGAGGCCTGTGCAGTAGCGGACTTACGATGCATTGCCGCTGGAAGCTCCGTGTACGTTGACTCCCGCACACTTCCTATGCGAACGTCCGGAGTCTGCAGGCCTCGAGTCCCCGGCTACCGACCCAGCGCTGTCGGATAATTCTCGATCCGACACCGTTTCTGTCGGCTGCTGGGATGCTGCGATAAGCTGTGCTATGTGCACAAGAATGTCCGGCGTCGAGACCTGCGGAGGCGCAGTCTATCGCTGCTTCGCCGAGGGCAGCTCCGCATCAGATGGCTCCCGCATACTTCCTATGCGAACGTCCGGAGTCCATCGGTCTCGAATCCCTGGCTGCCGGATGGTGTGACCTGGTCGCCGAAGAATCCTTGATCGGCGAAGCTGGTAATATATCGGCGGTCACGCAGCCAAGGTGCGGTCGTGTGCGCTGACGAGAAGAGGAAGCCTTAGCAGTCTCAGCGGACTGCCTATACAACGGAGCGTCCCGAGCGACGGACGTATGCTCCGCTAGCGACACATTTGTATCACAACATCTGGGGCCAGATGTTGTTGAACGAGAGAGGGGCCTCTCTCGCTTGCCGTCCGGATGGACCGGAACGAGCTATGAACCGGACTAAAAGGCTTCCTCCGTTCTCCCTCCGATCCGCCGTCACTGGGTGTGCATTAAGTTAATTTTATAGTGCTCGCATCACCCCAAAATTCCTTCTAGACCGCAACGGACGAACCCGGCTGCCGAACCATTCGGTGAATGGACGCTACACCGGGCGAGCTAGCGGACGTCAAAGGCCGTCGAACCTACTAGGGTCCTCTTAGGCAATTGGCGTATTACATGAGCACTTTTCCGCTAGCCCTTCATTAATTGTGACGACGGAGGCACACTGTTGGAAGACATCACAGATACATCACCCTAATCTTGATCGTCTGAAATAGAAATTGATAAAGTAGAGTGACCCTGCGGGGAAAGGACCGGAGTGTCCAAATCCCCAACAACATACCGTGACATACGCTTCCCATATTGTCATCGAAATCATACGATACAGAACAGGAGTTAATGCGAGTACACTGACCACATATAGAATGATAATAAGGTCAGAGGAAGACTTCCTCTTAAAACAATTGATCAATATCCTTTCAATGTGAAAAGAAAACAAGTCCTGGTACTCGCACTAACCCCTGGCAAAATACATAATAATAATATGATCCATTAATATAGAAAAAATAATTGAAATCAAAATATTTTGAAAAAATATTTTTTCAGAACAGCCCAAGTTTCTGAAAAGTAACGTTGAGCCCCAATGGATCCCAAGCCTAAGTGTGGAAAAAAATTTTAAAAATATTTTAAACAATTTATTCAACACTTACGAACAATAATAATGTATCTAGTTATGATTAAAATAACATAAAGATATTATTATTTAGAAATCCCCCCCTCACACAGAGGGCTGTTGTAAATGTAAACAATGAGTGTAAAAACACTAAATAAGACTCCAGGCACCCAGGCCCGAAATCAGTTACCAAAAATACACCATCTGATGCAAAACAGAGACTTCCAGGGAAGAAACTGCAGAACATCAGATGGTAGATGCAGAACACAACGCCTAACCACCCGTAGGTGAAGACGTAAACATGGGGAAAGAACAGAATTCATTCTGTTATTCAGCTAAAACTCCCAAGAAATTTTAGTAATAATAATTACATAAACTATGCCAAAAGCATGGGAGAATAGCAAGGGGGAACTTAAAGGACAGGGAGAGAGGAAAAACACTTGAAAAAACAGTGTAACTAAATAATCAGAATGACAACAAAATGGCTGCTGCCTTGAAAATAGGTAACTTAACATAATTTCATTAAAAATTTTTAAGTTACAGCCCTGATAATATTCTGTCACACATTCTTTTCCTCTCCTCCTTTTCTATCCTCCTTAGAATCACCATTTCACTAATATTTATGTGTCTGGCATCATTTAAACTGAGATTTAAAAGCACAAAGATCAGTCAGATGTTAACTGATGAAGGGCCAAACTTAGAATGATAAATGGCGCCAATTTCGGAACGTCCTTGACACTGCGCATGCGCAGTAGGGGCGAAGTGTGGAGGGCCTTGTTACAACCGATAATGTTACACCAACCAATAATGTATCATCAACGCATAATGTTATAACATAATGTAGTAAACAACCGATAATGTTGCAAACGCCGCATAATGTTATAACTTCAGTCAACGCGTTTTGTAGCAAAAATCAACGCATAATGTTATAACTCGAGTCGGCGTTTACAACCGATAATGTTACACCAACCAATAACGTATCATCAACGGTCCACCAGTCTGAAGGTAGGGTTCATTGCCCCGAGGGTTCATAGCTCCGAGGGTAGGGTTCACTGCTCCGAGGGTTCATTACTCCGAGGGTTCATAGCTCCGAGGGTCCATTGCTCCGAGGGTTCATTACTCCGAGGGTTCATTGCTCCGAGGGGTCATTACCTCGAGGGTTCATACTCCGAGGCTTCATTACTCCGACAGGGTATGTGTGTGTGTGTGTGTGGGGGGGGGGGGGGGGGGGGGGGCGGTGACGATTATTGTTGGGCCGGATGTATGTGTGTGCGTGTGTGGGCGGACACACACACACATACACACTTTGGGCCCAACCATAATCGTCACCGCCGTGAGGTTCATTGTTCCGAGGGTCCATTGCTCCCAGGGTTCATGGCTCCTAGGATTCATTACTCCGATGGTTCATTGTAGCAAGGGTCCATTACTCCAAGGGTTCACTGTTCCGAGGGGTCATTACCCCGAGGGTTCATACTCCGAGGCTTCATTACTCCAACGGGATAGTATAACATGTATGACTTGTCCCACATTCGGGGGACCTCGGTGGGGGACCTCGCCTATTGCGCATGCGCGAGGCTCTTGTTTACAACACTGTAACATTTATATTAGAAGTAGTATAGCATGTACCTTTCGCCCCTCTTTCCAGGACCCAGGAAGAAGGTTCTCATTTGCAAGACTCTCATCACGTGACTATATCATTGGGTAGCCATGGTAACTCGTCATACTGTGACGTCATCACCATGTTGCCACGCCACGTCTCCTGTGCGTGCGCGCATGTGCAAATATGGTGTTATATTTAGATTGGGGAATGTTACCTCCCCTCTACACACCCCATGTATCCATCGCTCCGAGGGTCCGCAATACCCATCGGGAGGTTCCGGTCATTACCCGATGATTCCGATGATTTCTGACCATTGTCGAGTCGATTTCGGCCATTCGATATCACGAAAATAGGAAATAGCGATTTTCCCGCAAAAACAAGTAAACATACCTCGTCTTGTTGGACGAGCTTTGGAAAACAAGATGGCCACCCACCAATGGCCACCATCCCCACTCAATATATTCATCGTAACATCAATGGGAAATTCCCCAATCTAAATATAAGACCCTATGTCTTGAGTGCATGCGCAGGAGAGGGGACGTGGCAACATGGTGATGACGCCACAAGATGGCGGGTTACCATGGCTACCCAATGATATAGTCACGTGATGAGAACCATCAAATGATAACCTTCTTCCAAGGTTCCCCAGCGGGTTCCCCTGAAAGAGGGGTCTAAGGTACAAGCTACGCTACTAATAGAATTTCAAATTAATATCCTAATGCTCTCAATCTCCCTCTCTCGCTCTATATCTCCATGCACCTTCCCTCTCTTCCCCTCTCCTCTCTCTTTCTCGTTCTGTATCTCTCGCTCACTTTCCCCCTTTCACTCCCTCCCATCTCTGTCTGTCTGTCTGTCCGTCTGTCTGTCCGTCCGTCCGTCCGTCCGTCCGTCCGTCCGTCCAGCCGTCTAGCCGTCCGTCCGTCCGTCCGTCTGTCTGTCTCACACACACCCTCTCCTTATCTCTCTCCTCTCCTTCGCTCTCCCACCCTTCTCTCTCTCTCTACCCCCACTAATCCTCTATCTCTACCCCCTCTCCACCACCCCCATCTTCCACTCGATTCCTCCCCTCTCTCCCTCCCCTCTCTCTACTTTTCTTTCTCTACATGTATCCCCTTTTTCTCCCCGCTTCCAATTTCTTCCCCCACCCTCTCTCCTCTCTCTCCGTCCCCACTCCTCTCTCCCCTCCCTGCCACCCCCCACCTCTCTCTCTCTCACACACACATACACTCTCATTGCCTATGTTTTAAATTTGCTAAGGGTTAATTTGTTATTAACTTTGTCCGTCATTGTGATTGTGTTTCAAGCACAGACTTCGGAAATTGTTTTCAGGTACCGGCAGTTCGTATAAGAAATTTACATAGCTCTGTATTTCAAATAAATGACATCCGTATTGCTGCGTATTAGGATGTTGATTTCAAAGGTCTCTGAGGACACGGAATCCTCTACCAATGGCTTTCATTTCGCAAAGGGCTTTTTGTTTTGTTTTCCTTTGATATTAGCATGCTGGGTATCGTATCGGCATAGGCATGCCACAAAATTTAGTTTTCAGTGGTCAGTCAAACAGCCATGAAGCTCTACGTCTTACTGGTTTTGTGTATATTGGTATGGGTTTCACTCATAAGATACTCAATAAGTTATGGCACTCGCCCTATGGATGACGACGTATATGACATTATTGTGAGATGCATGACGGGCAATTTTGTTGTGCCTGTCAAACGGCGCACAAGAGTGCAGAAGGCAGCACTTGTCCGTTTCTACAGAAACAGAAATGCATACAGTATTGCCGAAGGTGGCCATTTGCTTTACAACGGCAAAAAGGTGTTACGAACAGGAGACATTGCAAACCAAGTAAAGGCGGCACTGAAGAAAAGCAAAGGGTCAGGCGCTAGAAAACTCAAGCACAGGCTTGGTAGCCAGTTTTGCGGCATCAGTGAACGCTCTGTGTACCGATATTTGGATAAATCCACATCTTACCACCTACTGAAAGCTAAGTTTTCTAATCGCTGTGCGCTCAAGCCAATACGAGCATCATCTGTGCAACAACGACATCAAGTTGATATAATGGACATGCTGAATTGTAAGGTGACATATAATCGGAAGACATACAGATATGTTCTGTCCCTGATGGATATCTTTAGTCGATATGTGTGGCTACGGCCAATGTCGACTAAAAGCAGCAAAGAAGTCGCACGCTTCTTAGAAGATATATACATAGAACACGGTCCACCCAGAGTTTTACAGCACGATAGAGGAGGTGAGTTCCTAGGTGCGGTGAAACGACTTATGCAAAAAATGGACGTACGAATAATATCGAGCTCCCCCTATCACCCACAGAGTCAGGGGAAAATTGAGAGGTCCCACAGAGTCCTTAGAAAAAAAATTATGTATGATCTGGTAAGCCTTAAAAAACGTGGTGTGAACTGGGTGAATCGCCTTCCCCAGTACGCTTCAATCTTGAACGACGACGTACGTGAAGAACTGAACTGGAAAACACCGTTTGAGATTTATTTCGGTCGGCAAAACCATCGACTAACATTTGCTAAATTTTCAGACGACAGTGTTACAATCGAAAATGTATCAGCTAAAAGACAGAATGAGCTACAGCCATTACCCAAAGATTTGCTCAATTTTGATACAAATAGAGGTAAAGTCCGTGCCGCAGCAGCTGCAGCTACTTCACGCTGCATGAGGAGAATGATAAGACGTGAGCTTGGCAAAAATCCGTCATCACTCTATAATGTGAAACAAAATGTTCTTGTTCGCATAAGAAACGCTAAGCACCACGAACCCCGTCGACTTTATGTTCTTCGCGGCACCATTCTGGAGAGAGATATAAAATTTCATCGTTATCGAGTGAGGTATCTTTCGCCCAAAGACAATACTGCAGTAGTCAGGTGGTTCTCCGTAAATGATATAACCAGCGTGACAGCCGAGGCTGAGAAGAAGAGGCGAAGTCGTTCCCACAAAGCTATACACCGTAGTAAATATTATATTGTGCTCACCCACAAAGAGAAACTTGAAGGAACAGGTTTTGCTGTCCAATTAGACCCACCCGGTGATGGTAATTGCCAATTTGCCGCTCTTGCAGATCAGCTAGCCCATATTGGTATCTATAGATCACAAGAGACCTTGCGATCCGAAATTGTGTCCGACCTTCAGAGGAATCCTTATAACAGTCTTGGTGATTATATGGGTGATTACGTGGAAAACGGTGATTTTGGACGGTACATTACAAACATGGGGCGTGATGGGACATATGGTGACCATATCACTTTACAGAGAGTAAGTGAAATTTACCACGTTCAGATCTCTGTCTCCTCTTCGCTTGGTGCGGGCGGAACACGCCTTCTGTCTCCCAATGGACAAATCAACGGTAACTTGCCCACATTATATTTAGGACACATGGCCGAAGGCCATGGTGACCACTATGTTAGCATATGTCCATCAAGCATGAATCGATCGAAAATATTGAACAACATACAGACCTCGACTTGCAATGTCCGTCAGAATCAAATACCTGCATCTGATTCGTCTGATATTTGTGATCGGGCGAACCAGATAGGTAGTGACTCTGATGACAATGCTAGTGGAAGACATGATACATTGGAACGGGACCTTGTCTCCCCGAATCAGTCACCTATACCTGATTCGTGTGATACTCGTGATCTGGCGAATCAGATGGGTGGTGACTCGGAAGACAATGTACCCGGCAGACAAGATGCAAGAGAACATGGGGTTTTACCTGTTTTGCCAGTAGAAATTCTGCAAATAATTATTACAAAAGCACTCTTTAGAGATATGACGATGCTAGGCGCTTTTAACAGGGTGTCGCAGCAGTTCAAAGAAATAACATCTAGATTTTACCCATTTCTACACATTTCCAACAATTTAGCCACATCAATTGGTATTCGTGAAAGCGGCAACAGCATTATTAGTGTCAGGCGCCTCTATTGTGCATCTGGGAAAGGGAGTGGTATAGCCCATCGTATTCGGGAACTATTTGGTGGTACTGCAAACTGGTTCAATGCTTGGTTGCTGTTGACTGCTTCTCAGTTTTCCAGATATATCGTTAGCGATATATTCTGGAAATAGGTTGCTACAGAAAGTTTGCAAAAGCATACAATGCCGCTGGAAATAAGTTGTCACATTACCGCATAATTTTACAATACGTACCTTTCATTTTAGGCACAAGTCTTTGGCACAACTTCTAGGGAAGCTCTTAGAAAGAAAGATTCTCTAGAAATTCTACCAAGAGCTGTTGCTTTCAATGAATCGGTACTGCTTATAAGATTAGTTAGCGTTAATATGGCAACTTATTTCCATCGGTGCAGTAATTATTCCTAATTTACTTTAATTTTTACTGGACGATAACTTTGAATTTTTCACATTTATAGCACTGATCACGGATCACGTGATAAAGCAGCGGTGACAGCTGGATCTTTTTTATTTTATATATACGCTACAGGTAAACCAGGCTAGCTCATAAACAAGGCCAATCCTTAAAGTGACATTCTAACATTTAACATTTTTTGAACAATTTCTAAAGACGATTTATAAATTTCTGACTGTCTGATATATACGGTATGTCTATATTTGCTGTGATGACGTAAATATACTGCCTATGTGACTACGCGAATCGTCGCTTCAACATAGAATTTAAATGCATTTTGGATCCAAAATGAAATTAGATTCTATGTTGAAGCGACAATTTATGTAGGTACAAAACCACTATATTTAAGTAATAGCAGCGAATATAGACATGCCGCATATATCGGACACTTTATTTTGGGACATTGATCATTTCTAATTAGTCTTTAAAATTGTTCAAAAAATATTCAGTGTTAGAATGTCTCTTTAAGCGGGTGTCCGTAATTACTAACTAGGCAAACACCGACCGGGTGACCACCACCACCCCCCCCCCCCCTCCATTCAACTATCCAACAGCCACGTATACTGTAAAAAATGCAATTGTAGGGAACAACCAGGCGACGTATCAACAATATATTTGTGTATAGGTCACTGGGTATATCCCGGTGATCCATACACAAAAATATTATTGCCAGTTACTATTTTGGAAATGACAAAATGAAAGTTAATATGTCAAATTCCCCACGGTTAGTGAAATCAGTCGAAATTACTCCTTTAACATTGGGTTTCGTTGCCTTTTATTTTATGTACTAGGTAGTGCCATGTATTACGGTCACCAATTTCTAACGCACTCCTGTTTAGACAATAAATATCTTTCGTACAACGTACGACGACGATTACAAAACACGGATAGGGGTCTCACTAGTTACTGGGTGTAACTGAATGCAACTATCTGTAACCTACTTCGCAGACATATCGAATCAAAATTAATTTTGTCTCAGAAACATATCTTATGGCCCCTCATTGGAACGAGCGCGATGCGCTTGTTCCAATGGGGGGGGGGGGGGGGGGGTGCATAAGAAATGTTTTTGAGACGACAAAAATGAAGGTATTTAGTTATTGTAGAATGTGCTTCGCAAATTAATGTCGTCTGCTTCCCATGTTGGGTAAAGGGATGATTTATATTTCCGGTAAACATCTTACAGGGGAGCTTGGTGGCCCAGTCGGTAGGGCATTGGACTCGTGATCCGAAGGTTCTGACAATTGCGGGTTCAGTTCCAGGTCTGTGCGACCGAGTTGTTTCCTTGGGCATGATACTTCATATCCATGGCGAACAAGTGCTAAGGCGTATTGCACGCTTGTGGTACACAATCCTTCAGCCAATGCTAACTCTGTTGAGTTGGTATGTTGGAATGTCTCGCAGTGACTCGCCGCTGCTCGGTAGTCCTCTCGGGTATTCCGGCTTCCTCCACCCGTGACACTGTCCGACACGATATGACCTGATGTTAAAGTGTCGTAAAACACCAAATAAATAAATAAATAAACATCTTACAGAAAGTTTATTAGGATTAAATGTTAAATAATAAATATATTTTAATATTCAGTTACATCCAGTAAGTAGTGAAACCCCTATCCGTATTTGTAATCGTCGCCGAACGTTTTATGAAAGGTATCTAATGATGAAATAAATGGTATCAGATGCAAAACTGTAAGGCAGACAGACTGACAGGCAGACAGGCATACAGACACGCACACAGAAGGGAGAGACAGTCAGAGAGAGCAGAGTGAGTGAGAGAGAGACATATAGAAACACACAGACTGATGGAGAGACAGACATACCGACAGTCATCAGTTAGAGAGAGAGAGAGAGAGAGAGAGAGAGAGAGAGAGAGAGAGAGAGAGAGAGAGAGAGAGAGAGATGGTCAAAAGTACTGCCGCATATAGATACAACACTGACAACTTGTCATGTTTACTGATGACTTCGCTATACGAAAAAAATTATTCATTCCATTCTTGGCTCCATATACTTGGCATACAATCAAATAATTTTACAATATTTTTTCTATTAGGCCTACTATCTGGATTGTTCTGTTTATACGATGCGACATGAAACAGCTCTGTTATTTTTGGCTTTCAATAATGCCCGACGAATTTTATTTTTCCCGATCTGATTTGTGTCAGAATGGTACATGGCGTGATTTGGAATTTTACAATTGGAATCTACGCAGTCCGCAAAATCTTGAATGACGTCATGTACTATTTTAACACAGATCAGATGGCCACTCAGCAAAATTAGGACAGATTCGCATTAAGCTATTGAAATTTTCATGTACGGTCAACAATCTAGCCTGGATACACGCAGATTTCTGCCAAAATGTTTTAATTACACACATGAAGTATATAATGCTGTAAGATTGTCATATTGCGGGGATCCTAGGGACTAAATATCACGATGACATCATCACCAAGTATGTGACGTTATCACCAAATAGTGATGTCATCATCAGAACAGTTACGTCATCTCCAGGATAGGGGCGACATCACCATGGTTTCAGGAGCGCATCTATGATGTCACACGTTTTCGCAGGGGCGGTTGTCAGAGAAATGACGTCACAAGATGGCGTCCATGGACCAACAACGTTTTCACTGAATGGAGTGATCTCCACTGCCCTAGGCGACATCGAATTACCGAACTCGAGTCGAAAATGATCGGAAATCTTGAGAAACGATTTCCGTGGCCACCGGAACCTCTTAAACGCATCCCGGAGCATCGAAGCGATGAAGTGAATGAGTTGGGAGTGATCTCACCTTTCCTGTACGTCGTTGAATCACCAAACGCGCCACGACAATGGCTTTTCTCCCGATGTTTCCATAGTATCAACACAATCGACCCAGTGAGAGTACCAGGTATGTGTTCATGTTCTTTTGTGTACCAGCACCTTGTGGTTTGGCACATGGACACAATGTCATGTGTCTTGGGATAACACCAACGATGACGGGAGAAAAGCCATTGTCGTGACGCGTTCGGTGATTCGACGTCCCATAGGAATGGCAATATCACTCCACACTCATTGACTTCACCGCTTTGATTCGTCTGGGATACGTTCGGAAGGTTCCGGCGGCAACCGGAATCCGTTTCCGAAGATGCTCGATCATTTTCGGGTCGGTTTCGGTAATTCGATGGCACCCAGAGCAGGCGAGATCACTCCGTTCAGCGAAAACGTTGCTGGTCCAAGGGCACCTCCATCTTCTGACAACGTTTATACGACAACCGCACCCTGCATCCGGCAGAAGCATGTGACGCCTTAGGTACGTACATGGGCACTTGATACCACTACGATGACGTGATTATCCCGGTGATAACGTAGCTATTCTGATGATGGATGTCATACCCTTGGTTATGACGTCACAATTTGGTGATGATGTCACGGGATGAAGTATGACCTCTGGATCTCCCGAATATGGAAAGCTTTAACTGGTAGAGTGCTGAAAGCCCAAAATTGGGCTCTACTTCGATATTTTTCACTGCTACATACTGGATCAGTAGTTTTAGGATCGGCTTCTGACAGGGTTAAGATTAAAACTGTCCAATCTACCAAAATTTGCCTTGTTGGAATATAAGGGAGAGTGCCTATAGGCACTCTCCCTTATACCCCAACAAGGCAAATTTAGGCTAACCTATTCAGAAAGCCCAATATAATTCAGCACTCTACCAGTTAAGAACGATATACAACTCACACATGTCGCTTTGTGTGCTTTAGCTTTGATACACAAACGCGAGCACAAGAGACTAATCGTGTTTTTTTTGTTGGGGAGGGTGGTAGTGGGGGTGGGTAATCACAATACCAATAGGTTATTGAAGGAACCCAAATGACTAATGATTTCTAAGGAGTGTGGACACGTAGGATATCACCCACCTAATTTTGAAATGCTTGGAAATATTGTGCTGACATTTTGGCAAAGAAATGCCTAACATTGTTAAATTAATTGCGAAACCGGAGTGAGGGCGTGTTTGAGAGAGAGAGAGAGAGAGAGAGAGAGAGAGAGAGAGAACAGTCTTATGTTTTTATTATATTAAAATTTTGCAATGAACATGATAATCATTTCTGAAATAAAAAAAGTTATGAAAGTCTTTTTATTATTTACTAAACTTCTAATTGTAGGTTTCAATGGTTCAAGCCATGCATGAATCCGCACATGTAGTTTCCGAGACCTGGCAATTAACGGTGGAGATGAATAAGTAGTTTAAAATATGAACACTGCTTCATCTAAGCAGCAGTGTTCAGATTTCAAACTGCTCATCTTTTGCACCTGTGATTGCCATAATTTATATAATAATTTGGTATTAAGTGAGATGTTTGAGGCATGGTGACTATACTTGCCATTCATAGGGTAGATAAAGCGAATACATCTGGTCTGACCACAAGATATTTAATTATTAGTTTCTTTGGTGCTTTAGTTGTAAGACTTTAACATCTGAGGTCATACCGTGCCAGACAATGTCACGGGTGGAGGAAAACGGAGTGCCCTGGGAGAACAACCGAGTAGCGGCGAGTCAATCTCAGACACTCCGACGTACTATCTCAGTAAATTTAGCATTGGTTAAAGGACGCATCTCGCTTTATTTTTTTCGAAACACTTCTTCAACTCATCATCATGCTATGCCATCCCTATACATCAGTACATCACCAACTATCAATCACTTCTATTGAACATAAAGTCCGCTGGGCTTGTGAACGGATGGGGTCCGCACCCCCACGACGCTGACGATTATCGTTGCGCCCTGTCTGTGCGTGTGTTTGTGTGTGTGTGCGTGTGTGTGTTTATGTGTGAGCGTGTGTGTCTGTGTGCGTGTGTGTCTCTCTCTCTCACACACGTACACTATTTTAATGACCTGTACCGTATAATGCCCGGATTGGACCCATTGACGCCTCCCTCCCTCTGGAATCGTGAACGGATACGGCCCAGATGTGCGCTACCTCACCCACGGCGGTGACGATTATGGTTGGGCCCGATGTGTGTATGTGTGTGTGTCCCCCCACACACGCACACACATACATCGGGCCCAACCATAATCGTCACCGCCAGCCCCCCCCCCCCCCCCCCACACACACACCGTCGGAGTAATGAAGCCTCGGAGTATGAACCCTCGGGGTAATGACCCCTCGGAACAGTGAACCCTTGGAGTAATGGACCCTTGCTACAATGAACCATCGGAGTAATGAATCCTAGGAGCCATGAACCCTGGGATCAATGGACCCTCGGAACGATGAACCTCATGGCGGTGACGATTATGGTTGGGCCCGATGTGTGTATGTGTCCCCCACACACACGCACACACACATACATCGGGCCCAACCATAATCGTCACCGCCGCCCCCCCCTCCCCCCCCACCCACACCATCACACCAATGAAGCCTCGGAGTATGAACCCTCGGGGTAATGACCCCTCGGAGCAATGAACCCTCGGAGTAATGAACCATCGGAGCAATGAACCCTCGGAGCTATGAACCCTCGGAGTAATGAACCCTCGGAGCAGTGATACCCCAACCTCGGAACTATGAACCCTCGGAGCAATGAACCCTACCTTCAGACTGGTGGACCGTTGATGATACGTTATTGGTTGGTGTAACATTATCGGTTGTAAACGCCGACTCGAGTTATAACATTATGCGTTGATTTTTGCTACAAAACGCGTTGACTAAAGTTATAACATTATGCGGCGTTTACAACATTATCGGTTGTTTACTACATTATGTTATAACATTATGCGTTGATGATACATTATTGGTTGGTGTAACATTATCGGTTGTAACAGGCCTTTCTGGACATGTTTTCTTTAGTTTTAGATGCAAATTTTGGGGATTGGGGGGCAAAATTTGTGTTTGGCCCTATATTTTAAGAGTTAGCACCAGCTATGTCTGGGTCATTGGTACAGTATAAAAATATTGTTTTCATGTAGTCTGCAACATATTGGGACCTTGGGAGGAAATATTTTTTGTCTCTCAGCATTGCACATCGTGAAATTCGACTGGGAAGAGATGCCTGTGAATAATGCCATGGTTACCATGCATGCAAGAGTTTGCGTAATAAAACAATGCACACCTTTTCTTCGTGCTTTTCAGCAATGAATTGTTCAATTTCAGTAAATTGTTTTTTTGTGTGAGGACTTTATATTAAGATTAGAAGTATTGCCTTGTGATGCTGATATGACTTTGTTACAAAGTTTACATTTGCATTTCTCCTTGTCGATTCATTCAAATTCTGTAACCCACAGACTTTTAGCTTGTTCTGCCATTGTTAAATATCAAAACTATAAAAATGCGAAATGGAGAACAGATTTTACCTGCCACCGAAAATGTCGGTGTTTTCAAATTAATGCGATGCAGTTTTTCGATGGTGGTTCAAAACCAAAACTGCACTGAAAATACCGACACCGACCCAGCTCACCAGCCACTATAATTTTGGACAGATTGGCAGCTAGAATTTTGACTGAATAGGACATGCGTGATATTTTTTACACAAAGGAACAGAACGGAACAGAATAATAACACAAAGGAACAGAAAGGAACAGAATAATAATGAAGGTAAACACCTGAACATACATGTACACTCCCTATTCGGTGTTGTATACCCATATTAAAGTGAGTTGAATTACATATACATTCAGCAACTTCTGAGACCTACCTGCCACAATATGGTTATCAAAGATGAAATCATTGTATGAATAGCTTTCGGAAGTAGCAAACAATTCCTGAAAATAAACAAAGTTATCATAAGGTGCAGGAATAAACTTCTGTCATTACTTATTTAATGTTTATTTACTGGAGTTTAACAACACTTTCATGGTCAAGTCAATGGTTTCTAACAGGCCTTTAAATTCCTCCAAATAGAGACACTGTGTCGTAATAATGGAATTGTGCCCAAATTATATGGCATTTGAAAATTTGTTGAACAGTTTGGCAGGTTTAAGCCATATATATATTGTTAGTCAAGCTTCCCAAATGAGTGCAATATAGTTTAGGCCCAACGTGTCGACTCAAACAATGCAGCAGATAAATAAGTTTAAAAAAACAGTGTTTGTCAGTGAAAAGTAATCTGTGTCGACAGTGTCATATACAGTATGGCAGCCATGGACTGGTCACTTTCCACGGGTGAGCAATATTTCCACTGACGCAAAAATATTAGATTTCAAACACTAATTATAGGAATAATCAACAAAAGTTTAATTAATGAAGCACCAGGTAAAACCTGGTGCTTCATTAATTAAAATTTTGCTGCTGGTGATTTTTATTACCTGGTAAAGGCATGGATGCGTGGACAAAATGTTGTGTACTGGGAGACGTTGTGGAAATGCATACAGTCACTGTGGACTGGTCGTAACCCTTGCGTGGGCACTAGTTATGTCCACACATGCATTTACCAGGTTATAAAAATCATCATCATAAAAACTTTAATTAATGAAGCACTGGGTTGTACCTGGTGCTTCATTAATTAATTTTTTGATGATTACCCTATAATTAGTGTTTGGAATCTATATATATTATTTAATGTTAGAAGGCATTTTGCCATTTTCTGAAGAAAATGCTACAGGGGCACAAGTTCTAGTTTCTAAATCAGGCTCTTTAAGTGTCCTACTTTATAAAATAAATTTGAGAAGTAGTTTAGTAAATGGGACAGTAACTGTAGGCATCAGACTCACTCTCTACCTGTAAAATGTATTTCTTTATTAATAGGAAATGACAAAGTCAGGGAAGAACCTCAAGTGGTAGTAAAACCAAGCAGAGATGAAAATATTAGTAAGTTGACAGAATGTTTTCCTCTTGCCTTAGTACCATCATGTCCTGTGACTTGGTCCATGTCAAAGAGGTTGAGGTTGATAACAACCTCATTTGTGTTGATTAGAACAGTAAAACTGGGAATACAGTAGAACCTGTCTTGAGAGACTGCCCTTTAGGCCACACAAAAGTGGTCTCTCAAGACAGGTGGTCTCTCATAACAGGTTTCAGGTTTTCTCAAGTCAGTGAATAACCAACCACAAAATTCAGAAATAGAGAAGAATGGATTTTTGTAATTTCTTTGTAGTTGTTCTTTTTTATGAAGTTTTTGTAACAAATTGAAATGGACTGTTATAAAAATTATAAAAATAAATTAGTGTTGAAAATCTTCATTGAAGATTTTCAACACTAATTTATTTTTATAATTTTTATAACAGTCCATTTCAATTTGTTACAAAAAGATTTTCAACACAAATTTATTTCTATTCCTGTCTGTCACATTTCAGGTTTGTATGAAATTGATTATTCAGCAATAATCCTAATCTTTTCACAGGGGTCTTATAAAAACATCTCAATCTTTAATGAGTTAGCAATTGAAACCCAATTAAGAGGTTTTAATGCTTTTAATTGTGTTAGTATAACACAATGGATTTTCCAATTCCAGAAAAGGTAAGTAGTTTTTGTCATGGTTTCAGTCTTCAAAGGGGCGGTCTCTCAAGACAGGTCAATTATGGCGTAAAAATACAAGTTGGTACCAGGTCACA
Organism: Pictodentalium vernedei; assembly: GCA_031216915.1. Classification (NCBI taxonomy): domain Eukaryota; kingdom Metazoa; phylum Mollusca; class Scaphopoda; order Dentaliida; family Dentaliidae; genus Pictodentalium; species Pictodentalium vernedei. The sequence goes on along the minus strand of CM062297.1, from coordinate 727,212,213 downwards.
GTGGTCTCTCAAGACAGGTGGTCTCTCAAGACAGGTGGTCTCCCATAGCAGGTCCATTATAGAGTAAAACCAATCTGTGCCAGGCAGATGTGGTCTCTCAAGACAGGTGGTCTCTCAAGACAGTGGTCTCTCAAGACAGGTTTTACTGTAATACCTATTTGAGGATTAATGATTGTGAAGACACTGATTTGTCTCAGACTTATTTGAGTCAATGTTAAATGTTATAAAGAGGCCACTACACCTGAGAGTGACAGTGGGACCTCCTTAAATGTCATTTCCAGGACTTCTTTGATTCAGGAAGAAAGTGATCCAGACATTGCGGAGTCACTTGAAAAGGCTCTAATGAAGGATGAAGCCAAAACTCCTCTGTTTGTTATTTTAAAAATATGGTGTTCTCATGAGGAAATCGCGACCACTAGATACACTCCAATTGTGAATGGGGAGGTCATTTACCAAATAGTTGTCTCCTCTAATAGTGATGAACTGATTATTAAAACTTGCTATGAATCGATTACCAATTATTTCTCTGCCAATTATGCTGATTCTGATGCCAATTCCGATGGCTGAAATATGACACAGAAGAAAATACCGCATAAGTTCTCTGAGTGTGCATGTTTTGTGCTGGGAAATATTAGGCAAAATAATATTTGCATTTTTTTTTTGGGGGGGGGGGGGGGGTTGGGGTGGGGAGAGAGAGAGAGAGAGATTGTTATTAACTATTCAATCACACGATATTGTTCTCTTGTGAAGATTGTGTTTATTCCAGTAAATAGTGTTAATACAGTTTTGTGTAAGAATACAATACACTTGGCTGTATTAACCTGGAATATACTGAGCACACATACTTTGTCTTATTTGAATAACTTTGATGTTAATGTGTGTTGTGAAGTTGTATGACACAGGATTTACAGATACACATGCGATATGTCAGAATTTATTATTTAATGTTCATTTTTCAACATGTTACCTCCCTTGATATGTTCTCCAATGTTTACATGTACTCTGCAATCAACACTGGAGAGAAACATCAAGGGTGGTAACTGAATTAAATGAAAGTATCAATGACACTGTACCTTAACTTGTCTGTGTGTTGTGTTTGATGAAAATGATAATGTTCAATGTTTATGAAAGGATTATGAAATCAGACAAGAATTGTGATAATTGGGAATATGTTAATTTCTGTTCCCTGTATGCTATGTTTTCAATAAAAATAATATGAGGTGTAGACTGTACTCAAGAATTGAGAGGTGGGTTAATGTGGCCCTCACAGTTAATGTATGTGGCCCTCACAATTAACGTATGTCAACGAAAGTTACCAAGTTACAGTGAAATTATTCCAAAACGAGTCATCCTATCAAGTTTAAATGAAATGCCTTCATAAATACGGCATGTAGACTGTGCTAAAGATTTTTGAGCTTCGGGCCTCTGTAGCCACCACGGTTGACCGATCGCAACCAAAAGGGGAAGTCCTCATCTAGACATTATACTGAATCATCCTACCAAGTTACAATGAAATCCCTTCATAAATCCGATCTGCGCTCAGTGAAACCCAATCCTAGAAATATGTACCGTATCAACCATAAGGGTCGACTTTCCGTGACTGACTGGCCTCCCCACTTTGATTAATTACACCGACAATCTACATGCAGGCGTTCCACCCAACCAAGAGCACTATTACAAACACTAAAACAGCCTAGATACCAAACCTTTCCACCATACTCCTTCATTATCCTACACAGTATTTAAATCAAAGTACAACTGTTTATACATATTCCTAACAAACCGTGACCTGGTTGCAGGTGCGTGTGGCTTTGTATTTTTTGAAGGCATACAATGGCTCACTTCATCCCTAAGGCATCAATAAATCACCGACAATACGTAAATTTATACAAAGCCCTATGCACCTGCACCAAGCCACCGACTTGTATCATTAAATTATACATAAACAACTTATCTATATGGAAACGGACTAGTATAAGCTACCAGCATGTTGCTGAATCCATTTCCATTAATGTTTTGTGCTCGCTGATACGTGTATCATTATTGTACTCGATTTCTGTAACTTTCTTTAAACTTTGGAAATAAATATTGTTTGAACTAAATCCGATCTGTAGTCTGTGCTACAGTTTTCCGGGTTTTGGGCTCAGGCAGCCGTCATGGTTGAATGATCATGACCAAAAGGGGATGTTCTCGTCTAGGCATTATCTGGAGTCATCCTACCAAGTTACAATGAAATCTCTTCATAAATATGACCTGTAGGCTGTGCTAAAGGTTATTTGGGCTTTGGGCCCCTGAACACGTCACACTTGACCAATTGCGACCAAATGGGGACGTTCTCATCTAGACATCATATGGAGTCATCCTACCAAGTTACAATGAAATCCATCCATATTAAATATGACCTGTAGACTGTGCTAAAAGTTTTTGGGTTTCAGGCATGGCAGCCATTACAGTTGACAGATCATGACCAAAAGGAGGCGTTCTCATCTAGATATTATACAGAGTCATCCTACCATTAACCACGTTACAATGAAATCCCTTCATTAATACGACCTGTCGACTGTGCTACAGGGTTGGGGTATTCGTATTCGGTATTCAGTCGTATTCAATACATTTTTTCAAGTATTTGAATGTATTCAGTATTCATGCAATTTTAAAGTATTCGTATTCGTATTCGAATACAGTCAAATTTGAGGTGTATTCATAAATACTTTTTGAATACTTTTCTAGTTTTTGTCCAAGATGTCATCAAGGAACAAATCGCTAGTTTTTTATTCATCACAAAATGCCAGATAATCCATCTGGTACTATAAAAGTTCAATGTAAGCACTGTCCAACATTCATATCAGGTCCATCAAATAGTACATCAAACTTCATACTACACATGAAGGTAAGTTCAATTATTTGTCTGTCTTTTGAAAGCAAACTCTTCATTGTTCAAATATTGTTTCACTGTAAATTGAACATTGTAATTGTACAGATTATTCTTAGGACAAAGGATATCAGTCTGGCCAAAGTATTGATTTTTAATCCCTTAACAACTCCATTATCCAATTAATACTAATCTAATATTTTTCTACAGTAATAGTAGAAATAAGGTGTAGACTGATAGATCTGTAAAATTATTGTGCTTGAATTACATTTTTCCAATAGTGCAGTAATTGCTTAGTTGATTTTTGTGAATAGCACCTGGCCAGTTTTTTTTTATTCTCACCAGCAATGGATGTTTAACTATTAATAAAAGACATGAAGCAAAGAGGCCACGGCGATATATATATATTTAAAATGAGCTCATTCCAATGAGGGGTCATAAACTATGTTTTTCAGACAAAAAGTTAAAATGTCATATAGAAATGAAAGTGTCAATGACACTGTAGCTCAACTTGTCATGACAAAGACATGTACATGTAAAGTATGTGACACAGCAATGACAAACATCTAGGTAATGACCTGATAACAAATGTACATATAAAGTATTGTAACAGTCTGTACATAAATACAGACCGTTGCCTGTAACAAATGTATAGGTAAAGTATTGTAAAGGTGGGTGACAGTCAGATGCTAAACTAGAAAAAAAATCGTTGAGTCCCAGAGTGGGTCTGACTGAACCCCAAAATATTTGTTCTCATAGCACAGTGATAACAAAGGCACTCCAAAACACACTCATTCCTGTCCCAAGGTGAAAACAAAGGTACCCAAGAAGTTTCGTGAAGATCAGTTCACAAATATGAGCTGTGTAGAAGTTGTGACAAAAAACTGATTGGACCTAATTTCGGTACAAAATGGCCACTAGCAGCTATCTTGAATTTTGGACCGCACCCAGAAACACTCCTTCTCGTCCCAAGGTGATAACAAAGGTACCCAAGAAGTTTTGTGAAGATCGGTTCATAAATACAGCCTCTAGCCCGAGCCGTATTGACATGTGCACTTACAGTGTATAAGTAGCACTGTATAAATCAAAGTTCATCTAATTTGCATAATATCTGCACGAGAAAAAAAAACGTACTATATGTGATGTATTCCATGTTACTAAACATTCATACAAAAATTTATTCAAATCAGAACTTTCATACAGAAGTTCAGTACAAAAAACTGATTGCACTAATTTTGGTACAAAATGGCTGCTGGTGGCCATCTTGAATTTTGGACCACACCCCAAAACACTCGTTCTCATCCCACGGTGATAACAAAGGTACCCAAGAAGTTTCGTAAAGATCGGTTCATAAATACGGCCTCTAGCCTGAGCCGTATAGAAGTTGTGTACAAAAAACTGATTAGACCTAATTTTGGTACAAAATGGCCACTGGCAGCCATCTTGAATTTTGGACCGCATCCAGAAACACTCGTTCTCGTCCCAAGGTGATAACAAAGGTACCCAAGACGTTTCGTGAAGATCGGTTCATAAATACAGACTCTAGCCCGAGCCGTATTGACATGCGTACTTACTGTGTGTAAGTAGCACTGAAAAAATCAAAGTTCATTTAATTTGCATAATTTCTGCACGAGAAAAAAACCCGTATTATATGTGATGTATCCCATGGTACTAAACATTCACACACAAAATTATTCAAATCAGCGCATTCCTATGGAAGTTCTGTGCAAAAATCTGATTGCACCAAATTTTGTACAAAATGGCTGCCATCGGCCATCTTGAATTTCGGACCGGACCCAAAAACACTCGTTCTCGTCCCACGGTGATAACAAAGGTACCCAAGGAGTTTCGTAAAGATCGGTTCATAAATACGGCCTCTAGCCCAAGCCCTATTGGCATTTGCACTTACAGTGCTGAAAGTAACACCAAAAAACATCAAAGTTAGTCTAATTTGCATAATTTACGCACGAGAAAAAAACCCGTATTATATGTGATGTATCCAATGGTACTAAACATTCATACAAAAAATTATTCAAATCAGAGCTTTCATATGGAAGTTCTGTACAAAAAACAGATTTCTGCATCGTCGGTACAAAATGGTGGCTGGCAGCCATCTTGAATTTCGGACCACACCCAAAAACACTCGTTCTCGTCCCACGGTCATAACAAAGGTACCCAAGAAGTTTCGTAAAGATCGGTTCATAAATACGGCCTCTAGCCCGAGCCATATCCAATTGTTGACGGAGACGGACGACAGGCCATGGCATAAGCTCAAATTTGGCTTCGCCAAAGTTGAGCTAAAAATGGTAAAAATTGGTATTCTTGTTCTGTAATTTTTACACAGAAGTGTTGGAAAAATTTTGGTGTAGGGGGAGAGGAGGGGGGGGGGGGGGCTTTGTGTAAGTGGATTTTACACACTTTTTTTTCTTTTGTTTGTCACTAATACCAACTTATGTCTGTTGATTGGATTCTAAAGGATTAAGAGATTCACCCTCTGAAAAACTAATTCTTCACCTATGATCCCTTATACCCTTAATCCCAATAAGAATGGTCAAATTATCATCCATTTACAAGAAATAATTTTGAAAAGTATTCAAGTATTCATATTTGTATTCATGAATACATTGTAAAGTATTCGTATTCGTATTCAAATACATTTGAAATTTGTGTATTCGTATTCGTATTCATAAAATTTCAAAGTATTCGTATTCGTATTCAATACATTTACAATGTATTCACCCAAACCCTGCTGTGCTAAAGGTTTTCGGGTTTTGGGCTCATGCAGCCATCACGGTTGACCGATCACAACCAAAAGGGGAATTCTGATCTAGACATGACCTCAAACCTGCAAATGAAATATTGTGACGATCGGACAAGAACTACGGAGTGTAGCCTGTGCTAAAAGAAAATGTGAACAGACTCACACAGCCCTGGAAATTCACCCTCAGCAATCAGCAGTGCCGAGAAAACGAAAAATATCCACAGCAAAAATACTGCCTTGTGGTGGCAGAAATTGCACAATTTCCAGGTTACACAAGGAATCAAACCACGTGGGTTGCAATACGCTGCATTACTAACCTTACAATTTACAGTACAAGTTGTAGCATAACCACTAGAAACTATGTGTTCAGCTTCTATGTTGATAACACCTGAGCTTTCCAGAAACTGATGTCAGATTCTGGTGTTATCAACAGAGAAGCAGTGAGATACTTGGTTTGTGATTATGCAGCATCTTATTTTCACTCATACTATACATATGGAGCAAGTCACCTGCTTACTTCCAAGGTTTTTTTTTCTCAGTATTCACATGGTTCATGATGTATTTCGAACTACCTTCACATGTTAAAGTTGCTTGAAAGTTTTCATTTCACCGCATACTACATGTACATGGCAATTGAGACTATGCCCTGCCCCCTGATGATTTTTACACAATCGAACAGACTTCACAGCAATTGCCGTAGAAGCACCATTTTTCCCCAGCAATTTTTTGGGGGTAAAGTTTGAAATTTTTGTTGACTCGACTATGTCTTTCCCCCTCCAATCATTGCCCATTCCCTTGCCCTGTCTGGGGTAAAGGGTAATTCACCTGTTTTCACATATTCATATTAAGCGATCTGAGGTCTTCACAAAATAAAAAAAATGGTAGCATCCTTTTCATATTCTCCTCACCAATTACAATGGTAGCATCCCTTCACTGACAGGTTAACTTCATTGATAACGACTGACGATAGGTGGCGCCAAGGAAAAGGACATTTTGAGGATCATAACAGCTAAATGGCGAGGATTCTCGTCGATTAAAAATAAAATGGTGTTATCTGCTCCTGTCACATGCACAATGACAATTGATGATCAACATGGGTGCAAAGTTTGAACAATAAAGCAAGAAAAATGTTGGAGTTGGCAATACAATAGTGTAATGTTTCAAGTTCTAAAAGGGGGCATAACTCTGGAAATACAAAACTGAGTTACCTGCTCTTGTCACATGCACAATGGCAATTGGTGATCAACATGTGTGCAAAATTTGAACAATATAGCATGTAAAATGTTGAAGGAGGAGACACAAAACTGTAATGTTTTAAGTACTAAATGGGGCATAACTCTGGAAATACACAATTGAGTTACCTGCTCTTGTCACATGCACAATGGCAATTGGTGATCAACATGTGTGCAAAATTTGAACAATATAGAATGTAAAATGATGAAGGAGTAGGTGACACAATACTGTAATGTTTTAAGTACTAAAAGGGGGCATAACTCTGGAAATACAAAACAGAGTTACCTGCTCTTGTCACATGTACAACAGCAATTGGTGATCACCATTTGTGCAAAGTTTGAACAATATAGCATGTGAAATGTTGAAGGAGTAGGCGACACAATACTGTAATGTTTTAAGTACTAAAAGGTGGCATAACTCTGGAAATACAAAACAAAGTTACCTGCTCTTGTCACATGCACAACAGCAATTGGTGATCAACATGTGTGCAAAGTTTGAACAATATAGCATGTAAAATGTGAAGGAGTAGGCGACACAATACTGTAATGTTTTAAGTACTAAAATGGGGGCATAACTCTGGAAATACAAAACACAGTTACCTGCTCTTGTCACATGCACAACAGCAATTGGTGATCAACATGTGTGCAAAGTTTGAACAATATAGCATGTAAAATGTTGAAGGAGAAGGAGACACAATACTGTAATGTTTTTAGTACTAAAAGGGGCATAACTCTGGAAATACAAAATTGAGTTACCTGCTCTTGTCACATGCACAATGGCAATTGGTGATCAACATGTGTACAAAGTTTGAACAATATAGCATGTAAAATGTTGAAGAAGGTGACACAATACTGTAATGTTTTAAGTACTGAAAGGGAGCATAACTCTGGAAATACAAAACAGAGTTAACGGCTCTTGTCACATGCACAATGACAATTGGTGATCAACATGTGTGCAAAATTTGAACAATATAGAATGTAAAATGTTGAAGGAGTAGGCAACACAATACTGTAATGTTTTAAGTACTAAAAGGGGGCATAAGTCTGGAAATACAAAACAGAGTTACCTGCTCTTGTCACATGTACACCAGCAATTGGTGATCACCATTTGTGCAAAGTTTGAACAATATAGCATGTAAAATGTTGAAGGAGTAGGCGACACAATACTGCAATGTTTTAAGTACTAAAAGGTGGCATAACTCTGGAAATACAAAACAGAGTTATCTGCTCTTGTCACATGCACAATGGCAATTGGTGATCAACATGTGTGCAAAGTTTGAACAATATAGCATGTAAAATGTTGAAGGAGTAGGCGACACAATACTGTAATGTTTTAAGTACTAAAATGGGGGCATAACTCTTGAAATACAAAACAGAGTTACCTGCTCTTGTCACATGCACAATGGCAATTGGTGATCAACATGTGTGCAAAGTTTGAACAATATAGCATGTAAAATGTTGAAGGAGTAGGCGACACAATACTGTAATGTTTTAAGTACTAAAAGGTGGCATAACTCGGGAAATAAGAGTTATCTGCTCTTGTCACATGCACAACAGCAATTGGTGATCAACATGTGTGCAAAGCTTGAACAATATAGCATGTAAAATGTTGAAGAAGTAGGCGGCACAATACTGTATTGTTTTAAGTACTAAAATGGGGGCATAACTCTTGAAATACAAAATGGAGTTACCTGCACTTGTCACATGCACAACGGCAATTACTGATCAACATGTGTGCAAAGTTTGAACAATGTAGCATGTAAACCTTGCAGGAGTAAGCGACACCAAAATTGTTTACAGACAGACAGACAGACAGACAGACAGACAACGCCATAACATAATACATCTGTCAAAAAATGACGGGCGTATAAAAAGGCTGGAGGGCCTAGGACTTAGAGGAGATACAATATCTCTATTACTCCAATTAAAAGTATAGCTCCTACAGGAGAATAGGAGATGAAACATGAATTATAGATGTCTTTCTCTTATAAAAAAGAGAATGACATAACACCAACTAGAGGCTCTAAAGAGCCTGTAATCACTCACCTTGAACAACATGCAAAAATGTGATTTCCCATAGGCTTTCTATGGTAACTATGGGCTGCAATTGTAGCCTTGTTTGCAACATTACATCATCAACATTACATGAGGATCATTGGTAGAAGGTGTCCCAGTCCTCAATCATGTGAAGTTTCAAAACATTTGACTTTGTAGTTTCAGAGGGGTATATTTTTGCAAATTTCATCAATCAGAATCAAAGAATGTCTCTGGTGGCCATATTTTCCAACCACTGGGAACAAAAATCGTGACATCGATGCCGTAGCTGCGACAGGTGGTGCAATCTCACAAAATTCTAAGTCCTTCAAGGGCCATAACTCCATGAAAAATATTTGGAACAACACATGCATTGAACAGTGGCTAGACATCAATAAGATACACTTACATGCCAAATATAAAGTCATTCCATCAGGTATTTCAAAAGTTATTGAGTTTTGAAACTCGTTGGGCAGACAGACAGACCAACAGACCGGCCGGCAGACCGACCGACAGACCGACCGACAGACAGACCGACATTGCCACTTATAGAGCTGCTAGTCGCAGCTAAAAATAGGATCCTATAGACCATTCCTGCCAAGTTTGGTTCACGTTGGCTCAGTACTTCCAGAGAGAAGATGAAAATGTGATTTCCCATAGGGTTTCTATATTAACTATAAGCTGCAATTGTGGCCATGCTTGCAACCTGATCAACATTAAATGAAGAACATTAGTAGAGGGTGTCCAGTCATCAACCATGCAAAGTTTCAAAACATTTGGCCCTGTGGTTTCAGAGATTTTTCAAAATCCACCAATCAGAATAAGAAAATGCTTCTGGCAGCCATGTTTTTTGATGCACGGTAACAAAAATGAGGAGCATTTGTAGAGGACCTGCCATAGACTATCCCTCACAGGTTTGGTTCACATCAGCTCAGTAGTTCCAGAGAAGAAGATGAAAATGTGATTTCCCATAGGGTTTCTATAGTAACTATAAGCTGCAATTGGCCATGTTTACAAACCGATCAACATTAAATGAGGATCTTGGTAGAGGAGGTCCCAGTCATCATTTATGTGAAGTATCAAAACATTTGGCCTGGCAGTTTCAGAGGAGAATATTTTTGAAAACTACCAACCGAAATCAAAGAATGCCTCTGACGGCCATGTTTTTCAACCCACGGGAACAAAATGAGGATCGTTTGTAGAGGACCTCCCATAGACCATTTCTGCCAAGTTTGATTCACGTCGGTTCAGGAGTTCCAAAGAAGAAGATGAAAATGTGATTTCCCATAGGGTTTCTATAGTAGCTATAAGCTGCAAATGAAGCCATGCCTGCAACCCAATCAAGATTATATGAGGATTGTTGGTAGAGGGGGTCCCAGTCATCAACCATGCAAAGTTTCAAAACATTTGGCCCTGTGGTTTCAGAGGAGAAGATTTTTCAAAATCCACCAATCAGAATCAAAGAATGCCCCTGGTGGCCATGTTTTCAAACCCATGGGAACAAAATGAGGATCGTTTGTAGAGGACTTCCCATAGACTATGCCTGCCAGGTTTGGTTCATGTTGGCTAAGTAGTTCCAGAGAAGAAGATGAAAATGTGATTTCTCATAGGGTTTCTATAGTAACTATAAGCCGCAATCGTGGCCATGTTTGTAACCCGATCAACATTAAATGAGGATCGTTGGTAGAGGGGATCTCAGTCATCATTTGTGTGAAGTTCCAAAACATTTGACCTGGCGGTTTCAGATGAGAAGATTTTTGAAAATCCACCAATCAGAATCAAAGAATGCCTCTGGCGGCCATGTTTTCAAACCCATGGGAACAAAATGAGGATCATTTGTAGAGGACTTCCCATAGACTATCCCTGCCAAGTTTGGTTCATGTTGGCTCAGTGGTTCCAGAGAAGAAGATGAAAATGTGATTTCTCATAGGGTTTCTATAGTAACTATAAGCTGCAATTGTGGCCATGTTTGTACCCCGTTAAACAGTAAATGTGAATGTAGAGATAGGGTTTCTATAGTAACTATAAGCTGCAATTGTAGCCATGTTTGTACCCCGATAAATAGTAAATGTGAATGTAGAGGGGGGCCCAGTCATCATTTATGTGAAGTTTCAAAACATTTGGCCTGGCGGTTTCAGAGGAGAAGATTTTTGAAAATCCACCAACCAGAATCAAAGAATGCCTCTGTAAGACATGTTTTTCATAGTCCGATCGATCTAGGGTTCAACCCAGAAAAAATTTGCAACAAGCCATATTTGGTATCATTCCACGCGGAATGTTGGCAGGAACAACATATCCAAAATCATCTGAAATCCTTCGTGGGGAAAAATTTTTATGGCACTTTTTGTTTTCAGGATTTTTCAGCGGCAAAATTTACGATTTTGTTAATAAAAACGCTAAGACACCACTGAAACAAGGAAATTTTGCGAGAATATACCATATTCTTCTCACCAACATAGAAAGTGGACACACTTCATCAATAATTTTGTTGTCCAGTTGAATGTTCGTCTTTAATTTATGACGAAAAATACCCCCAAAAAGTCCCCAAATTTGTTTTTTTCAAAAGCTCAAAAAAAATGAGAATAACAATCTCAATACAAATAAGATGCAAGTTGATAGGAAAAAATTGTTTAACACTCGATCTCGTCATCAAGTGTTACGTCTTCTGCATTTTGGCAGCTCTCGCTGCAACAATTTCTGCAAGCAATAACGCACTTTAGACCATTTTTCCGGCATGAGCACAAGTTGTTTTTGCACGGACTCTTTGATGTCATTTTGCAGTTGATCCTCACAAACTTTAGCAGACTGTCCGGTGCTGCCTCAATGCCAGTCATAATAGGAGTAAGCTCTGAACCACGTAGCTTCCAACCCCACTTCCTCGGCTCAAGATTGACCTCCCCTAGATACATCCATGTCACAACCTGTAAATGGACACAAAGGCTGTGGTAATATGCCGCTCTCTCTGTCGATGAGAGTTTCTGGGGTTCAATGGCAGTTTTGCGTGATGAAAGCATTTCCATGAACTTAACAGATCTCAGGTTGTTTAAGCTATCTGCTTTACCTGAATACATTACAACAAAGAGCTTGATGCCCGCTGCACCAACTTCATCAGGAGATGAAACAACATTACTAATAACCGAAGCTGCCTGTTGAATGTCTGAGGATTTGGCGATCTTCTTCATGAGAGAGGATTTATTGGGACCATATACTGCCGATGTTTTGTCACAGCCACCCCAGGCGTGAAGGAACAGAATATGTAGATCATGTCCGACAAAAATATGGTGAATGTTGCATGGTTTTTGATGGCTACATGCAGGGTCCTAGTACTAAAGATCTGGGGTGGCTGTGGAATGGGAGTCTTCTGCAGATAATGCATGAAGCTCACTAACTCTTCTGGCAGAATCAAAGGCTAAGGGAAATGCCATTTTGTAAGTAAGGAATTTAAATTTTACATCATCTAACGGCTCAAAAGGAGCTTCCTGAAGCTTCAAGAGAACCCAAGCCAAATTCCATTTAGGAATTAATCTGAGGGTTCTAGGTCTATTGAGAAATGTCTAACTAGCTTGGATAAAGAAGTATCTGATCCAATAGCCAAGTTATCATGATGAGCATATCTATATTTATTTATTAGAGTTTAACGACACTTTACCAACCAAGGTCATATCGTGTCAGTGACAGTTTTACGGGTGGAGGAAGTACCCGGAAAGAACCACCGAGCAACGACGAGCAGCTGCCAGCTCCCCAACATCGTAACTCCACACTGCTGCACAGGCAGGGTTAGATTGGTTGAAGACATGCGCACCATCAACATGCAGTACGCCTTCATACACGGCATCAACGTGCCCCCATGTGGACAATTGGGGTGAAGTGCCTTGCCCATGGACACAACATGGGAGTCCGAATCGATTGCTCAGACGGTCAAGAACTAACTGGGCTCGACGTTGCTTAACTTTGGGATGAGCATATCTGTCTGATAACATAAACCTATAGCCCTTAATAGTAACAGGCTGCAGTTTTAATACATCAAACAGGTAGACAAGAAAATTGGCAATTTGAGATATAGATGGATTATAAATATCCACCGATTGATCAGCACACCAATGAAAGAAGACTCACCACTTAGCTGCATAATTCAACGAAGAGAAGGTCATCCTACAGTTAGAAATTGCATCCACTGCTTGTCCGGAAAACTGCTTTCCGTGCAAGAAGGACCGCTCAATGGAAATACGTGAAGGTTGAGACCTTCTGGGTTGTGATTCAGTGCATGGGACTTCCCCTGATACAGAAGGTCCTTGAGAGGAGGAAGCTTCCAAGGAATGTCCCATAACCGACACCTGACAAGACTGATCCAAGGTTTCTGAACTGACAGAGATGCTACCAGTAGAATCTTGGCAATGAGACTGTTTGATTTTTAACAGAATCTGCTGAATCAGCGGAGTTGGAGGAAATGCATATTCTACTATTCCATTCCATGAGTTCGATAGAGAGTCTACCGAGTACGCTCGATGATCTGGACAAGGCAACACGAATGTCAGAAGCTGATTGTTCAGGTTCATGGCAAAGATATCTATCATTGGACGATCCCACTGGTAGCAAATCTGCCTGAATACACGTTTCTTGAGAGTCCATTCCAATGGCAACAGGCGACCTTTTCTTGAGAGCGAGTCTGCTAGACGGACTAAAATATGAATGTGATGACTCAGGGCAAATAGGATTTTTCTTCGTCAATTTGAATAGAGGAATTGAATGAGTGCTGTCCTTGTTCCTGAGATAAGCCACTACTGTGGAATTGTCTGACAAAATCTGAACATGGATGTTCGCCACATCAGCAATCCAATGTTTTATTGCTAGCCAAATAGACATCATTCCTTTGATGTTTATGTGTTTCCCTAGGAACCAAGGTTCCGAAAGACCCTGACACTTTAGGTCTGCAGGAATAAGGGATGTGCAGAACCCGTCAGACTCTCATCCGTCATAATAGTGAAGACCGGAACAGGTACTTGAAGCGGAACTCCCTGAGTCAACCATTGGAGATCCGCCCAAATCTGAACCTTTTGTTTTACTAGGTCCGATAAAACAATCTGACTGTCGAGCAATTGCATCTTGACACTCCAGTTCTGAGTTAAGAAAATCTGGAGAGGACGCATACGTAAGCGACCTAGTTGAATCAGGTTAGCAGTCGCTCCACACAGTCCCATCAGTCGCATAAACTCCCTCGCTGATACTGTGAGAGAGTTTAGAAAAAAGCGAGCATAACAACTGACTAACTTTGCCCTGGTTACCGGGAGACGAAACAGATTGTTGTGAGTCTCAAAGCCCAAGTGAATGAAGGACTTGGACAGAGCTAAATCCGACTTCTTTTCATTTACAATGAAACCGAAACGTCAGAATAGCAGAAGCAGACTCTGCACATCCTTTTGAATTGTGCTTTTGTCGCTGTATCTCTGAAGAATGTCGTCCAAGTAAGCCAACATTACTACTGCCAAATGAGCTCGGAAGTATGACGTGACCGAGTTCATTATTCAAGTGAACGCCTAAAGGGCCAGGTTCAGAAAACATAATGCTCTGAACTGGTAAACCTTCCCTTGAATGGCAAAACGCAGATACTTTCTGAAAGCTGGATGGACCAAGACGTGAAAGTAGGCGTTCTTTAGGTCTATGCTTGCTGCAAAATCATTCACTCGAATGCTCGTTCTTACCGACCGAATGGTTTCCATATAGAACTTTGGAGCTATTATTAATTTGTTTATCCAGCTCAAGTCTATCACCGATCGGAACGAGCCATCTGGCTTCGGCACAAGAAACAGGTGACTGTAAAATTCCAGAGAATTGGGATTCTCTACAACCTCTATTGCTTCCTTTACTAAGAGAGATTGAACTTCTGCAAGAAGAGACTCTCTTTTTGAAGGATTCGCAGGAAGATTTGTCCAACGTGGACTTCTTGTAAGTGGAGGTTTTGATCGGAATGATAGCCGAAGACTCATTCTGATTACATTGCTTATCCACTGAACTTCCGTTACTTCCATCCAGTTTCTCGTGAAGTTTGATAACCTTCCATCAACTGGTGAGCAATAGAGGTCTTGACCATCATCTGTATGACTTACGAAGCTTCTGGGAAGAGAAACTATGTCCTCCCCATGAAGCACTCCATGCCGTCGGCTTAGGGCAGGGACCAGCCATGAGAGCGACTAGGGTGATTACGTCGCCCTTCTAAGCCCAAAGTCGTCTAGAAAAAATTGGGCGATTACAAGTCGCCCTCTAAAAAGTGGCCAACATGAGGAAAGGCTGAACCGAGTGATCCAAGGTTTACATAAAAACGCTTATTTTCAAGAATCGAATGTGCTTGAGAGTGATAAACGGGCATTTTCAATCGTCAAATAAGCGACCATTTATTTGAAATCACAGGTGAATCAATTGTCGCTTTTTGCGTATTTTTTATTTCTATTTAGTTCCATTTCTGTCGGAGCTTCAAGTGTTGAAACGAAAATAGGTGACTTACGAGACTCAACAAAACTCCAACAAAACAACCCAGTTTGAAAGTAGGTTACGTCGCTTAGGATGCCGAAAATTCTCTGCTGAAAATGTATACACAATGGACGCATTTTCTAACACTCTATTTTTATTTTGTTTTGTTGATGACTGTTAACTGTTGGGCCATCTATTCCCAGAAAAACACGAATGGAATTGAAACACGTGAAAAAAAAGCTTTAGTGATGACAAGAAAAGCTTTGTACAGGGCACAAGTGTGCATATAAAGGATCTTGAAAAAGTACCTTCCAAGCAACTTTCTTACATCTGGTCCTGTTCACACTTACAGACTTAGGAAATTGTTAGCTTAGTAGACTTTGGTGAAAGGCAACCACAGGAGGGTGCTGTGGGATTGGCACAAAGAAGAGGAGAGGGGTCATGAAGGAGAGGGTAGCAGTGAGGGATTTTCAATCAATAATTAGTTTGTGATTTTTTAACCTGGCATAGATGCATCATAGACAACTGGACCTGGATTAATCGGGCATTAATGGAGGACCTGCACATGATCTGGCCCCAGATCGCGCCGAGCATCCTGATGAGAAACTTGCAGGCTTCTTCCCTTTGCCGTCATCGGTGGGTGAGCTTTTATTTTTGAGGTGCTCGCTCAACCCAAATCTACACTCTCCTCGACCGCTACGGACTTACCCGGTGTCACGGCTCCCACTAATGGAGTAACCGCTTCACCAGTCGAGCTATTTGCTTGCAAAGGATTAAGAGCACTAACTAGAGGCCTTATCCCTTGCTTAAAATTCATGAGCACCTTTGCAGCTCGCTCTGTTTGCTCATCAGAGTGCGATGACGGCAGCACATTATGGATGGGTGTCAACATACCATCAGCATGTTCTTGTTCCCCTGAAAAAGAAACTGAAAAGCTAGAATTAGCCTGCGGTGACAGTTCCGGCATCGGAACATCACCGCCCACCACATAGCATGACACCCGCTTCCAACATTTGGAATCCCAAACTTCACAAGTAGCACAAGTATCAGTAGGAGTGCAGCGACTACAAGCAAGGCAACAAACATGTAAATCCGAGGAAGACATCCTTGACTTACACTTGGAACAGAAAATTTTCATTTTGAATTTTAAAGCCGAAATCAAAGTCCATTGCTCTCCTAATACATAACATACAATTCATACATAATAAGGATACAATAAGTAGGCAATCAAAAATATTTCAAACGAAATCAAAAATATTTTTTCCGAAAAAATTTTGAAAACGTCTAAGTATCCCAATGGCATCCCGATAGAGCCTATGTGTGGACAAATACTATATAATTAAAGCTACACTACCAGAATACTTAATGAAATGTATCCCACTATAAATTAGTGTTGTGCGGGAAGGGGGGTTTCTGACCTCGGTTCGCTTTTGTCCAAAAAACTTGGTTTACAGGTCGGTTTTCGGTTTTTTGCAATACAAAGATTGTAGACTTGAAAAATATCACACATTGGCAATAAAAGTTAAAAAATTTATAGTAATTTATATATTTTTTATACTTACCAATGACCCAGACTTAGCTGGTGCTAACTCTAAAATATCTAGGGCCAAACGCAAATTTTACCCCCCAATCCCCAAAATTTGCATCTAAAACCGAAAATTACATGTCCTATATGGTCCTCCATACCTTTACTCCACTGCGCATGCGCAGTGTCAAGGAGGTCTCGAAATTGCCGCCAAAAGTCATTCTTACAACCAGTGCCTGGTAAGCATTATGTACTCAGTGGGGAGGTATGAGTTCCCAACTCATGGGAGGGCCATCCCCGTCTGGGTCATTGGTAAGTATAAAAAATATATAAATTTTTTAACATTTTTATACTGTACCAATGACCCAGACTTAGCTGAATAGTAAAAAGGTCGGAGGGCCTAGGACATAAGGAAAATCCAATAGACTCAATTACCCATAACAGACCTATTCCCATAAGGAGAAAAGGAGAGATAGGTTTACATGTATCTTTCTTATTTGTATCAAAAAAGAAAGACACAACACTATTCTGTAATTGAGCACAATAACATCAATGATCTCTATAAACATCCAGTATAATCCTTTATACTAATATTTTTTAAGGAAAGCCAATAAATACAGGAGTCTAGATAAATGCGACTCTATATACTCATTTAAAAGTATTCAAGGATTGTATATTAACGTCCAATTAATCATGTGATATATACAAATGTTTCACACCAATCAATACTTAAAAATTACACAGATGAGTAAACATAGGCTTTACCCTAAAAAACATCTCGGAACCGACTCAGAATTACTGACTCCAAGGGAGGTATTCCCTTGCTTTACACTATAAAGCAGGTGACCTAAGGGAACACCTGCCCCCCCCCCCCCCCCACCCACCTTTCCCTTGCCCTGGATCAAATACTCCAGAGCAAAGAGGGCAGCAGGACAGAGTCACTGCAGGAACCGAAAGCCTATACACACATAGTTGCCACTGTTTAGTAGACGACATTTCGAGTAAAAAATAACGGACCTAAACAATGTAGATCTGCAGAAAAGGACTCAATATGCTGAGATACAAAATCGTGAAAATGGAGGGCTAAGACCAATATGCAGCCCTCATTAGATCTATAATAGCAACATTATTAGCTCAAGCCCATGATGTAGAAGAACTCTTACTTCATGAGCTTAAAACTAAAGCACAGACTGCTGATTGAAGATATTATCATAAGCAGTACTGATAGTAAATTGAATCCATCTGGCCATAGAATGGACCGAAATGTGGAGGAAGCCACCACGGCATGTCCCACAACAGACGCCTAAGTAAATTGTCCACAGTCTTTGTGGAGCTAGAGAAGCTACCAACAGAATTTGCTTTGAAAAAATTACACAAGAGCAATATCTGCTGAATCAACGGCGCTGGAAGATATGCATATCTTATTATTCCATCTCACAAGATCGATAGAGCGTTTACTGCAAACGCTCGAAGATCCAAACATTGATACATACGTCTGCAACTGATTGTTGAGATACGTTGCGAATAAGTCGACCATAGACCGCTCTCCTTGGTAGCAATCTGATTGAATACCCATTTGTTGAAAGCCCATTCTGGCTGCAACAAATGGCCCCTCCGCGAAGGGAGTCTGCTAATACGTTCAGACAACACGGAAAATGACGGACCGATAAGAGAACTTGATGTTCTAGTACCAACCGAAAGATTCATTCCGTTAACATGAATAACAGGATGGAATTAGTGCTTCTATAATTCCGAAAATACGCTAATACCGTCGAGTTGGCGGACAGAATTAGCATATGAGCATTCTGAATAACGTTATCCATTAACGTAGCGCAAGCCAAAATGACATCATCCTTGATGTTTGAGGGCTTGATAAGGAACTACAGAATCAAAAGACCCTGGCACTTCAAATCCGTTGGGCTCCATGAAATGACCCAACGTGTTTGAGTGGCATCCGTCAAAACTGTAAAACTCGGATCCGGCAACTGCAGTGGAACTACCTGAGTTAAGCACTGAAAACTTGCCCAAGTCTGAAACTCTTATTCACTTGATTGGACAAGAAGATGTCCGTATCGAGCGAAAGAATCCTCACCCTCCAATTCTGAATCAAAAGAAATTGAAGAGGACCAATGCGTAACCGCCCCATCGGAATAAAATTGCGGCAGTTCCGCATAAGCGTATCGGTCTCATGAGATCTCACGCTGAGACCTTGTCTTTGAAGACAATAGTGAGCGTAATTTTGCTCTGGTTAACGGCAGACGAACAAGAATGTAATGCGTCTCGAAGCTCATCCCCCGGTGGGAAAATGACTTGGACGAAACCACATCCGACTTCTCCTCATTTACTTAAGAAACCGAGACGTCGGATCAATAGAAGCAGAATCTGCACATCGTTCTGAAGCGTTAACTCATTGCCATACCTCTGAAGAATGTTGTCCAGGTAGGCCGACGTTACCGCAGACGAAATGAGTCATTACCGAGTTCGGTATTCGAGTGAAAGCCCAGGGGCTAGATTCATACCGAAACAGATTGCTCAGTGCTGATACAAAATTCCTATGATCAAGAAGCAAAGATACTTTCTAAACACCTGATGTACAATGACGTGAAAGTATGCAACTAGAAATCTATGCATGTAGCATAGTAGTACACCCGAATACTCGCTCTGACCAATCGGATAGACTCCATATAGATACTTGGAGCCACAAACAGCTTGTTATCCAGCTCAGATTATGAGTGGACGGAACGAGCTATCTGGTTTGGAACCAGAAAGGATGGTTGTAGAAACCTGGAAATTCCTAGATTTCTACGATCTCTATCGCGATCCCACCAAAAGAGACTGGACTTCTAGTGGAAGCGAGCCTCTTTCTGCGTACTTGGCGGAAACTGAGTCCATCTTGGACTTCGAGTTAACGTAAGTTACGTTAGAAGGACAATATAGTCCTACCGAAATCACCCTACGAAACCAAGGGACGTCCGTAAACTACTCCCAAAAGTTTGAGAAACTCGACAGTCTTCCACTCACTGTACACAATAGAGGATAAGACCAATACCTGGTCCTGCGAGGCTAGCGGAAGGAGAAACCATGTCTTCCACGGCCCGCACCTCACCCCGTCGACCTAGTGGCGCCTGACCGGATGTCTCAGTCAGAATTACGGCCCCTATCTGAGTCGCTACCCTGACGGTCTCTAGAGTAAGACCTAGAGGATGCATAGAAACCTCTATAGGAACTTCCCTCAGGCGTATTCGCCCCAGAAGTGCCTGTGTTACTTTCTCCGCTGAATAGGATATAGGAAGCAGATTTGAATAGCAGAGAGATTAAGCTTTCTTAGTTATCTGATAATATATTGCGGAAAGCTTGCCGTCGAAGAGAAACTCTCCGGAGACCGGAGCGACTCTGAGAGAGTTTTTCAATTTACTATCCACATGTGTGAATGTAACCAGGGTCGCGGCACGTCTAACGAACTCCACAATGCCACTAAAGGGCGGAGTTCTACATGAGGCCCTTGAAAGAATTTATAGGAGGATATACATCCTGGAATTCTTTTCCCGTGAGGCATAATGATAACGCTCTGGTAAGGTGATCTGCGTACGATAATGTGTTAAGCTAGCCGTATTAGATGACATTAACATTTCCAACATGGTTGGAATAGACATAGACGAAAGTATAGACAACTCTAGGACTTAGACCTGGTTGTCTAGACGCAGAGGAACTCTCGGAATGCCCTGTCCTGCCATTTCAAATTATTCCATGAATTGATGAAAGGCAGATGAAGAGCACTTGCCGATATGAGACCGAACTTGCTCTATTAATAGCAAGTTATATATAGCGTCATATAAAAATTCAAATGTCTCCAAGACATTTCTGGACTGAGACGGAAACTGAGGGACGATGTCCCTGAACCGATTAAAGAAATCTGTGTCCAGTGGCGCTATCAGTCTTTTATTCGGCAACGCAGCATTTTGGTCCGAAGGAACAACGTCAGAAAATTAAAGCCGGATGAACTCCACGGCAATTCTGTTGTTCCGAAAGGGAAAAATTCAACTATTCCGTATCCCTTTCGCCATCCAGTCAGACCACTTGTAATACTTGGTCGTCCATGTCTGCACCTGCAGTGGAACGTACCGACCCAGCTTCTACAGATAATTCCCGATCCGACAGAGTTTCTGACGGTTGCTGGGATGCTGCGACAATTTGTGCTAACTGCTGTAGCACGTCCGTAACGGAGGCCTGTGGAGCTGCAGTCTTACAATATTTAGCCGCTGGAAGCTCCTAAGACGTTGACTCCTGCATACTTATAATGCGAACATCCGAAGTATGAAGGCCTCATATCCTTGGCTACCGGATAGCGTGACCTGGTCGCCGTGAATTCCTGGTCGGCGAGATTGGCTGGATATCACTGATCACGTAGCCAAGGTGCGGTCGTGTGCACTGCCGTGAGGATGAGGAAGCCAATGAAGCAGTCTCTCCAGACTGTCTATATCACGTCCCGAGCGGTGGACGTATGCCCCAACTGAGGAACATTTTGTACGACAACATCTGTACCCAGATGTTGTTGTACGAGAGAGGGACCTCTCTCACTCGCAGGAGCTGGATAAGCTAGGAACCGGGCTAATAGGCTTCCTCCGTACCATCCTCGTATCCATCGTCACTGGGTGTGCACGTGTATTTATAGTGCTCACATCACCCAAACCTCCTCCTGGACCGCAACGGACTAACCCGGGTGTCGAGCCATTCGCTGAATGGTCGCTACACTGGTCGAGCTAGCGGACGCCAAAGCCGTCGATCCTACTTGGGACCTCTTAGGCAATTGACGTATCTGCATGAGCACTCTTGCCGCTAGCTCTTCATTTGACTGTGACGACGGAAGCACACTTTGAAGACATCACGGAAACATTACTCTGTTCTTGATTGTCAAAGGGACCTGTGGAGCAGCGGTCTTACGTAAATAGCGGCTGGAAACTCCAGGGACGTTCATTCCTGCATTTATATAATATGCGAACGTCCCAACTGGAAAGGCCTCGTGTCCTTGGCAAGCGGATGGAGTGACCTGGTTGACGTGGAATCCCGGGACGGCGAAGCAGGAGATCCCGGAACGTTCCTTCCTGCCTTATATCATATATGAATGTCCTCCGGAATCTGTGGTTAAAAAGCCAAGGTGCGGTCGTGTGTTGTTGACGTGAGGATGAGGAAGCCAATAGAACAGCCACGTCGGACTGTCTATGTGACGGAGCATCCCGAGCAGGAGGAGTGGACTTATGCTCTGACTATCAAACGAACATACAACAACATCGCGGCGCAGGTGTTGATGTAAAAGAGAGGAGGCCTCTCTTGTTCGCGCTCCGGATGGACCTGGACGAGCTAGGAACCGGGCTAACAGGCTTCCTCCATACTATCCTCTGTCCCGTCGTCACTGGGTGTGCACATGGTATGTTTATAGTGCTCGCAACACCCAAAATTCCTTCCTGGACCGCAATGGACGAACCCGTGCACTGACCCATTCGGTAAATGGGGGCAACACCGGGCGAGCTAGCAGACATTAACGTCAACGCCGCCGACCCTACTAGAGGCCTCTTAGGCAATTGCCGTATATCCATGAGCACTTTTGCTGCTAGCTCTTCATTGTGACGACGGAAGCAAACTCTTGGACGACATCACGGAAACATCACCCTGTTCTTGTTCCTCTGAAAAAGAGAGTGAAAAACTAGAGTGACCCGGCAGAGAGAGGGCCGCATGGTCCTCTCCCCACTAACAACCTACCGTGACACACGCCTCCAACGTTTGTCATCCCAATTAATACACATTGAACAAGGGTTAGTGCAAGTACGTTGACTATAATTAATATAGAAATCAGAGGAAGAATTCCTCCCATTACAACTGAACAATAAATTTTTCAAAGTCAAAAAGTAAACAGTCATAGTACTCGCACCAAACCCTGAAAACAAAGAAACATAATAAAATAATCCATTATAACATTGCAAAAAAAATTATTCAAAAAGAAAAAAAATTTTTTTTAAATTTTTTTAAATTTTTTCCGAAGAGCCCAAGTTCCCAATGGGAACCCTGAGCCCAAATGGATCCCAAAAAAGCCTAAGTGTAGACAAAAATTTAAAATCATTTTGAAAAATTAATGTAACAATATTAATGTAATGGACAATATTAATGTATCTTACTATGAACTATATTAAGCAGAAGACAAGTAATCACTGTCAGAAGTAACAGTTGTCAACATAAGCAAAAGTGTCAACAAACCGGAAACATGACTCCAGGCACTGAAACAAACATGGCCCGAAATCAGTTACGAATTAAAACACTATCTGATGCAAAACAGAGGCTTCCAGAGAAGAAACTGTAGAACATCAGATGGTAGATGCAGACCAAAACGCCTAAACACCCCTGGGGTGAGGATGTAAACATGGGGAAAAAACAGAAAATAATTCTGTTACCAAGCCAAAACTCCCAAGAAATTTTAGTAATAAACATTACAAAAATAAGCCAAAAGCATGGGAGAATAGCTAGGGGGGAATAAAGGAAAGGGGAGAGAGGAAACACTGATTAAACAATGGAACATTCATAGCAACAATGACCACAACAAGGCCATGCCTCGAAAATAGGTAACATGAATAATTTCGTAAAAAAATTATAAGTTACAGCCCTGAACATTTGTATCCACCGTTTTTTCCTCTCCACCTTCTATTTCCACCATATATCCACCAATTCTCTCATAATTATGTGCCTGGCATCTTAAAACTGAGATTTACAAGCACAAATAACAGTGAAGTGTGAGTGTATTGCGAGCCAAACAAAGAATGACTTTTGGCGGCAATTTCGAGACCTCCTTGACACTGCGCATGCGCAGTGGAGTAAAGGTATGGAGGACCATATAGGACATGTAATTTTCGGTTTTAGATGCAAATTTGGGGGATTGGGGGGTAAAATTTGCATTTGGCCCTAGATATTTTAGAGTTAGCACCAGCTAAGTCTGGGTTATTGGTACAGTATAAAAATATACATATTCTGTCATATTTTAAATGATAATTCATCTGGCAATGGGAAGGCAATATTTGCGGTGGGTGGGCTGATTGGGCTCGACAGCCGACACCACATCCTTTCCATAGGTAACCCAGACTCCCACACACTGCTCTTAAATTCCGCACCCGGCCACCGCCAGAAGGTGCCATGTTCGTTTGATTTTTAGAACAACCATAATTTACACTGACGAGTTTTTATCTGTAATGTTTTGAACTGTACCTTTTTTCATTTGCCTTTCGAAGTTGGCATTCCACTTTCAATTTCCATCTGTTGCTTGCGAAACTAAATCAGTTCTGTATTATATGAGGCAAAATATTCAATTTAATTGTGTGCAGGGAATTTTAGGCCTTGCAGGTTCGCATGGTCTACACTCTGCAGGTAAATACTAAATAGGCGCGGGAATATTCAATCGTGGTATGCACTCGTATTCATACATTGGATAAACACATAAAGGGAGATGACAATGTTGAACGTTAAATTCTGAGCACATGTCTGGGAAACCCACGTGACAAGTATGCTTTGTTTTTCACAGTAATCCGCCATTTAAAAAAACAAAGACTATTTTTTCCTTGATTTAATTCACGCTTTTGTTGTTAGGTAATTAATACACCCAAACATGCGCAGATACGAAGCCACTTGCGAAGTCCCCAAGTTGCTCATTTTGACGTTTGTAGCATGTCAAGATTGTCATTCTGAGAATTTCTGACAGAACAAACCAACCCATTTTTGTAACCGTGCTGTGTAATTGGATAAGAGTTGTCATATATCATACGAAAATTTCTTGGAACGTGTGATCATTCTTCTAATGCGGTAGTGACTCCTGTTAGACAGTGTTTGTTTCTCTGGAGTCTGACTACATGAATACTGATGACAGAGTTATCAGTTGACATTACGGATTTAGTTTTAAGTCATTGACAATGCAAACTGAACAGTGTAAACGCAAGTTTCCGACATTTTGTAGAGAAAACCGAAACCGTACTGATTTAACAATGACATGGTTTCGGTTTTGGTTTTAGATCCGAGCTGAAACCGACTCACAAAACCGGTTAACCGCACAACACTACTATAAATACAATAACTGTGCTATACTAAACACTGATATAATACGTATTTAAAGTGTTGTTAAACTGAGAACAACTTCAAGAGGAAAAACCGGAAACTAAACAACAGGCACAAAATAGGCCCAAAGTCAGTAACTGATCAACCACTACCTGATGCAAAGCTAGTTCTTCATAGGAAGAAAAAACAATGCATCTGGTAGAAGATGCAAGACAACAAACGTCCTAAACACCCATAGCATGAGGACATAACCATGGGGAAAAACAGAATGAACATTCCGTAGAACATGTTAAACTCCCAAGAAATTTAATAACAAATTTCAATAAAAAAGCCAAAATAGCTTGGGAGTTTAACAGGAGAGTTCATGGAAGAAGAGGGAAGGAACATTCAACAAACTTTAGGTTAATCATTAGCAAGAATGATGACATTTGTCTTAGTGATGGTCATTGACTGAACCCTCGGGTGAGGACCAGAGCGAGAGGGTGTCCTCTCACAAAGGTGCTACCTCTCCCCAGAATACGTAGATAGGTCAAAAACCGGTGATATAACGCGTATAACCATACACTTGTCCATTTGAATCCCAATGGAAAGTATCTGTTAGAGCAAACACGCTTTTGAGGCAACCAACAGGTGACCCAGTTCAGGTGTACAACTAATTCCAATAATGAAACTCCAACTGAACCATGCGAATATATGAGAATGTGAATTCTCCTGTGTACCGTCTCTGGTAGAAACAAGGATTTAGAACATGGAACGAACTATGATTAACAGACCCGTCACGGACCGTCCCCCAAATAATTCATTGTTCCCTAGGTTTGTAACAACCAATGACTGTTCGGAGAAAGAATATACAACACTTAAAATTAGAAGTCCTGTCATAAAATGTGCAAAAATGGCATGTCGATCTGCATGTTAATCTACGCGTTATGACCATAGTAAGGCTATCAAATTCTGTACATATGGCCTGTGCACAAGCAATGTTTCAGCCTGGAGGACCATTGGCAGAAACATTGCCTGTGTTTGCTATGAGTAACCAGGAGAACCTGCCGTGCTTTGGATGCCATTCGATATGGCAATTGCACGCAATTCCTATGTGCAATTAAGCCTAGATAAGCGCACAGTTCATGACAGGACTTCCAGTTTTAACTGTACTCCGAATAATGATGCCAAAAATTGAGAACGAATGCACAGACGGCCTATTTGAAGTTCCATAACTAATCCAAATAGCCCAAAGAGCAAGAATTTTATAGAATCTGTCAGGACTGGCATTCTTAAAAATGCAGGAGGGCTAAAAATCGCTCCCCTTGCATGGCCTGGGGGAGCTATTAGATCTCCTCAACTCAACCTTACAAAAGCTAAAAGTGTCAAAATGAAGTTATTCTATTAATGAATTCTGCCTTGTGGGTTTTGTACATTTTATTTGGTGCTGCTAACAAGGTAGTCTCTGTGAGACGTCTACACTGCCCCACCCACACCTCTGGGCCTTGGCAAGGCCCGGAGGTGTGAGAGGGGTAGTGTGGCTGTCTTACAGATACCACTAACATAGCAGAGATCTGAAAAGATGTGGGATTTAGGAATAGGCTGTTATGGTAATGATTTTTTTTCTAAGGTCAGGAGGGCTAGTTTTCGCCCTCCTTAATTTTTATAAGGCGAGCAGTAGGCGAGCGAATAAATCGCTCTCCTGAAAATGCCAGGCCTGATCTGTTCAATAATGTGTCTGTCTAATAAATATACATATTATGGATGCGAGCAACAGAATCCTGCATGTACTCATCTGAATACAGCCTGTATCCAAGGTATGACTGAGTGATACAAGTGTAACCAGGAAACTGAATGCATAATACAACGTTAATGCAGTTAACTGAATGTTGGGGGGTTGTTGGGGTGGGGGGTCAACGAATAATTCCAATCAACCCCCCACATCCGCATTACTTGAATCGCTAGATAAGTAAGGCCGGCACAGTAGAATTAAGGCTATACTGCTGCTGCTATTCTCAATAAGAGTAATACAGCTAAAAAGCTTAGGGTCAAAGCAATCATAATAATCCGGTGCAACTCGTAACACTTTTGTGTTAGTTATCAGATAGCATAGGTACCGCAAGGCTCCCTCACGACTGACCGACTCCATAATGCCACTGAGGATGGAGAGGGACGTGATGACCAAATAATACACCATATATGATATAGACATAATATCCAATCCGTAGAGTGGAAATATAATCCACAACAATAGATTGGATAGAAATGAAAAGGGAGACGAAAACAATGTACCGACACCACATCATAAAACCCCAGACGAACTCCTTACGTTCGACCTGATGTCAGGAAATATATTCCTGAGAAGGAGTTTAGTATAGGCGTTTGAAGAAGCGCTCATTAATCACACTAGGTTAATATGGCGCCATCAATAGGGCTTATCGCCTCAGATAACTAACACCAACCCATACGGTAGGAAGAGAATAACCTCCTCTAACATAACGGTATCGTGTCCGATAGGACAATGAACTCAGCCTAGCTGAAGCGGCTAAAGGTCTTCCTATTCGTGAAGACAATAAAAAGGCTGATAACTGCGGCCTTAGAAGCTCACTAAGAAGACTTACAATGCCTGCCGTAGCTTATAAGTCTTCATCTCCGTGAAGACAGATATTTCGGTGTTAAGTTGCAACCTTGAAAGCTCAGTGAACGGAGACTTACAACTATTGTCGCGCAAGGTAGGGAATGAAGAGCCGCTATTTTAACAGCCTTAATTCCCCAAAGGGACTGTAGTCTCAAGATATCATTATTTCAGTTATGTCACTGCATAATTACTGAAAAACGCCACTCATGATTCTATCTAGGCTACTATGGTGTCAACAATAAGACTCAAGTCTATGACACCTAGGAAAACAAATGGAAAAGCACTCTTTCCTTTAGCAGTTTTATTCCCAAAAGACAGCGGTCAGAGCCTAGCTAACGTATCTTAGAAGTCTTAATCTCCGTGAAGACAGATATCTCAGTGTAACTTGCGACCTTGAAAGCTCACTAAACAGAGACTTACAACCATCGTCGGGCAAGGTAGGGAATGACGAGCCACTATTCTAGCAGCCGTAATTCCCAAAGAGACAGTAGTCTCAAGGTAGCTACACAGTTAAGACGTGCGTGAAGACATATCTGTGTCACCTACGGCCTTTGAAAGCTCACAAAATGGAGACTTACAACACTAGCCACTAATGTATAAGAAAAGACCGCTGTAACAGTACATAAGGATACTATGGCGTTCACAATGGCATTAAAAATGTCCTGATGCCATGGAATACAACACCGAGAAGGAAAAGACTTACTTATTCCCTCTAACGGCACTATTCCAAACAAGACAGCTGTCCCAGCCTATCTATGCACTATGGAACCTCTATTCATAAGGAATAGGGCACTGCATTTCTTACACTATTGCTAAGGCAAGAAAGGCGTCGTTAATCGGGACCAAAGTCCCCAGACACCTGAGCCAAAAGATCCAGGGAGGAAAGATCTTCGTCTTTCCATCGCCCGGTATGATAAGCTGTTTTTTGCCTAGCAAAAGGACACTTATATTCAGATGGAACAAGATTCTAAGAGCTCATGACTAAAATTTCATAGTCTTAAGGTGCCCTTCTGTGAGGGATGGACACTCACACTCCGTAGCCCTCTCACCATCCAAATGTTCCATCTGAAAATATGGTCAACTCCATCCGACTGAACGGATGACTGGACCAACGCAGCACTGTCCGACAGCTCACCATCGGAGCCTGTTAACAGTAGTACCAGCGACTACTGGGATGATGCGATAGGCAGAGCAATCTGCGGTAGCCGGTCCGTGAATGAGGCTAGCAGAGCAATGATAATCCACTTGTTACCATAAGCTGCTCACAGGATGGAGATCTGCCCCCAGATCCTCGACACATGTCCCGTATAAAAATGCCTCGAATGACTAGCTATCAACTCGAACATGCGAAGTCGGATAGCTAGTCTGCGGTCAATGTGCTTCATCAATGAAGCAGGAAAGATGCCATAGCTGCAACCGTCCGGCAGCAGTGTGGAAGGAGTGTCCCAAACCACAAGCATGAACGGGCATCCCAACTCAGTAAAGTTTCTCAAATCAAAAACAGTCGACCCAGACTGCTAACAGAAAGGAGAGGGTTCTCCAGTGCAGTCTTCTCCAGACCTCACCAAGCGTTCCGTTAGAAACTTGTAGGCATCTATCCCTTAGTGTGCATATCCATGGAAGAAGAGGAAGCCATAACAACAGCCGACCCCGGCTGAATTGCGGAAGAAGCATCCAAACTCCTCACATTCTGGACGGATGCTCCTACTCATTGAAGTTTCTTACAACACAAACCAGTCGTCCCCGACTATTAACCCTTTACCTAACGAATCGCCCGCATCCGCCCGCGCAATATACAAACTGAGCAGTTGAAAAAATTTAATTTTTCAAAATATTTCAACAAAACCATATCATGTGACCCCTCATAGCACAACACCCGCTTCCAACGTTAGTGTCCTAATGAGTCGACCCCGACCACACAAGTAGGACCAGAATCTGTAGGAGTGCAGTGACTACATGCAAGGCAACAAACATGTAAATCCGATGTAGACTGCTTCGCCCTACACTGAGAGCAGTAATTCATATTTAATCCAACAAGTTCACTGCACTCCTAACATATACATATAATCATACAATATAAGGATACATAACAAAGACAATCAAAAATAATTTTGAAATAAATCAAAACAATTTTTTTGAAAATGCCTAAGTTCCCCAAGGAAACCACACAAGCCCAAGGGCATCCCGATAGAGCCTAAGTGTGGACGAACACCAAAATATTAAAGCTGCACAACCAGAATATTAATAAATGTATCCTAATATAATCGTGATGAAACAAAACCCTGAATATTACCTGTTAAGGGCGTTGTTAAAAGTAAACAACGTCAGGATAGAAAAACAGGAAACTAGACAAAATGCACACAAAAGACCCAAGTCAGTAAATAATTAACTGATACCTGATGCAAAGCTAGATCGTCATGTGAAGAAAAAACAATGCATCCAGCAGGAGATGCAAGACAATAACAGCCCAACACCCCTAGGGTGAGGATGTCACAGTGGGGATAAACAGAATAAACATTCTGTAAAACAGTTAAACTCCCAAGAATTTTAATAAAAAATTTCAATAAAAAAAACAGCCAGAAAGCTTAGGAGTTTAACCGGAGGGTTCATGGAAGGAAAGAGAAGGAACACATAACCAACAGTAGGTAAATCATTAGCAAAACTAATGATGTCAAGGCGTATATCCCGAAATTGGGTGACATGAAATAATTTTCATACTATTTAAAAGTTACAGAACATCTCAAACCACCATTGTTCACTTCCATCAACCATTTACTGCCTTGAATCCACCATATACTTCATTGATTTGTGTCTGGCATCCATCAAAAGAGATTTAAAGCACAGATGTCAGCTGAGATGTTTACTGACTTAGGGCCAAACAAAGAATGATGTTGACGCCAATTCCGGTCTCTTCCTGAGTACTGCTCATGCGCAGGTAGTAAAAGTATGGAGGGCCAGATAGGACTTTTAATTTTCGGTATTGTATGCAAATTTGGGGGATTGGGGGGTTCAAAATTTGTGTTTGAACGTTGATAATATTGAGTTTGCACCAGCTAAGTCTGGGCCATTGGTTGTAGTATAAAAATTTCACCTTCGCACCATAGGTTCATCTGACTTATGACTAAGATCCCCTGAAATAATATGTTTTCTGTCATTTTAGAGAATTTACGTAGTCTGACATGTGTTTTTATTGTCATGAGCTACTTTTTCCCTAAAAGGCTGAATGTGTGTGGCAATGAAATCTGAAAATGCAAAAACAGTTTTTGTCATAACCAGAGTAATAAAAAATACGAGGAGACCTAAAGTATGTTTTATTGAAGTTGTATGTCTAATCTTCAAGTTCATTGAAAACATCTTTTAAATCATAGCTTGTAAATGGGTGCATGTGATCAGTTTTCATTTCTTCCAGAATTGTCAAAACTGGGTCAGACTTGCACAATAAGCCTAAAATTTCGCACAAAAACATCAAACGAGTATCCCACTGATTCTCAGAATTAATTGATGAAAAATAATTGAGTACCAGAAACCTATTATGATAAGACCTGGTCACTAGTATTGGTGCATGCAACCTGAGATATCATACAGTTGTGGTCACAATAAAATGGTAACAATTTGAAGTAAACAAGTTGTAAATGAATATACACATGCACCATGTGGCCATGTCATGTGCACTTGTGTACAGTACAAGTCAACTCAAAATAGGTTGCAGCAAAACCATAATAAACTATGTATATTGGTGCGCCTATGCTGTCAACACAAGAAGCTGGCATCATTTCTGGAAAGCACTGTGAGAGCTTTCCTGAAAAAGCTATCAGCTTCTGGTCTTATCAATGTAGGAAGAGAAAAATACACAGTTTATACTGGTTATTCTGCAACTTATTTTGACTTGTACTGCTGTAGATAGTTTCTGGATCTGTGTGAGGGGTAGTCACAAGTTTTTTCAGGGGATGGCCAGATCTGAATAAAAACCTAATTATTGATTGGTAGGGGAAGGCAAACTTCTGGAAAGATACAACCCCTCCCCCCCCCCTAAACAGGTTTCATGATGCAAACAGGGTATGCCCCCTTCTTGATTAATAAAAATAGCAGTACAGGATCTGGGTCTTGGGTGGGCAGGGGGTGGGGTGGGGCGAGAGGGGTGGGGGTGGGGGTGGGGGTGGGGGGAGGGGGGGATTTTACTTAGATATGTTCCATGTATACATATATTGTAGCATAAACTGCCTTTGTAGAACTGATAGCTAGCTACTTTTGTGTGAACAGTCTCTGATGCCTTGTGTGTCAGTAATTTGATTGACTGTTGTTTGCCATGTGGTCTACCGATTTTTCCTATATATATACGACTCACTCACTTTATTTGGGTTTCTATACATATATAGTAGCGTAAACTGCCTTTGTAGAACTGATAGCTAGCTACTTTTGTGTGAACAGTCTCTGATGCCTTGTGTGTCAGTAATTTGATTGACTGTTGTTTGCCATGTGGTCTACCGATTTTTTTCTATATATATACGACTCACTCACTTTATTTGGGTTTCTAGAGTGGAAACATTCCACAGTATCTCTGCGAGTCTTTGGTGCACTGAAACCATTCTTCTGTCGGGAGGTATTTCATGTGGGGTTCCTCTTACTTTTGCTGGATTTTCTGGGTTGCTGTCGGAAAAGTTGCCTACCTTCCCTATAGGACCCAAGAATTGTATATACAGAGAACAGAGGACCAGAGAAATTGACAATTTAGTCGACGACACAAGAGGTTAGTTCTCAGCGACTTCGTATTTACCCTGATTTCCAAAAATATACTACTGACAAGATTTGAGTGTTGTCACTTATTCTGCAGCACAGAATGGCCCAATATGCGGTGAGTTAGCAGTCAGTGACTATATTGTGCAATCACGGAAGAGAGGTTGCTACTATACTGTGCGCCCACAGGGATGGAAAGTCGCCTACAGGAAGGTGACAAAGAGGAAAGTCTATTGGTGAGACTTAGTCGGCTACAGAAGAGCAAAAATTACATCAGGTGAAGACAAAAGAATCAAGAACTGTTGACGGGATCCCCAAAGTTTCAACCGTTGACACGAAATTAAAGAAGAACAGTGGTCATCAGAAAACAAAGTCTCTAGTAGCTGGTGTGACTGCCTTCTACTACAACAGACAATAACAACATCGACATCCCAAGATTGTAGGAGATCTGTGGGTGACCAGACATCTTTCTCAGAGGTCGAAGTGTGGCACTGCAGCATAGGAGAGCTCTATCACATCTGACTAGTGGGCTTCGGATAGATATTCTTCCAGCGTTTCCTTACAATAGCCTATTCTGAACTCAGTAACATAAGTCCCCAGTCATTTGAGACACTACTGCCAGAGGTATAGCGTTACAATATAAACACACACCTACACACACACCCTCACACACGGTATAGCGTTACAATATAAACACACACACACACACATATACACACACATTATGCATGAAAAGATTTATCAATAGTATTGGATGGCAGTGCCGTAATCAAATTTTTTAATATGGTATGGCCTGAGGTCATACCATGGTTAAAGTTTTATTTACAGCACTACTGTCCAATTGCTGACAAATCTAGCAATAATCAGTACAAGCTTGCTTTCAGGAAATATCCAGCTCAGCATAAAGTTTGCAATCAACTGTCTTCAGTTCTGGATAACACCTACAAGGCTACAACCCATGAAGTCGACACAAAATGGACAATGCCAGATAGAAACAGCACCAGACATCCAATATCATTAGACTTACTTTAAAATCAGTCGATTGGAAATTTGACAAAATGCCAAGCTTTAAATCGAATCGAATCTGATGACCGATTCAAAATCGAAATGAATATCAAAGCTTCAGGGGTGGCACCAAAGGGACCAAAGGGACAATGGTGTACAGACTCCTCATTGGCCCCCAGCCTCTCCAGCACCTCTCCCTGGCAAGGAAACTCCCCTCTTTCATTGTATGGTTTCTTGGCTACACCCAAGCCTCTGTATGACAGCTACACACTCCCCCCCTCCCTTTCTCCAAAGCATAAGATCAATTCTGAGGGAGGGTCACTAAATAAACATCTCCTGAGTAGTATATATCTAGGCCTAACCCTCCCCCATATTGAGAAACTCAACTTTTTCATGGTAAGATTTTTTGTGGCACAACATAGCCTATATAAGAAGGCTATATACTGTCCTCCTCCAACCCCAGGACTTGAGCCCTAGGTTGGGAGAGGGGCTATATAGCTGTCTTACAGATTAGTATATATCTACATGTAGTAGCCCTATCGGGGAGGTCAGTTCCCACTGTCTAGGAATTGCTAGTGCTTCTAAGCTTTGCATGATCATAGTGGGGGAGGGGGTCACAGCTACAGATCACCAAATGGCCCCTTCCCACAACCCCTCACCCCTGGGCCAGTTTTGACAGCTGCTCAATTCAGGGAGTTGGGGTAATTATCAGCCAAAAAAATGGCAAATTACAACTGGCAAATCTAATTGTGCAATGTAATTTAGGGTACACATTTCTCCCCCCCACCCCCCCCCCCCCCCTCAGTACACACCTGTATATTAACTCCCCCTTACCAGCACCACTGTAGATAAGTTCCTATGTTCATTTGATACCAAATTTAGTTGCCTAAGAAAATTGATTGTTTTTATATCCATTCCACATCCTTTTCCACATTTTTGTTTGACCTCAAATGATGTGACCTGACAAAATCCTACCGCTTTTTAAATAGGCCATTTTAGCATAACGCCATCTTACCTCAGGGACTTGATATGCTCATTCAAACCAGCTTTGTTTATCAACATGCATTCACTTGTACTGAACTGTTGATCTGCATTGAAAGTTTTGTTTTTCGTCTCCGTTTTATCAAAAACAATTCGACAATTTACCTTATCTTCGTTTGTATTCATTCCCAAAGAGAACAAACATTGTGGGTTAGAAATTTATTTATTTTGCGATGTTATATTCCATATTTATCATTTTCTTGTTACAATCCTTCATGTTCATTCTGACCTTCATCAACTTCAGTGCACCTTCAGTTACTTTAAAACTAAAATGTTTCATCTCAAGTACAGAAGGCAGGCACACCATCAAATTTTGTTTCAAAAGAACAAACGTTAGCAAAAAATATTTATAAAGTGGAACAAACGATATGAATGCAGTGATCAGTACTGTACAGTGAACGTGGGTGCAATTTTAGTAACAAATCTGAATGTCTGGTTTTGACAGGCATTATCAAGTCCCGAATGTTTTAATGAAAGTCTAAATGAGAAAACATAACAATTTATCAATCAATCTTAGTTTATTTCCGGTGATTCTTTATAGACATAAGCAACCCGGTATTGTCCTAATTACAGGTCAATAAATTCCATTTTACAAAGTCCACACTGCAATCTTTCAAAAATATATGGTGGAAATGTGTAATATACCAGACTGTAAGATTCAATAAAAATAATTACTATGATCTGTT
Organism: Pictodentalium vernedei; assembly: GCA_031216915.1. Lineage (NCBI taxonomy): Eukaryota > Metazoa > Mollusca > Scaphopoda > Dentaliida > Dentaliidae > Pictodentalium > Pictodentalium vernedei. The sequence goes on along the minus strand of CM062297.1, from coordinate 727,177,153 downwards.
CACTGGCAGCAAAATCAGCATAAATATGAAAAGTGACACTTACACCTTGACTGACACTGACAGGTTTATTTTTCCTGCCAAATGAAGAATATTTTCAAATCAGTTTTTTTACGTGTAACCCAATGGGACATTTTCATGTAAAATCCCTACCCTCATCCTGGCTATTGAGGTGTAGGCCTAATAGGTTGCATTCTCTTTTAGGTGACACATAATTCATATTAAGGTGCTATGTAAGTACATGTAATTGAATTTTGTTTATTTTGAAATTCCCACCTCTGATATTCCTTAAATTCAAATTAAATGTATACAAATTATACACCAAAATGAAGGTTGAGATGTATAGAACACGAAAAATATATAAACTCAACTCATAGAGTTGACAGCAAGCACCACTGGTTCCTAGCAGTCTGCTACCATATTTGTACCAGACGGTGAGACCTGATAATACAATAATATTTCCGGAGAACAGCCGGTGGCCAAATGCTTTAAATATAAAACAGTAAAAACAATAACCCAGTAATGGCGCCGAAACGAATCAACCTTTTCATCGATGTGGAATTGGAAACAAAAACATGGACGATATCGAAACATTCGTTGATGCTTCGCAAGTATTCAAGTATCGATAATTAAAGGATAAAACATAGTTTGGATCAATAAACTCTGCCCAAATGTAAGGAAATATGTGTACAATCGAATGCAGCCGGTAATAAGGGTGAAAGCTTGATATATATTCCTATTTTCAAGATTTGAGTTCTCATAAAAACTTCATGGGAACTTTTTTTACAGAATTGAATGGGAGGAATCTGAACATAGAGGGGTAGCCACTATGTTCAGATCACTGAAATAGGATAAAATGGGGAGCGCGGTGGCTCAGTAGGTAGAGGTGCAGGCTGCAAGCCGAGAGGTCCTCGGTTCGAATCCCACCTGCGGCAACCGCGTTGTGTCCTTGGGCAAGACACTTCATCTCCATTGCCCGTGTGGGGGCACGATGACGCCGTGTACTAAGGCGTACTGCACGTCGATGGTACGCATGTCTTCAACCAATCTAACCCTGCCTGTGCTGCAGTGCGGAGTTACGATGTTGGGGAGCTGGCAGCTGCTCGTCGTTGCTCGGTGGTTCCCTCCGGGTACTCCGGGTTCCTCCACCCGTAAAACTGTCACGGTCATGATTAGCCATTGTGCATAAATATGTGACCTTAAAACATCAATAAATAAATAAATAAATAGGATAAAATATAAAATAGTTGAAATTTCGTAAAATTCTTGTCATAATTAATATCAATATGTGCAGGCTTGTCATTTTGAGGTGGGTGATCACCCCGGTCCGCAGTTGCCCGTCTAAGTTTGAAGTTCTGCGGACGGTAAACGTCCGCCTAACCCCAATTTCTGCAGCCCAATAATTCAGTCGTCGGCACCTCAAAAGTTTTGCAGATTGATGGAGGTAACAAAGTGCAAGTTGTGTAGTGTGTCGTCGACTTACCCAGAGAAGTAAGTACAGCACAGCTGCCGTGGACTGGTCACTTTCCACGGGTGGGCAATATTTAAATGGCCGCAATAATATTAGATTCCAAAAACTAATTATAGGAATAATTAGCAAAAATTTAATTAATGAAGCACTGGGTACAACCCGGTGCTTCATTAATTAAAATTTTGCTGCTGATGATGTTTATTACCTGGTATACGCATACGTGGACATCACTGCCCACGCGTGGATTACGACCAATCCACGGCGACTGTACTGTACATGTAACTTTCCAAATATCAGCGAGAGGTCTGCCAATTCCCAAGCTGTAATTAACTTACATTGTACATTAGACTGTCACAACTCTTGTGTCACATGCGATTACGGGACGTATCTTCCCCAAGCCAGTTCGACCCCTGATGATTTGCCTGGGATGTTCAGTCCCAAAATCAAAGTCAGGACGTTTCATCCTCCAAATCTGATTGATTTGCCCCAAGTTATCGGCATCTGGCGGTGAGCACAGTGCACTGGTTTGTACAGGCATCATGTAATGTATAGATATGTGCTTGGTAATTTCGATACAAGATAACTATAACACTCACTGTTAGTGAGTGTTATGGGTAACCTGGTATCTTGCATCCAAATATTCAAACCTGCATGTACAGTTCAGCCGCCGTGGACTGGCCACTTTCCATGGGTGAGCAATATTTCCACGGTCGTAATAATATTAGATTCAAAACACTAATTACAGGAATAATCATCAAACATTTAATTAATGAAGAGCCGGGTACAACCCGGTGCTTCATTAATTAAAATTTTCCTGATAATGATTTTAATTACCTGGTAAACACATGCATGGACATCACTGTCCACGTGTGGATTACGACCAATCCATGGCGACTGTACTGTATACATTACACGACGACGTACATCACAATTATTCAAACCATGTACCTTAAAATGATATTAGTTACTCTACCCAGCAGGCTGTAACAAAATGGACACTGCAAAACATAAATGGCCCTTCTGGAGTCATTTTAATTTAGGCGAACCCAAAATGGCCCTCCTGGGGTTATTTGAGGCGAACCATAATGGCCCTCCTGCAATTTTCAAAATAACAAGCCTGTATGTAATTGAGGGGTTGAATAAGACGGAGGTCCGTAAAAGCCAAGGTCCAAATGAGCCAGAGGCAGAGGTCCAAAAAAGCCAGGGTCCGAAAAAGCCAGGCCAAGGTCCAAATAAGCCGGATACCTCTAATCCCAACCTTCATTTAGACGTATAATTTGTGTATATTTCATTTGAATTTAAGGAAAACCAGAAGTGGGAAATTGAAAATAAACAAAATTCCATTACTGATATAGCACCTTATGGGGACGTCCAACCTAACTTTGGTCAAATTTCATGTAATTTTCTTTCAAGTCTAAAAAAGGCCCAAAATGAATAACCCCAATAAATTATATACCAAAATGCTTGAAATGAAACATAGAACATGTGGAAACTGAAATTTGCCATGGAACTGCTGCCATGTGTAAATAGCACCACCTGAAAGTCTGCTATGGCATAAGTAAGAGAACAAAATTTTTACAACAAAATATCTCAAAATAAAATAACAGCTGTATTCTATAAACATTGAAGTACATACTCGAAGAAATCTTTTCCTAATTCATGAAAGTAATAAAGATTGAGACCGAATGTTATAAGTGGAGTGCTCACTGATTGAAGGCAGACATTTTCTTTTGTTTATGTTTTGATTTGGGGAGTTCAACAAAGGTCAACTTGAAGGAGTCCACCAGAAGAAGTATGGAAGGACAAAAGAGTGTCTCCCAATATAAAGATGTATGTGTCACTGTAGTGGTTTGGAAAGAAACTATGATATTCTCCTATGTAGAATGCAATGCAAAGTCATACATTGTAGTTGAATAAATATATTTACAAACCCCTTACACTGTAACCCCTTTTATCCCATGCATCAATTTGATAGTGATTAAATTGTTAAATTTGTCTGGTTTATCAATAAGTATAATAGCTCTGTTTACTCTTGGACACCAATACACTCATGATATCTGTTGGAGAAGAAATAAGGGTAACTGTAACCTGTCACTGCAATAAACCATCTAATGTACTTAAAAGTACATTGTTATTCAAAACACATCAAATCAACCTTACATAACCATTATTGCATGTACTTTCCCCAAGGCGGCTTATTGGCATATTGAGATCAGAAGGGCACATCCAGAGGGTCTCACATATTTTTTTCAAGAACGCAGTACAGAAAGCAATCCCCAAAAGGTGACAAGTGAGTGAGGGGGTGGGGGTGGGGTGGGGGTGGGGTAGGGGTGGGGGGGTCAGTGGCTCTCTTCCTTGTATGACTCTACCTCCGGCACTCAAGGCATATGCCTTTTTTCTCAAAGTTTAACAATTTTTTCTTTTTTGAAGATCCTGGCCACACATGTTCCAAACACTATCAGACAGGTAAGCCTCCAAATAAGTGTATCTGCAAAAATCATGTTACACTGCAAAACATTCTTTTTAGACTTTTAGTTCTGGACCTTTCATGCTTCTTACTTCCATCTATAACACTTAATTTATCGATTAATTGGTGAATAGAAAAGTCCTGCCATAATCAACATTTTGAGTTCCATAAGCCTTCAAAACAGCTCTGATAAAAATGTCAAACATCAGATTGGTGGCTTTATACAGAATATTCATTAGGTTGTTGCTTGATAAGTAATAGGAACAAAATCTTCACCAGAAATATTTTGTAGCAATGCAATTGAGGGTATCAGCAGGCACTTTGCAACAAATTGTAACAAATCAACTAGTTATAAACAAAATTTTCTAACTCAAAAGAGTGAAAAAGTACCACAACTCTGAAAAAATGTGGAAAGAAACACATGCTACAGCAGCTACACAGGCATTGTTTCCCCATGATGCTCGATCACAGCATCAAATATCCTTCAAATTGGAGTAGCAATGGTTGAGATACAAGGGAGAATGTTGGTACATGTAATGATGAATGGGTAAGACTAAGAGGACTGAGGTCACCACTGCACGGCCCTAGATGCACCTTTGATTTTCCAACTTCCAGGTCTGGGACATAATAATCGCAACACACCCACCTTATCAAATCATAATTTCAGTAAAATAAAAGGAATTATCAATTTTAATTAATTTATAGATGATGGGAAATATTTGGCTTCTTTCGCCTTCTCATACTATTAATTACCACAAACAATATCAGTTTGATGCCGTCAAACGAAACTGAACGCATGTGGTCTGGTTAAAAAGTAACTCGGCATGGATAATGAAGAAATTGTGAATATTTCGTGTATTTCATTTGTTTAAAAGCCAATTGCAGCTAATTTTGGCCGTGGATTCGATAATTTGTTTCGGTTTTGACCACACGGTCACGCTGACAGCGGTCATGTTTATTGTGATATGCAAATTGGGAGATAGTTTCTGGTGAAGATTTATTACATTTGTCAGTGTAAAACGATGACAAAAGACACTGATCGACGCTTGTTAGTATGGTTGGTTGCAAGAAAAAACTAAATTCTCAGCATCGTCCAAGCGCACCTTATTTAAAAGTGCGAATGCATCATTTTCAACCCATCTTCAATCCGTCCTATGCAGACATCAAACACAGCCGCGACAAATTCCATGGTTACTAGGAAGTAAATAACTTCACAACATCGGGGGAAATCAACACGCTCAATATAGTTCCAGGTCACTTGGAATATACTTCGTGAAAAAGTGATTTCTGAAGCATTCTGCTTACTTTGTTATGAATATTGCCTTATTTTATGCGTATTGTCCCGATTTTATACACTCGGTTATTTTTTTACAAGTGGTTCATGTTGTCTTTCTAGTGCGCAATAATTCAGATTTTTTGTCAATAAAAAAGTTCAGACGGCCTGTAAACACGAGAGGGAATTTCGAATCATATTTTGCAGTTATGACATTAACAGCTCAAGTATTTGCTGTCACCTGTTTGCAAATCCGCCCATACAATGTCTCGAACAAATAAAGGGCGTGATCACGTCCTTGCATTCTTACGACTGCCCAAATTAAGTATTTCTGCAAGAACCACATCGTAATCACATGACCGGAATAAACATCATTGAAACATGGCCACATTCGGAACATCCAAAATTTGTGTTGGTGTTATTACATTCAAACATCAAAACCCACCAGAGTGTGTGTCAAAAAAATGCTTTCTCCGAGTCTGTAGTATGTTATCATTATATTGAGGACAAGGCTTTCGAATAACCAATTATTTTGTGGTTTTACCGGTGCGTTACTTATGCCATTGGCAAATTAATCTTCTTCAAAATCATAAAATTCACATTTTTTCCTGAAAAAATTTTTATGTACCTAGGCTTTTCTATGCACTTTACTCATTATTTTGATATATAATTTGCCTTTCCTTACTTCTCTTATCTGTTTCTGAGGACTGAGGCATTGGGAAAAATGTCAAAAAATTGACCAAAGTTAGGTTGGACGACCCCTTAAGCTATCAGTAAGCATGAGCCACATCCAATGCGCCTTCTCGGTATTTAGACATTTGTCATGATTTGATTTTAAAGCATTACTGAAGCCATAATTTCCCACATGCGAATAATGATCATTGCTCTCACTTTAAATCCAACGAAGAGTGCACATGTGAACACTAAGAAGAACACGACAAGAAAGGCGCGGAAGATACATCTAGGACTTAAGCGCATAGTGAAAATGAGAAAAAAAAATGTTTGGGGTAGTTTCAAAGCACTTTCAGTCTCCAGAAACTCCGTTGACGTTCCCCATATATCAGAAGTTGTTACGCTTCCTGTTGGGTTTCGCAATTATGTCGTTCAAGGGTAAAAATACAAATATTAATAGAAGCCTATATATGCAGCCGGGTGCATAGGTATAGAATACATAATTCCATAGTCATAGACATAGAATTTTATTTCAATATTAAAGGTCTTTAGAACAAGTGGTGTCGGGTCAGGTGAACCCTAATTACGTTCCGTCCTGGGTGATTTCGCCCCCAATATTACTTGCCGGTAATAATATTAACTTATGAAGATTTCCTATACTGGATACGCTGTCCACTCAGCATTTCGCTAGTGCGCTTTTTTTTAGATCTAGTTTACCTCAAAAATTGTATACAATGTCTTGGTTTGCCCAATGTTTGTCAGTCTATTTTTGAATAAGTTGAGACCGCCAGCCGAATCGCCCGCTTGCAATTTTTCCCAAATCGTCCGCCAGCGCGCCGAATCGTCCGCTTTCAATTGGGAACGGGTCAACTCGCCCTCGGGTCATGTCGCCCTTGGTCAAGTCCACCCGGGTCAAAACATCGGATGGAAAATAACTTTTAGTGATATTTATTCAGTATAATATAGCACAATACATTAAATGGGTAGCATAGCTTTTTAAAATGTACAGTATCTGGAACGTCTTTCAAATATGTTTCTTGACATAAATTCTTATGTATTTGTGCACTAATTTTATGATTATTTATTGGCCAATTACAAAAAACTCCTTTAATTTTTTTCCGAATTTTGCGATTACTCATGGTTAAGCACGATGGTGCCTTTCAATGAATACTTGCAAAATTATAAGATTTTTTTTCATAGAACTTAACATACCATAAGTTTTGAGCCATATTTAACAATGTAGAAATTAATTAGATAGTTGAGTAGTTTAGTGTGTTCTGGCAACACTGTGCTCACAATCTCGTATAAGAATACGAAATTTTAATGCAAGGAGTACATTAAGATTTATTATAATAGATGATATACGATAATTTTTTTTTTTAAATCCAGAATAAATAAGAAAAATTATTCAAAATCTTTTTTTTTTTAATTTTCCCCCAACGGACGATTTGGGTAAAATTGCAGCGGATGACTTGGGTAAAATTGCAGCGGACGATTCGGCTAGCGGACGATATGGGTGCAATTCTTTAGACTGGGTGCCGAAACAACATTTTCTGGTAGCCTCGGGCTGTTCCATGTGCTTTCTGTTCTGTCTGAGAAGTTGTTCTTCCTCAAGTCTACATGTATGTATGTTGGCTGGCTCTCTGCCACGTGAGAACAACTTCCTGGAATTTCCTCTTGTGTTTAGTTTTGAGAGGATCGGGAATTTGCAACCCTGGGAAGATTCGGCCTTCGGCCGGAAAGATTCTATCGGAAAGATTCGGCCCTTGTACTCAGTGACTGACTGCTAATTAGTCTATTCATGTTCTGTTTGGGGGTTTGGCAATTGACATACCGGTAATTGACAAGTGACAATATTATTGACAAGCGGTTTAAGGTAATTATTTATTAATTCTAATAATAATATCATTCAGATTCGCACCTCTGAACTCAGAGTGCGAGCATCCTAATTAGAATCTCAATAATGGATACACTGGAACTACCAGCGCGACTGAAGGAAACGATAGCAGCTCTGGGCGTCTCTTGCCCTGTCACCTGGACTATCCAGGAGACAGGCTACAGCGTTCATCTGTCTCTTGAGTTCAAGATCGAGGAAGATAAGAAATCACCACCCTACTCGGGGAGAGGTAGTACCTTTGATGAGAGGATCCCCTCTCACACTGGTCCTCACCCGAGTAGGTCAGGAGGCCCTGAAAAGAGAAAGAGAAGAAAGAAGAGCCCGTCCACCAAGCGGAGGGATTCCCGACGCTAGGAGGCATTCTTGTAGATGAAGAAAGAGAAAGGTGAGGAAAAGAAAGAGCCAGAGGCGGCCACCACTTCCCCTCCCACTCCCACAGACAGCCCCATCCAAATGCCGGCTTCCCAGTCGATATTGTCGGATGTGGAAGAGTCTGTGGAGACTGAGGTGGAAATGGAAGCTGCCCTCTCGCCTCTTCCTGATCCCCACTCGCCTCTTCCTTCTAAGCCAGAATGCCGGACGCGGACGACAGGATAGAGAACATCTTACGGGAACACGAAATACAAGGGAACCTTCACAGGCAAGAGATGGACAGGCAATACCAAGTATTCCTCCAACAAGTTGAAGAAGCCAAAAAACTAATAGACGCCAGAAATCTACAACAACAAAAGACTCAGCAATCACCCACAACCACTCCAGACTCGGCTAGGACCAGACCCTACAAAACTCAGCAACCACCATAAGGCAGCCCACCAACAACACCAACTACCACTGTCTCTCCTTCCAAACCTCCACCTCTGAAAAAGAAGCAGAAAAGACACAAGCGCCGCTAACAACCCACAATTTCTCCTCCTTTACCACGGTCTGACACTTTCAAATTCTACAGCTAATGAGGGTCGAAAGCGGCTTGTTCCCCAAATCGTCCCTGCGCGCCTTCGGCGCGCAAAGCCATTTGATTTGATTAGATAACATTATTTCACAACTTAACAACACAACAACCCAAACACTACAATTTTACATATTATACACATACATACAAAATGTTACACAAAACACTGATGGTGGTAAAAGGGGATCTGGACTATTCGACGAAAGACAAACTCGACGAAATGGACTATTCGACGAGAAGACAATTCGACGGAAGACAATTTCGACGAATTTTTTTTAAAAGGGTTAATTCGACGAATATAGTTTTAAAAATGATATTAAAGACACAATTGACCAAGCTATTTGTTTCTTGCCTTTTTGTTAAACCGCTCTTTGAAGAACAACCGAAACATTTGCTTGTTTACTTAAATGTCTATATAGCTTGGTGGTGGTATTGTTGATGTTGCCGACAAACATTTTACCGCATGAGCATATGTTTTGATAACCATTTTTCCAAATAGTATATATTTCTGAAAATTTGAATATCGACAGCACATTCACGTTTCTCGGCCATCATTCACACATCTGACTTCAGAGCGTGAAGACCTGGACAGCAATGTAACTACCAGACAGACTAGTGAAAGCCATCTCAGCTCTGGGCGTCTCATGCCCTTTCGTCGAATAGTCCATAACCCGGTAAAAGTATGATCTTTTAAAGATATACAGATGTAATTACAAAAGTTATTTTTTAGTTTTTCCAAGTTTGTAAAGTTTACTTGTAAAGATGGAGGCATTCGTCGTTCTAACATCTACGTCTCTGTATAGTTAGTCCATAGTGAATCTATTTCCTTGTCAATTGCAGTTTATTTCCTTTAATATTTGGCGTACAATGTTTCATATTCAGGATGAATGATGAATGAAAGGTTTCAGTGTGCCGAAGGGGCGATGTGGGATTTGAAATTCGATAGGTTGGACTTCCACTTAAGTACTGAGGAAGCATCTGTCTTCCCTTGGTGTTTCATTTCTTCTATTTCCCCTAATTTCTCTTCACTAGCGATCTCGTTACTGATAAATCTTTCCTAGTCTTTTCTTTAGTATCAATTATTTCCATAAATCTAATTATGCCTTTCAGCCTAATTCGATACATTATATCACCTACTCGCCATATATATATATATATATATATATATATATATATATATATATATATATATATATATATATATATATATATATATATATATATAAACACTAGTGTTCAATTTGTTTTATGGAGACAGATTACATGAGCATTCATGCTTGCTGCTGAATCCAATTTCATTGATTATACTGTTTTTCGTGTTGATTGTTACGTTATAACACTATGATGTATCAGTTTAACTTTGAAATAAAATAATGTTTAAACTAAATTCGATTAATGAAAAGTTTCAACGAGCCGAAGGCACACAGGGACTGTAGGATTAGAAATCCCTTGCGACCCAAATAACTTTATTTGCTTATTAATTCATCTTCGGGTTATGTGACGCCCGGTATAGTATAGGGGGTCATAGAGTGAGGGGTGGGGGGGGGGGGGGCAATAATAGTTAATGTAGTAAAGAAACAAAAAAGCTTGGCGGTAACTTCCAAGAGTCAATCAACAACAATAAAGATATCTCTACAGAATATCATAACAAAAATAAATGGTCCTTGACAATGAGAGAAACAACTTGCGAAGTACCACCAAAACTAAACAAACTTGGCAAACACTTCCAAGTGACAATAACAAAGAACATTTCTCATGTTGAGAAGTCACCGTCGAAGTTGAAAAAAAAATTCCGGCAGTCATTGAACAATATGTTTCAAGTCAATTGATGGAATAGTTTTAGTTGTGACTTTTGTCCACAAAATACATAAAATTCTGATAAAAAGTCCTTAAAACATATTCAAATAATAATTTTTCTAAATAACTGAATAAAATATAAATTTAAAAAAATTAAACTCAAAGTGAGAAGATTTGGCCCACCACCAGGGCCGAATCTTTCTGGCCAAATCTGCCCGGCCGAATCTTCCTAGGGTCGTATCTTCCCCGACCCGTTTGAGACTCCTCTTTCCGTGATTGCAAAATGCTGGATGCTTCAGTATCATACATATTGCTGACTATTTTGTATACCTCAATCATGTCCTCTCTGATGCCTCGATAGCTTAACGTTGATAATTCAAGTCTCCTCAGTCTCTCTGAATAAGTCAGGTCTCTACTTGTTCGATATGCTTAACTTTATACGGCACCCAGACTGAGCTCGCTTAATCAAGTTGCGTTCGTACCAGGGTGACGTTAACGATTCTGAGTTCATGTACTGGAATGTTCTCCTAAGCAGAGCAAACATGTTGTTGGCCTTTTAAGTCTTTTCGCTGATATGCTTGTCAAATGACAAGTCTGAGTCGATAACCAACCTGATGTCTTTTTCTTCAGTGAGCTTTCTGTAACTTCTTGTGAAGATTGTAAACTGTCCTGTCAAGTTCTTTACCTAATATTATATGTTTCCACTTATCTGGAAGGAATCCCAGCATCCACGTATTATTCTATCTTGCCAATTTGTTTAACTCATTTTGGAATATCTCTTTGTCTTCCTTATTGGTTATCTCTCTGAAGATATTTTGTGCCGTCTGCAAAAAGATACGTATCGGAGTCAAAATATTTGGCAGGTCATTAATAAACATCACAAAGAGTTCAGGTCCCAGTACAGATCCCCGAGGCATTGCTGATGTTACTTCAGCCAATTCTGAGTGTTGGCCGTTTACGCATACCTGTTGTTTCCGCCCAATCAGAAAACTCTTGATCCAATCGATTATTTTATTTATTTTTTTTTTTTTATGCTGCAGGCCTCCAGTTTGTTTGTGAGTCTTTTGTGTGGGACAGTGTACCGTTGTATAATACCAACCTAAAATATTGGGTGGGTTAAAATGAATACACTTGGATAATATATTGGGTGGGCTAATATCATGAAACCTTGGTACCCGCCTTAAATATCAGTCCTGTTTGAACACAGCGCACGTTTTGTGTGAACACGTTGAAATAGAATTGAGTTAACGGGATTGTTTGCTTGCTTTCTTAGCTAAAAAGTCCTGCAGGCGAGCTTTATTTACTGTAGCAGAAATCAATATTGGGTCGCTCTCAGTTGGACTGGCGAATCGGTAAGATCGCCCGAAGATGAAATGGTTTCACGCGTCGAAGGCGTGCAGGGACGCTGTGGGGCAAGCCCCTTTCGAAGTTTCGACCCTCTTTAACTGAATGTGATTTGGTTTGTCTGGTCTGGCCGTGGTAAAGAAGGAAAGTGTTAAGGTACTCAGCGGCGTCTGTGTTTTCGTCTGTTTTTCTTTGGAGGAGGTGGCTGAGTTGGTGATACCTCTTTTGGTGGTGTCGAAGGAGGAGTGATGGAGGGCTGACTCGGTTGGTAAGGTCTAGCCCTCGCAGCTGCCGGTGGTGAAGAGGTCTTTGGTGTTGTGAGCAGGTAGTGGTTGCTAAGACTCTCTAATCCTATTCTGAGCATGTTACCACTGCACCCGAGATCTTCCGAGGTCTTAATCTGAGCTTGTAGAAATATAAGGTGGTCATTATCTCTGACCTTTTCTCCTAGGATGCTTTCCACGGACTCCGTGGTGTTTGCTTCCTGGATGGTGTCCCGGTCGGAAGAGCAGGAAGAGCAAGAGCGGGTTCAGCGACATGTGCGATGTCTGACTCAACTTCCTGCTCCACAAACAGACCATCCCCCTCCATCTCCTCTTCGAGGGAAGAGTGTGATGGGCTGGTGGTTGGACTGTTACCTGTTACCTGCTCCTCCGGAGCCTCCACCGGAGTGGAAGGAACCGAGCTGAACGTGGAACGGACAGGGGAAGCAGGCATTGAGCTTTCAGCGCCATGGTTAGCCTCCCTTTCTTCCTTTTCCGTCCTTTTCTTTTCCATGAACACCGTCAGTCGGCGGGCATCGCGTCATCTGGCGGAAGGTCCCTTCTTTCTTTTCAATTTCTTCTTTTGGCTGTCTTTTGTCTGTGTTCAGCGCTTGTCATCACCCTTTTGCAAGTCCGAGTCACTTGGAGGGTGACCAGTGCGGTGGGAAATCCCCTCATGAAAGGTACTACACCTCTCCAAGTACGTCGGTTCGGCTTCTTTATCAAAATCCACTGTCAGGTGAATTCTACCCTTGAGCACCTGGATACTCCAGGTAGTAGCAAGGGCAGCCTTCACTGTTCACTCTGACAAGTGTTTCTTGAATAATAGTAGGTAATAAATGCGGATTCAAGGACACGTTGTAAATGTACCGTACACGTACACGGACGTTTACCATCGTAGGATTCAGTGTTAAATCACATGCTTGTTCACAAAATGTCGGGTGTCCCAGAATCCGCTGTTATTTTGAGACTCCTAGATCGCACTTTTAACATTCAAATACCCGTTGGCGAACGTGTCGAATGTACACATTTTTCAAAAAAGTGAAAAATGTATGAAATTGTACATTTTTCACTTTTTTTTTACTTAAAAGTTTTTGTCGACGTTCCCATCGTGGATCAGACCATCGATCCATCGTTGGTGAACGTTAGCAAAAAACGTTTTGCGGCTTCTAGGACAGCATCAAAAAGGTGGTTTGCGGATTCTGGGACAGTGTCTCAGAATCCGCTATTGTTTTTGAGGGGATTTTTCCAAACTTAACAGACTACTATTGGGCGCTCCCATTTCTGACATAAGTGGGGGGGGGGGGAATACCCGGATTTTTCCAAACTTAACAGACTACTATTGGGCGCTCCCATTTCTGACGTAAGTGGGGGGAATATCTATAGTGGGATTTTCCAAAACTCAACAGAAAAAAAAAATAAGTTTTTTGAAAATCCGGTTTTCGTTCAAAAGAGTCGACTATAAAATTGAATCTGTAAAAAAAGACATTCATGTTTTGTTTTGGTGTGAATGAAGGTTTTTCATTTACATTGAAAAAAAATTGAGTTTAGAAAATTAGAAAAAAAAAATTGAGTTTAGAAAATTAGAAAAAAATGAGAGGTAAAAACTGACACTCATGTTTTTGTTCTGGTGTGAATGAAGGTTTTCGTTCAAAAGAGTCGACTATAAACATGAGTGTTAGTTTTTGTTCTGGTGTGAATGAAGGTTTTCGTTCAAAAGAGTCGACTATAAAACATGAGTGTCAGTTTTTGTTCTGGTGTGAATGAAGGTTTTCGTTCAAAAGAGTCGACTATAAAATTGAATCTGTAAAAAAATAGACATTCATGTTTTGTTTCAATGTAAACGAAAAAAAAATTGAGTTTAGAAAAATTAGAAAAAATCGGAGGTAAAAAATCGTTTGTTTACGTTTTGTCACTGCGAATTTTGTGAAATAAATTTTAATAAAACACTTTATAGAATGTTTCATTCAAATAAAAATAGTTCGTAGAATTGACACTCATGTTTTTGTTGTGGTGTGAATGAAGGTTTTCGTTTAATGGATCGTTTTAATAATAGATAATAAAACGCATTTTTTCCACTCAATTAGGTTTGAGTGGTAAATTTTTAATATATTTGTGATAATGTTCGGAGATGTGAATGAATCCTTTTAACAGACGTAATTATTCTCAAATGCGTTAAATCAGAAACCGGTTTCTTATGTACTAAAACTTTCAAACTTTTTCAAAGTTCTCTCAGTTCGACACTGAGTGAATGATTTGAGATATGAATGAAATCCTTTTAACAGACGTAATTATTCTCAAACGCGTTAAATCAGAAACCGGTTTCTTATGCGCTAAAACTTTCAAACTTTTCAAGTTCTCCCAGTTCGACACTGAGTGAATAATCGGTGATGCGATTTTTAACATGTTCAGAGGCAAAATGCATTTATATAGGTTTTATCATGTAAAATGTTTTTTGTCAACTGGTTTTTTAGTTATTATATTAAAGACAGAAGATTTTTATTTACTTAAAACATGAAAAAATAATTATACATTTAATTTTGAAAATAATAAATAACTCACATTAGCATACTCAAAGGAATATTAATAATTTAAAAATGAAAAATGTTTTTACAGATGGATGCTAAACATCAAGATCATATTTTAAACAAATATGAACGTGCCAAGAAGCGCATTCAATCGGCTGACAGAAGCAGACGTCTTGCAGAGATGGAATTGAGATGCGAAACCGCAAAAATATTTAAACCCGTGACGGAGGTTCAAGAGTGAAGCAAGAAGGAGATAGTTGAAGAATTGAGACCCATAAAAGAGAGTTCTTTGAGAATGGGTTCGTTGCCCGGTAGTTTTGCAAATCAGTATTCCTTTCAATCTACACCGGATTACGTTCCCACAGGGATTCAAACCGACATGAGCGAGAGCAACGATACAGCTTCGACTATCACCACTGATAGCATCGCGTCGTCCAAGGATGGTGGTTAGAGAGATCTGTTGTATGGATTTTATAAGGATTCGGATGGTAGAACTTTTGTGGGCGACACAGAAGTGGAAACAGATGATGATGAATTAACCGTCGGCCCGAATAGGTACGAATTAACTTCCGGACTGCGCAAATTGCTCCTTTACGACAAGCCTAGTGATTACACGGAACAGGATTACAACAATTACGGCGACATTCTGGTTCAGACCAACGCCATGAAGAGAAATAATGATGATGGAGAGACGAGACCTAAAGACAACAGAAGTTACAAGTGGACGAAAGTGGTGAAACCTATCTGGAATTCGCATAAGAAGTTCATTGAATCGGTGACTGGCAAAGGGGTGGAAACCAATTTTCTTCCGAGCGATTCTGACGCTCTGTCTCAGAGATTGAGTTTGTTGATGGCAAGCAGACGTGCTGGTAACACAGGTTTAGATAATCAATTAGTTAGTATATGCGATGAATTGTTAAGACAGAAGGTTTTGAATAAAAACCATTATAAAAGGCTGATGAATGAATTGAAGGATTGATGTATATAATAAGTAGAGAGAAACAAACACACAAAAATATATAAAATAAAAAACAGTAAATTTTACACTAGAATAATAAAAGTATTTAAACAAACGATTTACCAGTGAAAAACAAAATATATATTATAAAATAAAAAAAATATGTTGGTGATAAAGAACAGGGGATACGTCCAAACTTACGTTCAAGGCGGTTCTGGCATCGTCGATTCTATAATGCGAGCGTTCATGAGTGATGTGGGTAGAAAACTCGCACCGACCGCATTTGAGGTCAGTAAGAAGACGGCTTTGGATGCTAGTAAGAAAGCCGCTTCCGAAGCCAGTGGTAGGATAGCTTCTGTGGCTGGCAAGAGGGCAGCCGACACGTTGATCGACAAGTTGATCAGTCCACCGGTGAAGCGAGTTGCATTAGAGCGAACGCCGAAAAGTTGGAAAGATTTTAAGGATGCTGTGGTACCCATACAAGATTTAGCCAAAATTACGAGTGGATCCGGATTGAAGAGAACTCGCAACAGTGTAATATAAATAAATAATAATATTAAAAACTGAGTTTGAAAAACATAAAAAAATTGTGTTTTGAAAAAATCTAAAATAACAAACAGAAAAAAATAAAACAAAGATGAACATTAAAGATATGTCTTGGAACGACGCCGCGACCAAGAGGTCGAATAACAAGTTCTTTCCCAAAAGCATAAGAGGCTTGATAGTGGGAAAATTGAATTGTGGAAAGACCAATCTGTTGATGAATCTGTTGTCCCGACCCGACTGGTTGGATTACGACAGATTGTTTGTGTTTGGCAAGAGCTTGTTTCAACCCGAATACAGATTGTTTCGAGAGTGCATGGATCGTAGATTGCCCAAGGACGTCATAGCCAGAATCTTTGACAGTAGGGAGGAATTCGACAAAAGTGAAGCTCCTCTTTCAACCATTTTGGATGGTGCGGCGATGGAATTGATGAAGAGAAATGCATCTTTGAATGTCGAGTGTCGATTTTATGAGAATGCTAGCGACGTTCCGGAGAATTGAAATCGGAAGATAAGAATCTCATGATTTTCGACGATCTGCTTTTGGAGAGACAGAACCGATGCGAATCGTATTACGTTAGGGGTCAACACAGCAACGTGAACTGTTTCTACCTGTCGCAGCATTATTTTCGATTGCCCAGACAGACGATAAGGGAGAACGCTAATATTCTATGTCTCTTTCACCAAGATCTCAAGAATCTCAATCATATCTACGGCGATCATGTCGCAAACGACATGAGCGTGTCGGAATTCAGGAGATTCTGTAAGAGGGTTTGGGATGGAGGACATTACAATTTCGTCGTGATCGATTTGACTAGCGAATTTAATCGCAGAAAATATCAATGCAGATTCGACAAGTTTTATGTTTCTGATGATAATAAGATAGAGTGTGAAAATAAAAAAATTAGAAAATAATAAATCTTCAAATAATTAGTTTTGAAAAAATAAAAATAAAATTAAATATAATGTCCGAACAAGGAGAATTGTTAGAACAGATAGCTGAGAATACGGCTGCAAAACAATCCATTCAAATCGTGGTGAGTGGCGATTCGACTCAATTTGCGATGAAATTCGAACCTTCCATCGAATTGAATAGAGAGAAAAGATACGAGATGGCATTGGTGAATCAGGAGACTTATTATTCCTTTCCCAATGTCACCGAAAAGAATAACTCATTCGAGTATTCCGACGGAGTGGATTGGTTGGAGATTCGAATTCCCAAAGGAAGTTGCGACATAGACGATTTGAACAATTACATTCAGACGCGAATGAAGATGGATGTAAAGGGAAGCAACAAGATCAGACTCGCTCCCAATCCTAATACCTTACAGACGATGTTGGATTTGGAAGATAATTTTCAAGTGGATTTCAATACGGATGATTCTATAGGCAAGATGTTGGGATTTGATCGAAAGATGTATCGAGACCACACGGCATCTGAAAATACAGTTGACATTCTCGCAGTCAATAGCATTCTGGTGAATGTGGATGTGATTGCTGGAAGCTACGTGAATGGTAGCGCTCAACAGACGATCTATTCCTTCTTTCCAAACGTGTCGCCGGGTTATAAGATCGTGGAGCGACCTCAAAATTTAGTTTATCTACCAGTGATTTTAGACACATTGTATAGTCTCAAAACCATGTTGACGGATCAAAATGGTGAACTGTTAGATCTTCGCGGAGAGAGGGTGACGATACGATTTCACATAAGAGAAATATAAAAGCAAAAAAAAAAAAAATATTGTGTATATATATAAATAACAAAAATAAAATAAACGCAATATTAATTTTACAAAAATTATTTAATATATATAATTATCATTAAAACAAAAAAAAACATTTGAAGAAAATATATTTTAAAAAAAAGAATTATGACACAATACATGGTTAAAAACGTGAACATATCCGCAGGACAGAGGAAGAAACCTAAGAGAGCGTTAACAACTCGAGGCAAGGCGGTGAGATTCAAATTCACTCACGAAGATCTGATGAGTGGCGGTCAGGATTCGATCGCCTGGACCAGAAGTCAAATCAAAAGGATGGAGAAAGCGATTCATGATGGAAGAGGGTTGACAGTGAGATTGAGTCCCGCTCAATTGAGATGCAATTGGAGAATGAAAGGCGGTTTCCTACCGCTATTGGCAGGAATCGCCGCAAAAGCATTACCCTTCGCCGCAAAGGCATTACCCTTTCTCGGAAAGACTCTCGGTGTGGGAGCTCTCACGGGACTTGCGAGTTCGGCAGTTGAGAAATTAATGGGTGGCAGCAGACTGTTTTTGAAGAAGGGAGGAGCCGTGTGTCGTGTCCACATAGACGACAGCGGTAAAGGATTGTATCTAGAACCCGTTAGAGGTGACAACTCTTTGAGTGGAAACGGTCTCTATCTGAAGAGTGGACGGAATGTTGAGCGACTCGGCAATGGTTTGTTGTTTGGTGAGAATTCGCCATTTAAGAATATACCGATTTTGAATATGTTATTATAATGTAAAAAAATTATATAAATATAAAATATAAATCATAGAAAGTATAAAATAATATATAAAATGGATAAAAAGGTGGAAAAACAATTAGACAATAATGATGAATATTGCGAGATAGAGTGCGAAAAAGATGTGGAAAAACGATTAGACGCTAATGATGGATATCTTAGGAAAGAACTGATAAAAGAGTTAAATAAAGATCGGGATATGCGGTTGAAATTTAAAAGAATGAGACGTTTTCCACCGTTACCACTATCTTCTGAAGAGAATGGTAATGATGCGAGTCTTACTGAGAGATGCACAACATTCGTTCATAATTATGATTCGGATAAACAAATGTGTTCTTATAAAAACGTAGCATATCACAAAAAAAAAAAAAAAAAAGAAAAGAAGAATCGATGCTGAAATTTGAGAAAAAAGGCAACGTTATTACAATATATGGGCAATAGTGAAGAAGGAAAACAAAAAAAAAAAAAAAGTAATGAGATCTAAAGATGATCTCATTACTTTTTTTCCTTCTTCTTCGCTAAAAATCAATCTCTCTATTGTTTATATTTCCAAGTCCGTTATTAGCATGTTGACACTCGTCTTTTCTACTTTTTCACAAATGTGTTGAATGTTTATCTTTACCTTTTTAAGTTTTTTTACTTCGGTCAACGCGCTCTCAGCACCCAATATTTGTCCACGAGTTCAAGTGAGATGTTTGGATATATGTAACTTCCATAGGGCAACGACAAATCGCTCTTGTTGAATTCTCTGTCTTTGGCGACGAAGATATTCTGCAGATCGCTTTCATACTCGTAAAACAAATCGAGTGTGGCTTCGTTCAATTTCAAAGTCATGCTATATTTGTCGTATTTGTGCTCTAAGCCCTTCGTCTCGACCTCATTTAATTCGATGGGATCGTGTCGTTGTAATCTATAGATTTTAGAACCGAATTTCTTATACGTTTCGGCTCATTTCAATTTCATTTCGCATCTTTTAGGAGTTGTTGTCATGATTGATTATTTGGGGGTTTTTTGTTTTATGAATTCTTGCAAATAATATATATTTTTTTGTATTTAATAATTTGTTAAAAAAAGTTTGTTTTTCTTTTTTACTCTTTATATCTATATATAAAAAAAAGTTTTTTTCAATTTTTAATTTTCTTCAATGTAAAATTTTTTTTTGTAAAAGTTTTTTTTTTCTCTTTATATATAAATAATAAGTTTAAATTTTAACATCCTTTTTTTCCCCGTATTAATTCAATTTTTTTCACGTTAAGGAACATAAAAATAGATTAATTTCATCAAAAAAAAAATTTTTCTCATTAAGGAAAAAATTAAAATTAAAAAAAAAATCTTTTTTATATATATAAAGAGTTAAAAAAACAAAACTTTTTTAACAAATTATTTAAATACAAAATTCAAAAAAAAATATTCTTACAAATGGAGCAAACAAATAAAAAAAATGGAAAATTTAAATGAGAAAACCGTAGCTCAGTTAAACGAGATTTGTAAACTATTAAAAATTCCACATTTCAGAAATCATAGAACTAAATCAAAAAAAATTGAAGTCATACAGGAATATTTGCGAAACGCTAGAAAGGCAAACGAAATGTCGATAGCAACGACGTCAAAAAATGCATCGGTTGTGAAAAATGAGTGAAAAAGATAGTAAAAGGAATGGAAATGCCGACGTCGAAAAAAACCAAAAATGTTTCGATTGTGAAAAATAAGAAGATGATTAAACAAAAAGCCGTTGAAGAACTTCAAGTTTCAAAAGAAAAGAAAAGAAAAACTAAAACGAAAATGAGTGATACACTTCAGATTCTAGACAAACGAGATATATCGAGTGAAATTCAACAAGCAATCAATGAAGGGAAAGGAGAAGAATATGTAGCACGACTCGTCACAGAACTATTCCAATCGAAGCCTGTAGAATGGGAGAGTGCGATCAAAGGCATTTTTAAAACTTTTGATATGGTTCCCTTGTTCAAGAAAATCGATCCAAAATTGTTTATGGAATGGGTGAAGAAAAATGTATTGGATTTGTTTCATGATCACATGAACGTGGGACAAAAAATTAAGATGATACTCCATTGCGTGATGAATAAAATCGACGTGAAGTCTGGCGAGAGCATTGTGAAAAATGCATATTTCAGATCTAACGTCGAACCCATATTTCGAGGTTCAGATTTATCAGACGTTTTCAAAAAGATGAAAGACAAGATGTTGACGTCTCTCGCGAATTATCAACATGAAGGTAGTAATTGGACGTTCGATGAGGTGCTGAAACTCGAAATTCATATAACTGAAAATGATTCGTTGAAAGGATCTTCCTACATGGAATTACCGTATTTCTTAGCTAAAAAACACTCCATGGTCAATGTGAGAAATAAAGATGAAGAGTGTTTTAAATGGGCAGTCACTTCTGCTTTATACCCTGTCAAAATCCATCCTGAGAGAGTTTCTTGTTACGAGGAGACTTCTAAAAATCTCGATTGGACTGGAGTGACTTTTCCAATGCAGTTAAAACACATCGAACGTTTCGAAGCTCAAAATCCCACAGTAGCGGTGAACATCTTGGGATACGACGATGAAAAATGAACGATCTATCCTCTCAGACAGACTTCGTATCTCGAAAGAGAAAAGATGATTATTTTATTATTGATTTCGAATGGTGACAATCGTCATTATTGTTGGGTTAAACATCCGAGCCGATTACTGTCAAGACAAAATAATAAACATAAAGGAAAGATATGTTTATGTTGCAACTGCATGAACGCATTTCACAGCGAAAAATCGTTAATGAAACATCAGGAATATTGCAATGAAAATCAAGGTGTCGCCGTCGAAATGCCCAAACCCAACACCATCGTGAAGTTTGAAAATCGCAATAGAAGGTTAAAAGTATCATTCGTCGTGTATGCCGATTTCGAATGTTTCACCGTCAAAATGAGTTCCTGCCAACCTAATGCTCTTCAAAGTTATGTCGAAAGATATCAAAAACATTTGCATTTACGTGAAATGTGCTTTCGACTCACAACACAACATGGGTCCCTTCACCTACACGAAACAGTGCGAAGACGACGTGGCTCAAAGGTTCGTGAAAGAGTTAGAATCGAAAATTCAAATGTTATACGACAAATTCAAAACTCCAGCGAAAATGATCATCACGCCAGAGCATCAGGACGAAAATAACAGAGCCACTGAATGTCACATATGCAAACAATCGTTCAACGAGAATTCGGAGGAAAATAAGAAGGTCTGAGACCACGATCATTACACGGGTCTGTATCGTGGTCCAGCTCACAGCAAGTGTAATTTAAAATATCGAGACACCATTTTCTATCCGGTGATATTTCACAATCTCTCAGGTTACAACAGTCATCTGTTCGTAAAAAATCTCGGCACCTCCCACGAAGAATTAAATTGCATCGCCAACAGCGAAGAAAGATACATTTCATTCACGAAATGGAAGGTCATGGAGAAGAAAATAGTAATCGACAGAGAGACGTTGGAAGAAAAAATGAAATCCATTCGTAGAAGCATACGTTTCATCGACAGTTTTAAATTCATGTCAACCGCTCTGGAAAAATTAGTCGATAACATGAGCAAGGATAAATTTAAAATCACAAGCGAACATTTCGGAGAACGAGTAGATGTTATGTTGAGGAAAGGAGTCTATCCTTACGATTACATGAACGATCTAAAGAGATTCGACGACACCCACTACCTTCAAAAGAAGATTTTTATTCAAAATTATACGAATCCGACATTTCTGACGAGAATTACAAACATGCCAAAAACGTGTGGAAATCATTTGATATGAAAACCATGAGAGATTCTCACGATCTCTATCTGAAGACCGACGTTCTGCTCTTGGCAGACGTGTTCGAAAATTTTCGAGATGTCTGTCGTCAAAATTACGATCTGGATCCCGCTTGGTATTTCAGCGCACCCGGTCTGGCGTGGGATGCTCTATTGAAGATCATTAAAGTCCAATTGGAATTATTATCCGACGTGGACATGTTGCTCATGTTCAAAAGGGCTGCGAGAGGTGGCTTCTCAATGATCTCCCACAGATATTCTGAAGCTAACAATCCCTACATGAAAGAAGGTTTTGATTCGAAACAGTCAAATAAATACATACAGTATTGGGACGCTAATAATCTGTATGGTTGGGCTATGAGTCATCCTTTACCAATTGGAAATTTCGAATGGGTGACGGAACAGGAAGAGATGCAAAAATGGAGAGACTATCCTTGCATTTTAGAAGTCAATTTGAACTATCCGGAAGAATTACATGATCT
The DNA here is from genome assembly GCA_031216915.1 of Pictodentalium vernedei. Lineage (NCBI taxonomy): Eukaryota > Metazoa > Mollusca > Scaphopoda > Dentaliida > Dentaliidae > Pictodentalium > Pictodentalium vernedei. Next base: position 727,154,220 of record CM062297.1, on the reverse strand, counting down.
ACACATCAATTATCCACTGGCTCCTGAATGAATGGAACCAAACGAAGGAGACGAGGAAAAACTCATTCCCAATTTATTTAAGGGGTCGTCCAACCTAACTTTGGTCAATTTTTTGATATTTTTCCCAATGCCTCAGAAACAGATAAGAGAAGTAAGGAAAGGCAAATTATATATCAAAATAATGAGTAAAGTGCATAGAAAAGGTACATATATTTTTTTTCAGGAAAAAAAGTGAATTTTATGATTTTGAAGAAGATTAATTTGCAAATGGCATAAGTAACGAACCGGTAAAACCACAAAATAATCGGTAATTCGAAAGCCTTGTCCTCAATATAATGATAACATACTACAGACTCGGAGAAAGCATTTTTTTGACACACACTCTGGTGGGTTTTGACGTTTGAATGTAATAACACCAACACAAATTTTGGATGTTCCGGATGTGGCCATGTTTCAACGATGTTTTTCCGGTCATGTGATTACGATGTGGTTCTTGCAGAAATACTCAATTTGGGCAATCGTAAGAATGCAAGGACGTGATCACGCCCTTTATTTGTTCGAGACAATGTATGAGCGTATTTGCAAACAGGTGACAGCAAGTACTTGAGCTGTTAATATCGTAACTGCAAAATATGGTTCGAAATTCCCTCTCGTGTTTACAGGCCGTCTGAACTTTTTTGTTGACAAAAAATCTGAATTATTGCGCACTAGAAAGACAACATGAACCACTTGTAAAAAAAATAACCGAGTGTATAAAATCGGGACGATACACATAAAATAAGGCAATATTCATAACAAAGTAAGCAGAATGCTTCAGAAATCACTTTTTCACGAAGTATATTCCAAGTGACCTGGAACTATATTGAGTGTGTTAATTTCCCCCTGTCGCTGCGAAGTTATTTACGTCCTAGTAACCATGGAATTTGAAGACGGGTATGTTTGATGTCTGCAAAGGACCGATTGAAGATGGGTTGAAAATGATGCATTCGTGCTTTTAAATAAGGTGCGCTTGGACGATGCTGAGAATTTAGTTTTTTCTTCCAACCAACCATAGTAATACAAGCGTCGATCAGTGGTTTTTTTTATCGTTTTACACTGACAAATGTGACAAATCTCCTTCACCGGAAACCATCCCCCAATTTGCATATCACAATAAACATAACCGCTGTCACGGAGTGTCAGCGTGGCCGTGTGGTCAACCGAAACGAATTATCGAATGCACGGTCAATTAGCTGCAATTGGCTTTTAAATAAATGAAATACACGAAATATTCGCAATTTCTTCATTATTCATGCCGAGTTACTTTTTAATCAAACCACATGCGTTCAGTTTCGTTTGTCGGCATCAAACTGATATTGTTTGTGGTAATTAAATAGTACGAGAAGGCGAAGGAAGCCAAATATTTTTACATCATCTATTATTTAATTCAAATTGATAATTTCTTTTATTTAACTGAAATTATGAACTGATAAGTTGGGTGTGTTGCGATTATTATGCCCCAGACCTGGAACTTAGTGGAAGTTGGAAAATCAAAGGTGCATCTAGGGCCGTGCAGTGGTGACCCCCTGTCCTCTTAATCTAAGTCTTACCCATTCATCATTGCATGTACCAACATTCCCCCTTGTATCTCAACCATTGCTACTCCAATTTGAAGGATATTTGGTTTTGTGATCGAGCATCATGGAGAAACAATGCCTGTGTAGCTGCTGTTGCATGTGTTTCTTCCCACATTTTTTCAGAGTTGTGGTACTTTTTCACTCTTTTGAGTTAGAAAATTTTGTTTATAACTAGTTGATTTGTTACAATTTGTTGCAGAGTGCCTGCTAATACCCTCAATTGTATTGCTGCAGAATTTTCTTGTGAAGATTTTGTTCCTATTACTTATCAAGCAACAACCTAATGAATATTCTGTATAAAGCCACCAATCTGATGTTTGACACTTTTATTGGAGCTGTTTTGAAGGCTTATGGAACTCAAAATGTTGATTATGGCAGAACTTTTCTATTCACCCATGAATCGATAAATTAAGTGTTATAGTTGGAAGTAAGAAGCATGAAAGGTCCAGAACTAAAACTCTAAAAAGAATGTTTTGCAATGTAACATGATTTTTGCAGATACACTTATTTGGAGGTTTACCTGTCTGATAGTGTTTGGAACACGTGTGGCCAGGATCTTCAAAAAGAAAAAAGAGTTAAACTTTGAGAAAAAAGGCATATGCCTTGAGTGCCGGAGGTAGAGTCATACAAGGAAGAGAGCCCCCCCCCCCCCCCCAAAAAAAAAAAATTTTCTGTGTCAAATGGAGCTCACTTGTCATCTTTTGAGGATTGCTTTGTGTACTGCGTTCTTGAAAAAAAATATGTGAGACCCTCTGGATGTGCCCTTCTGATCTCAATATGTCAGTAAGCCTCCTTGGGGAAAGTACATGCAATAATGGTTATGTAAGGTTGATTTGATGTGTTTTGAATAACAATGTACTTTTAAGTACATTAGATGGTTTATTGCAGTGACAGGTTACAGTTACCCTTATTTCTTCTCCAACAGATATCATGAGTGTATTGGTGTCCAAGAGTTAAACAAAGCTAATGTACTTATTGATAAACCAGACAAATTTAACAATTTAATCACTATCAAATTGATGCATGGGATAAAAGGGGTTACAGTGCAAGGGGTTTGTAAATATATTTATTCAACTACAATGTATGACTTTGCAGTGCATTCTACATAGGAGAATATCATATTTTCTTTCCAAACCATTACATTAACACATACATCTTGATATTGGGAGACACTCTTTTGTCCTTCCATACTTCTTCTGCTGGACTCCTTCAAGTTGACCTTTGTTGAACTCCCCAAATCAAAACATAAACAAAAGAAAATGTCTGCCTTCAATCAGTGAGCACTCCACTTATAACATTTGGTCTCAATCTTCATTACTTTCATGAATTAGGAAAAGATTTCTTCGAGTATGTACTTAAATGTTTATAGAATACAGCTGTTATTTTATTTTGAGGTATTTTATTGTAAAAATTTTGTTCTCTTACTTATGCCATAGCAGACTTTCAGGTGGTGCTATTTACACATGGCAGCAGTTCCATGCCAAATTTCAGTTTCCACATGTTCTATGTTTCATTCCAAGCATTTTGGTATATAAGTTATTGGGGTTATTCATTTTGGGCCTTTTTTAGACTTGAAAGAAAATTACATGAAATTTGACCAAAGTTAGGTTGGACGTCCCCTTAACAAACGTAACTACGTTGTCTACAGTGAGAATTTGAAACAATACGTTGATTACGGGATGAAATTAGTCAACATACATCGCATCATTCGATTCGAGGAAGAGCCTTGGATGAAAAAATACATCAATCTCAACACGAATCTCAGAATTCGAGCTGAGAACGATTTTGAAAAAGATTTCTTCAAACTCATGAACAACTGCGTGTACGGTAAATTGATGGAAAACATCAGGAAGAGACCGACATTCGACTCGTCACATCTGAGAAAAAAGCTAAAAAATTAGTGGCGAAACCCAATTACAAACACCAACACGAAAATCTAGTGGCCGTTCACATGCAAAAGATGACAAGTTCGACAAACCGTATTATCTTGGACCGATCATCTTTGATATCAGCAAGCGATTGATGTACGAGTTTCACTACGATTACGTCAAACCAAAATTTGGTGATAAAGCCAAACTACTGTTCACCGATACAGACAGTTTAGTTTATGAGATAGAGACGAAAGACGTCTACCGAGATATATCTCCAGACGTGGGCGCATGGTTCGACACAAGCAATTATCCCATCGATCACCCGTCCAACATTCAATCGAACGACAACAAGAAGGTGTTGGGTAAATTTAAGGATGAAAGCGGTGGTAAACAAATCCTCGAATTCGTGGGCTTGAGACCCAAACTGTATGCTTATCGTCTAGAAGATGAAGAGATCAAGAAGTGTAAAGGAGTTAAAGCGTGCGTGATGAAGAAAAACATCTCTTTCCAAGAGTATAAAGATTGTCTGTTAGGAAGTGGTCCAGTGTATAAGACTATGAAATCGATTCGAAGTGAAAATCACAACTTGTATACCGAAATAGTCAACAAGATTTCGCTGACAGCTGAAGACGATAAGAGATTCGTGTTAGACGATAAAATAAGCACTTTGGAACGTGGACATTGGACTTTGGATCTAATTTTAGATGATAGGATTTCAGATATGATTGTGGATGATAGGATTCCAGATATGATTAAGGATGATAGGATTCCAGAAAATCAAGAGGAATTAAATCGATTCAAGATTATGAAAGTCGAGGAATTAGACGGATTCAAGATTATGGAAGTCGATAGAGTTAGTTTAAAAAGAAAAAGAAAAAAAAAAAAAATAATGTCATCTTAGTGAATTATAATAAAATAAATAAATAAAAAAAATATATATACGCACATTTATGAATAAGAAAATAGAGATATCCGTAGAAGGTGTTGTCTTACCTAACGAACCCCTATCCAACATCGATCTGTCGAATGCGGCAAAGGATTTGAAAATCAAAGATTTTCTAGGCATGTTTTCCAGAGATGCCTTGCCGAAGAGAAGACCTTGACAATGGGAATGCGGAATTTTAAATCTAGATGATTTATCAGGTGAAGGCACTCACTGTGTGGCGTGGTTCAAGAACGGGAAGAAGAATTATTATTTCGACAGCTACGGAATCTCGCCGCCAAAAGAAATAAAGAACTATTTCAACAAATTGATGGTTCGTTACAACACAGAACGAGTGCAATCACCAGATCAAGTGTTTTGCGGTCACTTATGTCTCTACGTTCTCAAGAGATGGTCTGAAGGAGATCGGTTTTAAGACATTCTCAATGATTTACATTAGAGAGAGATTTTTTTTTATAGTATATAAAGGTAAAAAAAAATTATTAAAAAAATTTTAATTGAACAAAACGAAAAATAAAAATAAGTGAAATAATTAATTTTTAATAAACTGCATTTGAAATATATTTTTAAAACAAAAATCTCAAAACAACATGCCAGTCGATAAATTTGGTAGAAGTGACGACAAAAAAGTCAACCTAAAAAAGAAGAGGAAGACGCTCGAAGTCGACGATGGTTACGACATTGCCAGCTTGGATGAACGTTAGATAGATACAAACCTCGAGAGGAACCTTTGAACATGAACGATAAGAAGCTCTACAATCTTCCCGAGCCGATAGATCTCGCAGATGCTGCAACTAAAAAATATGTCGACAGGGGGAATGCCGATTTCGAACGAATCATGCTAGATAATTACGTGGATAAAGCCATGACAGACGATCTCAATCTGAAATCCAAATATTTGGTGAATGTCGCGAATCCTCTAGATTCCACCGATGCAGCGACCAAGAATGACGCTGACGACTCTCACGCGAGATTCAGCAAACACCTGAGAAATAGATAGGTTCAGAAAACGATGCAATCGGAATTGAATGCCAATTCTAACAAGATAACAAACATGGCCACTCCCACGAATCCCAAGGACGTGGCGACCAAACACTACGTAGATCTGGAACAGAGAAAGTCTCACAGACGTGAAATGAAATCGGATCTCAATGCAGCATTCCACAAGATATTGAATCTGTCGAAGGTCGACGACACGGATGCGGACTCAACCGCGGTCAACAAGGGCTACATAGATTCTGCCATGATACGATCACAAGAATACGTAGAATCGCAAGTGTATGATCTCTACCTGAACAAACAATCTGGCAGAACCATGGAGGGTGGCATCAACATGAACGGTGAGAATTTATTCGGTCTCGGCCACGATCCTGAATTCGATTCCAGCATGGTCAGCAGGAAATACGTGGATGACAACTCGGTCTGGAGAAAGGGCGACATCATGGAAGGTGAACTAGATATGGGCGGACACGTGCTCACGAATCTACCGGATCCTGTGAACATGATGGATGCCTGCACCCTGATTTCGGTTGTGGAGAAAATCAAATCTGCTAAACAATTGGTCAACGTGTGGGCCGAGGAGGTCAGCACGTTAGAGGAGGGAAAAGCTGAGTGGTCTTTCGGAAATGGAGGTAGCGGATCAAAACATGGTCAGGTGGGATATCCCATGCCGTTGGGAGGTAAAATCATTCGAATGAGTCTGACTTCCACGGATTTGAATAACAGAGCAGTCGTCAATCTCATGGTGAATGGAGTAGAGAGCGATAAGAGATACAGCATTGAAAAGACTGAGAATCAACACTCGAATGTTAACAGGTTCGGCACGCCTCTCAAAGTGAACGCCGGAGACAGGATTAATTTTGTTATGAAAACCAATAATCCCGAAGCCACCACTTCCATGGTGAGCGTACTGATTGAACTAGATTTTTTGAAAAATGAAAAAATTAATTAAAAATAATGAGTGATTATTAAAAAAAAAAACCCAAAAAAAGTAATGAGAATTAGAAAGATGTTCAATCTCTCTAGATCTCATTACTTTATTTTTTTGGGTGGGGTTTGTTTTAATACGTTATTTCTCATAATGTTTCATCTCGTGAAATTGAATCACCTATCTCGAAACACACGTCGACATCTATTTTAGCATGTTGAAGAACTTTTATAAATTCTCGAAAAGCAGTCGGTCCTCTATACGTCAAAGTGTCTAAAAGTTTTCTGGTCTTATCTTCTATCAAGATTTTACTTTTGATTTCACGTCTCATATAATCGGTCAATATCAAAGGTTCTGTTTCGACTAAAGTGTCTAGAATTATTGCTAACGAATCTTGCAAAATATTTTTAATCAAAACACATCTGTTTCTTCTTAAGTATTCTCTTTCTTTATCATTCATTTTTATAATAATTTTTTAATTTTTATTTTTATATATTTTTTTTTCACACACGTCTCTCATCGAATGATCGACATCTTATTTCCATCCGATTCGAATTGTAATTCTCTGTCCAACCAACAGGACCAGGGCGAAGGCTTCGGTTTTTCTCGGCACGTTCCTACCGAATTGCATCTTGATCTGAATGTCTAAGACGCTACTCTTGAGTCGTTCACTCTGTTTACTGACGTTGAATACGAACATGGGATACATCGACTTGTATTCGCCGGGAGATATGTTAGGGTTGCTCATCAATTCGTCTAGACCATGATACTTCTTTCTAAAATCAGCGGCATCGCCGTACAGTCTGCAGAAATCGTTCTTGTCGAACGACACGTTGTAATCGATTGCTGGATATCTCGTGGCATTCAGAAACACTTGCATGTTTCTCAAATGGCAGTGATCGAACGACACATTCTTTTCCTGAGACCCATCCCTATTGGTCTGAAACGCAACGACGATGAAACGCGGTCTCTCGGAAGCGGATTTCACCATCAATCTCCAATCGAAGTGATTCGTGGAGAGAGGAATGCTAGCCGTGTTGCACTGTCTCATTCTAAATCCCACAGGTAATTTACTCTTGGATTCTATGATCTTGTAGAGACGAGCTTTTTCCACGATCGAAGGCTCCACGTGCGGAACGAACCACGAAATCTTGTGTAGAATTATCTTACCCACATCGGTCGCAGTGAGTCTCACTATTGCGTCGTCGTTTCCTTTTCGAATCAACATTAGATTGTGTTTGAATCCATACATGATCTTGTTGTAATCGTCCGCAAATCCGAAGATGTGTTTCAAAGGTATCCTGAACGAAAACGTTCCTTTAGGTCTGGATGTCTTGACGACGTAGTCGAATATCGCAGTGGCGCTAGCAAGGCCGACGTTGTCTTTCACCCACAACTGATTAAGTCCTCTGGATTTCGAAAAATCATCAGGATACATCAAGAGTCCGAACATCGTGGTGGCCTGACCGGGATGAAACACAGATTCCATCTCTTGTCCGGATAGCATGTATTTTATATTACTGAATAGATGCATGATGCCATTATTGGCTAGAGTAACCGTGTCGTCGTCGGCATAGTCGCTCCCATCTTCCTTGGTGAGACGTCCCTGCACCACTATGTAACTCTCGCTAGGATGTATGAATAGATCTTCAGTTTCGACGTTGATTCTTATCTCTCCCGCATTGTTCAAACTCGTTCCGGTTACCGGTTCATATTTGTGAACCTCATATTCTTGAATACTTTCATCTTTCACTATGCTTTGTGCTATATCTAGTATATTTGTCATTTTTAAAGGGATTTTGTTTTTTTGTTTATTAATTAGCTTACTTTTTTTTATCTAAAAATAGTTTTAATTATTTTTATTATTATTTTTCTCTCCTATATATATATGTGTGTAAACAAGAAAATGTTAAAGAGAGTAAATAAAAGAAATTTGTTTTCTTTATCAAAACGTTGTTTTCTGTAATTGTTGTTCGTAAAACTTTCCAATGATCTCTTCTCCATCCAAAGCTTCGTTTTCGTAAGTCACCGGATCGGTGTGAAATATTTTGATTATCACGAAGATTTCCAAGGTCCATCGAGGAGTATAACCCTTTTCGAAGTGCTTCTTATAAGTGTAGATTCTCACTCGATCACCGACCGCAAATTTCGGCGTTCTAGACTTCTTCCTAATCTTAGATCTTTCAGGATATAGATTTGCGTAGACCTGTTTTTTTCATTTCAAGGATCGCTAGCTTCCACGGGAGTCATCTTGATTGATCTGTGTCGCGTGTTGTTGTAATCTTTAACCAGACCGTTCAGAGCGTATATGTATTTCTTGGTCGAATTTGCCATGAAGTATCTATGCATCTTTTCCTTCATCGTTCGATTCCATTGTTCCACCATGCTGGCTTTCTCTTCATTTTCGATTGAGTAGAGGTCGACCAATTGATGAACGTGCTTGTTGTAGAATTCCTTTCCCTTATCCACCCACAATTTATTTGGTTTTCAAGAAGATGAGTCGAACATGCTCTTCAGAGCCTCGGCGACGCAAGGTTCCGATTTATTCTTCAAAGCTCTGATCCAACCGTATTTGGAAAACACGTCGATGACCGTCAATAGATATTTGACACCCTCGTTCCACCTCGAAAACGATCTCATGTCGACCAAGTCGGCAGACCAAATATCATCCAAACCCTTCACGAACACCCTTCTCTTTCGAAATTTACGCTCGATGGGTTTGTGTAACTCCTCGGCCAATTCACTCGTCAATAATCGTTTCTTCTTCTTTTCAGATGCGCTTTTTTTTTTGAATGCCCCATCCGAATCGACGTTTCACACCGATCAGATTGACGACCAGCGAACGTTCTATCTTCTCTCTCCTGGTCAGATTCGATATGCCTATCAATTTTGCCAACATGTTTTTATCGCAGACATCGTTGCGAGTCTTGGTGTCGGGATGTCCGTCGTAGCACAGATCGTGATCATACGTGGCCGCGTCCACTCTCTTCACAGGTTTGCTCCAAGATTTAGGAGTCAGATCGGCGTTGAGTCTCTTGTTCAATTTCGTTTCAGGTCCCGTGAAACTGTGACCAGGCAGATGCATTTCGAAAGGTAGATTATTGATCATTTTATTAACGATGCCTTTACCTTTGCTCGCATTCCTTTTTTTGACGAATCGAGTCTTGATAGAACCACACACGTCGCAAATTCCACAAAGCATCTGTCTGTCGTTTTTAGTTCGTACTTCTCGAGAATTACTCATCTCGGTAACTCTCTTACACTTTATGCAATACATTTTTAAGAGTTATTTAAATTAATTTCGTTTTTATTTTATATATAAATTTAATATTTTTTTTTTAAAAGTTCTGTTCTTATTATATATTTTTTTTTTTTTCAATCGCTGCTCTTGAGTTCTATTATCTTACTGAATTCCTCCCTAGCCTCTTTCCTCCCCTTTTCCATGAGAGAATCCTTCATCTCTTCTTTGATGATCTGACGAGTCTTGATTCTCACGGCTTCTTCCATGGCTTCGTATTTCGTTTTCTCACTCAATATCGTGATGTATTCTCCGTCCGATATCCTACCAACTTTCAACGCCATCGAGATCATTTCGGATATCGTGTCAATCTTGGAGTTGGCCAAGACACGAATCTTGTCTTGTTTCCTCGCCTTCAGATATAATTTCCTACTCAAAAAATTTCTGAGTGTGCTAAACAATCCGGCGGCGAGAGCCAATCCTTCTATGGTCAACACGATCGGAATACCGACCGCGGTCGACAACAATCCGATGCCGGCCGCATGTAAACCCATGGAAATCGTGATGAGTGTCGTGTAGATTGCATTGACGAATTTCACGAAACGCGAATACTTCTTCTTGAGAGAATGGCGAGAATCTCTCTCTTGAGTTAGATACGTTTGGATTCCATTGATTTGATTGATGCGATACCTCTCTCCTCTTTCTTTTTCTTCTAGCGACGGTGCCATCGTCAAAACGCCGTTCGGCTTCTCATCCTCGTCATCATCTAATGTCGGATACAATTTATTTCTGGTTCTCATTTTTGTGTTTTCTTTCTTTCTAATATTAGATAAAAAATTTATGTGTGTATTTATTTTTATTTTCTATTCTCCCTTATTTTTATATCAACGAGAAAACTTAGACATATGCTTCATTGAACAATAATTTTATGATGCATCCCTTGTCTTCTAAAGTCAGACTTCTACGCGCCAATTTCAGTTCTTCCAAAACTGTGGGCTTGTCTCGATCCTTACAGAAGACTAATCTCTTCCAAAGCGTGATCACATCATCAAATCTAACGCGTTCGAAATACTTGATGACCATATCTTCCCTTTCCATCGTCAGACATGAATGATTCTCATGATCGAAGTCTAGATGATCCCGACATCCAACACATTGTTCTAACAAGATGGGACATAGTTCTTCGTTCACGCAGATTGCGTATGCTCTCATCAGCATGTTTAAAAGAAACCTCGCTCTAATAGTCTGGGAAGCGCTCATGATTTACGTATTTTTTATTATCTATTCGATTTGATATATTTTATTTTTTTTAAATAACTATTTATTTAGATTTGTTTTTCTCTCCTATATATACCAATCACTTTTTTATTTCCTCGACCTTCAATTTGATAGGTCACGTGACCACCTTCTCGAAACTTCGATTTTTCTGATGGGCGTGACCCCCCACCCCCACGACGAGGGGAGATAACTTTGTATGATTAAGTTTATGAGAATCAAGCAATCTGATTGGTTAATTAGCAGGTCACGTGACCACGTTCAGAGCCTCAAAAGCCATTTGCCGATTCTGGGACACTGTCCCAGAATCCGCAAACCACCTTTTGGATGCCGTCCTAGAAGCCGCAAATCGTTTTTTGCTCACGTTCACCAACGATGGATCGATGGTCTGATCCGCGATGGGAACGTAGACAAAAATTTTTAAGTAAAAAAAAAAAAGTGAAAAATGTACAATTTCATACATTTTTCACTTTTTTGAAAAACGTGTACATTCGACACGTTCACCAACGGGTATTTGAACGTTAAAAGTGCGATCTAGGAGTCTCAAAATAACAGCGGATTCTGGGACACCATGAAAAATGACATTTTTTAAGAACGTGCACGTGATTTAACACTGAATCCCACGATGGTAAACGCACCATGTACGTGTACGTGTACATGTACAACGTGTCCTTGAATCCGCATTTATTACCTACTAATAACAATTGGGAGCGCCATTGTTCAGTAGTTAGCACCTCGGAGTCCAAGGTGTGAATCTAATGAGATGATCCATGCATCCATGACATGACATCACATCGGTAAGATGGATATCGATTATTTTTTTTTAATTAAAAGAACCAAGTTCTTTTCTGCTCTCCTTTGGCATGGAGGTTTTGATTAATTAAAGTCTGTGGGCTCCGAAAGAATCTGCACTTGGGGATGTGACGTGCATCCCACATTACCTATACGCTCCCTGTAAAACACTGCCAATCGACTCCCCACTAACTGCTGTATGAGGTGGGGTATCAAAACCCAAATACGTGACTTCAATAAGACGTACTATCGGTTATAATTCGCACAAAGTGTTTCCCAATGCTGTGACAATGTTATGCTTCCGACCCAAAATAGGACCTCCAAACATCATTTCTCTGCAAAACGGCCGTTGATAATTAGGGAAAAAAGCAGCGCGTCGCTACCAAACTACACAAATAAAAATAAAATAGTTAAAATTTATTTCGAAATATCGTACAAATTAACTTTTGAGGGCAGTTTCGATCTCGCATGAATATTTGTGAAGACCCTCTCATTACTTTTTGTCGATGTCGGTGTTTCTTTGATCCCGTAATTTTTGGATTCCAATTAGCACATTTTCCAAGCACTGTGAAATCCATTACTTATTCCCAGTTCCTTATTAGACTTTCTAAATTTAGCAGAAATTCGAAAAATAAATGGTCTTCTTGGGTGGCGCCCTAAGACACAGGACTATTCAAACCCTGGGGTTCACTCCCCCACCCCTCTTTAGGGACCAGGTTGGACCCTAAAAGTGACCAAATGGTCAAAATCGTAATTTTTGACGGAAATTTGCGGAACAAACGGCGTTATAGGGTGGCGCCCTAAATACAAGATTATTCAAATTGTAAGGTTCACCCTCCCACCCCTTTTTAGGGGCCAGATTGGACCCTAAAAGTGACCAAATGGTAAAAATCGTAATTATTGATTGAAATTCGCGGAACAAACGGCGTCATAGGGTGGCGCCCGAAAATACAAGATCATTCAAATCCTAAGGTTCACCCTGCAACCCCTTTTTAGGGGCCAGATTGGACCCTAAAAGTGACCAAATGGTCAAACTCGTAACTGTTTGCGGTAATTCGTGGAACAAACGGCGTTATAGGGTGGCGCCCTAAAATGCAAGATTATTCAAATCCTAAGGTTCGCCCTCTCACCCCTTTTTAGGGGCCAGATTGGACCCTAAAAGTGACCAAATGGTCAAAATCGTAATTATTGACCAAAATTCGGCGAACACACGGCGTTATAGGGTGGCGCTCTAAAATACAAGATTATTCAAATCCTAAGGTTCACCCTCCCACCCCTTTTTAGGGGCCACATTGGACCCTAAAAGTGACCAAATGGTCAAAATCGTAATTGTTGACCCAAATTCGCGGAACACACGGCATTATAGGGTGGCGCCCTAAAATACAAGATTATTCAAATCCTAAGGTTCACCCTCCCACTCCTTTTTAGGGGCCAGATTGGACCCTAAAAGTGACAAACTGGTCAAAATCGTAATTATTGATGGAAATCGCGGAACAAACGGCGTCATAGGATGGCACCCCAAAATACAATATCATTCGAATCCTAAGGTTCACCCTCCAACCCCTTTTTAGGGGCCACAATGGACCCTAAATGTGACCAAATGGTCAAAATCAAAATTATTGACCGAAATTCGACGAACACACGGCATTATAGGATGGCGCCCTAAAATACAAGATTATTCAAATCCTAAGGTTCACCCCACCCCTTTTTAGGGGCAAGATTGGACCCTAAAATTGACCAAATGGTCAAAATCGTAATTATTGATGGAAATTCGCGGAACACACGGCGCTATTGGTTGGCGCCCTAAAATACAAGATCATTTAATCCTAAGGTTCACCCTCCAACCCTTTTTAGGGACCACATTGGACCCTAAAAGTGGCCAAATGGTCAAAATCGTAATTATTGACGAATTTCGCGGAACAAACGGCCTTATAAGGTGGCGCCCTAAAATGCAAGATTATTCAAATCCTAAGGTTCACCCCCCCACTCCTATTTAGGGGCCAGATTGGACCCTAAAAGTGACCAAATGGTCAAAATCATAATTATTAACGGAAATTCGCAGAACAAACGGCGTTATAGGGTGGCGCCCTAAATACAAGATTATTCAAATACTAAGGTTCACCCTCCCACCCCTTTTTAGGGGACAGATTGGACCCTAAAATTGACCAAATGGTCAAAATCGTAATTATTGATGGAAATTCGCGGAACAAACGGCGTCATAGGGTGGCGCCCAAAAATACAAGATCATTCAAATCCTAAGGGTCACCCTCCAACCCCTTTTTAGGGGCCATATTGGACCCCAAAAGTGACCAAATGGTCAAACTCGTAACTGTTGGCCGTAATTCGCGGAACAAACGGCGTTATAGGGTTGCGCCCTAAAATGCAAGATTATTCAAATCCTAAGGTTCGCCCTCTCACCCCTTTTTAGGGGCCAGATTGGACACTAAAAGTGACCAAACGGTCAAAATCGTAATTATTGACCGAAATTCGGCGAACACACGGCGTTATAGGGTGGCGTCCTGAAATACAAGATTATTCAAATCCTAAGGTTCACACTCCCACCCCTTTTTAGTGGCCAGACTGGACCCTAAGAGTGACCAAATGGTCAAAATCGTAATTATTGATGGAAATTCGTGGAACACACGGCGCTATAGGGTGGCGCCCTAAAATACAAGATAATTTAAATCCTAAGGTTCACTCTCCAACCGCTTTTTAGGGGCCACATTGGACCCTAAAAGTGACCAAATGGTCAAAATCGGAATTATTGACTGGAATTCACGGAACAAACGGCGTTGTGGCACCCTAAAATACAAGATTTTTAAATCCTAAGGTTCACCCTCCAACCCCTTTTTAGGGGCCACATTGGACTCTAAAAGTGACCAAATGGTCAAAATCGTAATTATTGACCGAATTTCGCAGAACAAACGGCCATAAAAGGTGGCGCCCTAAAATGTAAGATTATTCAAATCCTAAGGTTCACCCTCCCACCCCTTTTTAGGTGCCAGATTGGACCCTAAAAGTGACCAAATGGTCAAAATCGTAATTACTGACGGAAATTCGCGGAACAAACGGCCTTATAGGGTGGCGCCCTAAATACAGGATTATTCAAATCCTAAGGTTCACCCTCCACCCCTTCTTAGGGGCCAGATTGAACCCTAAAAGTGACCGAATGGCCAAACTCGTAACCGTTGGCCGTAATTCGCGGAACAAACGGCCTTATAGGGTGGCGCCCTAAAATTATTCAAATCCTAAGGTTCACGCTCCCACCCCTTTTTAGGGGCCAGGCTGGACCCTAAAAGTGACGAAATGGTCAAAATCGTAATTATTGACCGAAATTCGCGAAACACACGGCGTTATAGGGTGGCGCCCTAAAATACAAGATTATTCAAATCCTAAGGTTCACCCTCCCACTCCTTTTTAGGGTCCAGATTGGACCCTAAAAGTGACAAAATGGTCAAAATCGTAATTATTGATGGAAATCGCGGAACAAACGGCGTCATAGGGTTGCGCCCAAAAATACAAGATCATTCAAATCCTAAGGTTCACCATCCAACCCCTTTTTAGGGGCCACAATGGACCCTAAATGTGACCAAATGGTCAAAATCGTAATTGTTGGCCGTAATTCGCGGAACAAACGGCGTTATAGGGTGGCGCCCTAAAATGTAAGATTATTCAAATCCTAAGGTTCACCCTCCCACCCCTTTTTAGGGGCCAAATTGGTCAAGCGTTGGAAAAACAATAAGTGTTGTTTGTCTGTAAATGACCACTTGATGCACATTGCTTTTCATCGTGTTCTTCATTATTATCTCGGATTGTATTATGCAACTGAAACCCAGTGAAAGAGTTCAAGATTTTTGTTGAGTAACCAGACGATTGTTATGAAATAGGGTTTTGTAATGATTCACTTATAATTGTCATTGAAAGATGAAGTAGTTTTATTTTTACTCACACATTTTGTAATTAGCGATAATTTTAGTTTTGATGCCGAAATATCGTCACATCATTCAACAAATTGCTAACACTGATATATACATCAATCCCTATGTATGAGCTTCCAGTGGTGGGCTATGGAGTGATGGGGTGGGAGAGGGCAGGTGGGCCCAGGTGAAACTGCCACTTACTGTTTTTAACCCCATCTTTCCTCGGGAGGTGCCAGAATCGATCTCAGAGCTTCAGAATTTGAAATGTCAGACTGCACTAAGTTTATATAAAATGAAACAAACTTATCACCCAGAAGTAATTTCTTTCACTTTATATAAGGTTAGTGAATTTTGCTCCCTAGAGTGCCCACCCGCTGTCTCTGGACACTTCGGCTAGTGTCCAATCCGTGTACATCTAATTTTCTTCTTTATATTTCTTGCCCAGTTAGCACATACGATTACCATTGAAGCTGATTTTTTCTTCTTTATATTTCTTGCCCAGTTAGCACATACGATTACCATTGAAGCTGATGTATTGACACAATCCTTACTACATTTCTCTCACAGATACTGGCACAGATTGGGCATGAAGTAACTGGTTCTTGATTCCCCTCGCCCACTATACATATTGTGTATGATACACAATAATGTGTTTAGCAGGAGACTGGAATTAACAAACAATGAATTGTGTATGATATAACACTTTGCCCCCCCCCCCCCCCCCCACCCCTTCCAAAAAGTGCTACAAGGCATTTCTCTCAATGCTGCCCTAGTCTTAGTCTTTGTTGAGGAAAACAAACGCAACAGTCTCTATTTATCACAAGGGTGTAACTCGACAATGCATTTAAAAAAAGACAATGCTATTTTCCGGTAATATTATTGCCTCACCCCCCTACTTCCCTGAAGGGAAGTACGAGGAGTGGAAATGACCGAGGTCCTAGTTAGAATTGAGGGGGACCTTCGAAATCCCACCGAGTCTTTTCAAATATCAAGGTTGCCCACACACACACATACTTAAAGAACGAAAATAAACTGGCTAGCCCCCCACCCCACACACACAGACATTTATAAAATACGGGCTACGCCCCTGCTATATTGTATATAACTATATATAATCGATTTCTCTATTTTCGAAATGGGGATGTGGGGGGGGGGCAAGTTCGATATAACGCTTACATATTTCGAAGGACTGACCCATGGAATTGGGCGTATCCCACCCCCACCCCCCACCCCCCACGGTTGGGGGTCTGGAGGCCCCTCTACGTATATTTTTTTTCAAATTCTGAAGCACTGAAATCGATTCTGATGCCTCCTGGGAATGATAGATGTTAAAAAAGTAAGTGACAGTTTGTATTTGGGGTAAGTGACAGTTTGTATTTGAATTGAAGATCCCCTCCCGTCCCACCACTGGGAGCTCACACACAGGGATTGGTGGAGTGTGCACATGGGGTCCCAGTTATAATGGCTCCTAAGGCTTTGGTGGGTATCATTGGGGTATAAAGAATAAACAGAAAGATAGTGCTTGAAATACATGTATATTGTTACTGATAGAATAAAGAATAAAAAGATTAAAACAGCTACGACAGTGGACTGTTTTTAGTTTGAAAACCAAAAGCTATCTAACTGTTTAGGAGAATTGTTTTGATTTTAGAAGGGTTTTGTAATATGTTTTAACTATTGTTATTTTATGTACTTAGCAGATGACTCTCTTATGTTTCTCACTGTTTGTATCATTTTATTTTTATGTAATTTATTCAGTAAAGCAATTTTAGAATTGTTTAACTTATCTTTCCTTTTACAGTTTTCTCAATAAGTGAAGGGTGGTGGAAATAAATGCATAATGGGGACGGGTCAGTGGGTGATCCCATAGTGTCAGAACGCACTTGTTCCAGTCGTTTGTGTTTTTCCTCCCATTTGCTTTTCTCAGAGATAATTATATTATTAAATACATAAAAATATATTATGCTGCAATCAACTATTTTTACAAGATTATCACCCACTGAAGGTTGAATATGACTGGAACATCTTTGTTTCGTAGTAGTCAGAGTGGATTTCGACAATGGCGGACAACCCGATAGTACAAATTAACTGAGGTATGCAATCAAACAAGGTTTGATAAAATAAAAATAAGAAGCTTGCTCATCAGGCATTATGCGGATTGATTCGGTTGAGGGGGTTGATGTCGCCTTACACACAAATATCACTCCACAATAACACTGATCATATAAGGAACAGATCAAGCAAAAGCAATTATTTATACCTTCTTCAGATACTAAAGCTCACTTCCATAAATGAGGTGTTCACCCGACAGTGGCCGATAAAAGCCCAACCCATAACTGATATTCCAACCTATCTGCTTATTGAAGACATGTACCAACACTACAAGTAATTATACAAGTAAATAGGTGAATAAATATGTTTTTGATCAGCATATGCCAGACCAGAATATGATATTAGAAGCACACGCGTGTGCTGGTGGTCTCTGAAGTTGAACACGTCTATAGTGGGTGCTTCATATTGGACTGTATCTCTATTTTTACACAACACAGCTTGGCGGATTTATTAATTGTCCCACTGAGGTGTTCAATGTTAGCAGTAACTTAAGCAAATCTGTAATGCCATATCATGGGTTTACAGAAGGATGCAATCCAGAAATGACCACTGTATGTGTTCCATCGGAGAAGACTTTTACTGTAGATAATGCCTGCTGATATCCCCCGTGTCCGATTTTGCCCTATCAACACATAACTACCATTTTAAAGCCCAGATAGAGGTCCCAAAAAAGGTTTTCTATCGGGCCAGTTGAACTGTCAATCGCCTCTATTCCAAAGGGGTCCCCATCAACGCCAAGAAAATCCAACGATGATTGCCAAGTATAGTAACTGTTTCTAATATACCCTTTTGTGTCCTTGATGTTTTGTAACTGACCCTTTTGGAAGTCTTAGCATGGTCCTAAATGATGTCCGATCGGGGCACCCGAGATGTCAATCTTTTTAGTCCTCGCTGCCTCTCATAAACCACAAAATATCTAGCTCTTTTCACAAACTTTGTTGATATTTTGTAACTGACCCTTTTCGGGGTCTTAGTAGGGCCCGATATGGCGTCCGATTGGGGATGACGTCGTGTCAATTTTCTATTCCTCGGATGCAATCTATCAGCAATAAAATATCTGATGATTTTTACCTATTTTTGTAACATTTTACAACTGGGCGTTTCAGGGCTTCAGTAGAGCCTATAAATAGGGTCGAAGGATGAAACCTAGGATTTGAATAATCTCGTAATTTACGGTGCCACCCTAGAAGGCCATTTGTTCTCAATATTTCAGCCAATAATTACCATTTTGACCGTTTGGTCACTTTTAGAGTTCAATTTAGCCCCAAAAAGGATCGGGAAGGTTAACGTTAGGATTTGAATAAGCTTATATTTTCGGGCGCCACCCTATAATAATAATAATAATAATAAATACAGTTTAGAGCCGTGAATCCACCTAATTGCTCTCAGGCTTTACACCAAAAAAAACCCCCCCAAAAAACGCTGTTTGTTCCGCAAATTTCCATCAATAATTATGACTTTGACCATTTGGTCACTTTTAGGGTCCAATCTGGCCCCTAAAAATGGGTGGGAGGGTGAACCTTAGGACTTGAACAATCTTGCATTTTAGGGCGCCACCCTATAACGCCTTTTGTTAAGCGAACTTCGACCAACAATTACGATTTTGACGATTTGGTCACTTTTAGGGTCCAATGTGGCCCTAAAAAGGGGCTGGAGGATGAAACTTAGGATTTGAATGATCTTGTATTTTAGGGCGCCATCCTATAACGCCGTTTGTTCCGCGAATTACGATAAATAATTACGATTTTGACTTTGGTCACATTTAGGGTCCAATGAAGCCCCTAAAAAGGGGTGCTAGGGCGACCCTTAGGATTTGAATTATCTTGCAGTTTAGGGCGCCACCCTATAAGGCCGTTTGTTCCGCGAATTTCCGTCAATAATTACGATTTTGACCATTTGGTCACTTTTAGGGTCCAATGTGGCCCCTAAAAAGGGGTGGGAGGGTGAACCTTGGGATTTGAATAATCTTGCATTTAGGGCGCTACCCTATAAGGCCGTTTGTTCCGCGAATTTCCGTCAATAATTACGACTGTGACCATTTGATGACTTTTAGGGTCCAATCTGGCCCCTAACAAGGGGTGGGACAGTGAACCTTAGGATTTGAATAATCTTGCATTTTAGGGCGCCACCTTCTAAGGCCATTACTTCCAGGAATTTCCGTCAATAATTACGATTTTGACCATTTGGTCACTCTTAGGGTCCAATCTGGCCCCTAAAAAGGGGTGGGAGGGTGAACCTTAGGATTTGAATAATCTTGTATTTTAGGGCGCCACCCTATAGTGCCGTGTGTTCGCCGAATTTCGGTCAATAATTACGATTTTGACCATTTGGTCACTTTTAGGGTCCAATGTGGCCCCTTAAAAGGGTTGGAGGGTGAACCTTAGGATTTAAAAATCTTGTATTTTAGAGTGCCACCCTATAACGCCGTGTGTCCCGCGAATTTCGGTCAGTAATTCCGATTTTGACTATTTGGTCACTTTTAGGGTCCAATGTGGTCCCTAAAAAGGGATTGGAGAGTGAATCTTAGGATTTAAATGATCTTGTATTTGAGGGCGCCACCCTATAGCGCCGTGTGTTCCGCGAATTTCCATCAATAATTACAATTTTGACCATTTGGTCACTCTTAGGGTCCAATCTGGCCCCTAAAAAGGGGTGGGAGGGTGAACCTTAGGATTTGAATAATCTTGTATTTTAGGGCGCCACCCTATGACGCCATTTGTTCTGCGAATGTCCATCAATAATTACGATTTTGACCATTTGGTCACTTTTAGGGTCCAATCTTGCCCCTAAAGAGGGGTGGGAGGGTTAACTTTAGGATTTGAATAATCTTGTATTTAGGGGGCCACCCTATAAAGCCGTTTGTTCCGCGAATTTCCGTCAATAATTACAATTTTGACCATTTGGTCACGTTTATGACCCAATCTGGCCCCTAAAAACGGGTGGGAGGGTGAATCTTAGGATTTAAATAACCTTGCATTTAGGGCGCCAACCTATAACGCCGTTTGTTCCGCGAATTACGGCCAACAATTAAGATTTTGACCATTTGGTCACATTTAGGGTCCAATGTGGCCCCTAAAAAGGGTTTGGAGGGTGAACCTTAGGATTTAAATGAACTTGTATTTTAGGGCGCCACCCTTTGACGCCGTTTCTTCTGCAAATTTCCGTCAATGATTACGATTTTGACATTTGGTCACTTTTAGGGTCCAATATGACCCCTAAAACCGGGTGGGACATTGAACCTTAGGATTTGTGTAATCTTGCATTTTAGGGCGCCACCCTATAAGGCCCTTTGTTACACGAATTTCGGTCAATAATTACGATTTTGACCAGTTGGTCATTTTTTAGGGTTCAATGTGGCCCCTAAAAAGGGGTTGGAGGGTGAACCTTAGGGTTTGAATGATCTTGCAGTTAAGGGCGCCACCCTATAAGGCCTTTTGTTCCACGAATGTCCGTCAATAATTATGATTTTGACCATTTGGTCACTTTTAGGGTCCAATCTGACCCCTAAAAGGGGCGGGAGGGTGAACCTTAGGATTTGAATAATCTTGCATTTTAGGGCACCACCTTATAAGGCCGTTTGTTCCGCGAAATTCGTCAATAATTACGATTTTGACTATTTGGTCACTTTTAGGGTCCAATGTGGCCCCTAAAAAGGGGTTGGAGGGTGAACCTTAGGATTTAAAAATCTTGTATTTTAGGGCGCCACCCTATAACGCTGTGTGTTCCGCGAATTTCGGTCCATAATTCCGATTTTGACCATTTGGTCATTTTTAGGGTCCAATGTGGCCCCTAAAAAGGGGTTGGAGAGTGAACCTTAGGATTTCAATTATCTTGTATTTTAGGGTTCCACCCTATAGCGCCATGTGTTCCGCGAATTTCCATCAATAATTATGATTTTGACCATTTGGTCACTCTTAGGGTCCAGTCTGGCCCCTAAAAAGGGGTGGTAGTGTGAACCTTAGGATTTGAATAATCTTGTATTTTAGGGCGCCACCCTATAATGCTGTGTGTTCACCGAATTTCGGTCAATAATTACGATTTTGACCGTTTGGTCACATTTAGGGTCCAATCTGGCCCCTAAAAAGGGGTGGGAGGGTGATGATTTGAATAGTCTTGCATTTTAGGGCGCCACCCTATAACCCCATGTGTTCGCCGAATTTCGGTCAATAATTACGATTTTGACCGTTTGTTCATTTTAGGGTCCAATCTGGCCCCTAAAAAGGGGTGGGAGGGCGAACTTTAGGATTTTAATAATCTTGTATTTTAGGGCGCCACCCTATAACACCGTGTGTTCGCCGAATTTCGGTCAATAATTACGATTTTGACCATTTGGTCACTTTTAGGGTCCAATCTGGCCCCTAAAAAGCAGTGGGAGGGGGAAACATAGGATTTGAAGAATCTTGTATTTTAGGGCACCACTCTATAAGGCCGTTTGGTCCGTGAATTTCCCCCAATAATTACGGTTTTGATCTTTGGTCACTTTTAGGTTCAATGTGGCCCCTAAAAAGGGGTTAGAGGGTGAACCTTAGGATTTGAATGATCTTGTATTTTAGAGCGCCACCCTATAACGCCGTGTGTTCCGCGAATTTCGGTCAGTAATTCCGATTTTGACTATTTGGTCACTTTTAGGGTCCAATGTGGTCCTAAAAAGGGATTGGAGAGTGAATCTTAGGATTTAAATGATCTTGTATTTGAGGGCGCCACCCTATAGCGCCATGTCTTCCGCGAATTTCCATCAATAATTACAATTTTGGCCATTTGGTAACTTTTAGGGTCAAATCTGGCCCCTAAAAAGTGGTGGGTGGGTGATCATTAGGATTTGAATAATCTTGCATTTTAGGGCGTCACCCTATAACGCCGCTTGTTCCGCGAATTTCCGTCAATAATTACGATTTTGATCATTTGGTCACTTTTAAGGTCCAATGTGGCCCCTAAAAAAGGATGGGAGGGTGAACCTTAGGATTTGAATAATCTTGTATTTTAGGGCGCCACCCTATAACGCCGTGTGTTCCCGAATTTCGGTCAATAATTACGATTTTGACGGTTTGGTCACTTTTAGGGTCCAATCTGGCCCCTAAAAAGGGGTGGGAGGGCGAACCTTAGGATTTGAATAATCTTGCATTTTAGGGCGCCACCCTATAACGCTGTTTGTTCCGCGAATTACGGGCAACAGTTACGAGTTTGACCATTTGGTCACTTTTAGGGTCCAATATGGCCCCTAAAAGGGGGTTGGAGGGTGAACCAATCTGGCCCCTAAATAGGGTGGGAGGGTGAACCTTAGGATTTGAATAATCTTGTATTTAGGGCGCCACCCTATAAGGCCGTTTGTTCTGCGAATTTCCGTCAATAATTACGATTTCGACCATTTGGTCACTTTTAGGGTCCAATCTGGCCCCTAAAAAGGGGCGGGAGTGTGAACCTTAGGATTGGAATAATCTTGCATTTTAGGGCGCCACCTTTTAAGGCCGTTTGTTCCGCGAAATTCGGTCAATAATTACGATTATGACCATTTGGTCACTTTTATAGTCCAATGTGGCCCCTAAAAAAGGGTTGGAGGGTGAACCTTAGGTATTAAAAGTCTTGTATATTAGGGCGTCACCCTATAACGCCGTGTGTTCCGCGAATTTCGGTCAATAATTCCGATTTTGACCATTTGGTCACTTTTAGGTCAAATGTGGCCCCTAAAAAGGGGTTGGAGAGTGAACCTTAGGATTTAAATGATCTTGTGTTTTAGGGCGCCAACCTATAGCGCCGTGTGTTCCGCGAATTTCCATCAATAATTACGATTTCGACCATTTAGTCACTCTTAGGGTCCAATCTGGCCCCTAAATAGGGGTGTGGGTGAACCTTAGGATTTGAATAATCTTGTATTTTAGGGCGCCATCTTATAACGCCGTGGGTTCGTCGAATTTTGGTCAATAATTACGATTTTGACCATTTGGTCACTTTTAGGGTCCAATGTGGCCCCTAAAAAGAGGTGGGAGGGTGAACCTTAGGATTTGAATAATGTTGTGTTTTAGGGCGCCACCTTATGACGCTGTTTGTTCCGCGAATTACGGCCAACAATTACGATTTTGACCATTTGGTCACTTTTGGGGTCCAATGTGGGCCCTAAAAAGGGGTTGGGAGTGAACCTTAGGATTTGAATGATCTTGTATTTTTGGGCGCCACCCTATGACGCCGTTTGTTCCACGAATTTCCATCAATAATTACGATTTTGACCATTTGGTCACTTTTAGGGTTAAATCTGGCCCCTAAAAAGGGGTGGGAGGGTGAACCTTAGGATTTGAATAATCTTGTATTTTAGGGCGCCACCCTATAAGGCCGTTTGTTCTGCGAATTTCCATCAATAATTACGATTTTGACCATTTGGTCACTTTTAGGGTTCAATGTGGCCCCTAAAAAGGGGTGGGAGGGTGAACCTTAGGATTTGAAAAATCTTGCACTTTGGGGCGCCACCCTCTAAGGCCGTTTGTTCCGCGAATTTCCGTCAATAATTACGATTTGGACCATTTTGTCTCTTTTAGGGTCCAACCTGGCCCCCTAAAGAGGGGTGTGGGAGTGAACCCCAGGGTTTGAATAGTCCTGTGTCTTAGGGCGCCACCCAAGAAGGCCATTTATTTTTCGAATTTCTGCTAAATTTAGAAAGTCGAATAAGGAACTTGGAATAATTAACGGATTTCACAGTGCTGAAATTCGGAGGGTAAGTCATGAGTAGTTGGAAATTCCATCTATCTGGATTTTAGAGCTTCTTTGGTGATGCTGAAGTAGGTATATGAGGCGGATTCAGGGACAGGTGTACATGTATGTGTACATGTACACGTACATTGATGTACACCTCCATAGGATTTAGTGTTAAAATTGTGTACAGGTACACGATTTTAACGTTTTTTAGGGTGTCTTAGAATCCGCTTTGCGGATTCAAAGACCACTGATTGTATCCAAGAGTGAAAAAAAACACATGAAATTTTACGTATGTATACATGTACCGTTTTGTCTTTGAATCCGTAAATGGGTTTCCCCATAGGATTCAGTGTTAAATTGCGAGCAAAAAAACGTTTTGTCGTTTCTAAATCATCATCTTGTCGATTCTAAATCATCCGCGTCCATACACGATTTTAACACTGAAACCCTATGGAGGCATACACGGAAATCCATTTGCGGATTTTTACGTCGGAAATCGAATCGTGTACGGTACACGGAAAAGAGGTTCCCTGAATCTGCAAACCCACTGTCACGTTTCCTGAAGTAAAACTAACACATGTTATTGTTGTGACTGAATGAGGTTTTCGTTCAAAAGAGTAGACTATAAAATATGAGCGTCAGTTTTAAAAAGGAGTTGCGTGAATGAAAGGCATCCGATCAAAAAGAGTCGACTATAAAATATGATCTGTAAAAATAGACATTCGTGTTTTGTGTCGATGTAACGAAGAGAAATTGAGTTTAGGCATTCGTTCAAAAGAGTCAACTATAAAATATGATCTGTAAAAATAGACATTCGTGTTTTGTTTCGATGTAACGAAAGGAGATTGAGTTTAGAGACAATTAGAGAAAAGAATCAGTGGTAAAAAATTGTTTGTTCGCGTTTGTCACTATTAATTCTTGTGAAGTAATCTTAATAAACACTTAATGGAATTTTTGAATGAAAAATGTTGCTTATGTTTTTTGTTGTGGCGTGAATGAAGGTTTTTTCGTTTTAATGGATCGTTTTCATGTTATAATAAAATGCATTTTCCACTCAATTAGGTTTGAGTGGTAAATTTTTAATATATTCATGATAACGATTAGAGAGATCTGAATGAATGAATGAATGAATGAATGAATGAATGAATTCCTTTAACGTTAAAATTAGAAAAATCAGTTTCTTTTATGTGCTGGAATGTTTTAACTGTCATCAAAAGGTTCTCTATTAATTCGACACTGAGTGAATGTTTTTTTGATATGTGAATGGAATTCCTTTTAACAAACGTAAATTACTCTCAAAATGCATTAAATCAGAAACCGGTTTGTCATGTACTGCTTAAAACGTATTTTAAACTTTCCCAATTCAATCAATACTGAGTTGAGATGTGAATTTTTATTTTATTATATTAAAGACAGAAAGATTTTTATTAACTTAAAACATAAAAATATAATTAAACATTAACAATTGAAAAAACGAAAAATGTTTTTACAGATGGATTCTAGACGCCGAAATCAAATTTTAGAGGAGTATGAACGTGCTAAGAAGGGCATTCAGTCGGCTGACAGAAGCAGACGTCTTGGCGAGATTGAACTCAAACGCGAAGCCACAAAATTATTTAAACCCGTGACAGAGGGTCAAGAGCGAAGCAGGAAGAAGTTAGTCGAAGAATTGAGACCCATAAAAGAGAGTTCTTTGAGAATGGGTTCGTTACCCGGTAGTTTTGGACATCGGCATTCTGTTCAATCTACACCGGATTACGTTCGGCAGTTGAGAAATTAATGGGTGGCAGCAGACTGTTTTTGAAGAAGGGAGGAGCCGTGTGTCGCATCCACGTAGACGACAGCGGTAAAGGATTGTATCTAGAACCCGTTAGAGGTGACAACTCTTTGAGTGGAAACGGTCTCTATCTGAAGAGTGGACGGAATGTTGAGCGACTCGGCAAGGGTTTGTTGCTCGGTGAGAATTCGCCATTTAAGAATATACTGATTTTGAATATGTTATTATAATATAAAATTATATAATTTATATAAAATATAAATCATAGAAAGTATAAAATAATATATAAAATGGATGAAAAGGTGGAGAAACAATTAGACGATAATGATGAATATCGCGAGACAGAGTGCGAAAAAAAAGATGTGGAAAAATGGTTAGACGCTAATGATGGATATCTAAGGAAAGAACTGAAGAAAGAGTTAGATAAACAGTGGGATAGAAGGTTGGAAATGAAAAGAATGAGACACTTTCCACCGTCACCACTACCTTCTGAAGAGAATGGTAATGATGCGAGTGTTACCAAGAGATGCACAACATTCGTTCATAATTATGATTCGGATAAACAAATGTGTTGTTATAATAATGTATCATATTACAAAAAAAAGAAAAGAAGAAGAATCGACGCTGAAATTTAAGAAAAAAGGAAACGTTATTATAATATATGGTAATAGTGAAGAAGGAAAACAAAAAAAAACAAAAATAATGAGATCTAAAGATGATCTCATTACTTTTTTTTTCCTTTTCCTTCGCTAAAAAAAATCAATCTCTCTGTTGTTTATATTTCCAAGCCCGTTATTAGCATGTTGACACTCGTGTTTTCAAGATGATCTTATTACGTTTTTTTTCCTTCTTCTTCGCTAAAAAAATAAATCTCTCTATTATTTATATTTCCAAGTCCGTTATTAGCATGTTGACACTCGTGTTTTCTCCTTTTTCACAAATGTGTTGAATGTTTATCTTTACTCTTTTGAGTTTTGTTACTTCGGTCAACTCGCTCTCACCACCCAATTTCTTCACAAGTTCGAATGAGATGTTTGGAAATATGTAACTTCCATAGGGCAACGACAAATCGTCCTTGTCGAATTCTCTATCTTCGGCGATGACGATGTTCTGCAGATCGCTTTCGTACTCGTAAAACAAATTGAGTGTGGCTTCGTCCAATTTCAAATGCATGCGATATTTGTCGTATTTATGCTCTAAGTCCTTCGTCTCGACCTCGTTCAATTCAATGGGATCGTGTCATTGTAATCTATAGATTTTAAAACCTAATTTCTTACACGTTTCAACTCGTTTAAATTTCAATTCGCATCTTTTAGGTGTTGTTGTCGTCATGATCGATTATTTGGGTTTTTTTTGTTTTATGAATTCTTGCAAATAATGTATATTTTAAATTTTGTATTTAAATAATAATTTGTTAAAAAAGTTTGTTTATTTTTTTTTTGCTCTTTATATATATATAAAAAAAGTTGTTTTTTTTTAATTTTTAATTTTCTTTAATGTAAAATTTTTTAGTAAAAGTTTTTTTTTCTCTTTATATATATATAAATAAAAAGTTAAATTTTAACATTTCAATCTCTCTATTGTTTATATTTCCAAGTCTGTTATTTGCATGTTGACACTCGTGTTTTCTCCTTTTTCGAAAATGTGTTGAATGTTTATTTTTACTCTTTTGAGTTTTTTACATTGGTGAACGCGCTATCACCACTCGATTTGTCCACGAGTTCGCGTGAGATTTTTGGATATATGTAACTTCCATAGAACAACGTCAAATCGTCCTTGTCGAATTCTTTATCTTTAGCGATGACGATTTTCTGCAGATCACTTTGGTACTCGTAAAACAAATCGAGCATGGCTTCATCCAATTTCAAAGTCATCTTATATCTGTCGTATTTATGCTCTAAGTCCTTCAGCTCGCCCTCGTTCAATTCGATGGGATCGTGTTGTTGTACTCTATAGATTTTTTGACCGAATTTCTTATACGTTTCGACTCATTTCAATTTCAATTCGCATCTTTTAGGTGTTGCTGTCCTGATCGATTATTTAGGTTTTTTTTTTTGGTTTTATGAATTCTTGCAATAATGTATATTTTAAATTTTGTATTTTAATAGTTTATTTAAAAAGTTTTTTTTTTTTTTTTGCCCTTTATATATATATATATAAAAAAAAGTTTTTTTAATTTTAATTTCTTTAATGTGAAAAATTTTTAGAACAATTGTACAATACATTGAATCACGCAAAACAAGACGTTATCTCAATTCTTGACTTTAGAAGATTTGATTCGATTCATGAAAGAAGCAGACGAGTTTTTAGAACGTGCAAGACTTCGAACGTTTAAAAATTAGCCTTCGCATCTTGCAGTTATCATCATCTATTGAGAAGGAATCGGGTGACATGAACATGCATCTGCTTCGTGGAAATTTGTTTTGAACCTCGTGCAAGACTTCGCGTAAAAGTCGTAAGAGTTCTGTTTGTCTTGAACCTTCTTCTTCTTTTTTAATAGTTTGAACGACATTGTCGATTAATTTTTGTTTGCTAATAGTATTACAATTCGATTTTCTATCGCAAATCGTATCGTTTTCTTTCGAAACGCGTAAATATAAATTACAATTTTTTCCTTCTTGGTTTTTTGGAGAATAATGATTTATTAAACAACGTCGACATTTATGTTGAGATTCCGTTGTGGATGATGTCGTCATGATCGATTATTTGGGGTTTTTTTTGTTTTACGAATTCTTGCAAATAATGTATATTTTAAATTTTGTATTTAAATAATTTGTTTAAAAAGTTTTGTTTTTTCTCTTTATATATATATATAAAAAGTTAAATTTTTAACATCCTTTTTTCTCGTATTAATTCAATTTTTTTCACGTTAAGGAACATAAAATTGATTAATTTCATCAAAAAATATTTTTCACATTAAAGAAAAAAAACAAAACTTTTTAACAAATTATTTAAATACAAATTCAAAAAAAAAAATATTCTTACAAATGAAGCAAACAGATAAAAAAAATTGGAAAATTTAAATGAGAAAACTGTACCTCAGTTAAACGAGATTTGTAAACTATTAAAAATTTCACATTTCAGAACTAAATCAAAAAAAATTGAAGTCATACAGAAATATTTGCGAAACGATAGAAAGGCAAATGAAATGCCGATAGCAACGACGTCAAAAAATGCATCGGTTGTGAAAAATGAGAAGAAGAAGAAAAAGATAGTAAAAGGAATCGAAATGCCGATAGCAACGATGTCAAAAAATACATCGGTTGTGAAAAATGAGAAGAAGAAGAAAAAGATAGTAAAAGGAATCGAAATGCCGACGTTGAAAAAAACCAAAAACGTTTCGATTGTTAAAAATAAGAAGACGACTAAACGAAAAGCCGTTGAAGAAGAACTTCAAGTTTCCAAAGAAAAGAAAAGAAAAACTAAAACGAAAACGAGTGATGCACTTCAGATTCTAGGCAAACGAGATATATCGAGCGAAATTCGACAAGCAATAAACAAAGGGAAAGGAAAAGAATATCTAGCATGACTCGCCGTGGAACTATTTCAATCAAAGACCGTAGAATGGGAGAGTGCGATCAAAGGTATTTTCAAAACTTTCGACGTGGTTCCCTCGTTGAAGAAAATCAATTCGAAATTGTTCATGGAATGGGTGAAGAAAAAAGTATTGGATTTGTTTTGCAAATACATGAATACGGGACTAAAAATTAAGATGATACTCCATTGTGTGATGAATAAAATCGACGTGAAGTCCGGCGAGAGCATCGTGAAAAATGCATATTTCAGATCTAATGTCGAACCCGTATTTCGAGGTTCAGATTTATCGGACGTTTTCGAAAAGATGAAAGACAAGATGTTGACGTCTCTCGCAAATTATCAACATGAAGGTAGTAATTAGACGTTCGATGAGGTGTTGAAACTCGAAATTCACATAACTGAAAACGATTCGTTGAAAGGATCTTCCTACGTGGAATTACCGTATTTCTTAGCTAAAAAACACGCCGTGGTCAACGTGAGAAATAAAGATGATCAGTGTTTTAAATGGGCAGTCACTTCTGCTTTATACCCTGTCAAAATCCATCCTGAGAGAGTTTCTCGTTACGAGGAGACTTCTAAAAATCTCGATTGGACCGGAAGATTTTAAAAGATATGTACGATTACGTCAAACCAAAATTTGGTGATAAAGCCAAACTACTGTTCAACGACACGGACAGTTTAGTTTACGAGATAGAGATGGAAGATGTCTACCGACATATATCTCCGGACGTGGCCGCGTAGCTCGACACGAGCAATTATCCCGTTGATCACCCGTCCAACATTCAATCGAACGACAACAAGAAGGTGTTGGGTAAATTTAAGGACGAGAGCGGTGGTAAACAAATCGTCGAATTCATGGGCTTGAGACCCAAACTGTATGCTTATCGTCTAGAAGATGAAGAGATCATGAAGTGCAAAGGGGTTAAAGCATGCGTGGTGAAGAAAAACATCTCTTTCCAAGAGTATAAAGATTGTCTGTTAGGAAGTGGTCCGGTGTATAAGACTATGAAATCGATTCGAAGCAAAAATCATGACTTGTATACCGAAATAGTCAACAAGATTTTGCTAACGGCTAACGATGATAAGAGATTCATGTTAGATGATAAAATAAGCACTTTGGCACTCGGACATTGGACTTTAGATCCAATTAGAGACGATATGAATGTGGATGATTGGATTCCAGATATGATTGTGGATGATAGGATTCCAGAAAATCAAGAGGAATTAGATGGATTCGAAATTATAGAAATCGATAGAGATTATGTCGAAATTATAGAAATCGATAGAGACATCGAGAGAGTTAGTTTAAAAAGAAAAAGAAAAAAAATTTTAAAAAATAACGTCATTTTAGTGAATTATAATATAATAAATAAATAAAAAAAAATATATACGCATTTATGAATAAGAAAATAAAGATATCCGTAGAAGGTGTCGTCTTACCTAACGAACCCCTATCCAACATCGATCTGTTGAATGCGGCAAAAGATTTGAAAATCAAAGATTTTCTAGGCGTGTTTTCTAGAGATGCCTTGCTAAAGAGAAGACCTCGACAATCGGAATGCGGAATTTTAAATCCAGACGATTCATCGGGTGAAGGCACTCACTGGGTGGCGTGGATCAAGAACAGGAAGAAGAAAAATTATTATTTCGACAGCTACGGAATCTCGCCGCCAAAAGAAATGAAGAACTATTTCAACAAATTAATGGTTCGTAGCAACACGGAACAAGTGCAATCACCAGATCAAGTGTTTTGCGGTCACCTGTGTCTCTACGTTCTCAAGAGATGGTCTGAAGGAGATCGGTTTCAAGACATTCTCAATGATTTACATTAGAGAGAGATTTTTTTATAGTATATATAAAGATAATAAATTATTTTAAAAAGATTTTAATAGAATAAAAACGAAAAATAAAAATAAAATAGTTCATTTTTAATAAACTGCGTTTTGAATATATTTTTTCTAAAAAACAAAAAAAAATCCCACAACAACAAGCCAGTCGATAAATTTGGTAGAAGTGACGACGAAAAAGTCAACCTAAGAAAGAAGAGGAAGACGTTTGAAGTCGACGATGGTCATGACATTGCCAACTTGGACGAACGTTACGTTCGGAGATACGAACCTCAAGAAGAACCTTTGAACATGAATGATAAGAAGCTCTACAATCTTCCCGAGCCGATAGATCTCGCAGATGCTGCGACTAAAAAATACGTCGACAGGGGGAACGCCGATTCCGAACGAATCATGCTAGATAATTACGTGGATAAAACCATGATCGATGATCTCGATCTGAAATCCAAACGTTTGGTGAACGTCGCAAATCCCATAGATCCCACCGATGCCGCAACCAAGAAATACGCGGACGACACTCACGCGAGATTCAGCAAACACCTGAGAAATAGATACGTTCAGAAAACGATGCACTCAGAATTGAACGCCAATTCTAACAAGATAACGAACGTGGCCACTCCCACGAATCCCAAGGACGTGGCGACCAAACACTATGTAGATCTGGAACAGAGAAAGTCTGACAAACGAGAAATGAAATCGGATCTGAATGCGGGATTCAACAAGATATTGAATCTGTCGAAGGTCGACGACACGGATGCGGACTCAACCGCGGTCAACAAGGGCTACGTGGATTCTGCCGTGATATGATCACAAGAATACCTAGAATCGCAAGTGGACGATCTCTACCTGAACAAACAATCTGGCAGAACCATGGAGGGTGGTATCGACATGAACGGTAAGAATTTATTCGGACTCAGTCACAATCCCGAATTCGATTCCAGCGCGGTCAGCAGAAAGTACGTGGACGACAACTCGGTCTGGAAAAAGGGTGACATCATGGAAGGTAAACTAGACATGGGTGGACACGCGCTCACGAATCTACCAGATCCCATGAACATGACGGATGTCTGCACCCTGATTTCGGTGGTGGAGAAAGTCAAATATGCTAGACAATTGATCACTGTGTGAGCCGAGGAGGCCGGCACCTTAGATGAAAGAAAAGCTGAGTGGTCTTTCGGAAATGGAGGTAGCGGATCGAAACATGGTCAGGTGGGATATCCCATGCCGCTGGGAGGTGAAATCCTTTGAATGAGTCATCAATCTCATGGTGAATGGAGTAGAGAGCGATAAGAGATACAGCATCGAAAAGACTGAGAATCAACACGCGAATGTTAGCACGTTCGGCACGCCTCTCAAAGTGAACCCCGGAGACAGGATTAATTTCGTTACGAAAACCAATAATCCCGAAGCCGCCACTTCCGTGGTGAGTCTACTGATCGAATTAGTTCCTTTGAACAAACAGTTAAGCGTGGAAAATAATGAATTAAAAAAAAAAAATAATGTGTGATTTATTAAAAAACAAAAACAAAAAAAGTAATGAGATTTAGAAAGATGTTCAATCTCTCTAGATCACATTACTTTATTTATTTATTCATTTTTTTTTTTGAGGTTTTGTTTTAATACGTTATTTCTCATAATGTTTCATCTCATGAAATTGGATCACCTATCTTGAAACACGCGTCAACATCTATTTTAGCATTTCGAAGAGCTTTTATAAATTCTCGAAAAGCAGTCGGTCCTCTATACGTCAACGTGTCTAAAAGTTTTCTGGTCTTATCTTCTATCAAGATTTTACTTTCGATTTCACGTCTCATATAATCAGTCAGTATCAAAGGTTCTGTTTCGACTAAAGTGTCTAGAATTATTGCTAACGAATCTTGCGAAATATTTTTAATCAAAACACGTCTGTTTCTTCTTAAGTATTCTCTTTCTTTATCATTCATTTTTATAATAATTTTTTAATTTTATTTATACTTATATTTTTTTTTTCACACTCGTCTCTCATCGAATGATCGACATCTTATTTCCATCCAATTCGAATTGTAATTCTCTATCTGACAGGACCAGGGCGAAGGCTTCAGTTTTTCTCGGCACGTTCCTATCGAATTGCATCTTGATCTGAATGTCTAAGACGCTACTCTTGAGTCGTTCACTCTGTTTACTGACGTCGAATATGAACATGGGATACATCGACTTGTATTCGCCGGGAGATATGTTAGGGTTGCTCATCAATTCGTCTAGACCATGATACTTCTTTCTAAAATCAGCGGCATCGCCATACAGTCTGCACAAATCGTTCTTGTCGAACGACGCTTTGTAATCGATTGCTGGATATCTCGTGGCGTTCAGAAACACTTGCATGTTTCTCAAACTGCAATGGTCGAACAGCGATGCATTCTTTTCCTGAGACCCGTCCCTATCGGTCTGAAATGCAACCACAATGAAACACGGTCTCTCGGAAGCGGATTTCACCGTCAATCTCCAATCGAAGTGATTCATGGAGGGTGGAATGCTAGCCGTGTCGCACTGTCTCATTCTAAATCCCACGGGTAATTTACTCTTGGATTCTATGATCTTGTAGAGACGCGCTTTTTCCACAATCGAAGACTCCACGTGCGGAACGAACCACGATATCTTGTGTAGAGTTATCTTACCCGCATTGGTCGCAGTGAGTCTCACTATTGCGTCGTCGTCTCCTTTTTGAATCAACGTCAGATTGTGTTTGAATCCGTACATGATCTTGTTGTAAACCGGGATGAAACACAGATTCTATCTCTTGTCCGGATAGCATGTATTTTATATTACTGAATAGATGCATGATGCCATTATTGGCTAGAGTAACCATGCCGTCGGCGGCGTAGTCGCTCCCATCTTCCTTGGTGAGACATCCCTGCACCACTATGTAATTCTCGCTAGGATGTATGAATAGATCTTGAGTTTCGACGTTGATTCTTATCTCTCCCACATTGTTCAAACTCGTTCCGGTTACCGGTTCGTATTCGTGAACCTCTTATTCTTGAATACTTTCATCTTTCACTATGCTTTGTGCTATATCTAGTATATTTGTCATTTTAAAGGATTTTTAGGTTTTTTTTGTTTATTAATTAACTTGCTTTCTTTATCTAAAAATAGTTTTTAATTATTTTTTTATTATTATTTTTCTCTCATATATATATATGTGTAAACAAGAAAATATTAAAGAAAGTAAATAAAAGAAATTTGTTTTCTTTATCAAAACATTGTCTTCTGTAATTGTTGTTCGTAAAACTTTCCGATGATCTCTTCTCCATCCAAAGCTTCGATTTCGTAAGTCACCGGATCGGTGTGAAATATTTTGATTATCACGAAGATTTCCGAGGTCCATCGAGGAGTATAACCCTTTTCGAAGTGCTTCTTATAAGCGTAGATTCTCACTCGATCACCGACCGCAAATTTCGGCGTTCTAGACTTCTTCCTAATCTTAGATCTTTCAGGATATAGATTCGCGTAGACCCGTTTTTCATTTCGAGGATCGCTAGCTTCCACGGGAGTCATCTTGATCGATCTGTGTCGCGTGTTGTTGTAATCTTTGGCCAGACCGTTCAGAGCGTATATGTATTTCTTGGTCGAATTCGCCGTGAAGTATCTGTGCATCTTTTCCTTCATCGTTCGATTCCAACGTTCCACCATGCTGGCTTTCTCTTCGTTTTCGATCAAGTAGAGGTCTACCAATCGATGAACATGCTTGTTGTAGAATTCCTTTCCCTTATCCACCCACAATTTACTCGGTTTTCGAGAAGACGAGTCGAACACCCTCTTCAGAGCCTCGGCGACGCAAGGTCCCGATTTATTCTTCAAAGCTCTGATCCAACCGTATTTGGAAAACACGTCGATGACCGTCAATAGATATTTGACGCCCTCGTTCCACCTCAAAAACGATCTCATGTCGATCAAGTTGGCAGACCATATATCATCCAAACCCTTCACGAACACCCTTCTCTTTCGAAATTTACGCACTATGGGTTTGTGTAACTCCTCGGCCAATTCGCTCGTCAATAATCGTTTCTTCTTCTTTTCCGATGCGCTTTTTTGTTTGAACGCCCCATCCGAATCGACGTTTCGCACCGATCAGATTGCTGACCAGCGAACGTTCTATCTTCTCTCTCCTGGTCGGATTCGATATGCCTCTCAATTTCCCCAACATGTTTTTATCGCAGACGTCGTTGCGAGTCTTGGTGTAGGGATGTCCGGCGTAGCACAGACCGTGATCATACGCGGCCACGTCCACCCTAATCACAGGTTTGCTCCAAGATTTGGGTGCCAGATCGGCATTGAGTCTCTTGTTCAATTTCGTTCCGGGTCCCGTGAAACTGTGACCGGGCAGATGCATTTCGAAAGGTAGATTATTGATCATTTTATTCACGATGCCTTTACCTTTGCTCGCGTTCTTTTTTTTGATGAATCGAGTCTTGACAGAACCACACACGTCGCAAATTCCGCGAAGCATCTGTCTGTCATTTTTAGTTCGTACTTCTCGAGAATTACTCGTCTCGGTAACTCTCTTACACTTTACGCAATACATTTTTTTTTAAGAGTTATTTAAATTAATTTTGTTTTTATTTTATATATAAATTTAATAATTAATTAATTCTGTTCTTATTATATATATTTTTTTTTCAATCGCTGCTCTTGAGTACTATCATCTTACTGAATTCCTCCCTGGCCTCTTTCCTCCCCTTTTCCACGAGAGAATCCTTCATCTCTTCCTTGGTGATCTGACGAGACTTGATTCTCACGGCTTCTTTCATGGCATCGTATTTCATTTTCTCGCTCAATATCGCGAAGTATTCTCCGTCCGATATCCTACCATATTTCAATGCCATAGAGATCATTTCGGATTTCGTGTCGATCTTGGAGTCGGCCAAGACGCGAATCTTGTCGTGTTTCCTTGCCTTCAGATATAATTTCCTACTCAAAAAGTTTCCGAGCATGCTAAACAATCCGGTGGCGAGAGCCACTCCTTCTACGGTCAACACGATCGGAATGCTGACCGCGGTCGACAACAATCCGATGCCGGCCGCGTGTAAACCCATGGAAATCATGATGAGTGTCGTGTCGATCGTGTTGACGAATTTCACGAAACGCGAATTCTTCTTGAGAGAATGACGAGAATCTCTCTCTCGAGTTAGATACTCACTCTTGGATTCTACTGATTTGATCGATGCGATACCTCTCTCCTCTTTCTTTTTCTTCTAGCGATGGTGCCATTGGCAAAATGCTGATCAGCTTCTCATCCTCATCGTCCACTAACGTCGGATACAATTTATTTCTGGTTCTCATTTTTGTGTTTTTTTTCTTTCTAATATTAGATAAAAAATTTATGTGTGTATTTATTTATTTTATTTTCTATTCTCCCTTATTTTATATCAACGAGAAACTTAGACGTATGCTTCATTGAACAATAATTTCATGATGCATCCCTTATCTCGTAAAGTCAGACTTCTACGCGCCAATTTCTGTTCTTCCAAAACTGTGGGCTTGCTTTGATCCTTACAGAAGAGTAATCTCTTCCAAAACGCGATCACTTCATCGATTTGAACGCGTTCGAACGCCGGTTCGAAATACTTGACGACCATATCTTCCCTTTCCATCCACAGACACGAATGATTCTCGTGATCGAAGTCTAGGTGATCCCGACATCCGACGCATCGTTCTAACAAGAGACAACCTAGTTGTTCGTTCACGCAGAATGCGTAGGCCCTCATCAGCATTTTTAAAGGAAACCTTACTCTAATAGTCTGAGAATCGCTCATGATTTACGTATTTATTTTTTTATTATCTATTCGATTTGATATATTATTTTTTTAAATAACTATTTATTTATATATTTTTTTCTCTCTCCTATATATATATCAATCACTTTTTTTTATTTCTTCAGGAACATGTGTTAGTTTTACTTCAGAAAACGTGACAGTGGGTTTGCAGATTCAGGGACACCTCTTTTCCGTGTACCCTACACGATTCGATTTCCGATGTAAAAATCCGCAAATGGATTTCCGTGTACGCCTCCATAGGATTTCAGTGTTAAAATCGTGTACGGACGCGGATGATTTAGAATCGACAAGATGATGATTTAGAAACGACAAAACGTTTTTTTGCTCGCAATTTAACACTGAATCCTATGGGGAAACCCATTTACGGATTCAAAGACAAAACGGTACATGTATACATACGTAAAATTTCATGCATTTTTTTTCACTCTTGGATACAATCAGTGGTCTTTGAATCCGCAAAGCGGATTCTAAGACACCCTAAAAACATTAAAATCGTGTACCTGTACACGATTTTAACACTAAATCCTATGGAGGTGTACATCGATGTACGTGTACATGTACACGTACATGTACACCTGTCCCTGAATCCGCCTCATATACCTACTTGCTGATGTCTCCTTTACTTACCAAAATTCCAACTCCGTTTCAAATCGGAAAAAAATTCAAAATTTCAATTGTTACTCTTTACAACTACAGTGTACGCAATATCGAGCTTCATAAGTATGCATGGGGGCGCGGTGGCGTCGCGGTAACCGGTTCTCGTCAGATCACCAAAGTTAAGCAACGTCGAGCGCCGTTACTAGTTGGATGGGTGACCATTTCAGCGACTGATTCGTGCTTCCGCGTTGTGTCCTTGGGCAAGGCACTTGACCCCGATTGCCTACATGGGGGCACGATGACGCCGTGTACTAAGGCGTACTGCACGTCGATGGTGCGCATGTCTTCAACCAATCTAACCCTGCCTGTGCCGAGGTGCAGAGTTCAGAGTTACGATGTTGGTAACGGTTTGATGATTTTTTACGGTTTGATGATATTTGGTATCAGAATAATTTTAAGCATTCCCACGGAGGGAGTCGACTGAAGCTGTGGCTGGCATTGTCCATTCGTATGCTTGAAATGACTCGGAGACCGCTCACATTTTTATAACTTTTAAAGCGACAATTTTACTGCATCCGTGGTTAACAATCCCTAAACGCGATTTCTCATCGCAGACCACACTCATTCATGTCGTCCCCTGAATTCCAATGTGTTCTATGTGCCTAGTGGCACATAGAACACATCTGGGACTCGGGGACGATATGTTGCCAGCTTGTGGCATGACCAGTATCATGGTAAACAACATTCTCAATTTCGTGTGTTGAATTGAGTGTGTTACATTCTTTTACAATACACAACTCATCTCTCTTAGTGTCTGACAGAATGAATGGTTTTACACGATTAAAATATTAACGATGATAATTATGCTCTATTTTCAAGAGAATCGTGACCATTTCAGCTCTGAAGGTCTCCATTGAAAACATCGATGTTTTCATAATTGCTGAAAGGAGTGTGTGTGTGTATGTGTGTGTGTGTGGAAGGGGGGGGAGGCTACATGTACTCCATGCATGCCTGCAGTCACGCATGTATTGGTCAGCCCCGGTTTAGTTTAACTGAATTTCTTTAAAGGTCACAGCTCGCATGTTCAGTTGTATATTTATAGACAAAAAAGGCATACACGTATTTATTTATATGTGTTTGCCCATTAAAAGCCGAAAATCGCTGAGAAATAAATAGCGGTGTTTATTTTCATAAAAACGACAATCGACCATCGTATTTGTAAAAATCTGTGATCGTATTTTATTCCGACCGCGGAAGTCGAGAAATTGGGTAATAATAATAACAACAACACTTCGGTCGGCCGCTGATTTGTCGCGGTTCTCAGGTGAGAAGGCATTGAAGAGCCCTGGGCTTCCAAATGCCCCCTATCCGCACGCCTCTCCTCTCCTCCCAACACCCAGAGTCGGACTGCCCGATGACATCCCGTACCCACTCTTCCCAATCTCCCCGATAAGCATACTAACTCTCTTGTGTCACCTACCAACCACATGTCCTTCATTCTGCCACCCCACTTCCCCATCAAACTCCCAGTGAATCTTATTCTGTTAAGACTTGTATTTTTGGACATTCTAATACAAAGTGTTCCAGGGTCTCCACTACGCCTTGACTACACATTTGGCATTCATTTTCATTGTCTTTCTCAGTTTTCCTCACGCTCCAGCGACCGCGACCTCATCTTGAACAAGAGTGCCCCCCACCCCCTCCCATACGTGCTATCAAGGTACTCTTCAAAAACCTGGCATCTCTTTATGACGCAGGTCACCCAATGCCCTATTTGCTTTGGGCCCCTCTCGCCAATTCATGTTACAGTCCAACATGACTTTTTTTCTGACGAGTTTTCCCCTGGGTTGTGACCAAGCCAGAAAATAAGCAGACTGTCATCTGCAAAATGAGGTCCCCAGAGGGTGAATGTAGTTATGCTACCCTGCATAGCAGGGTAGCATCACTAATTTTACCCTCTGTGAACCTCAATCTGAATCAGGGTCTCAAAAGTAAACAGAAAGAGGTACCGAGAGGATAAATTGGCCCACTGTATGGGATAGCACCATCAAATTCACCCTCTGGGGACCTCATTCTGCAAATGACAGACTTCTTATTTTCAGGCCTGGTTGTGTCTGAGATCTTCATTGAATAATTTTCTATTAACACCCTCCTATTTTTGTGTATCCACCCTGTCTTTGTATTTTAATTCCAAACATTCCGGAACATTAACTTGCACAAACGGCTGTCGGGGAGATTTTCCGAATAGTTAAAATAGATAGAGTTTCATTAAGTCTATGCTGTCCTTAATCCTCATCCACCCAAGCTTATCCCTTATAGCTTCTAGTGCTGCGGCATTACTCGTCCCCGTTATCCATCAGCCTGCATCATTCCGCGGGGTTTTCAAGCTCTTAAAGCTGTTTGGTTTAGAGGTATCACCATCGTACCAAA
Organism: Pictodentalium vernedei; assembly: GCA_031216915.1. Taxonomy (NCBI): domain Eukaryota; kingdom Metazoa; phylum Mollusca; class Scaphopoda; order Dentaliida; family Dentaliidae; genus Pictodentalium; species Pictodentalium vernedei. The sequence goes on along the minus strand of CM062297.1, from coordinate 727,113,841 downwards.
TGTTATACTTGGTACACCCACCATTTCCCAAATTGTTTTCCCCACGAAAACCTTATTGAAGCTGTTTCTCCCTATAAGTTTCATTTTATTAAGGATTCGCTTCCCCTTAACAGTTAGTTTATTCTTGAGGTTTCGGTAGACGCATCTTCCCGTAATGTTTATATGTACCCATAAATACTCGTAGCCACATGTCTCTCCCACACTAAGAAGTTTGCTGCCACCGGAATAGAGAACTCCCCCACTCTCCACTTTCGAGTGGGGTCCACTTTACGACCCATGGGTATAACTTTGTTTTTTCTTTCATTTAATTCCAGTCTCCATTTCTTCCCATATGTCCCAACAATTGGCAGAAGTTTCTCTAGCCTCCACTTCGCTTTCTGACACTAGTTCCATATCATCTTCGAAAAACAGCCCCGGGATCTTCAGGTCCCCAACTGCTACCCCCTCGTCGCAATGCAGGAGTTCGTCTCCCAAATCTTTGATGAACAGTACGAAAGGAATAGGCAAAAGGATGCACCCTTGTTTCAGGTCCATCTCCATATAGGCACATGTTTTGTCGTTATGTTATCCAGACTAAGTTCACTTTGTAATGCTTTCAGAGATCCCACAAACTCAACTCTCAGGCCCAGGGCCTCAAGCTTCCGCCACATATCCTCTCTCTTCACTCTATCGTATATCGTGTGCCCCTTTCACACCCAGATAGGCCATAAATATCTTTTTCTTTTTGACTTTCGCAGATTCTATCATTTGACCCTTTCTCGTCGACCACATCATCAATACATCCTTTTTTCCCTTTTTGTGTATAAATGTGACCTTGCTTTCTCTCCGCTCTTTTGGAACCTCTTGTTTTTTTTTCTCTGACTAAATTGAATAAGGCCGTTATTTCCTCTCTCCCATTTTTTAGGAACTCGTTAGGAATTTCGTCCATCCCTCCCGTTTTTCCGTTCCTTAATTTTGAGACCACTTTTCGTACCTCCTCGGTTTTTATTTTGCCGCACACGAGGTTCGATAAATTTTCCTCGACCTCAATGTGGCACTCCGGTGGGTTCCCTATGTCCCATCGCTTATGGTCTACCTTTGTCCAGTGCTTGGCTAGCTCTGAGATGATTTGGTCTTGTATCGTCTGTGTTTCTGCCCTCTCCTTTAATACTCTGTGAATTACTTTCTTTGCTCTTTTTATTCACCCATTTCCAAAATAAGTTCGAATTCGAAGCCCCTGTCATTCTTATCGTCGTAATGAGATTGCAGTTTCGCACCTGTCGTTTTCACTTTATTTCGTGCTCCTGGTTTTCTTCTTTTGCTTGCCTGGCCTCATTCCCCCCCCCCCCCTCCCTCCCCCAGCTCTCTACTCCTTCATTTGACTTTTCTACCCCATGCCCTTTTCAGTTCGTCATTCACTCTGTATCCAAGTCCCGTGTTGGCATCCTAATCGTTCCTATACTTCTTCCCATGCCTCCACTAGGCTCATAACTGTGGCATCTGTCATTTCCTGGGCACAGGCCTCCCTATGCACATTCAAGAGCTTCGATTTCAATTTGTCTTCAGACTTCGCCCAGTTAGCATACTTTCTGAGACCCCAAATATCCCCGAAGCTTCCCTTGTTTCTCACTGGATTTTTTTTTCCCGATAGCAACTATAATCAAGTTGCTGTCACCATCCAACTCACTTTTACCCTCATCGTCCATATCTACCTCTATCACCTCCCTCCATAAATCGATATTTGTGAGATTGTAGTCGATTGTTCTGTCGATCCCCTCCCAGGTCCATTTCCCCTTAAACCTCACATCCCTGTTCAAAATCTTCAGACTGAGCTCACTTGTGAAGTCCAACAGTTTCCTTTCATTCCTGTTGACTTTCTTATCCCCGCCATAGATGCCTCTTCCTTGTCTTCCTTGTTAAAGTCTTCCATCAGAATTATATCGAGTCCCCTGTCTTCTAGTCCTGTGATATTGAACCTCAGTGCTGAGTATTTTGAGTCATTCCACTCAGGTTTACGCCCCCCCCCCCCCCCCCACTGCACACTGCACAACCCCAGTGGCAACACTTTTAGTTTTTAGATTAAACTTGACCCTTCCAATTTCTCTAGATGCCTCAGCCGAGGTACTGACATCTGCCAGATCTGTGATCAACGACGTTTTTAAATCTTATTTTATGTACATGCCTACCCTTCCACTTTTTCTGACCTACAGTTTGTCCCACATCTATCCACGCGCACCCCCTTACTTGGTCTACCCGTTCCTCGTGTCTTAACCACGTCTCGTTTGAGCCCATGACAGCAAACTCCTCTCCCTCGATCAGTTTACATAGCTGTTTCACTTACTTCCCTGTGGAGACCATGGATATTACTGTACCCAACTTTCAGATTACTGGATACCTGGCTTCTCACCTTTGATTCTGTTGTTTCCTGGCGGTAACCTGATAATCTCGTTCCCTCCTCTTGTTGATCTCATCTGTTTCCACTTTTGCTATTGCCTCTGGCCTCCCATCAATCTCGTCTCCAAAAATACACCAAAACGTGTCCTAGAGGTCAATAAAGGGTATATTCCAACAGCACAATACTCCTCCAACTCCTCATTCAATGCCATAGACCTTGAGATCGCATGTGTTCTCAGTTGTGGATTGAAATGACTGGATTGTTTGTTTGTTTGCTTGCTTGCTTTCAGCTAGTTAATGGACAGTAATATAACACAAAGACAACCTGCATTTTACTTTTTCATTCGCGACTTTGTCGCTTGTGAAAGTAATATGAAAATACGTGACACGTAATGGTGCACACCCAATATTGTTAATTTCGGTAAATATTGCAGGCCCCAAGCAAGATTTTTCAGGAAAGAGATGGTATATATCGCAGAAATAGCAGCGGTTATGTGAAATATAACAATTTGCCAAAACATGTTGTACAGCGACATGCAATAAACACAGAACCACATATGTATGTTCATATGTTAATGTGGCGACAAATAAGGCAATCGAGAAATTTTGAAAGCGGGCGGAAGGATCAAACTTCAGACAAGCTATAGTAAAACAAACCTTCATTTTTTAAACTGACAAAAGATCATAATTCAATAGCAAATAGGTTCAATAGGGTTTAACAACACTTTCAAAAACCAAGGCTATATTATAAGCGGGATTGTACGTCAATTTCAATAACTAAGGTTATTATATCACGTTGTTAGTTCCCAAGATCATTCCCATCCTACAATACCTAGACGAGCAAAATAGTCGTACGTGGAGTCACTCGTTCAGGCAATTACTCTATGGCTCATTTGTTCGATGGGATTCTGTTCGGTCGAGCAATCTGAGATGGTTATCAAGCCTGTACTAGTGCTAGTAATGGTACAAGGCCGCAAGAGTGGAAGAAGACTGTGGGATTTGGTGACTACTGTAAAATCTAATTATAGGACAGACGATGGCAATATTGGGAAAATCAGTAATAGTGGTGTTGGGGATATGAAGATCATGGAGAGGTCTAGAACTGGGCAGATGCTAGGAGCCTAGGAGCTAAATTATCATCAGGTATATATAGTACTGCATCATCATGTCATAGGTATCCTCCTATACACCGATGAGCATTAAGAGCCGTAAAAGAAATCGCTCTTTCGATACTCATCTGCTCAATGGGATTTGAGTCGTTCGAGTAGTGACTTTTTCAGTAACTGCTCAAAAGCTTATTAGCTCGATAAGATTCGAGACGTTCGAATAATACCTAACCCTGCTTGATTGTATTTTGGGTTTGAGGATTATAGAGGACTTCGTTATACACGGGAAAGGCAAAAACAGAGACGGCCAAGACAAAATAGTCTGCTGGGATAGGCAGAAATGGGACCAGTAAAAGGCAAAACAGGCCAGGAAATAGGATAAACCACAGAAAATATCGGGATAGATAAAATACCGAGACTATGGTGCACATCCGAAACAATACAGTTAATCTTATACAAAGGAATGTGTCTATTGTTGGGCAAAAATAAGAATTCTAGGGGACAACAGATAGAAACCGAATATTTAGTGGAAAATCCGCACTAGTAAAAGAACTGTTGGATTTATTTGGGTGATTTTACAAAGTATTCGAACAAATACAATTACTCATACCAGGGAACGCACCTTAAAGCACTGTATGCTACTCTTTTAAGCCCAATATTGAGGAATCTGTGCCACATAAAGTTGTTTTGATGGTTTAGAGAGATTGGCTGGATGTTTGTGGTAATTCGATGTATTCTAGTTCACTTCAATTTATCCACATGGGACCTCTGATCATTCATTTATCACTACGTGATACTATTATAAACCCTAGGTGGTCCGTCTCGGTAGTTTTGGATTATTAAGAGGGATTGTCGGATTGTTTGCTGTAATTCAAATTACTCCTATTCAATCGAACACACCCTCCGAACCCACCCCTTTCCTACTAGAAGGTTTTGGGTCACATAGCAACCATGTGCTACCATAGAAACCAAGATGGCGGCCTCAGATATACAAAATGGACGACGTACACTCGTCTCACCTCAACAAAACGCGCTGCGCATGTACACTAGGACCACGTATCACTATGGGGATGTTGTCACAAGATGGCGATCACGCACGCTACCATGACAACCAGAAATGAAGTAACTGGGCCATGTGCCTATGACGTCACATGAGATCCGGCCAATGTGGTCGATCGGGTACATGATCTACTACTAACATCAAACAGAGAGATCCACGGTTCGATCCCCAGCAGGGGTAACTGCGTTGTGTCATTGGGCAAGGCACTTAATCACGATTGCTCAAGTGGGGGCACGGTGGCACAGCCATGGGGGCGTTCTGGTGGCACCCCCCCCCCCCCACCCCACAAAACAAAAATAATTCCGATAGGATCACCGATCCAATGTCGAGTTGTGACAGTACAAAAGTGGGTTTAATCATTATCATCTTATCATCCGGAAACTAATTGTTTACAATTTACTATGTGAAGGGTCACTGTGACCTTGACATTTGACCTACTGATTCCAAAATAAATAGGGCTCTTTCTTGCAATAATGCCAACCTACCTATGAAGTTTCATGAACGTGGGTGGAACCATTGTCAAATTATCATCTGGAAACCAATTGTTTACGATTTATTATGTTAAAGGTCACTGTGACCCTGACCTTTGACCTAGCGAGACCAAGATAAATAGGTGTCTTCCACTCACCTAGGCCAACCTACCTATGAAGTTTCATGAATGTGGTTTCAACCGTAGTCAAGTTAGCATCCGAAAACCAATTGTTTACAATTTACTATGTTGAAGGTCACTGTGACCTTGACCTTTCACCTAGCAAGTCCAAAATAAATACGGTTCTTCATCTCACTGATGCCATCCTACCTATGAAATGTTATGAACGTGGGTCGAACCATTATCAAGTTATCACCCGGAAACCAATTGTTTGGATTTACTATGTTCAGGGTCACTGTGACCTTGACCTTTGACCTAGTGAGTCCAAAATAATAGGGTTTTTCCTCTCTTGAACGCCAACCATTACCTATGTATGACGTTTCATGAATGTGAGTTTAACTATAGAGAAGTTATCATCCGGAAACTAATTGTTTACAATTTGCTATGTTCATGGTCACTGTGACCTTGACCTTTGACCAAGCAAGTCTAAAATAAATAGGGTTTTTCCACTCACCGATGCCAACCTACCTATGGAGTTTCATGACGTGGGTCGAACCATTATCAGGTTATCATCCGGAAACCAACTGTTCACACCCGCCCGCCATTCACCAAACTATAAGTCGAGCTTTGACTTCGTCACAACTTGACTAAATAAGAGGCTGTAATCGCTCACCTGCCAAAGTGGTTCAAAGAAGTATTTGGGGCCACATTCAGTTATACGTGGTTCATCAACTCTACAAAGGAATGAAGTCATGAAAGGCAAATTTTATGGAAAAACACTAAGGAATCGATTTGAACAAACCTAACATGCTCCCCATGCCACCCCCACCCCGCCCATAGAGAGCCCAAATAATAAGCCAGAGACTCAAATTGAACAAACTTGAACCTGAACCCCCATGAGATGTTTTATACCAAATACAAAAGAATTCTGGCCGGTGGATCTGAAGGGGTTTTAAAAGAAATGTCCTCACATTGTATTAAGTTAAACTTTGGGCTCAAACAAGGAGCCACAATATTTACCCAGGTAACCAATTTGAACAAAACTGAAACTGACCCACCGCAAGATGCTGCATACCAAATATGAATGGATTCTGACTGGTGAATCTGAAGAAAAAGATTTTGAAGAAATTCCCTCATATTGCACTAAGTTAAAATTCAGGCAGCCCAAATATAAACCCAGGGACTCGATTTGAACAAACTTGAATCTGACCTCCCCCCCCCCCCCCCCCCCCCCCACCCCGTACAGATGTTGTATACTAAACAGGAAAGGATTCTGACTGGTGGATCTGAAGAAGAAGAAGAAGAAGATTTGTAAAGAAATTTCCTCAAATTGCACAAAGTTAAACTTTGGGCTCCAATAGAGAGCCCAAATACTAACTGAGGGGCCCGATTTGTACAAACTTGAATCTGACCCCCCCCCCCCCCCCCCCCTAGAAATGTTGTACACCAAATATGAAAGCATTCATACCAAATATGCAAATTTTTTAAAGAAATTTCCTCATATTTCACCAAGTTAAAATTCGGGCTCCTAGAGGGAGCTCAATGATGGTTCTGGAGAAGTAGATTTTTTAATTTTTTTTAAAAAATGTCTGGGTGCTAGCAGAGTAATGCCCCTTGTGGTTCGGCGCGGCAAGGCTATTTGTACAAACTTGAATTGACATATAAGGAACATGCACACCAAATTTGGTTCGATTTGGTCCAGTAGTTTGGGAGGAGAAGCCAATAATGTAAAGTTCACGACGGACGGCAAGTGATAAGTTGAGTTCCCTTCGGTGAGCTAAAAATCAGCCATATGCTCTCCCCCGCCCCCCTCCAAGTTAACCCATACACGGAACATCAGGCAAGACATTTTAATATCGAGATATTTATACTTGCAGGATGTATAAGGAGGAGGGGTGCGTAATAGCAGATTTATGTGTGATATCCGACCTATCTCAGTTTAATGACACCAATGTTGTCGATTATTTGCCAGACTCGAGAGAAAAAAACGTTGCCGGTGTTCCGTCGAGCCTTTACGAAATAATGTCGCCGTTATTTGGTAATTTATCCGTTTCTTCTGGTCCGGGTTCGCTATTTAAAAGAAGAATATCTTGGGGCGGTAGGAAAATAGGAATCATTCATAAAAGTAAGACAGTAATATTATTTGATGAGCAATTGCTGCCAGTTTTAAAAAGCATGAACCGGCTATTTCTCTTCATTTTGTGTGATATCATTAGACATACTCATTCAATTCTATTCATTTAGTTTCCTATTTTCAGTCGAATGTTTCAACAAAAAAACCTTCACTATTGGTATGGCGAGGGCCGGTCGCCGGGCAGGTGGCCCTTTTTGCTAAAAAACTTAGTTATTTCTGGACGGATTTTGATATTTGATTTGTGGCTTGATATTCACGTGCAACACCCGATGACGCAAAATAGGGCGTGTCCACGCTTTTTCGCAAGAGTTATGACCCTTTGTTAAAATCTACTAATTTTGAGCTTGATAGCGCGATACTTCAACGAACTTCAACCGATTTGACAGATATTTGGCACGTGGGTTTCAAGGACCAATGTCTTGGTCGAGTTCGAAAACGGGCTCGGTCCGATGTACGGCTGAAGAATTATTCAAATTTTGTTCTTGATACTGATGATACTATTCAAAGCGCCATAACTTGAACAACTATCAACCGATTTGATTCTTTTTTTATTGTATGGGTTTCCAGGATAATTATCTCGAACAAGTTCGAAAATGTTCCGTCGGATATATGACCGCAGAATTATTGAGTTGACGTAGTCATTTTGTTCAAATTAGTTATTTAGAAAAAGGTCCTCTCGAGCTTATTGGTTCATAGTTTCACCGTTGTGTTTGCCACGAAAACACGACCTCACATCGGCGATGCGGATCATTTCTATAAATAGAGTTGTCGAGTTGACGTTCGTTTCGTGATTGATCATAATTCAATGATTCACATAGATTATGGGTACGTTTCCGTGGGCCATTCGGAATGTATTCAGAATTCACCCGACTAGTGTGTCATGCGCAGTTCAATTACAGAATCTTATTCTCAAGGAAACGTTCATTTGACGTTAAATGATATTCAGAATGATCGATATGGATCAAGACTGCGCTTCTCGTTGAAGAATTCACAGACGACACAGAAAAAGTTGGTTGCGTTATCGGCAGCTAACAAGAATTATTCTGTGCACAGGCACTCAACAAATTATCAGATTTGATCATTTTTAATAAAATATATCTTATATTATCAATACTAAAAAAATTAGTGTTGATAATATAACATATATTTTATTAAAAATGAAATTTGATAATTAGTCAAGTGCCTGTGAATGGAAGTAGATTCGACACCTAATGTAAAGTTCTGCAAAGTGCAAAACCTTTGGGAACTTTTAACCTTGCAATAGCTTTCAACAATGTTTTATTTTATGGTAGAGTGAGTCGTGGCTGATACAATTTGGTCTCAACACCGAATTGGAATTATAAGAATAGTATGAATTTATTTTGAATGGTAGAGTGAGATGTGGCTGAAACAAATTGGTCTCAACACCGACACGGAATTATAAAGATAGTCTCAGTTTATTTTTCTATGAAATTAGAGAGCTAAAATATAGACGTAGGTACCAGGATAAGGCGTCGCCTCACAGAAACGTGGCCAGTAAATATATATGGGGCCAACAGGAGTCGTGTGTTACGGCTTATTTCTAAATAGGTCAGTGGCGCAGTGTGTATTTGGGGCGGGGGGGGAGGGTCCGGTCAACATGCCAAGTTGCATAATTTAATCACCTACTGCATGAAGATTTTAGGCGTGTGGCTGCCGTGTGCTGTAGAACAGGGAATTAGAGAGTCCGAAAGATTTTCCGTATATGATACGGCAGTAAAACTCGCAAGAAGAAACGGAGGTTGGGGCGCGTGTTGGATACCAGTCACAAAAAGTCGACTAAAGACCAGGTGGCTGTCACATGTTTGGGCTCGCTGTATAAAGTCGGTAGAGCTGCATGGGACTTTGCTCCGAGTCCTCGCGTGTTAAAGCGAATGGGCCGCAGCAGTACAGTGTTACATGGGGTAAAGCATGATAAGGCCCATATGGGTGGGGCGCAATTCTGTAGTCGCTGTTGAGTCAAAGAGGTGTTGTAGGCTACTAGAGTGACATCGCAAAAGAGTCATAGGCACGAACGACGTCAGAGCGAGAAGGTGGATGTGCACTGAGAATATTCGTGTCACTGTAACAGTGGGGGGGGGGGGGGGGGGCAATGGCGGATACAAGAATTCTCAAAGGAGGGGGGGGGGGGGCGAATTGTGCAGATGCCGAAGGCATCTGCCGCGAGTGCCGAAGGCACGAGCTTTTGTAGGGGGGTCTGGTGTTCTCCCCCAGAAAAAATTTTGGAAATAAGCGACCAAATGGGGCATTCTGGTGGCTTCTGGGTCGAAATCCTCTTGAATTTTTGAACGGCTAATTAACACTTTTTGAACAGCATGTTTCAGAATTTCAAATTCTGTCATACGTTCAAGACAGAATTAGAAAATTTGAAATATGCTCTTCAGATCCGTTTACCATAATATTGCATTTTGGACACACTGTTTACGGTCATAACCGACTTAACCTCAGGAGAACATTGCGATCTGCCAGCGTTTGAAAGTTTTCAGCAGTCAGCCCTCTAGGCTTAGGTACCCCATGACTATGCCAATCAAGATCCTTACCCATAATTGGCATAGCCGTGGGGTACCTCAGGCTAGGGGTATGTAACACCTCAAAATCATGCTGTGTCGGTGATGCTATGAATGAAAACGACCAGTAGATATATTTTGCATAATTTCAACGGTATATTTGTTTTCCATAGCGAATGGTGATGGAGGAAATAAATGTCGTGTATGTTTTTACTACATAGGATACAACCAGGGGCGGCGGAAGATTCCATAAAGTGGTGGTGGTGGTGGGGGGGGGGGGGGGGGTGTCACCGATTTCATGGAGCATCCAAGAGATGCGAGAGAGAGAGAGACGTGGGGAGACGTGGTGAGGGAGGGAGATAGAGGCGGGCGGAAGTGGGAACAAAAACTTGTTAAATTCAAAGAAGGGTGCCAGTTCATATACATTAGTCCAAATTTAGCCCGATAGACAGAAATGTATTTGTTTGGTTTGGTACGTCCACGGGACGTACCAAACCAAAAATATATTACGGTCTGTGAGGCCGAGGACGTAGCAAACCAAAAAGTATATTACGACTTGTGAGGCCGAGTTTGCACCAGATATATACACGATTTGGGAAAGTTGGAGGCACAATTATACATTATCAATCATTGGTAAAAAGTGAGGGGGCGCGTGCCCCTTATGCCCCCGGTAGCCGCCCCCCGGATACATGATCATGATTTCAACCTCCAAATTCCAACGACGGCCTAAATTGAAGGGACTTTAGCTATTTTTACAGGGGAGGGGAGGGGAGGGGCGGGGAGTGGGTTGTGATGAGTTTTTCAGTGGCTATGAAATACCCCGTGTACTTTTCAGTGAAGACCCCACGAAATATTTGATAGCTACTGGAAGACTTTATACACTCCATCATACATGTACGTGGGCTCATCCACGCGAAGCTCGGGCGGTTGAGCTTGTGTAGGTCTGAGCGAAAACAGTCTTTCAGTAGTATGGACCATTTCGTGGGGTCCTCACTGAAGACCACTGTAAAAGTGCTACTGAAGGCAAAAGCCATTATAGTGGCTTCAGGGCGTAAAATGTTCTAAACATCATTTATACGTCTTATGGTAATTTTAATAGTGAATGAATATCTCTTCAATTCATGTATTGTCCCCAAATGAAAATCCTGGCTACGCCCTACATGCGAGACAAACACGAGCTAAAGTGTGGGGGGGGGGAGGAGGGCGACCCCCCCGCCCCTTTTGTATCCGCCATTGGGGGGGGGGGGGGTACATTGTTATATAGGGTAAACAGGCTACGGAAAGAAGGCGTTGTGCAATAACCTCGGTAAAAGCATCGGGTCGAGCCGTATTGGAAAGGCCCAAAAGCCCCAGCGACGTTAAGGCCCCGCTGACCGACCGACCACATCCTGGAAAATCTAACGGATTTGTTTACGTAAATAAAACTGCTTCAGTGGTCATGGACCTTCTTCAGAGACCTTTACTATAGGCACGGGGATACACGTGGGCTTCTAGCCATATACTGTACATACCAACACATAGCACTCTACTACATTACAAGGTCTGTACCCAGTCACATAAGCCTTGAAATCCCATTCTAATACCACATCTGTGAACCATAAAGGTTTTATTTGCAAAATCGCGTACGAAAGGTTGATGGTTGCACGGATGACGGAACTTGTCAATTCTTTTCTTAAATTGCACACGTGTAACATGAAGGGACGAGGTGGCGTGCAGCCACCCCACCCCCACCCCAAACAAACAAAAAATCACATAAATTCTCACCCCTGGAGGCATACATGTACGCTATTTGTCGCGTGTGAGTGGAGGTGGCGTATTTTAGCTTACAGTACTGACCACGAAAACACCATTCTGAAAGGTTCAGCTATGCCATTTTCACGATACCCCCCCCCCCCCCCGCCCCAAAACTTCATCCCCAATTACATAACTTCTGCAATTGCAATTCCGTAAAAGAAGACATCTTTCGGTCCCACTACTTTCCTATAAAAAAACCCAATCAATCAGATTACTAAACTGTTATAACAGATAATTAGTTTGTTTATTGAGGGTTACGGCACTTTCGAATGCCAAGGCCATATCGTGTCGAGCAGTTTTACAGATGGAGAAAGCCGGAGTATCTAGAGAACCATCGCACAGCGACAAGTAACTGCTAGACTCTTCAACGGACTCACCAGACACAAGACAGATGAGCATTGGTTGAATGCGCGCGTGCCATCAACGCGCAGCACACCTAAGAACACTTTGCACCTGTGCCCCTGTGTGCGCAGTTTGGAGTGACTTGCTCAGTGTCACAATTCAAGTGGTATGGACATCTTTCGAACTGTTGACCTCCCGGTCACAAGTCCGATGCGCCAGTCAATGTGCTCCCCATTAGTTGCTTTTAAAAGATAACTATAACAGACCATTAATTGATAAAAGTAGATACAGCCAAATTAATCTGTTACAACAGAATATTAGTTGGCTATTACTGTATAAAAATTGTTAAAAACAGATTATTAGATGGTTATAACACATTACTAATTTGTTAAAAACAAATTATGAATCTGTTATAAAAGTTTATTAATCTGTTGTAACAGATAAATAACTGGAGACGGGTTGGCACTAATTCGCCACCGTTGAAAATAAATTTCGGCCTCAAGGTTTTTGATGCGCAAAACAATTTAGTCAGTGCGCATGCGCAAAACTATTTAGTCAGTGCGCAATACTGCGCATGTCTGGAATAACGTTTATTCCTCCTCGAGAGGTGGATTAACAGAATACATTCCGAATAGTATTCCAGAATACATTTTCTTGAAGAAAACGACACGAATCACATTCTGCCTTATCTGCGCATGTCCAGAATAACACTAGTATTCTCGAATGGCCCACGGAAACGTACCCTATTATTGTCCTCACACAAGGTGAAGGGGAAATAAATTTGAAAAAAGAGTTTCAATGTGGCCTAATTATTGATGCCTTTCACACGTCCTTAAATAAACTGATTTTGCGTCTATTGCTCCAATAGATTAGAGAAATTGTGTCCCAATCCCCTCCCCACCCCACGAAACAAACTTGAACGTCAATTTTGTTTCTAAAATTGGGGCTGCAGCTATATTATTCAGCAATACAGACACTACTATTTATCCTAACAACTGATAACAAATTTTCTTCCACATACTGATGTGGTAAAAAAATACGCCTCATTGAATGTGACCACTCCCCCCCCCCCCCCCCACCCTTTTCATAAAAAAAACTATGATATAATTCATAAATTAATTGATGTTGACACAAAACAAACATCTTGCGAAAAAGTTATCACAAATGGGAAATTTACACTGATGTGGTAACATTTTTTAAAAAATAGCCCTCAATGAATGTGACCCCCTCCCCTTCCCCACTATACCCCTCTTCATCAAAAACGTGACAAAATTCATAAATTAATTAATATTGACACAAAACAAACAACTTCACTTGTGACATTAAATATCCTACTTGTGATCGTTTTTAAATCACATTCAGGCTTCTGAAGACTGACATTTCACATCATGTGTTCGGTGAATCATTTGCAATTTTTTGTAAAAAAAAAAGAAACAAGAGGCCCCACGGGGCCTGAAGCGCTCATCTTGAACAGAACACAATTTAAACAGAGTCCAAGAATGAGTCAACATTAAGCAAGCCATCTCCATAGGCTACACTGTCAATCCTTGAGTCCCTCAGGAGTGACAAAAATATTCTGGGCATCATGCCTTTTCTTCAGTTGATCATAAAATAAAATGTAGAGCTCCCCTACGAAGCCCCTTGATACAACCTATGTGGATTAATCTTAGTTACACACCTCTAGAGGGTACTGAATACAAATTTTTTAATTCTTCAGCAAAATGGCCAATTCCGGCTCCCATAGAGAGCCCAAATATTAACCCAGGCTCTTGATTTGACCACAGTTGAATCTGACTTCCCTAGAGATGTTGTGTACCGAATATGAAAGCATTCTGACTGTTGGATCTGAAGAAGAGAAATTGTAAAGAAATTTCTTCGAATTGCACTAAGTTCAAATTTGGGCTACCAAGCGAGCCCAAATATTAACCTATGGATCCGATTTGAACAAACATGAATCTGACCCCCCTAGAGATGTTGTATACCAAATGTTAAAGCATTCTGACGAGTGGATCTCAAGAAGAAGATTTTTGAAGAAATTCCCTCATATTGTACCAAGTTAAATTTCATGTTCCCATATGGAGCCCAAATATTAACCTAGGCACTCGAATTGAGCAACCAGGAATCTGACCCCCCTAGAGATGTTGTATACCAAATATTAAAGCATTCTGACTGGTGGATCTGAAGAAGAAGATTTTTAAAGAAACTTACTCATATTGTGTTAAGTAAAAATTTGGGCTATCATAGTGAGCCCAAATATATACCTAGGGATCTGATTTGAACAAACTTGAATCTGACCCCCTTAGAGATGCTGCATATCAAATATCAAAGCATTCTGACTGGTGAATCTGAAGAAGAAGATTTTTTTAAATTACCCTCCATATTGAACAAAGATAAAATTTGGGCTTCCGTATGAAGCCCAAATATTAACCTAGGGAAATGGTTTGAATCTGACCCTCATAACAATGATGTATACCAAATATTAAAATATTGTGACTGGTGGTTCTGAAAAAGAAGATTTTTAAAGAATAGTCCCCATATTACCCTATGTTAAAACTTCGGGCTCATGTAGAGAGCCCATATATGAACCAATGAGCTTTATTTCAACAAGCTTTTATTTGCCCCCCCCCCCCCCCCCTTCCCTATGAATGCTGTATACCAAATATCAAAAGATTCTGATGATTGGTTCCGGAGAAAAGATTTTTTTAAATTTTTGCAAATATGCTGACTCAGCATTTTTTCGATGCCCATTACAGAGCACCCTAACATAACAAATGGCCATTGTTTTTTACCATTCAATTCTACTGGTCCTAAGGATACTTCATACCAAATAACAGCTCTCTGTTCCGTGGGGTTTGGGAAATATGGGTGTTTGAAAATATTTCTATTTTTAGCTCTCTGGGTTCCCATGGGGATGCGGGAATTTTTTTTTTTTGCTTGGGTCAAGTACTTATGACCTAATAATACCACACACCAAATTTGGTTCACACTGGACCATCGGTTCAGAAAATAGAAATTTTGGGCGGGGCCAAAACACACTGGTTCTTGAGAAGAAGATTTTATAAATATTTTGGAGCATTTTCCCCCACTCCCTCCCTATGGGAAACTGACAGTGTATGAGTTGAACAAAAATGAAATGCCCCTTTGGGATCATCACTCACAAAAACTTTCACTTGAATTGGCCCGGTGGCTTTGGAGGAGAAGACCAAAACATGGTGTTGACGGATGACGGACGGAGACCGATGAGATTAGCTCAGCTTGACTTTGTCAAGATGAGCTAAAAAAAGCCAGTTTTCCCAGTTAAGGCACCGAGAGTCATTGGTATGGTACTGACAAAAACATACAACACTGCTTTTTCAAAAGTATGACCAGTACTGCTCATGTGGTATCTCTTAGCACTGTTAAAATGCCTAAAAACATCCAATATTGATTCTGTGGTGCTGTGCTTGAGCAGCAAGTATCCATTAGGGCACTTTCACAACCTTAGATTTAATCCCCACAAACACCCATTCTGATAAAAAGTGTGAAATTGTGGAAAATATGTCTCCAAGGAGGATGAATGAGATATTTGCTTTAAAAATTTGGGTTTTTTTAGTGTTTTGAAAGTCTACACAGAAATAAAAACTGACATACAATGGAAAGTTTTGTTAGAAGAGCCAGGACAAGATTGTCAAACGGAAAAAAAACTCAATGGACCCTAAGTTCTGCAGTACCTAAGCAAATCATAGGAAACTGAGAGTGTATGAGACTGACTTTAGTTTCCAAAACATACTGTACAGTCTTCCCAATTGTTTCTCATCACCTGAGGCTTCAGCATGGGCAGGTGGGTGGGGGACTTGATTCAAGGAGAGAACAATATTTCACAGCTGTTACTGTAGTTTTGTGCTGTAACATGGGAACCGTGACAACAATGCTTGATCTGAACAAAATTTGATCGCATCTCTTTAATTTTGGGATTCAAATCTCTTTGTCAAGTATAACCCTTCAGAGAACTTTTTCCGACCCCAAAACAGGGGGGCGTGCATCAAATAAGAGGGAAAATTTAGTACTAGACTACTTTATTAGTACTAGACTGTGCACAAATGCCATTCACTCACATTTGCAACTTTATTGCGTTATTTTTTCCACTGCACCCCACCCCCAAATTTGTGTTCTAAAATACTCTTTCAATGAAGAAATTATTTTCTAACACTTTTTAACCCTTTACCAAATATAACGGTCAAAAGTTGCTGGTGCTATTCACAAGTATTGCCATTCCATGTTCATTATTTTCTCATTTTTTTGTGTCAAACACATAGCTTATGACCCCACATTGGAATGAGGTCATTCCAATGGTGTAACAAGTCATGTTTTTGACACAAAAAATTAGTAAGTCAATAAGTTTGTGGGCAAGGGTAATCAGCTTTTCATGTTAAATGTAAGCAAAGGGTTAACAGCATAATTCAGGCAAACATCTAAATGCCAGTAAATAAAAGTGCAATATGGGTTTTCTGGCTGTGGGTTTGAATGGTGATTTGGAAGGGGTTGGAAGATTAGCACCCCCCTCTGCCCCTGTACTATGATGGGGAACCATGGTTTAATTACATTTATTAATACATGTGTACATGTAGGGTGAAATAGGTTGTTATTTGCCATTTGCTGGGGGCTGTAGTGTGCCACTGGAGGCTACACTTGCTCAAGATGTGAATTTGCTTGCAATATATAGCCCTTATTGCTGATGATGACAAAAACATACTTTTCAAAACAATAAAAAAAGTATTGTAAGGTGTGTGGTACCCCAATGAATTTTTAAATGTGAAATAATCTCTCAAAATAATAATTAAATCAGGTTTGGAAGCCAAATTATGTATTTCCTTAATCAACCCCAATCCTATCAAAGATACATTTTACCTCTTTCATGTGACAAAAGAGTCATTTCGAAATTTGTTCTTTTAAATTGTGTCAAATGGCTTAAAAACTGCTGTTGCTTCCAATACATTTTTCTACTCTGCTTTGCTCTGTTACCTACAGGAATTCATGTAGATTTTTTTTAAAACTAACCCAATCCCCAAATAAAGCTAAAATCTGCATCAGCATGTAATACTTTGAGGAAAAAATTGCCTCCTTTAACCATACAGCAAGACAAGGAGTGGTGTTCCAACCCCATGAAACCATATAAATGTCAATTTTGATTCAAAAATTGGTGTTGCAGCTACATGTATATAATTCACCAATATCAATGGACAGCACCATTTTGTCCTAACAACTGATGTCAAATTTTCTTCTACATACTGATGTGGCAAAATATAGCCTTGAAGGTGTCCCCCTAGTATGCCCCTTTTTAACAAAAACTATGATAAAATTCATAAATTAATTGATGTTGACATATAACAAACCTCTTGTGATATTAAATTTCCCATTTGTGATAATTTCTAAATCACATTCTGGCTTCTGAAGATATTTCACATTGCGCTTGATGAATGTTTTGCCATTCTTGTGAAAAAAGCCTCACTTTCTCAGTTAAGACACCTAGAGTCATTGGTATGGCACTGACACAACATTAAACACTGATTTTTTCCAACAGCATGTCGACCAGCTGAGCACTGCTCCTATGTTATAGCATAGCACTGTTAAAATGCCTAAAACCATCAAATATTGATTCTGTACATAGTGATGTGCATGTCCCACAAGTACATGTACCCACAAGAGCTCGTTTACAACCTTGGATTTAATCCCTGCAGGCACCCATTTTGATAAAAAGGGTGAAATTAGGGAAAATACATGCATGCCTAGTATCCAGTGAGGATGACTCAGATATTTGCTTCAGGAATGTAGTGCTCTTTAAAGTTTAATATATTTGTGTATGTGTGTGTATAGGTGTGTGTGTGTGTGGGGGGGGTCAATTGTCAGTTATTGAAAATGTAGAACTGTGCAAATGGAAACAAACCAACACTTTGCATGATGGACAGACAGACATGCAATCACATATCTTGAAAGAGACATTCTACATGTACATAGGAATATTGACCGAAATACAATGAAAAATATAGCGAGAAGAGCCAGGACAGGGTTGTCAAAACAGAAAAAAACTCAGCGGACCCTGAGTGCTGCAGTACTAAAGCAAATCATAGGAAACTGAGAGTGCATGCTGTTAACTTTCTCATCAGCTGAAGGGTTTGGTATGGGTGGTAGAGGGACAATTGTCAATGCAGTTTTGTGCTATAACATGGGGACCCTGACAGCACTAGTATCAGACTACTATATTGGTAGCTGTGCACAGAAGCCATTCATTCACATTTGCAAGTTTGTTACTTTTCCCACTGTACCCCCACCCCCTTTCCCCAAATTTATGTTCCAAAATACTCTGTGAATGAAGAAATTGTTTTTTAACATTTTTAATCACTCACTCAATGTAATGGTCAAAACAGGCTAGCACCATTCACCGAAACTGCCATACAATGTTCATTATTTTTGCACCAAAAACATAGCTTATGACCCCTCATTGGAATGAGCTCGTTCAGCTCAATCCAGTGGGGGGTCATAACTATGTTTTTGACGCAAAAAAATGAAAAGAAATTAGTTATTCAAAAGTGCTATCTTCTTTTCATGTAAGGTAAAGGGTTAACATCATAATATGGAGAAAGCTTCTATTAATCATTCACTCAATGTAATGGCCAAAACCGGCTAGCACCATTCACCAAAATTGCCATTCAATGTTAATTTTTTTTGCATTTTTTGGCATCAAAAACATAGCTTATGCCCCCCTTATTGGAATGAGCTTGTTCAGCGAATACAAGTGAAGTATGGGTTTTCTGGCTAAATGTTTGGATGGTGATTTGGGAGAGGATTGGAATATAATTGGAATCCCCTCTATCACAAGTACAATGAGGGGAAAGCATGGTTTCATTAGATGTGTTAATAGGGAAAAAAGGTGGTTACATGTGTACATGTATTTGTCATTTGCCAGAGGTTATAGTGTTCTTCTCAGTTCTGGATGCCACACTTGCTCAAGATGCATTTAACTGCATTCTTTTTGGCAATATATGGCCTTTATTGCCGACTGTGACAAAAATATAACTTTTCCAAAAATAAAACAGTATTATTCAGTCTGTGGTTCTCGAATGAACATTTAAAAGTGAAATATGTGTAATATCCAAAAAAATATAATTAAATCAGTGTTGGAAGCCAAAATACATGTACATTTACAATGTACATTTACTTATTTCCTATAATCAAACCCAAACCTTTCGAAGGGTAACCTACAAAACTTTTCCCTGACAAAAATTCCACCCCCCCCCCAATCATTTTCACACAATGCGCAAAAATCCCCCCCCCCCTGTTCCTCCCTCCATAATTTCTGGTGAACAAAAATCCCCCCACCCCCTAATTTTTTAGAAGTACATGCATATTTAAAGCCATACAAAAATGTCCAAAGCTTTTTACCACTTGAGGCCGAGCACTTGTCGCTTCAATCAATGCTAACTTTGCTTGTGTGGAGTTAGCATGTTAGATAATTGCTCACTGTTGCCAGGTGGTTCTCTCAGTGCACTTTAGTTTCCTCCACCCATAAAACTGTCCAACACGAGGTGACACTGGCTGTTGAAAGTGTCCTTAAACTCCAATAACTAAATAACTGTGTTGATAAATAGTTATTGAGGCATGTTTTCTTGTAAATAGTGATGAGTGTTTATGTAATTTACAAATTAAATACATAAGTTTTTTAAATCCTTTTGGACTGCCTTTTAACCTTTTGGTGTAAGAGGCCGGGAGGGGGATTTTTGTACTGCTCTTAAAATAATGTGAGAGAATGTGGTACTACTCAAAAACTGTGGGAGGAATTTTTGCTAAGTGTGTAAAAATGATTGGGGGTATTTTTTGTAGGGGGGATTTTAACCTACATTCTAATCCATCCAAAGATACATTTTATCTCTTTCATTCGATAAAAGAGTCATTTCTGCATGAGAATTCACAGCTTTCTTTAAAAACTATCCCAATCCCAAAATAAAACTAAAATCTGCATCAGCAGACAATAGTTTTGGGAAAAATCTGTCTCATTTAACCATACTGCAAGAGAAAGAGTGGTGTTCATCACCCCCCCCCCCCCCCCCACCCCTCCACTCCACACAAAACAAAATGAATGTCAATTTTTATTTAAAAACTGGTGTTGCAGCTATATAAATCACCAATATCAATAGACAGTGCCATTTTATCCTAACAAATTATGTCAAATTTTCTTCTACATATTGATGTGGTAAAATATAGCCCTGAATGTGTCCCCTAGACCCCCAGCATATCCACTTTCATCACAAATTATGATATGATTCATAAATTAATTGATGTTGACACAAAACAAACCTCTTATGATATTAAATTTCACATTTCTGATAGTTTTTAAATCACATTCTGGCTTCTTAAGATATTTCACATTGTGTTTGATGAATATTTTACGGAAGCCCATTACGGTCAAATGCGAAAAGTAACTTTTTTTTAAACGGGGTATGTTTGCGTTATTTCGCAAAACGTTTGCGTAATTTCGCAAATCTTTGCGTTATTTCGCAAAAGTATTGCGTTATTTCGCAAAAGTATTGCGTTATTACGCAAAAGTATTGCGTTATTTCGCAAAAGTATTGCGTTATTTCGCAATAACTTTTGCGTTATTTCGCAATATTTTTTGCGTTATTTCGCAAAAGTATTGCGTTATTTCGCAAAAGTATTGCGTTATTTCGCAAAGTATTGCGTTATTTCGCAAAAGTATTGCGTTATTTCCGGAAGCCCATTACGGTCAAATGCGAAAAGTAACTTTTTTTTAAACGGGGTATGTTTGCGTTATTTCGCAAAACGTTTGCGTAATTTCGCAAATCTTTGCGTTATTTCGCAAAAGTATTGCGTTATTTCGCAAAAGTATTGCGTTATTACGCAAAAGTATTGCGTTATTTCGCAAAAGTATTGCGTTATTTCGCAATAACTTTTGCGTTATTTCGCAATATTTTTTGCGTTATTTCGCAAAAGTATTGCGTTATTTCGCAAAAGTATTGCGTTATTTCGCAAAGTATTGCGTTATTTCGCAAAAGTATTGCGTTATGGTATGTCTCTGATAAAACTTTTACACATTGATTTTTTGAATATTTTTTCAACAGCATGACAGTGCAGGTCATATGTTATCTCATAGCACCATTAAAACGACTGAAATCATCAAATATTGATTCTGTAGTGCAGTGCCAAATATTATTTAGAGGTCGGTTCTGGGGAGGTTGGTATTTAGGCTTTTCAAAAGTTTTTTGCCATTTTTGGAGAAACACACTCAAGACTAAATTAAATATCAGAATCCCCACCTCCAGATGTTGGTCAGACGAGGAGGGCGACATTGACTAGTTTGAAGATGAATTCAGTTCTATTCTATTGCAATGCCTAAAGCATCCAGGAATTAAAACATTGTTTACCAAAACATAGAGGACGTGTGCATGTAATTTAAATGGGAGTTCCCAGTGATTCTGGTATTTAGTCTTCAGGAAAACACGTCGGATCACAAAATTGGCTGGCCGCTACACTGTAATTCTGACAGTCTTAAACTGACATTGTATTGTATCATTGGTAAAAATAGTTCATAGACTGAATCCAGTGAACTTGTGAAGAAAAATCTAGGAAATAAATGAATAGGTATCGCTGTTCGCGTGCATGTCTGTTTCTGTAAAATTTTACTACAACAAGACTGATTGCCCGTGTTTTGAGAACAAAGATTTCCCCAGACCTAACGTCAACATAACTTGAATTCATCCGAACTCCGGTTGTTTCTAAGGAAATCGCGCTAAGTTCCCAACAAATGAGAAAGGCCCTCTAAAAGTGTCAATAAATCACTTGTTTTATTTTTTATTCGTTGTCAACAATTTGTGAAGTGTGCGTTCTCAATTAAAATTGAAACTGGGCTTTAAATCTGACGAAACCGGCAACGGACGGCATTGGCACTTCGAACTTTCAAACAATACCAAACTCGCCAACAACTACCTAACTTCGAAAGTCACTTCATTACTTGATTATTTATCATAGTTTCCAGCATTCTGCAACAATATATTTTACATAATGTCCTTTGAAAGGCCCAAAACAATTACGTATCCGTTACAATGATTCTGGGTTTTTTGCCAGTGGGAGAGCCACGCCGCCAGATGGCACCCCAAACTCTGTTGCATGGTATATAGAAAAATTATAAAATCATGGACACGTACCCATTACCTATGTGCGCACACGCCACTACGTGGGTGTGCACTATGATATTTCTCTCCCGTCACGAGAAAGATATGTAGGTGTTCTCTATTTATTGCGAACCCGATATATAGATATTAACATGAGATCAATCGCAAGGTGAAGAGATGCTAAGATCAACTGCCAAGTATATAATAAACGTCGGTTTGTTTGTTTGTTTATTGGTTTTAAGGTCACTTTCAGCATCAATGGCTATATCACGACTACAATACAAGTATAAAATCAAGTTCAGCCAATCATGTATACTTGTATTGTCCACATTAGAGGACTTCTGTCCTAAGCGTTGGTGACCGGTCTTATTTTACCCGTAGAGCAGAACTAGTTCAGCGCAGTGACTAAGCACTGCTGCACTTCCCGGTGTTCCCATTTGGGAAATTAACTTCGATAACTATACTATTCAAAAAAAGGGGGGGGGGGGATATCCAAACTGATGTTAATATTTTCGGAAAATGGTATAAGATACGCATGACTGGACACATCAGTGTGCTACCAGGTTCAGTGTGGATCATGAATGTCACCGGCCCATGAAAACTTCGCGCAGATTTTTCTCACGAGCGTCGTGTTAATGTCTGTGGGGTAAGTTTTGAAACTTCCAGTTGTACTGGACGGGCTTTTCGGAGGTCTCATCGTTCTTTTCTTGGTATAAAGTCGTTCATCCTTTCCCGTCACCAAGAATACGACAACGCCAACAGTCCACTACCACTGTAATCAAGCCCCCTGGTCGAAACGTAACTTTTGAGGTATGCGAAGACTGGCACGTGACGAACGTTTACACGTCGTTGGCATGTTGAAAACGGGTAACAGAGAGACTGCAGTGGCTCAAATTCTCAACGTTACTCAATCGGTGATTAGCAGGTTGTGGTCACGCTACCGTCAGACAGGCAATGTTGATTACAGACGTCGGTCAGGCCATCCAAGGGCGACAACTACTAACCAGGATCGTTCCATTCGAACCACAGCATTACGTAACCGCAATCAAAGTGCCTCGGAAATTGGACAGCAGCTGCACCGAGCGACAGATGTGCCAATCAGTGGTCAGAGTCTCCGAAATCGCCTACACAGCTGGAATTTGTACGCTCGACGGCCTCGAAAAATTCCACGTTTGACTGAACGTCACATCGCAGCAAGGCGTAATTGGTGTGGAGCACGACAGCGCTGGGACAATCGTCGGTGGAGCAGCGTCATGTTTTCTGATGAATCCAGGTTCACTCTCAACTTCCACGACAGGCGAAACAGGGTGTGGCGGCGGCGGAACGAACGATACCATGACGTAACCGTTAGGCAGTACGATCGGTTTGGTGGTGGATCGGTAATGGTGTGGGGGGGGGGGGCATAACCATAACATGTAGAACAGCATTACATGCCACCCAAGGGCGTGTCACAGGGCAGTACTA
The DNA here is from genome assembly GCA_031216915.1 of Pictodentalium vernedei. Lineage (NCBI taxonomy): Eukaryota > Metazoa > Mollusca > Scaphopoda > Dentaliida > Dentaliidae > Pictodentalium > Pictodentalium vernedei. Next base: position 727,090,291 of record CM062297.1, on the reverse strand, counting down.
CCGTGACAACATGTTAGCTGCCATGTGGTGCCATTTGCGCGACGTCACGGCCGTCGATTCATTTTCCAAGATGATAATGCAAGAGCACACAGGACCCGTGTCGCTACGACAGTTCCCCCAGGAGCAGAAATCACTATACTGCCTTGGCCAACACTACGTCCAGACCTTTCACCAATCGAGCACGTCTGGGATATGCTTGGCAGGCGCCTACGACAACTCCAACAGTCCACTACCAATGTCCAGGAACTCGCAGCTGCACTGCAGGAAGAATGGAATGACATCAGTCAAGCTGATGTTGGACGTTTCGTGAGGAGTATGCCACGTTGGATCCGCCTTGGACTGAATGTGGTAAATTTTCGGACTGACCGTCTATGTCTTCTACAGCTCAGTGCGTGGAATGTGTGCATGTCAGACACCCAACTATCGCTGAAATCATTCACCAGATGTCACAGTGCAATGCCTCAACTGTCTTTTTGATGAAAATATAAATATATTTCTTCATATACCTCACTTTTATCAAATATCCCCTACTTTTTTAATAGTATATGTACAAGATGTTAATCCAAAATTATTAGAAGAGTATTCATTACAGAATCGGGCCTTTAGATTAGCCCAGTTTCACGCCGTTTACAGGTATGCCCAAATTAGAGAAGGTGTGAAGACATCAAGAAAAAAATATATTTTCTGTGCTTCTTCTATATTTGAGAATAGCTTCCATCATAATATGATCATAGAAACACAAAGAGAGGCAATAAACAAAACAGGATAAGGCTGTTATTTCTGATTTTAATGTGTCCAAAATTAGGGCAAAAGGGTGTGCCCGAAAGTAAAGGAATTTAAGGGCTTGACCATACTAATAACACTTTGGCCGGCCACTGATTTGTCGAGAAGGCCTTAGTTACCCCTGTACTCCCAACTGCCTCCCTATTCCCACGTTTCTTCTCTCCTCCCAAGACTGAAACAAACTGCTTGATGACATCCTTTGCCCCATTCTGCCCAATCTCTCCGATTAGCATATTAACCCTCTCCTTTGAGTCTTTCACTTACCACATGTCCTTCATTCTCCCATCCCACCTCCCCATTATACCCCCAGTAAATCTTATTCTTTTAGACTGGTATTTTGGGCATTCTAGAAGAAAGTGTTCCAGGGTCTCCACCACGTCCAAATTACACATCTGGCACTCCTTTTCACTGTGTTTCCCAATTTTTCCCCTCAGCTCCAGGGGCCGCGACTTCAGCTTGAACAACGGTGCCCCCCCCCTCCCCCCAAAGGTTGCATCAAGGTACTCTTCAAAACCAGGCTTCCCTTTATCACACAGGCCACCTAAAGACCTCTTTGATTTGACCCCCTCTTGCCAATTACGGTTACCATCCTCCATGACCCTTTATCTGACGATTTCTTTTACCCTGGTTTGCCCCAACGTTTAGGTCAGAGATCTCCAATGAGTAGTTGTCTATTAGCTCCCTCATTTGGACCATCCACCCTGTCTTGATAATTGAGTTGAATTCTCTGGAACATTACTTTACACCATCGGCTGTCGCGGAGATTTACCAAATAATTAAGATAAACGAGTTTCAATAAGTCTATCCTGTCCTTGATCCTCATCCACCCAAGCTCACCCTTGATTGCTTCCAGCAATGCGGCATTACTCGACCTCGTTATCCATCGGCCTGCATCGTTCTGCATGATTTCCAGGCTCTCTACAGCCGTCTGATTTAGGGGCACCACTTCCGTACCATATGTTATGCTTGGCAGACCCACCATTTCCCAAATGGTTTTCCCCACGAAAACCTTATTGAAACTGTTTCTCCCTATAAGTTTCATTTGGTTAAGAATTCGCTTCCCCTTCAGAATCAATTTATTTGTGTGGTTTCGGTAGATGCCTCTTCCTGCGGTGTTTATATTCACCCCCAGATACTCCTAGTCACCTGTCTCTCCTACACTAAGAAGTTTGCTGCTACCTTCCGGAATACAGAATTACCCCACTCTCCATCTTCGAGTAGGGTCAACTTTGCGGCCCACAGGTATAACTTTGCTCTTGCTTTCATTAAGTTCATTAAGTTCGAGTCTCCATTTGCTCCCACAGTTCCCAACAATTCCCAGCATTTTCGCTAGCCCCTCTTCGCTTTCTGACACTAGCATCATATCGTCTGCAAAAAACAGCCCTGGGATCTTCAAGTCCCCAACTACTACCCCTTCGTCGCTATGCAGGACTTCATTTCCTAAACCTTTGATGTGCAAGGCAAAAAGAATTGGCGAAAGGATACACCCCTGTTTTAGGCATATCTCCATAGGTACACGTTCTGTTGTTATGTTACCCAGGCTAAGTTCACTCTGTACATCTTTATATAATGCTTTTAGAATTCCAACAAACTCGCCTCCCAAGCCCAGAGCATCAAGCTTTCGTCACATACCCTCCCTCCATATTATCGTATGCCTTTTTAACATCCAAAATTGCCATAAAAATAATTTTCTTTTTTGCTTTCGCGGGTTCTATCATTTGGGATAGCGCGAAAAGATGGTCAGTGACTCTCTTTCCCTTCCTGAAGCCATTCTGTGTCTCTCCCAAAAAAACTCTTCTCCTCAATCACCTCCTCTAATCTCACATGCAGGACTTTACAGAAAACTTCTCCAATGTTGCTACTGACAGAGATCCCTCGATAATTATCCAAAACGTCTTTTCCCCCCTTTTTGTGAATAAATGTCACTTTGCTTTCTCTCCACTCATTTGGGACCTCTTGTTTTTCTATGGCTAAATTGAATAGGGCAGTTAGGCTTTCCAAGAGTTCCTGTTCCCCCTTTTTGATAAACTCGTTAGGAATTTCGTCCACCCCTCCAGCTTTTCCATTCCTTAATTTTGAGATCACCTTTCGCACCTCCTCCTTTTTAATTTCTCTGCACACGAAGTTCGATAGATTTTCCTCGACGTGGTTCGGACACTTCGGTGGGTTCCCCATGCTCCATCGCTTATCGTTTACCTTTTCCCAGTGCTTCGACTAGTTCTAATTCTGATCTTGATCGTCTGTAGCTCTGCCATCTACTTTAATACTCTGTGGGTTACTTCCTTTGTTACGTTTATTCACCCATTTCGAAAGTACGTTCGAACTCGACCCCTCTGTCAGTCTTATCGCCCTGATAAGACTGCTATTTCGCACTCGCCGATTATCGTCTTTAATTTTATTTACTTTATTTCGTGCTTGTTGGTATTCTTCCTTTGCTACCGCGGCCTCGTTGCTTTCCACCCCCTTACGTTTTCTACTTCTGTATGCATCACATTTAGCTTTTCTACCCTTTATGGCCAGTTCTTCGTTCACTCTGTACCCAAGTTCCCGTGTTGGCACCCTACTTATCCGACACTTTCCTTCCCTGCCCCCACTAGGCTTACAACTATGGCGTCGGCCATCTTCTGGACATTGGCCTCCTTGTGTACGGTGGCAAACTTGGGTTTCAATTCTTCTTCGAACTTTGCCCACTCAGCATCCTTTTTGAGTTCCCAAATCTCCTTGAAGCTTCCTTTGCTTTTTACTAAGTTTTTGGCCCTGATTGTCACTGTAATCAAGTTGTGATCACTATCCAACTCTTTCACCCTCATCATCCACTTCTACCCCTATCACCTCCCTCCATAAACTAATATCTGTGAGAATATCGATTATTGATTTTCTGTCGTTCCTCTCCCAGGTCCATTTCCCCTTACACCTCGCGTCCCTGTTCAGAATCTTCAGATCGAGCTCATTTGTGAAGTTCAACAGCTTCCTTCCTTTCTTGTTGACTTTCTTGTCCCCGCCCTCTACGACTTCTTCCTTATCACCTATGTGTCCATTAAAGTCACCCATCAACATTATACCGAGCCCCCTGTTTTCTAGTTCTGTGATATTGGACCTTAGTGTTGAGTACATCGAGTCATTCACTCGGGTTTGCTTCCCTCCACCGCACAGTACACAATCCAAAGGGCAATACTTTTGTTTCTTAGATTGATCTTTACCCATCCTATTTCTTTCGATACCTTAGCCGAGATGCTGATATCTTCCAGGTCTGTGATCAGCGACGGTTTTAAATCCTCTTTAATGTACATGCCTACCCCTCTTTTTCTGGCCTTCCGTTCGTTTGCCCTACACCTATCCACACGCATCCCTTACTTGGCCTACCCGTTCTTCGTGTCTTACCCACGTCTCGCTTAAGCCCATGACATCGAAGTCCTCTGCCTCGATCAATGTAGCAATTTCACTTACTTTCCGGTGGAGACCCTGGATGTTGCTATACCCACTTTCAGGGTACCGAGATTCATTTGCTTCAGCCTACTGGCCTCATTGTTTTCTGGCGCTAGCCTTGGTAAACTTATTCTGTCCCCCTTGCTCTTGTTCACCCCACCTGTGTCCACTCTTGTTATACTTGCCTCTGGCCTCCCACCCCGCTCCAAAAAAGGCTCCGCTACCCGTAGAATTTTATCCCCCAATACCCGTTTCTCCATCCTGCTAAGATGTAGCTCGTCACGCCCGTACATGCTCGCGTTGCCCCAAAGCGTGTCTGAATGGCCGATCAAGGCTGTTCCCAGGTCAACACAGTAGTCCTCCAACTCCTCATTCAGTGCCAGAATCCTTGAGTTCCGTTCGTCCCCACCTCCAAGGACAGGAATGACCCCGGATACAACTACTCTTGCATTCCTATTTAGCAGTGTGCTGACTAAACCTCTGTACGACTCCATCAAACTTACTGGCCTTCTCTCCCTGATACTGTTGGTCCCCACATGGACCACCGCTACCGGGTCTGACCCTGCCACAATACCATCTACCCGGTCCCTCAGATCCCCCACCTTCGCCCCCGGAAATCACAAGACTGTTCGATTAGAACTATCAGGACCGCAAACCACATTGTCAATCCCACGGACAATGCTACTCCCCGCTACAACTAATTTGCTTCTTCTTCCCCCAGTTCCTATATCATATGCAACTCGCCTCGTTTTGCATGCCTCTGGCCTCCTCTTTCTCTTCTCCGCCCTCCTTACCCCATCTGGCCTATCAACATCAGAGGCTAACTCTCCCCCCCCCCTCAGTGTCCCCCTCACTCTCATCCCCAGGGGTATCGGAATCTAAAACACTGAACCTGTTCTCTAAACACCGCCTAGCAGCCTTGGTAGCCTTATGCCGACTCTGGCCCGACTCTACGCAGCCCTGTCCTGACGACACCTTCCGAACTTTCCTATTAGATCCCCATACTCGGTTACACCCCCACATCAAGCATTCTCCCCCACGTTTCATGCCTTCCAGTTTCCTCCTTGAGTCCACAACGACCTTCCACCCTCCTTCCACCTGACCATCATAGGTAACCTTCATCGGTGTGACTCCAGATACACCATCCCTCCCCAACCTTCCCTTCAGCTCCGCAATTTCCCGCTCGAATCCAATCTACTTGGTAACATATTGAAAGTTGTTGGAGATTGAACAGAAAATATCAACATCACGGAGGCATTTTAACAAACTGCCAAGTAAAACCATTCATTACAGTTTTACACACAATAAGCTGATTTTACTTGAAGTTGTAGTATAGCATGTACCGGAAGGCGCCTCATTAATCGGATCTCATGCCGGATCTCGTGTGACGTCATAGTCACATGACCTGGTGGCGCCATGTGTGGTTGACATGGTAACCCACGAGAGTGGCCATCTTGTGACGTCATCCCCATAGTGATACGTGATGTGAGTGCGCATGCGCAGTGCGTGTTGTTAGGGTGATACGTGTTTCTGTCGGCCATTTTGTATACTGGAGGCCGCCATCTTGGATTCTATGGTAGCACGTGGTTGTTATGTGACTCAGGTTCCGCTCCACATTTTCCAGGCATTTCCAAAAATGACATGCTATACACTCTCTTCAAATGCAAATATTCTGTAACTTAGTTATCAAACCCATAACATGTATTACATTTCCCAAATCCACAAAAAAACATATAACACTATCTGATTAAGTAGAAATAAACAATCTGAATGTGGGTGGAATAATTTATTGTCAAAGGCAAGACTTCAACCTGAAAAATTACAGGAAAAAATGCCGAAACCAGACATTTTCAGCCACCCAGCAGTCTCAAAAGCAGAATGTTCCCATCAACACCACCTACCTACCCCTGGGGCAGAGCATCCCCTGTTTCTAAAATGCAAAAAATTGTTTATATGTTTTCGTTTCCTGTTTTAGTTACCTGTCTGGTAATAAACCCGTGTAAAAATAACATTTTAAAAAATAGCCAATTTTTCGAAGCCACTGTTTCCCATAATTCATCTGGTAATTTACCCCTAAGTATCAGACTCCAACTTTGGGACCAAAACTTCAAATTCTCTTGTCTAACAAAAAGCCTAATCTAATCATATATCTGATACTGAAAATATATCTCTATTTTACATGGCCTTACTTTCAACATATGCCCTATGTTTAGAATTTCACCCCTGTGCAATAGTGCGAAACTGTAGAGCGGAACCTTAAAGTGAAAACAAGAGTGATCTCCCCTTGGATTTCTCTAAGGCAAAACAGTCTGGAGTCTATCCTGAGTTGAATGAACAAAAAACCACAAGTTTCTATTTTCAACCAGTAAAAAGATACAGCATGGCCTTTCGGACTGCCGAATAGCTTTTGCGGCCAGTTTTTGCCTAATTTTCACAACCACACCACCTCAACCCTCAGGTTTCTCTGAGTCACTTCACAGAGCATTTTTGTTAAACCACCAGCGACATTGACTACCCAGGTCCTGTCAATAGCACTGTTAAATACAATCAAAATGTAAAACAATAAGCAGTATTAACCACTGATTTGGGGGTAGGGGTGTTGCTCTCTAGATATGAAAGGGTAAACAGCTTAACGGACGGATGACACAGAGACATGACACCAATGACGAAAATGAAAAAGTAGACACCATGACTGCAAATCTCTGGTCTACAATAACAACCAGGCTGTTCATAACTGCATATATTTGTCATGAATACAAGGCTCTGTGTTTAGGAAAGGCAGTGCTCTACCTTAAAGTTTTTGAAATCTTGACGAAAATTCAAAACAGGTGCAAAATTAGGCTACATCAATAAATTTCTCCAAATTTCCACTTATTTCCTTCCATTTGTGCTGAGATATCACTTGATGAATGTTAACTACAACTAACAATTGCACACAAACCAGAAATAATGAAAAGTTTTTTGAAAAATGGTGTATTTATAACTCAAACACAAATAGGGAACTTCCTGGTTCAAGAATTGACACTGACGGCAGAATGCTCTTTAAAGAAAAAACAACAGTGATCCCCTCTTGGATTTCACTCAAGCAAAAGAATCTGGAGTCTATCCTGAGTTGAATGAACAAAAACCACAAGCTTCTACTTCCAACCAGTAAAAAGATACAGCATGGCCTTTCTGACTGCCGAATAGCTTTTGAGGCCAGTTTTTGCCCGAGTTTCACAACCACACCACACCACCTCAACCCTCACATTTCTCTGAGCCACTTCAGAGAGCATTTCTGTTATTACAACCAGCCACACTGACTACCCAGATCCTGTCAATAGCACTGTTAAATACAATCAAAATGTAAAGCAATAAGCAGTATTAACCATTGCTTTGGGGTGGGGGGTGTTGCTCTCTAGATATGAAAGCATAAACAGCTTAACGGACGGATGACACACAGACATGACACCAATGACGAAAATGAAAAAGTGGACACCATGACTACAAAACTCTGGTCTACAATAACAACCAGGCTGTTCGTAACTGCATATATTTGCCATGAATACAAGGTTCGGTGTTTAAGAAAGGCAGTGCTCTACCTTAATGTTTTCGAAATCTTGACGAAAATTCAAAATAGGTGCGAAATTAGGCTACATCAATAAATTTCTCCAAATTTCCGCTTATTTCCTTCCGGTTGTGCTGAGATATCACTTGATGAATGTTAACTACCACTAACAATTGCACACAAACCAGAAATAATGAAAAAAAAATTGAAAAATGGTGTATTTATAACTCAAACACAAATAAGGAACTTCCTGGTTCAAGAATTGACACTGACGGAAGAATGCTCTTTAAGGTTCCGCTCCACAGTTTCCAGGCATTTCCAAAAATGAGATGCCATACACTCTCTTCAAATGCAAATATTCTGTAACTTAGGTATCAAACCCATAACATGTATTACATTTCTCAAATCCACAAAAAAACATAAAACACTATCTGACGAAGTAGAAATAAACAATCTGAATGTGGGTGGAATAATTTATTGTCAAAGGCAAGACTTCAACCTGAAAAATTGCATGAAAAAATTCCGAAACCAGTCATTTTCAGCCACCCAGCAGCCTCAAAAGCAGAATTTTCCCACCAACGCCACCTTCCAACCTCTGGGGCAGAGCATCCCCTGTTTCTAAAATGCGAAAAAAAATTTATATGTTTCCGTTTCATTTTTTTAGTTACCTGTCTGCTAACAAACCCGTGTAAAAATTACATTTTAAAAAATAGCTAATTTCTGGAAGCCACTGTTTCCCATAATTCATCTGGTAATTTACCCCTATGTATCAGACTCCAACTTTGGGACCAAAACTTCAAATTCTCTCGTCCAACAAAAAGCCTAATGTAATCATATATCTGATACTAAAAATATATCTCTATTTTACATGGCCTTAGTTTCAACATATGCCCTATGTTTAGAATTTCACCCCTGTGCAATAGTGCAAAACTGTAGAACAGAACCTCAAAGTCTTACAACAAGACAGGGGTATTTTCGGATGGTATGCTTGATTGAATCTGAGTAACACGAATTTCCACAAACAACCCGTCAATTTGTACTATTTCGAAGTCTTTCAGAATTATCTGCTTCTATCTATCTATGCCATAGTTTTCGTCTACCTGAGTATGTTCCTTTACCCTGGAGTATTCTCCAGTAGAGTAGAAGATCCTATCTGCTGGAACAACTTTGCTTATTATTACTATATTTAGCTGTTCTGGTCTGTTCTTGTTAGTTCTGACCCTATTCCGAGTACTCCAGTTGTTTCGGTTATATATATCACCCAATTACTTCACTTTCCTGACGCTAACTAACCAATCAGATTGCTTCACCCCCCCCCCCCCCCCCATAATCTCTATTCAGAGTTATCTCCCTTTATTATGACGAAAGCCTATCCGATTTTGATCACCTCTATATCCAATGGTCACGTCCCATGGAAGCCCTTTTTGTGAAACGTCTCTGGTTATGGAACCCCTTTTTAGTCGTATGAGGCCATGAGGGCCATGAGAAATCCTCAATGAGGCCTCATTTACTATCCCTCTTAGCCTCATTTCTTTTGAGGGCATGAGGGCCATGAAACAATCCCTCAATGAGGCCTCATTTACTATCCCTTTTAACCTCATTTCGGTATTTGACGATACCTGTGGCCTGGTATTGTCAATGTCTCCCATCCGGAAGAGTTTAAATAAAAAGGCCCGTAGTGGTTTCCATACAGTGTATAGGGGTCAACTCAAAATTTAAAATTTTGTTTTTGACCTCTGCACTGTGGGATTTGAAGAAAAATGTCAAAGTGTTAATATTGCTTTGACAAGCATTGGTTGCAAATGCTGATTTATCCAATAACACGTTGAAATAGGCCAGCCAACACTTAAAAATGTTTATTTTTCCCTGTCGCCAAAATTCTTCCCACTCCATTTTCATCACAATTACTAATGGCAAGAAACCTCAGTTTATTGAACCACCAACTGCAGGATACTTTGCTGGTTATGGGGTAAAGGTGAAGTACAATGAAAGTGTCAATGACATTGTAGCTCAACTTGTTTAAGACATGTATAGTATGTGACACAGCAATGACAAACATCTAGGTAATGACCTGATAACAAAGGTACATGTAAAGTATTGTAGCGGTCTGTACATAAATACTGACCGTAGCATGTAACAAATATATAGGTAAATTATTGTAAAGGTGGGGTGACAGTTAGATGCTAAACTAGAAAAGAAATCTTTGAGTCCCAGAGTGGGTCTGACTGAACCCCAAAATATTTGTTCTCATAGCACAGTGATAACAAAGGCATCCAAAAACACTCGTTCCTGTCACAAGGTGATAACAAAGGTACCCCAAGAAGTTTTGTGAAGATGAGTTCATAAATACAGATTCTGGCCCGAGCCGTATTGACATGTGCACTTACTGTATATAAGTAGCACTGAACAAATCAAAGTTCATCTAATTTGCATAATTTCTGCACGAGAAAAAAAAACCTGTATTATATGTGATGTATTCCATGTTACTAAACATTCATACAAAAATTTATTCAAATCAGAACTTTCATACAAAAAACTGATTGCACTAATTTTGGTACAAAATGGCTGCTGGCGGCCATCTTGAATTTTGGACCGCACCCAAAAACACTCGTTCTCGTCCCACTGAGATAACAAAGGTACCCAAGAAGTTTCGTAAAGATCGGTTCATAAATACGGCCTCTAGCCTGAGCCGTGTAGAAGTTGTGCACAAAAAACTGATGGACCTAATTTCGGTACAAAATTGCCACTGGAAGCCATCTTGAATTTTGGACCCCACACAGAAACACTCGTTCTCGTCCCAAGGTGATAACAAAGGTACCCAAGAAGTTTTGTGAAGATCGGTTCATAAATACAGCCTCTAGCCCAAGCCGTATTGACACGTGCACTTACTTTGTATAAGTTCTAATAAATAAATCAAAGTTCATCTAATTTGCATAATTTTTGCTCGAGAAAAAAACCCGTATTATATGTGATGTATTCCATGTTACTAAACAAACATTCATACAAAAATTTATTCAAATCAGAACTTTCATACAGAAGTTCTGTACAAAAAACTGATTGCACTAATTTTGGTACAAAATGGCCACCGACGGCCATCTTGAATTTCGAACCGCACCCAAAAACACCCATTCTCGTCCCAAGGTGATAACAAAGGTACCCATGACGTTTCGTGAAGATCGGTTTATGAATACAGTCTCCAGCCCTAGCCGTATTGACATGTGCACTTACAGTGTATAAGAAGCACTGAATAAATCAAAGTTCATCTAATTTGCATAATTTCTGCACGAGAAAAACACATGTATTCTATGTGATGTATTCCATGTTACTGAACATTCATACAAAAATTTATTCAAATCAGAACTTTCATACAGAAATTCTGTACAAAAAAACTGATTGCACTAATTTTGGTACAAAATGGCTGCTGGTGGCCATCTTGAATTTCGGACCGCTCCCAAAACTACTCGTTCTCGTCCCACGGTGATAACAAAGGTATCCAAGAAGTTTCGTACAGATCGGTTCATAAATACGGCCTCTAGCCCGAGTCGTATTGGCATTTGCAGTTACAGTGCTGAAAGTAACAATAAATAGATCAAAGTTAGTCTAATTGGCATAATTTATGAACGAGAAAAAAACCCGTATTGTATGTGATGTATCCCATGGTACTAAAGATTCACACAAAAAATTATTCAAACCAGAGCTTTCATATGGAAGTTCTGCAGAAAAATCTGATTGCCCCTAATTTTGTACAAAATGGCTGCCAGCGGAAGTCTTGAATTTCGGACCGGACCCCAAAACACTCGCTCTCGTCCCACGGTGATAACAAAGGTACCCAAGACGTTTCGTAAAGATCGGTTCATAAATACGGCCTCTAGCCCGAGCCGTATTGAATTGTTGACGGACAGACGGACAGATGGACAGACGGACGACTGTCCATGGCATAAGCTCAAATTTGACTTACGTCAAAGTTGAGCTAAAAATGATGTGGTTCAGATTTCCCGACTGATCCTAATTTTTATGTCAATCCTAATCCCTTAATCCTGGCAAAAAGGTTATATCTATTTAAAACGATATCTGAAGACGCGTACAGGTCTGGCGTCAAATACATGCACATCGCGAATATAGGCAATACAGCCCCCCCCCCCCCCCCCCCCCCCCCGAATTGCATATGATACTTGGGAACAATGTCTTGAATAAGTATATATTTTTTGCCTAAAAATGGATTATGTACCCTCATTGGAACGAACACGTTCCAATGAGGGGCATTAAGGTATGTTTTGAGGCAAAATCATAAAATTTGAATGGCGAATTTTGTTGTTGGCACTAACCTTTTTCGGTCGCTACTTTGGGTAAAGGGTTAAGCGACTGTTTGAAAAACTAAAATATTAAAATCAATTTTTAAAAAATCACGACCGAACAACCCTATTTTTCTCATGCATGTTACCTAAATCAAACCATTAATTTGTTTCGCCTTAACCGACATCAGACGTCAGACGAGTCAATGCACTATTTTGTCCGGTTCACTGCATTCCAATTCAATATCAGAACAATAACCGAAAGAAATATTTTTAACTACCCAATTTCACCGAGACATTTTTCAAAAGGCAAATGTATTGTTCGAAAAATCCTCGTCTCGGCAAATGTATTTTTCGCAAGCCTGGCCAACAGAAAGATTATTCTGCCATGAAATCGCAGCTCGTAAAGCATAACGAGTGGATTATAAAACCGGCATAGTCAATATCCAGTCCACGCTCACAAACTTACAGGTCGAATTCGAGCAGTCCTGTGTTCAGAGAAAACGATCATGTTGGACCCCGTTGCATACCAAATGCATTGACTCGATCGTACACTACACTCTTTTTGGATAGTTAAACTTGGCAACCGTTCTCTTGGCAGTTTCGAAGGCCAACAGGCATGAACACGTAGAGTCTTGCAAAATAATTATTTTAGTCAACAAACTCTTCGGAAAATCTGGAAATGCCGAGCTACCATTTCAACAGGTTGGTGTACTATTTTGTCTCCTAGTTCCAATCTGTCGCTTTTGTAGACAAATGCTTAGTAACAGTTGACACGTAACCCATCACGGTGCGAATCCAGGATTTTGGGTCTAGGGTGGGGGTGGGGGCACATTTTTAAGATTCGACGCACGTGGCGATGACTTACCGGTGAGCACGGGAATGGGAATCTCACCTTCCTCGGTGGCATCTGCGATACGGAGGCCTCCTCGTGAAACACAGGAAAATGAAAGGTCGGTATGGCCATCTAGTGGCTTCTTTGCACATCACTGGGCTCTTTCCATCGTGGGGTTATAAGTTATGTTGGGGTGGGAAATAGTGGCTATCCTCAATCTCACATCACCCCATCTCTGGTCCAGCCAGTCATGAAGGTCAGCAGAATAGACAGTGGCATTGCGTAGATTTCGTAAGAGATGACTCGCAGGCAGTTTTGAGTGCATTAATTCTGGCCACTTTATTGGAAGAAGCTGTGGTAGTCTCTTTTTAAACATCATATTTACTTTGCCAAGCGCTGGAATAATGTTAGATCCAATGACTCTTTCTTCCTGAAGTTCTCCTTTACTCTTAGGTCTTGCAGGGGCGGCGGAACGGGGGGGGGGGGGGGGGGTGCTGGGGGGGGGGGGTGCTTCAGTCCCCCAACTTTTTTGCCTGGCCATGTTTTTTTGTATGCATATATTTTAACACAACCAATGACTGGTGAAACAAGGTGTGGATCCAGAGCCTCACCCATATTTTCGCCACCTATGTTTCTCTCGTACTGGTTCAGCTTCGATGAATTTCGGATCATTTTTTGCAATAAGTGGCAGCAAACGCTAAAATGTATACAGTCGGTTAACTGAAATAGATCGTAATCTTACAGACATACAAGTACCAAATCCACCCCAGACAAGATAATCCACTGATAAATATACCTCACCTGTATGCTTTACCGACGCTTTTTAACGGCTCTCAAAGTGTGAAATCTTTCAAATACATCTCCTGAAAAATCTCAAAATATCTTCTCAGATGCACGGAAATGGGGATTTTTGGGACCCTGGAATTTAAAATTTTAGTACCACGGGCCGAACTGTGGTCGCTCCGTCATACCGACGAACATCCATCGCCCGATCCATGCCCCCCCCCCCCCCCCCCACACACACACACACACACACTTTGAAAATCGTTCCGCCGCCCCTGTGTTGCTGCTGTCACCACCTCCATTTAGACAGTAGGGATAATGTGTTGTTATGAGTCATCATACCTGGGGTGCTTACTGAAAGGTTCTTCGCCTGGATTCAGAACTCTTGTTTAGAGACATAAGAGGCGTGGTCTTGGGGCATGTATAGTTTTCTACATTGTCAAGCCATTCGGCGGGGTCGACCGTGAGCAGGTATTCAGTACAAGAGACGCAAGCGACACGCAAGCCATCGACACAGTCGCACGTCTTTTGCCTCATGGAAATTGTGTTGGCTATAAGTTTATGGAGCGCAGCCCTTTTCCCATTTATACTGTCAGTTTTAGTCCGAACAGCCTTCTTATAGTCAAAAGAACTCAGCATTTGAGGTGGGCAGAGTCCAGCTACTTGCCATTAAAAGAGTGTACTGGGGATGTGAGCCATCGGAACAGGTTTGTAATATGTAATTACTGGCGTTTAATGTCACATACATATGCACAATGGCTAATCGTGGCCGTGGCAGTTTTACGTGTGGAGGAAGTCGGAGTACCCGGAGAGAACCACCGAGCATCAACGAGGAACTGTCAGCTCCACAACATTCTAACTCTGTTCAAGCTCCGCTCAAGCAGGGTTACAGCGGTTTAAGACATGTGCACCATCGACGTGCAGTACGCCTTAGTACACGGCGTTATCGTGCCCCCATGTAGGCAACCGAGATAAAGTGCCTTGCTCAAGGACGCAACGCGGGTTGTCTCGAACGGGGATCGAACTCGGGACCTCGAGCATAGAAGTCCAACAGTCTACCACTGAGACACCGCGCGGCCGAACTGGTCAATGAAGTTGTGCCTAAGATCCTTGTTTTCAGGAAGCCGACACCCTTTTGTGTCTCGTAGGAGATTGTAGCCTTGGCGACTTGAGGACAAGTGATGTGTTGTTCCCTGTGAGATACGAGGACTGTACATGAGCACTCATCGAAATTCCTCTTGAATGTCTACAAAAACACGGTGCCACTTTCGTTAGACAAGGGATCTTTCTTCGCAGTCAGAGCCACCCTGCTTCCTGGTAACGAAACCTGTAGGTAAAAAAGCCCAAGGACAAAAAGGGTTTGGGTTCTCGGGCAATCCTTTGTTAAAAGAGAACCCCATCGCTGAAAATGTTTGTTTCTTGCATTGTCTTCCAAAAATTAGTATGAAATCAGGAGACTTTAAAATTTAAACTTTTTTGATTGATATTTATTTATTTGCAGTGTTTTCAACGAAGCATGGTTAAAATGCAGTAACCATTTATCATATTTGTTTTGTAAACATCCAGTCTGGTCTGTTCTGCAGATATTATGTAAATGGTATTTATTTTTCAGAAAAAGGTTCATCAATGTAACTAAACACAAAGGTATTTCAAAACTTTCTTTATTAACTGGTTGAGTGCTTGAAGTCCAAATTTGTACATTTTTCATGAACCGCAACTTAAAGGCTTCATACTCTGTGGGTGTGCTTCATATTGTCTCTAAGTGAAATTATGTACCCTGTATTGATTTGCTTTGTTGAAATTAATGGGAGAGTGCAGGTACTTTCCCATAAATTTTAACAAGGCAAAAACATGCGAACATATCTTTGCAACTCAAAACAATTTAGCACACTATTCCAGTTATCAAACAAAAAAAAATAAACATAAAAACATCCCCCGCCCATCGTTGATTATAAAAAATGAATTGCTCGAGAACCGAATGTATATTTTTATTTGCCGTAACCACTGTGACGAAATTGCAAAATCAGGCCTGGCATTCTTAAAAATGCGGGAGATCTAAAATCGCTCTCCTCACATAGCATAGGGGAGCGATTAGCTATCCTCAAGCCTTTAAAAGATAAAAGTGGCAAAATGAAATTGTACTATTAATGAATTCTGCCTAGTGGGCTTTGTACATTTTATTTGGTGCTGCTAACAAGGTAGTCTCTTCTCTGTGAGACGGCTACACTGCCCCTCTCACACCTCCGGGCGATGTGGCCATATTGAAGAGATCACTAACTTAGCAGAGATCTGAAAAACTGTGGGTTTTAGGAACAGATTGTTGTGGTAATCATTATTTTCTAAGGCCAGGAAGGCTATTTTTCGCCCTCCTCAATTTTTTAAGGCGAGCAGTAGGCGAGCGAATAAATCGCTCTCCTGAAAATGGCAGGCCTGGAAAATGAGACGAAAAACCCTTTGGTGTGTAAAGGCACCTTTAAGTTGGTAATGAAATAGTGTAAAAAAAACCCAACAATATTCGGCCGTCTTGGTAATTAAACCCCTGCACACCGATGTCAAAATACCAAAATTGCAAGCTGCATTTTTTCCCATGATGCAACTGAATTCGTTAAATTCCTAGTTGGATTACTGGGAAACTTGCAGCTTGAATTTTAATACAAATGTGCATGGGGTTAAACAGTAGTTAAGTTTTAGTTTAAGCATCTTCATATTATTGTTTGTTATTTCCAAATATGATGACATATCGCGTCCCAGATTTTGTGGAAACCGGAAGGTCAACCACAGATATGTGTCGCGTAAGATCATGAACGCAGGAGAGGATAGGTGTCTTAGTATCAGACGGACAAGTATTTGAGAAATTAATGCAAAGCTTTAGGTTAATGGATCAAAACAATGGGTCCAACAAAGAGTTCAGTACTGTTTACGCACACCATCACCAACACCCCCCCCCCCCCCCCCTTGACATCCTCGTCCATGCCGTTGATTACATTTTAATACGGGAACAGATGTTATGGCCGATGATTACGAACACTCCTGGAATCAGTGGAATCGTTTTTTTTGTGCAGATCATAGTTCAATATTTTCAAACCTAGGCTAGAACATGTATTTTCAGATGCTTCAGGGAAAAATATTTCGAACGACCCGCGTAGCTATTAACCCTTTACCCAACGAATCGGCCACATCCGCCCGCGTAATATGCAACTTCCGCAGCTGAAAAAAATACTATTTTTCAAAAAATTTCAACAAAACCATATCATGTGACCCCCTCTTTGGGACGAGCTCGTCGAGCTCGTTCCAATGAGGGGTGACTTGATATGGTTTTGTTGAAATTTTTTGATAAATGTTAAAAAATGGTATTTAAAATAATAAATTTTGATATCGTCTGCGTTGGATAAAGGGTTAAAGGGACAATAAGTTGCGATTTTGAGAAAATAAGTTGACCAATTCACAAAACTACAATGTACGTTAGTAGGTGATAATTGAGAGTTCAACCATCAACGTACATGAACGTGTACGTGTACATGTACACCTCCATAGGATTTAGTGTTAAAATCGTGTATCTGTACACGATTTTTTTTTAGGGTGCTTTAGAATCCCCTTGAGAATTCAAACATCACTGATTGTATCCAAGAGTGACAAAAAAACATGAAAGTTTACGTACAGTACATGTACCGTTTTGATTGAAATCGGCAAGTGAGTTTCACCCATAGGATTCAGTGTTAAATTGCGAGCAAAAAAACGTTTTGTCGTTTCTAAATCATCCTCTTGCCGATTCTAACAATCCGCGTCCGTACACGATTTTAACACTGAAACCCAATGGAGGCGTACACGGGGATCCGCTTGCGGATTTTAGGTCTGAAATCGACTCGTGTAAAGAGGTGATGTTTGAATCCGCAAACCCACTGTCGCGTTTCTCGAAGTAAGACTGGCGCACGTTATTGCGAGGTGATCTCGATGAGCACTTGATGGAAATGTTTTGAATGAAGAGTGTTGTCGGTGTGTTAGAAAATCCGCAAACCCGCTGTCACGTTTTCCTGAAATAAAAACTAACACATGTTATCGTTATGACTGAATGAGGTTTTCGTTCAAAAAGAGTCGATTATAAATTATGATCTGTTTTATAGAGATTCGTGTCTTGGTTCGATGTGACGAAGAGAAATTGAGTTTAGGGATATCGTTCAAAAGAGTCAAACACTTAACGGAATGTTTAAACGCATTTTCCGCTGAATTAGGTTTTGAGTGGTAAAATTTTTAATATATTCATGATAGCAATCAGAGAGATTTGAAAACGAATAAGTTCTCAGCGTTAAAAATTAGAAAACCAGTTTTCTTTTGTGTGTTGAAATGTTTTAGGGATTCTCTCTTAATTCGATACTGAGTGAATGGTTCTTTGATATGTGAATGGAAATCTTTTGACAAAACGTAAAACTACTATCAAAATGCGTTAAATCAGAAACCGGTTTGTCATGTACTGCTTAAACGTATTTTTAAACTTCTCCAATTCAATCAACAGTGAGTTGAGATGTGAATATTTTTAGTTTATTATATTAAAGACGGAAAGATTTTTATTACTTAAAAACATAAAAATATAATTAAACATTTAATTTTGAAAATAATAAAATAATTAAAAACGAAAGATGTTTTTATAGATGGATTCTAGACACCGAGATCGAATTTTAGAAGAGTTTGAGCGTGCTAAGAAGGGCATTCAGTCAGCTGATAGAAGCAGATGTCTTGGTGAGATGGAACTCAAACGTGAAGCCACAAAAATATTTAAACCCGTGACGGAGGGTCAAGAGCGAAGCAGGAAGGAGATAGTCGAAGAATTGAGACCCATAAAGGAGAGTTCTTTGAGAATGGGTTCGTTGCCTCTTAGTTTTGGAAATCGGTATTCCGTTCAATCTACACCGGATTATGTTCCCACGGGAATTCAAACAGAGAGCGAGTCTGATGATACAGCTTCGACTATCACCACTAGTAGCGTCACATCGTCTGATGATGATGGCGGTAAGAGAGATCTGTTGTATGGATTTTATAAGGATTCGGAGGGAAGGATTTTTGTAGGAGACACAGAAGTAGATATTGGCGATGATGAATTGATCGTGGGTTCGAACAGATACAAATTGACTGATGGACAGCGCAGATTGCTCCTTTACGACTAGCCTAGTGATTACAGGGATCAGGATTTTGACAATTACGGCGACATTCTGGTTCAGACCCACGCCATGAAGAGAAATAACGATGCCAGAGAGACGAGACCCAAAGCCAACAGAGGTTACAAGTGGACGAAAGTGGTGAAACCCATATGGGATATGAACAAGAAGTTCGTCGAATCGGTGACTGGCAAAGGGGTGAAAACCACTTTTCTTCCGAGCGATTCTGACGCTCTGTCTCAGAGATTGAGTTTGTTGATGGCGAGCAGACAGGCTGGTAACACAGGATTAGATAATCAGATAGTTACTATATCTGACGAATTGTTAAGACAGAAGGTTTTGAATAAAAACCATTATAAAAGGCTGATGAACGAATTGAAGGATTGATGTGTATATAATAAGTAGAGAGAAACAAACAAACAAACAAAAATAAAACAGTAAATTTTTACACTAGAATAATAAAAGTATATAAAAACAACAAAACGATTTACCAGTGAAAAAAACAAAATATATTATAAAAATAAAATATGTTGGTGATAAAGAACAGGGGATACGTCAGAACTTACGTTCAAGGCGGTTCTGGCATCGTCGATTCTATAATGCGAGCGTTCACGAGCGATGCGGGTAGAAAACTCGCATCAACCACGTTTGAGGTCGGTAAGAAGACGGCTTTGGATGCTGGTAAGAAAGCCGCTTCCGAAGCCAGTGGTAGGATAGTTTCTGTGGCTGGCAAGAGGGCAGCCGACGCGTTGATCGACAAGTCGATCAGGCCACCGGCGAAGCGAGCTGCGTTAGAGCGAACGCCGAAAAGTTGGAAAGATTTTAAGGATGCTGTGGTACCCATACAAGATTTAGCCAAAATGATGAGTGGATCTGGATTGAAGAGAACTCGCGACGGTGTGATATAAATAAATAATAACATTAAAAACTGAGTTTGAAAAACATAAAAAAATTGCGTTTGAAAAGAATCTAAAATAACAAACAAAAAAAAAATAAAACAAAGATGAACATTAAAGATATGTTTTGGAACGACGCCGCGACCAAGAGGTCGAATAACGAGTTCTTTCCCAAAAGCATAAGAGGTTTGATAGTGGGAAAATCGAATTGTGGAAAGACCAATCTGTTGATGAATCTGTTGTCCCGATTTGACTGGTTGGATTACGACAGATTGTTTGTGTTTGGCAAGAGCTTGTTTCAACCCGAATACAGATTGCTTCGAGAGTGTATGGATCGTAGATTGCCCAAGAACGTCATAGCCAGAATCTTTGACAGTAGGGAAGAGTGAAGCTCCACTTTCGACCATTTTGGATGGTGCGGAGATGGAACTGATGAAGAGAAATGCATCTTCGAACGTCGAGTGTCGATTTTATGAGAACGCCAGCGTCGTTCCGGATCCTAGAGAACTGAAATCGGAAGATAAGAATCTCATGATTTTCGACGATCTGCTTTTGAAGAGACAGAACCGATGCGAATCGTATTACGTTAGGGGTCGACACAGCAACATGGACTGTTTCTACCTGTCGCAGAATTATTTTCGATTGCCCAGACAGACGATAAGGGAGAACGCTAATTTTCTATGTCTCTTTCGCCAAGATCTCAAGAATCACAATCACATCTATGGCGATCACGTCGCAAACGACATGAGCGTGTCGGAATTCAGGAGATTCTGCAAGAGGGTTTGGGATGGTGGACTTTACAATTTCGTCGTGATCGATTTGACAAGCGAATTTAATCGTGGAAAATATCGGTGCGGATTCGACAAGTTTTATGTTCTGATGATAATAAGATAGAGCGTGAAAATAAAATTTAGAAAATAATAAATCTTCAAATAATTAGTTTTGAATAAAAAAAAATAAAATTAAATATAATGTTCGAACATGGAGAATTGTTAGAACGAATAGCCGAAAATACGGCTGCAAAACAATCTATTCAAATCATGGTGAGTGGCAATTCGACTCGATTCGCTACGAAATTCGAACCTTCCATCGAATTGAATAGAGAGAAAAGATACGAGATGGCGTTGGTGAATCTGGAGACTTATTATTCCTTTCCCAACGTCACCGAAAAGAATAACTCGTTGAAGTATTCCGACGGAGTGGATTGGTTGGAGATTCGAATTCCCAAAGGGAGTTACGACATAGACGATTTGAATAATTACATTCAGACGCGAATGAAGACGGATGGAAAGGGAAGCAACAAGATCAGACTCACTCCCAATCCTAATACCTTACAGACAATGTTGGATTTGGAAGATAATTTTCGAGTGGATTTCAACACGGACGATTCTATAGGCAAGATGTTGGGATTCGATCAAAAGATGTATCGAGGCCACGCGGCGTCTGAAAATACGGTCGACATTCTCGCAGTCAATAGCATTCTGGTGAACATGGACGTGATTGCTGGAAGCTACGTGAATGGTAGCACTCAACCGACGATCTATTCCTTCTTTCCAAACGTGTCGCCGGGTTATAAGATCGTGGAGCGACCTCGAAATTTAGTTTATCTACCAGTGATTTTAGACACGTTGTATAGTCTCAAAACCACGTTGACAGATCAAAATGGTGAACTGTTAGATCTTCGTGGAGAAAGGGTGATGATACGATTTCACATAAGAGAAATATAAAAGCAAAAAAGAAAATATTGTGTATAGAAAGATAACAAAAATAAAATAAACGCAATATTAATTTTACAAAATTATTTTAATATTATTATTAAACAAGAAACAATTGAAGTAAATATATTTTAAAAACAGAATTATGACAGAATACATGATTAAAAACGTGAACATATCCGCAGGACAGAGGAAGAAACTTAAGAGAGCGTTAACAACTCGAGGCGAGGCGGTGAGATTCAAATTCACTCACGAAGATCTGATGAGAGGCAGTCAGGATTCGATCGCCTGGACCAGAAGTCAAAGCAAAAGGATGGAGAATGCGATTCGCGATGGAAGAGGGTTGACGGTGAGATTGAGTCCCGCTCAATTGAGATACAATTTGAGAATGAAAGGTGGTTTCCTACCGCTATTGGCAGGAATCGCCACAAAAGCATTACCCTTCGCCGCAAAGGAACTACTCTTTCTCGGAAAGACTCTCGGCGCGGGAGCTCTCACAGGACTCGATAGTTTGGCAGTTGAGAAATTAATGGGTGGCAGCGGACTGTTTTTGAAGAAGGGAGGAGCCGTGTGTCACGTCCACGTAGACGACAGCGGTAAAGGATTGTATCTAGAACCCGTTAGAGGTGGCAACTCTCTGAGAGGAAACGGTCTCTATCTGAAGAATGGACAGAACGTTGAGCGACTCGGCAAGGGTTTGTTGCTCGGTGAGAATTCGCCATTTAAGAACATACCAATTTTGAATATGTTATTATAATATAAATTTATATAAAATATAAATCATAGAAAGTATAAAATAATATATTTAAAATGGGTAAAAAGGTGGAGAAACAATTAGACGATAATGACGAATATCGCGAGACAGAGTGCGAAGAAACAAAAAAAAAGTGGAAAAATGGTTAGACACTAATGATGGATATATGAGGAAA
Organism: Pictodentalium vernedei; assembly: GCA_031216915.1. NCBI lineage: Eukaryota > Metazoa > Mollusca > Scaphopoda > Dentaliida > Dentaliidae > Pictodentalium > Pictodentalium vernedei. The sequence goes on along the minus strand of CM062297.1, from coordinate 727,067,935 downwards.
GAACTCATGAAAGAGATAGATAAAGCGCGGGATAGACGCTTGGGAATGAGACGCTTTCCACCATCACCACTACCTTCTGAAGAGAATGGTGATGATGCGAGTGTTACCAAGAGATGCACAACATTCGTTCATAATTATGATTCGGATAAACAAAAATGTTGTTATAAACGTATCATATCACAAAAAAAAAGAAAAAAAGAAAAAGAAGAATCGACGCTGAAAATTGAGAAAAAAGGAAACGTTATTATAATATATGGTAATAGTGAAGAAGAAGGAAAACAAAAAAAAATGAGATCTAAAGATGATCTCATTACTTTTTTTTTTCCATTTTTCTTCACTAAAAATCAATCTCTCTATTGTTTATATTTCCAAGCTCGTTATTAGCATGTTGACACTCATGTTTTCAAGATGATCTCATCACGTTTTTTTCTTTCTTCTTCGCAAAAAATCAATCACTCTATTGTTTATATTTCCAAGTCTGTTATTAGCATGTTCACACTCGTGTCTTCTCCTTTTTCGAAAACATGTTGAATGTTTATCTTTACTCTTTTGAGTTTTTTTACATCTGTCAACTTGCTCTCACCACCCAATTTCTTCACGAGTTCGAATGAGATGTTTGGAAATATGTAATTTCCATAGGGCAATGACAAATCATCCTTGTCGAATTCTCTATCTTCGGTGATGACGATGTTCTACAAATCGCTTTGGTACTCGTAAAACAAATCGAGCGTGGCTTCGTCCAATTTCAAAGGCATGCGATATTTGTTGTATTTATGCTCTAAGCCCATGGTCTCGACCTCATTCAATTCGATGGGATCATGTCGTTGTAATCTATAGATTTTATAACCGAATTTCTTATACGTTTCGACTCGTTTCAATTTCAATTTGCATCTTTTAGGTGTTGTTGTCCTCATGATTGATTATTTGTTTTTTTTTTGTTTTAACGAATTCTTGCAGATAATGTATATTTTAAATTTTGCATTTTAATAATTTGTTTAAAAAAAGTTTTTTTTTTTTTTTGGCTCCTTATATATATAAAAAAAAAGTTGTTTTTTAATTTTAATTTCTTTAATGTCAAAAATTTTTTTTGTAAAAGTTTTTTTTTTCTTTATATATATATAAAAAAAGTTGTTTTTTCGTGTCTGCTTCGCGGAAATTTGTTTTGAACCTTGTGCGAGACTTCGTGTAAAAGTCGTAAGAGTTCTATTTGTCTTGAACCTTCTTCTTCTTTTTTAATAGTTCAAGCGACATTGTCAATTAATTCTTCTTTTTTAATAGTTCGAACGACATTGTCAATTAATTTTTGGTTGCTAATAGTATTACGATTCGATTTTCTATCGCAAATCGTATCGTTTTCTTTCGAAACGCATAAATATAAATTACGATTTTTTTTTTCTTGGTTTTTTGGAGAATAACGATTTATTAAACAACGTCGATGTTTATGTCGAGATTCCGTTGTGGATGTTGTCATCATGATCGATTATTTAGTTTTTTTGTTTTACGAATTCTTGCAAATAAAGTATATTTTAAATTTTGTATTTTAATAATTTGTTTAAAAAGTTTTTTTTTTTTTTTTGCTCTTTATATATATAAAAAAGTTGTTTTTTTAATTTTAATTTCTTTAATGTGAAAAATGTTTTTGGTACGATCGTAAATTGTTTTGAATAAAAAACACATTAAAGAAAAAATTGAATTTAAAAAAAATCTTTTTTTTTATATAAAGAGCAAAAAAAAAACAAAACTTTTTAAACAAATTATTTAAATACAAAATTCGGAAAAAAATATATTCTTACAAAATGAAACAAACAGATAAAAAAAAATTGGAAAATTTAAATGAGAAAACCATACCTCAGTTGAACGAGATTTGTAAACTATTAAAAATTTCACATTTCAGAAATCATAGAACTAAATCAAAAAAGATTGAAGTCAGACAGAAACATTGCGAAATGATGGAAAGGCAAATGAAATGCCGATAGCAACGACCTCAAAAATGCATCGGTTGTGAAAAATGAGAAGAAGAAGAAAAAGATAGTAAAAGGAATCGAAATGCCGATAGCAACGAAGTCAAAAAATGCATCAGTTGTGAAAAATGAGAAGAAGAAGAAAAAGATAGTAAAAGGAATCGAAATGCCGATGTCGAAAAAAACCAAAAACGTTTCGATTGTGAAAAATAAGAAGACGACTAAATGAAAAGCCGTTGAAGAAGAACGTCAAGTTTCCAAAGAAAAGAAAAGAAAAACTAAAACGAAAACAAATGATGCACATCAGATTCTAGGGAAACGAGATATATCGAGTGAACTTTGATGAGCAATAGACGAAGGGAAAGGAGAAGAATATCTAGCGCGACTTGCCGCGGAACTATTTCAATCGAAGTCCGTGGAATGGGAGAGTGCGATCAATGGTATTTTTAAAACTTTCGACGTGGTTCCCTCGTTGAAGAAAATCGACCCGAAATTGTTCATGGAACATGTGAAGAAAAAAGTATTGGATTTGGTTCGCAAATACATGAACGTAGGACTAAAAATTAAGATGATACTCCATTGCGTGATGAATAAAATCGACGTGAAGTCCGGCGAGAGCATCGTGAAAAATGCATATTTCAGATCTAACATAGAACCTGTATTTCGAGGTTCAGATTTATCGGACGTTTTTGAAAAGATGAAAGACAAGATGTTGCCGTATCTCGCGAATTATCAACATGAAGGTAGTAATTGGACGTTCGATGAGGTGTTGAAACTCGAAATTCACATAACTGAAAACGATTTGTTGAAAGGGTCTTCCTACGTGAAATTACCGTATTTCCTAGCAAAAAAACACGCCGTGATCAATGTAAAAAATAAAGATGATCAGTGTTTTAAATGGGCAGTCACTTCCGCTTTATACCCTGTCAAAATGAACATCGAAAGAGTTTCTTCTTACGAGGTAACTTCTAAAAATCTCGATTGGACCGGAGTGACTTTTCCAACAGAGTTAAAACACATCGAACGTTTCGAGGCTCAAAATCCCACCGTAGCGGTGAACGTCTTGGGATACGATGACGAAAAACAAAAGATCTATCCTCTCAGACTGACTTCGTATCTCGGAAGAGAAACGACGATTATTTTATTATTGATTTCGAATGGTGACAATCGCCATTATTGTTGGGTTAAACATCCGAGCCGATTAATGTCGAAACAAAATAATAATCATAACGGAAAAATATCTTTATGTTACAATTGCATGAACGTGTTTCACAGAGAAGACTCGTTGGCGAAACATCAGGAATATTGCAAGGAAAATCAAGGTGTCACCGTCAAAATGCCCAAACCCAACACCATCGTGAAGTTTGAAAATCACAATAGAAGGTTAAAAGTACCATTCGTCGTGTACGCCGATTTCGAATGTTTCACTGCGAAAATGAGTTCCTGTCAACCCAACGCTCTTCAAAGTTACATTGAAAGATATCAAAAACACATACCTTCGGGCTATTGCATTTACGTGAAATGCGCTTTCGACTCGCAACACAACATGGGTCCCTTCACCTACACGAAACAGTATGAAGACGACGACGTGGCTTAAAGGTTCGTGGAAGAGTTAGAATGGAAACTTCAAATGTTATACGACAAATTCAAAACTCCGGCAGAAATGATCATCACGCGAGAGCAGCAGGACGAAAATAACAGAGCCACCGAATGTCACATATGCAGACAATCGTTCGACGAGAATTCGAAGGAAAATAAGAAGGTCAGAGACCACGATCATTACACGGGTCTGTATCGCGGTCCGGCTCACAGCAAGTGTAATTTAAAATATCGAGACGCTGTTTTCTATCCGGTGATGTTTCACAATCTCTCGGGTTATGACAGTCATCTGTTCATGAAAAATCTCGGCACCTCACACGAAGAATTAAATTGCATCGCGAAGAAAGATACATTTCCTTCACGAAATGGAAGCTCATGGAGGAGAAAAGAGTAATCGACGGAGAGACGTTGGAAGAAAAAACGAAATTCATTCGTAGAGCCATACGTTTCATCGACAGTTTTAAATTCATGTTGACCGCTCTGGAAAAATTAGTCGATAACATGAGCAAGGATAAATTTAAAATCATGAGCGAACATTTCGGAGAATGAGTAGACGTGATGTTGAGGAAAGGAGTCTATCCTTACAATTACATGAATGATCTAAAGAGATTCGAAGACACTACCTTCAAAAGAAGATTTTTATTCAAAATTATACGAATCCAACATTTCCGACGAGAATCACGCTAAAAACGTGTGGAAATCATTCAATATGAAAACCATGAGAGATTATCACGATCTCTATCTGAAGACCAACGTTCTACTCTTTGCAGAAATTACGATCTGGATCCTGCTTGGTATTTCACCGCACCCGGTCTGGCATGGGATGCTCTGTTTAAGACCACCGAAGTCCAATTGGAATTATTATCTGACATGGACATGTTGCTCATGTTCAAAAGGGCTGCGAGAGGTGGCGTCTCGATGATCTCCCACAGACATTCTGAGGCTAACAATCCCTACATGAAAGAAGGTTTCGATTCGAAACGGTCGACTAAATACATACAGTATTGGGACGCCAACAATCTGTGCGGTTGGGCTATGAGTCATCCTTTACAGATTGGAAATTTCGAATGGGTGAAGGAACCGGAAGAGATGCAAAAATGGAGAGACTATCCTTGCATTTTAGAAGTCGATTGGAACTATCTGGAAGAATTACATGATCTACACAACGATTATCTGCTGGCTCCCGAACGAATGGAACCGAACGAGGGAGATGAGGAAAAACTCATTCCCAATTTATTTAACAAACATAACTATGTCATCTACAGTGAGAATTTGAAACAATATGTCGATTACGGGATGAAATTAGTCGACATACATCGCATCATTCGATTCGACGAAGAGCCTTGGATGAAAAATTTGATCGATCTCAACACGAATCTCAGAATTCGAGCCGAGAACGATTTCGAAAAAGATTTCTTCAAACTCATGAACAACTGCGTGTACGGTAAATCAATGGAAAACATCAGGAAGAGAACCGACGTTCCACTCGTCACATCTGAGAAAAGAGCTAAAACATTAGTGGCGAAACCCAATTACAAACACCGAACCATATTCGACGAAAATCTAGTGGCCGTTCACATGCAAAAGACGCACCTGAAGTTCGACAAACCGTATTATCTTGGACCGATCATCTTAGATGTCAGCAAGCGATTGATGTACGAGTTTCACTACGATTACGTCAAACGAAAATTCGGTGATAAAGCCAAACTACTGTTCACCGACACGGACAGTTTAGTTTAGGAGATAGAGACGAAAGATGTCTACCGAGATATATCTCAGGACGTGGCTGAGTGGTTCGACACGAGCAATTATCCCGTCGATCACCCGTCCAACATTCAATAGAACGAGAACAAGAAGGTGTTGGGTAAATTTAAGGACGAGAGCGGTGGTAAACAAATCGTCGAATTCGTGGGCTTGAGACCCAAACTGTATACTTATCGTCTAGAAGATGAAGAGATCAAGAAGTGCAAAGGAGTTAAAGCGTGCATGGTGAAGAAAAACATCTCTTTCGAAGAGTATAAAGATTGTCTGTTAGGAAGTGGTCCAGTGTATAAGACTATGAAATCGATTCGAAGCGAAAATCATGACTTGTATACTGAAATAGTCAACAAGATTTCGCTGATGGCCGACGACGATAAGAGATTTGTGTTAGATGATAAAATAAGCACTTTGGCACTCGGACATTGGACTTTAGATCTAATTAGAGACGATATGAATGTGGATGATTGGATTCCAGATACGATTGTGGATGATAGGATTCCAGAAAATCAAGAGGAATTAGATGGATTCAAAATTATAGAAATCGAAAGTAACATCGAGTGTCCAGAAAATCAAGAGGAATTAGATGGATTCAAAATTATAGAAATCGACAGTAACATAGAGTGTCCAGAAAATTAAGAGGAATTAGACGGATTCAATATTATGGAAATCGGTAGTGACATTGAGAGTCCAGAAAATCAAGAGGAATTAGATGGAATCAAAATTATAGAAAACGATAGAGACATCGAGAATGTTAGTTTAAAAAAAAAGAGAAAAAAACAAAAAAAAATAACGTCATTTTTTAGTGAATTATAATAAAATAAATAAAAAAAATATATATACACATTATGAATAAGAAAATAAAGATATCCGTAGAAGGTGTCGTCTTACCTAACGAACCCCTATCCAACATCGATCTGTTGAATGCGGCAAAGGATTTGAAAATCAAAGATTTTCTAGGCGTGTTTTCCAGAGATGCCTTGCCGAAGAGAAGCCCTCAACAATCGGAATGCGGAATTTTAAATCTAGATGATTCATCGGGTGAAGGCACTCACTAGGTGGCGTGGATCAAGAACAGGAAGAAGAAAAATTATTATTTCGACTGCTACGGAATCTCGCCGCCAAAAGAAATATAGAACTATTTCAACAAATCGATGGTTCGTTACAACACGGAACAAGTGCAATCACCAGTTCAAGTGTTTTGCGGTCACCTGTGTCTCTACGTTCTCAAGAGATGGTCTGAAGGAGATCGATTTCAAGACATTCTCAATGATTTACATTAGAGAGAGATTTTTTTTTATAGTATATATAAAGATAAAAAATTATTTTAAAAAAATTTTAATCGAATAAAAACGAAAAATAAAATAACATAGTTCATTTTTAATAAACTGCGTTTTGAATATATTTTTCTAAAAACAAAAAATCCTACAACAACATGCCAGTCGATAAATTTGGTAGAAGTGACGATGAAAAAGTCAACCCAAGAAAGAAGAGGAAGACATTCGAAGTCGACGATGGTTACGACGTTGCCAACTTGGACAAATATTACATTCGGAGATACGAACCTCGAGAAGAACCTTTGAACATGAACGATAAGAAGCTCTACAATCTTCCCGAGCTGATAGATCTCACAGATGCTGCAACTAAAAAATACGTCGACAGGGGGAACGCCGATTTCGAATGAATCATGCTAGATAATTACGTGGATAAAACCATGACCGACGATCTCGATCTGAAATCCAAATGTTTGGTGAACGTCGCGAATCCCATAAATCCCACCGATGCCGCAACCAAGAAATACACGGACGACTCTCACGCGAGATTCAGCGAACACCTGAGAAATAGATACGTTCAGAAAACGATGCACTCGGAATTGAACGCCAATTATAACAAGATAACGAACGTGGCCACTCCCACGAATCCCAAGGACGTGGTGACCAAACACTACGTAGATCTGGAACAGAGAAAGTCTGACAGACGAGAAATGAAATCGGATCTGAATGCGGGATTCTACAAGATATTGAATCTGTCGAAGATCGACGACACGGATGTGGACTCAACCGCGGTCAACATGGGCTACGTGGATTCTGCTGTGATACGATCACAAGAATACCTAGAATCGCAAGTGGACGATCTCTACCTGAACAAACAATCTGGCGGAACCATGGAGGGTGGTATTGACATGAATGGTAAGAATTTATTCAGACTCAATCACGATCCCGAATTCGATTCCAGCGCAGTCAGCAGAAAGTACGTGGATGACAACTCGGTCTGGAGAAAGGGTGACATCATGGAAGGTAAACTAGACATGGGTGGACACGCGCTCACGAATCTACCGGATACCGTGAACATGACGGATGTCTGCACCCTGATTTCGGTGGTGGAGAAAGTCAAATATGCTAGACAATTGATCACTGTGTGGGCCGAAGAGGCCGGCGCCTTAGCTGAGGGAAAAGCTGAGTGGTCTTTCGAAAATGGAGGTAGCAGATCGAAACATGGTCAGGTGGGATATCCCATGCCAATGGGAGGTGAAATCCTTCGAATGAGTCTGGCTTCCTCGGATTTGAATAACAGAGCAGTCGTCACTCTCATGGTGAATGGTGTAGAGAGCGATAAGAGGTACAGCGTCAAAAAGACTGAGAATCAACACGCAAATGTTAGCACGTTCGGCACGCCTCTCAAAGTGAATGCCGGAGACAGGATTAATTTTGTTACAAAAACCAATAATCCCGAAGCCGCCACTTCCGTGGTGAGTCTACTGATCGAACTAGATCCTTTGAACAAACAGTGAACGCGTGGAAAATAATGAATTAAAAAAAATAATGTGTGATTATTTAAAAACAAAAAAACAAAAAAAAAGTAATGAGATCATCTTTAGATCTCATTTTTTTTCTTTTCCTTCTTCTTCACTATTACCATATATTATAATAACGTTTCCTTTTTTCTCAATTTTCATGATATGAAATGTTTTTTTTCTTTAGTAAAAGAATTTTGTCACTTATAACAATGATCAAAATTGCATCCTTTTTTTAATTTTCTATCCATTTATGATTACAATTTATACACTTTGCGAATACGGTTGTTGGTTCATCACCAGATCTAGTTTGCTGAGATTCGATTTTTATTTGATGTTTCTTACATTTGCGACATTTTAAAATTGTATTTTTCATAATTTCGTTGTTAGATCTTATGAGATCAAACTCTTCTTTTTCTTTTAAACGATATTCGTCAAAATCACAACTATTCCATCCTTTTTTTGTGTTACGTTCTTCATATTCAATTTGAGAGCGATAAGAGATACAGCGTCAAAAAGACTGAGAATCAACACGCAAATGTTAGCACGTTCGGCACGCCTCTCAAAGTGAATGCCGGAGACAGGATTAATTTTGTTACAAAAACCAATAATCCCGAAGCCGCCACTTCCGTGGTGAGTCTACTGATCGAACTAGATCCTTTGAACAAACAGTGAACGCGTGGAAAATAATGAATTAAAAAAAATAATGTGTGATTATTTAAAAACAAAAAAACAAAAAAAAAGTAATGAGATCATCTTTAGATCTCATTTTTTTTCTTTTCCTTCTTCTTCACTATTACCATATATTATAATAACGTTTCCTTTTTTCTCAATTTTCATGATATGAAATGTTTTTTTTCTTTAGTAAAAGAATTTTGTCACTTATAACAATGATCAAAATTGCATCCTTTTTTTTAATTTTCTATCCATTTATGATTACAATTTATACACTTTGCGAATACGGTTGTTGGTTCATCACCAGATCTAGTTTGCTGAGATTCGATTTTTATTTGATGTTTCTTACATTTGCGACATTTTAAAATTGTATTTTTCATAATTTCTTTGTTAGATCTTATGAGATCAAACTCTTCTTTTTCTTTTAAACGATATTCGTCAAAATCACAACTATTCCATCTTTTTTTTGTGTTACGTTCTTCATATTCAATTTGAATCCATTTTTCCAAGTATTTTTTTTAACGTCGTAGTAATCTTTTCTGAACAGACGATTTGTTGTTTTCGTGTCAAAAACATCCATTTTTTTTTTGAGATTTTGGTTTTAATTAATCTTACATCCACACTTTTAACGTTTATTAATTTTTTTTCACACACTCGTCTCTCATTGAATGATCGACATCTTATTTCCGTCCAATTCGAATTGTAATTCTCTGTCCGACAGGACCAGGGCGAAGGCTTCGGTTTTTCTCGGAACGTTCCTATCAAATTGCATCTTGATCTGAATGTCTAAGACGCTACTCTTGAGTCGTTCACTCTGTTTACTGACGTCGAATACGAACATGGGATACATCGACTTGTATTCGCCGGGAGACATGTTAGGGTTGCTCATCAATTCATCTAGACCGTGATACTTCTTTCTAAAATCAGCGGCGTCGCCATACAGTCTGCAGAAATCGTTCTTGTCGAACGATGCGTTGTAATCGATTGCTGGATATCTCGTGGCATTCAGAAACACTTGCATGTTTCTCAAATGGCAGTGATCGAACAGCGACGCATTCTTTTCCAGAGACCCGTCCCTATCGGTCTGAAACGCAACCACGATGAAACGCGGTCTCTCGGAAGCGGATTTCACCGTCAGTCTCCAATAGAAGTGATTCATGGAGGGAGGAATGCTAGCCGTGTTGCACTGTCTCATTCTAAATCCCACAGGTAATTTACTCTTGGATTCTATGATCTTGTAGAGACGCGCTTTCTCCACGATCGAAGGCTCCATGTGTGGAACGAACCACGATATCTTGTGTAGAGTTATCTTCCCCGCATCGGTCGCAGTGAGTCTCACTATTGCATCGTCGTTTCCTTTTCGAATCAACGTCAGATTGTGTTTGAATCTGTACATGATCTTGTTGTAATCGTCCACAAATCCGAAGATGTGTTTCAAAGGTATCCTGAACGAAAACGTTCCTTTAGGTCTGGATGTCTTGACAACGTAGTCAAATATCAAGGCGGCGCCGGCACTAGCAGGGCCTATGGTGTCTTTCACCCACAACTGATTAAGTCATCTAGATTTCGAAAAATCATCAGGATACGTCAAGATTCCGAACATCGTTGTGTCCTGACCGGGATGAAACACAGATTCTATCTCTTGTCCGGATAGCATGTATTTTATATTACTGAATAGATGCATGATGCCATTATTGGCTAGAGTAACCGTGTCGTCGTCGGCGTAGTAGCTCCCATCTTCCTTGGTGAGACGTCCCTGCACCACTATGTAACTCTCGCTAGGATGTATGAATAGATCTTGAGTTTTGACGTTGATTCTTATCTCTCCCACATTGTTCAAACTCGTTCCGGTTACCGGTTCGTATTCGTGAACCTCATATTCTTGAATACTTTCATCTTTCACTATGCTTTGTGCTATATCTAGTATATTTGTCATTTTAAAGGATTTTTAGTTTTTTGTTTATTAATTAACTTGCTTTTTTTTATCTAAAAATAGTTTTAATTATTTTTATTATTATTTTTTTCTCTCTTATATATATGTGTGTAAACAAGAAAATGTTAAAGAAAGTAAATAAAAAAAAATTTGTTTTCTTTATCAAAACTTCGTCTTCTGTAATTGTTGTTCGTAAAACTTTCCGATGATCTCTTCTCCATCCAAAGCTTCGATTTCGTAAGTCACCGGATCGGTGTGAAATATTTTGATTATCACGAAGATTTCCGAGGTCCATCGAGGAGTATAACCCTTTTCGAAGTGCTTCTTATAAGCGTAGATTCTCACTCGATCACCGACCGCAAATTTCGGCGTTCTAGACTTCTTCCTGATCTTAGATCTCTCAGGATATAGATTCACGTAGACCCGTTTTTCGTTTCGAGGATCGCTAGCTTCCGCGGGAGTCATCTTGATCGATCTGTGTCGCGTGTTGTTGTAATCTTTGACCAGACCGTTCCGAGCGTATATGTATTTCTTGGTCGAATTCGCCATGAAGTATCTGTGCATCTTTTCCTTCATCGTTCGATTCCAACGTTCCACCACGCTGGCTTTCTCTTCATTTTCGATCAAGTAGAGGTCTACCAATCGATGATCGTGCTTGTTGTAGAATTCCTTTCCCTTATCCACCCACAATTTACTCGGTTTTCGAGAAGACGAGTCGAACACGCTCTTCAGAGCCTCGGTGATGCAAGGTCCCGATTTATTCTTCAAAGCACTGATCCAACCGTATTTGGAAAACACGTCGATGACCATCAATAGATATTTGACGCCCTCGTTCCACCTCGAAAACGATCTCATGTCGACCAAGTCGGCAGACCAAATATCATCCAGACCCTTCACGAACACCCTTCTCTTTCGAAATTTATGCACTATGGGTTTGTGTAACTCCTCGGCCAATTCGCTCGTCAATAATCGTTTCTTCTTCTTTGCAGATGCACTTTTTTTTTTGAACGCCCCATCCGAATCGACGTTTCGCACCAATCAGATTGCCGACCAGCGAACGTTCTATCTTCTCTCTCCTGGTCGGATTCGATATGCCTCTCAATTTCCCCAACATGTTTTTATCGCAGACGTCGTTGCGATTCTTGGTGTCGGGATGTCCGGCGTAACACAGATCGTGATCATACGTGGCTGCGTCCACCCTATTCACAGGTTTGCTCCAAGATTTGGGTGTCAGATCGGCGTTGAGTCTCTTGTTCAATTTCGTTCCGGGTCCAGTGAAACTGTGACCAGGCAGATGCATTTCGAAAGGTAGATTATTGATCATTTTATTCACGATGCCTTTACCTTTGCTCGCATTTTTTTTTTTGATGAATCTAATCTTGATAGAACCACACACGTCGCAAATTCCGCGAAGCATCTGTCTGTCGTTTTTAGTTCGCACTTCTCTAGAATTACTCGTCTCGGTAACTCTCTTACACTTTACGCAATACATTTTTTAGAGTTATTTAAATTAATTTCGTTTTTTTTATTTTATATATAAATTTAATAATTAATTCTCTTCTTATTATATATATTTTTTTTTCAATCGCTGCTTTTGAGTTCTATCATCTTACTGAATTCCTCCCTGGCCTCTTTACTCCCCTTTTCCAAGAGAGAATCCTTCATCTCTTCCTTGATGATCTGACGAGTCTTGATTCTCACAGCTTCTTTCATGGCATTGTATTTCGTTTTCTCGCTCAATATCGCGAAGTATTCTCCGTCCGATATTCTACCATCTTTCAACGCCATAGAGATCATTTCGGATATCGTGTCGATCTTGGAGTCGGCCAAGATGCGAATCTTGTCGTGTTTCCTCGCCTTCAGATATAATTTCCTACTCAAAAAGTTTCCGAGTGTGCTAAACAATCCGGCGGCGAGAGCCACTCCTTCTACAGTCAACACGATCAGAATGCCGACCACGGTCGACAAACATCCGATGCTGGCCACGTGTAAACCCATGGAAATCGTGATGAGTGTCGTGTCGATCGCGTTGACGAATGTCACAAAACGCGAATACTTCTTCTTGAGAGAACAACGAGAATCTCTCGCTCTCGAGTTGGATACTCTTGAATTCTATTGATTTGATCGATGTGATACCTCTCTCTTTCTCTTCCTTCTAGCAATGGTGCCGTCGGCAAAACGTCGATCGGCTTCTCATCCTTGTCGTCCACTAACGTCGGATACAATTTATTTCTGGTTCTCATTTTTGTATTTTTTTTCTTTCTAATATTAGATAAAAAATTTTATGTGTGTATTTATTTTTATTTTCTATTCTCCCTTATTTTATATCAACGAAAAAAACTTAGACGTATGCTTCATTCAGCAATAATTTCTTGATGCATCCCTTGTCTTCTAAAGTCAGACTTTTACGCGCCAATTTCAGTTCTTCCGAAACTGTAGGCTTGTCTTGATTCTTACAGAAGACTAATCTCTTCCAAAACGTGATCACATCGTTGAATCTAACGCGTTCGAACACCGGTTCGAAATACATGACGACCATATCTTCCCTTTCCATCATCAAACACGAATGATTCTCGTGATCGAAGTCTAGATGATCCCGACATCCGACGCATCGTTCTAACAAGATGGAACGTAGTTCTTCGTTCACGCAGATTGCGTATGCTCTCATCAGCATGTTTAAAAGAATTTTCACTCTAATAGTCTGGGAAGCGCACATGATTTACGTATTTTTTTTTTATTATCTATTCGATTTGATATATTTATTTTTCTAAATAACTATTATTTATATATTTTTTTCTCTCCTATATATATCAATTAAAAACGTGACAGCGGGTTTGCGGATTTTCTAACACACCGACAACACTCTTCATTCAAAACATTTCCATCAAGTGCTCATCGAGGCCACCTCGCAATAACGTGCGCCAGTCTTACTTCGAGAAACGCGACAGTGGGTTTGCAGATTCAAACATCACCTCTTTACACGAGTCGATTTCAGACCTAAAATCCGCAAGCGGATCTCCGTGTACGCCTCCATTGGGTTTCAGTGTTAAAATCGTGTACGGATGCGGATTGTTAGAATCGGCAAGAGGATGATTTAGAAACGACAAAACGTTTTTTTGCTTGCAATTTAACACTGAATCCTATGGGGGAAACTCACTTGCCGATTTCAATCGAAACGGTACATGTACTGTACGTAAAATTTCATGTTTTTTTTATCACTCTTGGATACAATCAGTGATGTTTGAATTCTCAAGGGGATTCTAAAGCACCCTAAAAAAAAATCGTGTACAGGTACACGATTTTAACACTAAATCCAATGGAGGTGTACATGTACACGTACATGTACATTGATGGTTCAACTCTCAATTATCACCTACTTACGTTAAGCAAAAGGACCCTTATGTTTTATATATAACTCGCAGATAAGCGTCCGATTCGATCAAATACATTAACTTGAGGGCGAGAATTTATCGGAATTTTGATAAACGGAACTGTTCGGCCGTTCACTTACGGAATATTCTGTACAATGGCATTTTCCTTTATCGTCGAACTGAGCTTTCTCAGAAGGACAAAGGTGAAGGTTGTGTGCATTCAGGTTTATTTATTGTACACGCGTCAATCAAATCAATTTCACATTGCCGTTGTGGGTAAACCTGCTGAGGGCTTTGATGGGCAAATAACTGCAATTTATTTGAATGTTGCAAAGTTTTCTATCTAATAATGTCGAATTGTTGCTAAAATAATGCACAGTTGTTCAACGTGGCTGTCATTTATTCGAATAGCAGAAAGTTAAAATCAGAAACCGTGTGTATTCAAAAATGACGTCATGGGGAGATAGTTTCGATAAGTTTCAGGTAACTTCGTTTAGATCTTCCAATATCGTGGTTTTGTAACAATAATTATTTCGTCTGCATTAAATCTTTTTAAGTACAGATTTGTATGCAGTGTGTTTTTTATATGCTCTTCACATAAGAGCAAAATCTGTGAAAGAAGACTTTGTTGGTGAGGGTGTTTCTGGAGTGTGAGGTGGTCATTTTGACTGTGGATATCTCTTATTTTTTTAAAATGTGTTGGAATGTTCAAAGTTATCATTGTTTGATCGTGGGAGCGTCCAGAGTTTGCAAAATCTGAATACTCCAACTGACAAGATGGTGGGTTAGTAGAGTATAGTTGATGAGTAATAGAACTGTAAATGTAGCGTCACAAAAAATAGTGGCGGTAGGTGGGGAAACCTCGAAAGAAGGAGCTATTGAAACATGAAAATTATCTTAAATGGAGCCATCGCTTTAAATTGTCGGTAAAACTTCCAACACAGATATATTTTAGCGTTGATACGTTGCCATTGTATTTGGATGGATCTTCCTCAAGCAGCATAATTGGGTGGTTATCATAAAAAAGTGCTTGAAAGGGGGAAATTTTAACTTACCGCCACGTTGAATGACACTTTCCAACTCTGCATACGTATGATTTCTCCCCCACAATACTAATCGGGACAGCTGGCGTACATTTTTCATTTGTGAAATGCGAACTGTCACTTTAATGTGTCAGCTGCATAAAATTGACGACTTTTTTGGCCATCTAGTCAATTTATTTATTTATTTATTTATTTATTTATTTATTTATTTATTTATTTATTTATTTATTTATTTATTTATGTATTGATATTTAAGGTCACATATTTATGCACAATGGCAAATCATGACCGTGACAGTTTTACGGGTGGAGGAAGTCGGGGTACCCGGAGAGAACCACCGAGCAACGACGGGCAGCTGCCAGTAGGTATAAAAGGAGAGTATACTATCACTTGTACATGTACATGTACAAAATACGCACACGATGCGTTCACCAACGTGGAATTCAGTGTTAAATCACACGCTTGTTCACAAAAACTGTACATGATCTTGAATTCTCCTATGTACAGTCAGGGACTCCTAGATCGCGCTTTTAGCGTTCAAATACTCGTGGTGAATGCATCGTGTGCGTGTGTTGTACATCTTCAGTTGTATCGTGTACGTGATTTTTGGTCTACGTTCGCATCGCAGATCAGACCCACCGATCCATCGTCGGCGAACGCGAGCGAAGGCAAAAGATTCTGGCTCATCATCAAAAAACAGTTTTGGAGTTTCTAAATCAGTGATTCAGAACCCGCAATTGCGTTGGTACATGATTTAGAACTCTCCCTTGTTGTTTTTGAGGTGGTGGGGTTTTTTGTTCAAAAAGAGTCGATTGTGAATATATAGTCTGTATTATAGACATTGATGTTTTCTGTTGATGGGACAGATAAAAATTGAGTTTTGTGGGTTTTTTTAGAATTCCTCCACTATGAGAAAATTCTCAAAAAAAAACCACTCAGCTGATCGAGCGATCGGATCGCTCGATTCTCGTAATAAAACTCGATCTGAACGAAGAGTGTCTGTGTGTTGGAAATTTGCAAACCCAGTCACGTCTTTCTGAAGTAAGCAACTAACACACGTTATCGTAATTGAGGTGTTTTGTTCAAAAAGAGTCGATTGTGAATATATAGTCTGTATTATAGACATTGATGTTTTCTGTTTATGGGATGGATAAAAATTGAGTTTTGGGGTTTTTTTTTGAGAATTCCTCCACTATGAGAAAATTCTCATAAAAAAACCACTCAGCTGATCGAGCGATCGGATCGCTCGATTCTCGTAATAAAACTCGATCTGAACGAAGAGTGTCTGTGTGTTGGAAATTTGCAAACCCTGTTAAGCGTTCGTTGAATAAAGTCAAGAAACACTTATCGGAATGTTTAAAACGCATTTTCCGCTCAGTTAGGTTTCGAGTGGTAAAATTTTTAATATATTGACGATAGCAATCGGAGAGAGAGATTTGTTAAAATCAGTTTTCCATTGTGTGTTGAAACTGTCTAACAGTCATCAAAAAAGGATTTTCTCTTAATTCGACACTCGATGAATTGATGTGTGAATGAATGAAGATCTTTTCACAAAATGTAAACACCGATGTCAAAAAATGCGTTAAATCAGAAACCGGTTTGTCATGTACTGTTTAAACATATTTTTTAAAACATCAATTAACACAGTCAGTTTGAGATGTGATTTTTTTCAGATTATTATATATATTATATTAAGATGGAAAGAGATTTTAATACTTAAAACATAAAATATATAATTAAACATTTAATTTTGAAAAATAAATAAAAACAATCAAAACGAAAGATGTTTTTCCAGATGGATCCTAGACGCCGAGATCGAATTTTAGCCGAGTATTTAAGTGCTAAGAAGGCGATTCAGGCAGCTGATAGGAGCAGACGTCTCGGTGAAATGGAACTCACACGCGAAGCCACAAAAATATTTAAACCCGTGCCGGAGGGTCAAGAGCGAAGCAGGAAGGAGATAGTCAAAGAATTGAGACCCATAAAGGAGAGTTCTTTGAGAATGGGTTCGTTGCCTCCTAGTTTTGGAAATCGGTATTCCATTCAATCTACACCGGATTACGTTCCCATGGGAATTCAAACAGATATGAGCGAGTCTGATGATACGGCTTTGACTATCACCACTGATAGCATCGCATCGTCCGATGATGATGGTGGCGGTAAGAGAGATCTGTTGTATGGAATTCGCGAGGATCCGAGCGGTACGAAATTCGTGGGCGACACTGAAGTGGAAATGGACGATGATGAATTGATCGTGGGTTCGAATAAATATAAAGTAACCGATGGTCTGCAGAGATTGCTCCTTTTCGACAAGCCTGGAGATTACACGGATCAGGATTTCGACAATTACGGAGACATTCTGGTTCAGACCCACGCCATGAATAGAAATAATGATGCCAGAGAGACGAGACCCAAAGCCAACAGAGGTTACAAGTGGACGAAAATAGTGAAGCCCATATGGAATGCGAACAAGAAGTTCGTCGAATCGATGACCGGCATAGGGGTGAAAATGACTACTTTTCTTCCGAGCGATCCCGACGCTCTGTCTCAGAGATTGAGTTTGTTGATGGGGAGCAGACTGGCTGGTAACACGGGATTAGATAATCAGATAGTTGCCATATCTGACGAATTGTTGAGACAGAAGGTTTTGAATAAAAACCAGTATAAAAGGCTGATGAACGAATTGAAGGATTGATGTGAATATAATAATAATAAGTAGAGAGAGAGAAACAAACAAACAAACAAACAAACAAAAATAAAACAGTAAATTCTTACACTAGAATAATAAAAGTATTTAAAAACGACAAAACGATTTACCAGTGAAAAAAAAAACACAAAATATATCATAAAAAATAAAATATGTTGGTGATAAAGAACAGGAGATACGTCAGGACTTACGTTCAAGGCAGTTCTGGCATCGTCGATTCTATAATGTGAGCGTTCACGAGCAATGCGGGTAGAAAACTCGCATCGACCGCATTTGAGGTCGGTAAGAAGACGGCTTTGGATGCTGGTAAGAAAGCCGCTTCCGAAGCCAGTGGTAGGATAGCTTCTGTGGCTGGCAAGAGGGCAGCCGATGCATTGATCGACAAGTTGATCAGTCTGCCAGCGAAGCGAGCTGCGTTAGAGCGAACGTCGAAAAGTTGGAAAGATTTTAGGGATGCCGTGGTGCCCATACAAGATTTAGCCAAAATGACGAGTGGATCCGGATTGAAGAGAACTCGCGACGGTGCGATAAAAACAAAATAATAATAATAACAACATTAAAAACAGAGTTTGAAAAAAACATAAAAAAATTTGTGTTTGAAAAGAATCTAAAATAACAGACAAAAAAAAAATAAAATAAAACAAAAGATGAACATTAAAGATATGTCTTGGAACGACGCCGTGACCAAGAGGTCGAATAACGAGTACTTTCCCAAGAGCATAAGAGGTTTGATAGTGGGAAAATCGAATTGTGGAAAGACCAATCTGTTGATGAATCTGTTGTCCCGACACAACTGGTTGGATTACGACAGATTGTTCATGTTTGGCAAGAGCTTGTTTCAACCCGAATACAGATTGCTTTGAGAGTGCATGGATCGCAGATTGCCCAAGGACGTCATGCCAGAATCTTTGACAGCAGGGAGGAATTCGACAGGTGCGGAGCTCTGCTCTCGACCATTTTGGACGGCACGGCGACGGAGCTGACGAAGAGAAATTCATCTTCGAACGTCGAGTGTCGATTTTACGAGAACGCTAGTGACGTTCCAGATCCTAGGGAACTGAAATCGGAAGATAAGAATCTCATGATTTTCGACGATCTGCTTTTGGAGAGACAGAACCGATGCGAATCGTATTACGTTAGGGGTCGACACAGCAACGTGGACTGTTTCTACCTGTCGCAGAATTATTTTCGATTGCCCAGACAGACGATAAGGGAGAACGCTAATTTTCTGTGTCTCTTTCGCCAAGATCTCAAGAATCTCAATCACATCTACGGCGATCACGTCGCAAACGACATGAGCGCTGTCGAATTCAGGAGATTCTGCAAGAGGGTTTGGGATCGTGGACTTTACAATTTCGTCATGATCGATTTGATGAGCAAATTTAATCGCGGAAAATATCGGTGCGGATTCGACAAGTTTTATGTTCCCGATGGTGATAATAATAAGATAGAGCGTGAAAATAAAAAATTAGAAAATAAATAAATCTTCAAATAATTAGTTTTGAATAAAAAAAAAAAATAAAATAAAATAAAATAAAATTAAGATATAATGTTCGAACATGGAGAATTGTTAGAATGGATAGCCAAGAATACGGCTGCGAAACAATCCATTCAAATCGTGGTGAGTGGCGATTCGACTCGATTCGCTACGAAATTCGAACCTTCCATCGAATTGAACAGAGAGAAAAGTTACAAGATGGCGTTGGTGAATCTGGAGACTTATTATTCCTTTCCCAACGTCACCGAAAAGAATAACTCGTTCAAGTATTCCGACGGAGTGGATTGGTTGGAGATTCGAATTCCCAAAGGGAGTTACGACATAGACGATTTGAACCATTACATTCAGACGCGAATGAAGACGGATGGAAAGGGAAGCAACAAGATCAGACTCGCTCCCAATCCTAATACCTTACAGACGATTTGGAAGATAATTTTCGTGTGGATTTCAACACGGACGATTCTACAGGCAAGATGTTGGGATTCGATCGAAACATGTATCGAGGCCACGCGGCATCTGAAAATACGGTCGACATTCTCGCTGTCAATAGCATTCTGGTGAACGTGGACGTGATTGCCGGAAGCTACGTGAATGGTAGCGCTCAACCGATGATCTATTCCTTCTTTCCAAACGTGTCGCCGGGTTATAAGATCGTGGAGCGACCTCGAAATTTAGTTTATCTACCAGTGATTTTAGACACGTTGTATAGTCTCAAAACCACGTTGACGGATCAAAATGGTGAACTGTTAGATCTTCGCGGAGAGAGAGTGACGATACGATTTCACATAAGAGAAATATAAAAAGCAAAAAAAAAAATATATTATATATATAGATAACAAAAATAAAATAAACGGTAATATTAATTTTTACAAAATTATTTTAATATAATTATTAAACAAGAAACAATTGAAGTAAATATATTTAAAAAAAAACAAACAGAATTATGACACAATACGTGGTTAAAAATGTGAACATATCCGCAGGATAGAGGAAGAAACTTAAGAGAGCTTTAACAACTCAAGGCGAGGCGGTGAGATTCAAATTCACTCACGAAGATCTGACGAGAGGTGGACAGGATTCGATCGCCTGGACCAGAAGTCAAATCAAAAGGATGGAGAAAGCGATTCGCGATGGAAGAGGGTTAGCGGTGAGATTGAGTCCCGCTCAATTGAGATACAATTTGAGAATGAAAGGCGGTTTCCTACCGCTATTGGCAGGAATCGCCGCAAAAGCATTACCCTTCGCCGCAAAGGTGCTACCCTTTCTCGGAAAGACTCTCGGCGTGGGAGCTCTCACAGGACTCGCTAGTTCGGGAGTTGAGAAATTAATGGGTGGCGACGGACTGTTTTTGAAGAAGGGAGGAGCCGTGTGTCACGTTCACGTGGACGACAGCGGTAAAGGATTGTATCTAGAACCCGTTAGAGGTGGCAACTCTCTGAGAGGAAATGGTCTCTTTCTGAAGAGTGGACGGAGCGTCGAGCGATACGGCAAGGGTTTGTTGCTCGGTGAGAATTCGCCATTTAAGAACATACTGATTTTGAATATGTTATTATAAAATATAAAATTATATAAAATATTTAAAATCATAGAAAGTGTAAAATAATATATTTAAAATGGGTGAAAAGGTGGAGAAACAAATTTATCACCTGGATGAAAAGGTGGAGAAACAATTTGACGATAATGACGAACATCGCGAGCCAGAGAGCGAAGAAATAAAAAAATGGTTAGACGCTAATGATGGATATCTAAGGAAAGAGATAGATAAAGCACGGGATATACGGTTGGGAATGAGACGATGCTTTCCACGGTTACCACTACCTTCTGAAGAGAGTGTTACCAAGAGATGCACAACATTCGTTCATAATTATGATTCGGATAAACAAAAATGTTACCATGAACGTATCACATCACAAAGAAAAAGAAAAAAAGGAAAAGAAGAAGAATCGACGCTGAAATTTGAGAGAAAAGGAAACGTTATTATAATATATCATGATGATAGTGAAGAAGAAGGAAAACAAAAAAAAAAAAGAAAAAAGTAAATGAGATCTAAAGATGATCTCATTACTTTTTTTTTTTTCATTTTTTCTTCGCTAAAAATCAATCACTCTATTGTTTATATTTCCAAGTCCGTTATTAGCATGTTGACGCTCGTGTCTACTCCTTTTTCGAAAACGTGTTGAATGTTTATCTTTACTCTTTTGAGTTTTTTTACATCGGTCAACTCACTCTCACCACCCAATTTCTTCACGAGTTCGAATGAGATGTTTGGAAATATGTAATTTCCATAGGGCAATGACAAATCGTCCTTGTCGAATTCTCTATCTTCGGCGATGACGATGTTCTGCAGATCGCATTGATACTCGTAAATCAAATCGAGCACAGCTTCGTTCAATTTCAGAGGCATCTTATATTTCTCGTATTTGTGCTCTAAGCCCTTTGTCTCGACATCGTTCAATTCGATGGGATCGTGTCATTGTAATCTATAGATTTTATGACCGAATTTCTTATACGTTTCGACTCGTTTCAATTTCAATTCGCATCTTTTAGGTGTTGTTGTCTTCATGCTTTTAGGTGTTGTTGTCTTCATGATCGATTATTTGTTTTTTTTGTTTTTTACGAATTCTTGCAAATAATGTATATTTTAAATTTTGTATTTAAATAATAATTTGTTAAAAAAAAGTTTGTTATTTTTTTTTGCTTTTTATATATATATAAAAGTTGTTTTTTTAATTTTTAATTTTCTTTAATGTAAAAATTTTTTTAGTAAAAGTTTTTTTTCTCTTTATATATATATATAAAAAGTTCAATTTTTAATTTCAATCTCTCTATTGTTTATATTTCCAAGTCCGTTATTAGCAAGTTGACATTCGTCATTTTTCCACATACGAAAATGGTGTGAATGTTCATCTTTACTCTTTTGAGTTTTTTTTCATAGGCGAATGCACTCTCACCACCCGATTTCTTCACGAGTTTGGGTGAGATTATTGGATATATGTAACCTCCATAGGACAACAATAAATCACCCCTGTCGAATTCTCTGTCTTCGGCGACGATGATATTAATCAACAGTTCGCTTTGGTACTCGTAAAACAAATCGAGCGCGGCTTCATCCACTTTCAAACACATTCGATATTTGTGGTAGTAGCGCTCTAAGTCCACCATCTCGACCTCATTCAATTTGATAGGATCGTGTGGTTGTAATGTATAGATATTAAAACTGGATTTCTCATACTTTTCGTCTCATTTCAATTTCAATCCGCATCTTTTAGGTGTTGTTGTCATGATCGATTATTTGGTTTTTTTTATGAATTCTTACAAATAATGTTTATTTTAAATTTTGTATTAAAAAAAATTGAATTTTAAAATTTAACTTTTTTTTTTCTTCTATTATATATAGAGTAAAAAAGCAAAACGTTTTTAACAAATTATTTAATACAAAATTCAAAAAAAAAAAAATATTCTTACAAATGAAGCAAACAGATAAAACAATGGTAAATTCAAATGAGAAAACCATACCTCAGTTAAACGAGATTTGTAAACTATTACAAATTTCAGATTCCAGAAAAGCATAGAACTAAATCAAAAAAAATTGAAGTCATACAAGAATATTTGCTAAATGCTAGAAAGGCAAATGAAATGTCGATAGCAACGACGTCAAAAGATGCACCGGTTGTGAAAAATAAGAAGACGACTAAACGAAAAGCCGTTGAAGAACATCAAGTTTCCAAAGAAAAGAAAAAAACTAAAACGAAAACGAGTGATACACTTCAGATTCAAGACAAACAAGATATATCGAGCGAAATTCAATGAGCAATCGACGAAGAGAAAGGAGAAAATATGTAAGACAACTCGTTGCGGAACTATTCCAATCGAAACCCGTAGAACGGGAGAGGGCGATCGAAGACATTTTTAAAACTTTTGACGTGTTTCCCTCGTCGAAGAAAGTCGATCCGAAATTGTTCATGGAACAGGTGAAGAAAAAAGTATTGGATTTGTTTCGCGAATACACGAACTTGGGATTAAAAATTAAGATGATACTCCATTGCATAATGAATAAAATCGACGTGAAGTCCGGTGAGAGCATCGTGAAAAATGCATATTTCAGATCTAACGTCGAACCCGTATTTCGAGGTTCAGATCTATCGGACGTTTTCGAAAAGATGAAAGACAAGATGTTGACGTCTCTCGCGAATTATCAAAATGAAGGTAGTAATTGGACGTTCGACGAGGTGTTGAAACTCGAAATTCACATGACTAAAAACGAACCGTTGAAAGGATCTTCCTACTTGGAATTACCGTATTTCTTGACTAAGAAACACGCCGTGGTCAACGTGAGAAATAAAGATGATCAGTGTTTTAAATGGGCAGTCACCTCCACTTTATACCCTGTCGAAATAAACTCCGATAGAGTTTCACGTTACGAGGAAACTTCTAAAAATCTCGATTGGACCGGAGTGACTTTTCCAACAAAGTTAAAACACATCGAACGTTTCGAGGTTCAAAATCCCACCGTAGCGGTGAACGTCCTGGGATACGACGACGAAAATCAAAAGATCTATCCTCTCAGACGGACTTCGTATCACGGAAGAGAAAAAACAATTATTTTATTATCGATTTCGAATGGTGACAATCGTCATTATTGTTGGGTTAAACATCCGAGCCGATTACTGTCGAGACAAAATAATAATCATAACGGAAAGATATCTTTATGTTGCAACTGCATGAACATGTTTAAGACCGAAAAATCATTAGCGAAACATCAGGAATATTGCAACGAAAATCAAGGTGTCGCCGTTGAAATGCCCAAACCCAACACCATCGTGAAGTTTGAAAATCACAACAGAAGGTTAAAAGTACCATTCGTCGTGTACGCCGATTTCGAATGTTTCACCACGAAAATGAGTTCCTGTCAACCCAACGCTCTTCAAAGTTACGTCGAAAGATATCAAAAACACATACCTTCGGGCTATTGCATTTACGTGAAATGCGCTTTCGACTCGCAACACGACATGGGTCCCTTCACCTACATGAAACAGCGCGAAGACGACGACATGGCTCAAAGGTTCGTGGAAGAGTTAGAATCGAAAATTCAAATGTTATACGACAAATTCAAAACTCCAGCGAAAATGATCATCACGCGAGAGCAGCAGGACGAAAATAACAGAGCCACCGAATGTCACATATGCAGACAATCGTTCGACGAGAATTCGGAGGAAAATAAGAAGGTCAGAGACCACGATCATTACACGGGTCTGTATCGCGGTCCGGCTCACAGCAAGTGTAATTTAAAATATCGAGACGCCACTTTCTATCCGGTGATGTTTCACAATCTCTCGGGTTACGACAGTCATCTGTTCGTGAAAAATCTCGGCACCTCACACGAAGAATTACATTGCATCATGAACAGCGAAGAAAGATACATCTCCATCACGAAATGGAAGCTCATGGAGAGGAAAAGAGAAATCGATGGAAATGCGTTGAAAGAAAAAACAAAATCCATTCATAGATGCATACGTTTCATCGACACTTTTAAATTCATGTCGACCGCTCTGGAAAAATTAGTGGATAACATGAGCAAGGATAAATTTAAAATCACGAGCGAACATTTCGGAGAACGAGTAGACGTCATGTTGAGGAAAGGAGTCTATCCTTACGATTACATGAACGATCTAAAGAGATTCGAAGACACCGCACTACCTTCGAAAGATGATTTTTATTCGAAATTATACGAATCCGACATTTCCAACGAGAATTATGAACACGCCAAAAACGTGTGGAAATTATTCGATATGAAAACCATGAGAGATTATCACGATCTCTATCTGAAGACCGACGTTCTGCTCTTGGCAGACGTGTTCGAAAATTTTCGAGACGTCTGTCATCGAAATTACGATCTGGATCCCGCTTGGTATTTCACCACACCCGGTCTGGCGTGGGATGCTCTGTTGAAGAACACCGAAGTCCAATTGGAATTATTATCCGACGTAGACATGTTGATCATGTTTGAAAGGGCTGTGAGAGGTGGCATCTCGATGATCTCTCACAGACATTCTGAGGCTAACAATCCCTACATGAAAGAAGGTTTCAATTCAAAACGGTCGACTAAATACATACAGTATTGGGACGCCAATAATCTGTATGGTTGGGCTATGAGTCATCCTTTACCGATTGGAAATTTCGAATGGGTGAAGGAACCGGAAGAGATGCAAAAATGGAGAGACTATCCTTGCATTTTAGAAGTCGATTTGAACTATCCGGAAGAATTACACGATCCACACAACGATATCCGCTGGCTTCCGAACGAATGGAACCGAACGAAGGAGACAAGGAACAACTCATTCCCAATTTATTCAACAAACGTAACTACGTCGTCTACAGTGAGAATTTGAAACAGTACGTCGATTATGGGATGAAATTAGTCGACATACATCGCATCATTCGATTCGACGAAGAGCCTTGGATGAAAAAATACATCGATCTCAACACGAATCTCAGAACTCGAGCCGAGAACGATTTCGAAAAAGATTTCTTCAAACTCATGAACAACTGCGTGTACGGCAAATCGATGGAAAACATCAGGAAGAGAACCGACGTTCGACTCGTCACGTCTGAGAAAAAAGCTAAAAAATTAGTGGCGAAACCCAATTACAAACACCGAACCATATTCGGCGAAAATCTAGTGGCCGTTCACATGCAAAAGATGCACCTGAAGTTCGACAAACCGTATTATCTCGGACCGATCATCTTAGATGTCAGCAAGCGATTGATGTACGAGTTTCACTACAATTACGTCAAACGAAAATTTGGCGACAAAGCCAAACTACTGTTCACCAACACGGACAGTTTAGTTTACGAGATAGAGATGAAAGACGTCTACCGAGACATATCTCCGGACGTGGCTGATTGGTTTGACACGAGCAATTATCCCGTCAATCACCCGTCCAACATTCAATCGAACGACAACAAGAAGGTGTTGGGTAAATTTAAGGATGAGAGCGGCGGTAAACAGATCGTCGAATTCGTGCGCTTGAGACCCACACTCTATGCTTATCGTCTAGAAGATGATGAAGAGATCAAGAAGTGCAAAGGAGTTAAAGCATGCGTGGTGAAGAAAAACATCTCTTTCCAAGAGTATAAAGATTGTCTGTTAGGAAGTGGTCCGGTGTATAAGACTATGAAATCGATTCGAAGCGAAAATCACGACTTGTATACCGAAATAGTCAACAAGATTTCGCTGACGGCCGACGACGACAAGAGATTCGTGTTAGACAATAAAATAAGCACTTTGGCACTCGGACATTGGACTGTGGATCTAATTAGAGACGATATGAATGGAGATGATTGGATTCTAGATGCGCTTGCAGACGATAAGATTCCAGAAATGATTGTGGATGATAGGATTCCAGAAAATCAAGAAGAATTAGATGAATCCAAGATTATAGAAGTCAAGGAATTTGACGGATTCAAGATTGTGGAAGTCGATAGAGTTAGTTTAAAAAGAAAAAGAAAAAAAATAGAAAAAAAATAACGTCATTTTTAGTGAATTATAATAAAATAAATAAAAAAAATATATACGCATCTATGAATAAGAAAATAAAGATATCCGTAGAAGGTGTCTTCTTACCCAACGAACCCCTATCCAACATCAATCTGTTGAATGCGGCAAAAGATTTGAAAATCGAAGATTTTCTAGGAGTGTTTTCCAGAGATGCCTTGCCGAAGAGAAGACCTCGACAATCAGAATGCGGAATCTTAAATCTAGACGATTCATCAGGTGAAGGCACTCACTGGGTGGCGTGGTTCAAGAACGGGAAGAAGAAGAAGAATTATTATTTCGACAGCTACGGAATCTCGCCGCCGAAAGAAATAAAGAACTATTTCAACAAATCGATGGTTCTTTACAACAGGGATCAAGTGCAATCACCAGATCAAGTGTTTTGCGGTCACCTGTGTCTCTAAGTTCTCAAGAGATGGTCTGAAGGAGATGAATTTCAAGACATTCTCAATGACTTACATTAGAGAGAGATTTTTTTTTATAGTATATATATATAAAGATAAAAAATTATTTTAAAAAAATTTTAATGGAATAAAAAAACGAAAAATAAAATAACATAGTTCATTTTTTAATAAACTGCGTTTTGAACACATTTTTTCTAAACAACAACAAAAAAAAAAAAATCCCACAACAACATGACAGTCGATAAATTTGGTAGAAGTAATGACGAAAAAGTCAACCCGAGAAAGAAGAAGACGTTCGAAGTTGACGACGGTTACGACATTGCCAACTTGGACGAGCGTTACGTTCGGAGATACGAACCTCGACAAGAACTTTTGAACATGAACGATAAGAAGCTCTACAATCTTCCCGAGCTGATAGATCTTGCAGATGCTGTGACTAAAAAATACATCGACAGGGGGAACGCCGATTTCGAACGAATCCTGCTGGATAATTACGTGGATAAAACCATGACCGACGATCTCGATCTGAAATCCAAACGTTTGGTGAACGTCACGAATCCCGTAGATCCCACCGATGCCACCACCAAGAAATACGTGGACGACTCTCACGCGAGATTCAGCAAACACCTGAGAAATAGATACGTCACGAAAACGATGCACTCGGAATTGAACGCCAATTCTTACAAGATAATGAACATGGCCGCTCCCACGAATCCCAAGGACGTGGCGACCAAACACTATGTAGATCTGGAACAGAGAAAGTCTGACGGACGTGAAATGAAATCGGATCTGAATGCGGGATTCCACAAGATATTGAATCTGTCGAAGATCGACAACACGGATGTGGACTCAACCGCGGTCAACAAGGGCTATGTGGATTCTTCCGTGATACAATCACAAGAATACATTACATTGCAAGTGGACGATCTCTACCTGAACAAAGAATCTGGCAGAACCATGGAGGGTGGCATCAACATGAACAGTCACAATTTATTCGGTCTCGATCATGATCCCAAATTCGATTCCAGCATGGTAAGCAGGAAGTACGTGGATGACAACTCAGTCTGGAGAAAGGGCGACATCATGGAAGGTAAACTAGACATGGGTGGACACGCGCTCACGAATCTACCAGAACCCGTGCACATGACGGATGCCTGCACCCTGATTTCGGTGGTGGAGAAACTCAAATATGCCAGACAATTGATCACCATGTGGGCCGAAGAGTCCAACGCCTTAGAGGAGGGAAAAGCCAAGTGGTTTTTCGGAAATGGAGGTAGCGGATCAAAACACGGTCAGGTGGGATATCCCATGCCGTTAGGAGGTGAAATCCTTCGAATGAGTCTGGCTTCCTCGGATTTGAATAACAGAGCGGTCATCAATCTCATAGTGAATGGTGTGGAGAGCGATAAGAGATACAGCGTCAAAAGGACTGAGAATCAACACGCGAATGTTAGCACGTTCGGCACGCCTCTCAAAGTGAACGCCGGAGACAGGATTAATTTCGTCACGAAAACCAATAATCCCGAAGCCGCCACTTCCGTGGCGAGTCTACTGATCGAACTGGATCCTTTGAACAAACAGTGAACGCGTGGAAAATAATGAATTGAAAAAAAATAATAATGTGTGATTATTAAAAACAAAAAAAAAGTAATGAGATATAGAGAGATGTTCAATCTCTCTATATCACATTACTTTATTTATTTTTTTTTTTTGTTTTTTTTTTGTTTTTAATAATCACACATTACTTTTTATTTTTTTTTTTGTTTTTTTATTTTTTTTTCACACACTCGTCTCTCATCGAATGATCGACATCTTATTTCCGTCCGATTCGAATTGTAATTCTCTGTCCGACAGGACCAGGGCGAAGGCTTCGGTTTTTCTCGGCATGTTCCTATCGAATTGCATCTTGATCTGAATGTCTAACACGCTGCTCTTGAGTCATTCACTCTGTTTACTGACGTCGAACACGAACATGGGATACATCGACTTGTATTTGCCGGGAGATATGTTGGGATTGCTCATCAATTCGTCTAGACCATGATACTTCTTTCTAAAATCAGTGGCATCGCCGTACAGCCTGCAGAAATCGTTCTTGTCGAACGACGCGTTGTAATCGATTGCCGGATATCTCGTGGCGTTCAGAAACACTTGCATGTTTCTCAAATTGCAGTGATCGAACAGCGACGCATTCTTTTCCTGAGACCCGTCCCTATCAGTCTGAAACGCGACCACGATGAAACGCGGTCTCTCGGAAGCGGATTTCACTGTCAATCTCCAATCGAAGTGATTCGTGGAGGGAGGAATGCTAGCTGTGTCGCACTGTCTCATTCTAAATCCCACGGGTAATTTAGTCTTGGATTGTATGATCTTGTAGAGATGCGTTTTCTCATCGACCGAAGGCTCCACAAGCGGAACGAACCACGATATCTTGTGTAGAGTTATCTTACCCGCATCGGTCGCGGTGAGTCTCACTATTGCATCATCGTTTCCTTTTCGAATCAACGTCAGATTGTGTTTGAATCCATACATGATCTTGTTGTAATCGTCCACGAATCCGAAGATGTGTTTCAAAGGTATCCTGAACGAAAACGTTCCTTTAGGTCTGGACGTCTTGACGACGTAGTTGAATATCGCGGCGGCGCCGGCGCTAGCAGGACCTACGGTGTCTTTCACCCACAACTGATTAAGTCCTCTGGATTTCGAAAAATCATCAGGATACGTCAAGAGTCCGAACATCGTGGTGGCCTGACCGGGATGAAAAACAGATTCTATCTCTTGTCCGGATAGCATGTATTTTATGTTACTGAATAGATGCATGATGCCATTATTGGCAAGAGTGACCGTGTCGTCGTCGGCGTAGTCGCTCCCATCTTCCTTGGTGAGACGTCCCTGCACCACTATGTAACTCTCGCTAGGATGTACGAATAGATCTTGAGTTTTGACGTTGATTCTTATCTCTCCCGCATTGTTCAAACTCGTTCCGGTTACTGGTTCATATTCGTGAACCTCATATTCTTGAATACTTACATCTTTTACTATGCCTTGTGCTATATCTAGTATATTTGTCATTTTAAAGGATTTTTAGTTTTTTTTTTTGTTTATTAATTCACTTGCTTTTCTTTATCTAAAAAAATAGTTTTTTAATTATTTTTTATTATTATTTTTTTTTTTCTCTCTTATATATATGTGTGTGTAAACAAGAAAATGTCAAAGAGAGTAAATAAAAAAAAAATTTTGTGTTCTTCATCAAAACTTCGTCTTCTGTAATTGTTGTTCGTATAACTTTCCGATGATCTCTTCTCCATCCAAAGCTTCGATTTCGTAAGTCACCGGATCGGTGTGAAATATTTTGATGATCACGAAGATTTCCGAGGTCCATCGAGGAGTATAACCCTTTTTGAAGTGCTTCTTATAAGCGTAGATTCTCACTCGATCGCCGAACGCAAATTTCGGCGTTCTAGACTTCTTCCCGATCTTAGATCTCTTGGGATATAGATTCGCATAGACCCGTTTTTCGTTTCGAGGATCGATAGCTTCCGCGGGAGTCATCTTGATCGATCTGTGTCGCGTGTTGTTGTAATCTTTCACCAGACCGTTCAGAGAGTATATGTATTTCTTGGTCGAATTCGCCGTGAAGTATCTGTGCATCTTCTCCTTCATCGTTCGATTCCAACGTTCCACCACGCTGGCTTTCTCTTCGTTTTCGATCGAGTAGAGGTCTACCAATCGACGAACGTCCTTGTTGTAGAATTCCTTTCCCTTGTCCACCCACAATTTACTCGGTTTTCGAGAAGACGAGTCGAACACGCTCTTCAGAGCCTCGGCGACGCAAGGTCCCGATTTATTCTTCAAAGCTCTGATCCAACCGTATTTGGAAAACACGTCGATGACCGTCAATAGATATTTGACGCCCTCGTTCCACCTCGAAAACGATCTCATGTCGACCAAGTCGGCAGACCAAATGTCGTCCAGACCCTTCACGAACACCCTTCTCTTTCGAAATTTACGCACTATGGGTTTCTGTAACTCCTCGGCCAATTTGCTCGTCAATAATCGTTTCTTCTTCTTCTCTTTTTCAGATGCGCTTTTTTTTTTTGAATGCCCCATCCGAATCGACGTTTCGCACTGATCAGATTGCCGACCAGCGAACGTTCCGTCTTCTCTCTCCTGGTCGGATTCGATATGCCTCTCAGTCTCGCCAACATGTTTTTGTCGCAGACGTCATTGTGAGTCTTGGTGTCGGGATGTCAGACGTAGCACAGATCGTGATCGTACGCTGCCGCGTCCACCCTATTCACGGGTTTGCTCCAAGATTTGGGTGTCATATTGGCGTCGAGTCTCTTGTTCAATTTCGTTCCGGGTCCCGTGAAACTGTTACCGGGCAGATGCATTTCGAAAGGTAGATTGTTGATCATTTTATTCACGATGTCTTTGCCTTTGCTCGCGTTCTTTTGTTGTTTGACGAATCTAGCCTTTATAGAACCACACACGTCGCAAATTCCGCGAAGCATCCGTCTGTCATTTTTAGTTCGCACTTCTCTAGAATTACTCGTCTCGGTAACTCTCTTACACTTTATGCAATACATTTTTTTTGAAGAGTTATTTAAATTAATTTCGTTTTTTTTTTATTTTATATATAAATTTAATATATATTTTTTTTTTTAAATTCTATTCTTATTATATATATATATATTTTTTTTTTCAATCGCTGCTCTTGAGTTCTATCATCTTACTGAATTCCTCCCTGGCCTCTTTCCTCCCCTTTTCCACGAGAGAATCCTTCAACTCTTCCTTGATGATCTGACGAGTCTTGATTCTCACGGCTTCTTTCATGGCATCGTATTTCGTTTTCTCGCTCAATATCGCGAAGTATTCTCCGTCCGATATCCTACCGTCTTTCAACGCCATAGAGATCATTTCGGATATCGTGTCGATCTTGGAGTCGGCCAAGACGCGAATCTTGTCGTGTTTCCTCGCCTTCAGATATAATTTCCTACTCAAAAAGTTTCCGACCGTGCTAAACAATCCGGCGGCGAGAGCCACTCCTTCCACGGTCAACACGATCGGAATGGCGACCGCGGTCGACAACAATCCGATGCCGGCCGCGTGTAAACCCATGGAAATCATGATGAGTGTCGTGTCGATCCCGTTGACGAATTTCACGAAACGCGAATACTTCTTCTTGAGGGAACGATGAGAATCTCTCTCTCGAGTCAGATACTCTTGGATTCTATTGATTTGATCGATGCGATACCTCTCTCCTCTTTCTCTTTCTTCTAGCGACGGCGCTGTTACAACCGATAATGTTACAACGCCGCATAATGTTACACCAACGCATAATGTTACAAAAAATGTAGTAAACAACCGATAATGTTATAAACACCGCATAATGTTATAACTTTTTTCAACCCGTTATGTTATAAAAATCGACGCATAATGTTATAACTTTTTTCAACCCGTTATGTTACAACAAATTAACCGATAATGTTATAACTTCTGTATACTAATTCCAGTTACAGCTATTGTAGATGGACTTTACCACTTACCATTTATTGCCGCATAAAGGTATGTAATATTTATACTAAAGGTTTCTGCTCTGGTTAAGGCGAGGAGACACCCCCTTTCAACTCCCGGGGATTTCTCATGGAATGACCTAGTCACATTGCATAGACGCGGATTATCCTGGTAACTCAATCGTGTGACGTCATTACCATGATCATCCAGTTCCAACATGGTGAAGGCGGGGGTGGAAGAGGAGGGGTGCTATTTTATCCGATTGGTACGTTTGTCGTAAAGCGTAACTTTGGGAAAATTAGCTCGGTAAAAACGCTTGTCAGCTTTCCTTATTTATTTACACTGTATGGCGGAATCCTGCCGTAGTCCGTTCACAGTCGGCATCCAGACTACTGCATTTAAAATGATGATTTTGCGCGCCGAAGGCGCGCAGGGACGGTATGGGGGACAAGCCCCTTTCGACTCTCTGTGACTGTATATGATGGCTCTCACATGTCAAGGCGTGTTGAAGGAGGAAAAGGATCCGGTACTCGGCAGGTGTCCCCAGTAGTGTCCAGTTGTGGATGGGTAGTATCATTGGCAGATGTCGGTTGAACCCTCGAGTGAGGACCAGTGTGGGAGGTTGGGTCCTCTCACAAAGGTACTACCTCTCCCCGAGGGGGCAGTCGATCTGGATTTTCGGGCAAGTATAGTCTGCCGCTTCGAGGATGATAATGAGTGATGGCCATCACTGGCAAGTATAATCTGCCTCAGGCTGTCTCTGTTATAGTTGGACTCTTTGGAGGAAAACAACAACGACCCCTTTCGGGGACCACCAAGAAGAAATGACTACTGCATTCTGAAAAATAATACAATATATACAGAACAGTTACTCGTAACAACGGTTACTAGTAAACACTTATAACCGAGACAATAATTAACCCCTTTTAAAATACATGATTAACCAAGCAGCGTGTCCCGTTATGCAAATGGGCTAATCAGGGATTATCAGATTATCGTCGCATGAGTGCTAGAATGTTCTATGTCCCCTATGGGACATAGAACATTCTAGCACTCAGCCGACGTTATGTAAACTCTGATACTGGACCACTAAACAAACTCAAAACAATTAGCACTTATGTTTCCTTCAATCATTTAAAAAAATATAATTATTCATCTAAAAAAAACTATAAAAGAAGCCTATAACACGTTTACCAACATGCGTAATCTCCGCTTCCAGAAATGTAGTGTACCGTAGTCCCCTGACGCCTTTAGGGATGGGCAAATGCCTCTGTTTCTGATTGTTTTGGGTATCTAAAACTCATTTGTCGCATATTTCTTAGTCATAAGAATATCTTATTGTTCATTAATTTGACATTTTAACAACTAACAGTGAACAAAAATGAGGTGGAGTTAAAAGAGGCCAAAAAGTTGGATGGAGCGAGGCACATATGGTGGATGTGGCAGGTTGGTAGTGTCGCACGGAAGCCGAAGAATAAGATGCGAGACTGGGTAGGAAGAAGAATGAGGTTTAGGAGGATTGAAAGGGGTGGGCAGGGATTAGGCTGAGAAAGAGAGGAGGTCACGGATTAGTACATCAGGGTGATTGCGCAGAGAAGGCTATCTGAGAATACTATAAGAGAGCAGTGCTAGACGTATGATAATATAGATGGTGGAGATGTTGGAAGAAGTGCAAGTGACGAATTTGGGATTACAGGTTCTGAATAAGGCGGAATCACTAGAACAGGCAGTATAGGGTGAAGGAGGAGATTGTGGAGGAGTTGTTGTGTTGATGTTGGTGTTGTGGCGGTGTCGGTGATGGTGTTGAGTAGTGATGCATGTTGAAAATGAGCCATTTTGTAGGATCCCCTGGCAGGACCCCGGAAGTGACGTCATGTCACGTGACTGGGCTGTCATGTTGGGTTGTCATGATAGTGCACGTGGGTGGTCATGTTCTGAAGTCATTATCATGAAAAAAGGTGGTAGGAGTGCGTATGCGCAGCGCGTGTTGTTATAAGGACTCATCTCTAACAACCCGACAATAGATATCGAATTAATCCAAACAACCCGACAATCTTCAAGAAACTGTCCAAAACATTCCCGAAAACACTCCCGAGTCCTGCCAGTACCGATTTAGTAACTCGCCAGAAACTCGAGGGACCGGGAGTACAGGAGCTCCAGGGGCAGTAGGGCACCGGGGACAGGGGAGGCGCCCCCCCCCTCCAGTTTTTTTCTCAGTTAAACAAACTCTTTTGTAATAAACCAACCATTATTGTAATAAACCCATTTCTGTGATAAATTACGCGTCCATTATATGGTCGGACATTAGGTAACGATACTATCCTATATTTTAAGGGTACTAAACCCACGGAATCCCCCTTTTCGTCGTATGAAGCAATGAAAACTATGAAAATGAACACGATGCGCGCAAAATCATACGTCTCAAAGTGAAAGCTAAGAAAATGAGCGTAATGAGTACCTCTTCATACGTCTCATACCCTCATTAAGGATATTAACCTACGTTTATTTGGGAGTGTTTTCGGGAGTGTTTGGGTCAGTTTTCTGAAGACTGTCGGGTTGTTTGGATTAATTCGATATCTATTGTCGGGTTGTTAGAGATGAGACCCTATAACAACACGCTCTGCGCATACGCACTCCTACCACCTTTTTTCATGATAATGACTTCACAACATGACCACCCACGTGCACTATCATGACAACCCAACATGACAGCCCAGTCACGTGACATGACGTCACTTCCGGGGTCCTGCCAGGGGATCCTACAAAATGGCTCATTTTCAACATGCAACACCATCACCGACACCGCCACAACACCAACATCAACACAACAACTCCTCCACAATCTCCTCCTTCACCCTATACTGCCTGTTCCAGTGATTCCGCCTTTTCCAGAACCTGTAATCCCAAATTCATCACTTCCACTTCTTCCAACATCTCCACCATCTATATTATCATACCGTCTAGCACTACTCTCTTATAGTATTCTCAGATAGCTTTATCTGCACAATCACCCTGATGTACTAATCCATGACCTCCTCTCTTTCTCAGCCTAATCCCTGCCCACCCCTTTCAATTCTCCTAAACCCCATTCCTCATCCTACCCAGTCTCGCATCTTATTCTTCGGCTTCCGTGCGACACTACCAACCTGCCACATCCACCATATGTACCTCGCTCCATCCAACTTTTTGACCTCTTTTAACTCCCCCTCATTTTTGTTCACTGTTAGTTGTTAAAATGTCAAATTAATGAACAATAAGATATTCTTATGACTAAGAAATATGCGACAAATGAGTTTTAGATGCCCAAAACAAACAGAAACAGGGGCATTTGCCCATCCCTAAAGGCGTCAGGGGACTATGGTACACTACATTTCTGGAAGCGGAGATTACGCATGTTGGTAAACGTACCAACCGGATAAAATAGCACCCCTCCTCCACCACCCCCGCCTTCACCATGTTGGGCACTGGATGATCATGGTAATGACGCCACACGATTGAGTTACTAGGATAATCCGCGTATATGTAACGTGATTAGGTCATTCTATGATAAATCCCCGGGAGTTGGGGGGGGGGGTGTCTCCTCGCCTTAACTAGAGCAGAAACCTTTAGTATAAATATTACATACCTTTATGCGGCAATAAATGGTAAGTGGTAAAGTCCATCTACAATAGCTGTAACTGGAATTAGTATACAGAAGTTATAACATTATCGGTTAATTTGTTGTAATTTGTTGTATCATAACGGGTTGAAAAAAGTTATAACATTATGCGTCGATTTTTATAACATAACGGGTTGAAAAAAGTTATAACATTATGCGGTGTTTATAACATTATCGGTTGTTTACTACATTTTTTGTAACATTATGCGTTGGTGTAACATTATGCGGCGTTGTAACATTATCGGTTGTAACAGGCGCCGTCGGCAAGTGTTTTTTTTCTTTCTAATATTAGATAAAAAAATTTATGTGTGTATTTTTTTTTTTTTTTTTTTTCTACTCTCCCTTATTTTTATATCAACGAAAAAACAAAACTTAGACGTATGCTTCATTCAGCAATAATTTCTTGATGCATCCCTTGTCTTCTAAAGTCAAACTTCTACGCGCCAATTTCAGTTCTTCCGAATCTGTGGGCCTGTCTCGATTCTTACAGAAGACTAATCTCTTCCAAAACGTGATCACATCGTTGAATTTAACGCGTTCGAACGCCGGTTCGAAATACTTGACGACCATATCTTTTTTTTCCATCGTCAGACACGAATGATCCTCGTGATCGAAGTCTAGATGATCCCGACATCCGACGTATCGTTCTAACAAGATGGTACGTAGCTGTTCGTTCACGCAGATTGCGTATGCTCTCATCAGCATGTTTAAAAGAAACCTCGTTCTAATCATCTGGGAAGCGCTCATGATTTACGTATTTTTTTTTTATTTTATTATCTATTCGATTTGATATATTTAATTTTCTAAATAACTATTTATTTATATTTTTTTCTCTCCTATATTTATATCAATCAAAAACGTGATCGCCACAAAAACGAGGGAGAGTTCTAAATCATGTACCAACGCAATTGCGGGTTCTGAATCACTGATTTAGAAACTCCAAAACTGTTTTTTGATGATGAGCCAGAATCTTTTGCCTTCGCTCGCGTTCGCCGACGATGGATCGGTGGGTCTGATCTGCGATGCGAACGTAAACCAAAGATCACGTACACGATACAACTGAAGATGTACAACACACGCACACGATGCGTTCACCACGAGTATTTGAACGCTAAAAGCGCGATCTAGGAGTCCCTGACTGTACATAGGAGAATTCAAGATCATGTACAGTTTTTGTGAACAAGCGTGTGATTTAACACTGAATTCCACGTTGGTGAACGCATCGCGTGCGTATTTTGTACACGTACATGTACAAGTGATAGTATACTCTCCTTTTATACCTACTGCTGCCAGCTCCCCAACATCGTAACTCCGCATTGCAGCACA
The DNA here is from genome assembly GCA_031216915.1 of Pictodentalium vernedei. Taxonomy (NCBI): domain Eukaryota; kingdom Metazoa; phylum Mollusca; class Scaphopoda; order Dentaliida; family Dentaliidae; genus Pictodentalium; species Pictodentalium vernedei. The sequence continues at coordinate 727,030,139 of CM062297.1, read as the reverse complement.
GCCAGGGTTAGATTGGTTGGAGACATGCGTACCATCGACGTGCAGTACGCCTTAGTACACGGCGTCATCGTGCTCCCACACGGGCAATGGAGATGAAGTGTCTTGCCCAAGGACACAACGCGGTTGCCGCAGTTGGGATTCGAACCGAGGACCTCTCGGCTTGCAGCCTGCACCTCTACCTACTGAGCCACCGCTCTCCCATCTAGTCAAGTTCGACTGTACACTAACAGTGGTGGCGATAAGCGTATGCGCCCCTACCCCCCCCCCCCCCCCCGGCATACACACTCATTCAGATCATTGTTGTGCTCCCACCCCCACCCGACCCCCCCCCCCCCACCCCTCTTTAAACACAAACTTATGATGAATAAAAACAACCATCGACATTTTAATGCCCCTTGCATATCATAAATAGCAAACGATGCTTGCCAAGAAAGGTCTGGTATAATTGTTTTGAAACATCAGGATTTTTGGGACTCGAAATATAGCTAATAACCCCTCATGTTCCTGAGACATATGTTAAAAAGGAAATTACTGCACCCTCCTCTCTTACACGTTAGTTCCATCGTCATTGTACATTTAAAATTTTATCAACAGGTGGGAGAGAAAAGAAGGGAAAACAAACATTTCATAACATTCATCAGAATATTAAGAACTACGATGATCAGTCATATGCACAGAAATTCGCAATTCTTGAATAAACTTAACCCTTTGAACTCTGGTGGTATCTTCCAAGTCACTTCAATGACAGCAATTGGAAGAATCAATATTCATTTTTTGAGGTTAGACTAATTAATATTTTCACCGTACATACAGCTTGATTTGTCTACACCACAAATTCACCGAGCAGCCAGCCCACTTAACCCTTTGAAACCGAGAGGCCCCTTTTCCGGTCAGGAACATGATACGTTATGATTTCATTAGGTAGTGGGGTAGACCAATTGAATGTGTGGGGTATACCAATCAATTTTTTTTTCAACGTGCAGCACTCAGAAAAATCCAGTTTCTCCATGGATATTCTGGAATAGCCGTACTTCTGGAATACCTATAACATTTCTCCCCCCCCCCCCTCCCCACCCTTCTTCTAATTTGCACGTCGAGTACCAAAGTCACGGGATATAAGAGGACAGTCGGCTGAAACGGAAATTGTGAGCTGCCGGACTTGACTCATCTAACTGCAACGTCGGAAATTGAAAATTACACGCGGGTTACCGGTCATTTTTGTGAGATTGTGTTCATTTAGTGGATGTACCTAGAAACACCAGCCTGAACACAGTAAGTAGAATAGTCAACTGTTATTTCTGGAACAAACTGAGGTCCGATTCTGTGTGGATTTGTCTCTAAACATAGAATTTGTTCACTTGTCTCTCGACAATATTTGTATTTTTTGCAAACGAGAATGTAATAAATCATACCGAAACACAAGACCAGTGACGTTTTAAATACATTTGACCCTCAAAATGCTTAAAAAGAGTCACTTTCCACTTCATTCGGATCTTCATACGGAAAATCTGTAACACATGAATCTTAAACCGGGTTAATATCTTGGGCCACTGTAGTCTCCCTGACTGTAAGACTAACTACGAAGTACCTGTCCGACGAACTGAAATGGACACAATATTTTTGACCGCCGAACTGTACCAATATCACTGTAAGAATCTCGGTATATGTGGCAGTGTTTCGCCGCTTTGTGGGTTAGTTATGCCCCACTGGTAGAAAATTATAAAGTTATTAACTTCATAAACGCTAGTAATACGTATTTCCGTCAGCAGTTTCACTGGAATCTTGGAAAATTCGGTAGTGCCTATTTGCCAACGTGAACTAGTGCTGCCATACCGAAACACACACGTGTAATATTTTATTTTCAATCAACATATCAACATCCCCTGGAAACGCATGACTTATATTTCGACGAAAAGTTTGATTTTAATCGCGTGTTTTGTTGCAGAATTCTCATTTGGATTCTCACTAAGGTGAACGAAATATAAACACTGGGTTTACGAATACAGTGTTAATAAAAGCTGATTTGTGTCTGAGCACCAGTTATTTGGATTCTTCTCTTTTATTGAATAAAACGGAGGTGTGCAGTTGTAACCGATTGTTCATTGAGAACGAGAGGTGAAGACACTTGTTAAAATAAGCCTACCGAGCCGCATCACCCCTCGCCACTCGGTGTCGGGAAGGGGTAGCAAATGGGTCATTGTGTGATTTTAATTTTGCTTTAAAATTATTTTTCAAGGTCTTATACAAATGATGTGTCAAGCATATTCTTGCCCTACTGACACCATTGGGCTTTGTGTGCGGAATGGTGTGGGGTGGGGCGGGAGTCATTTTTCAGAACTTGCGAGGTATATTTTGTTCAAAGTTTTTTTAAAGTGAACCTGAGACTTGTATTTTGTTTTTGTGAATTAGCAAGTGTGAGACATAGAGAATATGTATAATCAAAGGTCAATGACACTGAAGTTTAGGTTGTCCTGGAAAAGAATGAACCAAATAAAAAGCTCCAGCAATGCCAAGTCATTTCTACAGAAAAGAAACCCGAAAAAAATCAGGCGAGGGATGCGACCTGTAGGGTGAACAAATGGAATTGTTGACAACCTATATGCCAAATTCAAGATGGCCGATTGCGGCCATGTTTTTGAACGAAATTCAGAAAAATAGCTCCCATGTAGTCATCACTCCAAAACTACATATGAAATGTGAAACAAATTGGGTGAGATACGTAGCCTGTGGGGTGTGCATGTGGAATTGTTGACAATTTATATGTCAAATCCAAGACTAAAGAAATTTCCTCATATTGCACTAAGTTAAAATTTGGGCCCTTGCAGGGAGCCCAATTATTAACCCAAAGACTTGCTTTGAACAAACTTGAATCTGAACTCTCCCCCCTAGAGATGTTAGTTTCCGCACTATTGCACAGAGGTGAAATTCTAAACATAAGACATATGTTGAAACTAATGTCATGTAAATTGGAAAAATATTTTTAGTATCAGATATATGATTACATTAGATGGTTTGTTGGACAATGATCAGGTGAGAGATGCGACCTGTATGGTATACCAATGGAACTGATGACAATTTACATGTCAAATTCAACATGGACTATAAATTAGAATTCCATTGGTAAGCCCTACAAGTCGCACCCCTCGCCTGATTTTGACAAGAAAATTAGAAATTTTGGTCCTAAATTTGGAGTCTGATTCATAGGGGTAAATGATGAATTATGGGAAACAGTGGCTTTGAAAAGTCGGCTATTTTTTAAAATGTTATTTTTACACGGGTCGGGTTTGCTATCAGGCATGTAATTAAAAATGAGACGGAAACATGGCATTTTTCACATTTTGGAAGCAGGGGTTTATATGCTCCAGGATTAGTTGAGTGGGAATAATGGGAAAATTCTATTTTTAAGGCTGCTGGGGGCGGCACTTTTTCATGCAATTTTGCAGGTTGAAGTCTTGCCTTTGACAATAAATTATTTCACTCATATTCAGATTATTCATTTCTGCTTAGTTAGATAGTGTTATATGTTTTAGTGGACCTGGGAAATGTAATACATGTTATGGGTTAGATAACTAAGTTACAGGATATTTACATTTTAAAGGATTGTATGGCATGTCATTTAAGAAAATGCCTGGAAAACTGCGGAGCAGAACCATATATACCAAATTTCAAAAGATTCTGACTTGTGGATCTGAAGAAGAATATTGTCAAAGATTATCTCCCATACTGCACTAAGTTAAAGTTTGGGCCCTCATAGGAAGCTCAAATATTAACTGGGGGTCTTGATTTGAACCAACTTGAATCGGACACACGCAATATACCAAATATTAAAAGATTTTGACTAGTGGTTCCGGAGAAGAAGATGATTTTTAAAGCTCACTCTCCATACTGCCCTAATTAAAATTTGGGCCCCTGTATTAAGCCCACATATGAATCGGTGTGTGTGTGTGTGTGGGGGGGGGGGGGGGGGGGGGGGTCTTAATTTAAACACAATTGCATATGACCCCCCCCCCCTCCCCCACATCCATGGATATGGATGCTGTATACCAAGATTCTGATCAGTGGTTCTGGATAAGATTTTTTAAAATTTTTGCAAATAAGCACAGTCGGCTTTTTTCGACCCCCCCCCCCCCCCCACCCTACAGTACACTCTGACACAACCGATGGCATTTCTGTTTTCCATTCCATTCTACTGGTCCCAAGAATGCTTCAAATTAAATAATAGTTCTCTCTTCGGTGTGGTTCGGGAAATATGGGCATTTGGAAATATTTCTATTTTAGCTTCTGGGGTCCCCACGGGAACACGGGAAGGTTTTTTCGTGAATTAAGTATTTACAAGTCAATAATACCACATACTAAATTTGGTTCAAATCGGACCGTGGGCTCAGAAAATTGAAATCTGGGGCAGGGCCAAAAATCTTGCCCCTCCCATTACAAAGGCAAATATTGCTCCACGAATTTCAAAAGGAAGCTCCATACCAAATATCAAGTCATTGTACCAATGTACCCACTGGTTCATGAGAGAATACTTTTTTAATTTTGGAGCATTTCCCGCCACCCCTCCCTATGGAGAGTGGCAACTTTATTTAAAAAAAAGAACTTGGATTGACAGATAAGGAACATGCATATCAAATTTGGATTAATTTGGCCCAGTGATTTGTGAGAAGTCGATAATGTAAAGTTCACTCCGGACGGGCGACGGACAGACGACGGACAGAAAGCGATCACTTAAGCTTCCCCTGATTTTCAGTCAGGTGAGCAAAAAAAGGGGCACTGGGTTGAGTTATTTTGTGCGATATGGTGGGACATGTACACGGAGTTGGGTGAATAGGTGAGTCTGTAGAAGAGTCAATGGGAGGAAGGCATAATATGCCGCATGGCCATTGGCAGGTAACCTTTTCACTTCGATTCAGTTTAAAACCTCGTACCCGTTTTTGTCTGGACAACTAGAGCAGTAATGCCAAATGATGGGCAACTTGTGACCACAGCTGGACAACTCGTATCCATTTTTCTTTGAATGGGTTCGAGTTATCAAAACGTGGGTGCGAGTTATCCAAACGTGGGTACGAGTTATCCAGACGAAAAATGGGTACGAGTTGTCCAATTGTGGGTACAACTAGTGTGGTACGACTGGACTCGTAAGTAACAAGACTATTTACGAGGGGCAGTAAAGGGTTCATGTATATTATTCCAAAACATCTTTTCAATTCTGTTAGAACAGTTTGTCGAACTATGCTAAAGCAGTTGGTCGTACACTTAGAAAGTCTATTTTCTAATTAGTCGTACAGTCAGGGAGACGACAGTGGACCCAGTTATGAGCCCGGTTTACGATTCAAGAGTTACAGATTTTCCGTATGAAGGGCCCCTTGAAGTGGAAAGTGACTCTTTTAAACATTTTGAGAGAAAAATCTATTTAAAACTTCATTGGTCTTGTATTTCGATCCATTTATCATATATTCTCGTTCGCAAATGTTCCAAATATTGTCGTGAGTCAAGTCAACCAATTCTACGTTAAAAAACAAATCCACACAGAATCGGACCTCTGCGTGTTCTAGACACAATAGTAAACTATTGTATTTTCGGTGTGTAGGCTGTTGTTTTTTCTACATACATCCACTAAATGAACACAATCTCACAAAAATGACCGGTAACCCGCGTGTAATTTTTCAATTTCGACGTTTCAGCTTGGAGAGTGTCGCCGGACAGCTCACAATTTCCGTTTTAGCCGATTGTCCGTTTATACCCCGTGAAAGTGCTAATTTACCACTGAGTGCGAGAGTTGCAGTCTCTGATTCGAGCGCCATCTGAAAATGTCGTCTGCCACAGTGGAAACGTGGTCAAAAGATATACAAAGAAAATTAATTTTATTAAAGTGTTGTGTTGGTTCTTCTTCATATTCAAAACCTGATCAGTACAATGAGTAACCGAGTAAGATCAGCGGCATTCATGTATACTCATTCATGTTTACTGGCATTCATATGTACTCATGAAGTGAGGAGGGGTCAGCTTAGTTGCATCGCATTCAATTCTACAAGGATCACTTTGCCATAGACAATCTTCGTTTTCAGCTGAGCAGAAACATCATTTTTTTTTCTTTTGGGGGGGGGGGGGAGAGGAGGTTTGATATTCTCAGTTTTAGCATTGGTAATTAACTGGTAGAGTGCTAGAAGCCCATATTTGGGCTTTATTCTGGAGGGCAGGTACCACAGCTTGAAGGCTCATATTCAGTGGATGTGCTTTGTATTATCTTTGAAGTGATATTAATAAGTCTGCAAAGGTTTGTCTTGTTACAATTTATTGGAGAGTGCCTATAGGCACTCTCCAATAAATTGTAACAAGGCAAAGACATGTGTACAAGATTTGATGGCCAAAAATAATTTAGCACTCTACCAGTTAATAACCTTTTTATTTGGTATTCTAGAGTATACACGAACACATCCAGTAGACCTCTTTCTGGTACTCTGGCAACTAGTATGTTTGTTTGTTTGTTGGTGGTTAACGTCACATATTTATGCACCATGGCTAATCGTGACACAACATGGAGATGAAGTCAAGTTTAGTCAATCGTTGATCTACATGCTGCCCATTTTAGAGGACTTTCACCCCAAGCATTGGTGACTGGGTCCTATTTTACTAGTAAAGCGGAACTGGTTTACCACAGTAAACAAGTGCTGCTTACTTCCCGGGGTTCCCACGGGGAGGCAACTAGTATTTTTTGGTATCCAAAATGTTTTGGTATCTTATAGTACCAGTCTTGGAACTCCGGGAACCAATACATTTGGTATTCTGTAATACCAAATGCCGTTTGGTATTCTGTAATACCTGAAGTTTTGTACTTCTATGGTGACAAGGGGAGTACCAAATTTGACATTCTGGAAAACGTGTATTTTTTAGAGTGTGCGAAGGCTGCAAGTTGAAAATATTAATCGGTTTACCCCTCCCCCCCCCCTCCAAAAAAAAAACCAAAACGTGAATATGAATATGGAGTCTTCAGGTTACTGCCATTGAACTTATAGAATATGAAACCAGAATTCAATGGGTTAATGGAATTATGACGTGTTAAAGGTTCTGGACCGATAAAGCGGCCTCTCGGGTCCAAACTGTTAAAAGTTAAATTATACTCCATTATTTTTCAGGTCATTTAGAAGTAGAGTGCTGAGGTTGTTTTTGTGTGTTATTTTCGTCTACCTGGCGGTGACGTTGTATCATTTTATGACATTCACAAACGACGAACATCGTTTAAAAGATACGGCAAATTTATTAAAGAACATTCGACTCTTTCAACCTGCAGAAATGAAAACCTCGCAGCCATCTGACAGGGAAGTTAAAGATAGCGCAACAGGCGCAAGGCCTACAAATTATTCATCACGAATGTTCGCCACGCCGGAGAAATCTGGGTTACAGCCTTCCGCCGCAGATCACGGTTCTCAAAACCGAACGAGGAGTGAGATGAAGGCGCCTGAAAGCAAAACAGATCGTGGGCCAAAAAACAATAGTGACAAAGATACAGTTCCGATTATCCTCTGGTGGAATTCTCCCTCCTCTGCAAAGGATTACGATATACAGTGTGGGAAATACAAATGCCGCAACAGTAACAACAAGATGAATCAAAACGATCCAAACGTTCAAGTGAGATTTCTTTTTTTGTACCATTAATTGACAGGAGGATCGGGGTAGTTGCGATATGGGGGCGTGCGTCTCCCCGTACCTCTCCAGGCAAGTAGCCAGGATATCAAAGTTAGAGTGGGAGGGGGGGGGGGAAGCGTAATATCTAGGGGGCTTACAAAATATAATTCGCCTTATCATCCGAGCCCCGCATTGGTAATATGAGGGCGAGCACAAGAGACGGTGCTCCCCTCTCGTCGGAAGGGGTCTGCCCCCCCCCCCCCTCCTCCGGGAAAAAATTTGAAACGCGAGACAAAGGCCACAACGTGGCCTAATTATTGATGCTTTTCACAACTTATAAATTATGGATACAAACGGATTCAGAATCAAGGAAATTGCTAGATATTAAAATTTCTTGCCTGATGTTCCCTATATGGGTTAACATGGGGGGGATGACTGAAATTAGGGGGGATGTGCCCCCCCCCCCCCCCCCTCAGCTCCCCATGGCTACGCCACTGTACCTCACTCATCAAATTTACAGTTGTTGGAAATTCGAAGCCTAAAATTGGGAAGCGTTGGTAAATTCAGACAGGACGCGAGTGGATGTTTCCAAACATGTATACAACTTGGCCAAAACATGGGAGTTTTTAGACTAAGTCTTCCAAATATTAATTGAAAAGTAGCAAAAATTCCCCCGAATATTGATTTGTAGTTTGAACGTAACTCAGTTTTATAATTTACAGTCAAGAAGGGTGTACAAATGGTTTTCTGCAACTTAAACATCTACCTAAAACGAATCGGTCACATCCGCCTGTGGAATTTACAAATTCAGTCGTGATGCTGAAGAACAGAACAATATGATGTGACCCCACATTGATGATGATCTCGTTCCACTAAAGGGTTACATGATAAAGTTTTTTAAATAATTAAAATACCAAAACTGGGTTTAAAACCTTACGTTGAATTTTTTGCCACGGTTGGGAGGGGGGGATGCCATCTGTCCATAGTTCATATATATGCAATGGAATTTGGTAACATCCTAAGTTTAACTTTCTTTCCCGTGCAAGCACATTGAGAGAAAAATTATCAATTTCGATTTTTATCTCCGCGGGGCTCCAAACCTTATATTATTATGATATTCGCCCATCTGATATTGCATACCGAAACAAACATACACTTGCCTTCAACAGCGTGGTTGAATTACCGAAATAGGGCCCATATTCTTTGGAAATGTATAGATAAATTAACTCAACCGAAATAATCCGATTTTGTCAATTATCATTGCTAAATACACACAAATGAACTAATTTGGATAGTTTTTCCGCTTCAGTTTATCCATCGAATCATTTTTTGTGAATTTAACAAGAATATCAAATTATCTTCAACAATATTATGGGATACAATCACTGCAAAATGAAACAAAATGTTCACATCGGACATTGTTCATTTTACACTGATGGAGTCACTTTTATCTCTATGCAGGGACGTGGCTAGAGGTTTCCGAATGGGGGTGTAGGGTAGTGAATTTTCAACTAGTTGGAAATTTACTACCGAGAAACATTTTGAAAATGAAGCCCTGAAAAAGGGAATAAAATTGATTCTAGTAACTGAAATGCCAATACATTTATGATAGAATTATCAGGTTATTATTATTTGGTATTATTCTGGGAATTGAAGATGTGCTAAACAAATGCTCTAGCTGGGAACTTTGAGCAATTCACACTCTCCTAACGTTAATCAGATCTTATGCAGGAATGATCAATTTTCTAGAATGATGGAATTAAGTCAGGATAACGATTTTACATGATGTGATTTTCTTGAAGAGCATTTCAAGGATTTTTTTTATTACCATAAGTAAATGTATTATAGAAATCTCGTACTATTTTGACATCATGCATACTTATAAAGCTCGATATTGCGTACACTGTAGTTGTTAATAGTAACAGTTGGCATTTTTGCCGATTTGAATCCGAGTTGGAATTTTTGCCAATTTGAAACCGAGTTGGAATTTTGGGAAGTAAAAGAGAAATCAGCATCACCAAAGAAGCTCTAAAATTCGGATAGATGGTATTTCCGACTACTCATGACTTGCCTTCCGAATTTCCAACAATAGTAAATTTTGGCCAGGATTGTGGGTGACACCCTTCACCCCAACCCCCTGTCGCCAAGTCCCTGCCTCCATGCCTCTTTCTCTGAGCTGTATGAATTTGAGTCGGACCAGACATGTTAACTCTCCAGGAATGCCGGTGAAAATCCTGTAAATTCAGTGTTGTTCCCGGCCTCCCGTAAGGGAATCAGATTTAGCCAAAAATCCCGGAAAATTGTACAGTCGAACATTTTTCCATCTCCAGACGTTCAGTGTCAAATCATAGGCCTTCGAAGCTCTGATCATACGAATAAAACAAAAACATATGCATACACGTGAATTATATTTAATAAAATAGTCCTTTATTATAAATATTTCACTTATATCCACGTTTTTCGGTTTTATTAATTTCAATTTAGCTGCATGACAAGAAGGCAGCTTTGGGGAAAGTAGTCACTCATGGATTGGAATTATTCTTACTGCACATTCCTATCATTAATGACAAAAACATTTCAACGAGGTTGTATTTGAATGGTCGCAAAATATTATTCAGTCATTTAAAGGTATTGTATTATAAAATTGTTGGTCTCTTGACAGGTTATCAGGCAGTACGGCCTATCACATGGCATGGCAGCAGTTTCATTATGGGTGTCAGTTTCCACATGGTGTACGTTTCATTCAAAACATAGAGGATATTCACGAAAATTTGATGAATACCGAAAATATCTCGTGAGTGGCTACAAAGAAATATGAGGATCTTCACGAGCGACGCAGTCGCGAGTGAAGATCCTCATATTTGATTCATCAAATTTTCTTTTTATTTAATGCTCTACGACTACAAACTCTCCAATTTGTGGCCTTTATTTGCCATTAAGGCGCAAAATTTATGTGCCGAACCGGCGTCCATACAAAAATTACAACGACCAAACTCCAACCATTGGAATGTGTGAATATCCGCACAAAAAGTAGTCCCGTCTTATTTCTCCCCTAACTTTACGATTTACCAAGGCTGGCGAATTGAAATAATCGCAATGTGTTTAGAAGAAATAGAACAATAACAAAAAACACCACTTTCTTATTTTCAATAACAAGACACGTCATTTTATTTTTTTTGAACTCAATGCACTGAAGACGTGTGAAGTTGAACTGAAGAAATTTGAAAGTGATTTCGGCTTTTCGCTGGAAGGTGAATGAGAAAGTCAAACTTTGAAACCGCTGATTTAATGAATTGATTTAGTCACTGTCACTATCAATTATTCGAATTCGTTTGTATTTGGGACTCTGGAATTCATTACTGATGTGCTGACTCGTTTAAAGTACATGTGATTCGTCATCCGAACCTACGATGAAATATCGATTTCTAAATATCATTTTGATATTTCGTTTTGCCGACCGACAGGGGAATATGACTTAATTTTTCAGCGTGAATTGATGCCTGAGCATTAAATAAATTTTGGTATTTACTTTTATGGGTTATTTCTTTCTGGCCCTTTTTGGACTTCTCAGAAATTTACCTGAATTGCGAGCAAAGGTTTTATTGGATGACCCCTTAATAAAGGGAGAAACGGACCGAATCGAGTTTGAGGGAATTTTAATTGTAATTGTTTGTGTTCCTTTTTTTTGTTGTTGTCGTTTGTTGTATCTTATTCTCTTATTTTATATCTCAGTGTGTTCAAATGGTGTTCAAATGGAGGTATGTGTGGTTAATAGAGGGATCCAAGGGCCGGGTTAGTCGCGAGTGAGCCGCAGGTTGAGGAGTCTGGAGCCTGTTGGCAGTGTAGTATGATGTTTGGGGGTAGTCGGACGATGGAAAGCAATGGGGTGTGTGGGAATTGTAGGCACATCTTTCATTTGTTGGAAAAGTGTGGGTGGGAGGTAAAGGAGTTGGAGAGATTGAGAGTGCTGAGCTATCTGGAGTCACACCGATGAAAGTCATTAATCTTTGAAGGCGGGGGTGTACACTGATCTCCCTGTGGAAACGTCACACAAACTTATTAAGCATGGCCACAGAAAATAAAGAGGTTCCCAAAGAGTGGAGAGAAAGCAGGTTACATTTATAAATGGGTGATACGGAAGTATTGGACAATTACCAGGGCTCAAAATAAGCGGTGTCGCGTCGCTTTTTGCTATGCAAAACTTGTAAAAATCTATACATTGTTCACTTATGTACAGCATTTTGCGATACAAGATAATCAACTGCAGCCTATTAGGCTGCAGTTGATTATCTTGTATCGCAAAATGTAAATGAAAATTTGCAAACAAATTTGAAAACTAGTTCACTGATGCTTTACTTTTGATTGTGGAACATTTCAGGCATAACTCAGATTAACACTCCACCAAGCATCATTAGCGACATCATATGTAAGATGAATTCTATTGGTTTAAATTCTTCCTGTTTTTACAACATTTTGCATAAAATGTCCATTAAAAATAACTTCAAGCCCATCAAATTAAAAATCCCAACTTCCATTTTGAGAACTCAATTAAACAACCAAGACGCCATTTTAAAATATCCAAGTCCATACAACCCCTAAAGGCAGTTCAGTTAAAAAAAACATAGTAATGTTTCATGTGTTGCAGATCATTTGGAAATGCCCAGAAATGGATGGAAACTATTCTATCTACTTAGAAGAATTCAATACAAAACAGCATAACATAACTCTGGTATACAAAAATAGCTATGTAATTTTTACAAAATGCTATTCATTTTTTTGAAATGTGTAGCATTTTGCTACGCAAAGAAAAACAGTTATTTTGAGCACTAACAATTACCTGGGATGCCTGTTAGTAGCAATACTGGAAAAGTCTTAAGTAAAGTCTCGAATAGAAGATCAGAGGAAGTATCAAAGAGAAGGGATTGGAGGGGGATCCAAAATGATTTCAGGAAGGGAAAGAGTGTACGGACCATCTTAGTTAGTACAGCAAATTCTCTACTTGATTGAAAATTCTTTCTTTATGGGGAGGTGAATTTGCTGGAATCTTGAAAGCACCGAATAAGAATGTGCGGGAGAGCTCAGGCTGAGTATCGTCACAATAAAGCGGGTGCCTAACTATCTATGACAGGGATGTATTGTTCTCATATCCATTTAGCATTGCACATCAATGATTTAGGAGTCGAACTCCTACATAGTGATGTGGGGATAGCAGTTGGGAACCTGAAGATCCCATGGTTATTTTTCGCAGACGACATGGTACTTGTGTCAGAAAGCGAAGAGGGGCTAGATGCAATACCTGCAATTGCTGGGCGATAAGCGAGCAAACGGAGACTTGAACTGAATGCAAACAAAAGCAAGGTTATATCCGTCGGTCGTAATATGAAGCCTACCCGAAGGTGGAGAGTTGGTGAGTTCTCTATTGCGGAAGGTGACAGTAAACTGCTTGATGTGGGAGAGACAGGCGACTGCGAGTATTTGAGGGTTAATATGAACATCGCGGGGAGAGGCGTCTATCGAAACCATTCGAATCTACTGAGTATGAAAGGTGAGCAAATTCTTAATCACTTGATACTTTTAGGGAGAAACAGCTTTAATAAGGGTTTTGTGGGAAAATTCTTTTGGAAGATAGTGGGTAATGGGTATACCAAGATATATAGTGCTGAAGTGATATCCTTAAATCAAACGTTTGTAAAGAATTTGGAGACCAGCAGAACGATACTATCGGGTAGATAATTGATTCGCGTATGCCACAGCACTGGAGACCATCACAAATGAGCATCGGTAAATGAAGGTCAAGGCCAGGATACACTTGATGAAACTGTTTTTTCTCCCAACACACAGGTACAAAGTCGTATGAGAAAGCTAAGGGAGATTATTTTTCTACTCGATGGATATCTGGGTGAGATATTTAAGCCAGACACGAGGCTTGCCGAGTGTCTGGCTCAAATATCTTGCCCCAAGCGTGCGATTTACCCGTCCCACCGAGATACCCATCGAGGATAATAATAATCTCATCCATTTGCTGAATACCCCTGTCAGCTGGCCCGGCATTTTCAGGAGAGCAATTTATTTGCTCGCCTAATATTCGTCTTAAAGAAATTAAGCAGGGCGAAAACTAGCCCCCCCCCCCCCCCCCCCGGTCAAGGTGAAACACCCAATGGATAGTTAATAACTCAACTTGTGTAGAATGAAGTGCGCGTCCGTTTAACCGAAGTATACGGACTCGAGTGCTCGGAGTGAGTCCGTATACTTCCGTTTAACAGAAGTATACGGACTCGAGTGCTCGTTGTGCACTCAATCTGTTATTGGAGCGTTGACTGCGTGAACAACCCAATATGCCGTGCCTAATTTGGAAAACGTGTTAAAACTTGTCAAAATTGTTACTTGGAGGTTCTAACAGTCAAGAAAGATCGGTAGCTTGTACCAAAATATGTAAACATGAACTAGTTAGCCGACTGAAAGTTGTATTTACGCGATGAAAGGACGTTAAATCCCTCTCAGTTGAGAAGAAATCGGGCCGTCGGCTTTATAAGAATCGACTCAAAAAATGACTCGACTCACGAGTTTTAAACTAGAATCGAATCGAGAATCGACTCGAACTAAAATATCCGACTCGCAGAGCTCTACCTAAAACGCACATCTTTCCAGATCTCTGCTATGTTAGTGGTCTCTGTGAGACGGCCACACTGCCCCTCCCACACTTTCGGACTTTGCCTAGGCTTGGAGTTGTGGGAAGGGCAATGTAGCCGTCTCACAGAGACGACCGTGTTATCAGCACAAAATAAAATGTACTAAGCCCACTAGGCAGTAGTCAGTAACAGTAAAATTTCATTTTGCCATTTTTAGTTTTTGTAAGCTTAAGGAAAGTTAATCGCCCCCTATGCCATGTGAGGGGAGCGACTTTAGCCCTCCTGCATTTTTTAATATGCCAGGCCTGTGTCAGCCGTTGTAAACTAATGTTTCAGAATATAGGGATTTCTAATATCGAGACAGAGTAGATTATGCAAATGACGGAGTTAATGAGGAGCTACTCAATAGAGATCTCGAACTAGACAGGGAGCGGGGTGGAGTGGGGGGGGGGGGGGGGTGGTGCGAGGCAGGCTACAAAATGGAGAATTGTAACCGAATTTGGCGAGAAGTGATCAGTGCAAAGAGGTCTTTGGTCGGCCTGCGTGGTAAAGAGAACCCACTATTTGACGAGTGTCTGGGTGACATCTCTGGTGTGGTCGCAGCAGTTCAAACCAAGGTCGATGTCGCATATGGAGGGAATTGGAAAGTATTGTGACAGGGAGTGCCAAATGTGCAATTTGGGAGTAATGGAAACCCTGGATAACTTTCTATTAGAATGTCCATAATATCAGTCTGACTGAAGAAGTTTCACCCAGAGAATAATGAGGAAGTGAGGTGGGAGAATGAAGGATATATATGTGGTCATTTTGTAAAACAAAGGAGACAGTACCGGTAAGTATTTTGATACGTGAAACTGAGATTAAAGACACATGGGATAGCATCAAACAGTTCGTTTCTGGGTGTTGGAAGAAGAGAAAGGATGGGAGAGAGAGAAAGAGAGAGAGAGAAAGAGAGAGAGCACGGGCATACGGGATAGCATCAAACAGTTCGTTTCTGGGTGTTGCAAGAAGAGAACTGGAGAGAGAGAGAGACAGAGACAGAGAGACAGAGACAGAGACAGAGAGACAGAGAGAGAGAGAGGGGGGAGGGGCATTTGGTAGTTCCGGGATAGTCAATGCCTTCTTACCAGAGAACCGCTACAAATGAGCGCATGGCCGAATTGCTATTACTATAAGGAGAACCAAGAGTTGTCACTGATACCTTGGTTTATTGTTTGGATCTCTTCTATACCTGGCCACCGATCGGAACCAGTTAGAACAGGTTGTGCAAGCTCTCTTGGTAGTAAATAATATCGCATCGGGATATGTGTGGTTGTTGTTGGTTGAGGGGAGGTGGTGGTGGGGAGGTGTATGGGGGCTATACAAAGAACCAAGAATTGTCACTAGTTCCTTGGTTCCTATTGTTTTCCAGTTGATCAGTTTTTTATTGGCGTCTTGAGCAATTCACACCTTCGTGATTGTCTGATATTAGTGTATTCAAGTCGAAAAAGATCACTGTACTTTGGAAATGACACTTGTTTCATGGCTAGGTGATCGGCGTGCAACATGCTTTGGCACACAGCGCCATCGTGCCTTGCCCAAGAACACAACGCAATTACCGCACTGCTGGTCGGGATCGAACTGTCGACCTTTCTGTTTGAAGTTCAGTGCTCCAACCACTGGACCACCGCGCTCCCTGATATGTTAAGAAAAGAGAATATCGGGATTCTTTAATTGTTTCTCACTGTCAATTTAAGATTAAAGACAAGTCACAATTTTGAACTGGGCTGGGCGTGACCTGGTTTGGACTTTAGAGTACGTTCCAGTAAAGGTATGGCCCTGATATAAATCCACTCCACAATATAGCCCCACCCCTACCCCCACAGACACATACACGCATTTACATCAGCAAATTACCCCAAATTATACCCTCTTATCGAAGATTCCATGCAAGGTGGAATAGTGTCGGGCTTTTTGATCATCATCACATTCCCTTTAACCCTTTGAACACTGGTGGTATCTTCCATATCAGTTAAATGATGGCAACTGGATGAGTCCGTGTTCATTATTTAGAGGTAGAGCAACTAATATTTTCAACGTGCAGCCTTGAGGCTGCACGTTGAAAATATTGACTGGTTTACCACATACAACGCTATAGCATCCATTCTATAAAATGAAATTATGACGTATCATGTCAAGGAGTGTCAGATTTGTAATTTGGGCGTGGTGGAGACCCTGGAACACTTTCTTCTAGAATGCCTAAAATACCAGTCTAAAAGAATAAGATTCACTGGGAGTATAATGGGGAAGTCGAATAGGAGAATGAAGGACATGTGGTTAGTGAGAGACCCAAAGGAGAGGGTTAATATGCTAATCGGAGATATTGGGAAGAATGGGGCTAGGGATGTCATCAAGCAGTTCGTTTTCGAGTGTTGGCAGGAGAGAAGAAGCGTGGGAATAGGGAGGCAGTTGAGAGTGCAGGGGTAACCAGGGCCTTCTCACCCGAGAACCGCGACAAATCAGCGGCCGGCCAAAGTGTTATTATTATTATTATGTTCCTGGACATAAAAAGGGCCGCTCGGGTTCAAAAGGTTAAAACATGTAAGTGATACACTGCTTCTTATTTAAACTTCGGTTTTATTTTAACTTCGCGTTTTTCAATCATTTTTCGATTTTCTGTTTTTAAGGCTTTCCTGTTTTATGGATCATCTTTTGAGCCACACGACCTTCCGTTACCGAGACTGAGAAGTCATTTATGGGGGTTGTATCACGAAGAGTCTCCAAAAAATGCAAGATTTCTATTCAACACAGAAGAAGCTCTTTCATTATTCAATTACTCAGCTACATTCAGACAGGAATCGGATTTTCCACTTTTTGCACACTATCTGAAAGATCCGGAAGACCTAACCAGTACAGAGTACTTTGTACCAGTGAAAGACAAAGATCAGATGAAAGAGGTAGGAAGAATTATAAAAAAAACTAAGGTCAGTCTTCTCCACCCTCTTTCAACCCTGATTCCAGAATAAAATATAATCCTACAGCCCAATAGGGGTAAGCTATTCGTATACGTTTTACCTAACGAATCAACCACATTCGCTCGCAAACTTTAGGAAATGAGTACAGTCAAAACTAAAAGTCCTGTCATGAAATGCGCACAAATAACACGTCGATCTGCGCGTTAATCTACGCGTTATAACCATAGTAAGGCTATCAAATTCTGTACATAAGACCTGTGCACAAGCAATGTTTCAGCCAATGGACCTCCGGGAAACCCGGCCGAAACATTGCCTGTGTTTGCTATGAGTAACCAGGAGAACCTGCCGTGTTCTGGATGTCATTCGACTTGGACATTGCGCGCAATTCCTACGCGCAATTAAGCCTAGATAAGCACACAGTTCGTGACAGGACTTATCGTTTTAAATATTTTTCAAACCATTCTACAAATCCATTATCATGTTACCCCTCATCGGAACGAGCTCGTCAAGTTCGTGCCACTGAGGGGCACATTATATGGTTTTGCTGGAATTTTCTGAACCATTTGAAGAAGATTATTAAAATAACAAATTTTGATATAGTCTGCGTTGGGTAAAGGATTAAAACAATGAAACACAGCAGAATACAGCTTGCTACTAACGTTTATCATATACTTGTTTGTTTTTTTTCATTTCGTTGTTCTTTGATATCGGGTTTCTATGGAAAGGGGGGGGGGGTGCACGCATTCGTGATGCGCTCTCATTGGGTATGCCCTGTCTGGAAGGGTAAAGTTGACATGCATATACTTTTGAAATATTCGCGAAACCACAGTTAAAGAAGAGGTTAAGAAGATTTAATGAAATTAAAAATATGTGAAAGAATTTTTTGTTTCAGGAACATTCTTTAGCTCCTATAGTTTACGTTCAGAGCGACTGCGGGACACATTCGGATCGCGACACCATTGTTACCATGTTGCAGAGATACATACGCATAGATTCTTACGGCAAATGTCTTCACAACAGGGAGATGCCAGAAGAGTAAGCCATTTTAGTTTAGTTTTTTTTTAATGTTCGTTTTACAGCAGAACCCTGTTAACTGAATAGCCATTTTACCAGTGATAAATATTCAATTAACAGGAGTATTCAGTTAAAAAGAATTTGTCTCTGTGCTGTATTTTAGGGATAAACTGAGCATCTCTTCTATTATATCATGTTTTACAGAGCTCATGGAGCCCTGTCAATCGAGATATAATAGATTGAATGCCTGTAATGGATGTGCTGAGCCCAAGTATGTCTATAAGCAAGGAAAATTTGGTCATTTTCAGGGTATTTCCATGACATATTCCAAGATTTTTTATTCAATTAACAGGAGTTTACTCAAAATGCATTTAACAGGGCAATTTTGCACTGAAAGTATGGTAAATGGTTTGGTGTTTGGAAATTATATTCAATTAACAGGGTTATTCAGTTAAGAGATTTACAATTAAGTGGGCTTCACTGTACTTGTATTTACAATAGTAAGATGTATGCGACTTATGGCCACATTAAGGTGAACTAAAGGTTATGAGTTTTTTTTTAATAAAACATTGCTGTGGGTGAAGAAGGAGAGTTGCCCTGTTAGGATTGCCCCAATCTCAGGAGAAATTTATCAGTGGTAACTGTAATTACGGTAAGAACATGCCCATCAAATTGAAAATAACGTTAACAATAGGAAAGTTTTGCAAGCATGCTCTCATTTTAGTTTGATATGATAAACCGAATTGGCCTTTCTGAATTTAGTAGCAACTTTTTAAGAAAAGGGGGTGCGCGAGTAAGGATAAGTGTTTGTGTTTACATAATTTTTCGAGAAAGCATTTGTTCACCTGTCGAAGGCATCAGCCGTAAACCCGACATCGTTAACTGAGGTGTTCTGTTCAATTCGTCAATGTACAGTTAAAACTATAAGTCATGTCACGAACAGTGCGCTTATCTAGGCTTAATTGCGCGTAAGAATTGCCATATTGAATGGCATCCAAAGCACGGCAGGTTCTCCTGCGCTTACTCGTAGCCAACACAGGCAATGTTTCTGCCAATGGACCTCCGGGTTACCCGGAGGTCCATTGGCTGAAACATTGCTTGTGCACAGGCCACATGTACAGAATTTGATAGCTTTACTATGGTCATAACGCGCAGATTATCGCGCAGATCGACGTTCTATTTGTGCGCAATTCATGACAGGACTTCTAGTTTTAACTGTAAAGGTAGTAAGTTATCCCCAGTGCCAATATGGGGAGGGGATGCCAATTGGAATGGGTTTGATCGAATATACTGCAAATGTATTGAATACGAATACGAATACTTCTAAATATTTTGAATACAAATATGAATACACAAATTCCAAATGTATTTGAATACGAATACTTAACAGTGTATTCATGAATATAAATATGATTACTTGAATACTTTTCAAATTATTTCTTCCAAATGGATGATAGTAAATTGAATTAAAAAAAACCTAGAAAATCCTGGAACATTGTCAGTAAAATCATACAAATATCAGTGCTTGTGGAACAGCTCTTCGAGCTCATTTCAATGACACCCATGTACATGAAAGTAAGAAAAAATAAAAAAAATAATTTTTGTTCTTCGGAACACTTTGTCGGATAAAGGTTAACTAAGTTTACATATAATCAATTATTCAATTACTGTATTAGGAATCTGTACAGTGGCCAGGCTGATATCCTTTGTCCTAAGAATAATTTTAATAATTAGTCTTTGTCTAAGCATTGTCTTCATTATGAATCCCTATCACACCTGATCATCTGCAACGGGGCTGGTTGATTGATGGTCGATGGTATGAAAATTTTAAATTCCAGGGTCCCAAAACCCCATTTCCAATCATCTGAGTGGATATTTTGAGATTTTTTGAGATATTTCAGGAGATGTATTTGAAAGATTTCACACTTTGAGAGCCGTTAAAAAACGTCGGTAAAGCATGCAGGTGAGGACTATTTATCAAGTCTGGTCGTAACGACCAAAGCTGATAAACAGACCTCACTTGCATGCTTTACCAGACGTTTACAGCAATTATACTGTCTGTGGATTATATTGTCTGGGGGTGGATTTGGTACTTGTATGTCTGTGAGATTACGATCTACTTCAGTTAACTGATTTTTTAACATACTGTGTACATTTTAGCGTTTGCTGCCACTGACTGTAAAAAATGATCCGAAATTCACCGAAACTGAACGAGTACGAGAGAAACATAGTTGGCCAAAATATGGGGGAGACTCTGAACCCGCCTCTTGTTTCACCAGTCATTGGTTGTGTTAAAATGTATGCATACAAAAAAACATGGCCCGATCCAAAAAGTGGAGGGGCTGAAGCCCCCTCCCCAACCCACCCAGCCCCCCCCCCCCTCCGGTTCCGCCGCCCCTGAATAAGAAACGTATTCAAAAGGTATTCAAAAGTATTCATGAATACACCTCGGATTTGACTGTATTTGAATATAAATAAGAATACGAATACTTTAAAATTGCTTGAATACTGAATACATCCGAATACTTGAAAAAAATGTTTTGAATACGACTGAATACGAATACCCCAACCCTGCAGATGGGAAGGGTTTCGTATGTTTCTACGTCTCCCCTTCACAGTCAATTGATAACTTCCACACCGTGATTTCTGTCGATGACAAAAAGCAAGACTAGTTCCATATATTCGTACAACAATCGCACGGATTACGGATCGCCTGCTTTGCATCAATGTCGTCAGAGACGGCGAAAGCTCAATAAAAGTGGACGGGCCAAAAAAATTTTCGAGGCTACCATGGTTCAGCCCAGTGGGAAAAATCGTATGTCGACAAATGTGGCACGAAACACTACATTGTTGTAGCAGAAGAAACGGACCGAAGCTACCGAAGGCCAGATGTTGTTTGGATTTGCAAATAATATATTACAGGGATGCCTTATATTGACATGTTTGCATACGGCCATCTTAAATCATTGTGTAACCGCGTAACATGGCAATGAGGTTAGGGATACGCAAAGAAGTGAAGAGTTAAGTGTCCCCTGTGTCCCCTCCCCACCCACTTGCTGCCTCTGCAAGGTCTCCGTCCATGGAAACCTACAGTGGACAGCATAGTGAACTTGACTGTACACTTTTACCGTGATCATGGTAACCATAAACACTGGAAGCGTGCTTAATCACAAGTGGGGGGGGGGGGGGGGGGGGGCGGTGGCGGTGGCGTTTCGGTAACCGGTTCTCGTCAGATAACCGAAGTTAAGCCACATCCAGCCCGGTTAATCACTGGATGGGTGGCCGTGTGAGCGATCAATTCGGACCCCCGCGTTGTGTCCTTGGGCAAGGCACTTAAGCCCGATTGTACTAAGGTGTACTGCACGTCGATGGTACGCATGTCTTCCACCAATCTAACTCTGCCTGTGCTGCAGTGTGGAGTTACGATGTTGGGGAGCTGGCACTGCTCGTCGTTGCTCGGTGGTTCTCTCCGGGTACTCCGGTTTCCTCCACCCCTAAAATTGTCACCTTTAGGTATATAACCTTAAACGGCAATAAATAATAACAATAATCACCTGTAGCGGTCTAGGTATAAGGATCATTCACCAACCAGCCTGGTTTGTATGGATCTCTTAGGCTCGTGGTAAATCGGTCGCTTTGTCTACTACAGGTCGACGTTTCGAGTCTCGGCGCCCGCACTTCTATCTCGATCTGTTACGGTGGTGCTGTTGACCAACCCGCAGCAGCCGGTGGCATTGTGTGTGCTGTGGTGGAGCATGATGGATATTTCGATTGTTCTGTGGTAGAATATGGGGAGAGATTCACACTGGGGAATCTCAAAAAACGGGGAGTAGTGTGGCGGTCGAGGTAAAAGGGCCATTTACCAGCCAGCCTGGTTGGTCCGCATCTCTTAGTCTTGTGGTGAATCGGTGGCTGTGTGTGCTAGAGGGCTACGGTTCGAGCCTTGGACCCCGCACTTCCTCCTCGATCTGTTGCACACCAATAAATAAATAATCGTGCCATTTTTGTTGCAAATCTTCCATGCTATCATAATCATCTTATACTTTACGCTTTATGTACAATTTGCACGGACGGGCATTTTTCTCCCGAGATTTAACCTCCAGAGCAAAAACCCAGTATGATCACAACCCACAAGTAGAACTCAGCGGTCGACGAGTTGTAAAATTGAAGTGCTTTCTGTGTTTACGTTTTTGAAACTCTACACATAAGTCGGGAAAAACTGTTTCATCGTGTTTTAGAAGTGATCTATACTCCAGTACCATACCTGCACTGCATCTGACTTTTCAGACACCACGACAGCAGTGACTTGACCATGTGACTGCTTGCCACTGCACCTGCCTGTTCATGTTTTCCGAATCATTTGCAAGGGGATTTTGTTACACTTGCTGTTTACGAAAACAATATTGTGTTATATGGCTCTGCAATGTTTTTATTTATTTTTTTTTTTTTGCGTTGTGAATATTATTTTAAAATGACTTGAAAACGTTATTTTAGTATGTAAAGAATGCCCACTGTTTTATGTGGATACGTTCATATTTGAAAGTCGTGAGTGGAAACTTTGATTTCTCTGTGGTCATAAATTAGATAAACATCCCAAAGTCGAAAAACTAGAGTGAGCACATGCACGGAAGCGGGAAGACGAACATTTTGGAAACGAATATTTTTCCATCAAAATCATGTTTAATCGAAATCCTACTTCAACATTCGAATTATTTCTTATAAACACTCCTTGTATAACTAGAACAAGGATATGTAAAAGATGCGTGGGTCAAGTTGTGTACCTACCTCAATTTCACACTCAATGTGAACCATACAAAAACCGAAATTACCCCTCATAAAATAAACTTTGCCCATGCAACAAGCCGTGTATCTGCCTCACTATAACACTTATGTGTGTACATACAGACACCTGTACTGCAATTCTAGAAATCGGGCTTCGCTACTCTGGGCAACTACGCACTGAAATTTTAGAAGTTCGTAAGGATTGCCTCACTATTCTACAAGGCTGGAAGCACACTGCTTCGACGTACCTCAGTATAACTAGGACAAAATCATGGATCCACCAACAGCAAACTACATTACTATGACAGCAAATGTCACCTCAAAACGGAGACCACGTAGCTTGCCAGCGGCCAAAGTACAGAACACCACGATTATATTTCTCATCATGGTGCAATGTGGAGACATCGAACTGAACACAGGTCCAAGGCCGGCTAGCATATTTCCATGTGTTGTGTGTGAAATATCCATCACATGGTCTAACGACGGAATCAGCAGTAACAACTCAAGTGTATGGCACCACAAATTATGCACTGAACTTTGCACAAATTCCTGTATGGATGCACTACAAGTGCGACAGTCTAATTATTTCCTCGTTTACCTACCCCTCACACGAGATAGGGAATATCAGTTATTGTGAACCTCCAACGACAACAGAAAGTTCACTAGACTTATTCACATCACAGTTCAGCTCCTTGGGAAAACAAGCAGCCATAAAACAACGCACATAAACATTGGCGCTCAAACAAGCCTGCAAGGTAGAACAAACGAAACCAGGAACGATTCTACCGTTACATCAAACCCGAACTTAAAACTAAACAGAAACTCAAGAATTATGACCACCGACTATAGAAGTATACACGGCAAGTCGGCGGAACAAAAGGCTATCATAAAACATCAAACCGGACATACTCACTGCGACGCAGTCCTTGCTGAAAGGTGTGAAGCCGAGCAAAAGCCTATCAAAACATGCAAACCAATCAGCTGAAGTTTTCCCCGGAAACTCTGCAGTATTTAGAAATAACAGAGAAACCCTAGGAGTTGGGGGTCTTTATTTTACTACAAAATAACATCATTGCGACAAAACAACTAAAATACGTCACTAAATGCGAACTCGACTGGCTAAAAATCAAACTCAAAGACTTATTAATTGGAACATTCTACATGGTACACAGAAATCTAAAAGAAGTGGAAGAACTTGAAAAGTCGTTGATAATCGCCGAAGACAATAACAGCAACCTAATATTAGCAGAGGACTTCAACTGTCCTGGTATCAACTGGGAAACACAGTCACTTAAAACGACGCATCGAACAAGGCGGTACAAAGAAAACTGATAGACACCACATCTCAGACAAGACTTACTCAGCTCCATAAGGAACCAACAAGAGAGAACAATCTCCTCGACCTCGTCTTCATCCCAAACCCATCACTAGTCAAAACGTTCACAAACATACCGGGTATCTCGAACCACGCAGGCATAATTACAAATTTTGACACAAGCCCTACTACTTACGGATCAACCCAAGAAATTCTTAGGTCTGGGCAAAAGCGGACTGGGGCAAAGTGAACCACGACTTAGACTTGATCACCATGCAAGAAATGGAAAGGAACGGATCGAACATAAATGACATCTGGAACACGTTCAGACAACATCTGACCAAACGTCTTGACAAACACATCCTATCAAAATCCATCAGGTCAAAAAAATAGACTGCCATTGTTCAACCATAGAATGAAAAAAAGTTGAGAAAAAAAACAAAACTATACAACCTGGCAAAGAGAACAAACGAGTGGTCAAACTACAATACTAACAAAAGGAATGTAGGAGGGAAATGCGTAATACGTGAAGCAGAATGAAACTACATAAATTCGCCCAAACTAAAAGGGATGGAACAAATCAACACAAAACCATTCTGGAAATATATAACATCAAGAAAACAGGATAATATCGGAGTAATACCACTTTAAGAAAAAGGACAACTTGTTAACAGCAGCAGAGAAAAGACACAGATCCTAATCAAACAGTTTTCATCGGTTTTCACGAGGGATAAGACGACGACTGTGCCCAAGACACCAGTCCACAATCGCCAAACCCTGCCATCCAATGAAATCAATAAAGACGGAGTAGCAAAATTACTTACAAACATCAATCCTTCAAAAGCATCAGGTTCAGACAATATTCCAGCT
Organism: Pictodentalium vernedei; assembly: GCA_031216915.1. NCBI lineage: Eukaryota > Metazoa > Mollusca > Scaphopoda > Dentaliida > Dentaliidae > Pictodentalium > Pictodentalium vernedei. Next base: position 727,004,952 of record CM062297.1, on the reverse strand, counting down.
AGTGTACTGAAAAACTGCACAGACCTCCTCGCCCAGCACTGTCCCGCATTTCAGAGCTCAATTGACCGTGGTACATTACCAAACGACTGGCTCAGCGCAAATATATCCTGCATATTCAAAAAGGGATATAAACACGCAGCAGAAAATTATAGACCAGTATCCCTAACCTCATTGCCACGTAAGCTGCTCGAACATATAATCTGTAGGCATATTCTGAAACTCCTGGAGAAGCACAAAGTACCAACATCATTAAATCGTGGATTCAGATTCGGTTACTTCTACGAAACACAGCTTGGAGTGACAGCCCATGACATTTTACAATCATTCGACCAAGACAAACAAGCCTGCATTGCCAAACTGGACTTCTCCAAAGCATTCGGCACAGTCCCACATGACAGACTCCTTCATAAAATATAGCGAACCGCTATACCCATGGCTCACAACGTTCCTTATAGAAAGAAAAATGCAAGAAGCTCCAGAAGGGAAACCAATGACTCGGTGTACTCCAAGGAACTGTCTTCAGTCCTATACTTTCCTATGCCACATCAACGATCTGCCAAGTTCAGTAAAATCATCAGTGAGGTTATGTAGACGACTGCCCATTGTACTGGGAAATAAACTGCGAGGGGAGTCACACCACCCTACAAAACTACCTAACTTGTCTAGGAAAATGGGCATCAGACTGGGGGATGCGCTTTAACGCCAAAATGCCTCCATTTGGGCATGAGAGGAAATAAATTATCAGATCTGCACCCTAAACGGCCATATACTAGAACACGTTTATCTAGCCCTTATCTCTGCCTACAAATACAAGAAGATTTTAAGTGGAAAGAACACATCAATAATGCAAATAAAAAATCTCCCAGCAGAAACCTCCAACGCTGTTCAAGGGAATGTCTAAAAACACCCTACATTGCACTCGTAAAATCGATAATGGAATATATAGAGCTACCATCCGGGTCCCATACACAAAGCAAGAGATCACAAAACCAGAAAGCGCACAAAGAAGAGGTGCACGATTCATCACGAAAAACTATAAAGCAAGAGAAGAGGGGTGTGTGACAAAAATGCAGCAGGTACTACAATTACCTTCACTATAATCCAGAAGGCAGAAACTGCGCCTTACTTTCTTCTGTAAAGAGAGTGAGGGATAAATACCAACAATGCCTCTAGATAAATTCACCAAGTTCCAGATCCAAAATCAACAGACCCGGGCTAGGAAAGTACAGTTGTATAGTCACCAACATCATGTCATCTTCAATAGTTCCCCCGTTACTGTGCCACGTGGTAAAACAGACCAATCGAAACATTCAATCTTTGTGTACCCAGCAATCAACTGGAACCATCTGGACGAAAATGCTGTAGCAGCTAGCAAGCTGGATGTGTTTATATCTGTCCTAGCGGCCGATAAAGGTGTAACAGCTGTCTCTTCCGTCACCTTTTTGTCCAGCAGGGACTCTATGACGTATCCATACAGATGCAGATATTGATCGAAACTTACTGCGTCATACGCGTCACATCTGGCCAGATATTTTCGTATTTCTTCGTGACATTAGATATCGCCCTAACACATAGGCACGTGCTGGATGTGCCGATATGTGCTTATGTGAAAAGGCACAATGTGACACAATGTGCCCTAGCACATAGGCACATACGGGTATTTGAGGATACCTATGGCCTGGTATTGTATTATTTGAGGATACCTATCGAGGATACCTACTGGAGATTCCCTTTTTTGTCATATGTGCTTATGTGAAAAAGCACAATGTGACACATTGTGCCGTAGCACATAGGCACATGCTCATGGTTCCGGAAGAGTTAACGAACAACGAGATCAGTTCGTGTATACATTTGTTGTTCGTGGACCACTGGGTAATCAGTCCCAAAGTCACTGGAAGCATCCGAGGGCGAAGGGGGGGGGGGGGGGGAGCAGGATTATCAAAATCGTAAATTAACACTCACTAGCATTCACATGATATATCGCCCTTTGGGAGGAACAAGGCGCCATCTGCAATGCCGAAGCACTTGTCTTCCGATGCATATTGTACTTTTGGTGCAATAAAATATGTTTAAACTAAACAAAGCTTTAAAACTTACCCCGCCTTCGTCATTACACCTGACCCCCAAGGGCATGCGCTGCCCCCTTTCCACGGAGTCTCTGAGCAACGGACAGCCCTACCCCCCCCACCCCCATTTGAGTCGAACAAAACGATCATTCGCTCATTTTGTACAGGCCTGCATAATGAGATTAAATACCAGACAGGTCCTTTAAGAGCTTCAGGAAGTTACAAACATTTTATTAACATCTAAACCACAGTGGCTGTCACAAGCAACGGATACATTGTGTGGGGAAGGTTCACTCCCCATCATCATCTGAATTTTTTGTATCTTTGGTAGTGTGATCAAATCTGAAACGTAGGAAGGGGGGGGGGGGGGGGGGTATAATAGTGTAATCCTCAGACATAATATCTATACAAATGGTTGGGTTTTTTTTTACTTTGAAAGAGTACTAGTGGCTTTAACAGGGGGACGGGGGTGTTTAGGAAAAAAATTTCGGACACTAGGCGCGAAGTTTTTTCCGACCCTTGGGCACCCACTCACACATTGTTTGAAAGAAAATCTTTTTTTTCCATTTTGAAATTTGGTACACCCCCCCCCCACTCCCCCCCCCACCCCCCCCCCCCCCCCCAAAAAAAAAATTAGAGTAAATCGCACATAAACTGCTTTGATTGGCAGTTTCAACGGGTATTTTTGCGGGAACATGGTTTGTATTGTTCCAGTGACCATTCCCGACATTTAATCTATCCAAGACCAGCTAATGAAGATTGGTCGGAATTTGGTCCCATTTCTTGGCAAGTTTATGAATTTATTCAAACTTTCTCACAAGCACAGAAAGTCATTGTATATATGGGTAATCAGGAGAGTATATAGCAGATATTGGCATTCTACCTGAACAGTATAAAGACAGGTGTAGCAGGAACAGGTGTGAAATATTTTGAACATCTTGATGTTTTACTTGGTTTCATCACTGTATTTGCTGCTATTTCTACTGCTTTATTTCTGTTTCGCCCCATTTCTACATTCAATTTTAGTTTCATCGGTCTATGAATTTATTAAGCATTATTAAGTGCACAATTCGTAGAGGCAATTAGCTCAGTGTTGTATTGAACCTGTCAATAGTCAACATGATTGGGGCGATTCTTTGGAATCGAAAATCTTCCCATCATAAACTGCACTGTTGCACCTTTGACGAATTGAGTAGTGCGTCATTTGGTGGAGCGGTTAGTTAGCTTTGGTTGATTCATCTCAGCAAATCAGATGATAAAGTGGGAAAGAAATGGTGATCACGTTGAGTTGAAAGGTCAACCATATCTCTCCAAATGTGGTCAGGATGCATTTCGGAAATTCTGGGGCTCTGATGTGTCGAGTAACGCCCCTGTATTTATACTACTCAAAGTTTGCTAAGCACCAAATATTAGGCACATCGTTGTGAAATTTGTTTGTGACATATTTGCGATATTTTTGGTGGATATGATTGAGGAATGTATTGAGATGGTCCTCAGTGTTTACATTAGCTCCCTTGACAGGCAGACTTTTCGTGACAGTCAGGGATTTTCATGATATTTTCGTGTACAGTCTACATGTACATGTCATGTGTAGGGTATTCAGTCTTCATTTCAACACAGCCCCTTGTGATTTAATGATTGAATGTGGCAAATGCAAATGTAAAAAGACATTTGTCTGAAGCAGAAATGTAGGGAGTCGGACAGCTGTCCGACGTTGCTCGGGGGTTCTCTACGGCTTCCTCCACCCGTAAAACTTTCTGAAACCAGATTATCCTGACGAGACGATCCTCAATTTTTTTTTATTTACTGGAGTTTAACCCTTAGGAACCATGTTCCAATTTTGGCGCTTTTGTTTTCTTACATTTTCACGTGGAACGGATGTTCCAACATACATTTTATTAAGTCTTCTTAATGGAAGTTATAGAACCGTGACAGTAGTTCCTTTCCTAGAATTTATTTATTTATTGGTGTTTAACCCTTTGAACTCTAGTGGTATCTTCCATGCCAGTTCGATGACAGCAATTAGAAGAGTCCATATTCATTATTTGGGGCTGACCAATCAATATTTTCAACGCGCAGCCTCGGGGCTGCACGTTGAAAATATTGATTGGTCTACCCTACACATTTACTGAATAGCCATCCTATTTAATGACGTTATGACGTATCATAAAAACTGCCGCTAGGGTTAAAAGGGTTAAGGTCACATACTTCTGCACAATGGCTAATCATGACCACAACATGGAGATAAAGTCAAGGTCAGCCAATCGTTTATACCCCATGTTGCCTATTTTAGAGGACTCGCACCCCAGGCATTAGTAACTGGGTTCTATTTTACAAGTGAAACAGAGCTTGTTTACCACAGTAAACAAACACTGCTTCACTTCCCGGAGTTCCCGCGGGGGTTCCTTTTCTTGTGAAGTTTTGGCTGTCTGCATAGACAGCCAAGACTTCACTAGACACCACTGATATGTCAAGATGTATTATTATGAATTATGAAGGAGCAAAAAATAGGTAGACTTCCACAGGCCTTAACCCTTTACCTAACATGAAAAGCAGACGACACTTGAAAAAAAAATTCTTGAATAACTAATTTTTTTCATTTTTTTCTCAAAAACATAGGTTATGACCCCTCGTTGGAACGAGCTCGACGAGCTCGTTCCAACGAGGGGTCATAACCTATGTTTTTGAGACAAAAAATGAAAATATTTTGAAAATTAATTGACGATTTTTGAGTTTTGAGAATAGCGCTGGCCGGTTTTGGCCGTTACGTTGGGTAAAGGGTTAAAGGACATATTTAAAATTTATATCAACAATAATCTGACCATTTTTTGCAGGATTCAAAGTTGATTCTCATTTTTTTTCCTCGAGACATATGCAAGAATCTATTCTGATTCTCGCACAAATTTTAACCCTTTGATACCTTTGTACGACTTATGACGTACGAAATCAAACAGCGCGTTGATACTTTGGGGTCATTTGTTTTGTTATTATTTTTTCGATTTTTTAAAGTTTTAACCTCAATTCCTATTTTCTATCGAATAGTGCTCGTTGACAACCGTTGAGCCAAATGTTATCGCAGCTTAAAATACTAATATAATCCTGCTATCAAGACTTCTTACCGGGTTGAGTGCTAGAAGCCACTATCAGGGCTTTCAAAAATGTGGATACCAGAGCAAAAGCCAACACTTGCCTTGCTTATATTTCATATTCAGTCAAACACAAATAATATTTTGTTTATATAAATTTGTTTTATTACAAATTATGGGAGAGTGCCTGTGGGCACTCTCCAATAATTTGTAATAAAACAAGTTTTCAATAACAAATTCAGACCACACAAATAATCTAGTCCTCAACCAGTTAATCCCTAACGTGAAAAATATCTTGTTATTTGTACTTTCCAACGTTTGACGTCGCATTTTGAAAAACGATTCAGAAACTAAATTCCCAAAGACGTTTAGCGTCAGGATAATTAAAGACTGAAAGGGTGAAACTCAAAAGACAGACTTGGTTAATCCTCCCCTGCAGTGTTTCACATTACAGCATGTAATCGAATCGGATTTAGAAAGAGACCCTAAGAACAGACCAGCTTCGTTCTATTCTGGATCGCTCAGAACTTAACAAACTGTGTTTTCTTCCTTTTTTTGCAGATTGCAGTTTAGGGTTCCATGCAGCCACTCGAGAGCAAGCAATTCATTAAATTTATGTCGCGCTATAAGTTCACATTGGCTATAGAAAACTATGTGTGCAAGGACTATGTGACAGAAAAATTCTGGCGGGCACTTAGAGTTGGATCCGTCCCAATAGTATTCGGCGCACCGAACATAAAGGTATGGCTTAAATTTTTATATTATTATTATTATTTATTGGTGTTTAAGGTCACATATTTTTGCACAATGGCTAATCATGACCACAACATGAGTATCAACTCAAGACCAGGGATGAGCGTAAATAAGCCAATTGCCAATTTTAGAGAGGGTTAATTTGACCTCCCAAGCTTTGGTGACGGGGTCCTACTTTACCGGTAAAATAGAGCCTGTTTACCGCAGTGAACAGGCACGGCTTCACTTTCCGGGGTTCCCGCGGGCAGTAAATCTTTTATTCCTTCCAAACATCATGACGGGTCAGAATAAATACAACGGGAACAGTGACGGGAACAAAATTTTTATTATTAAATCTCACAGCCTGCGTAGTTTTGATAGGTACTACTGCCATCCTGCAGCTAAAAAGGATTTTAGAGAAGGCGGTATTTTATTCCCCGTGGTGTGTAATCCGGTTGATTCCTGGGTTGGGCTGATTTATTCCCCAGAACTGAACGTACATAATCCAGTTAGGGCCACTTCCCGATGCTGTTTTTTAGAGATGCGTAGTATTGGAATTGTGAATGCGGTATGCGGTATTTTAGGGGGGTATACTTCGGCATCGGTTCGGTATCTGACTTGAATGAGATTTGCTTATACTACCAAAGAGGAACTGACATCAGGAAAAGCAGAATAAGTTGTAGTATCATTCTACCACAACGCTAGAAATGACGGTGGTATTCTTTTACGACCACACATCCATTCTACAATAATTTTGTGACTTGTTCCAAACGCACCTCAATGTTTAAAGACCTATTTCAGGCATTTGCAACCTCCGAGCATGTGCCCTAACCAAGCCATCTTTGGGAGGTCCTGCTGAAAGTAGACATAACACTCGGTCATTGATTTCTAGTCAGCTCTTGGCTGCCTTAACAGGCAGCCAAGGCTTGACTAGAAATCACTGCTAAGCAGTTGGATATTACAGGTTGCAGTCTAGTGGAAATTCGGTCAGTTGCCCTCCCACTGAGATTAACAAAACTCATTCCGGAACACAACTGCATCTATATACAAGTATGGATCTGTATGAAATCCTACATGCATTTCAGTTTAGCATGCTCTTTCAAGCACATGGTAGGAGTTGGTGCCCATACATTCTGCTGATGAGTTACGGGCCATTTTTCATTAATCATTAAATTTCTGTTTGTACTATTCAGCTTGGATGATGCCACAATGGACGGTATGCAGTGGGGTGGAAGCATACCCCGGACGGTTATCTAATTCTTGTTTTGCATGACCCACATCATTAGAAAGCATGTATGAGCAACGGAACGTTTGTGAGTACATTTAGGTCATCTGTTACTGAGAGATCACTTGCATAAATCTTTGAGAGGAATGTGGACGTGGCTAGAGGTTTCCGATTGGGTGGTGTAGGGTAGTGAGTTTCCCTCCCTCCCCTAGTTGGAAATTTACTACCGAGAAACATTTTGAAAATGAAGCCATGAAAGGGGGCATAAAATTGATTCTAGTAACTGAAATGCCAATACATTTATGATAGAATTATCAGGTTGTTATTATTTGGTATTATTCTGGGAATTGAATATGTGCTAAACAAATGTCTAAGCTGAGAACTTTGAGCAATTCACACTGTCCAAACATTAAATCAGATCTTATGCAGGAATGATCAATTTTCGTTCTTTCATCATTTTGTAACTGTGAATGATGGAATTAACTCAGGATGACGATTTTACATGATGTGATTTTCTTGAAGTGCATTTCGAGGATTTTTTTTATTACTATAAGTAAACGTGCTATAGAAATCTCGTACCGATTGACATCATGCATACTTATGAAGCTCGATAATGCATACACTGTAGTTGTAAATAGTAACAGTTGGAATTTTTGCCGATTTGAAACCGAGTTGGGATTTTGGGAAGTAAAGGAGACATCAGCATCACCAAAGAATCTCTAAAATCCAGAGAGATGGAATTTCCAACTCCTCATGACTTGCCCTCCGAATTTCCAACCATAGGAAATTGTGACCAGGATTTAGGGGAAGGGGGGGGGGGGGCCCACCCTAGGATCAACTAGACCTATCTGATTCAGAATTGGGATTTTCTGACTAAGACTATAAGAATAAAAAGATTCGTCCCAATTATTTTCACTTATTATTTTCGTTGGGGGCGCGGTGGCGTTGCGGTAAACGGTTCTCGTCAAATCACTGAAGTTAAGCAACGTCGAGCCAGGTTAGTCCTCGGATGGGTGCCCGTCTGGGCGATTCGGACTCCGCGTTGCGTCCTAGGGCAAAGCACTTAACCCCGATTGTCGTGTACTAAGGCGTACTGCGCGTCAATGGTGCGCATGTCTTCAACCAATCTAACCCTTCTGTGTTGCAGTGCGGAGTTACGATTGTGGGGAGCTGGCAGCTGCTCGTCGTTGCTCGGGAACTGTCACGGTCATGATTAGCCATTGTGCATAAGTATGTGACCTTACACACCAATAAATAAATAAATATTATTTTTGTTGACACATTGACTGACACTTGTTAAGAAACATTTAGGATATTGCAGGCTGATGAGCTGAGCTGCGGCAGTGATCACAAGATTATGTCCTCTTCACTGATGTCACTATTTTCTTTTTGAAGTGACAGGTACCAGACATGAACACACTTTCTTAATCGCATTGGAATGTGTGACGACAATACCTAAGTTCTTACAATACACTTACACATACTCATACTGGTACATATTTTGTTTCCCATGCTCTGTATCACCCTGAGACTGGCAGCTAGATTTTTTACTCGGGATGAGCACAATTTTATTTGTATTATGGTGAAATGACCGAAATGGTTTCTGTTCCTCTTTATACTTTTTTTCCGTTGCATTCAACAGGCCTGGCATTCTTTAGGAGTGCAGGAGTGCTGCACGCCTACTGCACGCCTAGAAAAAATTGAGGAGAGCAATTTTTTGCACCCCTTGATTTTCTGGAATCCCAGACCTGTTTGGGACTGCTTTTAAAATCTATTATCATTTCATCCCCTGAGTTTCAAAGTGTTCTCTGTGTCTATTGGCATAGAAAACACATTGGAACTCAGGGAACGATTTGTCAATGTTGCACTGATTCGCAATAATTCATGACCCATTCTGTGTCGCATTTCGATACATTTTGAGTGTAGAAGACAGTCACATATGAATCGAATGCAACATTTTGAATAATGAGATGTGTGTGCCAATTTATCCTCAATGTAGCTGAATGTAGAACAATTTTTCAGTCACAATATTAATATCTTGAAGTGAATATAACCAAAATAGCCTACAAGTTTTTGCATTGAAAATTTCAGGTGCAATTGCACTCCCAAGCAATCTGAGGAGGGTAACTGTTTTGCTCTCCTTGATTTTCTAGATTGCCAGGCCTGATTCAATAATATAAAATATCACCCAGCTCTCTAACATGATGCTGAGAAGGAATTTGTGTCCTGTACAAAACATGGTGAAAATACTGAGGACATCTTGGGTGAGATGGTAAAACTGGGCCAATGTCCCTAACGAACAATAGGAGATTTAATTCGCCAGAAGTGGGGTTATTTACTTTAACATTCTAGTCTAAACAATATTTTATTTGGAAGAATAAACTCTTAACTTTTACATACACTGATAATCTTATATGAACAGTAATATAAAATACAAAGAGAAATATTGAAAGTAAACACAATAAAAGAACAGGATTCGACAGCAAGCTTTAAGATTTTGTAAAGTCGTCTCCTGCATGGTGACAAATTTACACAGTTTCATTACAAGACTCGGCGGGATCCAATACAATTTCTCATTAAGAGTAGAATAAGAGAAATGAAACAACAGATAGAAAAAAAAGAAGAAAAAAGAATGGGGAATATATACAGTTTTGGATGTGGATGGATGATTGCAAAGTCGATTCAAATTGGAAACCAAGGGTTTGTGTCCCGGATCGGCAAAGCAGACATGCCACGCATTAGCGTTCTTTTATGCGTCCCAGTCTTATGTGGCGCGAAGTTAGGCATCAAAAATCAAAATGATAAAATCCGTACAACCCTACGCCCAAACATCGCAACGACAGGTATACCACCCGGTCCTGCCATCACAACCTACCGATTACGGATTTGGAGGGCAGTGTTGAAGTTTGGTATGGCCGCCGAGTGCGGCGCCCCCCGGGAATATCATCACTTGTTCCACTGAGCGGCCTCCCCACTCGGCGAACACCAAACTTGAAAACTTTGTCATGATTTCGCGACAACATATGACTAGAGTCTCGGCAACCATCATCACGAAATCCTGAAACAGTTTCGGAACAAGATACAAGAAAGACTGTTCTTGCCAAGAATAATATTCCATTGCATTAGTTTGCTTTGGAGTCCAATACAAAGTGGTCGGCCAAAACGTTTGCTCAGCACAATGATATTTTTAACAGCTTTGAAAATGTTGTATTGGCGTAGTGTTCTGAACAAAATAATAGCGTGTCAGAAGATATCTGCATTGGCAGACCACCAAGCGTTTCACGACGGATGTTTGTATAACGCGGACAGTGCAGGAGGTAATGCTCTGTTGTCTCTATTTCACCACAGGTACAAAGTGGAGGGACTGAGATGTGATTGTTAAACAAATGTTGACTGAGATTGCTGCATCCAAGTCTCAGTCTACAGTGCATTATTTGACCTTTCCGATTGTAGTGAGAGTTGACATGGGATGGGGTGGCCTTTGGTTACTAAGAAGATGATTTTTGAACGCTGAGGGTTGTTGTATCTGCCGGATATCAGTTGGAAGTTCATTCCAAAGTCTGATTGTTGAGTAGAAGAATGCCACGTGACGTAACACAGAGTGAGGTGGTGGTAGGTTCAAGTGTACAGCGTTTCTTAGATTATAATTCTGTAGTCTAGATACTGGCGGAGGGAGCAGGTTATAAAGGTAAGGTGGTGTGAGCTTATAAAACAATTTATGAAGTTGTATAAGTTTATGTCTGTTGCGTCGAGATTCAAGGGACGCCCATCCACATTCAATTTCGAGCTGTCTTCTCGGGGCACTCTTTTTGTGGCCCCTGTAACTAATCTTGCAGCCACCAGTTGAACGTTTTCGAGTCTTCCGCTTTCTTCAGTCGTGCAGTTACCCCACACTTGACAGCTACATTCCAAGAGAAGGCAGGTGAAAGAAAAATAGATTGTTTGAAGGGTTTTCCGGTCTAAAATGTATTTGTATTTCTTCAAAATATTTACGCGTTTCCAAGCTTTATCTGTTATATTATTAATATGATCATTCCACTTTCCACGATTATTAAAGGTAAGACCTAGGAGCTTATGTGAAGTAACTAACTTCTTTATAGTCCAGTCATTCTTTGAGTAAAACACACCTAACCTAGAAAAAAACTGCAACACAATTTCTTCCAACGTTTTTGTGTTCAGGAATTCACCCTTTACAACCTAGTAACCCCCCCCCCCCCCCCCCCCCCCATCAATGGGTCCACGGAAAAAGTGTTATTTTGTGGTAAAAAGCAGAAAATTTGGCAAAAAAATGAGTGAAAATTGGAATCCTACTAAACATTGCTCATAATGAACAAAAGCTATTTGTTTTTAGCATTTTATCGCTAGAGAATGTCTCCCCAAAGAAATAGAGAAACGCATATTGATACCATCAGGAACAATTGGCTATTTGGGGGGAGAAGAACAAGAAAATGTAAACAAACGAGTGAAAATTGGAATCCCAATAATGAATGCTCAAAATGAAAGTTGTCTTCAAACACTGAAGCATGTTTTGTTTGGAGGTATCTTAACTTAAGTACATATCGAAACCTAAACTGAGAGGACCACCTAAAAAGGGTTAATTTTGAGAGGAAGGTATGAAAATAAGCAAAAACAAGTGGAAATTGGAATCCTACAAAATGGTTCTACTTGAACAAAACATAATTATTTATTTTCAGCATATTTGCATAGTCATTTCATTACTATAATTAAGCATCTGGCTTGTCATTCTTCTAATGAAAGGTGTTTGGTGTGTTGTCACAGTTAGTTTCGTGACATCGCCCACATACACTGATACATTCCCAACCACTCTTTCGACATCCACAACGAATAGTAGCGCAACCAGTAGCACAGTTACAATGCACAACTTTCAGCAAAGATTGTGGTGCTGGTGGTAGGTCGGTGGGAACAGGTATTTCCCAGATTCTGACAACATCCAGTCCCACTTCAGAGGGTCTAGCCTGTCGGAAGTGTCTGTCAATGCGCGTACTTGGAGATATGCACGGAAACTGTGAAACCTCATCGCCGCATGTGCAGGTGGGAGGAGTTCTGGTTTCACAAACGATTTTGCTGACGTGATTTGTTCAACTAAAATCCGGTTGCGACATTTACGGAGTCCATCACCAGAGTTTCCATTATAATCATCACCAATTTTTTCAATATGACAAGCAAACTGATCAGGAGAGATGAACTTGTCAGAAGAATACTTAAAGAACGATCCTTAATTAATTTATGGAATACCATATTCTTAGAAATCCCAAATATTTGAGAATGCGTGGCATCTTTATGCTGGTCGCTGGTTTTGTACAGAGTCTCCGTTAACCCTTTACCTAAGGTAACGGCCAAAACCGGCCAGCGCTATTCTCAAAAATCGCCAATTAATTTTCATTATTTTTTTCATTTTTTGTCTCAAAAACATAGGTTATGACCCCCTTGGAACGAGCTCGTCGAGCTCGTTCCAACGAGGGGTCATAACCTATGTTTTTGAGACAAAAAATGAAAAAAAATAGTTATTCAACAATTATTTTTGCAAGTGTCGTCTGCTTTTCATGTTAGGTAAAGGGTTAACTTTTGCATTGCCAAGTTATATTCCGAACATATGGGCATAGAGAAAAAGCAGACCGCTCATTGTTTTCCACTTACCCCTGTACCACGACGTGTCAAACCTCCCGTTGTTTTCAGGGACTTCATTAATACTTGTTCTATCACCATGTCATGGGGCAATCCAGCCAATAGCGATCAGTACGTCAAAGTACATGTCGACCCTTCATGACTTGATTATACACTACAGGATGTTTCTGTTTCCACTGTAACATTGTAAGAACAGATAAGCTGACTTCAGATAATAGTGTTGTGCTGCTACAGCAAAAAATAGGTAAACAGCCATACAGACCGAATAGTAATTCAAAGGAGCCTATGCGATCAGATGATATAAGCTTGTGAGCTGTTGAAACCATTTCCTGAGACTGAAACCACAACTGACTAGTTTTCGAAATATTTTCGGGATCAGTGGCGGCTACGGGGGGGGGGGGCATCCCCCCCCCCAAAAAAAGGAAGGCTTTGCCCCCCCCCCCCCCCCAACCATCTCGCATGCATTTCCATCCACCCTCACACACAAACACATTCAGTCACTCTCTCTCATACACACACACACCCCTCTCTTTTTTTATTCCCATACACACTTAGCCCAAAGCCTCAGGCTAGCTGATGAACACATCCAGGCAGTAGAGATTTAAAGACTCGGATGCAGATACTTATAAGTTATAATTAAGTTATGAGCCAACAAAGGCATGTCTTTCCATATCCCTTGTCTAAAAAAATTCATGGATTTCGCATTATGACAGACGGGCATTATCTCCCTTGCACTATTCAATTATTTCACTTGGAAAAAACAATTGTTCTTCGTTTGAGTGCTTTGATGATATCCATGTTCCAGAAACCTGAATATCGAAACCTCCAAACACCAGAAAATTCCAAATTTGTCTCTCTCCCTCCCCCACCCCTCTCTCTCTCTCTCTCTTTCTCTCTCTCTCTCTCTCTCTCTCTCTCTCTCTCTCTCTCTCTCTCTCTCTCTCTCTCTCTCTCTCTCTCTCTCTCACGCACAGACCCACCAGACGCGGATCCAGGATTTTTTTAAAGAAGGACCGCCAATTACCATTACATTTAGTCGAAACTTGGACCCAAAGTCCGTAATATAATTTTTTGGTTTGGTACGTCCACAGGACGTACCAAACCAAAAAGGTATATTACGGACTTTGGGTCCAAGCTTGGACTACCTCATAACAAAGTAATGATATGATCCTTTACGTATTTGCCCCCCTTCATGGGAGTCTGCCCCCCTAGTTGCCCCCCCCCCCCCCCCCCACAAAAAAACTTTCTGGCGCCGCCACTGTTCGGGATCCGGTCTCTATGCCGATAACAAGGTTGCGATTTCTGTCAGAGGCTTCGTCGAGGGTACATCATAAATTCTCCACTTATCACGTCATAATTTACACCTGTTAGCTTGCTTGACTGTTGAGTTATCAAGCCATTCAATTTGGGCTCATTTGGAAATGTTTCTTGTATGAGCAAATTGACAGTGCGAGAGGGGGGCAAATCAAAGAGGTCTTTGGGTGGCCTGCGTGATAAAGTGAAGCCTGGTTTTGAAGAGTACCTTGATGGCACCTTTGGGGTCACTGTTGTTCAAGCTGAGGTCGCGGTCCCTGGAGCTGAGGGGAAAAATTGGGAAAAACTGAAAAGGAGTGCCAAATGTGTAATTTAGGCGTGGTGGAGACCCTGGAACACTTTCTTCTAGAATGCCCAAAATACCAGTCGAAAAGAATAAGATTCACTGGGAGTATAATGGGAAAGTGGGATGGGAGAATGGAGGATATGTGGTTAGTGGGAGACTCAAATGAGAGGGTTAATATGCTAATCGGAGAGATTGGGAAGAATGTGGCAAGGGATGTCATCAAGCAGTTCGTCTCCGAGTGTTGGGAGTAGATAAGAAGCGTGAGAATAGGGAGGCAGTTGGGAGTACATGGGTAACAGAGGCCTTCTCACCCGAGAACCGCGACAAATCAGCGGCCGGCCAAAGTATTATTATTATTATTATTATTGTTATTATTATTATTATTATTATTATTATTATTATTATTATTATTATTATTATTATTATTATTATTACAGTGCGGTATCAACGAGCATATGCGCACGGATAGTTCTCGAATAGGCTTTCCCGGTATGTGTGTTACTGCGTTTTCTGCATATGTGTTCCAGAATTTTGCAGAGACCCGAACCATTCATGAGAGTTCCAGTCAATCCGAGAAGATTCATAATAGTGTGAAATCTGCCAAGAAACAAACAGATATCATGAAGATCTTCATATTCACATTTTAACATTGATGCCTTCCAAAACAGGGGCTGATCGAACACGATTTACAGCTAGCTGGAATGTCGTTCTTCCTAGCTAACAGAGAGAGGAATGTTAGTGTAGAGAGAATGCGGCGTGACATGTCACTAGCACCGAGGTCAAATATAGGGAGAAATGTTACTGTTGATGTGGGTGGATGCTCAGGATGGACTGCTTATCGTACTCAGTTTGAATCATTCCTGTCCAGCTCGATCTATAAGGATTGATGCTCCATGAAATATGCCAAAGAAAGATCTAAATCACAAAAACAGGACCTCTGCTGCTGAAGTTCAGCAAATGTAGTGGAGAAGAGTTGCGTAAAATCTCTTGTTTTATCGTATGGGAATGTCTGCGAATTTCTTCAATACTGCGTCCGTAATACCTTCACATGGGACAGAGATATTCCTTTTAGAACCAGGCGTGATGGCGGCGACCATGCCCATCCCATGAAAGGTAGTACGCCTGTCAATGTTGCAAACATTATGATCAACATTGTTTGCTACCATAATAGCTGATGAAATCGTCATTAGATCAGGCAATTCTTCATGTGTTTATTGCAGTATGGATTACTTGCCGTATCTTAGAAAATCACCCATAACGCGCAAAAGAGAGCCTATCGTTATCTGTTCGTTATAATGTTCCTTCAAATAATTGCACGTTTTTATGAATGCTTCATATTGGATCTCTTCCACAGAGCAAACAGCTCTTGACTTCTTGGCAGGAGTAGGTATATTATCGGCATAATCTAGTGGAATATTTTTTTTCCGGTTCGGAAATTCACACATCAGCTTTGTTAGTGCACGCAATCAGCAGCATGAGAGTCCTAATTGAAAGATTTGAGCCGTCCCACTACAGAACAGGCCCTGGCATCACTCCGAACTCTACATTGATCTTTCATGGTTACCGCGAAGGCACCGGTTCTTACATTTTGAGAATCATTTGGTTAACTATGTTTCGGACTAAAATTCACTTTATGGAAAACTTGTGTCGGCGCTCCATCCGGCAGTCTTTTTTGTACATCAATATGCCTTTTACGACAGCTCCCATGCACGTTAAACCAACCTGTGCAATGATGTCAGTGTATCGCAGTCTTCAACTAGCGTCATTTATACTGCACGCACCCTTCTGTCACAAAACAGTAAGCTTTGTTACAACCGATAATGTTACAACGCCGCATAATGTTACACCAACGCATAATGTTACAAAAAATGTAGTACACAACCGATAATGTAACAAACTCCTCATAATGTTACAACTTTTTTCAACCCGTTATGTTATAAAAATCGACGCATAATGTTATAACTTTTTTCAACCCGTTATGTTACAACAAATTAACCGATAATGTTATAACTTCAAATAAACATATCTTTGGTAATTTATACTGTCATGGCATCAGTTTCAGGTGGAGACCGTCGGTCTGAATTTGAGGGAACTCTTCAGTTCCCAGTGTAGAATTGGACCATTCTGACTTTAAATAATATAAAAATGAAAGCTATGAAAATGAGCGCAATGAGTACCTCTTCATACGTCTCATACCCTCATTAAGGATACTATCCTACCTTTATTTGGGAGTGTTTTCGGGAGTGTTTGCGTCTGTTTTCTGAAGATTGTCGGGTTGTTTGGATTAATTCGATATCTATTGTCGGGTTGTTAGGGGTGAGACGGAGCACATGACCCCATAACAACATGCGCTGTGCATACGCACTCCTACCACCTATTATCATGATAATGACGCCACAACATGGCCACCCACGTGCACTATCATGACAACCCAACATGACCGCCCAGTCACGTGACATGACGTCACTTCGAGGGTCCTGCCTCGGGGTCCTACAAAATGGCTCATTTTCAACATACATAACTACTCAACACCATCACCAACACCGCCACACTGACACCGACATCAACACAACTCCTCCTCCACAACCTCCTCTTTCTCCCTATACTGCCTGTTCTGGTGATCCCGCCTTTTCCAGAACCTGTAATCCCAAATTCATCATTTCCACTTCTTCCAGCATCTCCACCATCTATTTTATCATACCGTCTAGCACTACGGAAGCGTTAAGGCGCCAGTTGAGTATTATTTCTATCTTGCACGTGCAAGTTAGCTATCTTGCACCTGCAAGTTACTATCTTGCACGTGCAGGTTAGCTATCTTGCGCGTGCAAGTTACTATCTTGTACGTGCAGGTTAGCTATCTTGCACCTGCAAGTTACTATCTTGCACGTGCGGGTTAGCTATCTTGCGCGTGCAAGTTACTATCTTGCACGTGCAGGTTAGCTATCTTGCACTTGCAGAATAGCTATCTTGCACCTGCAAGTTACTATCTTGCACGTGCTGGTTATCTATCTTGCACGTGCAGGATAGCTATCTTGCACCTGCAAGTTAGCTATATTGCACGTGCAGGTTAGCTATCTTGCACCTGCAGGTTACTATCTTGCAGGTGCAGGTTACCTATCTTGCACCTGCAAGTTAGTTATATTTGATGAACATCATTATAGTCATATTTGAAGGCGAGGTCATCAAAAGTAGTATATAAGGATCCAACCTAGCCCCAATTTGCCGGACCTAGGTTCGGATTTGCCGGCCCCCCTCCCGGACTACGGAAATTCCTATCGCTGATACAACCACTATAGGCTCATTGGCCATGTTTAGCCGCCTGGATATGTACGTTTCGCATCGATTGCCTCGCAGGCTAGGTGTGGATGCTTTATGCTGTGGGGTGTGAATGGGAAAAGTCAGACATAAAGAGTGAAAGACGGTTAGAGTTGCAATGACGTCGGTGACGTCACAGTGAGCTCGCGACGCCAAGACGACGTTGACCGCAGTCGATGTCCACAGAGGTGAGTGACTAGACGTCCGTAGGGTCTTTGAATAGCCGATGTCTCCCTATAGGTGGCCATGCCGTTGGGTAGACCCTGCTGGGCCGGGTCTCAATACCCCTTAACAGGAACAGGGATGTCCCCTTTCAGGCTTTCGACCCTTCTTCTCCCTGGTCGACTCTGTCCTACTCTGTCGGCTCGAAGGGCTCGAAACAAGGAGCCACTAGAGCAGCCCCTCAAAAATTGACACCTCGAACGACTCATACAGATGGGTAACTGGGGAGCTGCTCCAGAAGCAGCTTTTCGAACGACTCCCTGAAATGAGCCTTCGAGAAGAAAATTAGTAGTCAGGGGGTTAGTCCCAGCGACTCTTCGAACGATTCTTCTACATCTGGATTATAGTGATCACCAGCAATGACTGACCTGTCAGGCGACTGTTCGAACTTGTTGAGGTAGGGGTACTGGAAGAAGGGGAAGAGTGTTTGTGCCGCTCTTAATTGGAACGTTCGGTGCAGGGTCCCTGGTTCACTGGCGCAGGTCGTGGAGGCCTGGTCTCGTGGAATAAGGTCGACGTGTCTCTGATGTGATGAGGGTATTCGGTCGAGAAGGTAGGGTTAGGTAATCGTGGCGTGAAGGGCTTCTGGGAGAAGAGGAAGGGCGACTGTGTCGTTCTTGGTCAAGCGGCAGAGGTAAGGCCACCGTGTCAAATACGGGAATGTAAGCCACTGGGGCAAGTATGGAGAGCCGGGTCTCCTGAGATAGGGTGGCTGTCAAATATGGGAATGTAAGCCACTGGGGCAAGTATGGGGAGCCGGGGCTTCGGAGATAGGGTGGCTGGGGTGGCTGTCGCAAGATAACTAACTTGCAAGGCAAGATAACTAACCTGCACGTGCAAGATAGTAACTTGCAGGTGCAAGATAATAACTTTCACGTGCAAGATAGCAACTTGCAGGTGGAATATAGCAACTTGCAGGTGCCAGTCACCCATCTCTTTGGACATCGACAGCGGTCAACGTCGTCATGTCATCGCGAGCTCACCATGACGTCACCGACGTCATTGCAATTCTAACCATTTTTACTCTTTATGCCTGACGTTTCCCATTCACACCCCCAACATAAAGCATCCTCACCTAGCCTGCGATGCGAAACGTACATAGCCAGGCGAAAGGCAAGGCAGTGAGCCTATAGTGGTTGTCTCCGCGATAGGAATTTCCGTAGACCTGGAGGGGGTCCTGCAAATTCGAACCTAGGTCAGGCAAATTGGGGCTAGGTTGGACCCTTATATACTAATTTTGATGAACTCTACTTCAAATATGACTAAAATGATGTTCCCCAAATATAACTAACTAGCAGGGTTACCCTGCGTTGCACTGGAAAATTTAGGGGTCATATGAAAAGTAACCCCTAAAAACAAAAAATAGGGCCACGTATTTTTCGACCCAGCCCGCCTTACGGGCGGCACACTCGGGCGGGGCCTTCAGTCCCGTCACTTTTTAAACCCCCACCATTAGATTCCTAGTAAAATGTTACCCCTGGTAGACCCCTTTGAGGACCTATATCAGTGATATCCACCAATCATGTTCAACTATTCTCGTTATTCGCATCTATTTACCAAATAGTTATCTCCCCTGATTGCTAGGAATTGGCTTGCAAAAATTAGCACTAATTGAATGGGGAATTTTTATATTTCTCAAAATTATATAAAACCCGTGAAAGTTATATTTGCTCTGCGCATCAGACATTTAAGAACAATATATATGCTCTCACTTGGTGATATAATCGAACCATTTCATTCGACCAATTTTTTTCCCCTGTTCATTTAAAAAGGTACGGTTATTTCGTGTAGAGTGCCATGTAAAATAATGGAAAATTGCGTTTTCGTCAACTTTTAGAGATTAAAATATTTTTTAGTCTTCATATTAGCAATGCTCTGCGCATATGTGCATATAATATAGATATTGTCCTCTCTAATCATATAAAAATATATAATCTGACATTTGCCCATTTTTTTCCTTTTGATGTTAAAACCAAGACAAATTTGATTGTTGTAAAAACAGTTGAACCCACAGTCCACAATATGCAGAAGGTTTCGGTGTGAATAAAAGGAAAGGTGCGATAGCCCTATTAATTACTTTCAGTTCAGCCAGAAATGTGAAGCTTGTCGCTTATTAGAGGACAGTGTAAAGTACCAACATTCTCAAAATCAAAACAATTCTCGAT
The DNA here is from genome assembly GCA_031216915.1 of Pictodentalium vernedei. Lineage (NCBI taxonomy): Eukaryota > Metazoa > Mollusca > Scaphopoda > Dentaliida > Dentaliidae > Pictodentalium > Pictodentalium vernedei. The sequence goes on along the minus strand of CM062297.1, from coordinate 726,984,895 downwards.
TATTGTAATCAAATTAACAATTCTCTTAAATGATTGCACAATAAACTGTCTGACGCCTTCATTCTCAACTTACTTCTCTCGCCGCTTGAGAAAACGATTTCCCGACAAACAAGATTTTATTCACACCTTTCAGTGGATCGAATGTAGGACGTTTCGGACACGGACGTTTCGGACTAGGACGTTTCGGACTAGGACGTTTCGGACAGAAATATTGGACAGGGCGGACGTTTCGGCCAGAATGTATTTGGGTGTACTTTTGAGATTGTTCTCTTGTGGGTGGAAGGGAGGGGGAGGGGGTGGGGTGGGATGTAAATTGTAAAATGAAAATGAACAACATTTGAAAGTTTTATAATTTTTTAAAACTGTCATAAAATTTACCTGATATTATACATAGCACAACAAACATGAACATTTAAAAACAGGTTATAACTAATATTACAATAGCAAAACAATAGCACAATACAATTCTAATGTTACTTGTTGTTTCTGATTTATATAGTTTATAGAAATTACAAAGAACTAGAAAAATAAAATTTTCATGCTGGTGGCTGAACATTTCGCTATAAAAATTTAGTAACAGATTACGGGTTATAATTTAGAATGAAAAGTTTGGGTTTTTTTCACTTTTTCAAGTCTCTTTTAATTTATATATAATATAAATTACAAGGAACTGGAAAAAATAAAATTTCTATGCTTTTAAATGAATATTTAGAATATGAATATTTAGCTATAAAATTTAAGTATAGACTACCGGAAATAATTTGTCATGCTACTGGTTGGGTATACTTTTCCAAGTCTCTTTTAATTTATATATAATATAAATTACAAGGAACTGGAAAAAATAAAATTTCTATGCTTTTAAATGAATATTTAGAATATGAATATTTAGCTATAAAATTTAAGTATAGACTACCGGAAATAATTTGTCATGCTACTGGTTGGGTATACTTTTCCAAGTCTCTTTTAATTTATATATAATATAAATTACAAGGAACTGGAAAAAATAAAATTTCTATGCTTTTAAATGAATATTTAGAATATGAATATTTAGCTATAAAATTTAAGTATAGACTACCGGAAATAATTTGTCATGCTACTGGTTGGGTATACTTTTCCAAACATCTACTTCTGTTTGGTCAGCTAAGTGAGAATGAATCTTTGTTAGAATTGGACATTCATAACAGTCATTAGTCTTTAAGGTAGCTGCACAAGTTACAGGGGAGTCTCGTTTCACACAGCGCCATGTTATAGATTTCTGTTTCTCTGAGATTGACTTAATAGTGTACATGTGTCCCTCAAAACACAATTTTTTTCCACCTCTTTTTGTTGATAATATTTCCATCTTGAGGCAACTAAGAAGCAACAAATTATGAGGAGACAGTGATAACAGAGAATTTATATTAAAAAAAGCAGAATAGTTTTGAAGCCACATAAGTCAGAAAAAATAAAAGGACACTTTGAAATTAAGTGTTGCAACAACAACAAGAATTGATCTAAAAATTATCTGCCATAAAAATTTAGTATGAATCACTGTAAAAACACACTCAACAATGAGGGAAGCTGAGAAACACTCTTGCTATTAATTGTAGCTGTGGTGAAATTGCTATAAAAACACAAAGCCAGAAGATAAGAAGCTTTGAAGTCTAAAAAGCCTGAGAGAAAGAAAGTAAAACAGATGCCTACAATTGTGTTTTTGATAGTAAACTGAATGAATGGAGTATGATACATTGTAGCTTTATTTCAAAATTTTTCATCAGTTTGCATTACCACTATGTTTTACAAAAAGGCTCCCCCCCCCCAAAAAAAAATTCCCTAATAAGCAAAACTCTTTTGTAACAAAAATTTGTGCAAAATTAAATAAATTGAAAACCCACTAACAATATCCATATAAAAATATCCACTAAAAATTATATAAAATATAAAAAAAGTCCGAAACGTCCGGGGTCCGAAACGTCCTAGTCCGAATCGTCCATGTCCGAAACGTCCGGTCCGAAATGTCCTAGTCCGAAACGTCCGTGTCCGAAACGTCCGTCCACCCAGTGGATCAATGCTAATTACATTACAGTCAGACTCCAGTATTCACAGGGGGAGATAACTTTTCGAATAATACATCCCTACGACGAATTAAGTTGAGTATGTTTGCCCCTCCCCACCCCACCCCTGCCACTTTTTTAAATACCACCATTAGATTCCTGATAAAAAGTTACCCCAAGTAGACCCCTTTGAAGACCCATATCGGTGAAAAAAAATTTGGTCTAACTTTTCGGTGCCCCCCATGCCTCCACCCACCACGCACACTTTTTTTAAACCTGACGAGGACCTCCGCCATAAAAAGTACCCCTAGCAGACCCAATTTGGGCACTCTGGAAGACCCCATATTCATTTCTATAGCGGACAGACAGACAGACAGACAGACAGACAGACAGACAGACAGACAGACAGACAGACAGACAGACAGACAGACAGACAGACAGACAGACAGACAGACAGACAGACAGACAGACAGACAGACAGACAGACAGACAGACAGACAGACAGACAGAGAGAGAGACAGACATACAGACATTCTATAATATAGTATAGACTTGCAGGTGCAAGATAGCTAACCTGCATGTGCAAGATAGTAACCTGCACGTGCAAGATAGTAACTTGCACGTGCAAGATAGCTAACCTGCACGTGCAAGATAGCTAACTTGCAGGTGCAAGATAGCTATCCTGCACGTGCAAGATAGCTAACCTGCCCATGCAAGATAGCTAACTTGCAGGGGCAAGATAGCTATCCTGCACGTGTAAGATGGCTAACCTGCACGTGCAAGATAGCTAACCTGCGCGTGCAAGATAGCTAACCTGCATGTGCAAGATAGTAACTTGCAGGTGCAAGATAGCTAACCTGCACGTGCAAGATAGCTAACTTACAGGTGCAAGATAGCTATCTTGCACGTGGAAGATAGCTAACCTGCACGTGCAAGATAGCTAACCTGCACATGCAAGATAGTAACTTGCAGGTGCAAGATAGCTAATCTGCACGTGCAAGATAACTAACCTGCACGTGCAAGATAGTAACTTGCAGGTGCAAGATAGCTAACCTGCACGTGCAAGATAGAAATAATACTCAACGGGCTCCTCAACGCTTCCGTATAGCACTACTCCCTTATAGCATTCTCAGAAATCCTTCTCTGCACAATCATCCTGATGTACTAATCCATGACCTCCTCTCTTTCTCAGCCTAATCCCTGCCCATCCCTTTCAATCCCCCTAAACCCCATTCCTCTTCCTACCCAGTCTCGCATCTTATTCTTGTTCCGTGCGACACTACCAACCCGCCACATCCACCATATGTACCTCGCTCCATCCAACTTTTTTGACCTCTTTTAACTCCACCTCATTTTTGTTCACTGTTAGTTGTTAAAATGTCAATTAATGAACAGAAAAATATTGTTATGACTGAGACATATGCGACAAATGAGTTTCAGATGCCCAAAACAAGCAGAAACAGAGGCATTTGCCCATCCTCAAAGGTGTCAGGGGACTATGGTACACTACATTTCTGGAAGCGGAGACTACGCATGTTGGTAAATGTACCAACCAGATAAAATAGAACTCCTTCCCCACCACCCCCGCCTTCACCATGTTGGGCACTTGATGATTATGGTAATGACGTCACACGATTGAGTTACCAGGATAATCCGCGTCTATGTAACGTGACTAGGTCATTCTATGATAAATCCCCGAAAGTTGGGGGGGGGGGTCTCCTCGCCTTAACCAGAGCAGAAACCCCTTAGTATAAATATTACATACCTTTATGCGGCAATAAATGGTAAGTGGTAAAGTCCATCTACAATAGCTGTAACTGGAATTAGTATACAGAAGTTATAAGATTATCGGTTAATTTGTTGTAACATAACGGGTTGAAAAAAGTTGTAACATTATGCGTTGATTTTTATAACATAACGGGTTGAAAAAAGTTATAACATTATGCGGAGTTTATAACATTATCGGTTGTTTACAACATTTTTTGTAACATTATGCGTTGGTATAACATTATGCGGCGTTGTAACATTATCGGTTGTAACAAGCTTTACGTTTGCCTCTTCCGCTCTATGTGTGATACATGCCTGTGCCTGTTTGATGGGTTTGTTGTGTCTAAAAATAGCCAAGTGAAGGAGACTTTAGTGGTTTCTACATAGTAAGCGATGTGCTTTCGCTGAAATAACCAAATGTTAATTCTTCTTATATGCAAAACACAACTTATCCGCAACTGTCACCACAAACACAGATAAGCCGTCACCGGTGTAACTCATATAATACATAATTTATGTTGAACCAGGTTTCCATACTTTTGAAAATTTGCATGACTCCCAGAACACAAGTTGAAATGTTTAGTCACATTTTCAACTGGTTCAGAACATCTGGGGTATATAGCAAGGATAAAAAATATGGATATATTGGGAAATTATATCAAGCAAATGTATATTGACTAAAATGAACCATATGGGCAATATAAAATCAGATAGAATCATAGACGTTCCTAAACTGCTAAGAATGTATCGAGTTTCGTCCCGTCAATTGTAACTTTAGATTTATGTGTGTAAAAATTTTGTCAAACATTCTCTACCCGCATTCATTTCGCCAATATACTGGGAGCTATTGACTAAGATTTCTTTTAATATAATTTTTAGTTTAACTTGTTATTCGTACTCCCCATTATTAGCTCACCTGACTTTTAGTCAGGAGAGCTATAGTGATCACTCACCGTCCGTCGTCCGGCGTCCGGCGTCCGTGAACATGGTATTTGCGTCTTCTCCTCCCAAACCGCTGAACTAATTTAATGGGTATTTGAGATAATAGTTTGTTATGACATCGCAAATTTGATTTTGTTCAAATCAAGTTGCCTCGCCCCTTGGTAGGGCCACGCCCAAAAAGTGTGCTTAAATCTTAAAAAATCTTCTTCTCATGAACCAGCAGTAGCAGAGACTTGATATTTGGTGTGCTTTTGAGGTTTAGACTCAGATTGTTCAAAAGAAGTTTGTGTGGCTATATTTGCCGTCGTTATGGGAGGGGCAAGAATTTTTACCCCTCCCAAAATTTCTATTTTCCAAAACGAGAGGCATATTTGAACCAAATTTGATATGAGGGCTTATTGGGTCATAAGTACATAATTCATGCCCAATTTTTTTCCCGTCGCACCATGGGAACCGCAGGAGCTAAAAATAGAAAAAATTAAAACGCCCATATCTCCAAAACTACACCACTGCAGTGAGAATTCTTATTTGGCGTGAAGCTTCCTTAGGACCAACAGAATGGAATGGTAAAAAAAATTGCTATCGGCTTTATCATGGGGTACTTTTCTGGGACTTTAAAAAAGTGCTGAGTCAACATTTTTTAACACTGTGAGTAATGGGAAAAACATTTAACACTACTTTTCTCCCAAACCACTGCTCCAAAAGCTTTCAAATTTCACATATAACATCTTTGGAAGATTGTTTCACATGTTTATTGAAATCAATTCCCTGGGTCCATATCTGGGATCTCTTTGGGAGCCCAAATGTTTAAATTAGTGCAGTATGAGGAATATTCTTTAAAAATCTTCTTCTTCAGATCTTCCAATAAGAATCTTTTGATATTTGGTCACGGTATGCAGCATCCTTAGAGGGGGGGGGGGGGGGGGGGTGAGATTCAAATTTGTTCAAGCCAAGTCCCTGGGTTCATATTTAGGCTGAAAATTTGCGGTCCCGGTCCGGACTCAGAAATTTTGGACCAAAATCCGGAAATGAGTTGGGTTTTTTTTTTTTGGGGGGGGGGGGGGGGGATTATGCGTTTTGGTCAATTTTAAGACAAAATTTTTTTTTTTTTTTTACACTGAAAATTTGGGGTCCGGGTGGGACTTAGAAAATTTTGGACCAAAATCCGGAAATTAGTTTTTTTGGTTTTTATGCGTTTTGGTCAATTTTAAGAAGAAAACAAAATTTTAGTCTGAAAATATTTTGTTTGGGGCTTCGAAAATTTCTGAACAAAAATTTTTTAAAAATCTGTTTTTTATGCGTTTATCTCAATTTTGGGACGTACAAGTTCAGGAACTGAAAATAGAAGGAAAATCCTGTGTATTGTGTGGGGCCGTGGGCACAATCGTTTCATCTAGTTGGTATATGCTTTTCTTAGGAGGGGCGTATGCAGCTTATTCAAGTCAAGTCCCTGGTTTGATATTTAGACTGCCATGTCAGGTGAGCGCCCTCAGGCCCCCCTGGGGCCTCTTGTACTTTTCGTTGATAACCAAAAACAATTTCAGTCACGTTCTCTTATTTCCGTTTTTAGAGCACACGACGTAAACAATTTCACTCACATTCTCTTATTATTTCTGATTTTAAAGCACACAACTTAACTATGGAAGACCGCGGGTACTGTGGGGCGAGTGGAAAAATCACAGAAAAATACAACAATTAAAATTATCTTTTAAACATATTTCCCAGGGAGGGATTCATGGGGGGTTTTGACATGGTGTTCCGTTGGGTATGTGAATTTAAATAATAAGAAAATTTTTGTGTTGCAATTTTTTCTATGTTGAACTTTAAAGTGACTGGACTATCAACATTCTGTGAATGTGATTCTAGGTTATAATGAGATAAAAGACAAAACAACCTGAAGGAACTACATCTTACATGTACATTTTCCAAGAATCTTTTCAGCAAAGTTTTTCCACCACCACCCAATCCCCAACACTAGTTGCAGTGACATTTACCCTGAGTTTACACCAATATGAGGGTGAAACTATTCACAATACTCCAAACTAGGCATTGTTGTTGTGTCTGCACCTCACCCTCCTCTAAACTGTGACCTTTCTTTGTAGAATGATATTTTATTTTAATGTTGTCAATGAAAGGTTAAATTTTGCGGTCATGATTAGCCATTATTCAGAAATATGTGACCTTAAACTCCCAATAAATAAATAAATAAAAAAAGGTTAAACTTGAAGGTCAAAGGTAGGAAGGGATCATAAATCAGTTTCAACACCAGTCGCACAGGTTTACCTAAAGTCGAATTTAAGTTCAAGACTGTTGGTAACTGTTGAAGGTTTATTTTTCTTTCTATTGTGATACAATGTGAACAATACGCGGTCGGAATGACCCCTTTCAGAGACGTAGCTACGGGGGGTGGGGGGTGTCTCCAGATATTTGTCCAGAAATCAAGGTAGTTGGAAATTTTTCAGGCAAAAATTGCAACAGTTAGAAATTCGAATCATTGTTGTATTGTGGTTCCATGAAATTCAACCGTCGACACTCGCATACAGAATTCATCGAACAAAGCAAGATTTTCCGACTACTCAACGGCACAGAGGATTAATTCCACAACCGCGATCGTGTTACGCGTTTTGTTCTCTTCTGCATGCAATGCACCCACAGACTGAACTTTGCATTATGACTCAAAATGTGCCTCCTGTGGGGCTGTGTCTTGTTACTTTTAAAGTTGTTACCACATTTGTGCAATTTTTTTTTTTTTGGGGGGGGGGGGGGGGAGGCTCTGAACTCTCATGATGAAAGACAGATATTGCCAGACTGAAAATTTTGATTTATATTTGGTATTGGTGAATTAATATCCCACACACAGGCCTTTAAATTAATTTATTTTGGGGACACCGTTTTGCCCTAATTTGGGGACATTAAAACCAGAAAAAAACAGTTTTATCCTATTATGTTTTACTGTCGTGCCTTTTTTGTATGGTCATATTATGATGGAGGTTATTCTAAAATGGAGAATAGGAACAGGGAATTAATATATTTTTCTTGGTGCCTTCACACCTTCTTTAATTTGGGAACACTGTAAAAGGTGTGAAATTGGGGTAATCTAAAGACCTGCACACATATTGTGACATATATGCCGAGTTAGTTACATGCAGCTAACTCATTACTCATACTTTGTGAGTATGATGAATGGTTGTTAGTCATTGAGTCATTTGAAGATTAGTGTGCTCACTATTCAGCATGACCTCATATTTGAGATGATTACTTTATAAATTATTGAGTGAATACTGATTTTTTAGCATCTCCATACATGTACATTCATGTTATTGACACAATGCCAAATGAAGGCAGATAGGGCCTACTAACAGATTACACTACCACAGGACGCTGTCATTTTTTGCTGTCTTTAAGTCTCAGATTATGTATATAGATTAGATATCTGGCTGCAGTCATTCAAACTGCTTGGAAATATTCTCAGAATGCCCTAAAACCTACCTGCACAGTCACTCGAAGTCAGCATTTTGAAACATTTCCCCCTCCTGGGGGTGGGAGGGGGGATGAGAGGAGGGGAGCACCCTTCAAGTATCCATCCCCAGATGTAATTTTCATAGATCTACATCCTTCTTGGAAACATCCTAGCTTCGTCCCTGACCTCTATGCTTAATATGTTTATCGCAAGTCAATCAGCGTTTGCCTTTTCTAAGAATTCGATCATCTTTTACGCTCGGCCATTTTTTTTTACACATCAAGTAGTTTAACAGTTTGTTTAGGCTTGGAAATAACTGACCCACGAAGGATCGTTTAGGTTACGTGGGGTTACTTCAATCGTAAAATGCGAGAACGAAATACAGGTTACTAGCCTATAAAACAATACAGCACAAATCAAATTTTTGATCCCAAATATTTTGCCAGTCAGACTCAACAAACGTTCGAAACTAACTTGGCACAAGATATGTGTAGCATAGGATGCCGTTTACATTCTAACATCATTTCCGACAAAACAGAGAGCAACGGGAAATGTCCGTTTCGTCCGCTGCCCATTTCGTCCGATAGCAATTTCACCCATTTCGTCCGCCAGCGAGACCGAATCGTCAGCTGGCCATTTCGTCCGCTAGGATTTGTGCAATGAAAAAAACAACAACTCTGATTTTCTTTTATTTATTTATTATTTATTCTTTATTAATAGCACATGTAATGAATAATTCAGTGAAAATTGTGATATTTATTGAGAAAAATATTGTGTGGTACTTGGTACTTGGTACTTTTTTCTGATTAATTTGCATTTATTCAAGGAATAATGGAGAAATACGTAGAGTAATTTAGTGGAAAAAAGTTAACATTTATTGAGAAAAATTTGTAAGACTTAATTGGTAAATTTTTCTGATTATTTTGCATTTAGTCAAGGAATAATGGCGAAATAATTAGAGAAATTTTGTGAAAAAAGTTACATTGTTTGAAAAATATTGTAATATTTTGTAAATTTTTCTGATTATTTTGCATTTATTCAAGGAACAATGGCGAAATAATTAGAGAAATTTAGTGAAAAATGTGACATTTATTGAGAAATATTTGTAATATTTTGTAAATTTTTCTGATTATTTTGCATTTATTCAAGGAATAATGGCGAAATAATTAGAGAAATTTAGTGAAAAAAGTTACATTTTTTCTTGGATTTCTTGAAATAAGTATGTAATATATTAAAACTATATAGAGCAGCAAATGTAAACTACGATATAAATTATAATATTTATTTTCAATAAAAAACAAAATTGTATTAACATAATAGATAAAAACAACTGAAAAATTCATTGAAATAAAAAATATACCTAGCGGACGAAATGGGTCAAATTGTAGCGGACGAAATGGGTGAAATTGCAGCGGACTAAACGGGTTGCGAACGAAATGGGTGTAATTCAGAGCGACAACTAACGCGCGTTAGTTGTTGCAATTTATTTTGGCAGAAATTTTGTTAAAATGTAAATAGCATGGTGAGCACAGTATACACACAGAAGGCGGAAAAGCACCACAGCACGCTTTTCTACAGGTTACTACCATGTTATATAGCGTAATCTATTAACGGGTTACGATATAAACTCTATATTTCCAGGCCTGTTAGTACAGAGTTCTCTTCCCCGGGTCGACACGGGGGTCCATTGGCGGAGGCTTTGCTTGTCCTTCATATGACTTAGTAGGTGTGATGTCCGCCCCCAAATGTTCTTGGTGATGCTCGGCTCTCCACGTACCGTAAGCCAAATTGTCTCTCTGTTATCTCGTCCTACAAAATATGCTATGTTTGACCGGCCAAGTCCTTAACTTCTGATGTCAATAGGTGTAAAAATCCAGCTTCATAGATTACAACACACTCCCGGATTTGTGTACAGTGCTAACAATTAGGCTAATATGAGTGGGAGACGGCAGGTAGACAGCCAATCTGGCTATGTCATCTCCCTACGATATTCATTTGTTTTGTCTAAAAATGTGTTTCTTATAAATGTGTTTCTAATGCAGGTTATGATAATGTAAATGTATTTCAATGAACTATTGTATCACATTCTATCTATACCGTTAAATAAAATAATCTAATCTTTCTATTTCAGGAATACTTTCCGAACAACAAAAGTGGTATAGTCATTGAAGATTTTCAAGATATACCGAGTTTAGCTAAATACATAAGTTTTTTGGACTCAAACATTTCTGAATACCAAAAGTATATCAAACATAAGGTTGATGGTTTTGAAAATAAAAAACTGGCTGAAAAACTGAAGATTAGAGGATGGTCTCCAAAAGGGGGTGCACCTATCCAGTCTGACTATGATGCATTCACCTGCTTCATGTGTGAAAAAGTCCACGAAGCCAGGGATAGAAATACAAAACCGGATGCACACATTGCTAAGTTCAATCACTATGGATGTCCAGAACCCAAACGATTCGATGAAAACGGGAAGTATGTGATCAACAATAAAAGATGGGCCTATGATTGGAATTACGCGAAATATTTAGCTAGGGCAGTGTTACATTTCTCAAACTTAAATATACGTGTGAATGAATCGGAGTTGGAAGATTATGCTGCGAAACTAAAGACAACTGATTATAATAAATTGATAATAGGTACCATGGCGACCTGGTTAATGGAATGAGGGGGTTGGGTGTGCCCCCTCCCTCTAACGTTGAAAAATACTCGCTGAACGTGAGGTGTGGAGCAAATTGTTGGATGTTTGGCCGTCGGGGAGGGCGGGTGGTAATCCATGGGTTTCCAGGGGGTGGGGAATTAAGACCATTATCAGAGGCAGGATTCAGTTTATCTTTTAACCCTTTACCTAACACGAAAATCAGACGATACCTGCAAACAAAATTCTTGAAGCACTATTTTTTTTTATTTTTTGTTGAGCTCGTTCCAATGAGGGGTCATAAGCTATGTTTTTGTGACAAAAAATGAAAAAGTAATAAAAATTGAATGGTGAATTTTGTGAATAGCGCTGGCCGGTTTTGGCAGTTACGATGGTTAAAGGGTTAAGTGAGGCTTATAAATGTTCAGTTTAAAAGCATATATGATTATTTCCAAAATGTTTTTATTTGTATACGGTACGTTGGCCCCTTCAAGAAAATTTGGTACTTCAACACTAGGGAGCGAAAAATGGTCCATACCCAGGGGTGTTTGTTGTCAAATGTTTAGGTGGATGGGGCTGACCTCTGCTTGCATGACCTGGATATCAATCGGTTCTTGAACACACACATATACCTTTGTGTCTGGACGAACTGTTCAGGCAAGGTGACTAAAATCATCGTAGTCGCGAGTCCACGACAATGTCGTGGTAACAGTCGTGGAAACCTGCACTGGATGTCGTCAGAAGGGAACTTGATTGGATGCAGTGGCGTAGCTGGGTGTGTGCCCCCCCCCCCCCCCTGAAAAATTAAAGCACCAGAGGGTCCCAGATCCACTCTCAAGGCAATGAATTTCAAATTTTTCTCGGAGAACTCCCCCAATGGAGGGGATACATTAGTTAGGGTAGGTACAGCCCTCCCATTGGTGAGAGCAGCCCCCAACCCCCACCTCGGGCAGGGCCACATGCACTCCCACCCTAGGTCAACGGATATGCCTGTGGCATATATCGATCTGACACCCCTAAACAATTATGGCCCCCTCAATAGGAAATTCTAGCTATGCCCCTGGTTGGATACCTGTTAAAGATAGAACAAAAGTGGAATTTGGCAAAAACATGGAGTTTCAACACAACCGTATCATGTGACTCTTCAAAGGTGTAAGCTTATTCCATTGAGGGCTAATGAGGGGTTACATGAGATGGTTTTGTGGGATTTTTTCAACAATATTTAAAAAAAAAAATAAAATTTGATATGCGTGTCCTGGGTAAATGGTTAAAACTTGTAGTTGGAAAATGTTGACTCAGGGAGGAGGTAGTGTGCTAATGAAACTTCCCACTTATTGGAAATTATGTAGTCATAGTCGGAATTTTGCCAATGTGGGGGGGGGGGGGGGGGATGCAACTGGCAATTTAGAGATGGACACCACGGAAACACAGATAAGGCAAGGTACCCACAAGATGTACTTGAAACTTCGATCTCAAAACCATCCTTTTGATTTCTATTCATCACACGGTCGATGTTTTTTTTTAATATGAAGTATCAATCACAGAAAGTGACAAATGGAATTTGTTTCTTTAAATTTGTATTTTCATTCATCCATCCATCCATCCATCCATCCATCCATCCATTCATTCATTCAAATTTAACTTACTACTTTGGATTATGGTCAAGATTTATATATTATTAAATTATTTCTTTGTAAAGTAAAGGCGTTTATTTGTATCAAAGAAGCGGTTTCAGGTTTGTATCTAAGAAGCGGTTTCAGGCCTACCAATAGCCTTGGCACCAGTAAATCTTCTGATTGTCAGAACCTTTCCTATTTCTTAGCTTGATGATGCAGTTGGAATATCAGACAGTCGGTTGAAAATCTCCAGAGTTGGAAATTTCTTCGTGAATAAATAAAATATACGCTTAGCAGTCGTGAAGCAACTTCTTATTTAATTAATACATACCGTATTGGTACTCCAAATCGGCCATGCAGTACCCCTAATGGCCCAAATTTGGTACTAAAGGCCTCCATTTGTCTGACCGATTGTGTGTGCCACAAGTCCAAGTATCAAACCCAATCTTTGAGAAAAACACATGATCACTAACAAGCGCATATTATTATCCCTGATGGGTGACGGTGTGAGCTGGGGAAATCTCACCCCAGGGCAAGATATTTAGGCCAGGCACGAGGCTTGCCAAGTGTCTGGATCGAATATCTTGTCCCGAGGGTGAGATTTCCCCATCTCACACATACCCCCATCTGGGATAATTTTGCTCCCCCACTAAAACACCCTGAGGTCATCAAAAATAATTCAGTGGCAAGTGCAGCTATATCGAACAATTTTGTTGTCCATTTCTTAAAAGGAAGAGGCCCCATGGGCCCTGAGGCACTCACCTGACAACAGTTGTTTAAAGGATTTCATAGGCATCTATAACGAGGTAACACGAGAGAGGAATGAAGTCATTTAATTAGTTATTACTCTGTTGTCCAATCCAGATGATTTTTTTCTAGTACTGGGATGCTACCACAGAAATAATACCCCAGTTTCCAGTAATGCAAAACTTGGGAGTCCACAAATATAGGAACTTAATTTGAACAAACTTGAGTCTGAGCCCTTCCCTTCCACCGCCAGGATGCTGTATACCAAATGTGAAAGTATTCTGACTGGGAGATCTGAAGGAGAGGATTTTTAAAGAAATCTTCTCATATTGCATTAAGTTGAAATTTGGGCTACCATAGGGTGCCCAAATATTAACCTAGGGACCCAATTTGAACAAACTTGAATCCCCCCCCCCCCAAGATGTTGACTGGGGGATCTGGAGAAGGTGAATTTTAAAGAAATTTCCTCATATTGCACTATGTTAAAATTCAGGCTCCCATAAAAAGCTGAAATATTAACTCAGGTACTCAATTTGAACAAACTTGAATCTGACCCCCCTTCAGATGTTGCATACCAAATATCAAAACATTCTAAGAGAAGGTTCTGGAGAAGAAGACTGTAAAAGAAATTCACTCATTGCACGAAAGTTAAAATTCAGGCTCTCATAAAAAGTCCAAATATTAACTCAGGGACTCGATTTGAACAAACTTGAATCTGACACCCCTAGAGATTTTGTATACCAAATATGAAAGCATTCTGACTGATGGGTCTGAAGAAGAAGATTTTTAAAGAAATTTCCTCATATTGCACTAAGTTCAAATTTGGGCTATCATTGGCATCCCAAATATTAACCTGGGGTCCCGATTTGAACAAACTTGAATCTCACCCCTCTAGAGATGTTGTGTACCAAATAGGAAAGCATTCTGACTGGTGGATCTGAAGAAGAAGATTTTTAAACAAATTCCCTCATATTGCACTAAATTATAATTCGGGCTACCACAGCGAGCCCAAATATTAACCCAGGGATCTGATTTCAACAAACTTGAATCTGACCCCACTAAAGATGTTGCATACCAAATATGAAAGCATTCTGACTGGTGGAAGAAGATTTTTAAAGATCATTCCCCACATTACCCTAAGTTAAAAATTTGGGCTCCTGTATGGAGATGAAGCAGTTGTGCCAACACAATACACAAGATTTTCCTTCTATTTTCAGTTCCTGCACTTTTACGTCCCAAAATTGAGATAAACACATAAAAAACTAATTTTTTTTTATTTTTGTTTGGAAATTTTCGAAGTCTCAAACAAAATATTTTCAGCCTAAAATTTTTTTTTCTTCTTAAAACTGACCAAAACGCAGAAAAAAACTAATTTCCTGTTTTTGGTCCAAAATTTTCTAAGTCCCACCCGGCCCCCAAATTTTCAGTGTAAAAAAAAAAAAAAAATTTTTGTCTTAAAATTGACCGAAACGCATAAAAAAAACAAAAAAAAAATTTCCGGATTTTGGTCCAAAATTTCTTAGTCCGGAACAGGAACCCAAATTTTCAGCCTAAATATGAACCCAGGGGCTTGGCTTGAACAAACTTGAATCTCACCCCCCTAAGGATGCTGCATACCAAATATCAAAAGATTCTTATTGGTAGATCTGAAGAAGAAGATTTTAAAGAATATTCCTCATACTGCACTAATTTAAACATTTGGGCTCCCATAGAGAGCCCAAATATGGACCCAGGGAATTGATTTCAATAAACGTGTGAAACAATCTTCCAAAGACGTTTTATGTGAAATTTGAAAGCTTTTGAAGCAGTGGTTTGGGAGAAAAGTAGTGTTAAACACATTACCCACAGTGTTAAAAAATGTTGACTCAGCACTTTTTCAAAGTTCCAGAAAAGTACTCCATGAGAAAACCGATGGAAATTTTTTTTAACCATTCCATTCTGTTGGTCTCAGTGTCATGTAGTTTTGGAGATATGGGCGTTTTAATTTATTCTATTTTTATCTCCTGCGGTTCCCATGGGGCATCGGGAAAAAAAATTTGGGCATGAATTAAGTACTTATGACCCAATAAGCCCTCATATCAAATTTGGTCCAAATCAGCCTCTCGGTTTGGAAAATAGAAATTTTGGGAGGGGCAAAAATTCTTGCCCCTCCCATAACAACGGCAAATATAGCCCCACAAACTTCTCTTGAACAAATCTGAGTCTACACCTCAAAAGGAAGCTGCACACCTAATATCAAGTCTCTGCTACTGCTGGTTTATGAGAAGAAGATTTTTTAAGATTTAGGCACACTTTTTGGGCATGGTCCTACCAAGGGGCGAGGCAACTTGATTTGAACAAAATCAAATTGCGATGTCATAACAAACTATTATCTCAAATATCAATTAAATTGGTTCAGCGGTTTGGGAGGAGAAGACGCAAACGCCATGTTCATGGACGACGGTTGGTAAGTGATCACTATAGCTCTCCTGACTGAAAGTCAGGTGAGCTAAAAATCAGAAGAGTAAACTCCACCCAGATGCTTTCTACCAAGTTAGTTTCGACTTGGCCCAAAGGTTTTGAAGAAGAATACTTAGTTGATGGAACACAAGAAAGATAAAGAATCACTCTGCAGATTCCCATTGACCACAGTGTTAAAATGGGCATCCCCATACGACACCCCATGACAAAATCGGTAGCAATTTTTTTCATCCATCGGTTTCCACTGGTCCTAAGGAAGCTGCATACCAAAAAACAATATTCAGGTCTGTGTAGTTCTTTAAATACGTGTGTTTGACATTTTTCTTTGTTTTTAGCCCCTGGGGTACCCACAGGGCTGTAAAAATATTTTCTGGGCATCAATCAAGTACTTATGACCCAAATGAACTACATGCAATATTTTGTTCAAATCAGCCTATCGGTTCTTGAAATACAAATTTTGGATGGAGCCCAAAATGGGCATGCACCCACAGAGCCCAAATATTGACCTACCAACTTACCTTAAACTTTAATCTTCACCACCAAAGGCAGTTCCATACCAAAGATCAAAGCATTCTCTGTGGTGGTTCAGGAGAAGATTTTAAAAGATTTTTAGGGTTTTGGGACAAAACCCAGCACAAAGATGGCAGCAGCTTCATTTGAACGAAGTAGAAAGGGTATACTCCAAAGATGGATGGTGCCATATCTGTATGAATTTGGCCCAGTGGTTTTGAAGAAGACAAGTTTTAAATTAGTTGATGGAGTGCAAGAAAGATGATGACTCAGCATTTTCTGATTTCTAACAATGTTAAAATGGGCATGCCCATTCGACACCCCATGACAAAGCCAACACCTATTTTTTTGGTCCATCTGATTCTACTGCCCTAAGGAAGCTGTATACCCCCAAAACAATATTATGGTCCATGCAGTTTTTTAGCTCCGACTAGTAGCTCTATAAGTGACAATGTCGGTCTGTCTGTCGGTCGGTCGGTCTGTCTGTCTGTGAGTTTGACAATAACTTTTGAAATACTTGATGAAATAACTTTATATTTGGCATGTAAGTGTATCGTATTGATGTCTAGCCACTGTTCAATGCATGTGTTGTTCCAAATATTTTTCTTGGAGTTATGGCCCTTGACGAACTTAGAATTTTGTGAGATTGCACCACCCGTTGCAGCTACAGCGTCGATGTCGTGATTTTTGAAATATGGGTGTTTGATTTTTTTCTATTTTTTGCTCCTGGGGTTCCCATGGGGATGTTAAAACAATTTTTTGGGCATCAATCAAGTACTTATGACCCAATTATACTACATGCTAAATTTGGTTCAAGTCAGCCCATTGGTTCTTGAAATAAAAATTTTGGGTGGAGGCCAACATGGGCATGCTCCTACAGAGAGCCCAAATATTAACCTACAAATTTCCTTTGAACAACTTTAATCTTCACCACCAAAAGAAGTTGCATACCAAATATCAAGGCATTCTCTCTGGTGGTTCATGAGAAGAAGTTTTATAAAGATTTTTTGGCTTTTTGGTCATCAACCACAGCCCCAAAGATGGCAGCAGCTTCATTTGAACAAAGTAGAAAGGGTATACTCCAAAGATGGTCTGTGCAATATATGTTTGAATTTGGCCCAGTGATTTTGAAGAAGACAAATTTCAAAAGTTAAAGGATGCCCGATGCGAAGTAATGGCAATATATAGCTCCCACACCCCCACAGACCACCCCCATTCTGCAATTTTTTTTCAGTCCAACTTTTGCTACTCACTTCCTTCTGACCACTCTGTTCCATGAAAAGTCAGCAAGTGAAACCCAATCGGTCTGTTTCATTGAGCTCAAATCTTTCCTACAACTGGAAATTCAGAGGTGCAAACCACCCATTCCACAAAGCAGACTGAATTGGATAAATTTCATGTTGCATTATGGGAGAAAAATCTGCTGCTTGAAATTTCTGAATTTTGAAATCAATTTGCAGTGAGTATGAGTTTCTTTCTATATGTAGAGCAGGACATTATTGTCCAGAAGCTGTGTTCATGACAGCTGACTTCTTGCTAGTCACAAAGCAAATTTTCATAGAATCAGATACAGGTTGATCTTGTTCCAATGAGGGGTGGTCATAGCTATGTTATGGAGGCAAGAAGTTAATTTTTATTGTGCTTAACATTTTACCCAACAAATTTGCCTGCGTAATTATGCAAATTCAGCAGTTGGAAAAATATTATTTTTCAGAAAATTACAAAAAAACTATATCATGTGACACATCATTGGAACGAGCTCGTCAAGTTGTTATAAATGAGGGGGTCACATGATATTGTTTTGTTGAAATATTTTGAAAATTTTGAAAAAATAATATTTAAAATCATAAATTTTGATATCATCTGCATTGGGTAAAGGGTTAAAGAAATTTTGGGCAGTTATGGGAGAAAAACTCTGCTGCTTGAAATTTCCGTATTTTCTCTGAGTTTCTATATGCAGAGCAGGACATTATTCTCAAGATGCTGTTGTGTTCATGACAGCTGACTTCTTGCAAGACACAAAGAAAAATTTATAGAATCAGATACAGAATGAGCTTGTTCCAATGAAGGATTATATGTTTTGTTTTTGGGGCAAGAAATTAATTTTTTTAGTTATTCAAGAAATTTTGGGCAAATGTCATCAATGTCTGGATCCATGACCTCCCAGTGCTGTTCGGGGGAAATTTCCATTATTTTTTTTTTAAAATTCATCCAAGTGCACAATTAATGCATTGGAAGGATTAACCCTTTACTCAACGCAGACAATATCAAAATTTATTATTTTAAATATCATTTTTTTTAATTTTTCCAAAAATTTCAACAAAACCATATCATGTGAGCCCTCATTGGAACGAGCTCATTCCAAAGAGGGATCACATGATATGGTTTTGTTGAAATTTTTGGAAAAATAGTATTTTTTCAGCTGCTCAATTTGTATATTACGTGGGCGGATGTGGCTGATTCGTTGGGTAAAGGGTTAAGATGTCAAAAAGGAAATTTTCAGAAAAAAATATTTTATTTCTTTTGAGAGGCTGTCAAGATTTACATGCAATAACATTTTTCAAGACCAAAACATGAATGAAATAATGATTAGTTATTGAGTCAGGTAATTAATACCCTCGCACAATCTGCCTATTAAACAATGAGAATGAAAGTGTCAATGACACTGTAGCTCAACTTGTGTAAGACATATACATGTATAGTATGTGACATGGCAATGACACACATCTAGGTAATGAGCTGATAACACAGGTACATTTAAAGTATTGTAACGGTCTGTACATAAATGCTGACCGTAGCCTGTAACAAATGCATAAGTAAAATATTGTAAAGATGGGCGACAATTAGATGCTAAACTAGAAAGGAAATCTTTGAGACCCAGAGTGGGTCTGACTAAACCCCCAAATATTTGTTCTCATAGCACAGAGATAACAAAGGCACCCGAAAACACTCGTTCCTGTCCCAAGGTGATAACAAAGGTACCCAAAAAGTTTCAAGAAAGATCAGTTCATAAATACAACCTCTTGCCCGAGCCGTATTGACATGTGCACTTACTGCACTACATCCCAGTTAAAGACCGCATAACATATAAACTAGCAATACTCACCTACCAGAGAAATTCGGCTGACTTCCCAGGCTACCTTAGCGAACTCCTCATACCATACAAGCCGCAGCGATCATTGCGATCCAGCGACGAAGGGCTTTTAACTCAGTTCGCGGGGAATTTGAAGACTGTAGGTGACAGGGCTTTCAGGATCAGCGCGCCCCATGTGTGGAACTCGTTACCCAAAACCTTACGAAATGCACCATCTCTTGAAAGTTTTAAAAAGGGACTAAAAACCTACTTATACCAGAGGAACTTCCCAGTCTATCCCTTCGCTGACACACAAACTGGGTGACTTTATGGATTTTATCTATCTTACTTGTGATTTCTTTAGTAAAGCGCTTAGGGCTTTTATTAGGATAGGCGCTATATAAGTGATATATTATTATTATTATTATTATTACTGAGTATAAGTAGCACTCAATAAATCAAAGTACATCTAATTTACATAATTTCTGCATGAGAAAAAAACCCGTGTTATATGTGATGTATTCCATGTTACTAAACATTCATTCAAAATTTTATTCAAATCAAAACCTTCATAGTAAAGTTCTGTACCCAAAACAGATTGTACCTAATTTTGGTACAAAATGGCTACTGGCAGCCATCTTGAATTTCAGACCGCACCCAAAAACACTCGTTCTTGTCCCAAGGTGATAACAAAGGTACCCAAGAAGTTTCGTAAAGATCGGTTCATAAATAGAGCCTCTAGCCCGAGCCATATTGACATGTGCACTTACTGTGTATAAGTAGCACTGAATAAATCAACGTTCATCTAATTTGCATAATTTCTGCACAAGAAAATTCCGGTATTATATGTGATGTATTCGATGTTACTAAACATTCATACAAAAATTTACTCAAATCAGAACTTTCATACAGAAGTTCTATACAAAAAACTGATTGCACTAATTTTGGTACAAAATCACTCGGTCTTGTCCCACGGTGATAACAAAGGTACCCAAGAAGTTTTGTAAAGATTGGTTCATAACTACGGCCTCTAGTCTGAGCCGTATAGAAGTTGTGTACAAAAAAACGACTGGACCTACCTAACTTCGGTACAAAATGGCCACTGGCAGCCATCTTAAATTTTGGACCGCACCCAGAAACACTCGTTCTCGTCCCAAGGTGATAACAAAGGTACCCAAGAAGTTTCATGAAGATTGGTTCATAAATACAGCCCCTAGCCCCAGCCGTATTGACATGTGTACTTACTGTGTGCAAATCAAAGTTCATCGAATTTGCAGAATTTCTGCATGAGAAAAAAACCTGTATTATATGTGATGTATTCCATGTTACTAAACATTCAGACAAAAATTTATTTGAATTAGAACTTTCATACAGAAGTTCTGTACAAAAAACTGATTGCACTAACTAAGTTACAAAAGGGCTGCTGGTGGCCATCTTGAATTTCGGACTGCACCCAAAAACACTCGTTCTCGTCCCATGGTGATAACAAAGGTACTCAAGAAGTTTCGCAAAGATTGGTTCATAACTATGGCCTCTAGCCCAAGCCGGATTGAATTCTTGATGGACAGATGGACGATGGGCCATGGCATAACCTCAAATTTGAAATACGTCAAAATTGAGCTAAAAAATGATTGGTGGCAGTCTTCAAGGGACAATAAGGCCTAAAAAAAAAGTTAAAAATCTGTTTCCCAGGACCTCCTGCATGATCCTTTTGGCTGCTGCATGCTCTCTTTTTATAACCAATGCAAACTTATATGAAAGTGTCAATGACACTGTAGCTCAACTTGACAAACTTGAACTTGGTAAGTTATAAAAGAAATGGCAAAATTGAAGATCATTGGTACCAATGTCATTTTTTTTGCCAGTGGCAACATTTTTTGACAGAAATCGAAGAAAATTGATAGCTCCCATCTAGAGGCCTCCCCAAACAAGCATGCCAGGTTTCAAAGCAATCTGATCATGAATATGCCCTGTAGGGTGTATAAAAGGGAAATATTGTGGTCTGACTAGACTAAATTCTAAGAACGTTGGCCGTGGCAACATTTTTTGACGGAAATGGAAAAAAATCGATAGCTCCCATCTAGAGGTCACCGTAAATAAGCATACCAGGTTTCAAAGCAATCTAATCATAAATGTGCCTTGTAGGGTGAGCCAAAGGGAAATATTGTGGTCTGACTAAACTAAGTTCTAAGAATGTTGGCTGCGGCAACATTTTTTGATGGAAATTGAAGAAAATTGATAGCTCCCATCTAGAGGTCACCCCAAACAAGCATGCCAGGTTTCAAAGCGATCAGCTCATAAATGTACCCTGTAGGGTGTGCCAAAGGGAAATATTGAGTCTTCTGACTAAACTAAGTTCTAAGAAAGTTGACCGCAGCAACATTTTTTGACAGAAATTGCAGAAAATCGATAGCTCCCATCTAGAGGTCTCCTCAAACAAGCATACCAGGTTTCAAAGCAATCTGATCATAAATGGGCCCTGTAGGGTGTGCCAAAGGAAAATATTGAGGTCTGACTAAACTAAGTTTTACAAACGTTGGCCATCGCAACATTTTTTGACGGAAATTGAAGAAAATCGATAGCTCCCATCTAGAGGTCACCCTAAATAAGCATACCAGGTTTCCAAGCAATCAAATCATAAATGTGCTCTGTAGGGTGTGCCAAAGGGAAATATTGTGGTTTGACGAAACTAAGTTCTAAGAACGTTGGCCACGGCAACATTTTTTGACGGAAATTGAAGAAAATCGATAGCTCCCATCCAACTGTCACCCCAAACAAGCATGCTGGGTTTCAAAGCAATCTGATCATAAATGTACCCTGTAGGGTGTGCCAAAGGGAAATATTGGGTCTTCTGACTAAACTAAGTTCTAAGAACGTTGGCCGCGGCAACATTTTTTGATAGAAATTGAAGAAAATCGATAGCACCCATCTAGAGGTCTCCCCAAACAAGCATACCAGGTTTCAAAGCAATCTGATCATAAATGGGCCCTGTAGGGTGTGCCAAAGGAAAATATTGAGGTCTGACTAAACTAAGTTTTACAAACGTTGGCCATCGCAACATTTTTTGACGGAAATTGAAGAAAATCGATAGCTCCCATCTAGAAGTCACCCTAAATAAGCATACCAGGTTTCCAAGCAATCAAATCATAAATGTGCTCTGTAGGGTGTGCCAAAGGGAAATATTGTGGTTTGACGAAACTAAGTTCTAAGAACGTTGGCCACGGCAACATTTTTTGACGGAAATTGAAGAAAATCGATAGCTCCCATCCAACTGTCACCCCAAACAAGCATGCTGGGTTTCAAAGCAATCTGATCATAAATGTACCCTGTAGGGTGTGCCAAAGGGAAATATTGGGTCTTCTGACTAAACTAAGTTCTAAGAACGTTGGCCGCGGCAACATTTTTTGATAGAAATTGAAGAAAATCGATAGCACCCATCTAGAGGTCTCCCCAAACAAGCATACCAGGTTTCAAAGCAATCTGATCATAAATGTGCCCTGTAGGGTGTGCCAAAGGGAAATATTGAGGTCTGACTAAACTAAGTTCTACGAATGTTGGCCGTGGCAACATTTTTTGCTGGAAATTGAAGAAAATCGATAGCTCCCATCTAGAGGTCACCCTAAATAAGCATACCAGGTTTCAAAGCAATCAAATCATAAATGTGCCCTGCAGGGTGTGCCAAAGGGAAATATTGTGGTTTGACTAAACTAAGTTCTAAGAACATTGGTCGCGGCAACATTTTTCGACGGAAATTGAAGAAATTCGATAGCTCCCATCTAGAGGTCACCCCAAACAAGCATGCCAAGTTTCAAAGTAATCTGATCATAAATGCGACCTGTGAGGTGTGCCAAATGAAATTGTGGACGTACGTACTAACGTACTAACATACTAACGTACGTACGCACATACGTACGCCGACGGACAAGAAGTGATGGCAATAGCTCAGCTTGACTTTGTCAAGTTGAACTAAAAAATGAAATGGTTTTTATACCATGATTACCTATTCTACTGTATATGAAAAGCCTATGACATAAATTTTAGCTCTATACACCAACTGTGGTGAACATGCCAGCAATGGGATTTCAGTAGTTAAAATTTACACCTACAGTGGAACTACATCCAAGTTTACCTTTGGTGACATCAATCTGAATGCGAACTTGTCTAAATTTATCGCACATCGCCTCGCGAAGAGTGAAATGAAAGAGGCAATTATTTATTACGTTTTCAAATGAGTTTACCACATAAAACACCAAAAATTAACAAACATGCATTGTCTCATGTTAATAAAGCATCCATTACTCGAAACAGTATGTTATTATGTTATTAAAATGAAAAAGGCCCTGTTTCTTTTCCTATTTCGTTTCGGTGATAAAATTGACAGCGGAAGTACCGCCTACCGATGCTCATGAAACAAAAACAAATTCACACGTATGTACGGCTGCTGCTCAGTAAAATCGAGAAAAAATAATAGTGACTTAATAATCTGACGGTCATGGTATAAATAAAATATATCCAAAGTAGCTTGGTGTATCAAATGTTCACCACTCATGGTGAAGTGGTGTTAACCACACGCCAAAGGCTTGTGGTTAACACCACTTCACCACACGTGGTGAACATTTGGTACACCAAGCTACTATGGGTATATACTGTATATGTCTGTTGTTTTACCCAAGTTAATAAAAATTGATAAATTTGTCCATTGATTGCAATAAGTCTTTGTGATGCTTTATGATTTATGATTGCAAAGCCTTCTTGCACTCAAGGGACAACATACACCACCAACCATGCTATTCGTAGATTATGAGGTCTAAAACTAAGAACAAACCAAGAACATGAACCTTTGATGGCAAAGAAATAATTACAAAAATAAAAAAAATAAATAAAACAAGAGACCCATGGGGCTTGAGACTCTCACCTGACAACAGTTGTTTAAATAAGGATTTAATTACCATTTATGGCTTGTTAACAGAACAGAGGAATTAATTTATTTAATTATTTATAACTCTGCTGTCCATTCCAGATGATTTTTTTCTAGTACTGGAATGCCACCACAGAAATAGTGTCCAAGATTTCAGTAATGGGAAACTGGGGAGTCCAAATATCAACATAGGGACTTCACTTGAACAAACTTAAAGGATTTTGTATACCAAATATCAAAAGATTCTGACTGGTGGTTCTGGAGAAGAAGATTTTGAGAAAATTACCATTTTTGCACTATGTTAAAATTTGCCCCCACACAAATATCAAGCCCCAGGCTTTTAAAAGAATGTAGACACTCATTGTGTGACCCACTTACGGCCCTCTTCAATAGGTTATTAGATAACTGTTACTTTCCAATTTTATGGAAAAAAGCTAATGTGACACCGGTGTTGAAAAAGAATCCATCTAATGTAGTTACTAACTATCACCCAATATCTTTGCTTAGCTGTACTGGTAAACTACTTGAAAAATGTGTCTTCAAACGATTATGGCATTTTTTATGTGATAACAATATACTGAGCCAGTTCCAGTCTGGTTTTACTCCAGGTGACTCTACGGTCCTACAACTGACAGACCTCTATGATGAATTCTGTCATGCTCTTGATGAAGGAAAAGAAGTAAGAGTTGTCTTTTGGGATGTTAGCAAGGCATTTGATAAACTTTGGTATGTTTGTCTTATTCACAAGCTAGAGAGAATAGGAATATCTGGCGACTTGCTTTGTTTCCTAAAATCTTACCTTTCTGATTGGTACCAGCGCGTCCTTGTAGCCTCTGAGGCATCCCCTTGGAAACCAATAATGGCTGGTGTCCCACAGGGTTCGATCCTTGCTCCCCTGTTATTCCTGATTTACATCAACGATATTACAGAAAACCTACTTAGCAGTATACATTTATTTGCAGATGATACATCCCTTTATCTTATAATTGAGAATCCTGACCAAGGTGCCATCATACTCAACCGTGATTTAGCCACAATTGAACACTGGGCTAAAACTTGGCTCGTTGAGTTCAACCCCCTTAAAACGGAAACCATGATCATATCACATAAAAGTAATGTCCCGGTGCACCCACCAATATATTTTAAGCAGAACTCAAATTTCTGAGGTGAGTAGCCACAAGCATCTGGGTGTAATTTTGAATAAAGGTTGTACATGGAACGACCATATCGATCATGTGTGCGCTAAAGCCTGAACACGTATTGACATGCTCAGGGCCCATAAGTTTACACTTGACTGGAAAGTCCTTGAAAAGATATACTTCGCATTTGTCCGACCTCTTTTAGAATACGCTGAATCTGTCTGGGACAACTGCTCAGCAACTCAAGCTGTGGACCTGGAGAAAATACAAGTAGCTGCAGCAAAAATAGTTACTGGTGCCACTGTGAGCTGTAGACATTGCCTTCTCTACACAGAAACTTAATGGGATCCACTGGAAGCAAGACGCCGAAAGCACAAGCTCATCCAATTTTTTAAGATGTATCATAAATTAACACCTCCATATATCTCCAATAAGGTGCCACCAACTATTTCATCTATTACCCAAAGCCACAATCTCCGATCCGAAAATAACCACCGTGTTCCCTTTTGTCACACCAATTTATATAAGTCCTTGTTTATCCCGGAAGTTACCGACCAGTGGAATGGATTACCCCCCTCAGTAAGAGAAAATTGTTCCCTCATAAACTTCAAGACGTTTATAAATAATGCGAACCTACGACCACCAATTTTTTACTATGGAGCCAAATCCCGTGCTGCCCAAATTTATCATTGCAGGTTATGCCTGCAGTAATATCAGCGCCCACTTATACGATAACCATCTCTCAACATTCCATGTTGCCAGTGTGGGGATCTCGAAACTACTGAGCACTATCTTGTGCACTGCCCAATCTTTAACGATGCTCGTGATTCCACAATCAATGCATTGCCATTTACTCTCGAGCTTTCCACACTCTTATTTGGATCCGAACGACTGAATAATAACGAAAACCTTCTTGTCTTCAGGGCCGTGCAGGACTATATCATACTGAGTGGATGCTTTCAATAAGTAGCGGTGCACTCTTAGACTTTTCCGGTGTTGCTTGCCACACAAATGGGCCACCGTTACCGATACACTATTGAGGCTGCCTTATTGAATATTCTTTGGTAGCGAACATTGAATTCAGGTTGTTCCCTTGTTTCCTAGTTAACCCCTTGCCCAATGTACCATCAGTGTAACCCATAAAAATCGCCATCTAAATCCTTTTATATTTTTAATTTTTGTCTTGGGAACTTGGCTTATGACCCCCATTGGAATGAGCTCAACGAGCTCATTCCAGTGAGGGACCGTGAGCCGTGTTCTAGAGACTGTCATTGGAAGTTTCCAGTTATCCAAAAATTTATTCTTCAAGTGTCGCCTGCTACATGTGTTGGATAAGGGGTTAAGTTTCCCTTTTCTTTTCATTCTCTCATTCTCTTTATTGCTCTTCTTACTCTCTCTGTCTTCTATGTTTAAATAATATTTTACTCAGTGTTTGCAGCTACTATCAAACTTCGTCAGTAATCCAGAGGAGACGGCTTATAAAAGCTAAAAGCTTACTGCTGAATCCTTTCAACAAATCTTGTTCTTGACTCATTACTTTAATGCATACCATTGTACTGCGCATTCTGTATGACAGTCATGTTGTTGTTTATTATATGTATGCATCATACTTTTTCATGAATAAATATTGTTTAAGTTAAATATCAACCCAGGGAGTTCACTTGAACAAAGTGAATCTGAACCTTCAAAGGATGCTGTATACCTAATATCGAAACAAGCATCTTTTTGAAGATTAATCCTCATACTGGACTAAGTTAACATTTGGGCTCCAAAAGGGAGCCTAAATATTAATCCAGAGACTTTATTTGAACAAACATAGATCTGACCTCCCTAAGGATGCTGTATACCAAATATCAAAAGATTCTTACTGGCAGATCTGAAGAAGATTTTTAAAGATTATTCCTCATATTGCACTAAGTTAAAATTTGGGCTCCTTAGAGAGCCCAAATATTGACCCAGGAATTCGATTTGGACAAACCTGAATCTGCCCCCCCCCCCCTCCCCTCCCTCCAAATGTTATATATCAACCAAGCATTTTGACTGGTGGATCTGAAGAAGAGGATTTTTAAAGAAATTCCCTCATATTGCACAAAGTTAAAATTTACATAGGGAGCCCAAATATTAACAAATATTATGACCTCTCTTGGTACTGTATGCCAATTCAAGTGACATCCATATGTGTATGGTTCCAACATATTAGTGGCTGTGTTGACCTTATGGAAATAAAGTCAATTCAGCTTATGGCTGCCAAGTTCAGATCTATTTTTGTAAATTTGAAACCTTATGGACGATAGTGAGCACCAAATTCAACACAAAACTTTTCATTTCAGTATTATAGGCCATTTGGCTATAGTTCCGGGGAAGACGGTCATGATTAGTCTTGTTCATTCTTATATGAACTGATTTTCAAACTAATATTGAGTACTGGTAACCCTGTACAATACTGATTTTGTATATCATTTACGATCTCAAAAATACATTTAATGCAAGGGTGAATAATCATTTTTATTACTTTCCGAAGTGTGATTTACTGGGATTTCCGGGTTTGATTATAAACGATAACTTCACAAGTGAATTATGCAATCAACAATTGTGTCATGTATCTGTGCACGCAAACGATGACGCTTTGCCATGGGTGTAATGGGGACTTCATTGGTTTTTTTTGCTTTTTTTTTAACCCTTTACCTAACATGAAAAGCAGATGACACTTGCAAAACAAATTCTTGAATAACTATTATTTTCATTTTTTGTCTCAAAAACATAGGTTATGACCCCTCATTGGAATGAGCTCGACGAGCTCATTCCAATGAGGGGTCATAACCTATATTTTAGAGACAGAAAATAATGAAAATTAATTAGCGAGTTTTGAGAATAGCGCTGGCCATTTTTGGCCGTTACGTTAGGTAAAGGGTTACATAATGTAATTATCGTTAATAATGAAAAGTAATAAACAGTGTAATCGCTTGACTGAACTGGTTACGTGAAATAATTCATTCGAGGCGAGGGACTATATTGTAAAACACTTGTGTGCATTCGCGCACTCGTGTTTGAATTTGAACGTCCCTCACTTCTCATGAATTATTTCACGTAAACAGTCCAGTCAAGTGATTACTCTCTCTATCTGAGCGACAACAAACTAGTCCTGACTATTGGCCCATATTACGATCTACATTTTTGAAATCGTGTACAGGAACAGAAATCACATACAATTGTATCACAGTACATTGCTGTATCGATGAATGAATTATCCCTCACCCCACTAGTCCCCCCCCCCCCCCCTTCCCCAACTAAGCACACACACACATTGGATGATTTTATTGCCTTGAAGTGTCTTCCAATATTACTACAAAATCTGAAAACTCAAGACTTTTATGTGGTTTTGTCTTGATTGATGTATGTAACTGAAGCCTGAAGAGCAAACTAATGATGCAAAACATTTTTATTTTTAAAATTAAATGATTAAACGAGTTTATTGTATAATTATGCATTTTCTATGTATGTTGCTTGCGAAAACACAGCAGAAGGCATCTCAATTCATGCTCACTATATGCAAAAAAAATAATAAAACCCTACCTCACTAATTTAAAAAAAAAAATTGCCTGAAAGTTAAAACTTTATAGTAATTTATATATTTTTTATACTTACCAATGACCCAGACTTAGCTGGTTCTAATCTTATTAATTCAAGGCCAAACACAAATTTTGCCCCCCCACCCCCAATCCCCAAAATTTGCATCTAAAACCGAAAAATACATGTCCTATATGGTCCTCCATACTTTTACTCCTCTGCACATGCGCAGTGTCAAGGAGGTCCCGAAATTGGCACCAATTGTCATTCTTACAACCAGTGCCTGGTAAGCATTATGTACTCAGCGGGGAGGTATGAGTTCCCAACTCCTGGGAGGGCCATCCCCGTCTGGGTAATTGGTAAGTATAAAAAATATATAAATTACTATAAATTTTTTAACATTTTTATACTGTACCAATGACCCAGACTTAGCTGAATAGTAAAAGGTTGGAGGGCCTAGGACATAAAGGAAAATCCAATAGCTCAATGAATTATCCCCTAAAGGAGAAAAGGAGAGATAGGCTTTACATGTATCTTCCTTATTTATATTAAAGAAGAAAGACACAATACCATTCTGTAATTGAGCACCATAACATCAATGATCTCTATTAACATCCAGTATAACCCTTTATACTAATTATTTTTAAAGGTAAGCCAATAAATAAAGGAAGTCCAGAGAAATGAGACTCTTTATACTCATTAAAAGTGTCCGAGGATTGTATATTCATGCCCGTTTGACACGTGACATATACAAATGCTTCACACCGAGCTACACTTTAAAAATATTACATGTATGAGTAAACATTAGCTTTACACTTTAAAAACATCCCGGTACCGACTCAGAATTACTGACTCCAGGGGAGGTATTCCCTTGCTTTTCACTATAAAGCAGGTGACCTAAGGGAACATCCCCCCCCCCTTCCCCTTGCCCTGGGTCAAATACCCCAGAGCGAAGAGGGCAGCAGGACAGAGTCACTGCCAGAACAGAGAGCCTACATAACTATAGTTGCAACTGTTTAGTGGACGATATTCTGAGCAACTGATAACGGACCTAAGCAATGGAGGTCTCCAGAAATGGACTCAATATTTCAGAGATAAAAATTTGTGAATGTGGAAGGCTGAGACCAATCAATATGCAGCCTTCATTAAATCAGTAATAGCAGCACTATTTGCATAGGCCCAAGATGTTGACAGAGCTCTTACTTCATGAGCTGAAATCTTAATCACAGACTGGTGAGTAGAAGATAATTTTCCATAAGCAGTACGGATAGTTAATTGAATCCATCTAGCAATAGAATGGACCATAATGTCCTTTCTATTTGGCATCAAAGATAGAAACGCTTTCATCCCTTTCTAATAAACTCAGACCTACGTTTGTAAATATGTATTGCTCTAACAGGACAGAGTAAAGGCCTACGCCCGTCTGAAGATGGAAGGGCCTTAATAACAATAGGTTCCGGATACTTATTAGGAGCCTGATTCGTAGCCAAAAATCCAACATTGGTAGTAAAGGTAATAGTATTACCGACACTACGATAGTGGGAATCATCAACAGATAGTGCATGAAGCTCACTAACTCTTCTAGAAGAAGAGAAGGCCAAGAGAAAAGCTGTCTTATAAGATAAGAATTTGAAGTCCACTGTGCCAAGAGGCTCAAAAGGCGCTTCTTTTAGCTTCAGAAGAACCCAAGCCAAATTCCACTTTAATTAATCTAAGGGTTCCAGGTCTATTTATCGAAAAGTTTCTAACTAATTTAGAAAAAGAGACATTAGATCCAATCATTAAGCCATCATGATGTGCATAGGTATTGGATAGCATAGACCTATAACCCTTAATGGTGACAGGCTGCAGTTTGATCTCTTCAAACAAGTATACTAGAAAATTTGCAACGTCTGGAAGGGAAGGATCATAAAAATCTACCAAATGATCCCCACACCACTGACGAAAGACCTTCCACTTAGCCGCATAACTTAGCGAAGAGGAGGTCCTCCTTCAGTTAGAAATTGCGTCCACTGCTCGTCCTGTAAAATGCTTCCGGTGCAAGAAGGACCGCACAGCAGAAACACATGAAGGTTGAGACCTTGCGGGTTGTGATGGAGGATGCGCGATTTCCCCTACGACAGAAGATCCTCCCGTGGAGGAAGCTTCCGTGGCATGCCCCACAACAGACACCTGAGTAGATTTATCCACGGTCTCTGTGGAGACAGAGATGCTACCAACAGAATCTTGCATTGCGATTGTTTTATCTTGAGCAATATCTGTTGAATCAACGGCGTTGGAGGATACGCATATCCTATTATTCCATCCCACGAAATCGATAGAGCGTCTATTGCAAACGCTCGAGGATTCGTACATGGAGACACATACGTCTGCAACTGATTGTTGAGATGTGTCGCAAATAAGTCTATCATTGGCCGCTCCCATTGGTAGCAAATCTGATTGAATATCTGCTTGTTGAGAGTCCATTCTGACGGCAACAGGCGACCCCTCTGTGAAAGGGAGTCTGTTAAAACGTTCAAACGACCCGGAATATGACGGACCGATAGGAGAATCTGATGTTCTAGTACAAACAGAAGGATTCTTTCAGTGAGATTGAACAACGGAATGGAATGAGTGCCTCCTTGATTCCGAATATACGCTACTACCGTCGTATTGTTGGATAGAATTTGCACGTGTGCATTCTGAATATAGTCTATCCAATGACGTAGCGCGAGCCAAATTGACATCATTTCTTTGATGTGTATGTGCTTGCTCGAAAACTGCGGAGCCCAAAGACCCTGGCACTTCAAATCCGATGGGCTCAGTGTCGCGCCCCAACCTGTTTGACTGGAATCCGTCATAATCGTAAAACTCGGATCCGGCAATTGCAGTAGAACTCCCTGAGTTAACCACTGAATATCTGCCCAAGTCTGAATCCCTTGTTTCACTTGGTTTGACAAGAGGATGTCAGTATCGAGCGAATGAATCTTCGCCCTCCAATTCTGAGTCAGAAAGATTTGGAGAGGACGAGTGTGTAGCCGCCTCATTGGAATGAGATCCGCGGTGGCTCCGCACAGACCTATCAGTCTCATGAATTCTCTCGCTGTAACCTTGTCTGAGTAAAGACAATAGCGAGCGTAACAACTGACTAACTCCGCTCTGGTTAACGGCAGACGAACAAGATTGTTCTGCATCTGGAAGCTCATCCCTAGGTGGGTAAATGACTTGGGCAGAACCAGATCCGACTTCTCTTCGTTTACTATGAAACCAAGATGTCGGAGCAATAGAAGCAGATTCTGCATATCGTTCTGAAGCGTTAACTCGTTGCCATACCTCTGAAGAATATCGTCCAGGTAGGCCGACGTTACCGCAGACGAATGAGCTCGGAAATGCGTCATTACCGAGTTCATTACTCGAGTGTACGCCCAGGGCGCTAGAGTCAGACCGAAGCACATTGCTCGGAACTGATAAACGACTCCCAGGACAGCGAAGCGCAGATACTTTCTGAACTTCTGATAGAAGCACGACTCTTTTCTGTAGATTTGACAGAAGCTGAGTCCATCTTGGTCTTCGAGTTAATGGAGGTTTTCCTTTGAAGGACAGTTTCAGACCTTCCGATATAACCCCTCAAACCCAAGGGTCCTCCGTAATTAATTCCCAATTGTTTGAGAAACTCGACAGTCTTCCACCCACTGGAACGCGACAAGAGGTTTAAACCATCACCTCTTGGATCTGCGAGGCTTGTGGTAGGAGAAACCACATCCTCCATGGCCCGCACCTCGCCCCGTCGGCCTAGGGGCATCTGACCGGTTGTTTCGGCCAGCGTTACAGCCCCTATTTGAGTCACAACCTTGACGGTATCTAGAGTCCGACCTAGAGGACGTGTACGAACCTCTATATGAATTTCCCCTGGACGTACTCGTCCCAGAAGTGCCTGGCCTACTCTTCTCTGCTGGTTCCGGCTTTTTGGAAGCAGACTTAAATAGCAGAGAGTCTGAAGCTTTCTTAGTTAACTGATCATATATTGCAGAAAGCTTGCCGTCGAAGAGAAGTTCTCCGGAGACCGGAGCGACTCTGAGAGAGTTTTTCACCTTACTGTCCATGCGCGTGGATTTTGCTAGGGCCCTGTCACGTCTAGCTAACTCCAGATTTGCCACTGAAAGGGCGGAGTTATACGTGGAGAATGCAATGGCCCTGGACAGAACTCTTAAGTACGTTTGTACATCTTGGAATTCTTGTCCCTCAAGGCGTAATGATAACGCTCTGGTAAGGTGATCTGAATACGAGAGTGCGTCTAAATTGGCTCTATTAGACGTTATTGTCGTTTCCAACATCGACGAAGGAATAGACATAGACGACGGCATGGATAATTCAAGGTCTTCAGCCTGGTTGTCTAAACGCAGAGGAACTCTCTGGATGCCCAGCCCTGCCATTTCAAATTTATTCCTTGGGTTCATGAAAGGCAGAAGAAGAGCAAATGCCGGTAGGAAGGCTGACCTGCCCGTTTTGTTAGCAAGTTTAAATATTGCGTCATTCAATAATTCAAATGTCCGTGAGACATTTCTGGACTGTGAACGAAATTCCAGGACGATGTCCCTACACCGACTGAAAAAATCGGTGTCCAGTGGCGTTATAAGCCTCCTATCCGGCTGCTGCGCATTTTGGTCTGTTGGAACAACATCTGGAAGGTAATGCCGGATGAACTCCATGGCAATTTTGTGTTGTTCCGAAAGGGAAAAATCCAATTCCTCGGAATCCCTTTTGCCATCCTGTTGGACCTCTTGCAAATCTCGGTCGTCTGCAACTGATCCATCGGCGAAACGCACTGACCCAGCATCATCTGATAATTCATGTTCCGACAGAGGCTATGCCGGCTGCTGGGATGCTGCGAAGATCTGTGCTATCTGTGCTAGCATGTCCGTTACAGAGACCTGAGGAGCTGCGGTCTTACGGGATTTAGCTGCAGGAAGCTCCCTGGACGTTGCATCTTGCATACCTCTTTTATGCAAACGTCCAGCTGTTGAAGGTCTCGTATCCCTGGCTACCGGATGGCGTGACCTGGTCACCGTGGAATCCCTGGTTGGCGATGCTGACTGGATGTCACTGGTCACGTAGTCAAGGTGCGGTCGTGTGTGCCGTGAGGATGAGGAAACTGTATATGCAGTCTCTCCAGACTGCCTATATACCGGAGCGTCCCGAGCGGTGGACGTATGCTCCGTCTGAGGAACGTTATGTACTACAACATCTGGGCCCAGATGTTGTTGTACGAGAGAGGGGCCTCTCTCGCTCACAGCCCGGATGGACCTGGACGAGCTAGGAACCAGACTATCAGGCTTCCTCCGTACTATCCTCTGTTCCATCACTGGGCGTGCACGTGATAAGTTTATAGTGCTCGCAACACCCAAATCTCCTTCCTGGACCGCAATGGACGAACCCGGGTGCTGAGCCATTCGGAGAATGGTTGTGACACCGGGCGAGCTAGCGGACGTCAAACCCTTCGATCGAACTAGCGAACTCCCAGGTAATTGACGTATCTGCATGAGCACTTTTGCCGCTAGCTCTTCATTTGATTGTGACGACGGAGGCACACTTCTGGACGACATCACGGAAACATCACCCTGTTCTTGTTCCTCTGAAAAAGAGAGTGAAAAACTAGAGTGTCCTTGCAGAGAGAGGACCGGCATAGTCCTCTCCCCACCAACAACATACCGTGACACACGTCTCCAACGTTTGTCATTCCAATTGATACACACTGAACAAGTGTTAGTGTGAGTACATTGACTACAATTAATACAGAAATCATGAGAATCAGAGGAAGATTTCCTCCCATTACAATTTGAACAATAATCTTTCATTGTGAAAAAAGTAAACAGTCATAGTACTCGCACTAAACCTTGATAATAAAGAAACATAATCAATTAATCCATTATAATCATTACAAAAAAATGATTCAAAAAGAAAAAAAATTTTCATAAAAATTTTTCCAGAAGAGCCCAAGTTCCCAATGGGAACCTTGAGCCCAAATGTATCTTGCTATGATGTAAATTAAGCAAAAGACAAGTAATCACTATCAGAAGTAACAGTTGTCAAGCTCAATAAAAAGTTTAAACAAACCGGAAATATGACTCCAGGCACTCTAATAAACATGGCCCGAAATCAGTTACCAATTTAAACACTATCTGATGCAAAACAGAGGCTTCCAGAGAAGAAACTGTAGAACATCAGATGGTAGATGCAGACCAAAATGCCTAAACACCCAGGGGTGAGGACGTAAGCGTGGGGGAAAAAACAGAAAAAAATTCTGTTACCAAGCCAAAACTCCCAAGAAGTTTTAGTAATAAACATTACAAAAAATAAGCCAAAAGCATGGGAGAATAGCTAGGGGGGAATAAAGGAAAGGGAGAGAAGAACCACTGATCAAACAATGGAACATTCATAGCAAGAATGACAACATCAGGGCCATGCCTCGAAAATAGGCAACATATAATAATTTCATAAAATAATTATAAGTTACAGCCCTGAACATTTTCTTTCACTATTTTTTCCTCTCCTCCTTTTCTATCCTTCCTATATCCACCATTTCTCTCATGATTATGTGTCTGGCATCATTTAAACTGAGATTTAGAAGCACAAATAACAGTGAGGTGTAACTGTTTTGAGGGCCAAACAAAGAATGCCATTTGGCACCAATTTCGGGACCTCCTTGACACTGCGCATGCACAGAGGAGTAAAAGTATGGAGGACCATATAGGACATTATTTTTCGGTTTTAGATGCAAATTTGGGGGATTGGGGGGGGGGGGGGCAAAATTTGTGTTTGGCCTTGAATTAATAAGATTAGCACCAGCTAAGTCTGGGTCATTGGTACAGTATAAAAATATCAATTAATATATTTTGTGTGGCCTTCCACAGATTATTTTTTAACAAAAGAAAGTTTTTATCTTGGTGAAAACCTCACTATGTAAAATTTTTGGTAATAATATACCATTCAAAAACTCTAAAACAATTCTAAATATGGGTTGAAATGTTTTTTTAAAAAGGCACTGGTCACAATTAAAAGGTGAAGCAATTTTCATCCTGCATCATAAAGTTTTCCCTTTGAACTGATTGATGATAAATCTGGGTTAGTCTCACTTTTCTATAATTATCAGTGACCAGCATTAGGTAATGTTGTTATAGTTTGTTTCTATTAACTATCGGACTGGTGATTAGTTTGGTGATTTGTTTGAATTTCTTGCCAACAGCCTTCAATTAATTTCCAGGTAACCATGAATGCCTAGTTTGTGTTTTTTTAACCCTTTACCCAACGTAACGGCCAAAACCGGCCAGCGCTATTCACTAAAATCGCCAATTAATTTTCATTATTTTTTTCATTTTTTGTCTCAAAAACATAGGTTATGACCCCTCTTTGGAACGAGCTCGTCGAGCTCGTTCCAAAGAGGGGTCATAACCTATGTTTTTGAGACAAAAAATGAAAACAATAGTTATTTAAGAATTTTGTTTGCAGGTGTCGTCTGCTTTTCATGTTAGGTAAAGGGTTAAGTGAGCACCTTTCTCTTAAATATGTTCATCCAAACTAAATGCGACATTTTGGGGTAAAAGTTAAGTTCACAATATGTTTGTAGTTGAATTTTAGTTAGTTCACTGCATCAGTATATATATATCCCCCCACCTCACTTCTTCCACACATCAAAATGGTCTAACGTGCAACTTATATCTCCAATGGTACTTTACTACATACTGGGTCGAGGGTGAACACAGGACAGCAATGTGGAACCATTTCGACACAGGCCATGAACTACGAACTAGAGGGGTGGCACCGAGAGCATCAGCTATTCATCGCAGGTTCGCATCCAACCTTGTACAAAATGATAGACTTTATCAAAAAGGAACAAGCCTTTCATGAATCTACCATTTTGCAACTTAACGCTGGTTAAGTTGCACCAAAAAAGAGAAAGTACAGAAAAATATACAATAGCATTCGTCATTTCAAACGCATATTTGAAGAGCATCAGATAGGGGAACTTGAATATCTGGACGCAGTGTCTAAAAGTTCAGGGTATTAACTTACTGTGTATGTGTATTTGTGTATACTTTGACATGTATGTTTTGAAAAAAAAAAATGAAAAAATTTAAAGTAATTTATATATTTTTTATACTTACCAACGGCCCAGACTTAGCTGGTGCTAACTCAAAAATATCTAGGGCTAAACACAAATTTTGCCCCCCAATCCCCAACAATTTGCATGCAAAACCGAAAATTAGAAGTCCTATCTGGCCCTCCATACATTTACTCTCCACACATGGGCAGATGCCAGGAAGTCACAGAAACTGGCGCCAACATCATTCTTTGTAAAAAAGATTATAATATAATAATTCAGTGGGGAGGTATGAGTGCCCAGTACTGTCCACTCATGGGAGGGCCATTCCTGTCTGGGCCATTGATTAGTATAAAAAATATATAAATTACTTTAAATTTTTTCATATTTTTATACTGTATACCAATGGCCCAGACTTAGGTGAATTGTAAAAAGGTGGTGGACCTAGAACTTCCGAAATAGTAGATCAACATAGATGAAATCCTTCAATCCATGATGAAGAAAATTAGAATAATTAGAATTTACATGTATGTCTCTTTTTACCATAATAGAGAAGACATATCCTAATATGGATCCCAATTATGTAAATCCTAAGCCCAAAAAATTAGGATGGCATATTTGAGAAGGAGAGAAAATTGCCCATAAACCTACGCCATACAATAATACTACAGCTTAACGCCGAATATAGTACGGACAAAACAGCTTCCTTCATAGTTACATACCCAATAAGCCAGAAAAGTGGAGAAAATGACTCCCCCACCTTTTTTTGGAACATATCTTCAAAAGAAAGAGGGGAGAGCTCTGGAATCAATAAGCGGTACCAGGAAACAATATAAATAAATATCGATCAGGCACTCAGGAATTTATTCCTGAATAATAAATGGTGCTTAATGCCACTTCACAAGCCAAGGCTATAGCAACGATTTTTGTAAATAACATTATCTGCCAGTCATCCTTAAAACCGGAATCCCCCAAAATACCCCAGAATCCCCCAGAATCCCCCCGTATACACCAGAATCCCTCATAAATCTTCCGAAATCCCCACAGAATCCAAATTAAATCTCCGTTATGTGACAAGTTGCAGAAAGAATAAATTACGATAGAATATGTGGATTCCAAAACCTTTTTGTAGGTAGTTTGTAAAGTGCAATATTATTGTTTACAAAATTGCTTATCAGCCTAATTACAAACCCCCTGAACATTGCGACACGACAGATTCGAAGCTCTGAGAAGGAAGGCCTTAAAAAAGTTGGCTTTGGTGCTCTGTAGGTTACGCATAAATAGATGTCGGTGCCCGGATATCAATGTGTTCCATGTCCCAGTGGTACATAGAACACTTTAGCTCTCCGGCAATGAATTATACTTTCACCGATCACTATCAAGAACCATCGGGAGACGGACCATGTATTATTCCCAGATGCGAGATGCACTTTATAGAGTTATGCTTGCCAATGGGGATCCCAACAGAGAGACGGTCCGATAATACCAGCTAGCCCACATCTTGTTTGCACTTGAGTTATTGTTAGTAAAAGGCACAGAAGGAACACAGAAAGAAATCTCCACTGTCAACAGTGGCCTCCGTCCGGTCACGGTGTTGTGGTATAAGAGCGATGTGTCCTCTTCAAAATCCCGAGGTACGTCGAACTTGGGACGAGTGAACTTTTGTTTTGGGATGGGTGGACCTCAATTTGGGATGCATGGGCCTCAGTTTGGGACAAGTGGGTGTCTGGTCGAGTGTGCATTGGGATGAGGGTTTACCGCTCAAGCTAGTTATGTGCCAACTTAATCATGGACTCTTGCCATGAAATGTTTAACTATTTCGGGTTGGCCTCTGTGTACGGTTTAGGGTCAAGTCACTTATTTTTCCTGGGGCAAGTTGACCCAGTTTTGAGGGGCAAGTTGACCTGAAAAAAAAATTTTTTAGCCATTATTTCATTAAAAATGAAGTTTTTATTGATAATTTATCTTCTTGTTTTCACAGAAAATCAATCAATAATGTTTTCAAGTAATAATCGCTCATACGTACTTTGATTTAATGAACTAGAACTATCACTGAAGGTGATTAATACCCCCGCTTTGGGTTTTTAGAGGAATGCACTTCTGATCATGTAGACGAAGGCCATAAGGAAATGTATACATAAAGATCATTTTTTGTTGTTGAAATTTGTATTTGCACGTGGCCTTCCACAGAACAGCACTGAATACTTAAAGAGCCCACACATATATGGTTTACATTTGGAAAAACACATTTACAACGTGCAACATGTATTCAAAATCGGTTCATTAATGTAGGAGGAGTTGCACACACAAGAATCCCATTTGAAAACCCATAATAAATCCAAGTTAAAGGGAGATAACCTGGTTAAAATTGTCGCAGATCAAAAATTTGGGAATATGCGTATGTTCACTTAGTTGTGATAATGTTTGAAAGGTTTCGTCAAAATTGATTGATAAATGTAGGAGTTGCACGCACAAGAATTTCATGTAGAAACCCATAATAAATCTAAGTTAAAGGGAGATAACCTAGTTAAAATTGCCACAGCTCAAAAATTTTGGAATATGCGCATGTTCACTTAGTAGTGATGATGTCTGTAAACTTTCGTCCAAATTGATTGATAAATGTAGGAGGAGTTGCGCACGCAAGAATTTCATATAGAAACCCATATTAAATCAAAGTTCAAGAGAGATAACCTGGTTAAAATTGTCGCAGATCAAAAAGTTTGGAATATGCACATGTTCACTTAGTAGAGATGAAGGTTTCATCAAAATCGGTTCATTAATGTAGGAGGAGTTGCGCACACAAGAATTTGTCCGGACGGAAAGACGTACAGATGGACGGACGGACGGACGGACGTACAGGGCAATTCCTATATAGCCCCCACTTCTTCGAAGCGGGGGTATAATGATGAAAATCCTTTTATGAATAAATATCCACGCACATATGACATGAAGAACTCAAACTTTTTTAAGTTTTATTTTTACTTTCATAACTTGTGTTAAATGTGAAAATCGATCAAATAATTAACGTCTTTTCGCGACTTATTAAAAATTTAAACTTTGAAAATCAGTCAATTAATTCCAGATTTTTTATTAAAATTTTACATTCCAGAAGCAATTCTTTGGATCCACAGAACCCTGACAACAACACATCAGGAGGAAGAGAGGTGAGTTATACTACTTTACTCTGCCATTTACTATGAAAATGCATAACTATATATCTATTACAATTTATGAGCTGAGTAACATTACAATGAGGTGAGTTTGTTACAATTTATGAAATTACGACCATCGATGTTTCCGAAATTATTCCCGTTTGAGATTTATTATATTTATTTCTTCATAGGAACAGTTCACTTGATCAAAGAAATACTGAAGTATTGGCTGGGCTAATGGAAACAGGCAACACTGACAATGCCAGTTCAGATACACAATCACAAGAGGAAGAGAGGTGAGTTACATTACACTACTTCACACAAAAGTCAAGTCATGTTAATATTTCAAATTTTTGTACATTGCAAACAATACCTTTTGATAACGTACTGACCTAAATTTCTATATTTTTTATCCAGGATGGCATAGAAGAATGAACACAAAAGGGAGTGATTTGAGTTTCTACAAGCTGGTTCCTCTCTTACAACAAGAATCCACCATTGTTGAAATGAACGTAAAAGCAGATCACATTGAAACAAACAGCCGAATGACATATACTAAGATGTCAAAGAAGATTGAAGAGCTTTGGGAGATGTATAGGCAGAATGAAATTACCACCACCAGCTTGCTCCGTAAATGTGCTAAAATATATGCTTAATAATTATAGGTTCAAACTGTTTTAATCCTTTACCCAACGTGGGTAGCAGACAAAACTTGGAAAAAATAATCTTGAATACATGTAACTTTACTTATAGAAACATAGCTTATGACACCTCATTGGATCAAGCTCAACGAGCTCGTTCCAATGAGAGATCATGCGCTATGTTTTTGAGACAAACTGCAAGCAAAATTAAATTTGAATGAAGATCTTTTCTATGGTCGAGTCGCCCCAGAAAAAGATCGGAAATATGGTTGGCAACAGTCACCAACAGTCCCGT
Organism: Pictodentalium vernedei; assembly: GCA_031216915.1. NCBI lineage: Eukaryota > Metazoa > Mollusca > Scaphopoda > Dentaliida > Dentaliidae > Pictodentalium > Pictodentalium vernedei. The sequence continues at coordinate 726,943,857 of CM062297.1, read as the reverse complement.
TGTATTATTCCAGTTGTCAACCATATTTTCGATCATTTTCTGGGGTGACTTGACACAGGGCCACTTGACCCGGGTCAACTTGACCTGGGGCGACTTAGCCTGTTCCCCCATGTACTGACTACTATTCATCCACAGGGGCGGCGGAAGCTCCATAAAAGTTTGTGTGTGGGGGATTTTTTTCTCAGGGTAACCGCAGGGTTGGAGGATGGAAAGCTTTGGGGGGCTCTATGTGCGTGTGTGTGTGTGTGTGTGGGGGGGGGGGGGGTTGGCTGGCATTGGAGGAGCACTTTGTCATCACAAATGTCATGAATACAGAACGAAATTAAGTGCAACTCTGGAAAGGGAATACATGCACAAGTTTTACCATAGTCCAAAGGACGTACCAAACCCAAAAATTATATTACGGAATTTGCGTCCCAGTTTGGACTAGTTTTACAATTACTATGGTCTGTTATGAACTGCTGTGAATTGGCGACATGCAATATCTCAATATATAAAATGGACAGCGACGCCGACACTATTGTTATGTCAGAATACGTCCTGTTAGGGTACCCATCATTGGTGAAAGTGTGTGTGTGTGTGTGTGGGGGGGGGGGGGGTGCACATTCCCCCTGTGCCCCCAGCTCCATTGCCCCTGTTCATCCACATACTTACTTAAATGGAGGTAGGTATGATTAACCTGCTCCAACACAGACCACCCCCGAAATATATAATAATTTCAAGGTCCACCAAAGTGATCGTGTAATAAAATATTGCGTGAGTGCATTAAAATCCAGCCTGTAATCATCTAAAAAACCACTAACTGGTTATGCAGTCACCTATGAACTCAAATAGGAGCAATTATGATGATTTAATAAACGCTTGTATATTAGAAATCAGAAAATAAACACCGGAAACTAATGCAACAAAACTGAGTATATGCCTATGAGGGTGCCATCCAACATGACCCAAACGCATAGTATGTATGTATTAAGATGTATATTTGCATGACAGTGTGCGAGTGTGGGGGGAGGATTCGAATTCATGTCGAAACCTCCTCATCCACATTGCTTAATCATTGCTGGTCCAGACAGCAAAAATATAGTAACCGCAAGGCTCCCTCATGTCTGACATACTCCGTTATGCCACTGAGAGCGGAGAATGACGTGAAGAACCAAACTTCCCCTGAAGAAGAAGGAACTCTCGTGGGGGAAGCTTCTGGCGAATGTTCAATTACAGACACTTGAAAAAACTGATATGGTATTAGCAGGAATCATCCTAAGACTGTTTAACCTCAATGTAATCAATAGAAACAAATGAATTGAAGAATACACATATCCTATCATTCATTCCCATGAATACGGCTGAGCATCCATTGTATGCGCTCAAATGCCTAATACTGGCGACACAAATGATGGAAACTATTATTCCTGTGCGCCGCAAACTGAACTATCCTGAAGCGATCCTACATAAAATCATGTAATAGCCAGCGCTTTTACTTCATGCGCTGAAATCTTAAGCACTGACTTCTGATTGCAAGATAAATTTTCCTAAGCAATACGAATAGCTAATCCATCTAGCAATAGAATGAACCGAAATGTCCATTCTATTGGTAAATAATGACAAAAAGAAGCATTTCTTCTCTTCTGATAAACTCTGATCTGCGTCTATAAATACATGATCGCAAATAATATAAATTCAATGATGTAGCGTAAACAATAAGACATCATTTCTGAATATATGGTCTCCAAGAACCGAATCCTAAGATCCCTGCATAGAGAGACCATCGGACTCAGGATAGTAACCCAATATATGAACTCACGTCCATCATAATTGAGAAAACCTTTAAATATATGCCCAAATTTGACATTATGTTAAAAGATTCGCTAAAACAAAACAGGTCTAGAGTGAAAAAACGTCTACCACTCCAGTTAAGAATAACTGGAGGGGACGTGTGCATAAGCAACCTATCGAAATAACATTCACAGCCGCTCCGCAAAAAATCTTCCGCTGTTAATGCATCTGATAAAAGACAAAGCAAGCCTAACAACTGGCTAATTCGCTCTGTGAAACAACAGATGAACCAGCTTGTTGAAAATGAATTGTAGGATATGTGTATCCTTTCATTCATTGCAGGAGAAATTATCTAGTTCATTATTCAAGTGATCTACAGTACTATTCTCACCACATCGCCGATCATAAGAACGCTTGCTTTTTGACTGAAAGATTATCATAAATAACCTAATTATCCAGTTCCAGTCAAAATCGGTCGGACTGAACCTCGAGTCACCGGCTCAGGGGTGTCTGATCAGTAAACTCAAACAGACCTAAACCCCCTATCCACTGTGGCTGTATAGTCAATCCCTAAAGTAATATATAGGAGGGATACCTATACCTTCGCTATGAGTCCTTATAGACGATCTGAGTCTAGGACAACCTCTCCTACTCTTTCTGCTGGTGTTGGTCGATTAGACCCCAACTTAAATAGCCGAATATTGATGCTTTCTTGTAGCTTAATCCTACATTAATGAAAGCTTACCAACAAAGACTTAGTGTCTGGAAAACTAAAGCGACCTGTAGCAAGTTTTCCACTTAGTCAAATGTTAAAGATGACGACGCAAGGCTTCATCACATCAGAATAGCTACCACTTAACATCTGTTAAAACAGAGATATATGTGATAAATAGGCCTGGAAAAAATTTTTAAAAGGTACAAACGTCCACAAAATTCCTTTCCATATAGACGTTGTGTCACCGTACTTAAAAGTGAAGTACATAAGACCGTGAGTCTAAATTCGCTCTGAATAAGAAATTATCTTCTCAATTGCGTCCGAACAAACAGCAAAATGATGAAGGTAAGGCTACAACTAAGACCTTAGTCTGCTCATTCAATGCAGAGAAACTCTCAACACATCTTCCCGGTCGTTTTTCAAAAGTATGTGATCAAAAAAATGGTTAAAAATACAGAAGATGATGATAAGAAACCATATTACTTCTTCCCACAGGAAGTTAAATATGGCGTCGTCTACATAATTGAAGACCTGTGACACCTGTGTAGACTAAACCAGAAAAGAGATCTTATTATCCTGCTCTTTGTCTAGATGAAGTCAACGTGTAACAACACTAGCGGTTTCTCACAATTACTCGCAGCATTGTGATTCACTGGAACAAGTTCAAGGAAACGATAATGGATATCATCCATGAGTTGTTCTGAAAGGGAAGGTTATCCTCCTCCCTTTCCCTTTCATCATTCGTCTAAATCAGTTTCACAATCACAGTCACCGGCATCTGAACAGGCAGATGACTGGACCAATCAAGCACCATTTGACAGCTCAAGTTTTGAGATTGACGTTGAGTGCTTCTGCATTAGCAGGAATACTACAATGAGCTGCGCAATCTGCAACAGCAAGTCCGTTACAGAGGCTTGAGCAGCAGCAGTCATGTATTGCTTGTCCGCCAGCAGCTCCTGGGACAGTGTGTCCGAGATGGCTCTTAACTGTGGACGTCCCGATGAATGAAGCCTCATCTCCTTGGCTACTAGATCGTGCGACTTTCTTAACACAAGAGACCCCAGGGGGCCTGAGGGCGCTCACCTGACATGGTAGCCTAAATATCAACCCAGAGAATTGATTTCAACAAGTTGCATCTGCTCCTCCTAAGAAAAGCTAAAACCAAATATCCTAAGATTTTGACCAGTGGATCTAAAAAAAAGATTTTTAAAGAATATTCCTCATATTGAAATAAGTTATAATTCAGGCTCCCACAGGGAGCCCATATATGAACCCATGGACCTGGCTTTAACAAACTTGAATCTCACCCCACCCTAAGGATGCTGCACACCAAATATCAAAACATTCCGACTGCTGGATCTGAAGAAGAAGATTGTTAAAGAAAATTCCTCATTTTGAACTAAATTATAATTCGGGCTCCCACAGTGAGCCCAAATATGGACCTAGGGACATGGCTTGAACAAACTTGAATCTCACCCCCCTAAGGATGCTGCATACCAAATATCAAAACATTCTGACTGCTGGATCTGAAGAAGAAGATTTTTAAAGAAAATTCCTCATTTTGAACTAAGTTATAATTCGGGCTACCGCAGTGAGCTCAAATATGAACCCAGGGACTTGGCTTGAACAAACTTGAATCTCACCCTCCTAAGCATTGTGCATACACAATATCAAAAGATTCTGCCTGCTGGATCTTGAGAAGAAGATTGTCAAAGAAATTTGCCTAAAATGCACTAAGCTCAAATTTGGGCTCCTATACTGAGCCCAAATATAAACCCAGGGGGCCGATTTGAACAAACTTGAATCAGATCCACCCCACAATGTTGCATACCATATATCAATAGATTCTGCCTGCTAGATCTGGAGATCAAATTTGGGCTCCTATACTGAGCCCAAATATAAACCCAGGGGGCCGATTTGAACAAACTTGAATCAGATCCACCCCACAATGTTGCATACCAAATATCAATAGATTCTGCCTGCTAGATCTGGAGAAGAAGATTTTTTTTAAGAAATTTGCCTGAAATGCACCAAGTTCGAATTCGGGCTTCTATAGTGAGTCCAAATATGAATCCAGGGGGCCGATTAGAACAAACTTGAATCAGATCCACCCCACAATGTTGCATACCAAATATCAAAAGATTTTGCCTGCTGGATCTGGAGAAGAAGATTTTTTAAGAAATTTGCCTGAAATGCACCAAGTTTGAATTCGAGCTTCTATAGTGAGCCCAAATATGAATCTAGGGTGCCGATTTGAACAAAATTGAATCAGTTCCACCCCACAATGTTGCATACCAAATATCAAAAGATTCTGCCTGCTGGATCTGGAGAAGAAAATTTTTGAAGAAATTTGCTTGAAATGCACTAAGTTCGAAATCGGGCTCCTATAATGATTCCAAATATGAACCCAGGGGGCCGATTTGAACAAACTTGAATCAGATCCACCCTACAATGTTGCATACCAAATATCAAAATATTCTGCATGCTGGATCTGGAGAAGAAGATTGCCTACAGTGTTAAAACTGCCTACAGTGTTAAAAAGTGCTGACTCAGCACTTTTTCAAAGTCCTGAAAAAAGTACCTTGTGATCAAACCGATAGGGATTTTTTTAACCATTCTATTCTACTGGATAAAAGTAAGCTTTATACAAAATAAGAATTCTCTGTGCCGTGTAGTTTTGGAGATATGGCAGTTTTAAGGTTTTTCCTATTTTTAGCTCCCGAGGTTCCCACGGGGAAATGAGAAAAAATTTTTTTGCATCAATCAACTACTGATGGACCATTATCATCTCATATCAAATTTGGTTCAAATCGACCTCACAGTTCTGAAAATAGAAATTTTAGGCATGGCCAAAGTGTTTGCCCCTCCCATACCGAAGACAAATAATGCCTGACAAACTTCTCTTGAACAAACTTGATTCTAAACCTCAAAAGGACTCTGTATACCACATATAAAGTCTCTGCTGCTGGTGGTTCATTAGAAGAAGATTTTCAAAAAATTTGGCCATTTTTCCTCCACCCCTCTGCTCAATATGAGCCGTAACCTAATTTGCACAAAAATCAAAATGCCTCTATATAACCACTACTTACATGAAATATAATTAAAATGTGGCCAATGGTTTAGGAGAAAGAGGGTCAAACACCACCTTCAAGCAGGACGACAGACGATGGACAACTGACGACAGATGACGGACGGACGGACGGCGGACAAAGAGTGATAAGAAAAGCTCACCCTGACTTTCAGTCAGGTGATCTAAAAAAGTGAGTGCATAGTAGACGCTGAAGAAGCCGAACTGTAGCCGCCCCCAGCTGAGAATTAAACTGAGTGTTCCAGACAATAGGTATGTACGTAAGCTCTGACTGGCACCCGTTCCTACCAACAACACCCGGCCCCAAATGTTGTTAAAAGAGAGAGAGGTGTCTCCCACTTGCTCGCGGTCCTGGGAGACCCAGCCGAGCATACCTCAGAACTTGCCGGCTTCTTCCTTGCTATCGTCGCAGGGTGAGTGTGATTGGATTTATAGTGCTCGCTACACCCTTGTTCCTCTCTCGGACACTACGGACATACCCGGCGTTACACTACCCATATTCTGAGTAACGATCTGCTGGTTGAGAGACTTCCGATGTCGCTGGGTGAGCATGGTAGTTTATTATAGTGCTCGCTCCACTCTACATCATCTAGCCCGTAGCGGACACACCCAGCGTCACAGTTCTCAGAGGCATGAGTAACGGCTTCCCCGGTCGAGCTAGCTGGCGACAACGGACTTTGTGCGGTCGTGTTTGCTTTTTGAACGTAGAGGAAGCTATAAGACTAGCCGACCCGGCAGCCTATTAGAAGGAGCGTCCCGGACAGGAAGGCATGGACGTAAGCTCCAACTGATGCAAGTTCCTACCAACAATCTCTGACCCCAGATGTTGTCATAAGAGAGAGGGGCCTCTCTCTTGCTTGCGATCATGGTAGACCTGGACGAGCATACCTCAGAACTTGTCTGCTTCTTCCTTTCTGTCGTCGCAGGGTGAGCATGTTCAGAATTTTATAGTGCTTGCTACACCCTTGTTCCTCTTCTCGACCGCTACTGACATACACGGCGTCACACCACCCATATTCTGCAAGATAGATCTGCCGGTTGAGCTAGCTGGAGACAAGGCCGTAAACCCTATATTCTAAGGCCTAGGCCCTTGTCTTATATCATTGAGCACTTTTCCGCTAGCTCTAATAGTATAATACGATGCCGGAAGCACACTCTCAGATGGCGTCACGAACCACACCATGTTCTTGTTCCTCTGTAAATAGAAACTATAGTGACATTTTGGCGAGAGGACCAGCAGTGTCACCTGACTGCGAGAGGACGGGTAGTGTCCACTCGCCTAACAACAAACCATGACACCAGTCATCAACATTGTCGAAATCTGACACATGGTGCAAGAATTAGTGGTAGTACATCGACTAAAGCAAGACACGAAAGGCTTCCTCTTATTTGCCCTGCTATTAGAGAAATATTATTACCTAAAATCTAACATAGGTCAATTGTACTACCACCAAATCCACCTAAATATAAGATAACATTAAAATATGATCGATGAAATAAATACATTCAAAAGAAAAATTCCTTAAAAAAATTTAAAAAGTTTTTTAACATTTTTTTCTTATTTTAGAGCCCAAGTTCCCAAAGGGAACGATGAGCCCAAAAGAGCCTAAGTGTAGACAAAATAATAATAATATGCCATAAAATTAACTACCACACTATCAGAGTATTTAATGTTACTTACAACCATCGTTCCTTAAATAATAGGAAACTACCTAGAGCATTGTCAATGTAAACAACTTCAAACCAAAAACAAGACCCCAGGCAACACGGCCCGAAGTCAGTAACAGAAACAAGACTATCCGATGTAAAGCAAGATCTTCATCAGAAGAAAAAACGAAACATCGGATGATGCATTATCAAAATGCATAAACACCCCAAGGGTGAAGATGTAACCGTGGGGATGTACAGAATGATCTTCTGTATACTACGTTAAACTCCCAAGAAATTTTATAAAAAAATTTCAATAGAACAAGCCAAAAAGCTTGGGAGCTTAACTGGGGGTATCAAGGGAAGGTAGGGAAGGAATACTAAACAAACAGTGGACAGATCATTATCAATCAATGATGACATCAGGCCCATGTCCCAAAATTGGGGAACATGAACTAATTTTTATAATTATTATAAAATTACAGCCCTGAACGTTTCAAACCACTGTTTCTTCCTTCCTTCATCCAGTTGTGTTCTTGGATCCACCAAAATAACCATTGATTTGTGTCTGGCATCATAAAAACTTAGATTTAGAAGCACAGATTTCAGTTTGTTGTTATCTGACAGAGGGCCAAACAAAGAATGATGTTGGCGCCAGTTTTGGTGACTTCCTGGCGTCTGCACATACGCGGAGAGTAAATGTATGGAGGGCCAGATAGGACTTCTCATTTTCGGTTTTGCATGCAAATTTGGGGGATTGGGGGCAAAATTTGTGTTTGGCCCTAGATATTTTTGAGTTAGCACCAGCTAAGTCTGGGCCATTGGTGTACAGTATAAAAATATTGCCATGTTTGGAAGAGCACTCCCTCGAAGCAGCGTTTATGTTTGACTGTACTCCAAGAAGTATATATATATACTCCATGGAGTACAGTCAAACACAAACGCCGCATTGAAAGGAGTATTCTCCCAAATATTGTGTTTGTTTTTCTTTTTTTCTCTTTTTTATATACACTGCTCATGTTCTTATAATAATTATTGAATGGCATACAGAAACACAAGTTGACTGTGTATAAAATTTTATTGTTGCTCTTGTTATTACTTATTCACCCTGCCGGCAAACTGCGACATTCCCCAAACATTAGCTACAACTTTAGAACAAACTATAATCCTCTGCTCTTTGATGTATAGGATTTTTCACACCTCCGTGTACCACCTTTGGAAACAATAGCCGTTGGCAAACCGAGACAACCCCATAAATCTGCCCAGGATACAAAATTCCTTGCCACTGAAATAAGTGAAATTTGGGCACATTTAACCAAATCTCTCACCTGTAAATTGAATGTACTTTTCGACAACTGATTTCTTTAGATAAATTTAGATGAAATTTTCATCAAATACGCTTAGAAATATTTTGAAAATTTTCAGCAGATAAAGAGTTAATGCATCATTACCCTGTGAGATAATACCATAGAGGCACATGTGCCTTGAGTTTTGTCAAGGCTAAAGCTAACAGGCCCTGAAATCAGCTCCATAAGTACACAGAATGACACATGTGTGAATGGGTTAATCAATATGGCATGAGTGCCAGTGCAGAAGGATAGAACGAGAGACCACAGGCCTCGAGTTTTATCCTTCTACGATGGTACAAGTGCCATATAGATTAACCCATCCACACAGGTGTGTTGCTCTGTGTTTATTATACACCTTCACGTCTATAAAAACAATTATTAGAAAGACAATCAGCAATTCATTTGACAACTATCAACAAGAACAAATTTTATCGCCAACAAAATTTGCGAGGGGAACCTGTGTTACTATTTAGTCCCCTGAGTTCCAAAGTATTCTATGTGCCAAATGGCACATAGAACACATTGGAGCTCGGGGGATGATTTTCAGCTATCCCTAGGGATTCAAACTGTAATTGCATTACAGGATTTGTAGAAAGTTCCAGTGAAATTTTGCTTCTATTTAAAAATAGTTTGGCATGATTTCCGTTCCACACAGATGAGAATTACAAAGAACAGATTGTGTAATAACATTTTTTATGGGGCCTATAAGTATATGGTGTGAATAAAATATTATTAAGTTAAAAAAGAAAATAGGCTTGACAGTCTTAAAGTAGACCTCATAAATTCCTTCTATGCACCCTTCTCATAGGCCCCCAACCAGTCTTTCGATTTTGAGGCAAGCTGTTGTTCTTGCGTGCCATCACACCTGCAATTTTTACCTTTTGTGAGCAACAACAGCGTGCCTCAATTCCACCTAGCGAGTAATTAATACTTATCTAATGAATCGGCAGCATCCATCGCACAATATATTTCAAAAATTCAACAAAACCGTATCATTTCACCCCTAACTGGAACGAACTCGTTCCAATAAGGGGTTCACACGATATGACTTTGTTGAAATCTTTTTAAGGACTGGGGGAGGGGAAAAATTGAAATAAATTTTGATAACATGTGTTTTCAATAAAGGGTTAAAATTGCTTTGTGGGAAATAGGCCATATAATACAATGCATGCACAAAAATCTGAACAATCCTCAAATAAAATAATGCATGCACAAAAATGTAAACAATACACCATGAATTATAAAGTGTAGCATTCCAAGACTGCAAACTAAAACACCACAAACACTTGATAAATTCCAAAAAAGCTTGAAGACACACATCTACCCTTTAACTTTCCTCAATCAAAAAGACAAGAAACTTGATGACATGAGCGCTATAACCTTTAGCTCTCTTCCTTTCAATTTGTACAGCCATAGAGCACTTCGTGTGGATATAAGGCTTATTATTTATTTATTTATTGGTGTTTAAGGTCAAATATTTCTGCACAATGGCTAACCATGACCGTGACAGTTTTAAGGGTGGAGGAAGCCAGAGTACCCAGAGAGAACCACCGAGCAACGGCGAGCAACTGTCAGCTCCCCCAACATACCAACTCCACACAAGCAGGGTTAGCATTGGTTGAAAACAGGTGCACCATCGATGTGCAGTATGCCTTAGTACACAACATCATCGTGCCCCCACGTGGGCAATGGGGGGGGGGGGGGGTGAAGTGTGTTGTCCAAGGACACAACTCAGTTGCCGCAGGTGGGATTCGAACCGAGGACCTCGCGGCTTGCAGTCTGCACCTCTACCAACTGAGCCACTGTGCCCCGGATATAAGGCTTATAAAATTAATCTTAATCTTAACTATTCAAACTTCACTCTCCGAGAATTTAATGTTACTTATGGACTTTTCGCTCATGTATTCAATGGAGAATCATCTGATTGACTTGCGATTGCACCACTGAAGGTGCAGTTTATGTTTTATACCTTACTCAAATAAATTTGATTATTGCGGCAAAAAGCTTATTCGAATAATCAGGTAAATAATTGTGGAATCACATCTTATTGCTCACCAGTAGTGTGAACGGTGTTCAGAAGTTCGTTTATGTTTTTCTTGAAAACATTTTCTGATGCCGCGACTCAACAATAATGTGCTTCACTTCAAATTATAGTGTGCCTCCCATTTTCAAAATCTGTAGACTGCCTACTATATTATTTCAAAATTCAGTTCCTGGGTACATTCATCCCTCTGTGATATGATGTTACAGGTTAATGGTACTCTTGATTTTTCAAGAGAAAATTGAGGACGTTGGTCAAATTATTTAACTACACAAATTTGTCATCATCTTTGTGAAACAGAAAATGAAGGTCATTTATCCAGTGCATTCTATTTAAAATGATCACATAACATTGATGTTTGTCATGATTATATGCATCAATCTGGATTTCCCCTCAGAACGTATGCCTTTAACCACTTGAACCCTGGTGGTATTTCCATGTCAGTTCAATGGAAGCAATTAGAAGAGTCAAATATTATTAGGGGTAGACCAATTATTTTCAATGTGCAGCCTTGGGGCTGCACGTTGAAAATATTGATTGGTCGACCCCACACTTTAACTTAGCAGCCATCCTACTTAATGAAGCTATGCTGTATCATGTTCCTGGACTCGAAAAGTAGCCTCTCATGTTCAAAAGGATTAATGTGATAATTGATAAGCATGTTAGTCAAGCAATGCATTTCCTTGCTTTGATTATGTTGTGTGTTGACACATCATTTCATCGTGTTTAGAATTAAAGGAAAAACACCATCTTGACCAATACTGCTCAAAAGAAAGTCACCTGTGGGACAGGTAACATTTTTACCTAGCATCAACAAAAATTATCAGTCATCAACAGCTGCACATTTCGAGGTTTGACAGGCTTGGCAATTTCAAGAGTGCGATTTTTTAGCTCTCCTTACTGCCCTCCTGAAAGAATTATGGAGAGCGAAAAATTGCCCTCCTAAATATTTTGGTCTGGGATGATTGAGATTACATGTATTATGCTCACATTAAATTTTTGTTGTAAAGCAAAAATGTAATTTAACTTCGAAGTCACATAACATCACGTAATTTCATTTTGAAAGTGGTTTAGTGGTAAAAGGTAATCATTTGACGCAAAATGGGTCACAGCAATATTTTTTTTTCTGGCAGTTTCAAGTTCAACAACTTACATCACAGTTTGAGGGGTAATTATTCAAGGAATATTGACACTATAATATACTACCATTACTACTATCCTGTCACTTGAAGCACTTGCACCAGGATGTGACTGTAGATTCAAGCAGACCTGTTGTCCAAGAAAGTCATTCGCCTACCACTACCACCTTCAACCCCCCTTGGGGGGGGGGGGGGGGGTTGAAGGTGGTAGTGGTAGGCATATGACTTATTGGACAACAGGTCTGGGTACACACACAGGTCTTGTCAAGTGTGTGTTCAATTGTTGAGTGAGACATCTAGATGTCTAAGAGATTTCGCTTTACCTTAGTAAAGTTAATAAAATCACTGATGTAGTCTGTTGGTTTCAGTTTCAATGAGTTCGTTCAACTGGATACTTAAAATGCTGTGTAAAGCTAATTGCTCTCCTAAGCTGATTGAGGAGAGCGATTTTTTGCCCTCCTGCATTTTTCAGAATGCCAGGCCTGGTTTGATGAGCTACAAACACTTTTTAACCATGTTCAGATTTGAGCATTGAGACACCTAATAACTGTTGGCAGCAGACGTATTAAATGACACCCTGATGGCTTTAGTATTATTGGGAAAGGAGTTTATTCATCTAAAATGTCACATGCAATAATCAGGTTTCATAATGATCTGTCAGCTTATTTTTTCATAGTCTGCACTCATAGCCCCTATAATATACCATTAAACTGCAGCAAACACAGGGTGATGTGATATGCAGCCATCCAAAAGGGGGACACTGACCTATACCTTCACATTCTAGACCAAATAGGAACTTTAGGAGCCATAAAGTAAATCTCATGTATATGGACCACGGGTAGTATACCCCGTGGTCCATGAGCTGCAGGTTTGCTTGTTGGATTGTCACACTGCTACAGGTGTAGCAACTATGGCTGTATATGTCCACCTATTGAAGGGCTACATACCAAATCAGCAAGTATATACCCTACACTGCCACAAGTAGTAGGATGGCTGCGTAAAAATGCTTAGATTATTTTGTTCAATTACATCACAAACTGCACCGACCAATTCTCTTTAAGTCCTCTCCTGATTCTTGCAAGACATGTAGCTAAAATTTGAACAGAAATTCAACACAAATTCCATATTTCCATAACACACTGAAAAAGAACAACCAATTGTCCACAACTATCCAGGCTCCAGAGAAAGAAATTGCAGTATTACATTATTTTCCAGGAGTTTTCATAGCCTGTATGAACTCTGCGTAATCAAATTATTACCATGATCAATCAGAATTTTCCATGATGTAATCCACTTTGTCATGGACTCGCTTACAACCTGTGATGGAGAATAAATTTAGTTCAGGTGGGAAATATGATAACTGATCGGCTACCTCTGTGACTTTATCCTCGTCGATCTCATATCTGTATTTGTAGTATTTTTTGTGTATTAAGCTGTCTCTTATGCAGTCCTTGATGTGTTTTCTCTCCAGTGGTAGGAAAGGAATGTAAGCTGTCACCAGGTGTTTGGTTATCAAACTACTATGCCACATTCCAGCTGTGATGATAGAAAAATAAGATATTTATTATTATGTTCATCAGAAAGATACTGCTAGAAGCCATATTCTTCAATATGTAGTGTACGAAATATGCCCGTACACAACTGCAAAATAATTCTGAGAATGTTACTGAATTATCTGGCTAGCAGTGTTCACAAAAATCACCATGCGAATCTAATTATTATTTCAATTTTTGCCTTCAAAACATAACTTATGAACCCTCATTGGGACGAGGTCTTTCGGGATTCTCCCAATGAGGAAACAAAAGCCATGTTTTGAAGGCAAACACTGACATTATTTAGTTTTTCAAGAAATGTGTTTGCAAGTGTTCTTGTTCTGTTATTAGGGTCCTGCAAATATTCGAGATTTGATTCAATATCGATATCATACGTCTGCTTCAAGATCGATCCCGAATCAGTCTCAAGATTTGATTTTTTCGAATCTCTCATACTAACTTCAATTTGTTAAATTTCCAACAAAAATTGGATAATACTGGCATTAGGCAATTCAATCATGTAGGCTCAATTCAATTTCATATTTAATTGAGTAATTGACAAAGGCTAATTTTACCAAGAACATTATCCACAGTTTTAGTTTTTGAAGGCTTAACTTGTTACTATTCACGTTCTTAAGAACGTGAACAGTAGCAAATCAAGCCTTCAAAAACTTCTATTTTGTATTGGTACTAGGGCCTGTCGAAGCTTCGATATTCGATTCGTTTTAAAATCCTAAAGTGGGTTCAATTCGATTCAAAATCTGCATTGCTATTCGGAAGTGGATTGAATATCTGCAATTTCCCCAAAATGCCGCAATTATATATTTGTATTACCATAAATCGCCTTCACTACCATTGGTTTAATCATTGATTCGCCAACAATAGCTCATGTGAAGGGGAAATAAACAAGAGGTCCCAAGGGGCCTGAGAGCACACACCTGACACTGACAACTATCAACCGAGGGTCCTGATTTGAACAAACTTGCATCTGCCCCATTAAGAAAACCATATACCAAATATCAGAACAATCTGACTGGTGGATCTGAATTTTTTTTTTTTTTTTAAATATTCCTCATATTGAACTAAGTTATAATTCGGGCTCCCATAGGGAGCCCAAATATGAACCTAGGGACTTGGCTTTACCAAATTTGAATCTCACCTCCCTAACGATACAGTATACCTAATATCAAAAGATTCTTACTGGTGGATGTGAAGAAGAAGATTTTTAAAGAATGTTCCTCATATTGAACTAAGTTATAATTCAGTTTCCCACAGGGAGCTCAAATATGGACTCAGAGACTTGGCTTGAACAAACTTGAATCACACCTCTCTAAGGCTGCTGTATACCAAATATCAAAACATTCTGACTGCTGGATCTGAACAAGAAGATTTTCAAAGAAAATTCCTCATATTAAACTAAGTTAGAATTCGGGCTCCCGCAGTGAGCCCAAATATGAACACGGAGACTTGGCTTGAACAAATGTGAATCTCACCCCTAAGGATGCTGCATACCAAATATCAAAAGATTCTGATTGGTGGATCTGAAGAAGAAGATTTTTAAAGAATAATCCTCATACTGCACTAATTTAAACATTTGGGCTCCCATAGAGAGCCCAAATATGGACCCAGGGATTTGATTTCAACAAACCTGCGAAACAATCTTGAAAAGATGTTATATGTGAAATTTGAAAGCTTTTGGAGCAGTGGTTTGGGAGAAGAAGTGTCTTGAATGTTTTCCCAATTACCCACAGTGTTAAAAAATGCTGACTCAGCATTTTTTCAAAGTCCCTGAAAGAACCCTATGATAAAACCGATATCAATTTTTTTTTATTTTTACCATTCCATCCTGTTGGTCCTAAGGAAGCTTCACACCAAATAAGAATTCTCAGTGCCATGTAGTTTTTGAGATATGGGCATTTGAAATGTTTTCTATTTTTAGTTTCTGTGGTTCCCAGGGGGCATTTTGAAAAAAAGTTTTGGCCAAAAATCAAGTACCGTACTTATGACCCATTAATACTTCATATCAAATTTGGTTCAAATTGGCCTCTCGGTTTGGAAAATAGAAATTTTGGGAGGAGCAGAAATTCTTGTCCCTCCCATAACAACGACAAATAATGCCCCTCGAACTTCTTTTGAACAATTTTGAGTCTACACCTCAAAAGGAAGCTGTATACCAAATTTCAAGTCTCTGCTACAGCTGGTTCATGAGAAGAAGATTTTTTAAAACATTGAGGCATTTTGGCCCCACCCCCTCGTCAATATGAGTAGAAACCCAATTTGAAGAAAAACCCAAATGCCCCTATATAACCACCACTAATGTGAAATTTAATTAAAATGTGGCCAGTGGTTTGGGAGAAAAAGACCCAAATACCACTTTCACGACGGACAACGGACAAAACGTGATCAGAAAAGCTTCACCCTGACGTTCAGTTAGGTGAGCTAAAAACAAACACACATTTCAGAAAATGTCTTTTCATGCACATCCCAGCAATGCAGTTTAACAAAGTCAGATATGACCTGATTGATTTAAAATCAGAGGTTATTGTGTGACTTTATTAGCTGAGTGGATTTTCAGTAACTTGAGATCCTAGACTTAATCATGGCCTGCATTATTGCAGTTCTTCCACATTATTGTCTACCAATACTAAGTCTGCTTTTGGCCAATGCGGAAGAACCATGTGAACATGGGCCATGATTAAGTTAACCCGGACATTGTTACTGACGCATGTGCAACAAATACATAATACCTATCCCTTCTGTTTACATGATACAAAATTGCAAATGCATATCTTATAAAAGTTTAGATCATACAAACAGCACATTTCAACATATCGAAGACATTAATCTCAGAGAGTTCAAGACATAAATTATGTTGAGAGCCTACTTTATATGTTGACATTATCGTTGTGTCGGCACAATTGAGTATGTACCATCAATGTTGGTGTTTTGTCACAATAGTTTGCGGCATGAACAGTCGTGATGGTATTCGATTCGAAATTCGATTCGATGTAAAATCCATGGCCTTATTGGATTCGATATTCAATTCGAGCAAAAACGGTATTTGCTGGGACTTACTTGGTACAATATGAAATGACCTGTCTCTAAGATTCAATTCAAGATTCGATTGGATATCGACATCAGACATGATTCAATTCGAGATTTGATTCGAAAAAAAAAATGTGTGATTCGCAGATCCCTATCTGTTATTATTATTATTATTTACTGGTCACAAATTTATGCACAATGGCTAATCATGATCGCAACATGGAGATAAAGTCAGGTTTAGTCAATCATTTTTATCCATGTTGCCCATTTTAGAGGTCTTCTACCTCAAGATTTGGTGACTGGGTCCTATTTACCAGTTAAACAAGCACTGTTTCACTTCCCGGGGTTCCCACGGGGGTCTTGTTCTATTAATTTTGTCCCCTATAAGTATGATATCATGAACTTCTGCTGAACAACCTTTAAGATTAAGGGTGTCATCGGCATGCACATTGTCATTTTCATCAGTATTGATGAAAATGACAAAGTTCATGATGATTACACCCTTAACCCTTTACCCAACGAATCGGCCGCATCCGCCCGCGTAATATGCAAATTCAGCAGTTTAAAAAAGATTATTTTTCAAAAAATTTCAACAAAACCATATCATGTGACCCCATCGTTGGGACGAGCTCGTTGAGCTCATTCCAACAAGGGGTCACATGATATGGTTTTGTTGAAATTTTTTGAAAAATTTGACAAAATGATATTTAAAAAATTAAATTTTGATATCGTCTGCGTTGGGTAAAGGATTAATCCATTACCTAACATTAATAGCAGACAACATTTGAGAAAAGCTGAAAAAAATGTTTTGCCCCAAAAATACAGATTATGATTCTTCATTGGAATGAGCTCAATGACTGCATTCCAATGAAGGGTCATTTCTCTTTAGCATTTTTGAGGCAAAAATTGAAGAAAAAAATGAAATTAGAATGAATAGTGATTTTTGTGAATAATCCGCGCCATTAAATTAGTTAATAATTCTTTGTCCATCTGCTTGTTTGTCTCAGTTCTTGGCCTTGATTATCCTTGGGCTCCCAAATGCTGAACCCTTGCTTGGCACTATCATTCCTCCTCCCAACACCCAGAAATGGACGCTTTAATGCTATCTCATATAGAGCCTTGTGAAGCTTCAAGATTCGATTCAATTTCTAATCTTAAGTTGATTATCAGTTCGATTCAAAACTGGTTGCTGAGTCTTTTCATAGGAATACTATAAGTTACAGGACGTTCAGGTGGCGGATACAGTATCATATGAGGCGAGGTGAAAACAATATTGGACGAGGCAGTACGCCGAATCCAATATTGTTTTTGCCGAGCCTCATATGACACCGTATCCACCACCTGAACGTCCTGTAACGTATTTATTATGCCAGCGAAAACAAAATAACAATCAAATTTGAATGCCGGCACATTTTCAAAACTGGTGCAAAACGCTATGTAAGTTGTAACAAACGTGCACAGTTGTCGCCTTGTTTTTGTATAATTTCCTTGACAACACAGACAACAGCGATAGACGCTTTTCTTCGTACTGTCACTTTGTCTTGAGTGTGCAGAAAATGTTCGAAACGGCTGATTTTATAGAATTCGAACAAAATAAATGTATCTCGTATCTTTTCCTTCATAGCTGTGATTCATTTCTTACAATTTCATTATAGTGCAGTCGCTATTTTTAAAAACGAGAGGAAATGAGACATATAGACATGGAGGGATGTTTGATTGATCCGTTATTGGTAGATCGAATACAGTAGTATTTCTCACTTCAAATAATTAAATATACATTTAGAAAATAAATTTCACAATAAATTTATTATAAAACGAGACAAAATGAGACATATAGACACGAAGGGACGTTTGATTGTACTGCAATTTCTTCAGTATGGATATAAAAGCACCGCAAGGTGAGGAATTTCCACGTCGAAACAAAATGGCGGTACTGACCTAATACGAGTTTCGTATTAGGTCACATCGGGCTGCAGGTGACCCAATACGGCTCAGTACCGTCCCAGTATTCGGGGGCTGTAATTGGCGAATTTCATTAGCTGGCATAATAAAGCTTGGTATCAGTCCTCTTCATCTTCTCACAAAATGCACAGTTCAGATGGAAATCGTACATAAATAAAGTTGAAATAAAAGATTGAGCGTAACTTCTGCTATATTAACATAACATCTGCATTCATGCCACAAAGCATGCTAATTCCAGTATCACGAGTCCCTACCACTGTAAAATGCAAATATAAAGTTTCCAAGCAATGGTAACGATAAACTATAATCCTTACAGGGTAATATTCCAACTCCGTCATCAAGGCATGCCTTCCACTATTTTATCAGCCGGACTTGAGCCATCACTGTCTGAACAAATCAGGTTTATAGCACCCAACCCCCATCGGTTATCTACAAAGGCATGCCTCGATGATGTAGTTGGATTATTTTATCAGTTGGGACTTGAGCCATCACAGACAGAACAAATCAGGTTCACAGCAACCAACCCCCATCGGTTATCTCCAAGATGCCACTGATCCAACTGGAGGTTTGATACGATTTCAAATAATTGGTGTGGTTCAATCTGAGATTCGATTTGAATGGAAAATGTGTCATTTGCAGAGCCCCAATCCCATACTTCTTTCTTCCAAATTTCACTAATCAGCAGACTAACTCTCTCCTCGGTATCACCCAATAACCACCTGTAATTCATTCCGCCATCCTGTTTCCTCATTACACTGCAGGTGAATCCTATCCTGTCAGACTAATATTTTAAGACATTCTATGAGACAGTGTTCCAGTGTCTCCAGACCACCACTCGCAAATTGCACATTTGGCAATCTTTGTCACAGTCTTTCCCAATTTTATTGGAACTATACCTTTACACTGCATATAAAACCAGGGTTTGCTTTCTGAACAAAGGGCAAGGCCTGAAATAAGTCCTCAAGATTTGAGGGTCGGGGTCTACTTGAGGCTGATTTTTAAACATGCCTTAATAGTTTAGTTTTGTTTTGAATTTTTGTCAGGGCTGGAAAAACAGCCCCGACAGAAGCACTCTCAGGACAGATCTCGGGGCCTGGGCTGATCAGACCCGATAAAACCCTGTAAAACTATATATATAATTTTGACTACATGCTTCGTCGGCATTTTTATTTAGTGAATATTCAAGGCTCTTCAAGGCCTCCTGACACACTTTTCAGGATTTCAAGGCCTTGAATGACCCTTAGTCATATTCAGGGCCATTCCTTGAATCCAAGGCCCCACAGAAACCCTGTGGTATTACATTATTTTATAGTTGTGCAATTTCTGAGACAAGTGAATGTAAATACAAACAAGTGAGGGTCCAAAAAGAGATGACCAGAAGCAGTGAGAAAAAGTGAAGATGCAAGGCATGCCAACATAAATTATCAGGCATGGCATTCTTAATCAATGCAGGAGGACTAAAAATCGCTCCCCTTGCATGGCCTAGGGGAGAGATTAGCTCTCCTCAAGCTTACTATTAATTAATTCTGCCCAGATGGCATTATACACTTTATTTGGTGCTGCAAACAAGGTCATCTCTGTGAGGCGGCAACACTGCCCCACCCACACCCCTGGGCCTTCGCAATGCCCGGAGGTGTGAGAGGGGCAGTGTGGCCATCTTACAGAGACCACTAACAAATCAGAGATCTGAAAAGATGTGGGTTTTAGGAATATTCTGTTATGGTATTCATTAGTTTCTAAGGCAAGTAGGGCTAGTTTTGCCCTCTTTAATTTTTCTAAGGTGAGCAATAGGCAAGCGAATAAATCGCTCTCCTGAAAATGCCAGGCCTGAATTATGATGACAGGGAATTGACTTTAGATAAACGCAGAATATGACAATATTCAGAAGAACAGTTGGTGAAAAGAACACGTTTTTAATATTTTCGGTCTGAATGTTTCAAAGTGTTATTAAAAATATTTGGTTTTAACCCTCAAAGGACTGGAGATTTTTATACACTTTTGCTATGCTTTTGAGAATGTGTACTCTGTCTTAGAAATTGTCTCTAGGCCAGTCTTGGCTGCCTACATGGGCAGCCAATACCTAGAAGCAACTTTTAAGGTCCTTGGAATGGAACTTTAAAATTTACCTATTATTCAATGTTGGGGTACCTGAGTCCAGTGACCAGCATGGGGTAAATTGAGGGAGAAGTCACAGCGAAAATAGGTAAAAAACATATATTACTGTGTAACCCTTTTCATCATGTGTACCCTGTCTTTTTCCCATAGGGCAATTTATTAGCTATTGTTTTAAGTATACTCATTGAAACCGTAATGTCTTTAAGACTCATTGTCCTTGTCCCTAGTACCCTTGGCTAGAAGTCTTACTAAGGCCACCACTGACCATTGCCTTCAATACCACTGATACCTTCAGTACCATTGATATGATAGTATTCCATTTAACCCGTAGAACTCTGGATGTTCAACAGAATTTTCTCTAACCACTCTGTTTTTCTCGATTTACTATGAACTTAACCAATTATATCTTGTTTGACAGAGCTCACAGAGCTCTTTCAAACAAGGTATATTTGGTTAAATATAAAACTGCATTATGGGAAATATTTGCTGCTGAAAACCTTACCATTTTGACATCAGAGTGTAGAGAGTTAATCATGCAACTTAACTACGAAAATAGTTTCAAACACTTCACATGATAATTGTATTAGGCCTCACTCTACAAACACTTTAACCAACACACATGATATCAAAATTTATTATTTTAATTATTGTATTTTAAAAATTTTCAAAAAATATCAACAAGACCATAGCATATGACCCCTCATTAGAACGAGTTGGGTGAGCACGATCCAGTGAGGGGTAACATCATATAGTTTGGATGAAAGTTTTTGAATTTTTTTTTTTTTCAACTAATTTGTAAAATGATGCAGCCGATTTATTAGGTAAAGGGTTAATTCACACATGTCTGGTCCTAGTACTGCTCCCACCACACCCATAATGCTAAAAAAGAATTTTTCCTATCAGATACAAATTTTCACCATCTGGATTGAAAAAGAACAGGTCTTGTGATCATACAATTGTGTAACCTGTATGTAGCCTGAGCGATCGCTCCTGTAATTCTGGAAAGCCTAATTAAACATTATTTTTTGAGTTCTCAACATGTGAAGAGCATTTGTGAAATCTTCAAGTCAGATATCTCACTGCAACAACAGAATGGTCCCTTTGAAAATTTCAAAATACATTTCACAAAACTTTTTAAGGGATGAAATGAGGATTGCAAAAAAAACCACGAGGCCCCAAGTGGCCTTAATCGCTCACCTGACAAAGTGGTTCAAAGAAGTATTTTGTGTCACATTCAGTTTGTCATGGATCATTAACACTACAGAGGAATGAAGTCATGAATTTATTCATAACTCTTGTGGCCATGTCAGATGATTATTATCATATGTCTTCCTGACTGCTTCCAATTCTATCAGCTGTAGAAAGCACTGCCAAACTTCCAAGGGTTGTTATGTCACTGCAGTTTTAAAAGCAAATGTTAAGGTAAAATACTAAGAAATGGATTTGAACAACTTTGAACTTAACCTCCCCCTCCCTGCATCCCCCCCCCTTTATATAGAGCGTACATGTTAAGCCAGGGACTCAAATTTAAGAAGCTTGAATCTGATAGCCCTAGAGATATTATATACCAAATATGAAAGGATTCTGACTAGTGGATCTGAAAAAGAAGATTTTAAAGAAATCTCCCCATATTGGACTAAGTTAAAATTTGGGCTCCAATAGAGAGTTCAAATATTAACCCAGCAACCCGACTGGAACCAATCTGAGCCCCCAAGAGATGTTATATACCAAATATGAAAGCATTTTCATTGGTGGATCTCAAGAAGATTTTTTAAAGAAATTGCACTAAGTTAAAATTTGGGCACCCATAGGGAGCCCAAATATTAACTTAGGAACTTGATTTGAACAAACCTGAATCTGACTCCCCTACAGATGTTGTATACCTAATACCAAAAGATTCTGATCGGTGGTTCTGGAGAAAAAGATTTTAATTTTTTTTTTTTTAAATATATGGGTACTATCAGAGTTATGCCACTTGTGGTTCCCTCTGTGGGCGTGGCAACTTTATTTGAACAAACTTGAATTGACACATGACAAGGGACATGCACACCAGATTTGGATCAATTTGGTCCAGTAGTTTCTGAGGAGAAGACGAGAATGTAAAGTTAATGCCAAATGGACAGACAATGGATGGACGACGGCCAAAAAGTGATCAGTAAAGCTCTTCCGAGCTTTGCTCAGGTGAGCTAAAACCCTTAGAGGTCAAAATCGAAATTAAGGCAACCTGAAAAAGGGCTACCTTAACTTCTTGCAGACAACATTTACAAGAAAATGCTTTTTAGACTTTTTCAGTGACCAAATACCAAAGTAGTAGTGTTATGCTCAGGGTTTATTCCGACTAATTAACTGGCAGATTTCAGGGTCAGTTGATGTAATAAATTTGTCGATGTTGTCAACACAAGACTTGAAAAATCAGGGGTGAATGACTTCACAAAGTTAAATGAAAATTCTGGTGCTTAGGCTATTAAAAAAAAAAGTTAAAAAATTTATAGTAATTTATATATTTTTTATACTTACCAATATACCAGACTTAGCTGGTGCTAACTCTAATATTCTAGGGCCAAACACAAATTTTGCACCCCCCCCCCCCCCCCCAAAATCCCCCA
Source organism: Pictodentalium vernedei (assembly GCA_031216915.1). Lineage (NCBI taxonomy): Eukaryota > Metazoa > Mollusca > Scaphopoda > Dentaliida > Dentaliidae > Pictodentalium > Pictodentalium vernedei. Next base: position 726,920,845 of record CM062297.1, on the reverse strand, counting down.
AATTTGCATCAAAATCCAAAAATTAGATATCCCATGTGGTCCTCCATACTTTTATCCACTGCGCATGCGCAGTAGTCAAGGAAGTCCGAAATTGGAGCCAAATCCTCATTCTTACAACCAGTGCCTGGTAAGTGTTATGTAATCAGCGGGGTGGTATGAGTTCCCAACTCATGGGAGGGCCATGCCCATCTGGGTCAATGGTAAGTATAAAAAATATATAAATTACTATAAATTTTTTAACATTTTTATACTGTACCAATGACCCAGACTTAGCTGAACAGAAAAAAGGCTGGAGGGCCTAGGACATAAAGGAAAATCCAAAAGGCTCAATTACATGTAAACAGAATTATCCCCTCAAGGAGAAGAGAACAGGTTTTACATGTATCTTTCTTGTTTGTACCAAAAAAGAATGACACAATACCATTCCGTAATTGAGCACAATAACATCAATGATCTCTATTAACATCCAGTATAACCCATTATACTAATCTTTTTAAAGGAAAGCCAATAAATAAAGATAGTCCAGAGAATGGGACTCTTTATACTCATTTAAAAGTGTCCGAGGATTGTATATTAGCACTCCTATGACACGTGACATATACAAATGCTTCACACCGAGCTACACTTTAAAAATGTTACATAAATGAGATTGACATTAGCTTTACACTTTAAAACCATCCCGGCATCGACTCGGAATTACTGATTCCAGAGAAGGTATTTCCCTTGTTTTTCACTACAAAGCAGGTGATATAAGGGAACACCATCTCCCCCCTGCCCTTGCCCTTGCTCTGGGCCAAATACCCCAGAACGAAGAGGGCAGCAGGACAGAGTCACTACCGGAACAGAAAGCCTGCATAACTATAGTTGCAACTGTTTAGTGGACAACATTCTGAGCAACAGATAACGGACCTAAACATCGAAGGTTGCCCGAAATGGACTCAATATTTCTAAGATAAAAATTTGTGAACATGGAAGGCTGAGACCAATATGCAGCCTTCATCAAATCGGTAATAGCAACACTATTAGCATAAGCCCAAGATCTAGACAGCGCTCTTACTTCATGCTCCGAAATCTTAAGCACAGACTGCTGAGTTGAAGATAATTTTTCATAAGCAGTACAGATAGTTAATTGAATCCATCTTGCAATAGAATGGACTGCAATGTCCTTTCTATTAGGCAGCAGAGACAGAAAGAAACGCTTATGTCCCTTTCTGATAAACTCAGACCTACGTTTGTAAATACGCATGGCTCTAACTGGACAGAGCAAAGGCCTATGACTGTCTGAAGACGGAAGAGCCTTAATAACAATAGGTTCAGGATACTTATTAGGAGCCCGATTCTTAGCCAAAAATCCAACATTAGTAGTTAAAGTAATAGTATTACCAACACTACGATAGTGAGAATCATCAACTGATAGTGCATGAAGCTCACTAACTCTTCTGGCAGAAGAGAAGGCTAAGAGAAAAGCTGTCTTATAAGATAAGAATTTGAAGTCCACTGTATCAAGTGGCTCAAATGGAGCTTCTTTTAGCTTCAGAAGAACCCAAGCTAAATTCCACTTAGGAATTAACCTAAGGGTTCTAGGTCTATTTATCGAAAAGTTTTTCACTAACTTAGATAAAGAGACATTAGATCCAATCTGTAACCTATCATGATGAGCATAGGTATCCGATAGCACAGACCTATAACCCTTAATGGTTATTGGCTGCAGTTTGATCTCGTCAAACATGTATACCAGAAAATTAGCAATGTCTGGAATGGAGGGATCATAAATATCAATAGAATGATCCCTACACCACCGATAGAAAACCTTCCACTTAGCAGCATAATTTAGCGAAAAGGAGGTCCTCCTACAGTTAGAAATTGCATCCACTGCTCGTCCTGTAAGATGCTTGCCATGCAAGAAGGACCACACAATGGAAATACGTGAAGGTTGAGACCTTGCGGGTTGTGATGCAGTGTGAATGATTTCCCCTGTGAAAGAAGGTCCTCCTGTGGAGGAAGCTTCCGCAGAATGTCCCACAACAGACACCTGAGTAGATTTATCCATGGTCTCTGGGGTGACAGAGATGCTACCAACAGAATCTTGCAGTGAGATTGCTTGATTTTTAATATCTGCTGAATCAACAGAGCTGGAGGATACACGTATCCTATCATTCCATCCCAAGAGATCAAGAGGGCATCTACTGCAAACGCTCGAGGATCTGGGCATGGCGACACATACGTCTGCAACTGACTGTTGAGATGCGTTGCAAATAAGTCTATCATTGGACGATCCCATTGGTAGCAAATCTGATTGAATACTCGTTTATTGAGAGTCCATTCTGACGGTAACATGCAACCTTTCCGAGAAAGGGAGTCTGGTAGAACATTCAGATGACCCGGAATATGACGGACAGATAAGAGAACTTGATGCTCTAGGACAAACAGAAGAATCCTTTCCATTAAATTGAATAACGGAATGGAATGAGTGCCTCCTTGGTTCCGAATATACGCTACTACTGTCGAATTGTCGGACAGAATTTGAACATGCGAATTCTGAAGAACGTTCATCCACTGGCGTAGCGCAAGCCAAATTGACATCATCTCTTTGATGTTTATGTGCTTGTTTAGGAACTGCAGATCTCAAAGACCCTGGCATCTCGAATCTGTTGGGCTCAGAGTAGCAACCCAACTTGTTTGACTCGCATCCGTCATTATCGTAAAACTCGGATCCGGCAGTTGCAGTGGTACTCCTCGAGTTAACCACTGAATATCTGCCCAAGTCTGAATCTCTTGTTTCACTTGATTCGACAAGACGATGTTCGTTTCGAGCGAATGAGTCTTCACACTCCAATTCTGAGTAAAAAATATCTGGAGTGGACGAGTGCGTAGCCGCCCCATCGGAATAAGATCCGCAGCGGCTCCACACAAACCTGTCAGTCTCATGAATTCTCTCGCTGTTACTACATCTGAGTGAAGACAAAAGCGAGCGTAACAACTGACTAATTTCGCTCTGGTTAACGGCAGACAAACGAGATTGTTGTGTGTCTTGAAGCTCATTCTCAAGTGGGTAAATGACTTGGATGGCACTAGATCCGACTTCTTTTCATTTACTATGAAACCGAGACGTCGGAGCAGTTGAAGCAGACTCTGAAGATCGTCCTGAATCATTAACTCGTTAACCTCTGAAGAATGTCGTCCAAGTAGGCCGACGTTACTACAGACGAATGAGCTCGGAAATGAGTAATTACCGAGTTCATTATTCGAGTGAATGCCCAGGGTGCTAGATTCAGACCAAAGCACATCGCTCGGAACTGATAAACAACTCCTAGGACAGCGAAGCGAAGATACTTTCTGAACGCTGGATGTACCATGACGTGAAAGTACGCATCTTTGAGATCTATGCTCGCAGCATAATCGTTCACTCGAATGCTCACTCTGACTGATCGGATGGTCTCCATATAAAATTTTGGAGCCACGATCAGCTTGTTTATCCAGCTCAGATCTATGCTGGACGAAATGAGCCGTCTGGTTTTGGAACCAGAAACAGGTGACTGTAGAAACCTAGAGATTCCTAGTTTTCTACGACCTCTATAGTGTTTTTGTCCAGAAGAGATTGAACTTCTGATAGAAGCGATTCTCTCTTCTGAACATTTGATGGAAGCTGAGTCCAACGTGGACTTCGAGTTAACAGAGGTTTTTCCTTGAAGGACAGTTTTAGACCTTCGGAAATAACCCCTTACACCCATGGGTCATCTGTAATTGACAACCAATTGGTTTAGAATCTCAACAGCCTTCTGCCGACAGGGATGCAATAGAGGTTTACACCATCACCTCCTGGCCCTGCAAGGCTTGCGGGAGGAGAAACCACATCCTCCTCGACCTGTACCTCGTCCAGTCAGCATAGCGGCGTCCGGCTGGTTATCTCGGCCAGCATAACGGCCGCTACCTGAGTCGCTAGTAAGACGTAGAGGCTTTCTTAGATCCTCTATAGGAACTTCCCTTGGGAGTATTCGCCCCCGAAGCGCCTGCCTTACTCCTCTCTGCTGAGTCTGACTTTTTACAAGCGGATTTAAAAATCAGAGAATCCGAAGCTTTCTTAGTAATCTGATCATAGATAATAGAAAGCATTCCGTCGAAGAGAAGCTCTCCGGAGACCGGAGCGACTCGAAGAGAGTTTTTCACCTTACTATCCACTCTAGTGGATGCAGCCAGGGCAGCATCACGTCTGACTAACTCCAGATTTGCCACTGAAAGGGTGGAGTTATACGTAGAATATGCTACAGCCCGTGAAAGAACTCTTAAGGAAGTTTGAACATCCTGGAATTCTTTCCCTTCGAGACGTAATGATAACGCTCTGGTAAGGTGATCTGCATAAGATAATGCGTCTAAATTAATTCTATTAGACGAGATTGTTATCTTCAGGAAACTGGAGTTAATAGACATGGACGCCAGCAATGACAACTCCAAGTCTTCTGCCTGGTCATCCAAACACAGAGGAACTCTCGGCACGCCATGTCCTGCCATTTCAAATCTATTTCTTGAATTTATGAAAGGCAGCTGTATAGCGCTAGGCGATAAGAAACCAGATTTGCCAGTCTTAGAGGCTAGATTGAATATAGCGTCATTCAATAGTTCATATGTCTGTGTGACATTTCTGGACTGGGTCGGAAACTCAGAGACAGTGTCCCTATTCCGGCCGAAAAAGTCTGTGTCCAGTGACGCTATCAGTCTCTTATCCGGTAAGGGAGCATTTTGGTCCGGAGGAACAACATCTGGAAGGTGTTGCCGGATGAAATCTACGGCCACCTTATGTTGTTCGGAAAGGGAAAATTCCAGCTCCGCTGATTCCCTTCGCCATCCGACTGGACCATATGAGATTCTCGGTCATCCCTTTCTGACTCTGCAGGGGAGCGAACCGACCAAGCTTCCTCAGACAATTCCTGTTCCGAAAAAGTTTCTGATGGCTGCTGGGATGCTGCAATGAGTTGAGCTATCTGTGATAGCAAGTCCGTCACAGAGGCCTGTGGAGCCGCGGTCTTACGTGATTTAGCCGCTGGGAGCTCCTGGGATGTTGATTCCTGCATACTTCTTTTATGCAAACGTCGCGACTGGTAAGGCCTCGAGTCCTTGGCTACCGGATGACGTGACCTGATCGACGTGGAATCCCTGGTCGGTGAAGCAGGCTGTATATCGGAAGTCATGTAGCCAAGTTGCAGTCGTGTGTGCTGCCGTGAGGATGAGGAAGCCAATAGACTAGTCGTGCTAGACTGTTTATATGACGGAGCGTCCCGAGGAGTGGACGTATGCTCCGACTGACGAACATTACGTAAACAACATCTGGTCCCAGATGTTGTTGTAAGAGAGAGGGGCCTCTCCCGCTCGCTGTCCGGGCAGACCTGGACGAGCTAGGTACCGGACTAATTGGCTTCCTCTTTTCTATCCTCGGATCCGTCGTCTCCGGGTGTGCGTGATCCATGTTTATAGTGCTCATAACACCCGATCTCCTTTCCTGGACCGCAACAGACGAACCTGGCGTCACAACCATTTTGTGAATGATTGCTTCACCGGGCGAGCTAGCAGGCGACAATGCCGTCCTACGTGGGACCTCTTAGGCATTTGCCGAATTTCATTGAGCACTTTAGCCGCTAGCTCTTCATTTGTCTGCGACGATGGAGGCACACTTCGTGAAGACATCACGGAAACATCACCCTGTTCTTGTTCCTCTGAAAAAGAGACTGAAAAAATAGAGTGACCCTGTGGAGAGAGAACTAACAATATACCGTGACACACGTCTCCCAACGTTTGTCATTCCAATTGGCACACACAGAGCAAGAATTAGTGAGAGTACACTGACTACAAATAATACAATGAGCATGAGAATCAGAGGAAGACTTCCTCGAATTACAATGTGAACAAACTTCTTCATTTTGAAAAAAGTTAAACAGTCATCGTACTCTACTAACCCTTGAAAACAAATATATGATATATAATCCATTATAAACATTTCAAAAAATAATTCGAAAGAAAAAATGTTCGAAAAAATTTTCAAGTTGAGCCAAAGTTCCCAATGGGAACGATGAGCCCAAATGGATCCCAAAAAAGCCTAAGTGTGGACAAAAATTTTAAATCATGTCTACAAATTAATGTTACACTTACAGACAATATTATGTATCTGACTATGAGCAGAACTTAATAGATGACAAGGAATCACAGTCTGAAGTAACCGTTGTCAATGTAAACAAAACTGAATAAAACTGGAAACAAGACTCCAGGCACTGAAAATATGGCCCGAAATCAGTAACCAATTTTAACACTATCCGATGTAAAACAGAGGCTTCCTGAGAAGAAACTGCAGTACATCGGATGGTAGATGCGTTGACTGAAACGCCTAACCACCCTAGGGTGAGGACGTAGCCATGGGGAAAAACAGAATAATCATTCTGTTACCAAGCCAAAACTCCCAAAAAATTTCATTGTAAAATAATTACAAAAATTATGCCAAAAGCATGGGAGAATAGCAAGGGGGGTATTAAGGAAAGGGAGAGACGAAACACTGAACAAACAATGGAAATTTCATAGCAAGAATGAAAATATCAGGCCCATGCCCCGAAATTAGGGAAGATGAAATAATTTTACATAAAAATTATAAGTTACAGCCCTGAACACATCCTTCCACTGTTTCTTCGTCTCATCCTTTTATTTCATCCTCAGATCCACCATTTTTCTCATGATTATGTGTCTGGCATCATTTAAACTGAGATTGTAAGCACAGATATCAGTGTGATGTTACTGATTGAAGGGCCAAACAAAGAATGAGGATTTGGCTCCAATTTCGGACTTCCTTGACTACTGCGCATGCGCAGTGGATAAAAGTATGGAGGACCACATAGGACATCTAATTTTTGGATTTTGATGCAAATTTTGGGGATGGGGGGGGGGGGGGGGGGGTGGGGTGGGGGGGGGGAATTTGTGTTTTGCCCTAGAATATTAGAGTTAGCACCAGCTAAGTCTGGGTCATTGGTACAGTATAAAAATATTCCTTTTTCACAGGAATCACCCAAATCTCCTCTATGACACTATTTTGCACCTGTTGGACAAATATTCAACCAACTATACCTTGTCAAACTAGTGTTGAAATGATTAATGCCATTTGGATTTTTACTAATCGACTAATTGCCAGGTAGTAGTAGAGGATTAATCGACTAGTCGATTATGCAATGTCATATGCTAAACTAAGCAATAAATTCTACAAAACTGTGGTTTTAACTGAATTCATTGGTTGGAGTGGCTTCCAAATTACGATACAATTAACTGGTAGAGTGCTGGAAGCACATATTTGGGCTTTACACTGATGTACAGGGACTGTAATATAAGGGCCTCATACTCCGTGGATATGCTTCATATTATCTTCGAAGTGAAATTATTTAGTCTGTGTAGATTTGCCTTGTTACAATTTATGGGGGAGTGCCTACAGGCACTCTCCCATAAATTGTAACAAGGCAAAGACATGTGAACAAATTTTGATGGTCAAAAATAATTTAGCACTCTACCAGTTAATGGGTCTAACTGCACGACATTATGGAAGCCGATGCCTCCATGTCCTTACAACCAAACAACCAGCGCCAACTTTTCCCCCAAATTCCCTTGTATATTGTAGTCTAATAAGAAATTTCTGCACTTTGTTATTGTGCTAAAAACTTTGAAAGCAAAAAACAGGTCACTGAAGAAGTGTACTCTGATGACGTGATTGTTCCATGACCTGCATAACTTAATCAACCCCCAATGAAAAGCTAGACAAACTATAAACAATAGCCTTATTGAATATTAAATACATCACATGATCAAACAGTGCGATTTGTTTGGTCAGTATGTGCACTACGTAATGCGAGTTGTAAAACTTCATTCAGTAGTAAATATCATTATGTGACATTTTGTTTTCTGACCGATCTTATTACAGCAACATTTACCCAAAACAAGAACGCGTTGAAAAAGCATGAACCTCTGTAGAGAGCTTTTAGTTCCAATGTAGAAGTGTGAGTGCAATAGCGCACCTCAAATCGAAAGCACTGAATTAATTTTAATAAAATTAAATTTCTTAAAGTTACACAAAGTGGAAACTTAAGGCTTTAGAGAATGCACTCAGGCGACTAATCGGTTAATACCTATTTTCAGAACTGTTTTGTAAATAAACAAAAGCAAGAGGCCAAAGGGGGCCTGAGGCTTTTGCCCACCTGACATGGTAGCCTAAATATGAACCCAGGAAATTGATTTGAACAAGTTGCATCTGCCCCTCCTAAGAAAAGCTTATACCAAATATCAAAAGATTCTGACCAGTGGATCTAAACAAAAAAAGATTTTTAAAGAATATTCCTCATACTGAACTAAGTTAAAATTCGGTCTCCCACAGGGAGCTCAAATATGAACCTTGGGACTTGGCTTGAACAAATTTGAATCTCACCTCCCTAAGGATGCTGTATATCAAATATCAAACAATTCTGATTGGTGGATCTGAAGAAGATTTTTAGAGAATATTCCTCATATTGCACTAACCTGAACATTTGGGCTCCCATAGAGAGCCCAAATATGGACCCTGGGATTTGATTTCAACAAACCTGTGAATTAATCTTGCAAGTTCTGGAAAAGTACCCTATGATAAAACCGATAGCAATTTTTTTTTTTTGACCATTCTTTTCTGCTGTTCCTAAGGAAGCTTCACACAAAATAAAATTATCAGCGCTGTGTAGTTTTGGAGATATGGGCGTTTTAATTTTTTTCTATTTTTAGCTTTTGCGGTTCCCTTGGGGTGACAGGAAAATCTTTGGGGGCATAAATTAAGTAGTTATGACCCAATAAGCCCTCATATCAAATTTGGTTCAAATCGGACTCACAGTTCGGAAAATATAAATTTTGGTACAATATGGGCACCCACAGTATTGTAACCCAGGGACTTGGCTTTAACAAACTTATATCTCACCTCTCTAAGCATATTGTATACTAAATATCAAAAGATTCTGACTGGTGGTTGTGAAAAAGAAGATTTTTGAAGAATATTCCTCAAATTAAACTAAGTCATAATTCGGGCTCCCACAGTGAGCCCAAATATGAACCCAGGGACTTTTGGCTAGAACACACTTGAATCTCACCTCCCTAAGGATGCGGCATACCAAATATCAAAAGATTCTGATTGGTGGATCTGAAGAAGAAGATTTTTAAAGAATATTTGAAGAATATTCCTCATATTGCACTAATTTGAACATTTGGGCTCACATACAGAGCCCAAATATGGACCTAGGGAATTGATTTCAACAAATATGTGACTCAATCTTCCAAAGATGCTATATATGAAATATGAAAGATTTTGGAGCAGTGGTTTGGGAGAAGAAGATTCTTTAATGTTTTTCCATTACCCACGGTGTTAAAAAATGACGACTCAGCACTTTTTCAAAGTTCCAGAAAAGTTCCCTACAATAAAATTGATGGCAATTTTTTTAGACCATTCCTTTCTGCTGGTCCTAAGAAAGCTTCACACCATATAAAAATTCTCTATGTTGTGTAGTTTTGGAGATATGGGCAATTTAAATTTTTTCTATTTGTAACTCTTGCAGATCCCATGGGGTGACGGGAAAATATGTTTGGCATAAATTAATTAGTTATGACCCAATAAGCCCTCATATCACTTTTGGTTCAAATCATCCTCTCAGTTTGGAAAATAGAAATTTTTGGCGGGGCAAAAATTCTTGCCCCTCCCATAACAATGGCAAATATAGCCTCTCAAACTGCTCCTGAACAAATCTGAGTCTACACCTCAAAAGGAAGATGCACAACAAATATCAAGTCTTTGCTACTGCTGGTTCACGAGAAGAAGATTTTTTAAGATTTAGGCACACTTTTTGGGCATGGGTCTACCCAGGGGTGGGGCAACTTGATTTGCACAAAATCAAAATGCAATGTCATAACAAACAAGCATCCTAAATTTCACTTAAATCGGTTCAGGAGTTTTGGAGGAGGAGTCACAAACACCATGTTCACGGACAATGGATGGAACAAGTGATCACTAAAGCTCACCCTGACTTTCAGTCTGGTGAGCTACAAAAATAAAATAAGCCTCCCTTCCTCATCATAAAATTGTAGGAAAATTGTCTGAGAAACAAAAAAATTTTAATAGGCCTTATTTTAGTGATAATATCATAGCCTACAATACAGCCGCCGTGGACTGGCCACTTTCCACAGGTGGGCAATATTTCCAGGGATGCAATAATATTAGATTCTAAACACTAATTATAGGAATAATCATCAAAAATTTAATTAATGAAGCACCGGTTACAACCTGGTGCTTCATTAATTAAAATTTTGCTGATGATGACTTTTATTATCTGGTAAATGCATGCATGGACATCACTGCCCATGTGTGGATTATGAACAATCAACAGCGACTGTACAGAACTCTCATTTCCAGAAAATTATTATGATTCTTGTTTGAAAAACTTCCATCATAAGCTCTCAATAGATTCTGAAATAATAATTTGATAAATATAAGAATGAACCCTTCTTCCTGTTATCATTCATCTGATTACTAATGGCAATACGTATAAACTTATACAGATTGGATCATGCCTATCAGTGAAGAAATATTGGATCCCTGTCTCCACATGAACAAACCTTCTCAACTGAAAAAAATTATTAGGCATACATAAACATGATCACTTACATTTACTGTTCAATGCAGTTTTTGATAAAATATTCTCTAGATCAGACAACTGTATTTTTTCTCTTTGTAGTCCCTTAGAATAGTGATTCATAACAAAGGTGTTGATGTCTTCTCCACCGGTGTTACTGGAATTAATGAAAAAATGTAAAATAAATATAGAATAAACGTAGAGGGTTTTCAAGTAAAAAATTTATTCTACGAGTAGGATTAAGAATGAAACCGATGAGCCTCTGGCGAGTCTGTTTCATTCTTAATTCTACGAGTAGAATACATTTTTTACTTGAAAACACTATATTTTTATTTTGTTTGTCCCATAAATCTTTTTCAGGACTGTTGCAGCAAAATCGTGCTGTTACTCACTACAAAACACAGCGAGAAGTGAGAAGCACATTGGTCCAATTTGATCGACCAGCAAAATTGGCAAAAATAAACAAGGCGCAGTAATACATTTCTGCGTAAAAATAATTCCCCTACAAACTTGAGCTAAACTTGCAAAAATACTCTATTAAATGAAAAGTGTGTGGTGTTTTCTACTAGCATTGTGTAATACTTTCAAAAAGGTTTAAAGAAAACTACAATTGAACTGTTAATTATGCTACACGAATTTGGTTACAGGGAAAATTTATCACCCTACTAGGTGAATAAAGCAAAAATTTATCCAAGGCTTTTATTGTTCGAATAAACGTCCATTTATGGGATAAATGTGTTTTAGTGTACATTGTTCTTGTACAGAATCTTTTATTGCTAAAAGACTTATTTTGGGGGATGTGTCACTACGAGTCACATTTGTGGTGAGTGGTTATACTGCCACAAAAATGAGTTAAGTCTCGATAAAAGAATTTATCTTACAGTCAACATGTATTTTGTCCATATTAACTTCGCAACTGTCATGTATCTGTTGTTAATGAACAACAAGAGGCCCCACAGGGCCTGAAGTGCTCACCTTGAATAATAATGAACACAATATAAACAGAGTCCAAGAATGAGTCTACATTAAGCAATCCATCTTCATTGGATACATTGTCAATCCTTGAGACCCTCGGGAGTGACAAATGGTCTGAGCATCATGCCTTTTCCTCAGTTGATCATATAATGTAAAATGTGGTGCTTCGCTATGAAGCCCCTTGATACAACCTATGTGGATTAATCTTAGTTACACACCTCTAGAGGGTACTGAATACAAAATTTCTAATTCTTCAGCTACATGGCCAATTCTGGCTCCCGTAGGGAGCTCAAATATTAACCCAGGCTCTTGATTTGAACGAAGTTGAATCTGACCTCCCTAGAGATGGTGTATACCATATATGAAAGCATTCTGAGTGGTGGATCTGAAGAGGAAAATTTTAAAGAAATTTCTTCATATTGCATTAAGTTAAAATTTGGGCTACCATAGCGAGCCCAAATATTAACCTACAGACCCGATTTGAACAAACTTGAATCTGACGCCTCTAGAGATGCTGTATACCAAATATGAAAGCATTCTGACTACTGGATCTGAAGAAAAAGATTTTTAAAAAATTATCCCCCATATTGAACTACGTTAAAAAAGATGATTTTTAAAGAAATTTCCTCATATTGCCCTAAGTTAAAATTCAGGCTCCCACAGGGAGCCCAAATATTAACCCATGGAACCGATTTGTACAAACTTGAATCTGACTCCCCTAGAGATGTTGCAAACCAAATATGAAAGGATTCTGACAAGTGAATCTGAAGAAGAAGACTTTTGAAGAAATTCCCTCATATTGTACTAAGTTAGATTTCAGGTTCCCATATGGAACCCAAATATTAACCCAGGCACTCAAATAGAACAAACTTGAATCTGACCTCCCTGGAGATATTGTACACCAAATATGAAAGCATTCCGACTGGTGGATCTGAAGAAGATTTTTTAAGAAATTTCCTCATATTGCACTATGCTAAAATTTGAGCTTCCATAGTGAGCCCAAATATATACCTAGGGACACAAATTGAACAAATTTGAATCTGACCCCCTAGAAATGTTGTATACCAAATATGAAATCATTCTGATTTTTTAAAAATTATCCCCCATTAAGTTAAAATTTGGGCTTCTGTACGAAGCCCAAATATTAACCTAGGGACTTGGTTTGAACAATCTTGAATCTGACCCTCATAGCAATGATGTATACCAAACATTAAAAGATTCTGACTGGTGGTTCTGAAAAAGAAGGTTTTTAAAGAATATTCCCCATATTGCCCTAAGTTAAAAATACGGGCTTCTGTATTGAGCCCAAATATGAACCAATGGACTTCATTTTAACAAACTTCTATCTGCCCCCCATATGGATGCTGTATACCGAATATCAAAAGATTCAGACCATTGGTTCTGGAGAAAAGATTTTTTAATTTTTGAAAATATGCTGACTCAGCATTTTTTCGATGCTCTCTACAGAACTCCCTAACATAACCGATGGCAGTTTTTTTTTACCATTCAATTCTACTGGTACTAAGGATGCTTCATACCAAATAACAGTTTTCTGTTCCATGTGGTTTGGGAAATATGGGCGTTTGAAAATATTGCTATTTTTAGCTCCTGGGGTTCCCATGGCGATGCAGGAATTTCTTTTTTTTGACCGAGTCCAGTGCTTATGACCCAGTAATACCACATACCAAATTTGGTTTAAATTAGATCTTCAGTTCAGAAAATAGAAATTTTGGGCGGGGCCAAAAATCTTACCCCAGCCATTACTAAGCCAAATATTACTTCATGAACTTCATTTGAACAAACTTAAATCTACACCTCAAAAGGTAGCTCCATAACAAATATCAAGTCATTGTACCCACTGGTTCATGAGAAGATTTTAAAAATATTTTGGAGCATTTTCCACCATCCCCTCCCTTCAGAGCTGGGCTGAGTTGAACAAAAATGCAATGCCCCTTTGGGACCATCTCTGACACAAACTTTCACTTGAATTGGCCCAGTTGTTTTGGAGGAGAAGACCAAAACATGGTGTTGATGGACGACGGACGGATGACAGACGGAGAGCGATGGGATTAGGTCAGCTTGATTTTGTCAAGGTGAGCTAAAAAGCCACAATCACCTGGTCAAAATAATGGATCCTCATTTCTAATTCTCTCAACCCAACGGCTCATGAAGAAATTCCTTCAACGTGAATTAAATTGTACATTGCCCAGGTAAGCTTTTTCCATTGGGCAATGATATTTCTAACCAAGTTCAATTTAATTTATGAGGTCTCTCAAAGGATGGGTGGTTTCTGAAAACACCTAGGGTATTATATTTTTGTAGTCCGCAAGAATCAATTTCAATAAATGATATTTCATTCAGAATTTTTAGATGCAAGCAAACCGCAATGAGATTAGTGTTCAACCGATGATTGGAATCAGCCACCACAATCAGCTGATTCTGGGCAATCGGATGACAATGACAATGGCCCCTGGAACATCGGTTCAGCTGATTGTTGTCCAACATTTTGTGATGATTCATTAACCACATTTTATTATATTCTACAATTGTTCAATTGTTAATGTAAAATGATGTCAATGATACCATTCAATAAAGTTGAGAAACAACTACAATATTTATTCTTAATTTCTCTAGACACCCCTTTACGGGATATACAAGTAATTCTTACAATTGAGCGTACTTGCGGCAATCGCCAGTTCATATCAGAAAAAGTGAAGGTTGCACTCCATGTACTCAGATCATAGTAAAATTCACCAGTCGTGCACAATTTGGCAGTACTCGTGGCTCTGTGAGCCATGTATACTGCCCAAGTGTGTGTGTCTGGTCATTTTACTGCGATCTGAGTCAACGCTGTTTAACACTGTGAAAATTGTGAAATATGTTCAGTTTAATGTAGTTCTTTCAAGCCTCGACTTGTCTAGTAGTGCATGGTATTACAATCGGATTTGGCATCAGAATTGGCCAATTGTGAGCTCAAATAACCGGTAATCGGCCATTGTCCATTTTTGGTAATCAGTTGAACACTAAATGAGATTGATGTTACATTTCAAACTTTTCTTCCTGTAGCTTTCAATTTTTGCAATTCATCTTCATCTTTTTTGTTTTCGTGTTTTGCATGGTGGATTGTTTATGTGATGAATCATGTAATTCCTTGCAGAATGGAATGTATGCTGAGGCAAACTAGATGCATCATTCACTGCAGCATTATAATTATAATGCTGCAGTGAATGATGCATCTAGTTTGCCTCAGCATACATTCCATTTTACAAGTTTTTGAGGGAAATGACTTATGATTGCCAGTACCACTGAAATAGTGCATCAGGCAAACGTGTGTTCTGTTTCTCAGGCTTGGCAATTTCAGGAGAGCGATTTTTTAGCTCTCCTTACTGCCCTTCTGATAGAATTAAGGAGAGCGAAAAATTGCGCTCCTAAATATTTTGGTCTGGGATGATTGAGATCACATGTATTATGCTCACATTAAATTTTTGTTGTAAAGCAAAAATGTAATTTAACTTCGAAGTCACAGAACATCACGTAATGTCATCTTGAAAGTGGTTTAGTGGTAAAAGGTAATGGCTGCAACCATACCCAAACACAGTTGCAATCATTTGAAGCAAAATGGGTCACAGCAATATTTTTTTTTCTGTCAGTTTCAAGTTCAACAACTGACATCACAGTTTGAGGGGTAATTATTCAAGGAATATTGACACTATAATATACTACCATTACTACTATCCTGTCACTTGAAGCACTTGCACCAGGATGTGACTGTAGATTCAAGCAGACTTGTTGTCCAAGAAAGTCATACGCCTACCACTACCACCTTCAACCCCCCTTGGGGGGTTGAAGGTGGTAGCGGTAGGGGTATGACTTTCTTGGACAACAGGTCTGGGTACACACACAGGTCTTGTTAAGTGTGTGTTCGGTTGTTGAGTGAGACATCTGGATGTCTAAGAGATTTCGCTTTACCTTAGTAAAGTTAAAAAAAATCACAGATGTAGTCTGTTGGTTTCAGTTTCAATGAGTTCGTTCAACTGGATACTTAAAATGCTGTGTAAAGCTAATTGCTCTCCTAAGCTGATTGAGGAGAGTGATTTTTTGCCCTCCTGCATTTTTCAGAATGCCAGGCCTGGTTTCTAGCTATACCATGTGAATTTTATCGCCACTGCAATAGTGATAGAAGATTTTTTATTGCCAAATTTATAACACAGCTAATATTGCTGTTTGTGATTGATTTTTTTGATAAACGGTAGATAAAAATGATTTGTTTGTTTTGCCTTTTAATGAAGAAATGTATTTTACAACAAGCACATATTTCCCATAATACAAGTGAAAACGTCTAAATCAAATACAAAACTGTATGGAGAGTAGAAACTGCATGTGTGATCATTTGATGATGAAAGAGTTTTTTTTTTACCTGCACTCATCGAAAACTTGTTTACAATACACATGTCGAGGCCACCATTTTTTATAACAATTATTAAATTAAAAGATAAATAAATCACCAACTCAATGAAATAAATTAGAAAAGATCATTTTTTTGCCATGATGATATTTTTATTTAGGCCTACAATGCATTAAACCTGAAAAATAAAACAAAGAAACACTAAGCTGAAGCACTGTAAATGATAAATTTTAAGTAATTTGTATATTTTTTATACTTACCAATAGCCCAGACTAGCTGGTGCTAACTCAAATTTAATCCAGGGACAAACACAAATTTTGCCCCCCAATTCCCAAAATTTGCATGCAAAACCGAAAAAATCAAGCCCTATCTGGTCCTCCATACTTTTGAGATCTGCATGCACAGTATCCAGGAAGGTACCAACCATCATTCTTTCTACAGATTGCCTGTTAAATGTGATAATTAGCGGGGAGGTATGACTGCCCACTCATGGGAGGGCTATACCCATCTGGGCCATTGGTAAGTATAAAAAATATACAAATTACTTAAAATTTATCATATTTTTATACAACAACCAATGGCCCAGACTAGCTGAATCGCAAAAAGGCTGGAGGGCCTAGGACTTAAAAGAAAATCCAATCTCTCAATTACTTCAGTAAAGAATAGCTCCAACAGAAGAATAGGAGAAGATATGAATTATGTATGTCTTTTTCTTTTACGAAAAAAGAGAAAGACATAACACCAACAATGTAATTGAGTATTACATAATGTATAATTCTCCATTTAATGCCAGCATAACCCATTATGCTAATTCGGTGAAGGAAAACCAATATATAAAGATAGTCCAGAGAATGAGACTCTTTGTACTCATGTAAAAGTGTCTGAGGATTGTATATTAATGCCCGTTTGACACGTGACATATACAAATGCTTCACAGTGAGCTACACTTTAAAAACCATACATAAGTGAGACATAGTTATTGCTTCACACCAAGCTACACATTAAAACCATCCCAGAACCGACTCAGGACTACTGACATCAGAGGAGGTCTTCCCTTGCTTTTCACTATAAAGCCAGATGATCATAAGGGAACCCCCCTCCCCACTTCCCCTTGTTCTGAGGTAAATTTCCTCAGAACAAAGAGGGCAGCAGAACAGCATCAGTGCTGAAACGGACTGCCTAAAGACCTTATAGATGTAACTATTAGTGGACGACATTCTGAGCAACAGAAAGAGGACCCAAAGATCTAACGTCACCAGAGATGGACTCTAAATTTCTCAGGTAAAACTTGGTAAATGAAGAGGGCTGTGTCCAGTACAGAGCCTTCATGAGATCAGTAATGGCTATACTGTTGGAATAAGCCCAAGAAGTGGACAGTGCTCTAACCTCATGCGCTGATATCTTATTAACAGAATGTTGATCCGAAGATAGATTTTCATAGGCAATGAGTATTGCCAACTGAATCCATCTAGCGACAACATGAACAGAAATATCCTTTCTGTTAAGAATCAATGAAAGAAAGAAAGGTTTTCTTCCCTTTCTAACAAAATCTGATCGACGTTTATAAATGCGCATAGCTCTGACTGGTCACACCAAACGTCTATGATTATTGGAGGACGGTAAAGCCTTAATGACAATAGGCTCTGGCCGCTTGTCTGGAATCTGATTCTTAGCCAAAAAACCCTCGTCCATAGTGAAGGTAATGGTATTACCCACACTTCAATAGTGAGATTTATCAACAGATAAAGCATGAAGTTCACTGACTCTTCTAACAGATGCAAAGGCTAAGAGAGACGCCATTTTATAGGTCAAGAATTTGAACTCTACGACGTCCAACAGCTCAAAAGGAGCTTCTTTGAGCTTCAACAGAACCCAAGCCAAATTCCACTTAGGAATTAATCTGAGGGTTCTAGGTCTATTGATAGAGAAATTTCTAACTAGCTTGGATAATGAAGTATTTGATCCAATAGCCAAGTTATCATGATGAGCATAAGTATCTGATAACATAGACCTATAGCCCTTAATAGTGAAGGGCTGCAGTTTGAGATCGTCAAACAAGTAGACCAGGAAATCAGCAATATTTGGTATGGACGGCTCGTATACGTCTATTGACTGATCCTTACACCAACGGAAGCAAACCCTCCACTTCGCTGCATAGTTCAACGAAAAGGAGAACCTCCTGCAGTTAGAAATTGCGTCCAGTGCACATCCTGTAAACTGTTTCCCGTGCAAGAAGGACCGCACAACGGAAATATGTGAAGGTTGAGACCTTCTGGGTAGTGATGCAGTGCACATGACTTCCCCTGATAAAGAAGGTCCTCTCGTGGAGGAAGCTTCTGGGGAATGTCCCATAACAGACACCTGAGAAGATTGATTCAAGGTTTCTGTGACGACAGAGGTGCTACCAGCAGGATTTTGCAATGACACTATTTGATGTTTAACAGAATCTGCTGAATCAACGGAGTTGGAGGATATGCGTATCCTATCATTCCATCCCATGAAATTGACAGAGCGTCTACTGTGTACGCTCAATGATCTGGACATGGCGACATGGGTGAGCTTTTGTTTTTAAGGTGCTCGCTCTACCCACTACACTTCCTTCAACCACAACGGACATACCCAGTGTTACGGCTCCCGCAGACAGAGTAACTGCTTCACTGGTCGAGCTAGCTGCCGGCAAAGGATTAAGACCACCTCCCATTGGCCTTATCCCTTGCCTAATATTCAAGAGCACCTTAGCAACTAGCTCTGTTTGCTCATCAGAGCGCGACAACGGTAGCATACTTTTGGGGGGTGTCACATTACCATCACCATGTTCTTGTTCCTCTGAAAAAGAAACTGGAAAACTTGAATGACATTGCGGTGAGAGTACCGGCACAGGCCTCTCACCGCCAACAACGTACCGTGACACTCGCTTCCAACATGTCATCCCAATCAACACATGTAGGACAAGAATTCATAGGAGTACATCGACTACAGGCAAGGCAACACACATGTAAATCTGAGGAAGACTTCCTCACCTTGCATTTTGAGCAATAAGATTTCATGATTAATCAAAACTAAGTCGATCGTACTCCTACAAACTCCACAATAAATATATGATAAAGATACATAATAATCAACAATTGAAATCGAAATCGAAAAATTAAATTCAAAAAATTTTTCGAAAAAATTTCAACAAAAGCCCAAGTTCCCAAAGGGAATATGAAGAGCCCAAGGGTATCCCAATAGAGCCTAAGTGAGGACAAAATTCCAAAATTTATTGCTCCACTACTGGAATATTAAATTTATTTATTTATTTATTTATTGGTGTTTAAGGTCACATAGTTCTGCACAATGGCTAACCATGACCGTGACAGTTTTACGGGTGGAGGAAGCCAGAGTACCCGGAGAGAACCACCGAGCAACGGCAAGCAACTGTCAGCTCCCCAACATATCAACTCCACACAAGCAGGGTTAGCATTGGTTGAAGACAGGTGCACCATCGACGTGCAGTACGCCTTAGTACACAGCGTCACCGTGCCCCCACGTGGGCAATGGGGGGAATATTAAATAATGTATCTTAGAACAATCCTACAGTAATAATAACTAAATACTACATATATTTAAGGGTGTTGTTAATGTAAACAACTTATAAATTTAAAGAAATTTGTATATTTTTATACTTACCAATGGCCCAGACTAGCTGGTGCTAACTCAAAGTTATCAAGGGCCAAACACAAATTTTGAACCCCCCCCAATCCCCAAAATTTGCTTGCAAAACCAAAATTAAAAGTCCTATCTGGCCCTATATACATTTACTCTCTACGCATGTGCGGACATCAAGAAATGGCCGGAATTGGCACCAACATCATTCTTTGTAGAAGAGAGTACAACATAATAATTCAGCGGGGAGGAATGAGTGACCACTCATGGGACGGCCATCTCTGTCTGGACCATTGGTAAGTATAAAAATATACAAACTACTTTAAATTTATAATATTTTTACACTATAACCCAATGGCCCAGACTAGCTGAATCATAAAAAGGTGGAGGGCCCAAGACTTCAGAATTAGTAGATCAACATAGTTCCAATCCTGTAATCCGAGGTGAAAGGAAATTAAAATTATTAGGAATTACATGTATGTCTCTCTATACAGTAACAGAGAAGACATATCATAAATTCCCAGTTCAAGTAATTCCATATTCTTAGCATGAAGACTATGTTAATTTGGATGTAACAAATTCCCAATTTTAAAGGCTATCCCAGACTAAGCCCCAAAAATTAGCATGGCGTATTTGAGAATGAGAGAATATCCCCACAAACATACGCCATATACAACAAAACTCCAGCTGTATGCAGGATATAATTACAGACAAAACAGCTTCACTCATAGTTACAAACTTATCAAACCGGAGGAGAGGTAAAAAATCCCCCCCCCCCCCACACTTTTCTTTTGAAGGAATCTTCAAAAAGAAAGAGGAAAGCGCTCTGGAATCAGTAAAAGCGGTACCGAAAAAACAATATAAATATTCGTCGAACAGGCACTCTGGTATTAATTATTATTAATGGAGCTTAATGCCACTTCAGAAGCTAAGGCTATAGCGGCTATCCCGGTAATTAATATCGCCCATTTGTAATGTATACCGGTAATTAATATCGCCCATTTGTAACGTATACCGGGGTCGGCATACGCAGATAGGTCGAAAACCAGTGATATAATATATAACATACACATGTCCAATAGAACCACAATGAACGATCTCTGGAGAGTAAACACACTTCCGAGGTTACCAACAGGCGACCACATTCAGGCGTACAATAAATTCCAGTAACAACACTCCCTGACGTGTACTATCTAATATCTATGAATCTATAAACGTGCGAATATACAAGAGTGAAAAACAAGGTGTATTCGATTGGGTACCGACATTAATAGAAACCTGGATCTAGAAATGGACTAGGTATGATTAACAGGCTCGACACGGACCGCCCCCGAAATAATTCATAATTTCTAAGGTCCATAACATACAATAATGCATCTGCCCTATATTTCAATTATTAGGCCCGTGAGCATTGAAATTCCACGTGTAATCATCTGAAAACCAGTTAACTGGCTCGGCAGCCTCCGAGGTACCCAAAGACTAGCAATTTATTTATGATGAATTATGCACTCGTATATGACATATAGACGAACAACCACAGGAAACCAACCAACTAAAAAGTGGATGTGCCCATGAGGTCGCCATAGAACATGACCCAGCCGCCAATTGAGAAGTCATGAAATGCATGTTTGTATTTAAACTCACAACAACCAATCATTTTCACAATAGTTCATAGTAAAGTCTTGGCTGCCAAAGTAATCATTGGAGGAACTGGGGTCTTACAATTACAAGCCAACTAAGAAACTTATCTTTAAGATTCAGGAGCCAACTCAAACTTTTAGTAATCAAATTCACATTGGCTACTTACTTGGTTGATCCCTGGCCCAAAAATCGATAAGACTGTTCTCTTTTCACGAGAAAATATTTTCTACAAGATTGGTTGTGTATAAGAAGAGCTTAACTCCCTTCACTCTGATGTCAAAATAAGCAAATTTCAAGCAGCCATTTTTCCCATAATGCAACTGGGAATTTAACCAATTCAATCTTGTTTGACAGAGCTCAACGAGCTCTGTCAAACAAGATTGAATTGGTTAAATTTCTAGTTGCATTATGGGAAAAATTTGCACCTTGAACTTTAGATATTTCGACATCAGTGTGCAGGGGGTTAAAAGGTTCCTGCAAAGAATCCAACGAGGGTTATTTTTGTAAAAGTGATCTTTATCTTTGGGTAACAAACCTGAAAATTGAGAGGTTTCTTCTTCCATGAGGGAACCAACCCTGCAAGTCTGTTTGGTAGATCTGCGATAAATACAATGAAAGTTATTGCCCTGACACATGTCTACCTTCATCTACTATGAGTCAAGTTTGACTTTGTCGCAGCATTACCGGGATTGTAAATATGTTAAACCTCACTTCAAAGTTGAGTCCTGAGGCAAATTAGATGGAATTTTCTGTGTTTTTCTTATGCTTTGTCACGAAATACTTTTGAGGGTTATAGTCTATGTTAAACCTCGCTTCAAAGTTGAGTCCTGAGGCAAATTAGATGGAATTTTCTGTGTTTTTCTTATGCTTTTCCACCAAATACTTTTGAGTGTTATTGTCTATGTGGTAATGCAACTCCATGGGTGTTTTATGGCAAACTATTCTTCTTTTATTATTTCTTACCTGAGAAATATAAATATGGCTTTTCGATAGTCAACACCAGCTAGCTCTTCATAATAATCTAAGTATGGCTTCAGAGTGTCAATAAGTCCTGATGGCATTTTATCCATCTCATCAAAAATAAAAACTGATCTTCCACATTGAGACACGTTCCCTTCAATCCAACTCTTTAACTGATCCTAAGAATTAAAAATTAAAGGAAAAATTAAAATTTGTAAACAAATGAATAGAACAATGCTAGTTAAAATGTATTGTGAATATTCAGGAAAATGTCATTACGGTAAGTCATCCAATGAAGTTAACAAGAAAGGGCAATGCAAAGCGTGTGCCAATGCTACCTATGCATAAAAAACTTTCTTAGTCAAAAGTGAAAAAGTGCCATAACTCTGGAAATGAAAGTGTCAATGACTCTGTAGCTTAACTTGTGTGTTGTGTTTGATGAAAAGGATAATGTTCAATGTTTAGAAAGGATTATGAAATAAGACAAGAATTGTGATAATTGGGAATATGTTAATTTCTGTCCCCTGTATGCTATGTTTTTGATAAAAATATGAGGTGTACACTGTACTAAAGAGCTGAGGGGTGGGTTAATATGACCTCACAGTTAATGTATGTGGCCTCACACTTAACGTATATCAACGAAAGTTACCAAGTTACAGTGAAATTATTCCAAAATGAGTCATCCTATCAAGTTACATTGAAATCCCTTCATAAATATGGCCTGTAGACTGTGCTAAAGGTTTTCGGGCTTCGGGCCCCTGTAGCCGTCAGCTTCCCAATTGCGTCCAAAGGGGACGGTCTCATCTAGACATTATATGAAGTCAACCTAGCAAGTCACAATTGTCCAATCGTGTCCAAAAGGGGACGTTCTCATCTAGACATTATATGAAGTCAAAACTACCAAGTTACAATGAAGTCCCTTCATAAATATGACTGTAGACTGTGCTCAAGGTATTCGGGCTTCGGGCTCGGGCAGCCATAATGGTTGAATGATCGCAACCAAAAGTGGACATTCTCATCTGGACATCATCTGGAGTGATCCTACAAAGTTACAATGAAATTCCTTCCTACATATGACCTGTAGACTGTGCTCAAGATTTTCAGGCTTCGGCATCTGCAGCCATCACAGTTGACCAATCATGACCAAAAGGGGATGTCATCATCTAGGCATTATATGGAGTGAACCTAACAAGTTACAATGAAATCCTTCCATAAATACGACCTATAGACTATGCTAAAGGTCTTTGGGCTCGGGCAGCCATAAAGGCTGAATGATCTTGACCAAAAGGGGATGTTCTCATCTAGACATTATTTGGAGTCATCCTACCAAGCTACAATGAAATCCCTTCATAATTATGACCTGTAGACTGTTCTAAAGGTTTTCAGGCTTCGGGCCCCTGTAGCCGTCACAGTTGCCCAATCGTGTCCAAAAGGCAAAAGGGGACGTTCTCATGTAGACATTATATGAAGTCAACCTACCAGATTACAATGAAATCCCTTCATAAATATGATCTGTAGACTGTGCTAAAGGTTTTCGGGCTTCGGGCAGCCATCATGGTTGAATGATTGGCACCAAAGGGGACAATCTCATCTGGGCATCATCTGGAGTGATCCTACGAAGTTACAATGAAATCCCTTTATAAATATGACCTGTAGACTGTGCTCAAGGTTTTTGGGGTTCGGGCACCTGTAGCCATCGCAGTTGACCAATCACGACCAAAAGGGGATGTCATCATCTAGGCATTATATGGAGTCAACCTAACAGGTTACAATGAAATCTTTCCATAAATATGACCTTTTTCCTATGCTAAAGGTTTCTGGGCTCGGCAGCCATCAATCGTGATCAAA
Source organism: Pictodentalium vernedei (assembly GCA_031216915.1). Classification (NCBI taxonomy): domain Eukaryota; kingdom Metazoa; phylum Mollusca; class Scaphopoda; order Dentaliida; family Dentaliidae; genus Pictodentalium; species Pictodentalium vernedei. Next base: position 726,896,710 of record CM062297.1, on the reverse strand, counting down.
ATGGGACATTCTCATCTAGACATTATTTGGAGTCATCCTACCATGGTACAATGAAATCCCTTCATAAATATGACCTGTAGACTGTGCTAAAAGTTTTCGGGCTTCGGGCCCCTGTAGCCATCACAGTTGCCCAATCATGTCCAAAAGGGGACTTTCTCATCTAGACATTATACCAAGTTACAATGAAAGTGTCAATGACAGCTCAACTTGACAAACTTGAACTTGTTAAGTTATAAATGAAATGGCAAAATTGAAGATCCTTGGTACCAATGTTATTTGATGAAATTTAAACTTAACAGCATTGTGTGTGCACAACGTCAGAGTAATCCATGCATTTTTAAATGTAAACTGTAGACTGGCTAAAGGAAGAATGTTGATACACAAATTCAGTATGTTCAGAGGTTATTGTAAATGGCAACTTTTTTCACAGAAATGAATGCTAATCAATAGCTCTTATCTAAAGGTCTTGCCTAATGAGCACTCCAAGTTCAAAAACAATCCTATGATAAATGTGAACTGCAGGCCATGTCAAAGAATGTTGATGCACAAATGCAATAAATTCAAAGATTGTTGCTAACAGCAACAGTTTTTAATGGAAATGAAAAGAAAAATCAATAGCTCCTATCTTTGTCACCCTGCATAAGCATACAAAGTTTCAAAACAACCTGATAATGAATGTGCCCTCGGAGGCATGCCAAAGGAAGATGTTAATGCACAAATGCACTAAGTAGAAGGTCATTGCTTGTGGCAATGGTTTTGGGTTTTTTTTATGGAAGTTCATAAATATACCCTGCAGAGAGTGCAAAAGGGATAAGTTGATGCACAAATGCAGTAAGTTCAAAGGCTGGTGATAACGACATTAATTTTTTATGGAAATGAAAAAAGAGCAATAGCTCACATATAGAGGTCACCCCAAACACACATACCAAGTTTCAAAGTGATCCGATCATAAATGTACCCTAAAGAGAGTGTGAAAGGGAAATATTGAGGTCTGACTAAACTAAGTTCAAAGGTCAGTGGCAACATTTTTTGACAGAAATGGAAGAAAATCAACAGCTCCCATATAGATGTCACCCCACACAAGCACACCGAGTTTGCAAGCAATCCAATCATAAATGTGCCCTGCAGGGTATCAAAAGTGAAATATTGATGCTTAACTGCACTAAGTTTTTACTAAGTTCATCAAAGGTCATTGCCAGTGGCAACATTTTTTGATGAAAATCGATAGCTCCAATCTAGAGGTAACCCAAACAAGCATACAAAGTTTCAAACCGATCTGATCATAAATGTGCCTTTTATGGCATGCCAAAGGAATATATTGATGCCTGACTAAACTAAGTTCAAAGATTGTTGCCAGCGGCAACATATTTTGACGGACGGAAATGGAAGAAAATCGCTAGCTCCCATCTAGAGGTCACCCCAAACATGTATGCCAGGTTTCAAAGCAATCCGATCATAAATGTGCCCTATAGGGTGTGCCAAAGGGAAATATTGAGGTCTGACTAAACTAAGTTCAAAGAACGTTGGCCGCTGCGACATTTTTTGACGGAAATGGAAGAAAATCGATAGCTCCCATCTAGAGGTCACCCAAAACAAGCATGCCAGGTTTCAAAGCAATCCAATCATAAAAGTGGCCTGTAGGGTGTGCCAAAGGGAAATTATTGAGGTCTGACTAAACTAAGTTCTAAGAACGTTGGCCGTGGCAACATTTTTTGACGGAAATGAAAGAAAATCGATCCGATCATAAATGTGCCCTGTAGGGTGTGCCCAAAGGAAATATTGAGGTCTTCTAACTAAACTAAGTTCTAAGAACATTGGCCGCAGAAACATGTGTTGATGGAAATGGAAAAAAATGGATAGCTCCCATCTAGAGGTCACCCCAAACAAGCATACCAGGTTTCAAAGCAATCCAATCATAAATGTGCTCTGTAGGGTGTGCCAAAGAGATATATTGTGGTCTGACTAAACTAAGTTCTAAGAACGTTGGCTCGGGCAACATTTTTTGACGAAAATTGACGAAAATCGAAAGCTCCCATCTAGAGGTCATCCTAAACAAGAATACCAGGTTTCAAAGCAATTCAATCATAAATGTGCCCTGTAGGGTGTGCCAAAGGGAAATATTGTGCTCTGACTAAACTAAGATCTAAGAACGTTGGCCGCGGCAACATTTTTTGATGGAAATTGAAGAAAATCGATAGCCCCCATCTAGAAGTCACCCTAAACAATCATGCCAGGTTTCAAAGCAATCCGATCATAAATGTGCCCTGTAGGGTGTGCCAAATGGAAATATTGAGGTCTTCTGACTAAACTAAGTTCTAAGAATGTTGGCCACAACGACATTTTTTGATGGAAATTGAAGAAAATCAACAGCTCCCATCTAGAGGTCACCCCAAACAAGCATACCAGGTTTCAAAGCTATCCAATCATAAATGCGCCCTGTAGGGTGTGCCAAAGGGAAATATTGAGGTTTGTCTAAACTAAGTTCTAAGAAAATTGGCCGCGGCAACATTTTTTGACGGAAATTGAAGAAAGTTAAAAAATTTATAGTAATTTATATATTTTTTATACTTACCAATGACCCAGACTTAGCTGGTGCTAACTCCAACAAAACCAGGGCCAAACACAAATTTTGCCCCCCAATCCCCAAAATTTGCATCCAAAACAAAAAGAAATCATGTCCTAAAGGACCTCCATACTACGCCTCTACTGCGCATGCGCAGTGACGTAGTCGTCCCGAAATTGGCGCCAATTATCATTCTTACTGGCAGTGCCTGGTCAGCGCTATGTACTCAGCGGGGAGGCAAGAGTTCCCAACTCCAGGGAGGGCCATCCCCATCTGGGTCATTGGTAAGTATAAAAAATATATAAATCACTATAAATTTTTTAACATTTTTATACTGTACCAATGACCCAGACTTAGCTGAATAGTAAACAGGCTGGAGGGCCTAGGACATAGAGGAAAATCCAATAAGCTCAACTATATAGTAAAGAGGTAACCCCTTAAGGAGAAAAGGAGTATTAGGCTTTACATGTATCTATCTTATTTAATATTAAATTAGAAAGATACACTACCCTTAATAATTGAGCACAATAACATTCATGTTCTCTATTAACATCCAGTATAACCCTTATACTAATTATTTTTAAAGCAAGCCAATAAATAAAGTAGTCCAGAGAATTGAGACTCTTTATAATCATTTAAAAGTGTCCGAGTATTGTATATTAAAGCCCGTTTGACACTTGACATATACAAATGCTTCACACCGAGCTACACTTTAAAAATAAGACATGAATGAATTTAAACATTAATATTACACTTTAAAACCATCCCGGAAGCGACTCAGAAATACTGACTTGGAGGAGGCATTCCCTTGCTTTTCACTATAAAGCAGGTGACCTAAGGGAACACCCGCCCCCCCCCCTCCCTTCCCCTTGCCCTGGGTCAAATAGCCCAGAGCGAAGAGGGCAGCCGGACAGAGTCACTGCCGGAACAGAAAGCCTGCATAGCTATAGTTGCAACTGTTTAGTGGACGACATTCTGAGCAACAGATAACGGACCTAAACAATGCAGGTCTCCAGAAATGGACTCAATAATTCTGAGATAAAAATTCGTAAATGTGGATGGCTGAGACCAATAAGCAGCCTTCATTAAATCTGTAATAGCAACACTATTAGCATAAGCCCAGGAAGTAGAAAGAGCTCTTACTTCATGAGCAGAAATCTTAAGCACAGACTGCTGAGAAGAAGATAAATCTTCATAAGCAGTACGGATAGTTAACTGAATCCATCTAGCAATAGAATGGACTGAAATGTCCTTTCTATTAGGCATCAAAGACAGAAAGAAACGTTTCCGTCCCTTTCTGATAAACTGAGATCTCTGTTTATAGATACGTAGTGCTCTAACAGGACAGAGTAAAGGCCCACGCCCGTCTGAAGACGGAAGAGCCTTAATAACAATAGGTTCCGGATATTTATTAGGAGCCTGATTCTTAGCTAAAAAAACCCACATTAGTAGTGAAGGTGATAGTGTTCCCAACACTACGATAATGAGAATCATCCACCGATAGTGCATGAAGCTCACTGACTCTTCTGGCAGAAGAGAAAGCTAAGAGAAAAGCTGTCTTATAAGATAAGAATTTGAAATCTACTGTCCCAAGAGGTTCAAATGGCTTTTCCTTCAATTTAAGGAGAACCCAAGCTAAATTCCACTTAGGAATTAATCTAAGAGTTCTGGGTCTATTTATCAAAAAGTTTCTAACCAACTTCGATAAAGAGACATTAGATCCAATTTGTAAACTATCATGATGTGCATAGGTATCAGATAACATAGATCTATAACCCTTTATAGTAACAGGCTGCAGTTTGATTTCGTCAAACAAGTATACTAGAAAGTTTGCAATGTCTGGTATAGAGGGATCAAATATATCTACAGAATGATCCCTACACCAACGACGAAAAACCTTCCACTTAGCCGCATAGTTTAGCGAAGAGGAGGTCCTCCTACAGTTAGAAATCGCGTCCACTGCTCGTCCTGTAAAGTGCTTGCCATGCAAGAAGGACCGCACAACGGAAAAACGTGAAGGTTGAGACCTTGCGGGTTGTGATGGAGTTGGCGCGATTTCCCCTGCGAAAGAAGATCCTCTCGTGGAGGAAGCTTCCGCGGTAGGTCCCACAACAGACACCTGAGTAGATTTATCCACGGTCTCTGTGGCGACAGAGATGCTACAACAGAATCTTGCATTGAGATTGTTTTATCTTTAGCAATACTTGTTGAATTAACAGCGCTGGAGGATACGCATATCCTATCATTCCGTCCCAAGGGATCGACAGAGCGTCTACTGCAAATGCTCTTGGATCCGGATACGGAGACACATACGTCTGCAACTGATTGTTGAGATGTGTCGCAAATAAGTCTATCATTGGCCGTTCCCATTGGTAGCAAATCTGATTGAATACTTGTTTGTTGAGAGTCCACTCCGACGGCAACAAGCAACCCTTTCGTGAAAGGGAGTCTGCTAGCACATTCAGACGACCCGGTATGTGACGGACCGAAAGAAGAACGTGATGTTCTAACGCAAACAGAAGGATTCTTTCCGTTAGATTGAACAACGGAACTGAATGAGTGCCTCCCTGATTCCGTATATACGCCACTACTGTCGTATTGTCGGATAGGATTTGGACATGAGCATCGTGAATAATGTCCATCCAGTGACGTAACGCAAGCCAAATTGACATCATTTCCTTGATGTTTATGTGCTTGCACAGGAATTGTGGATCCCAAAGACCCTGGCATCTCGAATCCGTTGGGATTAATGATGCACCCCAACCTGTTTGACTGGCATCCGTCATAACGGTAAAACTCGGATCCGGCAACTGCAGCGGAACTCCTTGAGTTAACCACTGAATGTTTGCCCAAGTCTGAATCTCTTGTTTCACTTGATCTGACAAGAGAACGTCTACATCGAGCGAATGAATTTTCACACTCCAATTCTGAGTCAGGAAAATTTGAAGAGGACGTGTGCGTAGCCGCCCCATCGGAATGAGATCCGCGGCGGCTCCGCACAGACCTATCAGTCTCATAAATTCTCTCGCCGTGACTTTGTCTGCGTGCAGACAATAGCGAGCGTAACAACTGACTAATTTCGCTCTGGTTAACGGCAGACGAACGAGATTGTTGTGCGTCTCGAAGCTCATTCCCAGATGAGTGAATGACTTGGACGGCACCAGATCCGACTTCTCCTCGTTTACTATAAAACCGAGACGTCGGAGCAATAGAAGAAGATTCTGAACATCGTTCTGAAGCGTTAACTCGTTGCCGTACCTCTGAAGAATGTCGTCCAGGTAGGCCGACGTTACCGCAGACGAATGAGCTCGGAAGTAGATCATTACCGAGTTCATTACCCGAGTGAAAGCCCAGGGTGCTAGATTCAATCCGAAGCACATCACCCGGAATTGATACACCACTCCTAGGACTGCGAAGCGTAGATACTTTCGGAATGTCGGATGTACCATGACGTGAAAGTACGCATCTTTGAGATCTATGCTCGTTGCATAATCGTTCACCCGAATACTCGCTCTGACCGATCGAATTGTCTCCATATAAAACTTCGGAGCGACGATCAGCTTGTTTATCCAGCTCAAATCTATGACTGGACGGAACGAGCCGTCTGGTTTCGGAACCAGAAACAGATGGCTGTAGAATCCCAGAGATTCCTGGTTTTCTACGACCTCTACCGCGTTCTTCATTAAAAGAGACTGCACCTCTGATAACAGAGCGTCTCTTTTCTGTGGATTTGACGGAAGATGAGTCCACTTTGGACTTCGAGTTAATGGAGGCTTTCGTTTGAAGGATATCTTTAGACCTTCCGAAGTCACTCCTCTCACCCAAGGGTCGTCCATAATCGACGCCCACTCTTGTGAAAAACTCGACAACCTTCCGCCAACCGGAACGCGATGGAGGTTTAAGCCATCACCTCCTGGACCTGCGAGGCCTGCGGTAGGAGAAACGTCTTCCACGACCCGCACCTTGCCTCGTCGACCTCGGGGCGTCCGACCGATTGTCCCGGCCTGAAGGACGTCCCGAACGAGAGTCGCTATCCTGACGGTCTCTCGAATAAGACCAAGAGGACGCACCGGAACCTCTATAGGAACCTCTCTTGGGCGCATTAGACCCAGAAGTGCCTGTCTTATTTGTGTCTGCGGTATCCGACTTTTTAGGAGCCGATCTGAACATCAGAGAATCATTAGCTTTCTTTTTAATTTTATCATAAATAGCGGAAAGCTTGCCGTCAAAGAGAAGTTCTCCTGAGACCGAAGCGACTCTAAGAGAGTTCTTCACCTTAGAATCCACTAGTGTGGATGTAGCTAGGGCTGCGTCACGTCTAACGAACTCCAGATTTGACACTGAAAGGGCGGAGTTACACGTGGAATAAGCTACTGCCCTTGAAAGAAGTCTTAAAGAGGATTGTATATCCTGAAACTCTTCCCCTTGAAGGCGCAGTGATAATGCCTTAGTAAGGTGATCTGCGTAAGATAAGGCATCTAAATTGGCTCTGTTAGACGCAATAGCTGTTTCCAACACCGCGGTTGGAATAGAAGCTGACGACGGTAATGATAGCTCTAAGTCTTCTGCCTCGTCGTCCATACGCAGAGGAACTCTCGGTATACCCTGTCCTGCCGTATCAAATTTATTCCTTGCATTAATGAAAGGCAGGTTAAGAGTATTAGCGGACAAGAAACCTGCTTTCCCCGTCCTGGAAGCAAGTTTAAATATAGCGTCGTTCAATAATTCAAATGTTCTTGCAACATTATTGGACTGCGACGGAAACTCGGGAGCGATGTCCCTGAACCGCTCAAAAAATTCAGAGTCCAATGACGCTATAATTCTCTTGTCCGGAAGCGCAGCAGTCTGGCCCGACGGAACAACTTGAGGGAGAAAGTGCCGGATGAAGTCCACGGCAGCTTTATGTTGTTCCGAAAGGGATAGCTCCAAGTCATCCGTATCCCTTTCACCATCCGGTCGGACCTCCCGATGTTCCCGGTCGTCCGCCCCCGATGCTTCGGCGGAGCGTACCGACCCAGCGCCGTCGGATAATTCTCGATCCGACACCGTTTCTGTCGGCTGCTGGGATGCTGCAATAAGCTGTGCTATCTGCACAAGAATGTCCGACGTCGAGACCTGCGGAGGCGCAGTCTTTCGCTGCTTCGCCGAGGGCAGCTCCGCATCAGATGGCTCCCGCATACTTTTCCTATGCGAACGTCCGGAGTCCATCGGTCTTGAATCCCTGGCTGCCGGATGGTGTGACCTGGTCGCCGAAGAATCCTTCATCGGCGAAGCTGGTAAAATATCGGCGGTCATGCAGCCAAGGTGCGGTCGTGTGCGCTGACGAGAAGAGGAAGCCTTAACAGTCTCTGCGGACTGCTTATACAATGGAGCGTCCCGAGCGACGGACGTATGCTCCGCTAAAGACACATTTTGTACCACAACATCTGGTCCCAGATGTTGTTGTACGAGAGAGGGATCTCTCTCGCTCGCGGCCCGGCTGGACCTGGACGAGCTAGGAACCGGACTAAAAGGCTTCCTCCGTTCTCGCTTACTATCCGCCGTCACTGGGTGTGCATCTATTATGTTTATAGTGCTCGCATCACCCAAAATTTCCTCTTGGACCGCATCGGACGAACCCGGCTGCCGAACCATTCGGTGAATGGACGCTACACCGGGCGAGCTAGCGGACGACATTTGTCTAATCTCCATGAGCACTTTTGCCGCTAGCTCTGAATTCATTTGTGACGACGGACCCACACTTGAAGAAGATAACATGGAAACATCACCCTGTTCTGGTTCCTCTGAAATAGAAACTGAGAGAGTAGAGTGACCTTGTGGAGAAAGAGCCGGCATCGCTCTTTCTCCAGAAACAACATATCGTGACACACGTTTCCAATGTTTCTCATCCCAATGTTCACATATAGGACAGGGATTAATGCGAGAACACTGACTACAATTAATACAATGATCATGAAAGTCAGAGGAAGATTTCTTCCTATTACAATTTGAACAATGTCCCTTCATTGTGAAAGAACAACAATAAGTCCTAGTTACTCGCAAAAACCCCTAACACAAAGATACATAATAACATGATCCATTAATAAATGAAAAAACAATTGCAAAACAAAATAATTTTGAAAAAATATTTTTTCAGAGAAGCCCAAGTTGCTGAAAAGTAACGTTGAGCCCCGATGGATCCGATGGCAAAGTGTGGTCAAAAATTTTAAATTTATATAAAATAATTAATGAGACACTTTCGGATAATATAAATGTATCTTATAATGAGATAAACTACCACAAAGGCAAACAGCCCCCCTCAAAAAAGGCTGTTGCCAATGAAAACAAACAGTGTAAACACACTAGAAAACATGACTCCAGGCACTGAAAAAACTGGCCCGGAATCAGTCATCAATTACACTCTATCTGATGCAAAACAGAGACTCCCAGGGGAGAATCTGTAGAACATCAGATGGAAGATGCAGAACACAAACGTTATACACCCATGGGTGAAAACGTAACTATGGGGAAAATAACAGAAAACATTCTGTAACCAAGCAACTCTCCCAGGAAATTTTAGAAATGAAATTTCTCAAAAATATGCCAAAAGCATGGGAGAATTGCCAGGGGGGACTTTAGAAGGCTAGGGGAGAGGAAACACTGAATAAGCAGTGCAACAATTAGCAAGAATGACAACAAGAGGCCCATGCCTCGAAAATAGGCAACTTAACATAATTTCATCAAAAAATTTTAAGTACAGCCCTGATATTTTTTGCCACTTCTTTTTCCTCTCCTCCTTCTATCCTCCTTAGAATCACATTTTCTCCAAAAATTACGTGTCTGGCATCCTTTAAACTGAGATTTACAAGCACAAAGATCAGTGAGATGTTGACTGATGAAGGGCCAAACAGAGAATGATAATTGGCGCCAATTTCGGGACGACTGCGTCACTGCGCATGCGCAGTAGAGGCGTAGTATGGAGGTCCTTTAGGACATGATTTCTTTTTGTTTTGGATGCAAATTTTGGGGATTGGGGGGCAAAATTTGTGTTTGGCCCTGGTTTTGTTGGAGTTAGCACCAGCTAAGTCTGGGTCATTGGTACAGTATAAAAATATTGATAGCTCCCATCTACAGGACACCCCAAATAAGCATACCAGGTTTCAAACCGATCCAATCATAAATGTGCCCTGTAGGGCGTGCCAAAGGGAAATATTGAGGTTTGACTAAACTAAGTTCTAAGAATGTTGGCCGCGGCAACATTTTTTGACGGAAATTGAAGAAAATCGATAGCTCCCATCTAGAGGTCACCCAAAATAAGCATACCAAGTTTCAAAGCGATCTGATCATAAATGCGACCTGTGAGGTGTGCCAAAGGAAATTGTGGATGTACGTACTAACGTACTAACATACTAATGTACGTACGTACGTACGCCGACGGACGAGAAGTGATGGCAATAGCTCAGCTTGACTTTGTCAAGTTGATCTAATAAAATTTCTCAATAAATATGACCTGTAGACTGTGCTAAAGGTTTTCGGGTTTTGGGCTTGGGCAGTCGTCACAGTTAGCAGAGCACGTCCAAATGGGGAAATTCTCATCTAGACATCATAAGAAGTCATCCTACCAAGTTACAATGAAATCCCTCCATATTAAACATGACCTGCAGACTGTGCTAAAAGTTTTTGGGTTTTCGGGCTTGGGCAGCCATCACGGTTGACAGATCATGCCCAAAAGGGGACGTTCTCATCTAGGCATTATACAGAGGCATCCTACCAAGTTACAATGAAATCTCTTCATAAATACAATCTGTAGACCGTGCTAATGGTTTTCGGGTTTTGGGCTTGGGCAGCCATGCCGGTTGACCGATTGCGACCAAAAGGGGACGTTCTCACTTAGACATGACCCCAAACCTGCATATGAATATTCGTGATGATCAGACACGAACTGCAGGGTGTAGCCCGTGCTAAAGGAAAATGTGAACATACTCACAGACTAACAGACTTCCGCACACGTGATGGCAATAGCTTATCTTGACTTTGTCAAGTTAAGCTAAAAATGTGTGGAATAAACTTATGCTATACAGTTATTGTTTCCCCCATGATGCTCTATCACAACACCAAACATAATTCAAATCGGAGTAGCTGTGGCTGAGATACAAGGGAAATGTTGGTATGGATGGACGAATGCATGGACAAATGGACAGACGAACAAATGGATGGAGGTCTCCACTAGATGTCCCTTTGGATTTTTAAGTCGGGAGCATAATAACTTATAGCTATTCTCTGCCTTTTTATTTATTTTTTTTCTCTTCATCAAGGGCACAATTTTAAACAAGGGAGAGCCATATTGTTTACAACTAGAGGTACTGTGAGCAAACTCACAAAGTGATACCCCCGTGCCTGAAATGTATAAGTTAGATTATCTCCCCTTGGAAATGTCAGAACGGAATTATATAGCTTCATGCACATCTTCATATGGAGTTCTTCCATTGTGTAAAGTTTCATGAAAATTCTTCAAATGGTTTAGGAGGAGTTGCGCTTACAAGGATGGACAGACGGTATAAGTTAGATTATCTCCCCTTGGAAATGTCAGAACGGAATTATATTGCTTCATGAACATCTTCATATGGAGTTCTTCCATTGTGTAAAGTTTCATGAAAATTCTTCAAACGGTTTAGGAGGAGTTGCACTTACAAGGATGGACAGATGGTATAAGTTAGATTATCTCCCCTTGGAAATGTCAGAACGGAATTATATTGCATCATGCACATCTTCATATGGAGTTCTTCCATTATGTAAAGTTTCATGAAAATTGTTCAATGTTCAAACGGTTTAGGAGGAGTTGCGCTTACAAGGATGGTCAGAAGGACAGATTATCTCCCCTTGGAAATGTCAGAACGGAATTATATTGCTTCATGCACATCCCCATATAGAGTTCTTCCATTGTGTAAAGTTTCATGAAAATTCTTCAAACAGTTTAGGAGGAGTTGCGCTTACGATGGATGGACAGACGGACAGAAGGATGGACGGGGTGATTCCTATATACCTCCCCCCCCCCAAACTTTGTGTAACAATGGGGACACATTATGTGCTCCAGGGCGGTCAAATTAAATATAGTTTGTGTCGTGGACAGAATGGTTTCGCACGCCAGAGGCGCGCAGGGGCGGTTTGGGACAAGCCCCTTTCGACCCTCTGTTTGTGTTTTTATCAAGTGGAATTGTATGCCAAATATATTCTCATATATATATGGTTACGTGAAATTAAAATTGTATAAACTCGAAATATAAATTAAATAAAAACATAATCTCTCAAGTATAATTAACTTCAGGTGACCTATTATATATACTATTGTTATGGTTCATACCAAATTCATCCATTTTGTGTAAAAAAAAATATAATTGAAAGTTTGTTGAAAACTGAAAAAAAAATCTGTTGTGAGATATCACAAGAATTAAGTTATACCTCCCCTTACTTATATACATACAAATTTAGAACATGTCAAGCGGAGTATTTTGTCTTCATTTTGAACCAACAGGACTATTTTCTTTGTTTTTTTCACAATGAACACGTTATGAACACTGAGGGCACCTTCTCTAACGTAAGTAATACAAAACACAGTTCAAATATTTTTTTTAATAAAAAATAAAAACGAAAAGGAAATTACCACAACCACACACAACTTCATTGTACCGGCAACAACAGGTGGATTTTGTTAAACAAAACGATATATATTGTTAGCACTGAGTAATTTTTATTGTACAATAAAACCTGTCAAAAGATAATAAGAATGAATATTTTCTCACTAAAAATGTACAGATTGAATAAAGAATTTACATGAATAAATGGCATGAGTGAAGAAGGAATGCTTGTGTTGGACGTTGAACGTTTTGGTCCTGGGACGTTTCGGCCCAAGATGTTTCAGCTTCCATGTATTGAAGCACTGGGATGGGCTTGCATGAGCAAGGAAAAATCGCCGGACTGAGGGGAGGGGAGGGAGGGGGTTGGTACAGCCAAAGGCTAGATAGGCATCCACTCACATTTGTGTGTGTGTGTGGGGGGGGGGCATTGTTCCTTGGGGGGTGGGGGGGGGGGCTTGGACCAGAGATATCCATATTTGTATGCTTTTACTGACAAATACCATTAAAAGTGTTAAAATAAATGATTAAAATGAAATATAATGCATTTGGGTTGGGGGGGGTGGGGGGGTGCTCGGGTGGGACCGTGGGAGGCATAACATGGAACCCGTTCCTTGTGCATGTTCGTTCCTCCATGCAGGTCTATCAGCATACCAAAGGAGATCCAAATCTGACCAATGACTTTGAAGTTACAATGCAAAACATTTAGCAGATAGCTGGATAGCCGGTGGGCTTCACTCGTACTAGTATTGGCTGGTTTTAGCCATTATGTTGGGTAAAGAACTGATTTAGATGAGATCTGGTATTCTACAGAGAAACAGAGCATTTATTCTATTATATATTGTTTGACAGAACTCATGAAGCTCTGTCAAACAAGATAGAGATTCAATGCCTGTATACTGTAAACTTAGGCCAAATAGGTTTATAAACAAGGAGGATTCGGTGATTGTCAGGATAACTTCTCGACATTTTACAAAATCTTGTAGTCAATTAACCCTTTACTCAATGTAACGGTCCAAACCGGCCAGTTATAACTGAAATGGCAAAATTGAAGATCATTGGTTCCAATGTTATTAAATGAAATTTCAACATAACAGCATTATTTGTGCAAAACATCAGAGCAATCCATGCATTTTTAAATGTAAACTGTAAGGCTGGCTAAAGGTTGAATGTTGACACATAAATGCAGTAAGTTTAAAGGTCATTGTAAATGGCAACTTTTTTCACATAAAAGAATGCTCATTTTGACGCACCGGGCAGACGGACAAATTTTCAGCACAAAATTTCCCACATTCGAACTTGACCTAGGTATTGATAAAAGTAATCCATATATGAAATTTCATCGAAATCGGTTGATTTTAAGGAAAGTTAGAGTTTGGAAACCGTCAGCCAATCAAATTTCAGCAACCTAATTAAATATGCGCAAAAAATGCCCATATTCGTACTTGGACCCACAATTGATGAAGTGATCTACTACCCAAATTTCATCGAAATCCGGTCACTGTAAGGAAAGTTAGAGTCTGGAAACGAAAAACATGGAAGGACGGAAGGTCACCCCAAAGTTAATATCTCCTGTTTTTTTTTTAAAAAGTGGGAGACAAAAATATTCCTCATGTTGAACTAAGTTATAATTCAGGCCCCCACAGGGAGACCAAATATGAACCTAGGACTTGGCTTTAACAAATTTGAATCTCACCTCCCTAATGATACAGTATACCAAAAATCAAAAGATTCTTACGGATGGATGTGAAGAAGAAGATTTTTAAAGAATGTTCCTCATATTGAACTAAGTTACTATTTGGTCTCCCACAGGAAGCCAAATATCAACTCAGAGACTTGGCTTGAACAAACTTGAATCACACCTCCCTAAGGATAGTGTATATCAAATATCAAAACATTCTGACTGCTGAATTTGAAGAAGAAGATTTTTAAAGAAAATTCCTCATTTTGAACTAAGTTATAAATCAGGTTCCCACAGGGAGCCCAAATATGAACCCAGAGACTTGGTTTGAACAAACTTGAATCTCACCTCTCTAAGGATGCTGCATACCAAATATCAAAAGATTTAAACATTTCGGCTCCCAAAGAGAGTCCAAATATGCACCCAGGAATTTGATTTCAACAAACATGTGACACAATCTTCCAAAGATGTTATATGTGAAATTTGAAAGCTTTCAGAGCAGTGGTTTGGGAGAAGAGTCATAAATATTTCTCCATTACCCACAGTGTTAAAAAATGCTGACTTAGCAATTTTTCAAAGTCCCAAAAAAGTACCCTATGATAAAATCAATAGCAATTTTTTGGGACCTCAGGAAGCTTCACACCAAATAAGAATTCTCAGTGCTGTGTAGTTTTGGAGATATGGGCATTTTAAAAATTTTCGATTTTTAGCTCCTGTGGTTCTCATGGGGCATTTTTAAAAAATTTTGGCATAAATCAAAAACTTACGACTCATTAATACTTCATTTCAAATTTGGTTCAAATCGGCCTCTTGGTCTGGAAAATAGAAATTTTGGGCGGGGCAAAAATTCTTGCCCCTCCCATAACGATGACAAATACTGCCCCTAGAACTTCTCTTGAACAAATTTGAGTCCCCATCTCAAAAGGAAGCTGCATACCACATATCAAGTCTCTGCTGCTGCTGGTTCATTTTTTTTAAATTGGGGAATTTTGGCCTCACCCCCTCCTCAATATGAACAGAACCCCAATTTGAAGAAAAACCCAAATTCCCCTATATAACCAATACGCATGTGAAATTTCATAAAAATGTGGCCAGTGGTTTGGGAGAAAAGGACCCAAACACCACCTTCATAACGTACGATGGACAAAAAGTGATCAGAATAGCTCACGCGAACTTTCAGTCAGGTGAGCTAAAAAGGCCATAATGGGCAGAAAAGTCAAATGTGCTGCATACATGAGTAGAAAACTAAAGGGGGTGGAAAGCAATGAGGCCAGGGTAGCAAAACAATAATGAGTCTACATTAAGCAATCCATCTCCAAAGGATACATTGTCAATCCTTGAGAAATTCAGGTTAACATTGGGAGCCCAAATATTAATCAAGGGAAGCAATTTGAACGAAATTGAATTTGACTCCCCTAGAGATGTTGTATACCAAATATGAAAGCATTCTGGCTAGTGGATTGAAGAAGAAGAGTTTTAAAGAAATTTCCTCGTATTAAACTAAGTTAAAATTTAGGCTACCATAGCGAGCCCAAATATTAACCTATGGACACGATTTGAACAAACTTGAATCTGACCCCCCAGAGAGGTTGTATACTAAATATGAAAGCATTCTGATATGTGAATCTGAAGAAGATTTTTGAAGAAATTCCCTCATATTGTACTAAGTTAAATTTCAGGTTCCCATATGGATCCCCAATATTAAACCAGGCACTCGACTTGAACAAACTTGAATCTGACCACCCTAGAGATGTTGTATACCAAATATGAAAGCATTACAACTGGTGGATCTGAAGAAGATTTTTATGGAAATTTCCTCATATTGCACTAAGTTACAATTTGAGCTACCATAGCGAGCCTAAATATATACCTAGGGACCCAAATTGAACAAACTTGAATCTGACCCCCCTAGAGATGTTGTGTACCAAATATGAAAGCATTCTGACTGGTGGATCTGAAGAAGATTTTTTAAAATTATCCTTCTACAAACACTGTTTACAAACTTAATTAGTAAGCTTGTTCATCACATAAAAGTTATAAACCAGATTGCTGGTCAATTCATTGTTGACTGACTAGAATTAAAATTATAATACAGGCTATTATATACTTAGCCAATTAATCAGTACTAACCAGGATAAATCAAAGCAAGACCTGAGATTAACAGCTCACAGTTCATTGAACTGTTATATTTATAAACAATGCTGCTGTGTTAATGAAGGAACTAGGGGACATGCTCCTGTTGAATGAACTGAAACAGGTGTACATAGCTGGTTCCCTAAAACATGGCAAAATTCTGAAAAAATCTGAATATTTACAAAGTACAAATAAAGTACTCATAAAATACTCAGGAGTACTGACCTTTTTTTCAAAGTAATGAGTATGAGTATTTGAAATTATAGGAGTAAAGTACGAGTATTGAGTACTTTGTCAAAAAAGTGGTACTCAAGTACTATGAGTACATGTACTGAGTACTATGGACCCAGCCCTGATGCTAATTGATAGCTCTTATCTAGAGGTGCCGCCTAATGAGCACACCAAGTTCAAAAACAATCCTATGACAAATGTGCCCTGTAAATCATGTCAAAGAAGAATGTTGATGCACAAAAGCAGTAAATTCAAAGCTCATTGCTAACAGCAACAGTTTTTGACGGAAATTAAAAGAAAATCGATAGCTCCAATCTTGGTCACCCTGAATAAGCATACCATGTTTCAAAACAACCTGATGAGGTGTTCCAAAAGAAGATGTTAACTGGTTGAGTGCTAGTAGCCACTATCAGGGCTTTAAAAAAATGAGGATATCAGAGCAAAAGCCAACACTTTCCTTGCTTGTATTTCATATTCAGTCGAACACAAATAATATTTTTTCTCATATAAATTTGTTTTATTACAAATTATTGGAGAGTGCCTGTTTTGAATAACAAGTTCAGAACACCAAAAATAATTTAGCCCTCAACCAGTTAATGCACAAATGTACTACTAAGTTTGAAGGTCATTGCTAGTGGCAATTTTTTTTGTTGTTGTTTTTTTATAGAAATTCATAAATATGCCCTGTATGGAGGGCAAAAGAGATAAGCTGCTACACAAATGCACTAAGTTCAAACGTTGGCGCTTACAATGTTTTTTGATGGAAATGAAAGAAAATCAATAGCTCCCATCTAGAGGTTACTGCAAACACACATACCAAGTTTCAAAACAATCTATTCATAAATGTGCCTATAGAGCCTTCCAAATGAGTATATTGGTGCACAAATTCATTTAGTTCAAAGGCCATTGCTATGGCAACATTTTTTGATGAACTTGAACCAAGTTTCAAAGCAATCCATCCATAAATGTGCCCTCTAGGGTATGCCAAAGGAAAATGGTGAAGCACAAATGCAATGAGTTCAAAGGTCATTGCTAACAGCAACATTCTGCAATGTTTTTTGAGAAATGAAAGAAAATCAAAGCTCACATCTAGAGGTCACTCCAAACAAGCACCTTATGTTTCAGAGCGACTGAATCATAAACTTGAACTATGCGGTGTTCCAAAGAAAATTATGGACAGACAAAATGGTGAAGTTGTAGGTCATTGCTAAGGGCAACATTTTTTATGGAAATGGACGAACATCTATAGCTCTCATCTAGAAATCGGCCAAAACAAGCATACCAAGTTTCAAACCAATCCATTGATAAATGCACCCTGCAGAGCATGCCACAGAAAAATGTTGATGCGAAAATGGCGAAGTACAAAGATCATTGCAAACAGCAATGTGTCTTCATGGAAATGAAAGAAAATCAATAGCTGGCATCTAAAGGTTGCTCAAAACCAGCACACCAAGTTTACAAGCAACCAGATCAAAAAATGTGACCTGTGCAGTGTGCCAAAGGGAAATGTCAAAGCACAAAATGGCAAAGTTGAAGGTCATTTCTGATGGCAACTTTTTTTGAGGGGAATGAAAGAAGCTCCTATTTGGAGGTCAACCCAAAAAACATACCAAGTTTCAAAGCAATCTACTCATGAATGTACCTTGCTGGGCATGCCAAATGAAAATGCTGCAGTACGTTAAAAGATTGTTGCTAACTGCAACTTATTTTAAGAAAATGGAAAATCGAAAGCTCACATCTCTACAGAGGTAACCCCCAAACAAGCAAACCAAGTTTCAAAGCAACCCAATCATAAATGCCACCTGTATGGTGTGCCAAAAGAATATATTGATTCACAAATGCACTAAGTTGAAATGTAGATACTTGTGGCAAGGTTTTTGACAAAAATGGAAGAAAATCGATAGCTCACATATAAAGGTCACCCCAAACAAGCATACCCAGTTTCAAAACGATCTGCTCATAAATGTGGCCTGTGTGGCAGGTCAAAGGAATATATTGATGGACAACTGCACTAAGATTACAGGTTGTTGCTAACGACAATATTTTTTACAGAAATGGCAGAAAATCGATAGCTCCCATCAAGAGGTGACAAAAAATAAGCATTCCAAGTTTCAAAGCGATCCGATCATAAATGTGTCCTGTAGGGCATGCCAAAGGAATATATTGATGCATAACTAAACTAAGTTCAGAAGTCATTGCCAACAGCAATGTTTTTTTTGCAGAAATGGAAGAAAATCGATAGCTCCCATCTAGAGGTCACCCTAAACCAGCATACCAGGTTTCAAAGCGATCTGATCATAAATGTGTCATGCAGGGTTTGCCAAAGGGAAATATTGAAGCATAGCTGCACTAAGTTCATCAAAGGTCACTGCCAACGGCAATGTTTTTCGACAGAAATGGAAGAAAATCAATAGCTCCCATCTAGAGGTCACCCAAAAGAAGTATAACATGTTTTAAAGCGATCCAATCATAAATGTGTCCTGTAGAGCATGCCAAAGGAAAATATTGATACCTGACTAAACTAAGTTCAAGTGTTGTTGCAACGGCAACATTTTTTGGCAGAAATGGAAAGAAATCAACAGCTCCCATCTGGAGGTCACTCCAAACAAGCATACCAGGTTTCAAAGTGATCTGATCAAAAATGTGCCCTGCAGGGTTTGGTGCCAAAGGGAAATATTGATGTCTAACTAAACTAAGTTCAAATGTTGTTGCCAATGGCAATGTTTTTTTATGGAAATAGAAGAAAATTGATAGCTCCCATCTAGAGGTCACCCCAAACAAGCATACCACATTTCACTGCAATCTGATCATAAATGCGCCCTGTGCGGTGTGCCAAAGGAAATTGTGGATGTACGCCAATGGACAAGAAGTGACGGCAATAGCTCAGCTTGACTTCGTCAAATTGAGCTAAAATTTACCATTCAATTTTCATTATTTTTTTCATTTTTTGTCTCAAAAACATAGCCTATGACCCCTCAGTGGAACAAGCACATTGAATTCGTTCTATTGAGGAGTCATAAGGTATGATTTTTACCCCAAAAATGAAAAAAGTAGTTTTTCAAGAATTTTGTTTGCAAGTGTTGTCTGCATTTTTCATGTTGGGTTAACAGGAGTTTACTTGATAAGCAATATGCAATTAACAGGTCAAATTTGTACAGAAAGTATTGTAAAAGGTTTTGTATTTGGAAGTTATATTCAATTAACAGGGTTATTCAATTAAGAAGAGATATCCAATTATATGGGTTCTAGTGTTGGTTGTTATGTTGGTAAAGAGTTCGAGGTAAAAAGATGATCACATACCTGATAAAATGGAACCATTTCTTCATGTGGAAACTCTTTTGTTGCAGAAATTAGATGAACAAACCTGCTTCCTCTTCCTTTTCTATACATGCTCTTTGTCATTAGTTTGCTGACAAAGTTTTTACCTGTTCCTGTCCAGCCATGAAATGACAGTGACAGAGCCTTGCTTGGACTTTTGTTATTTATGTGACCTTTCAGGTGTTTGATAGTTGTTTTTATCACTAGGTGCTGCCCATAGAGTTGTTTGTTCAAGATTTCTTTGAGATCTAAAAAACATAATAAGAGATTTAAAAAAAAAAGGATTAAAAAAAACGCTCATTTGTTTGAAGTATCTTGAAACATGTGGCCCAGGAGGTAGGGTTGGAAAGTGTTTTGATATAATGGTATTGGAAATTCACTGTTCAATATCGTCCATGATAAATGAATACCAATAGATTGTGGGTAATGGTACTCAATTTTGATTGCATGATACCAGAATTTCAGAATCTAGTACTCAGTTTGGTGAAAAAAATGAAATGTATATTTTATATATTACACAAATATAATGTGTAAAATGGGGAAAACATGCTTGTGACATCTTCCATCATAAACCAACCCTCTCAATTAGCGTCGGCTGTCGATAGTGCCAAGGCAAAAGCGAAGAAAATATAAATTTTCCTCTGCAATAAAACTGCCATGCAAAAAAAATATCACCATAGCTGTTAAGCGAACATTCAGGTTTTGTTTGGGTAACAAAATATTACTTTAGTCTAAGACTCAGTATCGTTATGGCATTATGGTATCAGACATAGGGCAATGGCCCTTTAGTGAATTAATAAATTTCACTTGTCTTCATCTGGGTCCTGCTCAATAACAGACCGGGGGAGGGGGAAAGGAGCATCCTCTGTGATGCTAAATTTGTTGCTGTTGCCTATTAGGCAGATGACACTTGACTAGAAGCACCTGCTCAGTGTTTAATTGTCCCAAGCCCAAAGATAGCCGAACCATCACAGCCAGATTACCTGCAGCATTACATCACAGGCAAGAAGACTCGACTCCCGGCTTCTAAGAGTTAACTTATTTTTAGTAGATGTGACCAAGAACAACTGCAAAAGCCAAATAAAATTGTATTAATTGGGGGGCAAAAATAATACATGTATACACAACATGATAACAAATGATCACACGGTTTTCAAGCAAAATTGATAAGCAGTGCAAGGAACTAAGTTTAACACTGATTTTCCAGAATGTAATATCTTGCTCAGTTTTGCTGTCAGGTCAGTAAAACCAGTAATCCTGCATTCAAAAGTGGATTGTATAACCAGTGATTGACACAACTATTCATATACAATAGTGATTTTATTTCTTAAATGTACACTGGTCTGAGTGCAAATCAGTGACAATCATATACCTAAACATGTGAGACCTGGAACATCCCCACCCAGCCCAACCCCCATCCGGAAATGACACCTGCACCCTCTCTACACACACAGAGAATAAACAGCAAGAACAGGTAAGTTTGAGATCAGTGTAACAAGAGGTTCTGGGGAGGGCCTGAGGCACTCACCTGAAAAAAATATTTTAGGAAGGATTGAAGGTCACATTCTGCATCTATGGATAGTTAACGCTACATAGGAATGAAGCCATGCAATTATTTATACCTCTGTTGTCCATGTTAGATTAGGGCTGTCACGACTAGCAATTTTTGCAGATGTCTAATCACAAGCAGTAATCGACGGTTAGTCAACTAATAGTTGTTTCCAATAAATTCAACAAACAATCTCAAATATACTTACAAAACATATTTAAAACTGACAATGTGTGAATGTGTACACTTCTGTGTTTAGATAAAATGGAAATACCAAAATATCTCTGATTATGAAGAATGTAAACAAAAGAACATTTCTGCACATGTTTCATTTCTATAACTAAATTTCAGAAATTTGGAACATAAAACTCCCTCCATTCTCACACAAGTTACAACTTAGTAAGTACAAGTGAAGTCACCATTGTGTGTTTTGTGACACTTTTCTCACTTTTGTGGTTTGGATTGTTCCAATGGGGTCATTCGAGTGTACAAGACCAAAGATTCTATTTACTCTGCATGCTGCAATGACATCCCAAATCGCGAATTATTCAAAGGTTCATTGTTTGAATGATACTTTTTAGAATTGATTGACAGAGTGCTGGTTATTGCTGTAGAGAACAGAGATGGATCAAATGGCAAGGCTCAGTGTTTTTAAAATTACATTGTTGCACAATCATGTGGAAAACAAAGTCCATGGGTTATCAGTCAATGGTTAGTCGGCTCATCAAATAATCACGACAGCCCTAATTTATGTATTGGCAAAATATTGTGTGAAATTATCTCCAGTTGCCTCAGCACAAGTCATTAAATCCAATTTTTTGTCGCACCAGCCATGTTGGCCTGAATTTACTTTGGTCCAATTCACCCTATTTGCTCAATAATCTCAGAGTTCCTTCGTAGTACAGGGTGGAAATTTCTTCAAAATTAAATAATAGAACAGGGGTGAAATAATTAGTTCAATTCCCAACATATTTTTAGATGAAGTTAGTTCAGCCTTATGATAACCAATACAGTGTGTGTTTGGTTCTTGCCTGATTGTTAATAATCCTTTTACATCACAACAAAGTGATTGTTACATAAGTAGTCATTTAAAATTTTATAAGAAAAAATGTAGAGACCCAAATAAGAAGAGTACAGGGGGTATTTTTACTTGAAATTTAATAAGAGTATGTGTATGTTTATTTGGATCCTGTGAGTAGGAAGGTCTAGACCAGCATGGTATGCTGTTGACATTCTTCATGAAACCCAAAGACCTGAACAGGAGAGGGTAACGAAGAGAGTGACCACTCCCAATCTGCCCCATTGGTGGGGATCCCACACCCACCTCCCTCTTCCACTGCCCCCCCCCCCCCCCCCCCCAATACAGTTCCCAGAGTGACTAAGAAACTTGCTGGCGCCTATGTAGACTTCTGTGACAGATGAATGTGTCCAAAGTTTTAAGGTGAGATATTTTGGAGAAAGACATTAATTTTTATCAACGACCCTCAATAACTGGCTGTAACTTTTCAAACTCAAAGATAATTCCATGAAGCTTTATGGTGTTTTGCACTGTCATGAGATATGTCACAATCAAAACAATGCCAGTAGCTTCAAAGTCAAGGTTGCCATCATAAGTCATTAAAGAGAGAATTTAACTTCAAGGTTAAGTTTTCTGGTCAAGTTTTTGTCATCACCCATAACATGATAGTAATGGTTGAAGAAACTTTATAGGAATACACACCACATTATCTATCAGCTGTTTGTTTTGAACCTGGTTAAGGGAATGTCGATTTTGCCACTGGGGCCCTTTTAGCATCGAGCAATTTTGCCACCAAGCGATTTTGCTACCAAGTGATTTCACCACCGAGCGATTTCGTCACCTATGATGTACTAGAAGAGGGGGGAGATAACATAAAAAAACCTAACAGTGGTTAAATAATTTAATGTAAATTTATTCTCTTTTTATATTTTTGAAACAATTAAGTATAAATATATACTGAGTCTCAAATTTTATATACAGTGGAATAATAAACAGATATAAGATACATTTTATTTACAGTTATTATGGTTAAAATAAATTAACTAATTAAATTAATTTAAATTTTAAATGTCTGTTGACAAGAGTCCTTTGGGGCATAAATCTTGGCACATCCACGCAGGAAAGAGCTTGCTGAAAGCAACCTCTTATTATATTGGCTTTTTTATTTCTGTTGCTATGGATGACCCCTGTTCCCATGTGACATATTAAATTCCAAGATTTCCCGGTCGTGCCTAGCTGAACTTTCTATGATGATGCTGAATTCAATTTCAAACTGCCCAACTGTTGAATGCTCTAATGCGTTATCTGGGGATGGTATTCCTGTGCTTTCTAATTGTTGGGCCAGGTCCATGCAGAGCTTTGTCGAGGCGGGCTTGGTGGTACATGTAATTCTAATTTTTTTCTGTGCATGCTACATGTGATCAATCGATGTCCGCTCCATTCTTAACAGCCTCTCTATAATTTGCCTGTGTAATGCCTGTCTCAAATGTCTGATGCTGCCACCATCCACATCCAGAACACTACTACACTGTTGCACTTGCCAGTGTGGTCTTATATCACCCCCACAGTGTATGCATGTATTATTCGAAGACATGATGTCAATGGTAAAAAAGTTCATCTGCATGCCTCATTTATACAATCAGACTTGAAACTGTTAAAACACAATACACACATATACAAAACAAACTCAACCAACCAGTGAGTAGCTCTTTAAAACACACGGCAGTGAAAGAAATATTATCACAAATTCACAATAAGTCAGCAGAGTTTAATACACTATGAGCGGAAGTTATGTTAATTTATAAATTGGATATTTAATATAATAATTTATTTAATAATTGTTTTATGCAAGGAATATTACTTGGGGTGACAAAAACACTAGGTGGCAAAAGGGCCGAGTGGCAAAAATGCTTGGTGGCAAAAACGGCCGAAATTGCCAGGAGGAGAAAATGACGGATACCGATTCAGGATCTCAGATGAAGTCTGGAAAAGTGACTTCTGGTTTTGAAACACCTTTTTTTTGGAATTTCTGAATTTGATTTATCACTATATGTTTAGTTAAGGTTTTCAATCCAATGTCAAAATTGATGAGTCAGAAACTCTTTTTTCTGACTTCAAGTCTAGTCGGCCATTTTCATGGTACCAAAATTTTACCAAAATGGAGAAACGTTGTTATAATGGTCAACAATCGAGGTTATGTCCTATTTTCGTGGTGTGTACATTTGGGGTGATCACTCTCACTCGCCATCACTCTCCTGAACTTTGCACTTGGGGAGCAATTAATCACTCGCCTTCATGATGTATGTAGAAATTATGTCTGAACATCAAGTTATATATTGTATTTCAATCACCCATTACCTGACCCAACTAGGAGACGATACTTGCAAAAGATTATCTCACATAACTGAATTCTTTCATTTTTTGCTTAAACCATAGCTTATGACACCTCATTGGAATGAGCTTAATGAGCCTGTTCCAATGAGGGATCACCAGCTATGTTTTTAGAGCAAAAATTAAAAAAATAACAAAATATGTATGGTCATTTTCATAAACAGTGCTAGCCAGTTTGAGCTGTCATAGTAGGTATGGGATTAAAATCACTCTCCTGAATTTTTCACTCTGGCAAAATCAAAATGAGGAGAGTGATTATCCACCCTCCTGCATTCTCTTTCCAGCAGTCATTAAACAACTGTTACATCTTCAACCAGGTCAGCATCTTAGGATATAGGTATACCTTGGATGATGTCAAATACATGTATATATGGACTTCTAGTTTTGGAATTGGGATATTCTTTGGATTTCATTCATCACTTATACCATTAGTTAAAGTTTTCAACTCCAAACTTCAATTTTTCTTTTGTGCCAGAAAATACATTTTTTTGATGTAGAATTTTTTGTTACCTATTTTCATGGTAGCAAAATGTTTTCAAGTGGAAAACGTTTGGTATAATGGTAAAAATTTGAGGTTATATAACTTTTTTTAGGACCAGAACATCGCATACATTAGGTTTAATCCATATATCAGCCTAACTTTGATTGGGGAGGAGCAATGAAATGTAGGCTGACTTTCCAGGTCCCATGCCCAGAAAATCATGTAAAACTTTGTAACCTCAGAAGTGATTTTGGAGATTTTTGTGCATCCGTGGACACCATCCTGGTGCCAATTGTGCACTAATCATCCTAAATCGCCCAGATTGCATAAAGGGCATATAAGCTGTATAATGAATGATATTGGGGTAGTCACTACTCCAATGCCAGTTCAAATAAGTGCCAGCCCAATTAATCGATGAAGCAAAAATAAGTTCTTTCGTATAACTATAGTAAAATACTGTAACAAGAGTGTATGTATGGAGTCTGAGTTGGACAGTACATGGAGGACTCAGAGGCTGTATTATGTCCCAATAGCATTCAGACTCAACTAAGCACTCAGACATTCTTGCTGGCTTGGCAAAAGGTTATTACAATATTGAGGTTTGGCGGAAATGAGCGATGGTTACCGAATGACAATGGAATTGTCCATCCTTTGTCAAAGATGGACGATAGACTTGCCCATCCCTATAAAAGTCGTTGCATCTTCAGAAAACGGGCCGTAACAGTCGGTCGAAGATAGAAACTGTTGGTTTATTTTTCAGTATCAGTAATTAGAGAAGAACGTAAGCCTACAAATGAAGGAAGAGTTGTGTGACACCACCTGGAAGTCTTTCTGCACTTCACGTAGGCAGTGGTGAAGTAGGACTTGCATTACTTGTCTCCATTCATGAGACTTAGGGACTTGCAAGCAACTGACATTGTTGTTTCTCTAAATAGAGCTCTGAGTCTGTGCACACGCTAGTGAGTGCGGTATTTGTGACACAGGCTGTATCAAATAAATAGGGGCACTCATTTATGTTGTTTGCTATTTGGAGTTGAAGAGAGTAGGAACTTGTTGAGTCTTATCATGAACTTGAAGTTGTTGAGAATTTGTAGTTTTATTTTTTGTGTAAGTACTGTTACTCCGAAAAGGAACTGAAGAGAATGAATATGAACTCACAAGTACCACATGTTCACTTTAGTTACTCCACCCGTGTCACGGGTAGAAGCTTAGTTAGTTTTCCAATTCATTTTTCTGCTCTTTAATGACAAACATTGATCACTCTTACACAAGAAGGCAGACATTGATATATATTCATTCTTCATTTCTGTCAATCACTCAATCTCAGCAAGTTATCTGAGCTTATCCTAGATTAACTAATTGTTTTATGTATGTGTGGCCCTTTTAGAATTTGTGTGATGATTCATTAACCACATTTTATTATCTTCTGCAATTGTTCAATTGCTAATGTAAAATGATGTCAATGATACCATTCAATAAAGTTGAGAAACAACAACAATGTATATTCTTAATCTCTCTAGACGCCTCTGTACAAGATATACAAGTTAAACAACATGTAAAGCTTGCAACTGAGCTTACTTGAGGCAATCTTCAGGTCATACTGGAAAAGTGAAGGTTGCACTCCAGTGACTCAGCTCGCAGTAAATTTACCAGTCGCATCAGTCAGTGACTATTTTTGGTAATCGGTTGAACACTAGTATAAACATAATGTTAACCCTTTACCCAAGGTAACGACCAAAACCGGCCAGCGCTATTCTAAAAAATCGCCAATTAATTTTCATTATTTTTTGTCTCAAAATCATAGGTTATGACCCCTCATTGGAATGAGCTCATTCCAATGAGGGGTCATAACCTATGTTTTTGAGACAAAAAATGAAAAAAAATAGTTATTCAAGAATTTTTTTTGCAAGTGTCGTCTGCTTTTCAAGTTAGGTAAAGGGTTAAATCATTAGAGCATTGTTGAAACTCATTCGCTTAGTATTTTCAAATATATTCAACAGAGTTTTCAAAATATAGGAGAAAGAGGATTCCCCCTTCGGGCCGGTAGCATCTGCAAGTGACCAAAAATGATTATCAAGAACACCTGAAAGTGACCAAAATGATTATCAAGAACATAGCATCTTCACTGACAAAATATTCAGGGCTGACTTGACTTGACTTGGGGATGTTTTTGATGAGATGCACCGGCTTAAATCTGTGTTTCCAGCACCAGTGGAGTTCTTTTCGAATGAAAGTGATGATAAATCTTGTTTTGTTCTCTTGATTTTATTTTAATATGATGAAAACATGTGCCATCGGTAAGATGAATCTATTCCCGACAAAACAGAGTCTGAAAGTTGATGAATGGACATACGCTAGCGTTTCCTCCAGGGAAAAAAGCAGTGAGTCTAGTTGTAGTCATTATGGGCTCATAACTGTAGTCTGTTCCAAATTGATTTTCTTAGCGATGCGGCACTTTTTATTCATGTGATCCAGGAGTTGCATACACGACATTACCCCGGAATAAATTATATCAAATAAATTTGCCTTGAGACATCTTACTCTTTTTCAATAATTTTGAGTATTTCATTGCAGAAAGTGAGGAATGAGATAGACAGAGAGGAGAGAGAGAGACAGTGTGAGAGTGAGCAC
Source organism: Pictodentalium vernedei (assembly GCA_031216915.1). Lineage (NCBI taxonomy): Eukaryota > Metazoa > Mollusca > Scaphopoda > Dentaliida > Dentaliidae > Pictodentalium > Pictodentalium vernedei. Next base: position 726,869,103 of record CM062297.1, on the reverse strand, counting down.
CGTTAATTCTCAGATATTTACGAAATATTTATATGTATATTTTCAAAATAAACAAAAATAATACCTGGTGCATCAAATTATTGAAGTAAAAGTCTGAAAATATGTACCAGCAGCATATTTTATATCAATACTCATAAACATTTTCAAATAATAGGAAGTTCATTTGAGGGACTCAAGATTTATATGGAAAAAAGGTCAAGACTCTAATTTTAAGTGGTGCATATCAACTTATGGTTGGAGCAAATCAACCGTTTTTATGGTGCAAATCAACTTTTTCGATGGTGCAAATTAATTTTTCTAAGGGTGCAAATCGAATGGTACAAATAGGCAGTGCAGCAGATGGACCAAGATTCTACTGCATCCCATGGTTTTGGTGGCACTATGGTATTCAGCATTTTCGACACCCGGCGATTTTGCCACCCAGCGTTTGCGTCACCCTGAGCAATATTCCTTGCATAAACAAACTGATGCAAATAACTATTTTCCACTTATTGTATTAAACATCCAGTTTATAAATTAACATAATTTTCACTCAAAGTGTATTAAGTTAAAACAGAGAAATGGTCAGTGTTATCGGTACATATGTTTATGATGTTGGGTTTTTTGATGAACAGTTTGTTTTGTATGTGTGTAGATTGTGTTTTAACAGTTTCAAGTCCAATTCTATAAATGAGGTATGCAGTTGAATGGAGGTTGTCCATAGCAGCAGACATACCTGAATAGTAAGCATTCACTTGATATCTATCTGGGGTTGTGCAGGTTGTATGGGTGGGGGATGGGAGGAACTGTTGTTGTGTTTAAAGTAAACTTTATTATTACACATTATGGTGATCTTCATTATATTGATCAGTCCTGGAAATGAGATGCGTGCGAGTGCAATTACCACAATTGTTTACTACAGGCTTGCACTACAGTGGAAGTCCCTAACTCCGAAAATATACTCTCTATTTTGATCTTTCTCAAGGGATTTGGGAAAGAAAAGTGGTGCAAAAGCACCAAGAAAAAATAAGCCAAAAGTGGGTCGAGTGCTACCGGCGCACACCCAGTGGGGGACGCTCTTCTCCTAGTACAGATCCATGGCTTGCGGTACCAGTGCGCAGTCAATAACTAATGAATCATTCTTTTGAATCCGCCAGTTATGTGATCAGCGGGGAGGAAGGATTCATACCCAATTAAGAAGATGGGAGGGCCTCCATGTAAACAATTGTGGTAGGTATAATAAGAAAGGAAATTTACTATAAAATTTAGATTTCTTATCAACCTACCCTACAAGTGTTTACTACAGGCTGAATAGACAATAGGAGGGGAAAATCACATAACCACCCCCACATAACCCGACTGCACTGGAACTGTGGACAGAAGAAGAGTTCCCAAGGCTTATCAAACCATAGCATCACAAACATTAGTAAAACACAATGAGAGATGAGGCGTATGGCACTGCATGACGCACAGACAGAAAGGACAGTCACACAGCACAGGTCTGGAACTGACCTTGAATCCTAATGGCTAGGGTGAACAACAGGCTGAACAGAAGAAAGCGGGCCCGAAGAAAAAAGGTCCTCAGACTGCTCCTGCAACTGATGCAGATAGGTGGATAAAGCTGATTGCATAACATCCGACAACTTGACGATGTTAGTTACCATAAGCCCAGGAGGTAGACAAGGCACGCAACTCGTGGGCAGAAATATGATTGGTAATACAATCATCAGTCGCTAGACAAGCATAAGCCGCACGAATAGCAAGACAAATCCATCGAGAAATGGATTGAGGAGAGATATTCTGTCGACCAGGTATAAGAGACATGTTTCCTGCCTTCCCTAATGAACTGCGTCCGGTTGAGATAAATGCGAAGTGCACGAACTAGACAGAGCAAAGGGCGATTACCCTCAGCTGAAGGAAGAGCCCTGATACAGATAGGAGGTGGAGTTGTTCCTGGTATCTGATTCTTGGCCAGAAAGGAGCAATCAGTGGTAAAAGGAACACTGTTGGCGGAGCTCCTGAAAAAGGCCAGATCAACAGAGAGGGCGTGAAGCTCACTAACCTCTTTGGCTGCGGCAAAAGCCATCAGAAAAGCTATCTTGTATGTGAGAAAACGCATATCCACCTGGGATAATGTTTTGAACGGATACAGATATACAGATAGGAGGTGGAGTTGTTCCCGGTATCTGATTCTTGGCCAGAAAGGAGCAATCAGTGGTAAAAGTAACATTGTTGGCGGAGCTCCTGAAAAAGGCCAGATCAACAGAGGGCGTGAAGCTCACTAATCTGTTTGGCTGGGGCAAAAGCCATCAGAAAAGCCATCTTGTTTGTGAGAAAATGCATATCCACCTGGGATAATGGTTTGAATGGTGCCCCCCCCCCCCACCCCACCCAAGAAAAGCAGCACCCAAGAAAGATTCCATCTTGGGGTAAGCTGCAAAATTCTAGGCCTTATCAAAGAAAAGTGCCGAATAAGCTTGGAGAGGTATGGATTAGTGTCGATACGATGCTTTCCCACAAACGAAAAGGTCTCCGAAAGCATGGACCTGTACCCTTTGATGGTAACAGGCTGGAGACCCCGAGAATCAAACAGATATACCATAAACTCCGCAATCTGTGTTATCGGAGGATTGGCATAATCAACAGAGTGATCAGCACACCATCGACAGAAGACCTTCCACCTAGCCGCATAGGCTAAACCAGTGGAGTGCTGCCTTGAAGAAGAAATGCACTCCACTGCTCATCTCGAAAAACCTCTATGGAGGAGACAGAACCTGAGAAAAGATATGCATGAAGGCACAATGAAGTCGGGTCGATGTGAAACCTCGGGTGACCTTGGCAAAGAAGGTCACGATTTAGAGGGAGACGTGCCAGAACTGCCACCAACAAAGAGCGGAGCTGATTGATCCACACCCGTTGAGACGACAGGGGAGCGATCAGAATGATTCGACAACTGCAGGTTCTGGTCTTGGCCAGAACCTGAGGCAGAATCGGAACCGTCAGGACCAATCCAATCGAGTGACAGAGCATCCACGGCGAAAAGCCAGAGGATCTGGACACGGGGACACGAAAGTGTCCATCTGATGGTTCCAACGGGTCGCAAAGAGATTGATGTGGGGACGACCCCAGAGATCACAAAGCAACTGGAACACTGCCCTGAGAAGCATCCACTCAGTGAAAATGACCCTGCACCATCGGGACAGGGAGTCGGCTGGGACGTACAGACTACCTGGGAAGTAACGAACAACCACTCCGGTTTTGACATCCTGAGCTAGCAGTAGAAAATCCCGAGCCAATTTGTACATGGGAACCGAGTGCGAGCCGCACTGGTTCCGAATGTCAGCGACCACTGTAGAATTGTCCGACAATAGAAGGACCTGATGATTCGAAACTCAGAAGAAGAGCAAGAAGCTCCTTCTGGTTAATGTGAAGAGCTGCTTGATCCTGTCCCATACACGCACCCCATCCGAGATCGCTGGCATCTGCCATCAGAACATGATCGGACATGGGCAAGTCCAACGGAACTCCCTGCATAATCCACTGAACATCTGTCCAGGGAAGAAGGTGATGATGAAGAGAGTCTGGTAACTGAAGCACCAGATCCAGAGGTTCGACATTCGGCCTCCAACAACTGAGCAGAAAGTGTTGGAGAGGTCTGACATGCAATCGACCGAGAGGAATGAGATCAGTCACTGAACCACAGAGACCGAGCAGCCGGAGAATACTCTGAGCTGTCGCTGACATGGACTGGGACACAGTCAGAGTGAAAGCTGAGAGAATCACAGCCCTTGCCCCGGGAACCGCCATCGTATTCAGCTGAGTATGGAAAAACTTACTTTCGCGATGTCTGATGAACCGGAACAGGAAAGTAAACATCTCCAAGGTTGATGCTGGAAGCGAAATCTCCCTGGGGAATGGAGTGGCGAACCGACGTGAATGTCTCCATGCTGAACTTGGGAGCAATGATAGACTGGTTCAGGATACTCAGCTCTATAACCGGTCGGAGTCGGCCATCCTTCTTTGGCACCAAAAACAGGCGGAAATAAAATCCCACTGAATAAATGTACTTGACGACCTCAATCACCCCCTTTGACAGGAGATTGTCCGACTCTGTGATCAAAAGCTCCGGACGTGAACCAAGCCCCGAGGAGAGAAGAAACCACCTCCTCTATTAGATGAATGATCCCAAGTCCTCCCTCTGGTCTGCCGATGCTTACCCTTACCATGTGAAGTAAGAAGTAGAAACGGCGGCAGAAGGATCAGCCCTTGGCTTGGCAGAAGAAGCAGAAGGGCGATTGTTTGGCTTAGAACGGCCCTTACCTCCAACAGAAGGCTGATCAAGCTGGCGAAGCAGCAGCAGATCTTTGGAATGAAGCAGGAGGTCATCCTGGACCGCCGCCACGGAACCATGGAAAAGTTGCAGACCCGCGAAAGAAGCAGATTGAAGAGCAGCGTGCTTCCCCTCAGGAAGGGAACGGCTTGTGTCCAACAGTGCAGCGTCCCAGCGAACTAATTCCAATTTAGCTGTGTTACAGGCATGCGTGTGAGTAAGATGCATGAGCTCCTTGGAAGTCACATGCAAAGGAGCCTGTACGTCATCAAACCTATCTGGGGACAGATAAACAACCAAAGCAGAGACGATGAGATCTGAGAGAGAAAGCATGCCCAGCATCTCTCTCGATAAGCCCAACAGGGACTCCAGAGTAGCCATAGGAATAATGGCCGACTTGGGCAAAAAGATGTCAGCCCTGGTGAAGAACGAAGTCTTCAAAGCCTTGGAACTCAGCTCAGAGTTCAAAGCTGCAAACGCTTCAACCATCTGTACCAACAGGCACGGACGGTCGAAGGCACCCAGAAGCGGGTTGCTCCACAGGCTGGAGGCGCATGACCGATGATCGCGGCCTGGCTGACACTGTCGGCTGGCCTGACGGTTTGAGATCCAGAAGGAACTCAACACAAAGTCAAGAGGTGCCCCCACGTCAGAAGACTGTTGGCCCTCAACGTCAGGAATGTGTGACACATCCTCTGAGTCAGAAAGACACATAGCCCATCACGAGGCAAACCAGCCGATGCCTCCCATGGTGTAGGCACACCAGGGGATCAGGAAGTGGCCTGCTTCCAATCCCGGGAAGTGGAGCCAGGGGGCACCTCAGGAAACCACTAGTAGCCTCGCTGGAGGCAACGGAAGGCCCCTGGAAAGAACCTGAGTGAGCAAGGAGAGGGCCTCCCTAAGCTCACGGCCCGTAGCAGCCGGTTCGACATGGGAACGAAGTGGCTTCACTCCTGACCCTCTGAATCAGCGAAGGGTCAACGATCCTCCAGAACACCCAACACGGGATGATGGGCGGCAGCAGAAACATCTGCAGGCAGACGCTGATAGGGGTATACCAGACCCCGAGGATCAACAGTGCGGGAACTCGGGAGAGTCACCATGGACCTCTGAGGGACAGAAGGTCCAGGCTGCACAAAAAGCGCTGGTCCCGCAAAACTGGCCGTCAGACCAGAGTGCGTGGACGGAAATGCAACAGAGTCCATGGTGACCCCACCAGGAACATCCAAATCCAAAGAGAAGGATGCTGAGCTTGACAGCTGAGAGACCACAGCAGAGGGTTCAGCCGGCAGCCCCTTCCGACTTTGCCGAGTTGAAGTCAGGGAAGGCTGAGGCCGATATGCCACGTCTACACTACCAGACATCTCTGCACACCCCCTGCAGGGATAAGCCGAGGCTGGCTGAAACGGTGACCGATGACGTTGCAGATGGAACGGCAGTAGCAGCAGATACGACGGGAGCTGTTTAAACTGGTGGAAAAGTGGAGAGAGCAATTGAGCTCGGCTTCAAAGGAGGAGTCACAACCCTAGTGACAGCCTCAGATGTTGACTGGAGAGGGACCACAGTCCCGGAACCAGGCATCTCTTCACCAGACAACTCAACAGCTCCCGCAATATCCACCACAGAAAAAGACTGCACATCCCCAATGAAGGAGTATAACTCTCACCAGACGTAGTCGTGTCGGGAAGCTCCAAACGACAGCGTTCCCCTTCTCGCAGGTACGGGAGGATCGGCCACGAGAACACACCACATGCTTGGGCAAAAGGCACTGCCCTCAAGGAACAGTCCTGGGCATAACAAAGGTGAGAGCAGTAGAAGACAAGGTGAACTCAACAGATGTAGAAAGTAGAAGAACACCCCCAACTAGGAGAGAAAGGTGGCAGAAAATAAAGGACCGGCAAGAACACAACTGAGCCCAGACGGCCGACAGGGACCCAAAAAACAGAAATCCCACCCTCAACAGAGAGGAGAAATCCTGTCCATACAGCCCCCCACTGACACCAAACTCCAATAATAATAATAATATCCAAAAGGATAACATAAATTTATCAATCAAAAAATTATATGTCCGAATCGCGTGCGAACACGGAGAATATACAAAATACGATGAAAATGTAGTTGAAATTAATAACCAGAATATATAAAACACAGTCCTGTTATTATACGATACTCAGATCCATAATTGTAGTCACAGGTAAACATTATCAATGAGTTGAATTATCACTGTTTTGTAATACAAATGGCGCACGTCATTCCAGGATGACAGAAGAAAAAGAATGATTCATTAGTTACTAACTGTGCACTGGAACTGGAAGCCGTGGATCTGCACTAGAAGAGCGTCCCCTACTGGGTGTGCACCGGCAGCACTCAACCCAGTTTTGACTTATTTTTTCTTGGTGCAAAAAAAAAGAGCGTCCCCTACCGGGTGTGCGCCGGTAGCACTCAACCCAGTTTTGACTTATTTTTTCTTGGTGCTTTTGCACCACTTTTCTTTCCCAAATCCCTTGGGAAAGATCAAAATAGAGAGTATATTTTCGGAGTTCGGGACTTCCACTGTAGTGCAAGCCTGTAGTAAACAATAGTAGGGTAGGTTGATAAGAAATGCACTTGTTGAAAAATGATGTGGAGCACTAATATACTGTGAGGGCATATAGATGTGTACTCTGTGGCCAGTGACAAGTTGCTGTCATAATTCAGCAATTCCTTATACATTTAACCCCTTGAACCCGAGTGTCCTATTTTCCTCCCAGGAACATGATACGCCATGACGTCATTAAATAGGATGGCTGTTCAGTAAATGTGTGGGGTAGACCAATCGATCTTTTCAACGTGCAGCCCTGAGGGCTGCACATTGAAAATATTGATTGGTCTACTGCAAATAATAATAATATACACATTTATATAGCGCCAAAATTATAGTTCAGAAGATATAGAACCATATTCTAAGTTGCTGTACATGTTACTGAGCTCGTACAAATATACAAACAGAATATATACAGTATCTTACGGTCCAGAAACACTTATAGGCTTTTTGAAACAGGTATGTTTTGAGATCTTTCTTGAAAAGGTTGACATTTGACAGTCTTTTTAGGTGTTCTAGTAAATTATTCCACAAGTGAGGGCCAGCAAATGAGAATGACCTACCTCCAAATGTCTTACGCCTATGTTTTGGAACATGTAGCAGCATTTTACCATTGGACCTCAGGTTGTATTGACACACATTCTTGGTATGAAGGAGTTCTTCTAAGTAGGCTGGTTACATGTTGTTTTGTGTCTTAAAAACTAATAATAATGTTTTGGAAATTATTCTGTACTTGGCTGGCAGCCAGTGCATATCCCTCAGAACAGGAGTGATGTGTTGAGATCGTGATACCCTACATACCACTCGGGCTAATGCATTTAGTACCATCTGCAGGCGAGAGTACTGATATTGTGGAAGGTTGAACAGTAAGGTATTACAATAATCCAAATGTGAAGTTACAAAAGCATGAACTACGATTTTTGTTGAGTCTTTGGTAAGGAACTGTCTTATCTGTTTAACTTTGTATAGGCCTCTGAAAGCCTTATCACACATATTTGTAACATGTCTGTCCATAGACATGGTAGAGTCGAAGAAGGCACCAAGATTATGTACACTGTTACTTGCACTGATGGCGGAATCTCCTACCTTCACTGAATTGATGTCAACTTTAGTGAGTTGCTGTCGTGAACCAATTATAGGGATTCAGTCTCATCATCATTTATCATTAATTTGTTTGAAACCATCCATGTGCGAATGTTCGAAATACATGATTCAACAGAGGCTGTTATCAAATCCCAATTTATTAATTTGGTTACCTCATGGATTTCTAGAGGTCGAAAAGTTGAAAGCTCTTTTTCTGATGGTCTCTGTTTGATGTCAATTTGGTCTACATTTATATTTGTTCTTAATTTTTTCCAGAATTAATTTTATTTTTTTGATGAAGAATTCGCCAAACTGATCAGCTAGCTTTGATGGATCATTGTGTGGTGGAAATGACACACTTTGTTTTTCTGTACACCGATTTTTAACAACTTTAAACAGTTTTTTGCTGTGACCATTACAAGCTTCAACACATGTTGTGTAGTAAGATTTTCTGGCATCTTTTAGTTTGTTGGCGTACTGATTATGAATAGTCTTATATGCTGCTTCCTCATTGTAAGATTTAGATCTTTCCTGCTCTTGCTTTTGTCATCCATATGTATATTAAAATCACCGATTGTAAGGAGTTTTGCAGAACACATAACAATGGATTCAAGGTACACAGAAAATTCTTCAAAGAAAACACTGGTCTGGATAGGATGATTTTTGGAGTAAGGTGGTCGATATACACCCACAGTTCGGATATTGGTGTCAGCCCAGCATACAGTCCATTCTGCATATTCAAAACAGGATTTTTCTCCTTGGGTTGAGGTTTTATTTTGTATATTCTCTCGGCACATGAGACCAATTCCACCTCCAGTCCAAGCATTAATCCTAGGGGCACTCTTGAAAATATATCCGTCACAGGAAAGTCCTGAAACAATTACACTGTCCTGATCAGTTAGCCAAGTCTCAGTAACCAAACAAAAATCTATTGTTATTGATGATGTGTTCTACAAAATCAGGAACCTTATTCCTCACAGATCTGGCATTTACAGTTGAAAAGTTTACACTTGAGGTAATCGGGGAATGAATAGTAGTATCTGTGCTGATTACATGAATGTTGTTGTTATTCACACCCGAGTTAATAGGCTTTGGTCTTATTGCTTGTTTGTGTTGAATTTTGAATACCTTTAGTTGGTATACTTTATCTGAGCTGTTGTTGGTAAAACAAAATTCAGGTTTTAGTATTCTTTGTTTTTTCAAGGCTTTAAAAACATATGCATTAGGCCTGTGCTTGACATGATTCATTGTATTGTTGATTGAACGGTGCTCATCTGAGGTGTAATTAAACAAACACATTTTAAATGTCAGTAATTGAAACTCATGAATCTAATGGCATATGGACTCTTCTAATTGGGTGCCATTGAACTGGCATGGAAGATACCACTAGAGTTCAAAGGGTTAAGGTTTCTGGTGTTTGGTGACAGTATTCCCTCACAAATTCATATACTAACATTTTACGAGTGCAATTTGCTCCCGTCTCTGATTTCACGGGAGCTTAAAACTGCACCCATCAATTTTGTTCATTTCCAGCACTGTTATTGATGTGTTTTATTGCGAGTGTAGTTTCTCTTACCCTTTAAACTAAGTATTTCTCTTAACCTTTAAACTAAGTATACATGCTCTTTTTTTGCCCGCTCTCTGCAAAAAATCTGGGAACTCGTACTTTTAACAATTAATGTTGTAACTTCCCATGTTAATAGGTTATTTGAATCTGTTGTGAATTAATTTTTTAATTTGTTGTATTTTTCAGGTCTATAGCTGATGAGACTGTTCACCGTAATGATAGAAGTATGATAGTGAACTGCTATGAACCGATTACCAATTATTTTCTGCCGATTTTGATGCAGCTTCCGATGGTTAAAATAGGACCCAGAAGAAAATCTGTTTGTGCCTGTTATACTGCAAAATTTTTTTGATAAATCCCCAATTTCGAAAGCTTAATACAACATATGTTTTCAGAGTATGCATGTTCACTGCTGGGCGATATTGGACAAAAGAATATTTCCATTTTTTGGAGTTGGGGTGGGGGAAGACCGTTATTAATGAAACAATCACACAATATTGTTCTCTGGTGAAGATCGTGTGTTATTCTGGTAAATAGTGTTAATACTGTTTTGTGTAAGAATACAATACATTTGGCTGTATTAACCAGGAAGATACTGAGCACATATACTTGTGTCTTAACTGAATAATGTTAATATGCCTTAATAAGTATGCATCTATGTGCGTGTATATAAGTATGTATGTGTACATGCGTGTATATGTATAAAAATGTGCTCATGTACATGTGTATGCTTGTGTGTGTATATGCAAATATGCAATTAAATGTGTAATTCCATATCCTGAATCTTCAACCGTCAAAAAAAAAATCCAACGTTCATTCGCAGTCAACATTGCTTTCTGTTCTTTACCTGGGAGATAACAGGTAGACAGCCAATCTGGCTATGTTATTCCCTACGATGTATCAATATTTTTGTTTCTTGATATAGATTATCTGTTAATTGTAAAAGTTTATTGATATATCGTAAAATAAAATATCTATCTATCTATGTGTTGTGAAGTTGTATGGCACATTGTTTACAGATACACACTAGTGATGAACTGATAATCAGAATGGGCAGTCGGAACTGGTTATTGGGCTTAGGCCGATTATGACAACTGGAAGTTAAAAATCAGCGGTTTCCGGTTATTCTATATTTAACACTGACTATTAAAAATCCCTTTGATATCTCTGGCCATTTCCATGAAGTTTCCAAATTAAAAACGTGTGTAGTGCATACATGTAGCAGAATATTTAGGGATTTGCAGAGCAGAGATATTACAAAATTTACCAACTGCAATCGGTATGAGATCGCCATCATTTCCCAGCTGATGGAAGTCACTGGTCTTCAATCATGGTGCTGCACAATGTTGCATTGGGTATATGTATAAATAAAATATGTTAAGGTGCTATATAAGTAATGAAATTTTGTTTATTTTGCAATTCCCCCTCCGATATTCCTTAAATTCAAATTAAATACACACAAATTATACATCAAAATGAAGGTTGGGAGGTATAGAACACACAAAATATATTAAATCAACTCCTATCATTGACTGCAGGCACCACTGGATCTTGTAAGTCTGCTACCACATTCGTACCAGAACTGATAATACAATAATATTTCTTGAGAATAACTAGTGGCCAAATGTGCTACACATATCCACGAACAAAGCTAGGCACACAAAACAATTTAGGATGCAGCAATAGGACTGCATTTTGGAAAAGGACAACACTATCTGCATATTTTATTGTAGATGGATTCCATGTTCGAAGGATTCCATGTTTGATGGACATGAGTAAATCACACGATACCATGAATTTCCATCAAAAAACAAAATCGTAATTCTTATGGTTGGGACGATACACCAAATTCATCGTACGATACGTATCTAAGGATACGAGTCACGATATGATATGTATCATGGTACATATCATGGTCGAGCCAGCAATTCATAGTTGGGAGCACATATACATTCAGGAGGAGGGGGTGGGGGGGGGGGGCAACTTCAGCCATCCCCCCCCCCCCCAAATTTCCCATACTCTATCACATACTGCACTGACTGGTCATGTGTGTTTGCGCTCATACTCTAGCATGAGCCCATCACTAACTTTACAAATGTTAGTTACAAGTGGCCCCTCCGAGTCTTAGCACATGGTTCTACTTTTCAATTTTAGAATAAAGATGATTTTAGTCACACAAGCGCTGGAATTACGATGAAAATAGGTAAGTAGTCATCTGATGATCACGACAACGAGCCTTACCAAATACATAAAAAAGCTGGAGTACCCTGGTTCTGTAGGTTGGCAATGAAAAATAAACATATCAGTGATTGAGACATGCTCTTGCAGTTCATGGTTCCACTTTGCAATTTTCAAATCGATCCACCCAAACGGAAAAAGTCGTGGAAGATGATTACTAAGAATAACTGGTGCACATCAAGGGGGCTAATTAATAGGCACCGACATCGTAGAAAACATGAGTGGAGTTTTGGCAACTGATCTGAAAACACTCGGAAAATCATTTCGCATAACCAACGGACATTCATAATAAATTGGTGTATTGTTACACTGTTTATCTGTACCAGTAGTTTTACCATTTTTGAAATGGAATGTTGGATGAGCACATAAAATATTGAATCACTCCATGCGAGGGAAATTTCAGTGATTAGATCGCACCTGGGAGATCTTGCTTCGCAAATAGCGATGCAAACTCAAACAACAAAATACTCTGATTTAAGAGTTGGTATTCCTGAGTACCCTGGTGTTATATTCAGAACTGCAGGGTATTTGAGTTGGCCAAATCGCCCAAGCCTAAAATGTGATGTGTTGAATGTATTAGGGTTCAAACGACTCTGGAGTTCCAAGGTCGGCCAGTCGGTACCCCAAAGTCGAGTTGACCTCGACTAGTCAAGGCTTTCCTGTCCCCGTTAATTTCAATTTTAAAGTTGATCATCGGATGTACAAAAAATCAAGTGTATTTTTCCAGGCTGCAAGTAGACTCGACAATCGGCATCTAGCACATCAGAACTAACAAATTCCTGTGTGCATACATGTATAAACACAAAGGCAATCGTAAACTCTTATGTACTTCCATCCGAGGTACAGGTATTTAAACAATTGAAGATATTGTTGTTCGTCACAAATAAATCGAATAACATCATGTTACTGGAGTGAGTTATTTTCTGTAAGAGTCGCCAAGTGATTCTCACATGTTAGCGGTATTCACAAGTTGACTCTATCCACAGTAACGGGTGTTCTAAATTAAAAGCTGGGAAATGAAACCAGCAGTGAACTGAAATTTTCGAAAGTAAATCCTAACAATGAATTTCGACTCTTCAGGGACCCAAAGTTACATACACATTTACCTCCAAAATGCTGAAACTTTCATTCTTGAGGTTATTGAGATTGGCAGTTGATTTTAACTTTTAACAAATTTTTTGAAATGGAGCAGTGAAAAGAGTGATTCTAATTCCAGGCCATTTAGCTTAACAAGACTGTGTCAATTTCAGACCCGCATGCATTTAAATGAAAGTGTCAATGACACTGTAGCTCAACTTGTGTAAGACATGTACATGTACAGTATGTGACACAGCAATGACACACATCTAGGTAATGACCTGATAATAAAGGTACATATAAAGTATTGTAACGGTCTGTACATAAATGCAGACCGTAGCCTGCAACAAATGTATAGGTAAAGTATTGTAAAGGTGAATGACAGATAGATGCTAAACTAGAAAAGAAATCTTTGAGTCCCAGAGTGGGTCTGACTGAACCCAAAAATATTTGTTCTCATAGCACAGTGATAACAAAGGCAACCAAAAACACTTGTTCCTGTCCCAAGGTGATAACAAAGGTACCCAAGAAGTTTCGTGAAGATTGGTTCATAAATACAGCCTCCAGCCCGAGCCGTATTGACATGTGCACTTACTGTGTATACGTAGCAATGAATAAATCAAACTTCATCTAATTTGCATAATTTCTGCACGAGAAAAAAACCGGTATTATATGTAATGTATTCCATGTTACTAAACATTCATTCAAAAGTTTATTCAAATCAGAACCTTCATATAGAAGTTCTGTACCAAAAACTGATTGTACCTAATTTTGGAACAAAATGGCCGCTGGCAGCCATCTTGAATTTTGGACCGCACCCAGAAACACTCGCTCTCATGCCAAGGTGATAACAAAGGTACCCAAGAAGTTTCGTGAAGATCGGTTCATAAATACAGCCCCTAGCCCGAGCCGTATTGACATGTGTACTTACTGTGTATAAGCAGCACTGAATAAATCAGTCCATCTAATTTGCATAATGTCTGCACGAGAAAAAAAACCTGTATTATATGTGATGTATTCGATGTTACTAAACATTCAATCAAAAATTTATTCAAATCAGAACTTTCATACAGAAGTTCTGTACAAAAAACTGATTGCACTAATTTTGGTACAAAATGGCTGCCGGAGGCCATCTTGAATTTCAGACCGCACCCAAAAACACTCGTCCTCGTCCCACGGTGATAACAAAGGTACCCAAGAAGTTCTGTAAAGATCGGTTCATATACAGCCTCTAACCTGAGCCATATAGAAGTTGTATACAAAAAATTGATTGGACCTAATTTTGGTACAAAATGGCCACTGGCAGCCATCTTGAATTTTGGACCGCACTCGTTCTCATCCCAAGGTGATAACAAAGGTACCCAAGAAGTTTTGTGAAGATCAGTTCATAAATACAGCCCGAGCCGTATTGACATGTGTACATACTTACTGTGTGTATGTAGCACTGAAAAAAATCAAAGTTCATCTAATTTGCAGAATTTCTGCACAAGAAAAAAACCTGTATTACATCTGATGTATTCTATGATACTAAACATTCAGACACAAATTTATTCCAATCAGAACTTTCATACAGAAGTTCTGTACAAAAAACTGATTGTACTGACTAAAGTACAAAAAGGCTGCTGGAGGCCATCTTGAAATTTGGACCGCACCCAAAAACACTCGTTGTCGGCCCACAGTGATAACAAAGGTATTCAAGAAGTTTCGTAAAGATCGGTTCATAAATACGGCCTCTAGCCCGAGCCGTATTGAATTGTTGACAGACAGACAGATGGATGGATGGACAGATGGACAGATGGACAGACGGACGATGGCCATGGCATACCCTCAAATTTGACTTACGTCAAAGTTGAGCTAAAAATTTGACTTACGTCAAAGTTGAGCTAAAAATTTGACTTGCGTCAAAGTTGAGCTAAAAAGCGAAATCAGACAGACGTTACTGTCGTTGGATAACTTGGAATTTAAAATTACATTGTATGTTTTGTTGTATTGTTTAGACATTCTTTGAAGTCATCACTGATTTCACAACATTTATTGATAGCTATGAATTGAATGTCCTGGAGATATGTTGGTTGAATCAACCACCTGAATTCTACTCGAAACACGTGCTTTATATTTCAAAGACAGAGAGCTGGCATTTGCCTCCCTCTGATGTTGTCAGAGTTGCAAATCACACGAAACTGCATGGAAACGAAGCGTATCCACATAGGTGCACAAGCTTTGCTTTAATATCCCATTTGCATATTGTGTTTGGTGTGCAAAGCTTTAAACACATTTTAGGCCGAATTTTAACCCACTTCTTCCTGTGATGGACAATTTACTCTTTCAATACTACAAGTAGCAACTAGTCGACTGTGGATTTCGGCAACGACAGTCAGTTCCACGAAAGTCGATGTCGACTAGTCGCTTGAACCCTAGAATGTATTGATAGTGAAACAGTTGAATTTTAAGATTGGTGACCGTCCGATACGACGAAATTTGGACATCGTATTGTGGGTTTTCGTATCGGTATCTATCGGAGTACCCAGGGCTTGCATTTTGACCAGGTCGATCGGCCCTGGTCTGGTAATCGGCCACAAAAATAATCTGAGGCTGATCAATTGGCCCCGTCATCAATATATTTTTTTTCTAATCTTAGTGAATCAAGAGACGAGCGATTTCGTAAATAGAGGATATCTAATGTTTTCTTGTGAATACCGGGATTTATCTCATGAGTGAGTGAGAGAATTCGTATTTTAGCTAGCAGCTTGCTGCGAGTGAAAATACAAATTCTCTCACTCAAGAATGAGATTAGATTAGATTAGATTTTCTTTTTATTATACCCCTTTCATTTGAAGCTTCAACCGAAACGATCCAAACCGACGCCCATACCACGCAAGAAATCTGGTTACACAATCAGCTGATCGTTGTTTCCGCTGACACAGATCACATTGGATGTTGTGTACATCAACACAAAATAGTTATTGGGATTGTTGGCGTAATGACGTAATTATGACGTCTTGTTATACTCACTAGTGGAGCTAGAACAACTTTTGTTTTGCGCTTGTGAAAATTCATTTGTAAATTTCAAGTTCACACGAAATGTTAATCACCAAGGTGTTTGATCTCACTAGTGAGGGGAGAACGCAATTTATTTTTTACCGATTCCTATTATAATTAGATGTTAGGGGTGCAATAAAACAAAATAACTTCTGGAAATGTGACTAATCGATCAGGCGATTCCAGTTTATTCGTGTACTTCCGCTGAGATGTACAAAAAGACGATCGCAGATGAGCATAGAAAATTTGAGGGGGGTGGGGGGTGGGTATAGCAAAAATAAATGCACAAACGGGTTGATACTGACCATATAAACCTTATATGGTATAACGACTTCAAATCCCTTATTTATTACCACATTCGATTGTGATTAATGTTTGGTTGCCTGGCACAAGTTTTATACATATGGTGTAATGCTTCTAATGGCTTCTTGAGGTTTAACGTCAACGTTCTTGACCTTTTACCTTTAGAAACAATAGTTTTTTCATCAGTTTTTTTTTAATTATTAAATGTCTGAAACAGGGTAAAATTTATCGATTCTTCGACAACAAAAAATACTAATCAATTTTGGCATGACTGATCAACAATCAATTAATCGTGACAGCCCTAATATGGGGGGCCATATGTCATCGGCAGACTTTAAAAAAAATTATTTTATGTATGGCTGTGTTGTCAACACAATCACATGCATCTATTAAAATAAAGAGAATAAACATAACCTCTGATTGATTGAGTGTTTATTCTGAAATGTTTATGCAAGAATGTGTAATTTCTGCATCTTATGTGGATTCCCTCCTTCCCTCCCTCCAAGCTGTCTTCGAAAATAACCCGTTACAAAACAAAGCACAATTGATTTGGAAAAATATACACTGAACACATACTGGTTCACATGTTAATTATTCATGAGTATTAATTATTCATGAGTGATTTATATTTATTTTGGAAATAATTGACAAGTGAGAGTGCATGATGTCAAGTTTGTTGATCTTCAGCAAAGTGAATTCGTGAAAATAAAAACAACACAGTTTTTGCTTCGGAATGGATTTTATTTTAATCCCCTTTCGACATATTAAGACAGGCACCAATCTATTTCTTGAACGTTAGATGAACTAGAGTGATGTCACGCATACAGCCCGACTGTCTCAGCAATGGCAATGCTTAGACACAAAATAGTTAGAGCCATTTTTTGTGAACCGTTTATCTAACGAAACTGCCATATCTGCACTCATGATGTACAAAATTTGCTATTCTAATTTTATTTTTTCACTTCTCTACTCCAAAACATACCTCATGACCTATTAATGGAACAAGCTTGATGAGCTTAATAAGGACTAATAACCCATAAATCTGATGTTTCAGAAAAATAATTTGTAATGTTGGCCTCAACTTGTGTTAGGTAAAGGATTAAAGATGCAGTACATAAAGCAATGTTGGGCTATAGGAGTCAATTTTCTTTTTTGCGTGTAATAACTCCCAATCCTTCAAAATGCATTATGGGAATAATTGCCTAAGTGGGCCCCCGTTGCCGTCACAGTTGCCCAAAAGGGGCTGTTCTCATCTAGACACTATATGAAGTCAACCTACCAAGTTACAATGAAATCCTTTCATAAATATGGCCTGAAGACTGCACTAAAGGTTTTCAGGCTTCGGGCTTGGGCAGCCATCATGGTTGAATGATCGCAACCAAAAGGGGACATTCTCATCTGGGCATCATCTGGAGTGATCCTATGAAGTTACAATGAAATCCCTTCATAAATATGACCTGTAGACTGTGCTCAAGGTTTTTGGGCTTCAGGCATCTGTAGCCATCACAGCTGACCAAAAGAGGATGTCATCATCTAGGCATTACATGGAGTCAACCTAACAAGTTACAATGAAATCCTTCCATAAATATGACCTTTTCACTATACTAAATGTCTTTGGGCTCGGGCAGACATCAAAGCTGAATGATCAAGATGAAAATGGGACGTTCTCATCTAGACATTATTTGGAGTCATCCTACCAAGGTACAATGAAATCCCAGTTTGGGAAAGACTATTGTTATTCTTCTTTTTGAAAATTTTTCTTCTCTATTTTTTTTTTTTTTTTAATTTTTTTATTTTTTTTTTTTTTCCTCCCTGAATTTTGTCTGTTGAACTGCTCGAAAACAAGCTGTACGATTTTGACCAAATTTAGCACACTCATGTAATGTCATAAAATCTAGTGAAATGCGGTATCGTCATATCTGTTTAAGCGCGTGTTTTCAAAATATTCTGCCAAAACCTTCAAAATTTCACAATTTTTCGAATGTCTCAAAATTGTTTACAGTTATTTAACTCAAATTTTCCACACATTTAGAGCATAAGATACACCACAATCACCACTCAAATCTTTCAACTTTAACCCCCACAGGCCAAAAATGACATGAATACAGAATTTTTCTTCAAAATTGACCAACTTCAAGGGCAAATTTCTCTAATAACAAGGTTGTTGTAACAATTATTTTGGTTTGGATAGATGCAACAATGATTGCGGAAGAAAGTTACTGTTTACTTTTTGGATAGATGCAACAATGATTGTGGAAGAAAGTTACTGTTTACTTTTTAATCTCAGATTTAACCCTCAAGCACAATGAGGGTGAGAATAAGAGTACCGTTTGAAAATGCCAAAATTAGCCAACTTTGGTTGCTTTTTCCATCATTTTGGAAAAGGGTCAATTTCAAACACTTTTCGTGTACGTATTCACAATTGACTACTGAGCATATTTGCTATTGTAAGTTTGGTTGTAAAGTTTAACCCTATCCCATTCTGGTTGCATAAAAGTAGGTACCGCCCAAAAAAACTCCAATTTTTTCAGAATTTGGTAAGTTTAGGTGATGATTTACTCCATTTTTAATTGCTTGAGCTCTGAATGTTTTCTATAGCTGCTTGCTGCAGTCAAAGTATGACAAATTTTGTTCTATATGTTATTATTAAAAGTTTAACCCTTAGCAGATTTGAGACTTCCCATAAGGAATTTCAAGAGCAAATTTTTCTAATTACAAGGTAGTTGTAATAATTATTTTGGTACGGCTAGATGCAACAATGATTGTGGAAAAAAGTTACTGTTTACTTCTTAATCTCAGATTTAATCCTCCAGCACAATGAGGGCGAGAATAAGAGTACCGTTTGAAAATGCCAAAATTAGCCATATTTGGTTGCCTTTTCTATCATTTTGGAAAGGGTTAATTTCAAACACTTTTCATGTGCGTATTCACAGTTGACTATCGAGCATATTTGCTGTTGTTAGTTTGGTTGTAAAGTTTAACCCTATCGCATTCTGGTTGCATAAAAGTAGGTACCGTCCAAAAAATTTCCAATTTTTTCAGAATTTGGTAAATTTAGGTGGCGATTTACTCCATTTTTAATTGCTTGAGCTCTGAATGTTTTCTACAGCTGCTTGCAGCAGTCAAAGTATGACAAATTTTGTTCTATATGTTATTATCAAAAGTTTAACCCTTGGCAGATTTGAGACTTCCCATAAGGGTACTGTCAGAATAATTGTTATTTTCGCCAACGTTTACATGCACTTTCTCAGCACTGGAGCCATATTGTCTCAAAACTTTTTCCATGAGACGATTGGGCCTTCATCCAAGAACAATTTTGCTGTTATATATTTTATTCAAAGTTTTAACCTTCACCCAGGTTTCGGGCCTTGAATTTGAGTGCCCTAAAATTCTTCATAAAATTGGCTAATTTGGAGCTCACTTTTCTTCCATTTTCGAAAGGAATATCGAAAAATGATTTACATGTTCGTATTTACAATTGCCTACCGAGCATATTTGCTGTTGTAAGTTTGGTTATAAAGTTTAACCCTATGCTCGTTCTGTTTGCATAAAGATAGGTGCAGTCCAAAAAAACTCTCATTTTCAGAATTTGGTAAATTTAAGTGACGATTTACTCCATTCCTAATTGATTGAGCGCTGAACGTTTTCTATGGCTGTATGCAGCAGTCATAGTATGACAACTTTTGTTTTATATGTCATTATTAAAAGTTTAACCGTTGGCAGATTCACGACAGCCCATATGGGTATGGTCGGAATAATTTTAGTTTTCATAAAATCACTGAATATTGATAAGCGTGCAGTAGTAGTTTGGAAAAGAATATTTGAAAATGCTTTCAAAATTCGGATTCACTGTTCAATTCCAAGAATATTTTCTGTTATAAGGTTGCTGTAAAGTTTAACGCAATCCCTGTCTCAGATGCATAATGGTAGATGCCGTCGAAAAAAACTAATTTTTTTCAGAATTTCGTAGGTTTAAGTGACAATTTACTCCATTCCTAATTCATTGAGCGCTGAATGTTTTCTATGCCTGCATGCGGCAAGCATAGCATGACAACTTCTGTTTTATACGTCATTATCAAAAGTTTAACCCTTGGCATATTTAGGAGTTCCCATGTGGGTATAGTCGGAATAATTGTTATTTTCGTAAAATCAATCCCTGAATATATTGGTAACTGAACAGTGGCCTTTCAGTGGTGCTACATGACGCCGCAAATAGTTAAGGTTGAAAAGTTCATCAAATAGACAAATATAATACCTAACTCAGCCGGTGACAGGTAAATAATGAATGGAAAAGCCGTTGAGTTCAGAATAAAGTAGGGATGAATCGTGCCCTCGGTTTCCACCTGATCCATGGTATTTCCACGTAGTCTCGGCACTTGACAAAGATATTAAACTGTCGGGCAGGGACAGTAGGAAACATTCTGAGAATTTCAAGTTGCTGCCTTGCACGATCAGGACATAATTGGAATATATCCGACATTGTATCTGTCGGATATATTCCAAGTATGTCCCGATCACTTCACCCCGACTGTCCGCATAGGGGCACTAAGATGCCTTGTACTAAGGAATACTGCACGTCTATGGTGTGCATGTCTTCAACCAATCTAACCCTGCCTGTGCTACAGTGCAGAGGCACTATGTTGGGGAGCTGGCAGCTGCTCGGTCAATGCTTGGTGGTTCTCTCTGGGTACTCCAGCTTCCTCCATCCATACAACTGTCACCAACATAATATGACCTTGGCTGTTATTACTAATGTGTCGTTAAAACCTAATAAATAAATAAATAAATAGATAAATAAATCCAGTATCAGTTTTGCTCGTACAAATATTAGTACCGTCAGACAAAATTCATTTTCTGATTAATTTCTTACTTTTCTGTACTCACCTTCCCTGAGTAAGATTGGTATACCTTTTCAATCTCAGATTTAACCCGCAAGCACAATGAGACTGAGAATAAGTGTACCATTTGGAAATACCCAAATTATGCAACTTTGGTTACTCTCTACTATCATTTTGGAATGGGTTAATTTGAGACACTTTGCTTTGCTATATGCAGAGATGTTTAATCAATAAATTCGGCTTTAGTTATGTCCTGGGACTTAATGAAACATGTGCTTTGGCCACTTAAAAATAGCACTGTCTGTAAAAAATGACTGAGTGAAAACTCACTTGTCCAAAAACAAAAAGGAAAGAGCTCTTTGAGCTTTTCCTAACTGCTTTCAAAAATCAATGGGGAACAAATTTTGTGTTATATGTTTTGGTGTTCCGTGTTATCCAACACCAGTTTGGCCGTACAAATATGAATACCGCCAGGAAAGAAAGCACATTTTCTCAGTGGTAGACTGTTTGACTTCTATGATAGAGGTCCCGAGTTTGATCCCTATTTGGGACGACTCACGTAATGTCCTTAGGCAAGGCACTTTATCCCGGTTTCCGATGGGGGCATGATGATGCCATGTACTAGGGCGTACTGCATGTCAATGGTGCACATGTCTTCAACCGCTGGTACCCTGCTTCAGTGGAGCTTGAACATAATTAGAATGTTGAGCTGACAGTTGCTCGTCGATGCTCGGTGGTTCTCTCTGGGTCCTCCGACTTCCCCCACTGTAAAACTGTCACGGTCACGATTAGCCATTGTGGATAAGTATGTGACCGTAAACACCAATAAATAAATACCATCAGGGAAACCCTCTGTGAAATCCAATAAATAGCAAAGTAGTAATGTAATGCAAGAAATATTAACAAGCTGTTCAACATCCCTTTAATCAACTCATTTTGACTTGAACTATACCCATCACTGTGTATACTAGCTCTCTAGATGGTTTAAACCATATCAAATAAACAACTAATTTGTGTGTGACAGTAACTCATATTACATGTATTTCATTGTATATGAAACAGATATGTTGGAAAAATTGTGAAATCATGGAGTAGGAAGCTTACCCTTGTTTGTTGATAAATCCCACACATTCACAAACAAACAAAAGGAAAGAGAAAAAATTAATTATTGACATTTAAGGTCACTTTCAGCATCTACAGCTATATCATGACCATAATATAGGTATTTATTCAAGTCCAGGTATTCATTGCATAGGCGTACAGGGCTATTTTTCGGGGGGGGGGGGGGGATGAACCCTTTTAGCCTGAAAAAGTTGATTCTCAGGAGGAAATGCCAAGTGTGGGTATGGGAGGGAGAGAGGGGGGGTCTCGGTATGGGAGGGAGGGGGGTCTCCCTCCCATTGAGTACCTGGAGAGAACCACCCAGCAATGGCAAGCAACTCACACTCCCCAACATACTAACTCCACAAAAGCAGGGTTAGCATTGGTTGAAGACAAGTGCACCCTCAAAGTACCCTTAGTACACATCGCCATCATGTCCCCCCACCCCCACGTGGGAAATTAAATTGGGATGAAGTGTCTTGCTCAAGGACATAATGTGGTTGCCACAGGTGGGATTCGAACCGAGGACTTCTTGGATTGCAACAATCGTCTCTACCTTCTGAGCCACCGTGCTCCCGTAATATGCAGTAATAGAGCTCGTTATGTGTACTTGTGTGATTATAAATGAATAATATTAATGTGGATACGGTTCCACTGAATTAACTTGTACAGTATAATGGTCAGTTTACTTGCAACTTCTAAGTGATGAGATAGGAAAACAACATTTTGTGTGGAAAACCAAAATGTTTTGTGGTCATTTCTGGCAACTAAATTGTCCGAAATTTTCTGGCATATTGGCCAAAAAATCAGCTCCTTCCTGACTCAGGGGTGGGTTGGGGCACAGTCCTTCATGAAACCCCGGCCCGTACGCCCATAATTCATATGTACTAATTTTTTCCAGAGCACAAAGGACATCGCTTGTTTTGCTTTCTATGAAAATATTCTGTAATTATTGAAGAGCAAATTTTGTGTTAAATGTTTTGGTGTCCTGCTGTATCTCAAATATCTGTTTTGGCTGCATAAAAATTAGTAGCATCACAAAAACTTTGATTTCCACTAAATTTTCTGTTTTCAAAACTGACCGATAGTTTTGTGTACAATACAGTTTGCCTTTTCACATTAAAAAGTTGGGAAAGCCCGTAATTTGTCCAACAAATTACAATTCTCTAGTTTATTTATTGGTGTTGCCACATATTTCTGCACAATGGCTAACCATGACCGTGACAGTTTTATGGGTGGAGGAAGCCGGACTACCCAGAGAGAACCACCGAGCAACGGCGAGCAACTGTGAGCTCCCCAACATACCAATTCCACACAAGCAGGGTTAGCATTGGTTGAAGACAAGTGCACCACTGACGTGCAGTACGCCTTAGTACACAGCGTCACCGTGCCCCCACATGTAGTCCAGGCACATTAGACATAAAAATGAGAAAGTAAGGAAAAAAATCGGAGAAATCTGATTTTTTTATATGTTTCCGGGACACACATTGCGGATAAAGTGTGAAAAGTCCCCGCGAATCCGAGTTGAGCTTTTTTAGTTATAGCGTTTTTTTGATGAAAAAAAAAAATTTTTTTAAAAATTCGACCCAGCTCCATATTTCTCATTCTTATTCGCCTTAGTAGGGTGAGAATCATAAATATCGTGCTGAATTATATTGAGAATACATATCCCCAACAGAAAATGCCAACTTTGTACCAATCCTCACACTCAATGGTGAAATATTCACGAAAATGTACAAAATTACGAAAAAAAATTTATTGTTTTCATACACACAACGGTACACAACGTCCATTAAATCAAATCTACGACTACTTTGGGAGTTAAATTATATATCAAAAATTGCAGAAAAGCAGTGGCTTTATAATGATATATAACAATAGTCATTTATTCCATAATGAACTGGTGAAACGTGTGAAATATTAACCATACCCCCTAAACTCAAATTCAAACGGCATCGACTTTTCTCATTCAAATACCGTATTATAGCATCATTGTTTCAATTTCCATGTTCGATTAAATCACATAATGTGGTGTTCGCCTACACTCAAGATGCATTGGCATGTAATGTGTGCACGCCCTTGATGTGTACTCATAAACGTTAGACTCGGCGGCTTCCATATGATTATGTCATATTTAGGGGCAATTGGTTCGATCATGGCTGGTAGCGGCTTGGATGAACTTTGGGGGACTGTTTATGCTGGTGGGTCAATCCATCATTTGATCAGTGGTCATGCATATTCAAGAGCAGTTCGTGCCCATTTGCTAACACAAATTGCCATTACAAAACTTGTGTTTGAAGAAAGCCGAACACTAGATAACACAGACTGCACAGAAGTCAATGAAATATTCTGTGGACTTGCCAGAGGTGACTGTACAACAGCTGACGCTGTCAATCAAGAAAGTGTCAACCATCTACTGTCAAAATTACATGAACTGCTCCAGAATGCGTCCGTAGGACGCACAGGAAAGCTTTGGGTACAATACTACGAGCAAATAGGTCTTCTCCAGTTGTTCTTGAGAGCAGAGCGCACAGGCGACTGGGAACTCCACACATATTGTGTTCGCAATATGATTCCAGTATTTCACGCAGGTGGTCATTTTGCATACGCAAAAAGTTCTCATCTCTATTTGCAGCAGATGAATGAGCTAACAGAAATAATGCAACAGGATGATTTGAAGTTGTTCACTGAGAAAGGTTACTTTACCATTTTACCATAAGGCGCTCAGATAAATTCTGGGACGGGATATATTCTGATCAGACCATAGAGCAGTGTTTAATGAGAATGTGCAAGCTCCCTGGTGGTCTCACACATGGCAGGGGAATAACCGATAGCACTGTTGCGAAATGGGTACATGGACTACCTCTTTACCTTCCGATATGTAATGCTCTCGAAAATTTTGTTCATGTTCACACTGGTCATGGTCGGGATCTCCGTCAAAGTTCACAATTGACTGATGCCAATGATATCACCAAATTATTGAACTGGCTCAGAGTGCATTCCCCCTTTCAGAATAGAGATCCACTACAATTAGTCTCTATAGCGACCGGGCTTGTGGCCGACGAAACTGTGAACTGTGACCAAGTTCGCAAAATTGGTGAATGTTGCGTATCGAATGTTGTAAGCAAAACGTTCAACAGCATCAAACTACGACGTGTTAACACTGTGAAGTCTTTCGCATCGATGGCAAATAGCATCAAAGTCCGTGGAAGTAAGGTAGTGATTGACCCCACAATTCTGTTCAACCGCATCACATGTGTTATTCAGTCACAAGCAGAGATGGAAGAGTATCTCAAATATGAACTCGCCCCGAAACCACCAGCATTGTTTGATTCTGCTGGAATGAGGAAGACACAGAAAAGCACGCTCGGTAAGATCCTCAAAACATACGGTTCCAAGCAAACTAAAATCCCAGAACATTCTCTGTTTGTTGTAGATGGTGGATTTTTATTGAGGGCAGTTGTATGGCCTAAACAGTCATCATATAAGGACATATGTACATCATATTCCAATTATCTAGTGAGACATTTTGGGGCGAACGTCGTGGTTGTTTTTGATGGTTATGCTTGTACAATGTCGACAAAGGGCATGGAACAAGCCCGTAGATCTAAAGACAGGTATTCCATTGATATCAATATCTCACCCGAGTTACCAGCCACCACACCCCAATTCGATTTCCTTGCAAATGCCAAGAACAAAACCCAACTGATCGATCTTCTAATGCAGGAGCTATCTGCTATCAATATTCAGTCCAAGCAGGCCGAGGCTGATGCTGATGTACTGATAGCCGAAACTGCACTTGACATCGCTCAAGATGACAACAATGTTGTCGTTGTGGGAACAGACACAGACTTGTTAGACATTCTTACCTCTCGAGTTCAACCGGGATGTAATATTCACATGATGTATTCCATTACCCCAAACTTACTAGTTTCAGTTAGTGAAATAGCAACCAAAATGGGTGACCATAGAAGCAACCTCCTTGTAGCACATTCTATAAGTGGTTGTGACACTACTTCTGCACTCTTTCGAGTTGGTAAGAAGAAAGTATTCAGTACAATTGTCTCCGATGTTACTAGCGACTCACAACAGTATGTCAACACAATTTTGGCGGATGACAGTACACCAAGTGCAGTAGCCGCTGCCGGGGAACAACTTCTCCTGATCTTATACGGGAGTAAAACTGTTTCCTCTCTCGACCAATATAGATATGTCACTTACAAGCGTTATGTAGCAAAATCTAAACTGAATAAACCCATCGACCTAGCCTCACTCCCACCAAGCAGCGATGCTGCACAACAACATGTCTACAGATGTTATCTCCAGGTCCAACAATGGCTGGGCACTTCGCTTCCTCCGACGGATTGGGGGTGGTCGCTAGACAATGGACTTCTTGTACCGACTGCAGCCACAAAGCCATGTGTCCCCGATAACCTACTGAATCTGATCAGTTGTGGTTGCAAGAGTGCTTGTACAAAAAGGTGTGGGTGTAAGAAGGCAGGACTCTCTTGCTCAGGTTTGTGTAATTGCAGTTCGGATTCTTGTAACAACCACAGAAACACTGTCCTGTCGGAAATTTCTGAGTTCGATGAATAATATGTATATAGGTCATGTCATTTCTGTATATAGCGTTGATAATAGTCAATGTAACTTAATCCATGTTGATTGATTTGTACATTCTGTAAATATTATTTATTGATTTTTGTACATTCTGTAAATATTATTTATTGATCTAATGCTGCCAGACACAGATGTGTCTGTTCGGTCCCAAGCCCGAAAATAGTTGAGTTCTCATGCTGACGAATTTTATGCCAAAAGGGGAACGCGGCCAGAAGCAGAGGGGGTCTTCCATAATGTCTATTTTGTAAGCAATGATAAAAGTCTTCAAATGGTGGTGGATTTTTTATCGTCTGTCCAACTAACATCCCGTTCTGTACTACGACCCTTTGGGCAAATCTGTTAGGAAAATCGTCATTTTTTGCGTAAATCCGATACTTTTTTGTGAATTTTCAATAATTTTTCGCAGAAATTGTCACAGAATGCACATTTTCCTCTAGGTAAATGTATATTAGACATTATGTAGCTCAAAATACACGTAAACAAAAAATACAGTTGGATCAATTCGAGGTTACAAAGTTCGTGCGATTTTTTTTTATTTTTTTCAAACGCGTTTTCGAAAAAAGGCTGTAGAAAAAAAGCTCAACTGGGATTTTAGGGGACTTTTGTCTAATCGTTCAGTGACATGTACTCGACATTCCCTGAAAAAATCAGCTTTCTCCGATTTTTTTCCCTAGTGAAACCTAATGTTCTTGAGCTAATGGGCAATGGGGGTGAAGTGTCCTGCCCAAGGACACAACGCGGTTGCCGCAGGTGGGATTCGAACCGAGGACCTCTCGGATTGCAGCTGCACCTCTACCAACTGAGCCAACGCGCCCCAACTATGGGGTGTAGCCTGTACCTGAAGGTTGAATAAAAAACTTTAATCACAATTTTTAACCAAAACTCCAAATGCTAACTAAACAGGGAAAAAAACAAACTAGAGTGATGTCACGCATGCAGCCCGACTGTCCCAGGAATGGCAATGCTTAGACGCAAAATAGTCGGAGTCATTTTTTGTTAACAGTTTACCTAACGAATCTGCCATATCTGCACTCATGATATACAAAATTTGCTATTCAAATTTAATTTTTTCATTTCTCTACTTCAAAACATACCTTGTGACCTATTAATGGATCAAACTTGATGAGCTTGTTCCAATAAGGAGTAATAAGCCAGGGTTAGAAGTAAATAAAAAATGAAACAAGAGGCCCCAGGGGGCCTGAGGGCACTCACCTGACATGGTAGTCTAAATATCAAACCAGGGACTTGACTTGAATAAGCTGCATACGCCCCTCCTAAGAAAAGCATATATATAGATGAAGCGATTGTGCCCACACAATTATTTATTTATTTATTGATGTTTAAGGTCACATATTTATGCACAATGGCTAATCATGACCGTGACAATTTTACGGGTGGAGGAAGCCGGAGTACCCGGAGAGAACCACCGAGCAACGATGAGCAGCTGCCAGCTCCCCAACATCGTAACTCCACACTGCAGCATAGGCAGGGTTAGATTGGTTGAAAACATGCGTACCATCGACGTGCAGTACGCCTTAGTACACGGCGTCATCGTGCCCCCACGCGGGCAATGGAGATGAAGTGTCTTGCCCAAGGACACAACGCGGTTGCCGCAGGTGGGATTCGAACTGAGGACCTCTCGGCTTGCAGCCTGCGCCTCTATCTACTGAGCCACTACGCTCCCTGCCCACACAATACACAGGATTTTCCTTCTATTTTCAGTTCCTGCACTTTTACATCCCAAAATTGAGATAAACACATAAAAAAAAGAATTTTTTCCCAAACAAAATACTTTCAGCCTAAATTTTCTTCTTCTTCTTAAAACGCATAAAAAACGATAAAACTAATTTCAGGATTTTGGTCAAAAATTTCCTAAGTCCCACCTGGACCCCAAATTTTCAGGTAAAAAAAAAAATTTTTTTTTTCTCTTAAAATTGATAGAAATGCATAAAAAAAGCAAACAAACAAAAATTTTCAGGATTTTGGTCCAAAATTTTCTAAGTCCAAACCGCACCCCAAATTTTCAGGGGAAATTTTTTTTTTTCTTTGTCTTAAAATTGACCAAAACGCAGAAAAAACAAAAAAAAATTTTTTAGGATTTTGGTCCAAAATTTTCTAAGTCCCACCCAGACCCCAAATTTTCAGGGAAAAATTTTTTTTTTTTTTCTCTCTCTTAAAATTGACAGAAAGGCATAAAAAACAAAAAAAAAATTTCCGTATTTTGGTCCAAAATTTTCTAAGTCCCACCCGGACCAGAAATTTTCAGGGGAAAATTTTTTTTTTTTTTTTTCTCTTAAAATTGACAGAAACGCATAAAAAACAAAAAAAAAATTTTCAGGATTTTGGTCCAAAATTTTCTAAGTTCCCACCCGGACCCCAAATTTTCAGGGAAAAAAAATAAAAAATTTTTTTGTCTTAAAATTGACAGAAAGGCATAAAAAAACCCGGACCCCAAATTTTCAGGGGTTTTTTTTTTTTTTTTTGTCTTAAACAAAAAAAAAATTTTTTCAGATTTTGGTCCAAAATTTTCTAAGTCCCACCTGGACCCCAAATTTTCAGGGGGAAATTTTTTTTTTTGTCTTAAAATTGACCAAAACGCAGATAAAACACAAAAAATTTTTTTAGGATTTTGGTCCAAAATTTTCTAAGTCCCACCCAGAACCCAAATTTTCAGGGAAAAAAAAAAATTATTTTTTTCTCTCTTAAAATTGACAGAAACGCATAAAAAACAAAAAAAAAATTTTCAGGATTTTGGTCCAAAATTTTCTAAGTCCCACCCGCACCCCAAATTTTCAGGGGAAATTTTTTTTTTTTTTTTTTTTTTTTGTCTTAAAATTGACCAAAACGCAAAAAAAACAAAAAAAATTTTTTTTCGGATTGTGGTCAAAAATTTTCCAAGTCCCACCCGGACCCCAAATTTTCAGGGAAAAAAAAAAATTTTTTTTCTCTTAAAATTGACCAAAACGCATAAAAAACAAAAAAGAAATTTTTTCGGATTTTGGTCCAAAATTTTCTAAGTCCCACCCGGACCCCAAATTTTCAGGGGGAAA
Organism: Pictodentalium vernedei; assembly: GCA_031216915.1. Taxonomy (NCBI): domain Eukaryota; kingdom Metazoa; phylum Mollusca; class Scaphopoda; order Dentaliida; family Dentaliidae; genus Pictodentalium; species Pictodentalium vernedei. The sequence continues at coordinate 726,839,297 of CM062297.1, read as the reverse complement.
AAAAAAAAATTTTGTCTTAAAATTGACCGAAACGCAGAAAAAACAAAAAAAAAAATTTACGGATTTTGGTCCAAAATTTCTAAGTCCGCAACGGGACCCCAAATTTTCAGCCTAAATATGAACCTAGGGACTTGGTTTCAACAAACTTGAATCTCACCCCCCTAAGGATGCTGCATACTAAATATCAAAACATTCTTATTGCTAGATCTGAAGAAGATTTTTAAAAAATACTCCTCATACTGCACTAATTTAAACATTTGGGCTCCCATAGAGAGCCCAAATATCGACCCAGGCAATTGATTTCAATAAACATGTGAAACAATCTTCCAAATATTGCTGCTAGGATAATTACTGGTACCAAATGCTCTGAACACATAACACCTGTTTTAAGACAATTACATTGGCTTCCAGTTAAACAGAGAATTAATTTCAAAATATTGATCTTAGTATTCAAATGTATCCACAAACTGGCTCCAGTTTACCTGCAAGAGCTCATCACTGTATACACTCCACCACGCAGTCTGAGATCTAAAGATCAAATTCAACTAGTCATACCTTTTAGCAGATCTAATCTAGCTAATGATCGTGTGTTCTCCATCGTGGGTCCAAGATTGTGGAATGCATTGCCTATTAGTGTCAGAAATTCAGAATCTATCAACATCTTCAAGAGAAATCTTAAAACTTTCCTATTTACTGAAGCATTCTCCTGAACCTCCCTAGAGGAAACTGAAACATGTGACTCTTTCTTTTCAGAAAAGTGTATTTTATTTCTGTGAAGCGTTTTAGGGCACTCTTCGTGGTTTTACGCTTTTTACAAAATCAATTATTATTATTATTATATGAGAAATTTTAAAGCTTTTGGAGCAGTGGTTTGGGAGAAAAGTAGTCTTATGTTTTTCCCATTACCCACAGTGTTAAAAAATGCTGACTCAGCACTTTTTCAAACTCCCCAAAAAGTACCCCATGATAAAACCGATGGCAATTTTTTTTTACCATTCCATTCTGTTGGTCCTAAGGAAGCTTCACAACAAATAAGAATTCTCAGAGCCGTGTAGTTTTGGAGATATGGGCGTTTTAATTTTTTTCTATTTTTAGCTCCTGTGGTTCCCACGGGGCTATGGGAAAAAAAATTTCTGCATAAATTAGGTACTTATGACCCAATAAGCACTCACATAAAATTTGGTTCAAATCGGCCTCGCGGTTTGGAAAATAGAAATTTGGGGCGGGGCCAAAATTTTTGCCCCTCCTTTAACATCGTCAAATATAGCCCCTCGAACTTCTCTTGAGCAGACTTGAGTCTACACCTCAAAAGGAAGCTGCATACCATATATAAAGTCTCTGCTATTGCTGGTTCTTGAGAAGAAGATTTTTTAAGAATTGGAGCATTTTTGCCCCATCCCTCTACTCAATATGAGCCGAAACCTAATTTGACAAAAAATCAAAATGCCCTTATATAACCCCTAATCACAAGAAATTTCATTAATATGCAGGGCAGGGGGGGGGGGGGAAGGGGGGGGGGAGTACGTAAGTTTAAAAAAAGGTTCTGCATGTATGGACTGTAAATAGTTCAAAATGCATATTGGAGAAAAGAAGAAAAAAAAGCCTAATGGGTGGGGGGGTGGGGGGGGGGGGGGGGGGGTAGGGAATGGTGGTGTTTGTCTGGGTTTTTAACCACAAACTTGGAGTCATCCTACCAAGCTACAATGAAATCCCTTCATAATTATGGCCTGTGGAATATTCTAAAGGTTTTTGGGCTTCGGGCCTCTGTTGCCGTCACAGATGCCCGAAAGGGGACATTCTCATCTGGACATTATATGAAGTCAACCTATCAAGTTACAATGAAATCCCTCCATAAATATGACCTGTAGACAGTGCTAAAGGTTTTCGGGCTTCGGGCCCCTATTGCCGTCACAGTTGCCCAAAAGGGGACGTTCTCATCTAGACATTATATGAAGTCAACCTATCAAGTTACAATGAAATCCCTCCATAAATATGACATGTAGACTGTGCTAAAGGTTTTCGGGCTTTGGGCTCGGGCAGCCATCATGGTTGAATGATCGCAACCAAAAGGGGACATTCTCATCTGGGCATCACGTGGATTGATCCTACGAAGTTACAATGAAATCCCTTCATAAATATGACCTGTAGACTGTGCTGAAGGTTTTCGGGCTTTGGGCACCTGTAGCTGTCACAGTTGCCCAATCACGTCCAAAAGGGGACTTTCTCATGTGTAGAAATTATATGAAGTCAACCTATGAAGTTACAATGAAATCCCTCCATAAATATGACCTGTAGACTGTGCAAAAGGTTTTCGGGTTTTGGGCTCGGGCAGTCGTGACAGTTGATAGATCATGCCCAAATGGGGAAATTCTCATGTAGACATCATACAGAGTCATCGTATCAAGTTACAATGAAATCCGTCCATATTAAACATGACCTGAAGACTGTGCTAAAAGTTTTTGGGCAGCCATCACGGTTGACAGATCATGCCCAAACGGGGACGTTCTCATCTAGGCATTGTACAGAGGCATTGTATGAAGTTGCAATAAAATCGCTTCATAAATACGACCTGTAGACTGTGCTAATGGTTTTCGGGTTTTGGGCTCGGGCAGCCATCCCGGTTGACCAATCACAACCAAAAGGGGACATTCTCATGTAGACATGACCTAAAACCTGCATATGAAATTTCATGATGATCAGAGAAGAAATACCGGGTATAGTCTGTACTTGAAGGTTGAATAAAAAACTTTAACCACAAACTTTAACCAAAACTCCAAATGTCAACTGAACAGGAATAAGAAAAAAAAAAAAAACACTTGAACCTTCAGTAAAAAACTTTAACCACAAACTTTAACCAAAACTCTAAATGTTAACAGAAAAAGACAGACGGACAGACAGACAGATGGACAGATGGACGGACAGATGGACAGACGGACGGACAGACACAAGTCATTACTATAGTCCTCACTGTAAACAGTCGGGCTAAAAAACCACTTGAACCTTCAGTAAAAAACTTTAACCACAAACTTTAACCCAAACTCTAAATGTTAACAGACGGACAGATGGACGTTCCAACTATTTGGGTTTAAGGGCTACGAAAAAAACATTTTATATGTCCATCACCTTATTTTAACCAGAACCCCACCCCCTCCACCCTAGAACTTATATTTAACCCTAACCCCACCCCATCCACTCAAAAACCACACCCTAACCCTACCCTGACCCTAAACCCTAAAACCCCACCCCTGACCCTACCCCCCTGTGACCTCACCCTCCCCAACCTTAAGATCTACTCTGGGGCTACCCCTAACCCTAACCCAACCCCACCCCTGACCCTAACCCCACCCTAGCCAGACCAAAAGGATTAGAGGCTATTTTTTGGTTTAGGGGTTATAAAAACTAAAACCCCACCCCTGACCCCAACCCCCCACCCCCCTGGGTCCTAACCCCCTCCAACCTTTAGCCCTGCCCTGGGGCTACCCCTAACCCTAACCCCACTGCTCTCCTAACCTTAATACTACCCTAATTTCGACTAACCTCCTAAAAATAATAGCTCCTAAACAGGTTTAGTTGGCCCGGACAGACGGACGGACGGACAGATGGATGGACGGACAAAAGTCATTACTATATCCCTATAGCCCTCACTGTAAACAGTCGGGCTAAAAACACTTGAACCTAAAAAACTTTAACCACAAACTTTAACCAAAACTGTAAATGTTAACAGACAGACGGACGAAAGTCATGACTATAGCCCTCACTGTAAACAGTCGGGCCAAAAAGGAAATTTCAGGCTTGTCATTTGCGCCCGTCTGAGTTCAAAATTCTGTGGATGGTAAACGTCCGTCTAACCACGATTTCTGCGGCCCATTAATTCAGTCAAAGGCACCTCAAAATAGGCTGCCTTAAATAGCAGATTGAAGGAGGTACATGTAACAAAGCAGTTTGTGAAGTTTGAGGTGTGTTGTCAACATTAAGTCATCTAGAGACAGTAAGTAACTTTCCAAATATGAGTGGGAGGTCTACCAATTCCAAAGTTGTAATTAGTTATTACATTGTACATCAGACTGAAACATGTACAACTCTCGTGTCACGTGCGATTACAGGATGTATCATCCCCAAGCAAGTTCGACCTCTGACGATTTGCCTGGGACGTTTCGTCCCAAAATCATAGCCTGGACGATTTGTCCCCCAAATCTGATTGATTCATCCCAAGTTATCGGCATCTGGCGGTGAGCACAGTGCACTGGCTTTTACAGTCATCATGTAATGTGTAGATATGGACTTCATTATTTGGATGCAAGATAACTATAACACTCACCGTTGGTGAGTGTCATGGGTAACCTGGCATCTTGCATCCAAATATTCAAGCCTGCATCTATACATTACGTGTACTGACGGATGGATGGATGGATGGATGGATGGATGGATGGATGGATGGATGGATGGATGGATGGATGGATGGATGGATGGATGGATGGATGGATGGATGGACGGACGGATGGACAGACCATTTACATAATATGACCATTTTTACAAATGGGCGTATAAAAAAGTAATATCAAATTTGAAGAGAATCGTATAATTGGAACTGGATTTTCTTCTGGATAACATGGGGAGGAGGGAGGGATGGATTCCACTCATCTCCCCAGAAGTTTTGGACACAGCATCAAAGTCCCTCACTCCCATTTCGTTCCAGGCCTGAAAATAAGCAGTCTTGACATTTGCAGAATGAGGTCCCTAGAAGATGAATTTGATGATGCTATCCCATACAATTGGCCAATCTGTCCTCTGGGTACCTCTTTCAGTTTAATTTTGAGACTCTGATTCAGATTGAGGTTCACAGAGAGTAAATTTAGTGATGCTACCCTGCTGTACAGGGTAGCATCACAAAATTCACCCTCTGGGGACCTAATTTTGCAGATGACAGTCTGCTTATTTTCTGGCTTGTTTCCTTCTAATCTGTATTACTTTTGTAAAACAGCAGAAGTATGCAGCAAAAGGCAATCAAGGCATTTCTTTATATTTCAAACTGTGAAGCTCAGGTAATGAGAAAAAAGCTGCATACAAGTAAAAGAAATCATGTCTGCAAATACAATTATCAAAAGTTGTATTGATCATGCAAGAACAAAAAGTGACAAAGTATGTGTTAGAAGCCCAATTTCAAATTTAAAGAAACTAAATTTGAAAACCATTTCAAAACTATAACCTTCACTAAAAAACTTGTAACCACAAACTTTATCCGAAACTCTATATGTTAACAAACGGATGGACTGACAATGGACAGACAGACTGATGATAGACAGACAGACATCATAACTACAGCCCTGACAGCAAATAGACAGGCTAAAAATGCCTAATTGGCACCCCAACTGGAAGGGGTGGGGGGAGGCGGGCAGGGGGGGGGGGGGAGGTCATAGAAGTCAATTTTTTTTCTGCATGTAGTCACTCTAAATCCTTCAAAATGCATTTTGGACCAAAGAAAAAATATTGCTTAAATGGCCCTGGGGAGGAAGAGGAGGAAGGGGGGGGGATAGGAGAGGGGGGGTATAGAAGTCAATTTTTTTTTTTGCATGTAGTCACTCTAAATCCTTAAAAATGCATTTTGGACCAAATAAAAAAAGTGCCTAATTGGTCTTGGGGTGGGGGGGGGGGGTGGGGGTAGAGTATAGGAGTTAAAAAAAAAAGTTCTTCAGGTAATCACTCTAAATACTTCAAAATACATTTTGAAGCAAAGATAAAAATGCATAATTGGGGGGGGGGGGGGGGGTGGAAGGGGCAGAGCAATAACTAACAACAATTTTCATTTGATATTGGTGGTCATCGAACTTGACATAGACAATGCTGCTGTAGAGACATGTACTGACAAAAATAGAAATCTGTTAACTATTGTTCAAGTTATGCCATAAACAAAGTTCTGACAGACGGATGGATGGACTCACAAACAGATGGCCGGACAGATGGATGGATGAACAGACAGAGCTCTATGCTCTATCCCTCCCTTGTGGGGGTGGGGGGGGATAAAAAGTAACAAAGTATGTAGAAAAAGCCTAATTTCAAATTTAGAGAAACTAAGTTCGAAAACCGTTTTGAAAAGGGTTAAATTAATGCCAATATTATTTGAAACCACTGTATAAAGGTTCAGTAGACCTTGCCCCAAATGAAAATCAATGTCGCTGTAACACAGTGTTTGAAGAATGAAAGGTACAACCTTGAAGAGCAAAACTTTAATCCGAAACTTTAAGCTGGGAATACTAAGTGAAGCTGTCTGCCAAAAAAGGTTTAAATATTTCCTGAAACCGATAAAAGAAATCATTGATGTAATCATTGATGTAAATGCAATCATTAGGTTGTATTGACTATGCAAGAATTAAAGTAAGAAAGTATGTGGAAAAGCCTAACTTCAAATACAAAGAACTAAAGTCTGAAAACATGTTTAAAAGGGGTTAAAATCATGCCAATATTAATGAAAATCACTGTAGAAAGGTTCCATAGACAGTTGACACTGTCCCAAATGAGAACTAGAGTGATGTCACGCATGCAGCCCGACTGTCCCAGCAATGGCAATGTTTAGACACAATGGATTTTTAACCACAAACTTTTAAGCAAAAATATAAAAATGCATTTTTGACAAAAGAAAAAAAAAGTGCCCAATTGGTACCCTGGAGAGGGGGGAGGGAGGGAGGGTGGGTGGGTGTTACATGAGTTTTAAAAAAAAAAATATGACCTGTAGACTGTGCTAAAGGTTTTCGGGCTTCGGGCTCCTGTAGCCATCACAGTTGCCCAATCACGTCCAAAAGGGGACTTTCTCATCTAGACATTATGAAGTCAACCTCTCAAGTTACAATGAAATCCCTCCAAAAATATGACCTGTAGTCTATGTTAAAGGTTTTCCAGTTTTGGGCTTGGGCAGTCGTCACAATTGATAGATCACACCCAAATGGGGAAATTCTCATCTAGACATCATACGGAGTCATCCTACAAAGTTACAGTGAAATCCCTCCATATTAAACATGACCTGCAGACTGTGCTAAAAGTTTTTGGGTTTCGGGCTTGGGCAGCCATCACGGTTGACAGATCATGCCCAAAAGGGGACGTTCTATTCTAGGCATTATCCTACCAAGTTACAATAAAATCCCTTCATAAATAAGACTGTAGACTGTGCTAATGGTTTTCGGGTTTTGGGCTCAGGCAGCCATACCGGTTGACCGATCACGACCAAAAGGGGACGTTCTCATGTAGACATGTCCTAAAACCTGCATATGAAATTTCGTGACGATCAGACAAGAACTACTGGGTGTAGCCTGTACTTGTAGGTTGAATAAAAAAAACTTTAACCACAAACTTTAATCAAAACTCCAAATGTCAACTAAACAGGAAAAAAAAAAAACACTTGAACCTTCAGTAAAAAACTTTAACTACAAACTTTAACCCAAACTCTAAATTTTAACAGACGGACAGACAGGCGGACGGACAAAAGTCATGACTATAGCCCTCACTGTAAACAGTCGGGCTAAAAAGGGACATTGCACTGAACTGTTTGAAGAATTAAAGGTGTAACTTTGTAAACTGAAAAAACTTTAACCAAAAACTTTAACCTGGAAGTTGTAAGTTAAATTGCCATACAAAAAAGGGTTAAATATTTCACAAAATAACATGAAACATAATGAGAATGATACAATCAATAGTAATTAATATTAATTTAAAAGAAAAAACTTTAACCTTGACTAAAAAACTTTACTCACAAACTTTAACCAAAACTCTAAATGTTAACAGACGGATGGACAGACAGACCGACAGACCGCCCGACAAGCAGATGGAAGGACAAAAGTCATGACTTTAGCCCAGACTGTAAACAGTCAGGCTAAAAATGGTCCCTGCAAATCATAAACGACCCTCCTAGGGTCATTTAGGTGAACCCAAAATGGCCCTGCTGGGGTGATTTCAGGCAAACCATAATGGCCCACCTGCAATTTTCAAAATGACAAGCCTGAAATTTGCATCGCCCACTGGGTAATGACAACACGTTTCTGCTCACCTAATTTCGCTTTAAATTCACCTACGCACCACCAACTTTTAAAGTCTTCGAAACTGAGGGAGTAGGCTTGAACACAGATACAGCACCTTGTTTTCAAAATGCTGAAAGGTGGGGTGCTACATCAGGAATATGTGCCAAGGCGCAAGACACGGATCAGCATGGTTTTAATATCGCCTGGTTAATAGCCCATAGCAAATTAATAACACAATATACATGAAATAGGGACACACTAAAAAGTGTAGTCTGTGTCCGTGTCGGAGAAAAAGTGTAGTCGGGAATTAAATTATCATTTTCTCATTTATTTGTTGGTTGTTTTCTACGAAATTTGGAAAGTATACTCAGAGGATGATATGAAATATATGTGCCAAAAGAGAAGTTTGTAAGATGTTATTTTATGATGCTAGAAGACATATTCTCTTTCAAACATTCTAAAAAGTGTAGCTGACTCGGCGCCGTGTTAGCTAATTAATTGGCTTAGGCTGTGCCAAATAATTAACAATGCCAAAAATAGAAAACAGGTTTGAGAACATATGCTACCAAACCAACAAAATTCATAAACTCTCACATGACTCTTCATATAACACCCTGGAGCTGGCGTACACACTCGGCAACTTTGTGCTGGAATACTCGGTGTTTCCAAAACTCAAGGTTGTCATTTTAGAGTGTCCCATGATAAATCAATATAATATGCACATGCAAATGTAAATTAGCCAAGACCAATACCGGGTCTGGACCTGCATCGCTGCATGCAATTGATTACAGAGATGAACGGACTTCAAAGTATCGGCAAACAGGAAGTGGCTGCACGTCAGATCTGAAAATTAGATACACGATACAACTCATCATTATGAAGCAGCAGACCAAATATACAATCATTCCCTTTCATAGAAGCCAAGAAAACTTTGACGGAAGAAGTGTTTCGGATGGACTGACGGACAGACTGACGGATGGACTGTTGTAGCGGGGAGCAGCATTGTACGTGGGATTGACAATGTAGTTTGTGGTCGTGATAGTTCCAATCGAACAGTCTTGTGCTTTCCGGGGGCGAAGGTGGAGGATCTCAGGGACCGGGTAGATGGCATTGTGGCACGGTCAGGACCGGAACCGGTAGTGGTGGTCCATGTGGGGACCAACAATATCAGGGAGAGAAGGTCAGTAAGTTTGGTGGAGTCGTATAGAGGTTTAGTCGGCAAACTGCTAAGTAGGAATGCAAGGGTAGTCGTATCCGGGGTCCTTCCTGTCCTTGGAGGTGGGGACGAATTTTGGCCCTAAATGAAGAGTTGGAGGACAACTGTGTTGATCTGGGAATACCCTTTATCGACCATTGGGACATGGCTGCATCTTAGCAGGGTGGGGAAACGGGTATTGGGGGATAAAATTCTACGGGTAGCAGAGCCTTTTTTGGAGAGGAGCGGGGTGGGAGGTCAGAGGCAAGTATAACTAGAGTGGACATAGGTGGGGTAATCAAGAGTGAGGGGGACAGAATAAGTTTACCAGGACTAGCGCCAGAAAACAATGGGCCCAGTAGGCGGAAGCCAATGAACATCGGTACCCTGAAAGTGGGTTATAGCAACATCCAGGGTCTTCACCAGAAAGTAAGTGAAATTGCTACATTGATCGAGGCAGAGGAGTTTGATGTCATGGGCTTAAGAGAGACATGGGTAAGACACGAGGAACGGGTAGATCAAGTAAGCGGGTGTGTGTGGATAGGTGTAGGGCGAACGGAAGGCCAGAAAAAGGGGGGGAGGGGTAGGCATGTACATTAAAGAGGATTTAAAACCGTCGCTGATCACAGATCTGGAAGACATCATCACCTCGGCTGAGGTGTCAAAATAAATTGGATGGGTAATGATCAGTCTGAGAAACAAAAGCATTGCCCTTGGGACTGTGTACTGTGCGGTGGAGGGAAGTAAACCCGAGTGGAGTGACTCGATATACTCAACACTAAGGTCCAATATCACTGAACTAGAAAACAGGGGGCTCGGTATAATTCTGATGGGCGACTTTAATGGACACATAGGTGATAAGGAAGAAGGCATAGAGGGTGGGGACAAGAAAGTCAACAGGAATGGAAGGAAGCTGTTGAACTTCACAAATGAGCTCGGTCTGAAGATTCTGAACAGGGATGCTAGATGTAAGGGGAAATGGACCTGGGAGAGAAATGACCGAAAATCAATAATTGACTACATTCTTACAGATATGAATTTATGGAGGGAGGTGATAGGGGTAGAAGTGGACGATGAGGGAAAAATGGAGATTGATAGTGATCACAACTTGATTACAGTGACGATGAGGGCCAAAAACCTAGAGAAAAGCAAAGGAAGATTCAAGGAGGTTTGGGAACTCAAAAAGGATGGCGACTGGGCGAAGTTCGAAGAAAAACTGAAACCAAAGCTTGCAGCCGTACACAAGGGGGGCAGTGTCCAGAAGATGGCCGACGCCATAGTTGCGAGCCTAGTGGAGGCAGGGAAGGAAAGTGTAGGAAAGATTAGGGTGCCAACACGGGAACTTGGGTACAGAGTGAACGAAGAACTGAAAAGGGCCATAAAGGTTAGACAAGCTAAATGTGCTGCTTACAGGAGAAGTAGAAGACTTAAGGGGGTGGAAAGCAATGCGGCCATGGTAGCAAAGGAAGAATACCAACAAGCACGGAATAAAGTAAACAAGATTAAAGACGACAACCGGAGAGTGCGAAATAGCAGTCTTAATGAGACGATAAGAACGACAGGGGGGTTCAGTTCGAGAATATTTTGGAAATGGGTGAACAAACGTAACAAAGGGAATAACCCACAGAGCATTAAAGTAGATGGCAGAGTTACAGAAGAGCGAGATCAAATCGCATTAGAACTAGTCAAGCACTGGGAAAAGGTAAACGATAAGCGATGGGGCATGGGGAACCCACCAGAATGTCCGAACCAGGTCGAGGAAAATCTATCGAACTTCGTGTGCAGCAAAATCAAAACTGAGGAGGTGCGAAGGGTGATCTCGAAATTAAGGAATGGAAAAGCGGGAGGGGTGGACGAAATTCCTAACGAGTTCATCAAAAAAGGGGGAGAGGAACTCTTGGAAAGCCTAACTGCCCTATTCAATTTAGCCATAGAAAAACAAGAGGTCCCAAAGGAGTGGAGGGAAAGTAAAGTGACATTTATTCACAAAAAGGGGGAAAAAGACGTCTTGGATAACTATAGAGGGATCTCTGTCAGCAGCAACATTGGAAAAGTCTTTTGTAGAGTCCTGTATGGGAGATTAGAGGAGGTGATCGAAGAGAAGGGTTTTTTGGGAGAAATCCAGAATGGCTTCAGGAAGGGAAGGAGAGTCACTGACCATCTTTTCACGCTATCCCAAATGATAGAATCCGCGAAAGCAAAAAAGAAAAAGATGTTCATGGCTTTTTGGATGTTAAAAAGGCATATGATAGAGTATGGAGGGAGGGTATGTGGCACAAGCTGGAGGCTCTGGGCGTGGGGGGCCAGTTTGTTGGGATTATGAAAGCATTATATAAAGATGTACAGAGTGAACTTAGCCTGGGAAACATTACAACAAAACGTGTGCCTATGGAGATAGGCCTAAAACAGGGGTGTATCCTTTCGCCAATTCTTTTTGTATTGTACATCAAAGGTTTAGGAGATGAACTCCTGCATAGCGACGAGGGGGTTGCAGTTCGTGACTTGAAGATCCCAGGGCTATTTTTTGCAGACGATATGGTGCTAGTGTCAGAAAGCGAAGAGGGGCTTGCGAAGATGCTGGGAATTGTTGGGAAATATGGGAGCAAATGGAGACTCGAAGTTAAGGAAAGCAAGAGCAAAGTTATACCCGTGGGCCGCAAAGTGGACCCCACTCGAAGGTGGAGAGTGGGGGAGTTCTGCATTCCGGAAGGCAGCAGTAGACTTCTTAGTGTAGGAGAGACTAGTGACTATGAGTACCTGGGGGTAAATATAAACATCACAGGAAGAGGCATCTACCGAAACCACACAAATAAATTGATTCTGAAGGGGAAGCGAATCCTTAACCAAATGAAACTTATAGGGAGAAACAGTGTCAATAAGGTTTTCGTGGGGAAAACTATTTGGGAAATGGTGGGTCTGCCAAGTATAACATACGGTACGGAAGTTGTACCCCTGAACCACACAGTTGTGAAGAGCTTGGAAATCCTGCAGAACGATGCAGGCCGATGGATAACAGGCTCGAGTAATGCCGCAGCGCTAGAAGCAATCAGGGGTGAGCTTGGGTGGATGAGGATCAAGGACAGGATAGACCTATTGAAACTCGGTTATCTTAATTATTTGATAAATCTCCCCGATAGCCGATGGTGTAAAGTAATGTTCCTGAGAACTTTCAACTCAAATATCAAGATGGGGTGGATGGTCCAAGTGAGGGAGCTAGTAGAAAACTACTCATTGGAGATTTCGGACCTTGACGTTGGGGCAAACCAGGGCAAAAAGATCGTCAGAGAAAGGGTCATGGAGGATTGTAACCGTAATTGGCGAGAGGGGGTCAAATCAAAGAGATCTTTGGGTGGCCTGCGTGATAAAGAGAAGCCTGGTTTTGAAGAGTACCTTGATGGCACCTTTGGGGGGTCACTGTTGTTCAAGCTGAGGTCGTGGTCCCTGGAGCTGAGGGGAAAAATTGGGAAAAACAGTGAAAAGGAGTGCCAGATGTGTAACTTGGGCATGGTGGAGACCCTGGAACACTTTCTTATAGAATGCCCAAAATACCAGTCTAAAAGAACAAGATTCACGGGGAGTATAATCGGGAAGTGGGATGGTAGAATGAAGGACATGTGGTTAGGGGGCGACTCAAAGGAGAGGGTTAATATACTAATCGAAGAGATTGGGAAGAATGGCGCAAGGGATGTCATCAAGCAGTTCGTCTCCGAGTGTTGGGAGGAGAGAAGAAGCGTGGGAATAGGGAGGCAGTTGGTAGAACATGGGTAACCAAGGCCTTCTCATACGAGAACCGCGACAAATCAGCGGCCGGCCGAAGTGTTATTATTATTACTGATGGACGGAGTCGAGCGGTTACTAGACCTGCTCTGCCGCTGGCGACAGAGGTAAAAAACAAATCAGTCCCAGGGAAGAAAAATCATCCTGGACGACCACTTCACCAGGCCTATCAATCAGCCTACACAATTCTAAAATGCAAGCCCTGAGTATCAGGATATCGTCCAAGCCTAGTAATTCTAAGAAATTTCACAAAGGTTTCATGATACCTTGCATAGAATATGGCAACTGTGCAGTCTCTATATAATAACAGTATGCTGTATTAAGGTGATCTTTCTCATTATTTGATTTTAGACGGCGTTTTTCGATGCTTTTTCCGTCCAATGATGTACAACGGAAATCGAAAGTAATTTACAATGTAAACAAAGGCATCGGTTTTGGACTTTACCCCCATGTAGCACTGCCTCTGTGTTTTGAAGGATTTTGATGCCCTAGCTTTGTTCTAGGATATGTGAACTTTGTGAAGCACATTTTGCCATAAGTTGTTCTCAGGAAATATAATTGAATTATCAGTTCTGGTACGAATACAGTAGCAGACTTCCAGGAACCAGTGGTGCCTGCAGTCAACTCTCTTGAGTTGATTTCATATATTTTTGTGTTCTATACCTCCCAACCTTCATTTTGATGTATAATTTGTGCATATTTAATTGGAATTTAAGGAATATCAGGGGTGGGAATTTCAAAATAAACAAAAATCTGTTACTTATATAGCACCTTAACCACTAGTGTCTTTTTTCTGTTGTACCCCCCACCCCCCCCCCCCCCCCCCCTCTCTCTCTCTCTCTCTCTCTTCCAGCACATGCTCGGTAGCGATATCGATCGGCGGCGAAAACGCTCAGTGGCGAAATCGTCAGGTGGCGAAAATGCCGACATCGATTCGGCATTACCAGTACCACTGACTGCTCCGGCAAAGAGAAGTCTAGATTGCTGATCTACATAAATATCTAACACTGCAGCTTTTTCAGGAACAGTTTTTAAACTGATATAATTATATATAATTACCAGTTGAATTAAAAGAAATCCAACTTTCCTGACAACATTCATTAAATTGACAGTTCAGGAATTTATAGCCACTAAGTGCAAGAGAAGCAACTGCAGCGAATCCGGCAACAAGACCCGAAATCGGTTCAATACAAAAACCCGGTTCAGTCAGAATCAGACAAAATGTAATGACAACGCATATATATTTGTATAATTCCCTTAGTTTCATATCTAATTTATAAATGTTGAGTCTATAAAACGAAAATGGCAAACAAAGTTTGATTCTGTTAAAAAACTCCAATGAGCGTATTCCCTTGTTTCGGTTTGGGAATTCCCTTTACTTCCGTTTTCGAAGGATTAGTGACGTTTCGTGCACCGGCGTTTCGTACGCAGTATGTTTCGTACACAATGGGACGTTTCGTACACAAATCAAAGAACGTTTCGTTACACGGACAATAATTATATATATTTTATTGATTTATTGTTTATTTCTGTATATGTATGGTTACGTCGTAAGACCCACTACTGGTATTGTACGACGGATGTAGGCGGCTTATTGTTGTTTCTGGTTGTTTATGGGGGCAGATCTAAATCCCTCAATAGTTGGAGCACGGACTACTTCTTCTGGCAGATGGTTCAAGTTGATTGCAGTTTTAATAAGGAATGATTGTTTGTACGGGTGCTGGACGTTTCGTACACTGCCGTTTCGTACACGGCCATTTTGGACGTTTTGTACACAAGATTCTGGGACGTTTCGTACACGGGATTTAAATGGGACATATGAGTACATATACGATGAAAGGCAACAACGCTCTTATTAAAATAATATATTTTATTCAACAATAAATATCTAAACTTAAAAAAATGACGTTTTCAGACATATATATATATATATATACCAATCCGAAAGGAATGATTTCGCGCGCCGAAGGCGCGCAGGGACGGTATGAAGAACAAGCCCCTTTCGACCCTCGGTAACTGTATATGATTGGCTGTCACATGTCTAGGCGTGTTCAAGGAGGAAAAGGTTCCGGTACTTGGCAGGTGTCTCTGGTTGCGGCGTAGATGTCTCGTTGACTGATGTCGGTTGAACCCTCGGGTGAGGACCAGTGTGGGAGGTTGAGTCCTCTCACAAAGATATTACCTCTCCCCGAGGGTGCAGTCGATCTAGATTTTCGGGCAAGTATAGTCTGCCACTTCGGAGAAGATTTTAAGTGATGGCCATCACTGGCAAGTATAATCTGCCCCAGGCTGTCTCTGTTTGATAGGATGTCTTTGAAGGAAACAACAACGACCCCTTTCGGGGACCACCAACAAGAAGACCCGAACTTCCCTGGTTCGGGGGCAGGCCTGCATTGTAATCCTAATGGGTTGGGACAAAAAGATGCGCAATGCGCTTACAAAAAGGGGCAGAGGCGGGACGCAGGACCAACACTCGCCTCCCTTAAAGTGGTCGACCACTTTTAGAGATGGAGTGGAGGATGTTCAGGAACCATGGGGGTTACCGTTTCTATAACGGTTGGACTGTCCATTGCGGTTATTGGGATGCTGATCAAAAAGCATCTTCTGTGTACCTGCTTAAAAGAAGAATGCAGAATTAGTTTTCATTAGAATATGTAAAAATAAAAAGATAAAAGTAGCACATCATGTTTTAATTGTGATCACAGTTAAGCTGTGAATCTGCCTGTTAGATCACCTTCTTAGGGTGATAGCGAGTTTGTAGTGGGAGGGTAACAGGTTTAGACACTAAACCACACCCGAGGGTGTTTCTGTTATTCTGTTATGCCTTCGCTGGTTTCGACCATATTTAGATTCGTTTGAGTTTATTTTGGATCACGATTAGACACTGCAAATCCCACCTCCAGCCGGGGAGGCCCAGCCCGCCTGGTATCGCGAGCGTCCCGTGTGGACCGAGCCCCCCCCCCCCCCCGGCCGGAAATTAGATCTACAGTATCCAATCGTGATGTAATTTTAGTTGAGTCGGTGAAGGCAGCCCTTTCTGGTAGAAGGCCACAGTTAAGCTGTTTTTTTTCTGCCTGTTTATTCACCTTCTCGTTCCCTATTTATTTAGTTTTTTAACAATGTTTAATCCTGATGTAATTTTAGTTGAGTCGGTGAAGGCAGCCCTTTCTGGTAGAAGGCCACAGTTAAGCTGTTACTCTGCCTGTTAGTTCACCTTCTCGTTCCCTAGTTTTTTTTTTCGAGCGGTCTTAGTTTTGGTTGCAATTTTTGGGCTTTTGTCAGCTTTCGCAAATGGCTCCAAGTTCGGAGATTAGTTCGCTGTCGGCTAACCGGTCATGATTTTTCGCGGCCAGGGTAGCTAGGCGGTCTTTAATGGTAGGGATATCGGCCCTGTCGTGGAGTGTTTTGATGAGTGTGTCCCATGGGGAGCGGAGGGCAACTTTAAGCGCGTGATTTTGGACCTTCTGGAGTTTTCCCATATTAGTTTGATTGAGGTTAGTTAGTATGATTGCCCCGTATTCGAGTACTGGGCGCACAAAGGCTTTGTATAGTTTGAGTAGGGTGGACTGGTTGGCTCCCCATGAAGTTTTATTTGCCTCGCAGACATATAGAACATGCTTTCAGAGAATTAAATGAGCTAGCCGAGCCAGCAGAAAAACTAGGTGAACTTTTTCAGTATGTTTAGTGCACATGGCTAGAGTCACCCATTTGGGGTGTTGGAAACTGGTGTAGTTTCAGACGTACATGTAATAACCAATGACTGCTGTGGGCGGAGCGATAAACCATTACATGTATTTCCCTTCAAAATGTCACGCCCCCACCTGGTTAAAACTGTTTACCATTTATGTACAGTCTGAAAACGTCATTTTTTTTTAAGTTTAGATATTTATTGTTGAATAAAATATATTATTTTAATAAGAGCCTTGTTGTCTTTCACCGTATATGTATTCATATATCCCATTTAAATCCCGTGCACGAAACGTCCCACCTTGCGTACGAGGTAGACAAGAATAACGCCCCGGCCTTGTTTTACCGACGCTGTGCGAACTGGTGGTTTTTTCTTTTGTTCTTGGCGACAAACAGGTCACCACAAAATCGTGATGACAAACCCATGTTCATTGTTTTCTTGGTGAGGACATGGAAAAAACAAAGGAAATCCTTGTGCGGACCAGGACACACTGAAAATGTTGTCCGTAGCCGTGTCCGTAATCGTTTTGTGGTTATCCAGCCACGGGTTGGCTGGATAGGGCCCGGGAGGCTCGGACCTAATGGAGGCCCCTTCATCCCATCTTATGAGTTTTGATTTTCCGCTTGTCGAGTTTTGTTTCTTCGAGATTCTCTTAGTTGTCTGACGTCTGAATTGACGAAAGTGTACTCTTTTATTTATTCTCTTGACGATCTTGAACTCAACGGAAGTGGACCAATGTGGGATAAGCCAATCCTCCCTGAGAGGTACTACAACTGTCTGTTTGAGATTCCAACTCTGTTTGATTTCCTGGTGTTGCGTCATTTGTTATTCATTTGAGGTTTTTCTGGCCTTTTCTATCATGATGTCTAGTCCATGGCTGGATCTTCTGGTATGGTTTCGTGACGTTTCGGCCTTGAGACGTTTCGAACTGATGATGATGATGATGATGAATGAAAAGTTTCTGCGCGCCGAAGGCGCACAGGGACGATGGGGGATTGAAATCCCTTGCGACTCTAATAACTTTATTTGTTTTATAGCTTTATTTGCTTATAAATCCACGAGAGTCGGGATCGAGAGCCAATAATCTTATTAAGTTTGAGTGTGCGACTGGCAGTAGGATAGTGGGTTGAGATCCCCGAGAACCTCGAAGCGCCAGTGGAAAATAGCTAGGAATTTGCATAATTACAAGAGTTCTGTTCTGTGCCCACTAAGAGAAACGGGCAAATTTATGGTAATACTGAAACCGCAGTTTGGTGGTTATTTTAGAAAAAAGAAAAAGAAACCCAAACAGTCGCTGGCTTGGGAGCAGCCCCAGCATATTATCCTTAACGGTT
The DNA here is from genome assembly GCA_031216915.1 of Pictodentalium vernedei. Lineage (NCBI taxonomy): Eukaryota > Metazoa > Mollusca > Scaphopoda > Dentaliida > Dentaliidae > Pictodentalium > Pictodentalium vernedei. The sequence goes on along the minus strand of CM062297.1, from coordinate 726,821,297 downwards.
ACGAAAAGGAAAAAATCTACCAATATGTGTTTTTGAAAGCTAGGAGTCATCCATCAGCCTATGAGGGAGAGTGGATGCTGGGTATATTGGCCATCTGGTCTGCCGTCAGGGGGAACAGATGACACCCTCTCACAGACACACACCCGAAAGCCCTTAAAAGGGCTGTTAAATCTTTATTCAAATGCTTATTTATATAAAATTTACACTCGTCCCCAGCCAGACAATATGTCTTGCATTTGGCTGGTTAGTGATTTGCTAGTGATAATCGAGGTCTAGGATATCTGATTGATGGAGTGGGTTGTTGCTTATGTATGTTACGTCTTGATCGTTATTTACCACTAATAGATAGAGTTCTGATGTTGAAAAGGGCGTCACCATTAGGCTCATTCCTCTGACAACCGAATACCCGGTGTTTGGAATTGAAATCACCCAAGAATATGGAGTGCTTGTACTTTTTGGTAAAGAATTCAAATACATTACTGACTACTGTTGCTTGCGGCTTGTTATAATATGATATGATGGCCACGTGTTTGTGGTCAAGTTCAATTTCAGCTGCAATCACTTCAGCATTGAGGTGGTCGCGTGATATTATTTAGTATTTAATCTCCTGCCTTATTAGCAGAGCGACACCGCCACCTTTTTGGACGGGCGATCTCTTCTAATAATATCAAAACCACATAACGAGAATGTTTTGTTTGGTTTAAGCCATGTTTCGCTAATTCCAATTACGTCCGTATTTTTTAAATAATGTGACATTTCCAAGTTTTTCTGATTAATGCTTCGAGCATTCCACTGGACTATTTTTAGTGTACCCATGAATGGTTTAGGAATAACTGTACTAAGTTTATTTAAGGTTAATTACTATTTGTAATATTGTTATGTAATTATATTTTGTTGACGGCCGCTTCTAATAGCGTGTGAGATATTTGAGTTTTATATAACTTAGAGGCTGTTGTACTAATCTCTTTGCAAACTTCCGAAAGACTGGTGTCCATGTGTTTCTTCATTATGCTGAAAACCGAGTCAGCCATTACAGTACACGTGGAATAAGGGGCGGATGAGTTCTCGACATTACTTACATTTAGAGCTTTAAGCTGGATATTTGTTTTAACTTGTTTGAAGTGGCTACACCACTGGTAGTTACTGGGGTGTTGACCACCGCAATTGGGGCATTTCAGAGTTGTAGCACTACATGCCTTCGCGATGTGTTTGTCACCGCATTTCATACATCGTTGCTCCCCGTTGCATTTGTGTGGCAAGTGCCCAAATTTCTGACACTTGTGACACTGAACGGGTTGCGGAAGAACACGATATTCCTTGGTTTCGAATTTTTTGCCGTTGATAATTACCCCTTTGCTTATCAGATGTAATTTCGTTGCTCTATTAGGGTATTTTACTTTTATCTTTCAAGTATGGTTGTCCGTGGCTTTGGAGATTCGTCTCTCCTGGAAGGGCTTTATCAGTCGAGTTTTTTTCTGTTTTGGGGTGGACGCGTGTGATTACGACACAGGGGTTTGGTTTCGGATGGCTCTGTGTCTTGTTGGTTTTACTGGTCACCTTATGGGGCATTTTGGCTTTTACTTTGTCGGCGTACGTCGCGCTATCGGTTGTGCTAGCTGTCGCATTCACTATTTCCGATGATGTAGGCTCTGTTGCGTTAACAGAGTCCCCATTTCTTGGTGTGACCGCCGAGTCCTTTTCAGTAGCGGTGCTCAGTGAATTTTGCTTGATAGTTTTTGTCTTCTTGACATGCCGATCAGAAGTCGTACAGAAACCATTTTCGTCTTCGACGTCCACGGTTTCATCATTTTCACGGAACTCATTGGAGAGTTTCCTTTTCGACCGATTTTGGTTTGGTGATTTTTTCTGTCGCTGTGATTTGGGGATTTTAGCTGAATTTTTGTCTAATTGAATTTCAACCCCCTCAGCGGGGGAAGCTGCGGCCGTGTTGGTGGCTACCGTGGCTTCTACTATTGAATGCAGCCAGTTATCCTGGCTGGGGGTAATTAGATCTGAATCTATTTCAGATATCCCCACCAGTGAGCCGGCGGACGCAGGTCTTCTGATTTCTGTAGCGGCGTCAATATATGGTGAATCAGGAGCAAGAGGAGCATGGTCCTTCTTACCTGGTTTGGCTCTCAGAATTGCCTTTTCCAATTCCCTTCTCAATTTAGCCTTTTCTTTATCTGCCTGCCGCTTCTGGGCTTGAAGCTCTGACCGCAAACCCGACCTTTATTGTGTCATTCAGTCTGGCAGTTTCTTTCTAGAAGCCAGACATTATCGATGCCATGTCAGTGTTAGTGGAATTTCCACTGTTTCTTACACTGCCAGAATTAAAGGCAGAACTGTTTACCTGAGCTTGACTTTGTTTGTCGATTGTTTATATTTGTAAATAATTCTTAAATTTATTTTTTAGGTTATTAGAGATTTGAATTTAATTGTATTGACTTAAATATTCGTTTTTAGCGGAAAAATGCAGATAGAAATAGCAAGAGAAAAAAATAAACACTTACAGTGATGAATGAAAGGTTTTAGCGCGCCGAAGGAGCGCAGGGACGATGTGGGATTTACAAATCCCTTGCGACCCGGTTAACCTTATTTTATTTCACTTGGATCACACAGGCCTAGCTTTCCTATTGCCTCAAATGGGGTCTGAGGGGGTATGCACGCGGTTAGAATTCCCGGCAGTTTACGTTGGAGTGATAGATTGTCAATACTCAATCCCTCAACGCCATTAAGACTATTCGAGAGGGGCTCTATTCGGTTCTAGCTTGGCGATGGTAGGGGTTTGAGTCCCACCATGGCGGCGAGCCAGAATATAATGTTTTGCGATGGCAAATTTAAGGGAAGAAGAGAAAAGAAAACCAAACAGCAACGCCGGTTTGGTAGCGGCCCCGGTATATGACCATAGCGGTTACAAAAGAGGAGTGGGGAAAGCTCCAAAAGTTTAGTTTTGAAACACTGCGAGTCATCCATCAAGCCTTCTGGGAGATAGAATGCCGTATGTGATTATGAGGTATCTGGTTATCCTTCGGGAATTCCAAATGACCTCCCCCCCCCCCCCAAAAAAAAAAACAAAAAAAAAAACAAACAGAAAACAGCCCCCCCCCCCCAAAAAAAAAAAAAAACCAAAAAACAACAAAAAAAAACACTCTCTCACAGACACACACCCTCAAGCCCTTAAAAGGGCTGTTAAATCTTTATTCAAATGTTTATTTATATAAAATGTACACTCGTCCCCAGCCAGACAAGCTTGTTTTAATTCTTGTCTGGTGTTTGGTGGTTTCTTGTGTGTGTTGCAGAAAGGTTGGTTGCACCAATTCCTCCTACGCTTTATCTACCATTTCCATGCGTCTTCTTGATAAGAGTGTTGGAAGAAAATTTGAGAATGTTCAATTAGAAAAGTTATAGGTAGAGAGAAAGATAGGTATCCGCTATTGTATATTGTGCCTGTTGTGTGATTGTTGCTATGGATGGGGTAAGGGGTGTGTTTCTTCGGAGCCCAGAGCCCACTCTCCACATGCAGAGTTGCGAGGCAATCTTCACAGACTCAATCCTAAAGATCTCAATGAGTAGCGAGGCAATCCTCACTGACTCCACGCAGTTTAATTCTATTGAGTAATTTTTTTTTACTGTGGCTTATTTTGTTTTTCTGTTAAGGGTTCGGTGTTTGTTCAGCTTCACCATTGATTCACTATCCTGGAGTATGTGAGTAGTAAGGGGTGCCACTATAGGGACAAGCATTTAACACTGAAACCCCCATACCCCAATGGTGCCACTATATGGACAAAATTAACATAGGATTCTCCATAGGGTTTTGTCCCTATAGTGGCATTTTTGTCCCTATAGTGGCATTTTTTAAGGTAGGAACAAGATTTTTAAAATTTAAAAGTTGAGGGCCAAGCCGCCCTATGGAGAATCCTATGTTGATTTTTCGCCAGAGCCCCCACATTGAGGTATATGGAATTCAGTGTTGAGTATATCGATTCATGGGGTAGAGGCCTCCCAATTACTTTATACTGACAGGCTTAGGTGGGTTTGTCTTCCATACACTTTATATACTGACAAAATGTTCTGCTTTTTTAAAACGTGCTACCTAATATACATCGCTCGACTGGTGAAGTTTTTTTTCTATTTATTACTGAAAGACACGACATATAAAAATACTGTCAGATTTAGACTGGGTGTTTTTTACGAATGTCTTATAAGTCCGATGTGAATGTGTGTCTTACAGTCAATTTGTAATACAACACTCCGCTACTCAGAGAAAAACATATCTGTCATTACGGCTGAAAATATTCTACAAATAGCTCATGTAAGAGATACATTTTTTTTTCAAACACATGTTTAAAACTAGAGAATTGTAATTTGTTGGACAAATTACGGGCTTTCCCAACTTTTTAATGTGAAAAGGCAAACTGTATTGCACATAAAACTATCGATCAGTTTTGAAAACAGAAAATTTAGTGGAAATCAAAGTTTTTGTGATGCTTCTGGTTTTTATGCAGCCAAAACAGATATTTGAGATACAGCAGGACACCAAAACATTTAACACGAATTATGGGCGTACGGGCCGGGTTTCTTGAAGGACTGTGCCCCAACCCACCCCTGAGTCAGGAAGGAGCCGATTTTTCAGCCAATATGCCAGAAAATTTCGGACAATTTAGTTGCCAGAAATGACCACAAAACATTTTGGTTTTCCACACAAAATGTTGTTTTCCTATCTCATCACTTAGAAGTTGCAAGTAAACTGACCATTATACTGTACAAGTTGATTCAGTGGAACCGTATCCACGTTAATATTATTCATTTATAATCACACAAGTACACATAAAGAGCTCTATTACTGCATATTACGGGAGCACGGTGGCTCAGAAGGTAGAGATGATTGTTGAAATCCAAGAAGTCCTCGGTTCGAATCCCGCCTGTGGCAACCACATTGTGTCCTTGAGGAAGACACTTCATCCCAATTTAATTTCCCACGTGTGTGTGTGGGGGGGGGGGGGAGGGGGGGGGGGCATAATGGCGATGTGTACTAAGGGTACTTTGAGGGTGCACTTGTCTTCAACCAATGCTAACCCTGCTTTTGTGGAGTTAGTATGTTGGGGAGTCATTGCTCGGTGGTTCTCTCCAGGTACTCAATGGGAGGGAGACCCCCCCCCCCCTCCCATACCCCACATTTGGCATTTCCTCCTGAGATTCAACTTTTTCGGGCTAAAAGGGTTCATCCCCCCCCCCCCCCTGAAAAATAGCCCTGTACGCATGTGCAATGAATACCTGGACTTGAATAAATACCTATATTATTGTCATGATATAGCTGTAGATGCTGAAAGTGACCTTAAATATCAATAATTAATTTATTCTCTATCATTCTGTCTGTTTGTGAATGTGTGGGATTTGTCAACAAACGAGGGTAAGCTTCCTACTCCATGATTTCACAATTTTTCCAACATATCTGTTTCAGATACAATGAAATGCATGTAATATGAGTTACTGTCACACACAAATTAGTTGTTTATTTGATATGGTTTAAACCATCTAGAGAGCTAGTATACACAGTGATGGGTACAGTTCAAGTCAATGAGTTGATTAAAGGGATGTTGAACAGCTTGTTAATATTTCTTGCATTACATTACTACTTTGCTATTTATTGACAGAAGGATTTCACAGAGGGTTTCCCTGACGGTATTTATTTATTGGTGTTTATGGTCACATACTTATCCACAATGGCTAATCGTGACCGTGACAGTTGTACGGGTGTGGGAAGTCGGAGGACCCAGAGAGAACAACCGAGCATCGACGAGCAACTGTCAGCTCAACATTCTAATTATATTCAAGCTCCGCTGAAGCAGGGTACCAGCGGTTGAAGACATGTGCACCATTGATATGCAGTACGCCTTAGTACATGGAATCATCGTGCCCCCATATTGACAACCGGGATAAAGTGCCTTGCCCAAGGATATTACGTGGGTCATCCCAGATAGGGATCAAACTCGAGACCTCTATCATAGAAGCCAAACAGTCTACCACTGAGAAAATGTGCTTTCTTTCCTGGCGGTATTCATATTTGTACGGCCAAACTGGTATTGGATAACACGGAACACCAAAACATATAACACAAAATTTGTTCCCCATTGATTTTTGAAAGCAGCTATGGGAAGCTCAAAGAGCTCTTTCCTTTTTGTTTTTGGACAAGTGAGTATTCACTCAAAGTCATTTTTTGCAGACAGTGCTATTTTTAAGTGGCCAAAGAACATGTTTCATTAAGTCCCAGAACATAACTAAAGTCGGATTTATTGATTAAACATCTCTGCATATAGCAAAGCAAAGTATCTCAAATTAACCCATTCCAAAATGATAGTAGAGCGTAACCAAAGTTGGATAATTTGGGTATTTCCAAATGGTACACTTATTCTCACTCTCATTGTGCTTGAGGGTTAAATCTGAGATTGAAAAGGTATACCAATCTTGCTCAGGGAAGGTGAGTACAGAAAAGTACGAAATTAATCAGAAAATGAATTCTGTTTGACGGTACTAATATTTGTACTAGCAAAACTGGTACTGGATTTATTTATTAGGTTTTAACGACACATTAACAGCCAAGGTCATATTATGTCGGTGACAGTTGTATGGGTGGAGGAAGCCGGAGTACCCAGAGAGAACCACCGAGCAATGACGAGCAGCTGCCAGCTCCCCAGCATAGTGCCTCCGCACTGTAGCACAGGCAGGGTTAGTTTGGTTGAAGACATGTGCACCATCGACGTCCAGTATGCCGTAGTACACGGCGTCATGGTGCCCCCATGCGGACAGTCGGGGTGAAGTGATCGGGACATAAGTAGTAAGCTTGGGGCTGGATGACCCTATTCTGGGGGAGCGGGGTCGACGGGGGTGGATGACGTCATCATAATTAAAATGTTACGTAAGGTAATTAATATTACTTAATGATTTTTTTTTTTTAATCACTTTAATAATTAATGTAATTACTGACTGTTGCATAATTAATATAATTAATGTAATTAATGTAATTAGGGTTGATTATAATAATTAGTATATTAATAAATGAATTAATATTGACGTACTGGACATATGCGCATGCTATCGACTGACTGACCCGCATCACGTGTCTGGGTGTCATTAAATCGATTTTTTCTTTTCAAACGCCAACTACTGACAGATGTTGAAGCAATTAAATCTATTGTCACACTTTAACGACCGGTCATAAATATCGTTAGACTGGACATGCTATCATGTATTTAAAAATCAATATATCACGTGACAAGATGTGTCTTGCTTTTACCTGAAGACTGTGAACGACTCCATTGTGGCTATTTTTATAGGTATAATTTGATTTAATAACTTGGCGTGATTCTTACATATTAATAATGCAAGTTTATTCTTCTCGTTTTTATGGCTGTCGAAAAACTCTCATAGACCAAGATATTCTGAGTTTACCCCTCACGCGATAAAGTATTTTTTTAACGGTCCGATTTCTACGTTTTGACGGGTTCTCAAAAAAAATCACAAGAGAAATCGCCATGAGACTACTGTACACGGGGGAGAGGCTATACATGGCTGTACTTTATGCCCCAATACTTTGATGAATTAACGGATCATCTGAAAACCCACCAAGAAGGTGCTTTGAACTGTCAATTTTGTGTTTCAATAGCAAATTCAACAAAAGAGAGAGGCAGTGTACATCGAACAGACGTCGATGTCAAGATGTTCCAGTGGACGTTTTGTCTGAAATCCTATACTAGGAAAGATACATTAGAAAAAAACATGGAGAAATGTCAAAACTCGACATTTAACTGCGCGATTTGCGGGTTTCAGCTGATTCAACTTAACCGTCATCGCGCCACAAGTAGCAGAAATGCACAACTCGATTGGCCGGTGGAGACTTTCCTCATCAAATAAGGGGGGGTCAAACGAGGTTATGAGGAGGGGTGAAGGAGACAAGTGTGCGGTCATATGTTTAAAATTTTAATAACCTTAATTGCTATGATGTAATCCCCTTAATAAATAGCGTATATTCATTTAATATAATATATTAATAATTTTCGTTAAATAATTCATTTTTTATTCCACACCCCTGTATCCCCTCACAGTACCTAAAAGTTTCATGAACTCCCCTCCTCCAGGTCATCCAATACTAAAACACTTTTGGAAACCGCTCTCCCCCGCCCCCACCATAATCTTAAAAAGAGCTGCTTTGTCACAAACACACACTTTTTTAACCAATCAGACACCTCCATTATCCCACACCCTCACCGTCACACCCCTGTATCCCCTCACAGTACCTAAAACTTTCATGAACTCCCCTCCTCCAGGTCATCCAATACTAAAAAAAACTTTTGGAAACCTCTCTCCCCCTCCCCCAACCCTCACAATAGCTAAATTATCTCGAACCCCTGTTCAGTTCTCTAAATGTAATGGACATGTCAGACCCCCGAATACGCCTCCCCCACAATTTTTGAGCGATCAAATTACCCCGATTAGTCTCCTCTCATAACTTACCACACTCTTAACCCGTATTTACTATGAGATTGTCCCCCTAATAAATAGCGTATGTTCATTTAATATAATATATTAATAATTTTCGTTAAATAATTCATTCCACAAGACACTTGTCGAAAAAACAAAATGGTGGATTAGTTTGACAGAAATACGCGTATCGATTTATTCAGGAATGTCTGTCGGTTGTGTCCTTGGGCAAGACACTTCATCCCTATTGACCATGTGGGGGCATGGTGACGCTGTGCACTAAGGCGTACTGCACGTCGATGGAGCACCTGTCTTCAACCAATGCAGACCCTGTGTAGAATCTTGACAGTTGCTTGCTGTTGCTCGGTGGCTCTCTCCGGCTTCCCCCACCCGTAAAACTGTCGTGGTCATGATTAGTTATTGTGCAGACTTTAAACACCAATAAATAAATATAAATAAATAGTCGGTTATCAAAACAGCCCTTAAGTGTTTAACAGTTAATTGTGGGCCAGTGCGTTTAAAAATGAAAAAATTGGGTGATAGCACTACGGACTGTGTTTAATCATAGAAAAATCACACCCGCGCTATTACTAACCTGTATGATTTATTTTTGAACGTTCACTGAAGAATAACCCACCCATCTAAGTAAAAGCATGAAAGAGCTAATATTATCTAATTACCTATGTGGGGGTGGGGTGGTCGGTAACGTTGTGAACTAGGGCGTACTACCTTCCGCCAATGATAACCCTGTGTAGAACTTTGACAGTTGTTTGCCTCTGCACGATGGTTTTTTTCCGGATTGCTCCAACTGTCGTTAAATAAATGAAAAAAACTACAATTCTATAATAACAGGCCAAGCCAACAGTACTTTCACCCCCCTCATTTTAATAGTTGAAAAGCGCTGTTACTCGATCAAAAAAAAAATGGTAAAAGGATATGCGACTCTGTATTAGCCACCCAAATTTGCGAGACTTGGGAAAATATAACCCACCTAGAGCTGCACCAAAGCTACGTACACTATTCGAACTCCCGCATTGTGTCCTTGGGCAAGTTAATTTACCCCGATTATCCACATGGGAGCGCGATGATGGCGTGTAATAAGGTGTACTGCACGTCGGTGATACGCATATTTTAGAACAATCTAACCCTGCTTGTGCGGATTTCCGACGTTGGTGAGATGACAGTTACTCATCGTTGCTCTGTGGTTCTCTTTGGATATTCCGGAGTCTACCCGTAAAATTGTCACGTTTAATTATAACTTGAACTTGATGTCCGGGTGTAATGAAATAGCGTATTTTCTGCAGACATTCTAAATAAACGCAGCTGGTTTACAGACCTGTATATATTTTTTTTTTTCAATTGAGTAAAAATATATGATAGTTACTGATGTAACACGCCGATTAGTATGTTTAATGAATCTAACTACGCCATTCCGACCGACCCTTTGCCCACCATGATCACAACAAACGTTTCAATTCTCTCTCTCTCTCTCTCTCTCTCTCTCTCTCTCTCTCTCTCTCTCTCTCTCACCGATACAGTATGGGTGGAAACTAATTGCTTTCAAGCTGTTGTTTTTTTTTTTCTAGGTTTTACCACTCCCCTTACAGCGCAAATCGAAATGAAATCTAATTCATTGAACCATACTACAGTGGATGTCAAAATTAATTTTTGAACGCCATTTTTTCTATGTGCCACTATCAGCAGCTATGACCATAGCGTAACTTTGTGGTAAAATGCTTATTTTTGTACAAAACTCAAGACCTTTCTCTGACAAATGCCTATATAAAAACAAGATAATACGCGAGAATGCGTTGTGTACCTGCATTTTGTTGATAAAATATGGCATGACCACATTCCCGAATATTAATGATGTACCCGCTTAATAACAGCCAAATTTTTTATCGGATCACAGTTTTTTTTTGATTTGAATAATTGCCGATTTTTTTATTAAATCACATTCAGTAATTTATGTAGATTTCCTGAACTGGGCGAAGGTCAAGAAAGGCACTCTGTAGTTTAGGAGACTCCACAAATAAAAACAAAATAAAAAATCTTAGATATCTTGCATTTTTTTTAATTATCCATATTAACCAGAAATCAAAACTAGTCAAATTAATTAGAATTAAATTACAAATGGATATGAAATTTGCAGTAAAATTAACACTGGTATATGCTGCTGGCCGCATTTTTAGTTGTCTGTAATGGCTGTTGTTCAGAATGTCACCCTATTGGGGTGAGTTTTCACATTTTTGGTCCAGTTTCATGAGATCTTCCACGAAGTCCGTTCCACATTCGCAATCTTTTCCAGGGGCCATTCTTCAAAGGCTGGTCCATCGCAACTTTGCGGAGATATTGTTTTCTGGACGACAAACTGCAATATGATCTGGGTTTCCGATCAGACCCCTTGGGATATTTTGATCTTTAAGGATGTTTGCCAAAATTTTCCACCCTGTCGGTTGAAAATCTTTTCTTTTTCGCAGCAGACCATTTATTAGATCACACATATTGGAGCCCGAAATTGTAATGCCGTTATACACGAGTCGATCTTTCTCATCCCAGGATAAATTGGGTATATTCTTTATTATCTGGAGTAACAAAAGCGCCTTCTGCTGCATGGAATCTGGTATAACGGCTAACCAGTCCGGATGATTTTCCACTGAAAAACTAGTCGTTAAGGAGTGTGATTGGCGCTGAAAGATTGTCTGGTTCAGCAGCCCTTTCTCTTCAGAACCCGATGTTGAAGATTCAGGAATTGGTCTCATACCCTGGTCTATAGGCGGGACAGCTGCAGCATTCAGGGGTGTGCGTATTTCCTGCAACTGTTCACTCCCCCATGGTTCAATACACTGAATTCTGCTTGAGGGTAGGTTGGTTGAGTCATCCATCACTAGCGATTTTACTGGCTCTAGCTTATTTGCAAGTCCCAAAATATTTCCACTTGTTAATGCATTGTTCCAACTAAAGGCTGATTTCATATGCACTGGAGGATCAATTGATCACTAATTGCCACTAATTAGTGATCATTGATCACTAATGGTCACTAATTGCTACTAATTAGTGATCAATTAGTGGTAATTAGTGATCAATTGATCACTAATTAGTGGCAATTAGTGACCATTAGTGATCAATGATCACTAATTAGTGGCAATTAGTGATCAATTGATCACTAATTAGTGGCAATTAGTGATCATAATTGATCACTAATTAGTGGCAATTAGTCACCATTAGTGATCAATGATCACTAATTAGTGGCAATTAGTGATCAATTGATCACTAATTAGTGGCAATTAGTGATCAATTTATCACTAATTAGTGGCAATTAGTGATCAATTGATCACTAATTAGTGACAATTAGTGACCATTAGTGATCAATTAGTGGTAATTAGTGATCATTTTACGTGATTTAAATCACTAAAAACCGTTTTATCGAATTGTAAAATCACTAAAAACCATTTTACCGAATTGTAAAACCGATAAAAACCAATGAAAACCGATAAAAACCAATGAAAAACCGATGGAAACTGATGAAAAACCAATGAAAAAACCGATACGCACATGTAATTATCTGATTAAATGGATTATCTGATTAAACAGTGTAGAGATGGTGGTTCAGATGTGCTACCTTGTCATGAATGTGACTTTGATGTTTCTTTTTTTTTTAAGCAAACTATATCAATTTGTAACTTATTTTACCTCAGAGCTCTACCACTGGAATTTCCCACAATGCACTGTGTGAGAATTTGAAGTAACCAATGATCAACAGGTTGGGGTAGAACCCACCTTATCTTGATATATAATTAGCCAATCAGCGATTGACAGGTTGGGGTGGGACCCATTCTATTCATACATATAAATGGCAGAGTGTTGGAACTGTATTGCCACTCTATTAACTCGCTTCTGAAAATGATGAATTCACGCTACGTCTGTGAATTGTGTCAAAAATCTTACTCTCATAAAACTAATTATTATCGACACAGACGAAAATTACATAAAAATGTAAATTTTAAACACACTATAGGGGGAGCGAACTCAAATACAGCCGAGTTAACAACCAGATCTGTCTGTAACGAGCCACCCTATCCTCCAGTGCATATGAAATCAGCCTTTAGTTGGAACAATGCATTAACAAGTGGAAATATTTTGGGGCTTGCAAATAAGCTAGAGCCAGTAAAATCGCTAGTGATGGATGACTCAACCAACCTACCCTCAAGCAGAATTCAGTGTATTGAACCATGGGGGAGTGAACAGTTGCAGGAAATACGCACACCCCTGAATGCTGCAGCTGTCCCGCCTATAGACCAGGGTATGAGACCAATTCCTGAATCTTCAACATCGGGTTCTGAAGAGAAAGGGCTGCTGAACCAGACAATCTTTCAGCGCCAATCAAATTTACGCAAAGAAACCAGCAAACCACACTCCTTAACGACTAGTTTTTCAGTGGAAAATCATCCGGACTGGTTAGCCGTTATACCAGATTCCATGCAGCAGAAGGCGCTTTTGTTACTCCAGATAATAAAGAATATACCCAATTTATCCTGGGATGAGAAAGATCGACTCGTGTATAACGGCATTACAATTTCGGGCTCCAATATGGGTGATCTAATAAATGATCTGCTGCGAAAAAGAAAAGATTTTCAACCGACAGGGTGGAAAATTTTGGCAAACATCCTTAAAGATCAAAATATCCCAAGGGGTCTGATCGGAAACCCAGATCATATTGCAGTTTGTCGTCCAGAAAACAATATCTCCGCAAAGTTGCGATGGACCAGCCTTTGAAGAATGGCCCCTGGAAAAGATTGCGAATGTGGAACGGACTTCGTGGAAGATCTCATGAAACTGGACCAAAAATGCGAAAACTCACCCCAATAGGGTGACATTCTGAACAACAGCCATTACAGACAACTAAAAATGCGGCCAGCAGCATATACCAGTGTTAATTTTACTGCAAATTTCATATCCATTTGTAATTTAATTCTAATTAATTTGACTAGTTTTGATTTCTGGTTAATATGGATAATTAAAAAAAATGCAAGATATCTAAGATTTTTTATTTTGTTTTTATTTGTGGAGTCTCCTAAACTACAGAGTGCCTTTCTTGACCTTCGCCCAGTTCAGGAAATCTACATAAATTACTGAATGTGATTTAATAAAAAAATCGGCAATTATTCAAATCAAAAAAAAACTGTGATCCGATAAAAAATTCGGCTGTTATTAAGCCGGTACATCATTAATATTCGGGAATGTGGTCATGCCATATTTTATCAACAAAATGCAGGTACACAACGCATTCTCGCGTATTATCTTGTTTTTATATAGGCATTTGTCAGAGAAAGGTCTTGAGTTTTGTACAAAAATAAGCATTTTACCACAAAGTTACGCTATGGTCATAGCTGCTGATAGTGGCACATAGAAAAAATGGCGTTCAAAAATTAATTTTGACATCCACTGTAGTATGGTTCAATGAATTAGATTTCATTTCGATTTGCGCTGTAAGGGGAGTGGTAAAACCTAGAAAAAAAAAAACAACAGCTTGAAAGCAATTAGTTTCCACCCATACTGTATCGGTGAGAGAGAGAGAGAGAGAGAGAGAGAGAGAGAGAATTGAAACGTTTGTTGTGATCATGGTGGGCAAAGGGTCGGTCGGAATGGCGTAGTTAGATTCATTAAACATACTAATCGGCGTGTTACATCAGTAACTATCATATATTTTTACTCAATTGAAAAAAAAAAATATATACAGGTCTGTAAACCAGCTGCGTTTATTTAGAATGTCTGCAGAAAATACGCTATTTCATTACACCCGGACATCAAGTTCAAGTTATAATTAAACGTGACAATTTTACGGGTAGACTCCGGAATATCCAAAGAGAACCACAGAGCAACGACGAGTAACTGTCATCTCACCAACGTCGGAAATCCGCACAAGCAGGGTAAGATTGTTCTAAAATATGCGTATCACCGACGTGCAGTACACCTTATTACATGCCGTCATCGCGCTCCCATGGGGATAATCGGGGTAAATTAACTTGCCCAAGGACATAATGCGGGAGTTCGAATAGTGTATGTAGCTTTGGTGCAGCTCTAGGTGGGTTATATTTTCCCAAGTCTCGCAAATTTGGGTGGGTAATACAGAGTCGCATATCCTTTTACCATTTGTTTTTGATCGAGTAACAGCGCTTTTCAACTATTAAAATGAGGGGGATGAAAGTACTGTTGTTGATAAGGGGGGCTTGGCCTGTTATTATAGAATTGTAGTTTTTTTCATTTATTTAATGACAGTTGGAGTAATCCGGAAAGAACCATCATGCAGAGGCAAACAACTGTCAAAGTTCTACACAGGGTTATCATTGGCGGAAGGTAGTACACCATAGTACACAACGTTACCGACCACCCCACCCCCACATAGGTAATTAGATAATATTAGATCTTTCATGCTTTTACTTAGATGGGTGGGTTATTCTTCAGTGAACGTTCAAAAAATAAATCATACGGGTTAGTAATAGCGCGGGTGTGATTTTTCTATGATTAAACACAGTCCGTAGTGCTATCGCCCAATTTTTTTCATTTTTAAACGCACTGGTCCACAATTAACTGTTAAACACTCAAGGGCTGTTTTGATAACCGACTATTTATTTATATTTATTTATTGGTGTTTAAGGTCTGCACAATGACTAATCATGACCACGACAGTTTTACTGGTGGAGGAAGCCGGAGAGAGTCACTGAGCAACGGCAAGCAACTGTCAAGATTCTACACAGGGTCTGCATTGGTTGAAGACAGGTGCTCCATCGACGTGTAGTACGCCTTAGTGCACAGCGTCACCATGTCCCCACATGGTCAATGGGGATGAAGTGTCTTGCCCAAGGACACAACCGACAGACATTCCTGAATAAATCGATACGCGTATTTCTGTCAAACTAATCCGCCATTTTGTTTTTTCGACAAGTGTCTTGTGGAATGAATTATTAAACGAAAATTATTAATATATTATATTAAATGAATATACGCTATTTATTAGGAGGACAATCTCATAGTAAATACGGGTTAAGAGTGTGGTAAGTTATGAGAGGAGACTAATCGGGGTAATTTGATCGCTCAAAAATTGTGGGGAAGGCGTATTCGGGGGCCTGACATGTCCATTACATTTAGAGAATTGAACTGGGGTTCGAGATAATTTAGCTATTGTGAGGGCTGGGGGAGGGGGAGAGAGGTTTCCAAATGTTTTTTTTTAGTATTGGATGACCTGGAGGAGGGGAGTTCAGGAAAGTTTTAGGTACTGTGAGGGGATACAGGGGTGTGACGGTGAGGGTGTGGGATAATGGAGGTGTCTGATTGGTTAAAAAAGTGTGTGTTTGTGACAAAGCAACTCTTTTTAAGATTATGGTGGGGGCGGGGGAGAGCGGTTTCCAAAAGTTTTTTAGTATTAGATGACCTGGAGGAGAGTAGTTCATGAAAGTTTTAAGTACTGTGATAGGATATAGGGGTGTGACAGTGAGGGTGTGGGATAATGGAGGTGTCTGATTGGTTAAAAAAGTGTGTGTTTGTGACAAAGCAACTCTTTTTAAGATTATGGTGGCCCTGAAAAGGGCCGTTTTTTTCGCTTTCCATAGAAAGCAATTTTTTTCCTCCCATCTCCGCCTCGGTGAAAAAATCCTTTTCCCAATCTTCGTTAACTGTTGGTGGTCCTACTAGTGCTTCCTCCTGCATGTGTACAGGAAGATCGAACCAGTGTTTGAGGCGATTTCTGTACTGTATCTCCCCGAAAGGACGTCTGGCAGCCTCAACAAACGGGTAGTCTTTTAGTCTCTTTTCTTGTTCCTTCGTGGGGAGCGTTGCTGCCCACCACTTTTTTAATGCTAATGCAAATTCTTTGTTGGCTCGCTGCTTCTTGGTTCGCTCATAGCTGTTTACGGAAGTATAGTCGTTGCTTGTCATCTTGGCTTTTCTGACACAGTTTCTAATGAGAGTGAGGTTCGAATCGTCAGACTTTATAGGGGAAAAAACAAACACGCCCGCTTTTCAAAAACCGAAATGGTATTTGTTCATGTGGTCATCGGATTAAAAAATTACTTTATCGCATGAGGCGTAAAATCAGAATACCTTTAGTCTATGAGAGTTTCTCGACAGCCATAAATACGAGAAGAATAAACTTGCATTATTAATATGTAAGAATCACGCCAAGTTATTAAATCAAATTATACCTATAAAAATAGCCACAATGGAGTCGTTCACAGTCTTCAGTTAAAAGCAAGACACATCTTGTCACGTGAGATCATCATTGATTTTTAAATACATGATAGCATGTCCAGTCTAACGATATTATGACCGGTCGTTAAAGTGTGACAATAGATTTAATTGCTTCAACATCTGTCAGTAGTTGGCGTTTGAAAAGAAAAAATCGATTTAATGATACCCAGACACGTGATGCGAGTCAGTCAGTTGATAGCATTCATATATATGTCCAGTACGTCAATATTGTTTTTTAAATAAATTATTTGTAAATAAATTATTTATTTTTTATCTAATAATATCTATCCCAAATTATGACTTTAAAAAAATATGTACTAATCGACATTAATACTTCATTTATTAATATACTAATTATTATAATCAACTCTAATTATACTCATTAATTACATTAATTACATTAATTATGCAACAGTCATTAATTAAAATTAATTAAGCAACAATTATTAATTAAAGTGATTAAAAAACAAAAAAAACCAAAAAATCATTAAGTAACATTAATTACCTTACGTAACATTTTAATTATGATGACGTCATCCACCCCTCTCCCCCCTCTCCCCCACCCCTCTCCACCAGAATAGGGTCATCCAGCCCCAACACAACTACTGACATAATTGGAATATATCCGACAGATACAATGTCGGATATATTCCAATTATGTCCCGATCATGCAAGGCAGCAACTTGAAATTCTCAGAATGTTTCCCACTGTCCTTGCCCGACAGTTTAGTATCTTTGTCAAGTGCCGAGACCGCGTGGAAATACCGTGGCTCAGGTGGAAACCGATGGTACGATTCGTCCCTACTTTATTCTCAACTCAACGACTTTTCCATTCATTATTTACCTGTCACCGGCTGAGTTAGGTATTATGTTTATCTATTTGATGAACTTTTCAACCTTAACTATTTGCGGCTTCATGTAGCATCATTGAAAGGCCACTGCACGGTTACCAATATATTCAGGGATTGATTTTACGAAAATAACAATTATTCCGACAATACCCACTGGGAACTCCTAAATAGGCCAAGGGTCAAACTTTGATAATGACGCATAAAACAGAAGTGGTCATGCTATGCTTGCCGCATGCAGGCATAGAAAACATTCAGCGCTCAATGAATTAAGAATGGAGTAAATTGTCACTTATAACCTACGAAATTCTGAAAAAATGAGTTTTTTTCGACGGCATTTACCATTATGCATCTTAGACAGGGATTGCGTTAAACTTTACAGCAACCTTATAACAGAAAATATTCTTGGAATTGAACTGTGAATCCGAATTTCGAAAGCATGTTCGGATATTCTATTCCAAACTACCACTGCACGCTTATCAATATTCAATGATTTTATGAAAATTAAAATTATTCTGACCATACCCATATGGGCAGTCTTGAATCTGCCACGGTTAAACTTTTAATAATGACATATAAAACAAAAGTTGTCATACTATGACTGCTGCATACAGCCATAGAAAACGTTCAGCGCTCAATCAATTAGGAATGGAGTAAATCGTCACTTAAACTCACCAAATTCTGAAAACAAGAGTTTTTTTGGACTGCACCTATCTTTATGTAAACAGAACGAGCATAGGGTTAAATTTTACAACCAAACTTACAACAGCAAATATGATCGGTAGGCAATTGTAAATACGAACATTAAATCATTTTTCGATATTCATTTCGAAAATGGAAGAAAAGTGAGCTCCAAATTAGCCAATTTTATGAAGAATTTTAGGGCACTCAAATTCAAGGCCCGAAAACTGGGTAAAGGTTAAAAGTTTGAATAAAATATATAACAGCAAAATTGTTCTTGGATGAAGGCCCAATCCTCTCATGGAAAAGGTTTTGAGACAATATGGCTCCAGTGCTGAGAAAGTGCATGTAAACGTTGGCGAAAATAACAATTATTCTGACAGTGCCATTATGGGAAGTCTCAAATCTGCCAAGGGTTAAACTTTTAATAATAACATATAGAACAAAATTTGTCATACTTTGACTGCTGCAAGCAGCTACAGAAAACATTCAGAGCTCAAGCAATTAAAATGGAGTAAATCGCCACCTAAATTTACCAAATTCTGAAAAAATTTGAATTTTTTTGAATGGCACCTACTTTTATGCAACCAGAATGGGATAGGGTTAAACTTTACAACCAAACTAACAACAACAAATATGCTCAATAGTCAGTTGTGAAAACGTATATGAAAAGTGTTTGAAATTAACCCTTTCCAAAATGATAGAAAAGGCAACCAAAAATGGCTAATTCTAGCCATACCAAAATAATTATTACAACTACCTTGTAATTAGAAAAATTTGCTCTTGAAGTTGGCGAAGATAACAAATATTCCGTCAGTACCCTTATGGGAAGTCTTAAATCTGCCAAGGGTTAAATTTTTAATAATAACATATAGAACAAAATTTGTCATACTTTGACTGCTGCAAGCAGCTATAGAAAACATTCAGAGCTCAAGCAATTAAAAATGGAGTAAATCGTCACCTAAACTTACCAAATTCTGAAAAAATTGGAGTTTTTTTCGACGGTACCTACTTTTATGCAACCAGAATGGGATAGGGTTAAACTTTACAACCAAACTTACAACAGCAAATATGCTCGGTAGTCAACTGTGAATACGTAAACGAAAAGTGTTTGAAATTAACCCTTTTCCAAAATGATGGAAAAAGCAACCAAAGTTGGATAATTTTGGCATTTCCAAACGGTACTCTTATTCTCACCCTCATTGTGCTTGAGGATTAAATCTGAGATTAAAAAGTAAACAGTAACTTTCTTCCGCAATCATTGTTGCATCTATCCAAACCAAAATAATTGTTACAACAACCTTGTTATTAGAGAAATTTGCCCTTGAAGTTGGTCAATTTTGAAGAAAAATTCAATATTCATGTCATTTTTGACCAGTGGGGGTTAAAGTTGAAAGATCTGAGTGGCGATTGTGGTGTGTCATATTATGCTCTAAATGTGTGGAAAATTTGAGCTAAATAACTTTAAACAACTTTGAGACATTCGAAAAATGGTGAAATTTTGAAGGTTTTGGCAGAATATTTTGAAAACACGTGTTTTCACAGATATGACGATACCGCATTGCACTAGAAATTATGACATTACATAAGTCTGCCAAATTTGGTCAAAATCGTACAGCTTGTTTTCGAGCAGTTCAACAGACAAAATTCAGGTAGGAAAAAAAAAAAAAAAAAATAGAGAAGAAAAATTTTGAAAAAGAAGAATAACAATAGTCTTTCCCAAACTGGGTTTGGGAAAGCCTAATAATTCACTAAATGCAACTGTGGAGAAACTCCTTCACGGAAGTGTATAATTCCACACTGATTGTTTTTTATCGACAGGCAGTGTTGTGTTTTCAATACTTTTTTAAAACTGCTTTAAGCTAATTTAACAATTCACCATTAGATATTACAGTGACATTAACCCCGAGAAACAATTTCATTTTTACACTACAAAACATACAGTGAATGTCTTGCAGTGTAAACTGTTTTACCACCGAAAAAGAAAAGGAAAAGCTATTCTCTTTTGTCAGGGCAAAGCCAGCCTAAATATAGGGGCAAGGGGCCTCATATTTAAAGATATTGTAAGTTCCAAATATATTCCGCATCAAGGCGAAAAACCCACGTGAATTTCACTTCTCTGTAAAGCTGGACATAGAAAAAAACACACGTGGTGTATATCCAGCTTTAGCGCAGGGACCCAGGGGAGAAACGGTATGTTAGATAAGGTCTAATCTCGTTTAATTTATACAGTAGTCGGAGTCTTACGAGACGTAATCGGTTGATGTCAAGATGTCGTCACGGTAAATTGAGAAACGAGATTCTAAAAGATAGAAATGTCGTGTCATCATAAGTTATAACAATCATGGCAAGAACGAATCGGTTTTCTAGACAAGTGAAGTCAGCGTTAAGTCACGCGTGAGATAACTTGTATTGATTCTGCCTCGATACACGTCATCTCCCACCGTTTTGACAGGTGGACAGATGAGCGTCGGTCCACCTGACAGTTTAGGGTAAAAAGTATATATACCTGGAAGAGCAGAGCATTAGACACACACTTGGGGTCACACACGCGTTGGTGAAGTCCAGGACAGGCGGACTCTGTTTCCTGGCATAAGGGTACCTTCGATCACAGGACCCTGAAACGGCTGGAATCGCCAGAGAGGGCATTCCATGATTGATTTAGCTTAAAGTTGATAGGCGGCTACGGGGCCGAATTCGTGAGAAGGAACACCCCAGGTGGAACGTTAAAGTTTAGATTGCCGAGTAGCAGGTATCGTCCTGCAATAGTCAGAAGTGTAGGTTAATTGTATTGTGCGTATTAACCCTTTGAAGCGTCAGCCTGATTGCGTTCTGAGTAGTTTATTTTGCTGTCGGAACATCGTAATACCGACTGGAGATCGGTGTGAGTGACAATTTCGCCCTAGCACAAAAAGGGGCATCTGTGAATCGTGAATTCAACCAGGAACGGTGGATATTTCAATAGGGCTTTCACGGAGGACTTTCAAAAGGCACATAAGGTATGAGTAGACAATATCTGACCCAAATCAGAAGTACGGTGGTTTATAGATGACGAACATTGCTGGTCGGAACCCTCCGACAGCCAGAGGTACAGTTACGCGCAGACGTTGACATTTGAGCCTAAGCGGGTGAAGCTCTTATGGCGAGCTCACAGTAATAACATTTCAGATTTGTGAAGCTCTTATGGCGAGCTCACGGTAGTAACATTTCCAGTGTGTAGACTATAGTGCCAGTACAGGGCTATAGAATGACTATATGATTTTTTAGAATTATTTAACCGTAGTGACCCATTTTCTGTGAAAAGAATTGAATTGTTGATTGTTGAAATGTTGAAACGGATTTATTTTTATGTGTAAATAAAAGAATCGTTGTTACTTTAAATCATTCTTTCCATTATACAGCCTGAAGTGATTAGGAATCACACCTAACGGAAATCGAACCTATTTCAGGACAATTTGGCAGAGAAGGAATCACGGCGTCGGTCTAACTCAGCTCTCTGCGCCGAGTTCGCGACACTTGGATTCCGACCCTCCACGTTGGTCTAATTTTCCCGCAACTTCATCAGCGGGACTAAATAACCCCACGTCAGCCCAGGCCTTACGGGGCCTTAGGTGTTCCCTGACATTGATTGGCGAGCGCTAACCAGGATATTTCTAAAAAGGTAAAAAATGGCTATATGGAAATTTTGTTTTATTTTAACGGCGGTTCTGTTTAGGTTTTGACGCGTTCGGTCAGTCGATGCCGTTCGAGGGTTTAATATCGCAATACAGTAGTCCCCAAAAGGATACTTAATAGCCACTAAAACTGCGGTAGGTTTCAGAATATTTGGTGCGTTTAATTACGTTAAATTACAGAGGTAAATTAGGATCAATTGCCATATTTTTTTTTTCTTTCTTTCTTTTCCTTCTTCATTCTTTCTGACGAGTGTTGAAGATAGAAAGAAAAAATCAAAATGGATGTTGTTACACCCCTCGCCCAACTGGTATCATTAGGCAAGGAAATGGGCCTTGAGGGAGCTGAACTTCAGAAGTCCGTTAAAGATGAGCAGAAACGTGAGGCCAAGGAGATTGCCTTACGTAATGACGCAAAAGAGCGAGAGATCCAATTAGAACGAGAGCGCGAGAAAGAGGCAAGAGAGGCAAAAGAGCGGGAGATTCAGTTAGAAAGGGAGAGAGAGAATGAGACGAGAGAGAGGGAAGCCCAATTAGCAAGGGAGGCAAGGGAGGCAGAACGGGAGCTCGAACAACAGAGGCACGAGAGAGAATTAGAGCTCCTCAGAGCAAGGGCCGATGTGGAGAATGAAAGTCGGCGCTCAGGGGATGGGAGTGCAGGGGTAGCAATTCATGCCCCACGCCCCCATCTCGCTCATTTCAATGAAAACACAGATGACTTGGACTCGTACTTGGAGAGGTTCGAGCGTTTTGCCTCCAGTCAAATGTGGCCAGAAGACACATGGGCTATGTGCTTGAGCCCTTTGTTGTCAGGTAAAGCCCTCGAGGCTTATACCAGTATGCCTCCTGCACTTCTTAACGACTACAGTGAGCTGAAGAATGCCATCCTTCGGAGATACCAGCTCACTGAAGAAGGATTCCGGACCAAGTTCCGAGAAATTAAGCAGGAGAAGGGAGAAACAGTACCTCAGTATTTTGCCCGAGCTAGGCGGTACTTTGACCGCTGGACTGATCTCGCAGAAGTGAATGAGTCGTATGGAGCCCTGCGAGATCTATTTCTCCGAGAGCAGTTTTTAACTACATGCTCCAAGGAATTGGGCCTGTTCATCAAGGAAAGGGGTCCGCCCACCTATGATGAGATGGCAACTGTGGCAGAACGCTACATCGAGGCCCACGGTGGGAGTGTAAACGCACCCAAATTGGCTAGGGGTGGGGCAAACGGGTTGGCAATGGCACCCGTAAGGCAACACCACCCCGACCCTCCTGCGTCGCAGACC
Source organism: Pictodentalium vernedei (assembly GCA_031216915.1). NCBI lineage: Eukaryota > Metazoa > Mollusca > Scaphopoda > Dentaliida > Dentaliidae > Pictodentalium > Pictodentalium vernedei. The sequence goes on along the minus strand of CM062297.1, from coordinate 726,798,093 downwards.
AGCCGGAAGGGGAGCGCTCCCAAGGACACCACTTGTTTTATCTGCAACAAGCGGGGTCATATTGCCAGGGACTGCTGGCAGAAGCAGGTAAGGACCACTGGGAACATTAGACCACCTCAGCAGGGGGTCGGGAACGCAGCACCAAGGGGTTGGAAGCAAGGTGACCGCGTAGATCCAGGGCCCAGTAGACAGACGGCAGCGTTCTGTCAAACTATCGGTCCAGAACACAGTCCCCTCCGGGAATGTATACAAGAGGGAGAATTAAGGCTGGAAGGCGGGAAGGTTGTCCCGATAATAAGTGGCATGTGTGAGAGGCTGACAACTTCGCAGGAGAAGGTTGATATGCCAGTGTACCCAGGGTATGTGGGACAAAGGGAGATCCGTCTGCTCCGGGATTCTGGGTGCTCCTCTGCAGCGGTTAGAAGGCAACTGGTTGACGACAAGCAATTGTTGGGTCGTGACCATTTGTGTATTTTGATAGATGGGACCGTTAGAAGGTTCCCCATCGCGAGGATAACGGTGGATACCCCATTTTATTGTGGCGAAGTGGAAGCCATGTGCATTGAATCACCTGTGTATGACCTGGTCATAGGTAATATCCCAGGGGTGAGGGCAAACCCTGATGAGTTATGGTCCAGGGATAGTGGGCCAAGTGAAGGCCCAACGAGTAAGGAAGGGAAGGTTCCCAGGGGGAACCAATCCGATGGTCCGGGGGATGGCCCCTACACGACGAAATGTCGGGAAGTTTCAGGAGGGACGACTCCTGTCCAATTAGAGAGAAGGGGCCGCAGGCGGTCCAGGCGAAACGCCAAACAGCGAGGGAACCCAAGGGGATCATTGGGGAAAGACCCTCAAGCAAATTTATGTGGGGGAGTTGAGCGCCCCAAGAAGTCGGTGTCACCCGTGTGGAGAGGGGAGGCCAGACCCACGCAAATGGCTGGGCAAACTCCTCCAGAATTGAGAGGGCACGGGTCAACACAAGTTGAGTGTGTCAAAGTGGATGGGACCGCTAAGGTGGGCGCCCAGGGGACCGAGAAAAGGGTCCACAAATCAAAGGAGAAGCATCCTAGGTGGCGGAGATCACGTAGAGAATGCCGGGGGCGCACAGCGCCCAATGTGCTCAAGAAGTCGTCGCAATGGACCGGGGGATCGACGGCACCAGGGCCACGGACGGCCAGTGTCGTTCGAACGACGGTAATCGCCGGGACGAGTGAGCATGGGGGATATAGCGCCAAGGGAAGCTCTTGGGAATGCGAAAATGACAGGGTATGGGGACCCTGGTGGAATACCCGTAGAAATAACGGGGCGAGAAGTAGGGGTGTGTCAAGGGTTACCCAAGGGGATACTGGGAACCGGGCCCCTACCAATGGTCGGTGGTTATAAAGAAGCAATGGTTGGGTGGCTGTGGGCCTGGTGTCTGGGACGGGGGCTCCAGTCGCAAATATTTTTGTGGGTGAGGTGATGAGTTTCGTAAACCCGGTGTTAAGGCCCGGAAGAAATTTTCTTATTTTTTAGTATTTTTATTGCTCTGACTGCTGACTAGAGTTGGTTGTGAGTACGAATGTGAGATACACTGCCCTGTCTGTCGCGTGTGCGTGGATGGGGAGCATGTGTGTCGAGTTTTGTAAGTGTGGGATACACTAACCCCGTCTGTCGCAAAGGCGCGGTCGGGAAATCAGTGTGTTGAATGTGTGAGTGTGTGAGGCACAATTTTAATCCCCTGGTTGAGCTTTGCGAGGGTGAGGCTCAACATAATGCAGGGGTCGTTTGCCCCTTCACAAGTCATAGGGGAATGAGAGGCGAGGTTACACTCCGTTGGAATTAACCCATCTGACGCAAAGGCGCGGACGGTGTTACTCGTCGGAGTGAGTGCCAAGTGAACTGTTTGCAAAATGGGCGAACGTGTATAAAAATGTGTATGTTTAGGTGTAAATATATAGTATTACAGAGAGAGAGAGTGCTGCAAATCTGAGGATAAGGCTACTCCCCATATCATATGTAAACCCGCAAGACGGGAGCATGTGGTAGCGTGTGTGTCGTGGTAATCGACATGGCCGACGCATGAGCCCGGTCATGACCCCCCACGACCACTAGGGTACAGTTTTGTAGTCTTGAACATGATGGTAGATTGTAAAAGGGTGTGAGAGGCGAGCGTGCGTGGCTTTGCCCCTTGCGTTTTAAGAGATACACAGGGTGTTTCTCTCGGGAAGGGAGTTGTCAGGGCAAAGCCAGCCTAAATATAGGGGCAAGGGGCCTCATATTTAAAGATATTGTAAGTTCAAAATATATTCCGCATCAAGGCGAAAAACCCACGTGAATTTCACTTCTCTGTAAAGCTGGACATAGAAAAAAACACACGTGGTGTATATCCAGCTTTAGCGCAGGGACCCAGGGGAGAAACGGTATGTTAGATAAGGTCTAATCTCGTTTAATTTATACAGTAGTCGGAGTCTTACGAGACGTAATCGGTTGATGTCAAGATGTCGTCACGGTAAATTGAGAAACGAGATTCTAAAAGATAGAAATGTCGTGTCATCATAAGTTATAACAATCATGGCAAGAACGAATCGGTTTTCTAGACAAGTGAAGTCAGCGTTAAGTCACGCGTGAGATAACTTGTATTGATTCTGCCTCGATACACGTCATCTCCCACCGTTTTGACAGGTGGACAGAAGAGCGTCGGTCCACCTGACAGTTTAGGGTAAAAAGTATATATACCTGGAAGAGCAGAGCATTAGACACACACTTGGGGTCACACACGCGTTGGTGAAGTCCAGGACAGGCGGACTCTGTTTCCTGGCATAAGGGTACCTTCGATCACAGGACCCTGAAACGGCTGGAATCGCCAGAGAGGGCATTCCATGATTGATTTAGCTTAAAGTTGATAGGCGGCTACGGGGCCGAATTCGTGAGAAGGAACACCCCAGGTGGAACGTTAAAGTTTAGATTGTCGAGTAGCAGGTATCGTCCTGCAATAGTCAGAAGTGTAGGTTAATTGTATTGTGCGTATTAACCCTTTGAAGCGTCAGCCTGATTGCGTTCTGAGTAGTTTATTTTGCTGTCGGAACATCGTAATACCGACTGGAGATCGGTGTGAGTGACAATTTCGCCCTAGCACAAAAAGGGGCATCTGTGAATCGTGAATTCAACCAGGAACGGTGGATATTTCAATAGGGCTTTCACGGAGGACTTTCAAAAGGCACATAAGGTATGAGTAGACAATATCTGACCCAAATCAGAAGTACGGTGGTTTATAGATGACGAACATTGCTGGTCGGAACCCTCCGACAGCCAGAGGTACAGTTACGCGCAGACGTTGACATTTGAGCCTAAGCGGGTGAAGCTCTTATGGCGAGCTCACAGTAATAACATTTCAGATTTGTGAAGCTCTTATGGCGAGCTCACGGTAGTAACATTTCCAGTGTGTGGACTATAGTGCCAGTACAGGGCTATAGAATGACTATATGATTTTTTAGAATTATTTAACCGTAGTGACCCATTTTCTGTGAAAAGAATTGAATTGTTGATTGTTGAAATGTTGAAACGGATTTATTTTTATGTGTAAATAAAAGAATCGTTGTTACTTTAAATCATTCTTTCCATTATACAGCCTGAAGTGATTAGGAATCACACCTAACGGAAATCGAACCTATTTCAGGACAATTTGGCAGAGAAGGAATCACGGCGTCGGTCTAACTCAGCTCTCTGCGCCGAGTTCGCGACACTTGGATTCCGACCCTCCACGTTGGTCTAATTTTCCCGCAACTTCATCAGCGGGACTAAATAACCCCACGTCAGCCCAGGCCTTACGGGGCCTTAGTTGTTCCCTGACATCTTTTATGCCTGTATTAAATTCGTAACAGATGTTGATACGAATTCAGCAAAGAAGGCGAAGGCGCAATTCTAAACTGGTAAAATCATGCTTGGCACAATCAATTTACTCCTCAGATGTTTTTGATACGCATGATCAGTCTTTCCCTCCAAATTATTTTTTGTGGGAAAGAGTGATCTAAGTGTGGAAAGGCGGTGAAAACTAATACATTGAGTATTTCATCCGCCTAAATCTAACCAATGGGGACAAGGCGCGTGAAATACTCATTGCATTATTTTCTGGCGCCTTTTGCTATCCCTAAATGACTGTAAATACACTTTGGCGGGGTCATAAACACAATTTTCTTGTGGTTATGAAACTTGAAACATCTATCGAAATAGAATTTCCACCACAAGACTGTGGGTGTAAGGGGATCAAACATTCCCGTGATTAGAATTATCTGAGAAATAATTTATGATTTCTTCATTATAAATTATAGAACCCCCACAGGACTCTGAATGTAGTTAGCTGATGGAATATCGCAGTGTGAAAAACAGACCTGCTTATCATTTCCCTCAATTTGTCTCTCCTGTGTGGAAGGATGTGAATTTTATATATTATACATGTGGACAAAATGTAATTACACACAACACTTGAATCACTCTCTTTATAATGTGGAAATCAGTATTTAAAAAAAACCTAATAAACTAAGTGACATTTTTTCTCTCTCTCCAAGTGTTGAGATGCGATTTTGTTTCGCGCGCACGTGCCCCCGAGTGAACTTGGCAGCTGTCTGACTTGAGTGTAGATTTTTGAGATAAAAAATATTATTTACCTGTTACTGGTAGAAAAATGAGAGTTTTTCCCTTGCAGTAGAGTTTGTTAATTCCATCTAACTTTTCAACGCCAGAGGCCTATTTTTCTTCCCACACTGGATAGCCTGGTTGTGAGGGGGGAATGTTATTTTCGCTTCCAGAAAAATATTTGGATTTTGAGCTGGCGGTAAATTTTTTGATTCAAGATAATTAATCGCGCGAGGGGGAAAAATGGTTGAGTTTGCTTTTCTTTTTGTAATGGAAATATTTCTGCCATCACCACCCAATGAGATGTTTCTCCCTCCCCAGATTTGACATCTGGGGAGGGAGGGGCAACTCATTGGGTGGTGTTGGCCACAATATTTCCATTACAAAAAGAAAAGTAAAGTCCACGTTTTTCACAGTATGTGATATTTTTTTTAAAAAAATGAAAATGGAAAAATGGTAGCCTATTTTTTGTTGATTTGTGTGATTGTGATTCAAGAAAAGCTCTATTTTAATGTTGTAGTTGGCCTTGAAAAAGGCCGTTTTTATATTTTAAAACAAAATATGTTTATTCAGGCAATATTTTTCCATACCGTCCCTGACCACACGCCAAATTTCCAAGTCTCATCCGTATTGGGTGCGTGGTTTTCGAGGGCTCTTCGCCGTTATCTTCTAGCTTCCTAACTGTTACGCGTTTGTGTTTGGTAACAGTTTTTCTTTTACGCCCTGGCCGTTTCTTGATCTGATTTGGGAGTTCCAACATCTCAAAACCCACTGGAACTGTGATTTTCTCCGGAACTAATTGGAGACCTAGAGGTAATGCTCGAGGGTTTTTCAGTTCCTCCACACTATCAAATATTTTCTCCACCAGAGTGAGAATTTTTCCCCGCTCTGTCTCATCCGTCTGCACCTCCACATCTCTTGTAGTTTTCTCATTGGGTGTAGTATCGAAATACTTCCAGTACCCCGCATCCATTGCAAGTCTTCGAAATTTATGGTTGCAAATTCTGACATTTTTTCAGTGTAATGACAAAATGAAGTAGTTTTGCTTTCAATTTATACTATTAGGATTTTTTTCCCTCTCTCATAACCATTGGAAGAATTTTTTTTTTTTTTTTTTTTTGGGGGGGGGGGGGGGGGGGGGGGGGGACTCCCCCAATAAAAATAAAGAATGTCTTTATTTTTTATTAGAAAGTTTCTCTTCCAAAAATTAACCAACGAAAAAAAAACCGCCTAAAATCAACCAGTCTGAGGGAGAAGGCGCGAAAAATACTCATTTTCACAATGAGTATTTCTGGCGCCTTTTCCCTCCCTTGAATTACTATAAATACATCTGTGCGACCTCATGATGTCATTTTTCTTATTGTCAACCATGGAAATTGAAATAAGCATTGAAGTGGAGACCGCAGCACGGGAGGGCGATTGTAGGGAACAGAACATTGATCACACCGCCATTCCAAGGGAAAATCTACAAGAGTTGGCGAGAAAGGGTGGTGTAAGAAAAATCTTAACACTGGCCGTGGATGAAGTTCGGGGGGCTTTTGAGGTATTTCTTAGAAGATTGATGACAGATAGTTTCTGCTATGCTACTGATACCCACAACATGTCATTACAAGAAATGATGTCATAAGAGCTGCTGGGAAGAGGCATGGAATAATCTTACCAAAATAAACATATTTTATTTTAAAATATAAAAACGGCCTTTTTCAAGGCCAACCACAAATTTGAAAACAGATTTTTTTCAGTTTGCACTATACTAACACGATGAAATACAGTTGAATTCTTTTCATTCATTTGTATTTTATCATGCAACTTCTTTTTTTCTGATTCATCTAATTGTGTGCTATATTTTGGCAGGTTGTTGGCAGTATGTAACATCGGAAAAGTATTCTGTAAGGTCATATACGGTAGACTTGAGGAAGTTATTGAAGAGAAAGGTTTTTTAGGAGAAATTCAAAATGGTTTCAGGAAAGATCGAAGAGTCACTGATGACATATTTACACTCACCCAACTGATAGAATCAACAAAGGCTGAAAAGAAAAAGATGTTTCTGGCATTTCTAGATGTGAAAAAAGCGTACGACCGAGTGTGGAGGGAAGGTATGTGACGAAAGCTCGAAGGCATCGGACTGGGGGGTGACTTTGTGGGAATCATGAAAGCACTGTATACAGATGTGCAAAGCCAACTCAGTCTAGGGAGTATCACTACAAAACGAGTCCCTATGGATATAGGCCTCAAGCAGGGGTGTATCTTTTCACCGATTTTGTTTGCATTGTATGTTAAAGATTTAGGGGACGAACTAATTCAGAGTGCAGAGGGGGTAAATGTTGGAGACATAAAGGTACCAGGCTTATTCTTTGCGGACGACATGGTGTTAATGTCTAGAACTGAACAGGGGCTAGAGAAATTGCTGGAAATTGTTGGTAGATATGGGAACACTTGGCGGCTCGAACTAAATGAAAATAAAAGCAAGGTAATACCCGTTGGACGCAAGGTAGATATGACGAAGAGATGGAGAGTGGGGGAGTTCTCAATCCCCGAAGGGGAAAGCAAACAAATCACTGTAGGAGAAACGGGAGAGTATGAGTATCTAGGGGTAAGCATAAATATAACGGGAAGAGGGGTGTACAGAAATTACTCAGCCAAACTGATTCTGAAGGGGAAAAGAATTCTGAACCAACTAAAACTTTTAGGGAAAAATAGTTTCAACAAGGTTTTTGTGGGGAAAACACTGTGGGAGAGGGTGGGTTTACCAAGTATAACGTATGGCACGGACGTGATTCCATTAAACCAAACCGTTATTAAGAAGTTGGAAAGTACTCAGAATGATGCCGGCAGATGGATAACAGGGTCGAGTAATGCTGCAGCTTTGGAAGCAGTAAGGGGGGAGCTTGGGTGGATGAAAATCAAGGACAGGGTAGATTTGGGAAAACTGTGTTACTTTAACTACTTGAGAAACCTGCCTGACAACCGGTGGTGCAAATTGATGCTCGATACCATTTGGAATTCTAATATAGAAACGGGGGTGGTCAAAACAAGTGAGGGAACTAATGGACAATTACTCTATAGAGGTCACAAACATAGAAGTAGGAATGAAAGAAGGCAAAAGGTTTGTCAAAGAGAGAGTCATGGAAGATTGCAATCGAAACTGGCGAGCAGGGGTTAGCGTGAAAAGATCACTGCAGGGGTTACAATATAAAGAAAAGCCAGCTTTTGAGAAGTACCTAGATGGCACCTTTGGAGGGTCACTGCTGTTCCAACTGAGATCAAGATCACTGGAGCTTCGGGGAAAAATTGGGAGAGATGGGGAAAAGGGATGCCAAATGTGCCACTCTGGAGTAGTGGAGACCCTGGAACATTTTCTCTTGGAATGCCCACAGTATATACCTCATAGAATAAAATTTACTGGAAGAATAATGCAGAAGTGGGGTGAAGAAACAAAGGATAGATGGCTGAAGGGGGACACGAGGGAGAGGGTAGGAATGCTTATTGAAGAAATTGAAAAAGAGGAAGTGAGGGACACTATTAAGCAGTTTATATCTGAATGCTGGGAGGAGAGGAGGGGAAGAGGGGGTGGGGTGCAGGGGGAATGATGGCCTTCTCTTATGAGGACCGCGACAAATCAGCGGCTGGCCAAAGAGTTATTATTATTATTATATGTATTATATACACAGCTGGATTTTTCCTGTTGTAGACTGACATCAGCGCTAAAACCTACCTTCTATGGAATGATGCTACTCTTTTGGGATGCTAATTGGTGAAATGTTTCACTTGTGATTTTGTAATCAGTGTTAATCACCCCTTGACTGTACCATCCATGCAATGCTTGGTTCAGACAAAGGGGTGAATATCACTGATATGAAAAAAAGTATTTAAACACCATTTTCACATTTCGAAATTTTTATTCCATGAAATTTTACATAAATGTATTGGTGACTTTTTCAGAAAAATGTTCACACTTTGTTGACAAGTTTTCCCATTTTAGATCGAATGTCCTTCTTGGCTTTTCGTTTTCTTGATACTTTCATTGGAGGTGCTTCTGTCTCTGGAAATAAATTTCTTCATCAACCTCCATCTTTGATTCAGTAGGTATATCCAATTTGTACACTAAAGTATCATCACTGTCATTAAATTCCTGTAACACAGTTGTTTCAACTTCTGGGTGTGAGTTAAACCCCACACTTGGTAACACAGATGTATTATTTAGCTGCGGCATAGAATTAAACCCGAAGCCTGTGGTTAATGATGCGGGTGAACGCTCTACCTGTTCTGGAGTCATGTTATTCCCTGTTGACAAATACATTTGCCGTTTTCTGCACTCCTTCATATAATGTCCTTTTACCCGGCAAAAAAAAAACATTCTCCTCTGTTGGGGAAGGTCCAACTCCAATGTCCTTTTTCTTGACAGATTGAACATGTATCCTTAGGTTCTGTCAACTTATATAACTCATTGATAAGTCTTCTCATCTCACCCCATCTGTCTGGCTTATAGTCTATGCTTTTAACATCATTTGCTTTATCCATTCTTGGATCGCTATTCATTTTTTAAACCTCGGAGCAGCTAAAAAAAAAAACACGTCTTTGCAGTCTTGTCAACTCAAATACAAGTGTGAACCATCCCTCAACCTCCCCACATTTTTATACTTTTTTCAACAAACAGAAATTTGGCCTCCAAGAAATTTTTCTTCTGAAACACATTTTTCTCATATTTTTACACTCCGACAATTTTGTGTTCAGTGTTTGAAATGTTTTTCGCCAGAGTGGCACGCTTGGGGTAGGTTGTTCAAAACATTTTTATGCTGGCAGAAATGGGTGTTAAATACTGTAGTGTTAGTCACGGGGAAGAGGGTTCCATGGAAGGCTTGGTTGATAAACATATAAGCTCTTACTCACAGTGAAACTAAAAAAAGTTTTTAAAATACGGAATATGTGTACACAGAAACCTAATTTATGGCATTGTTATTCCGTTAACATAACAGACGGGAAAAAGGTGTGTGAAATACTCATTGCATTATTTTCTGGCGAAGAAGTCTTTCACACGCTTTTGTCCACACTGGTTAGATTCAGTAAATGAAAAATTGAAATGAAAAAAAGTTGAACGAAATTTGGTGCGAGTTCAATTGCTCCCGTCAGCACCCGTGTTTTCCATTTTACGGGAGCTAAAAAAAATGCGTGGAGCACTAATATACTTTGAGGACATATTTAAATGTGTGTTGTTTTGAGAAAACAGCACTCTGTGGCCAGTGGCAAGTTACTGTTATAGTTCACCAGGTCTTTATACATCTAAAGTTTCGGGTGTTTGGTGACAGTATTCCCTCAAAATTCATGTACTAACATTTTACGGGTGCAATTCACTCCGTCTCTGATTTTACGGGAGCTTAAAACTACACCCGTCAACTTTGTTCATTTTCTGCACTAAGGCCCCCCTCTCACCCCGCCCCCTTATCCCCCACCCCCACCCCGGGAAAAATGTTGACTCCGTATGACTGTACCGGTAGGTTTTAGGGCATTCCGAGAATGTTTCCGTGTAGTTTAAATAATGACTGCAGCTTACATAATTTGAGGTTTTAAGACAGCACAAAATGACAATTTCTTGTGGTTTTAAAGTCTGTGAGTAGGCCCTATCTGCCTTCGTTATGCATTGTGTCAATTACATGAATGTACCACAGGGTATAAGCAGGGATGTGGCTAGAGGGTTTCAGCTGGGGGGGGGGCGCCACCGGTGTTAATTCCAATTCGACAGGTGGTTGCACTGCAGCGCTGGGTGATATCTTTTAACCCTTTACCCAACGAATCGCCTACATCCGCACGCGTAATATGCAAATACAGCTGCTGAAAAAATATTATTTTTCGAAAAATTTCAACAAAACCATATCATGTGACCCCTCTTTTGAACGAGCTCGTCGAGCTCGTTCCAAAGAGGGGTCACATGATATGGTTTTGTTGAAATCTTTTTTAAAAATTAAAAAAAATGATATTTAAAATAATGAATTTTGAAATCGTCTGCGTTGGGTACAGGGTTATGAACCCTTATGAAAATTTTCTCTAATCCTGAAACAGAAAAAGCATCATTTATAATGTGTCTGGGTCAGAAAATTTACCGGATTGATGTCAGAGTCGAAATTTTGAGGCCATGTCAATTTTAGAGTAGGAAATTTGAAACTCAAGTTTCCAGTTGGAAATAAAAGATCTAAATTTCTCATCATTAGCTGGAATTTTAATATTTTTCATGAACAATGTTAATTTATCGAATTTCCAACCATTTGATTTTTGACTTCGGAATTTCTATTGAAAAAAAATACTCCTACCCCCACCCCTGTCGCCACATCCCTGGGTATAAGCGGACAGTCGGCTGAAACGAAAATTGTGAGCTGTCCCGCGAGACTTACCTAGCTGAAACGTTCAAAATTGAAAAATTACACGCGGGTTACTGGTCAGGTATGTGAGATTGTGTTCATTTAATGGATGTACCTAGAAAACCAGCCTGCACACACTAAGTAGAATCGTTTTCTGTTATGTCTAAAACAAACTGTCCGATTCTGCGTCGATTTGTCTCTGAACGTAGAATTGGTTGACTTGACTCGCGGCACTATTTGTAATTTTGGCGAACGAGAGAATTTCTAACTATTTTCTCTAGTCCTGAATGTGTCTGGGTCAGAAAAAAATAAATGATCCCGAAAAACAAGACCAGTGACATTTTACTCTCCAAATGCTTGAAAGAGTCACTTTCCTCTTCATTGGGCTCTTGTATCTGTAACACTTGATTGGTGAAATGAGGATTAGCGCTTTTCGGAAAATTGTCAAGTTTTAATGAATGAAAGTTGCTTCAGCACGAGTGATCCGTCGCGACGTCGGGTAATTGGAATTAAATATAATTCATGACAATAAATATGTCACTCAGAGAAAGAAATGATTGTTTCGGTTGTAGCAAACATGTTATTATCGTGCATGTAACAACATACATGTGTGCACGCGTTTAGTTTATTCTTCGTGTGAGAAAATCATTCTTTCGTTACTTTATTTTGACTGCGACTGTTCGGCAAATGCATGTTTGGTATTTTTGGGAAGACGGATGCGTATAGGGTCTGCCACTAATAATTAGTCTTATTTTCGAAGACACAGGTTTAGCTCATGTTAGGCCAGGGCATCGCCCCCCCCCCCCCCGACTTCCGAACACCTGTCACATTTTCAATGGAGTCTAAGAGTAAACTCGGACTTCGAAAAAGAACTGACGACTGTTTTTTTTCCTTGGAGTCTTTTGATTTGAAAATTGTGTCTGCTATTTCATCCCATCCGAACGAGCAATTCCCTGACTTTTCGCACTGTGTTACGCGGAGAGTCATTTACCACTGAATAAAGTTTTGAGCCCGGTCAGTTACTCACCACCCAACCAGTTAACACTTGGAGAATCAATGAATAAAGGCTTAAATTTAATAGCCTAGGTTTTGGACTCCCTCATTGTATGGATCTCAGTTTGTGGCATTTGTTCAAACGACAGAAAACACAGCGGAATGAGTTTTTTGATTACTTAATTGCCATAATATTGTTAAATACGACAATTTATAAATTTACTTGAAGTGAAAACTCAGCCTACAAAATCAACATAGCCCGATCGTAACAAGGATGTTGCTCATCGCGTGTGGCAACCACTTTTGTTACAACAACCACTTTTGTTACAGCTCACCTCTTTTGTTACAACATTTGCCCTCTTTTGTAACAGCTCACCATTTTTGTCGCAAAATCAACCACTTTTGTTACAAAATGAGCTCACCACTTTTATTACAACAATCGCCCATTTTTGTAACAAAAAAACTCTCTCACCACTTTTGTTACAACAATCCTCATTTTTGTTACAATTTTTGTCAGTGTGAAAAATGAAGTAATCTGCAAGTAATGCGAGACGTGACGTTCAGTCAGGATTTTATCAAAACCTAAACCTGTTGCGTATGTCCGGTACCAACATCATATACACATGTGTGCAGTGCTAAAGTTGACTATTTTCGGAAAATTCGAACTTTTAGGCTAACGGGACTGCTGTTTCTTTCCCGAGCCTTTGGACGCAGTCTTCTTGGATGAGGCGTCTTATTTCTTTACACAGTAATCTCCTGAATGTCTCGCCATTTCTCTTCTTTTTTATCGAAAGAATTGACTTATCTGAGTAGGGCCCATAGGGAGCCCAAATATTAACCCTGCGACTCGATTTGAACAAACTTGAATCTGACCCCATAGAGATGTTGTATACCAAATATGAAAATATTCTGACCACTGGATCTGAAGAAGATTTTTTTTGTATTCTATGGGTGCTATCAGAGTTATGTCCCTTGTGGTGCCTCCCGTGGGCGTGACAACTTGACAACTTTATTTGAACAAACTTGAATTGACATATGATAGAGAACATGCACGCCAGATGTGGTTCAATTTGGTGGAGAAGTTTGTGAGAAGTCTTCAGAGTTCACTCTACGGGCGGAATTCTAGAAGGGGGGGGGGGGTGGGGTTCTCTGGTACATTTGCAAGACATCCGGCGACCAGTAATACATCTATATGACTGCATTCTCTTGTAGTGTAACGGGCCTTCGGAGATATGGATTTTCTGAGTAACAGGCTTCCGGGGTAAAAAGCCATCAGAGTTAGGGGTCTTCGGAGTAATGGGCTTTCTGAGTTATGAGCCGTCAGAAAAACGGACCTTCGAAGTAATGGGCCGTCGGAAAACGGACTTTCGGAGTAATGAGTCTTCGGAATATAACTACGTCACTGTTTGTATATAAAGTTGTTGGGGGGCTGTTTCTAAGGAATGTGGTGTAACGTAGTAATTAGAATTGGGTTAAATAGGGATTACAGCAAAAAATTGCCCAGTTCGCCGATTTCTTGAATAGAAAATAGCAGCAAAACGTCTTGAAATTCAGGGAGATCATCATATTAGGTAAAAATATACCTCTTTGAAGAATAAGTGGTGAAGAAACAAAAAATGCTGGGGCCAAGGTCAATCGTATGTGATGTTGAATTATTGCCCTTTTTAGCAGGTTCTCATCTGACGTAACCGTCACGTGACCGGAAGGGGCGGGTGAGGTTGCCATGGTAGCCCGCGTGAGCGGCCATCTTGTGACATGTGGTCCCACTGCGCATGCGGAGCGCGTGTTTCTATGCTGACGCACTCTTCCGACTGCCATTTTGACTATGGGCGCCGACATCTTGGCTGTTAAAGTAGCACGTGGTTGCAATGGAGCCCATTGGCCTCCTTGTTGGTAGAGTACTGTTCTGAGAGTGCGTTCGATTCCGTGGGAGTATGCCCAGGAAGTTCTGGGATGACTGTATTCTACAGCATAGCAGAATACCCTGATTTGAAGGCTTTTCGGTGTCTTTGTCAGGGCAAAGCCAGCCTAAATATAGGGGCAAGGGGCCTCATATTTAAAGATATTGTAAGTTCAAAATATATTCCGCGTCAAGGCGAAAAACCTACATGAATTTCACTTCTCTGTAAAGCTGGAAAAACACACGTGGTGTATATCCAGCTTTAGCGCAGGGACCCAGGGGAGAAACGGTATGTTAGATAAGGTCTAATCTCATTTATCGTCACGGTCAATTAAGAAACGAGATTTGAAAACGATAGAAATGTCTATCGTATCGTCACCTGATCATTAGGTAACAACAAATGGCAAGAACGAATCGGTTAAGTCACGCGCGAGATGACTTGTATTGATTCTGTCTCGATATATGTCATCTCCCACCGTTTTGACAGGTGGACAGATGAGCGTCGGGCCACCTGACAGTTTAGGGTAAAAAGTATATATACCTGGAAGAGCAGAGCATTAGACACACACTTTGGGTCACACACGCGTTGGTGAAGTCCAGGACAGGCGGACTCTGTTTCCTGGCATAAGGGTACCTTCGATCACAGGACCCTGAGACGGCTGGAATCGCCAGAGAGGGCATTCCATGATTGATTTAGCTTAGCGTTGATAGGCGGCTACGGGGCCGAATTCGTGAGAAGGAACACCCCAGGTGGAACGTTAAAGTTTAGATTGTCGAGTAGCAGGTATCGGCCTGCAATAGTCAGAAGTGTAGGTTAATTGTATTGTGCGTATTAACCCTTTGAAGCGTCAGATTGATTGCGTTCTGAGTAGTTTGTTTTGCTGTCGAAGCATCGTAATACCGACTGGAGATCGGTGTGAGTGACAATTTCGCCCTAGCACAAAAAGGGCATTTGTGAATCGTGAATTCAACCAGGAACGGTGAATATTTCAATAGGACTTTCACGGAGGACTTTCAAAAGGCACATAAGGTATGAGTAGACAATATCTGACCCAAATCAGAAGTACGGTGTCTTTATAGATGACGAACATTGCTGGTCGGAACCCTCCGACAGCCAGAGGTACAGTTACGCGCAGACGTTGACATTTGAGCCTAAGCGGGTGAAGCTCTTATGGCGAGCTCACAGTAATAACATTTCAGATTTGTGAAGCTCTTATGGCGAGCTCACGGTAGTAACATTTCCAGTGTGTAGACTATAGTGCCAGTACAGGGCTATAGAATGACTATATGATTGTTTAGAATTATTTAACCGTAGCGACCCATTTTCTGTGAAAAGAATCGAATTGTTGATTGTTGAAATATTGAAACGGATTTATTTTTATATGTAAATAAAAGAATCGTTGTTACTTTAAGTCATTCTTTCCATTATACAGCCTGAAGTGATTAGGAATCACACCTAACGGAAATCGAACCTATTTCAGGCCAATTTGGCAGAGAAGGAATCACGGCGTCGGTCTAACTCAGCTCTCTGCGCCGAGTTCGCGACACTTGGATTCCGACCCTCCACGTTGGTCTAATTTTCCCGCAACTTCATCAGCGGGACTAAATAACCCCACGTCAGCCCAGGCCTTACGGGGCCTCAGGTATCCCTGACATTGATTGGCGAGGCTACCAGGATATTTCTAAAAGGTAAAAAATGGCTATATGGAAATTTTGTTTTATTTTAACGGCGGTTCTGTTTAGGTTTTGACGCGTTCGGTCAGTCGATGCCGTTCAAGGGTTTAATATCGCAATACAGTAGTCCCCAAAAGGATACTTAATAGCCACTATAACTGCGGTAGGTTTCAGAATATTTGGTGCGTTTAATTACGTTAAATTACAGAGGTAAATTAGGATCAATTGCCATATTTTTTTTTCTTTCTTTCTTTTCCTTCTTCATTCTTTCTGACGAGTGTTGAAGATAGAAAGAAAAAATCAAAATGGATGTTGTTACACCCCTCGCCCAACTGGTATCATTAGGCAAGGAAATGGGCCTTGAGGGAGCTGAACTTCAGAAGTTCGTTAAAGATGAGCAGAAACGTGAGGCCAAGGAGACTGCCTTACGTAATGACGCAAGGGAGAGAGAGGCCCAAGCAGTAAGGGAGGCAAAAGAGCGAGAGATTCAATTAACAAACGAGGCGAGGGAGAGAGAAGCCCAATTAGAACGAGAGCGTGAGAAAGACGCAAGAGAGGCGAAAGAGAGGGAGATTCAATTAGTAAATGAGGCGAGAGAGAGGGAAGCCCAATTAGCAAGGGAGGCAAGGGAGGCAGAGCGAGAGCTCGAACAACAGAGGCACGAGAGAGAACTAGAGCTCCTCAGAGCAAGGGCCGATGTGGAGAATGGAAGTCGGCGCTCAGGGGATGGGTGTGCAGGGGTAGCAATTCATGCCCCACGCCCCCATCTCGCTCATTTCAATGAAAACACAGATGACTTGGACTCGTACTTGGAGAGGTTCGAGCGTTTTGCCTCCAGTCAAATGTGGCCAGAAGACACATGGGCTATGTGCTTGAGCCCTTTGTTGTCAGGAAAAGCCCTCGAGGCTTATACCAGTATGCCTCCTGCACTTCTTAACGACTACAGTGAGCTGAAGAATGCCATCCTTCGGAGATACCAGCTCACTGAAGAAGGATTCCGGACCAAGTTCCGAGAGATTAAGCAGGAGAAGGGAGAAACAGTGCCTCAGTATTTTGCCCGAGCTAGGGGGTACTTTGACCGCTGGACTGATCTCGCAGAAGTGAATGAGTCATATGGAGCCCTGCGAGATCTATTTCTCCGGGAGCAGATTTTAACTACATGCTCCAAGGAGTTGGGCCTGTTCATCAAGGAAAGGGGTCCGCCCACCTATGATGAGATGGCAACTGTGGCAGAACGCTACATCGAGGCCCACGGTGGGAGTGTAAACGCACCCAAATCGGCTAGGGGTGGGGCAAACGGGTTGGCAATGGCACCCGTAAGGCAACACCACCCCGATCCTCCTGCGTCGCAGACCAGCCGGAAGGGGGGCGCTCCCAAGGACACCACTTGTTTTATCTGCAACAAGCGGGGTCATATTGCCAGGGACTGCTGGCAGAAGCAGGTAAGGACCACTGGGGACATTAGACCACCTCAGCAGGGGGCCGGGAACGCAGCGCCAAGGGGTTGGAAGCAAGGTGACCGCGTAGATCCAGGGCCCAGTAGGCAGACGGCAGCGTTCTGTCAAACTATCGGTCCAGAACACAGTCCCCTCCGGGAATGTATACAAGAGGGAGAATTAAGGCTGGAAGGCGGGAAGGTTGTCCCGATAATAAGTGGCATGTGTGAGAGGCTGACAACTTCGCAGGAGAAGGTTGATATGCCAGTGTACCCAGGGTATGTGGGACAAAGGGAGATTCGTCTGCTCCGGGATTCTGGGTGCTCCTCTGCAGCGGTTAGAAAGCAACTGGTTGACGACAAGCAATTGTTGGGGCGCGACCATTTGTGTATTTTGATAGATGGGACCGTTAGAAGGTTTCCCGTCGCGAGGATAACGGTGGATACCCCATTTTATTGTGGCGAAGTGGAAGCCATGTGCATTGAATCACCTGTGTATGACCTGGTCATAGGTAATATCCCAGGGGTGAGGGCAAACCCTGATGAGTTATGGTCCAGGGATAGGGGGCCAAGTGAAGGCCCAACGAGTAAGGAAGGGAAGGTTCCCAGGGGGAACCAATCCGATGGTCCGGGGGATGGCCCCTACACGACGAAATGTCGGGAAGTTTCAGGAGGGACGACTCCTGTCCAATTAGGGAGAAGGGGCCGCAGGCGGTCCAGGCGAAACGCCAAACAGCGAGGGAACCCAATGGGATCATTGGGGAAAGACCCTCAAGCAAATTTATGTGGGGGAGTTGAGCGCCCCAAGAAGTCGGTGTCACCCGGGTGGAGAGGGGAGGCCAGACCCACGCAAATGGCTGGGCAAACTTCCCCAGAATTGAGAGGGCACGGGTCAACACAAGTTGAGTTTGTTAAAGTGGATGGGACCGCTAAGATGGGCGCCCAGGGGGCCGAGGACAGGGTCCACAAATCAAAGGAGAAGCATCCTAGGTGGCGGAGACCACGTAGAGAGTGCCGGGAGCGCACAGCGCCCAATGTGCGCAAGAAGTCGTCGCAATGGACCGGGGGGTCGACGGCACAAGGGCCAAGGACGGCCAGTGTCGTTCGAACGACGGTAATCGCCGGGACGAGTGAGCCTGGGGGATATAGCGCCAAGGGAAGCTCTTGGGAATGCGACAACGACAGGGTATGGGGACCCTGGTGGAATACCCGTAGAAATGGCGGGGCGAGAAGTAGGGGTGTGACAAGGGTTACCCAAGGAGATACTGGAAACCGGGCCCCTACCAATGGTCGGTGGTTATAAAGAAGCAATAGTTGGGTGGCTGTGGGCCTGGTGTCTGGGACGGGGGCTCCAGTCGCAAATACTTTTGTTGGTGAGGTGATGGGCTTCGTAAACTCGGTGTTAAGGCCCGGAGGAATTTTCTTATTTTAGTATTATTATTGCTCTGACTGCTGACTAGAGTTGTTTGTGAGTGCGAATGTGAGATATACTGCCCCGTTCGTCGCATGTGCGTGGACGGGGAGCCTGCGTGTCGAGTTTTTGTAAGTGTGGGATACACTAACCCCGTCTGTCGCAAAGGCGCGGTCGGGAAATCTGTGTGTTGAATGTGTGAGTGTGTGCGTCACAATTTTAATCCCCTGGTTGAGCTTTGCGAGGGTGAGGCTCAACATAATGCAGGGGTCGTTTGCCCCTTCACAAGTCATAGGGCAATGGGAGGCGAAGTTACACTCCGTTGGAATTAACCCATCTGACGCAAAGGCGCGGACGGTGTTACTCGCCGGAGTGAGTGCCAAGTGAACTGTTTGCAAAATGGGCGAATGTGTATAAAAATGTGTATGTTTAGGTGTAAATGTATAGTATCAGAGATAGAGAGTGCTGCAAATCTAAGGATAAGGCTACTCCCCATATCATATGTAAACCCGCAAGACGCGAACATGTGGTAGCGAGTGTGTCGTGGGAATCGACATGGCCGACGCATGAGCCCGGTCATGACCCCCCACGACCACTAGGGTACAGTTTTGTAGTCTTGAACATGATGGTAGATCGTAAAAAGGCGTGAGAGGCGAGCGTGCGTGGCTTTGCCCCTTGTGTTTTAAGAGATACACAGGGTGTTTCTCTCGGGAAGGGAGTTGTCAGGGCAAAGCCAGCCTAAATATAGGGGCAAGGGGCCTCATATTTAAAGATATTGTAAGTTCAAAATATATTCCGCGTCAAGGCGAAAAACCTACATGAATTTCACTTCTCTGTAAAGCTGGAAAAACACACGTGGTGTATATCCAGCTTTAGCGCAGGGACCCAGGGGAGAAACGGTATGTTAAATAAGGTCTAATCTCATTTATCGTCACGGTCAATTAAGAAACGAGATTTGAAAACGATAGAAATGTCTATCGTATCGTCACCTGATCATTAGGTAACAACAAATGGCAAGAACGAATCGGTTAAGTCACGCGCGAGATGACTTGTATTGATTCTGTCTCGATATATGTCATCTCCCACCGTTTTGACAGGTGGACAGATGAGCGTCGGTCCACCTGACAGTTTAGGGTAAAAAGTATATATACCTGGAAGAGCAGAGCATTAGACACACACTTGGGGTCACACACGCGTTGGTGAAGTCCAGGACAGGCGAACTCTGTTTCCTGGCATAAGGGTACCTTCGATCAGAGGACCATGAGACGGCTGGAATCGCCAGAGAGGGCATTTCATGATTGATTTAGCTTAGCGTTGATAGGCGGCTACGGGGCCGAATTCGTGAGAAGGAACACCCCAGGTGGAACGTTAAAGTTTAGATTGTCGAGTAGCAGGTATCGGCCTGCAATAGTCAGAAGTGTAGGTTAATTGTATTGTGCGTATTAACCCTTTGAAGCGTCAGATTGATTGCGTTCTGAGTAGTTTGTTTTGCTGTCGAAGCATCGTAATACCGACTGGAGATCGGTGTGAGTGACAATTTCGCCCTAGCACAAAAAGGGCATTTATGAATCGTGAATTCAACCAGGAACGGTGAATATTTCAATAGGACTTTCACGGAGGACTTTCAAAAGGCACATAAGGTATGAGTAGACAATATCTGACCCAAATCAGAAGTACGGTGTCTTTATAGATGACGAACATTGCTGGTCGGAACCCTCCGACAGCCAGAGGTACAGTTACGCGCAGACGTTGACATTTGAGCCTAAGCGGGTGAAGCTCTTATGGCGAGCTCACAGTAATAACATTTCAGATTTGTGAAGCTCTTATGGCGAGCTCACGGTAGTAACATTTCCAGTGTTGACTATAGTGCCAGTACAGGGCTATAGAATGACTATATGATTGTTTAGAATTATTTAACCGTAGCGACCCATTTTCTGTGAAAAGAATCGAATTGTTGATTGTTGAAATATTGAAACGGATTTATTTTTATGTGTAAATAAAAGAATCGTTGTTACTTTAAGTCATTCTTTCCATTATACAGCCTGAAGTGATTAGGAATCACACCTAACGGAAATCGAACCTATTTCAGGCCAATTTGGCAGAGAAGGAATCACGGCGTCGGTCTAACTCAGCTCTCTGCGCCGAGTTCGCGACACTTGGATTCCGACCCTCCACGTTGGTCTAATTTTCCCGCAACTTCATCAGCGGGACTAAATAACCCCACGTCAGCCCAGGCCTTACGGGGCCTCAGGTATCCCTGACAGTCTTCAACCTATTTCCACATACTGTACGGGAGGACGTGGTTTCTGTGGGGCGGAATACCTTCTTGCTGGTCAGGGGTGTGTTCTGGGGGTTTGTTCGATTCGGCAGGAGTAAATCGAATCACCTCAAACAACCCAACAATGACCACACATACCCCAACGGACCTTTAATTGGACCGAATCCCCACCTAATCTTACCCAAAACGGGCCAGTGTGAGCTTTGCCCACAGGAGTACAAGAAACCTGTAGGGGAGGCCTGAATGAGACCCTAACTCATAGCTTTCACGGCCTCCCCTGCTCTCTTAGTCCCACTTCATGGGCTTCCCGGACTCATAGACGTCACCTCTTGGCCTCATCTTGTCCTCATAATCCTCTAGTGAACATTTCCCTATGAGGATAAGAGGTCTATGAGGTGAGGCCTCACTCACACCCCTCTTATCCACATTTCGTTTCAAGTGATCACTAGTGATCACCCGTGGTGATCATTAGTGATCGCCTATGGTGATTACTAGTGATCTTTCTCCCCATATGAGGATAAGAGGCGCGTGAGGTAAGGCCTCTGTTATGAGGTAGAGGCAGTAGTAGCAGTGGGTGGCTCCCTGGGGATGTATAGTTTTAGGGGTTTAGTGATCACTAGTGAGGTGATCCAACAGGACGAGCGAGAGCGACAGTCCCCCTTCTACTGATCCCTTGTTTAAAAGTCTACGAATCTTCAAATTTAAAGATTTATACAAAATGCACGTACTACTGTTTATGCACGATTGGCTCAACAAAAGACTACCTGTTAGCTTCGATAACACATTCAAAATTTATACGAATCCTTCGGGAATGAACACAAGGCAATCAGGTAATCTACAATTGAATAAACCCAGAACACAGTTCAATGCAAAACTTCCCCTCCACTCATTCCCTATGATCTGGAATGAAATCGAACCACAAATTCGAAATCAGACAAGGCTCCCATTTAAAAAGACGCTAACAGAGGAAGTTTAATATTCTTTCGCGTCAAACATCAGCTGTAATAATCCCATATGCCCGGACTGCATAAAATAACTCTGAATTCTCATCAACTGTCTTAACCCTTTGCGACTCTCTCAAGCGTCTCTTAATGTATCTTGTGTTTGCCATCCAGTGACTCTCTTCATCTATTGTGTTTATTATTAAGTTCGTGTCTGCGTAAATTGGGACCTAACATGGGACAAACAAGCGTGTGAACAGGCTTCACCAAAAATGGATCGAGTCTTCAAAACATCCTACGTCACACCTTCTAGTGCTAACATACAGTCACGACAACCAAATTCCTGTCCTGGTCCCATGACCTGATAGTACCAAACCATGACGTGACATTTGAGGATCTCTCTCTGAGAGCTCCATGGGAAGTGGTGCCTTTCTCCGGCGCTCTCAGGATTATTAACTACGACAAAATCTTACTATGGTTGTCCCATAAGGTAGGTTAACTTGTATTTAGACTTGATGTTAACCCCCTATTATTTGTTACTGAAGTCCTAAAAGGTAGAAAATGATTATCAGATAAAACTGCTTAAGCCGGCAAATTATTATCACATATTGCGGTATGGACCATCATACTGAAAAGGTTTCGATACCTGAAAAACCTGATTGTGTAATAAAACAAACTGTTGTGAATACGTCTACTGTCTGGAATGTGTTTACAAACTAACAATTGGGCGTGGCAGGAAGACAGCCTCATGGCTATGCCATTACCCTGCAGTATCTTGCTTACTGTCTCACTATTTCATGTTGTACAATCATGTATTATACTGCAAATAAATCATCCTTTCATTCATTCTTCCAGAAATCCTTGCCATCCACATTTGAACCTCACCACCCCTTCCAAGGAAGACCTGCCCTGGGACCCTACTCCCACATCCCAACCACGAGCGACAGCTCCCCGGCGACCCAAACCCAGCGGAGAAACTACGACCAGAAGACCTCCCCACGTGACCCACACTCTCATCAATGTGTAACCCGGTGACCCACCCCAGTGATCATATCCCTAGCTTCCCCTGTCATCATGAGGACCTGTCCTCGAGACCATTCCAAATGCAACTACACCAGGCACCCTGGCTTAGAGCGACAAAGTCGCCCTCCTCTCCTTCCAGAAGCCCCTCCTGCACCCAATGACCCGTCCCTCACCTCACATCCCTCTTTTCCTCACTAATGATCACTCGAACCGAGATGAGGATAAGAGGGGTGTGAGGTGAGTCCTCACTGAGGCATCAACTCATAAACATCTTATCCTTATGCGGGAGATGTTCACTAAAGCGCTATGAGGGCAAGATGAGGCCATGAGGTGAGGCTATGAGTCAGGGGAGGCCATGAGTTGGGGTGTTACGGGGCAGGGGAGGCCATGAGAGCTGTGCGTTGGGGCCTCATTAGATTAGATTAGATTGAACATATTTTTATTTGCCATTCAACGAGTAGAAAATCAGGTAAAAGCAGAATAAAAAAACAAAACAATATACAACAGAAATTCCAGTGATGATGTGATGATGACCCCCCTCCCCCTCCCCACCCCTCATTGAGGACATCTTGTTCATGTGGGGCGAAGCTCACAAAGGTCCGGGAAGGTTTGGGTCATTGTAGAGTTGTTTGTGGGGATTCGATGCACTCCCGCTGAATCGAACAACCCCCCCCCCCCCCCCCCCAGAAATCGCCTCAGTCCACGAGGAAGGCAATTGGGCTCTACAGCAACCACGTGCTACTCCTAACAACCAAGATGGCGGCACCCAGTCAAAATGACTGGCGGAAGAATGCGTAACCTTAGAAACGCGTGATGCGCACGCTCAGTGGGATCACGTGTCGCGAAACAAACAAATGAGAGAAATGTAAAAAATATATGCAAGAAAATCTAACTTCGAAATAAAAGAGAGTGAGAGAGAGAGAGAGAGAGAGAGAGAGAGAGAGAGAGAGAGAGAGAGAGAGAGAGAGAGAAAAAGAAAAAGAAATGTGATTGATTGATTGATGTCCTTTTTGCACCTTGAGTTTGTCTCTGTCAATTTAACTTTCCAAGCCGAGGGTCGACCTCACGCTTGCTACCTTGGCAACATCACACCACCCCCTCCGATCACCTGACTGGTGACGCCAGATGAGAAGCTGCATGAGAATCTGCTAAAAGGGCAAGAAGTCAACATCACATACTACTAATGTCCAAGGCTCAAGGAGTTGGAATCTTCTACAGTTGGCACCGATTGGCATGTGCCATATCAGATATACGTGTGTGCATGCGTACGATACAATACATATCACCACTTCAATGATGCTGCAAGGTGGCAGGTTACTGTATCGCCCAATAATAAGCAAGGGTGTGGCATTACTACTGAACATGCGCGACAATGGTTTGGTTTGATAATTATTGGATTGTTGGCGTTTTATGACATTTTAATAGCCGAGGTCATATTGTGTCAAAGATAGTTTTACGTGTGGTGGAAGCCGGAGTACCCGGAGAGAACCATCGAGCAACGACGAATAACTGCCAACTCTCCAACATCCTTATCCCACAGCAGCAGGGTTAACATTGGTTGTAGACATGTGTGCTATCAACGTGCGATACGCCTCAGCACATAGCGCAACCGTGCTCCAAAGCGGGCAATTGGGATTAAGTGCCTTGCCCAAGAACACAACGCAAATTATCCCGGCCAGGCATCAAACTCTCGACCTTCCGATCTCAAGACCAGCGCTCTAACCACTGAGTAACCGCGCTCCTGATAATCTTGATTGGACGCCACGTCTCGCATTACTTGCAGATTACTATACTACTCAAAGTTTGCTAAGCACCAAGTATATCTAACTACCTGTTTTACTTTTTAGTTGAAATATTGTTGTGAAAAGTGTTTTTATTTGTTATTTAATTATATCTTTAATAATTTTAAGTACAGAAATTAAGATTGTGTTTGTGTTTGACATTATGTTTTAGCTTTTGAATACGATAACCATGGAAAATGGATATTATTGGTAAAAGAGGAAATTTTTCAAATTTGCCAAAAAAGTTGACGGAGCGAACTGGTATGGGTCCAGTATCGAGTATGAGACCCATTACTGTTAATTACAGCTTGACAACGCCATCTCATGCTCCCAGTCAGGTTCAGGATGGTCCTATTTGGGATGTTCCATTCTTGGACCAGCATGGCACTAAGCTCCTGGACACTTCTTGGCTGGACTGGACGGGCTGAAATTGCAAGCTGCAACTCATTCCAATCAGGTTCGATTGGACTGAGGTCATGAGATCTTGCTGGCCAGTCCAAACGCTCAATCCCCTCCCTCTGTCGGTACTACCGGACAGCATGGGCAACATGAGGACGCGCATTATCGTCCATCAGAATGAATTTATCACCCACTGCACCTGCATACAATCTGACGTGAGCATCCAGGATCTCATCAATATGCTAATGTGCAGTCAATGTACCACGGTCAAGGACATAGAGCTCTGAACGTCCATCCCAGCTGATACCGCACCAGACCATTATTGACCCTCCACCATTGCGGTGATGCTCAGCAATGTTGGCTGCATGGAATCGCTCTCCTGGTCTTCTCCATACCCTAGAACACCCATCTGTGTAGTCTTGGCAGTACACTGACTCATCTGTAAAAATGCGAATACATGGTGTTCTCGATCGGAGACCACCTTCATGCAACCTTGCCTGGATAGTCAACGTCGAAACATTTACTCCGGATGCATTCTGAAGGTCACTGCGAATCTGGGTTGCTGTGGCAAAGCGGTTCCTACGGGTCTAAATGATCAAAACGGGTCTTCAACTGCAGATGTTGCCCTGTTTCTGCCACCACCATGCCATATTACTGGTGTGCCATACTGCTTGAATCTTGCTCAGGCTCTGGTGATCATATGGTGCACACCAAGGGCTTCATTAACCTGACGACGGGTAGCCCCTTGCTCCATGCTCCACCATCCCTACAGCCAGCCACATTTCTGCTTCAGACAAATATCTTCTTACATTTGCATTCGCAATATTCAATCATTAAATCACAAGGGTTTGTGTTGAAATGGAGATTGAATACCCTACACATGTCATGTACATGTAGACAGTACACGAAAGCATCATGAAAATCAAGGGGTACATGCCTTCCATGACTGTCACGAAAAGTCTGCCTGTCAAGAGAGCTACTGTAAACACTGAGGACCATCTCAGGACATCCCTCAATCATATCCACCAAAAATATCGCAAATATGTCACAAGCAAATTTCACAATGATGTGTCAAATATGTGGTGCTTAGCAAACTTTGAGTAGTATACTTCATTTTTCACACTAACAAAAATTGTAACAATAATGGGCTGTGTTTTCTGTCGTTTGAACAAAGACAACAAACCACAGGAGTCTGGAACTTGTCATACAGGTCATATAATATCATATATACATGTACTACTAAGTGAACCTAACCTACGTATTCCTATGGACTTGATCCTACATGAGTATACATGGTTTGGCTAAGTTCATACTAACTAACTCTAAACTTGGACGATAGGGGCTTGATTTAATAATCGGAAATTAAATCACAGCCCAATCGTTAAAGTTTGGAGTAGGTTCGTACAAACTGAACCAAACCTTCGTATTCTTATGAACTTAACCCTAAAGTTTCTCCATTGTCTTACAAAAAATATCTCACATGGTTTGGCCGAGTTCATACCAACTTACTTCAAACACAGGAGTCTGAAACTTATCATGCAGTATCATATACACATATACTACCGAGTGAAGCGAGGACAGAGTGCAACGGACCCTCGACTGGTCATATCACATTCACGCCTCGCATAACGATTCAAATCAACTTTCCTCTTGTTTTTCTCTTCACACTTACTCACAAATGATTTATCTATCAAACGGCGGAAAGATTGGATTCACAATTCTCGATTACATACTTTATTACACGATTTTCTTCCAAACATGACGGAATTTAAATCTGCCGCGACACCTAGTTCAGCGATCTGAACGTAGTGGCTACCCTCTACGTTCAGATTCTTCCCATTCAATTGTGTTGAAAAAGTTCCCATCAAGTTTTTATGGGAACTCAAAACTCGAAAATAGGAATTACCGACTGCAATCGATAGTACACGTATTTCCTTATATTTGGGCAGAGTTTATTGACCCAAACTATGTTTTATGCTTTAATTGTCGTTATTTGAATACTCGCGAAACGTCAACGGATGTTTCGAAATCGTCCGTGCCATTGTATAAATATAAAACAGTAAAACAATAACCCGGTAATGGCGCCGAAACGAATAGACATTTTCATCGATGCGGAATCGGAAATTCGATCGCATTTGGGCAGAGGGGGTTGATAACCTCCTCTGTGCGAATGCGATCGAGTTTGATAACCTCCTCTGCGCGAATGAGATCGAAATTCCGATTCCGCATCGATGAAAATGTCTATTCGTTTCGGCGCCATTACCGGGTTATTGTTTTTACTGTTTTCTATTTATATTTTTAATGTAAATCTTGACGTTGGGTTCCAATCAGGCGGACTATCTTATCTTCAAAACACTTGATAGACACTGAAGACTTTCAGTGATCTTGGTGATGATATGGTATGCGTAGTAACCATGATTTAAAGCGAAGACTTGGCTGCCCGTCTTGGCATTCAAGTTTTTACGAGATATCATTGTTCATTCTTGAATTCTGAATCGAGGATCAGCCATTTTTTCAGAAGCTATGACAAAAACCAAAAGAAACTTTTACGAGAGTCAATGTTACAGTGTTCTTTCTCTTTCTCTGGAAGGGGAGGGTGAGGGGGGGGGGGGGGCATCATCATCCTCATTTTCGCATTGATTCTAAGCGAATTGAGTTGTGTGAAAATATTTAGCGACTGGATGGTCACCTCATGACCCATTTCGGTGCACTAATTGCCAGAAATAATTTTCCAACGGACACATTTTAACTCTAGTCTACCTCCCCCCCCCCCCCTCCAATCAGTTTGGGAAAAATCGTATTTTTCCGTTAGTTTTGTACGTCGGGAAAGTTTGGGATGCAAAAAAAGAAAAAAATAGGCCGATGAAATCGTCAGATGTGTACCCATAAGCGCAACAAGTGGAAAGCTGTATGACGGAGGGCCACCACGGATGCCGACATTATGTACACCATACAAGGTATGGGTACATATAGAAATGGATTGGAGGAGTGTCTAATTTGATGGATAAAGGGTTAATATTTCCGGATCAAATTATCAGATTTACATAAAAAACTATACAGCACAGCACACCAGTAACCTGAATAAATATATAAAGTAACATGACAATCGGATTGATATTTTTTGAGTTATCTCATGCCAAAGGGATTGGAGGAATTTTCAATTTGAAGGATAAAGGGTTAATACCTCGGGATCAAATTATCAGATTAACACCAAAAACTATACAGCTCAGCACATCAGTAAACTGAACACAATTATAAAGTAACTTGACAATCCAAGCAATATTTTTCAAGTTATCAAATGCCAAAGGGATTGGAGGAATTTTCAATTTGAAGGATAAAGGGTTAATATAATAATAATATAATAATAACACTTTGGCCAGCCGCTGATTTGTCGCGGTTCTCGGACGAGAAGGCCATGGTTACCCCTGTACTCCCAACTGCCTCCCTATTCCCACGCTTCTCCTCTCCTCCCAACACTCGGAGACGAACTGCTTGATAATATCCCTTGTCCCATTCTTCCCAATCTCTCCGATTAGCATATTAACCCCTCCTTTGAGTCTCCCCCTAACCACATGTCCTTCATTCTCCCATCCCACTTCCCCATTATACTCCCAGTGAATCTCATTCTTTTAGGCTGATACTTTGGGCATTCTAGAAGAAAGTGTTCCAACGTCTCCACCATGCCCAAGTTACACATCTGGCACTCCCTTTCACCGTCTTTCCCAATTTTTCCCCTCAGCTCCAGGGATCGCGACCTCAGCTTGAACAATAGTGACCCCCCAAAGGTGCCATCAAGGTACTCTTCAAAACCTGGCTTCTCTTTATCACGCAGGCCACCCAAAGACCTCTTTGATTTGACCCCCTCTCGCCAATTACGGTTACAATCCTCCATGACCCTTTCTCTGACGATTTTTTTACCCTGGTTTGCCCCAACGTCCGAGATCTCCAATGAGTAGTTCTCTACTAGCTCCCTCACTTGGACCATCCACCCCGTTTTGATATTTGAGTTGAAAATTCTCAGGAACATTGCTTTACACCATCGGCTGTCGGGGAGATTTACCAAATAATTAAGATAACCGAGCTTCAACAGGTCTATCCTGTCCTTGATCCTCATCCACCCAAGCTCACCCCTGATTGCTTCTAGCGCTGCGGTATTACTCGACCCCGTTATCCATCGGCCTGCATCGTTCTGCAGGATTTCCAAGCTCTTTACGGCCGTCTGGTTTAGGGGTACCACTTCAGTTCCGTATGTTATACTTGGCAGCCCCACCATTTCCCAAATGGTTTTCCCCACGAAAACCTTATTGGAACTGTTTCTCCCTATAAGTTTCATTTGGTTAAGGATTCGCTTCCCCTTCAGAATCAATTTATTTGTGTGGTTCCGGTAGATGCCTCTTCCTGTAATGTTTATATTTACCCCCAAATACTCGTAATCACCTGTCTCTCCCACACTCAGAAGTTTGCTGCTCCCTTCCGGAATGCTGAACTCACCCACTCTCCACCTTCGAGTGGGGTCCACTTTGCGGCCCACAGGTATATTTTTGCTCTTGCTTTCATTAAGTTCGAGTCTCCATTTGCTCCCATATTTCCCAACAATTCCCAGCATTTTCGTTAGCCCCTCTTCGCTTTCTGACACTAGAACCATATCGTCTGCAAAAAATAGCCCTGGGATCTTCAAGTCCCCAACTGCTACCCCCTCCTCGCTACGCAGGAGTTCATCTCCTAAACTTTTGATGTACAATGCAAACAGGATCGGCGAAAGGATACACCCCTGTTTTAGGCCTATCTCCATAGGCACACGTTTTGTTGTAATGTTCCCCAGGCTAAGTTCACTCTGTACATCTTTGTATAATGCTTTCATAATTCCAACAAACTCGCCTCCCAAGTCCATAGCCTCCAGCTTGCGCCACATACCTTCCCTCCATACTCTATCGTATGCCTTTTTGATATCCAAAAAGGCCATAAACATCTTTTTCTTTTTTGCTTTCGCGGATTCTATCATTTGGGATAGTGTGAAAAGATGGTCAGTAACTCTCCTTCCCTTCCTGAAGCCATTCTGGATTTCTCCCAAAAAACCCTTCTCCTCAATCACCTCCTCTAGTCTCCCATACAGGACTTTACAGAAAACCTTTCCAATGTTGCTGCTGACAGAGATCCCTCGATAGTTATCCAAAACGTCTTTTTCCCCCTTTTTGTGAATAAATGTCACTTTACTTTCTCTCCACTCCTTTGGGACCTCTTGATTTTCTATGGCTAGATTGAATAGGGCAGTTAGGCTTTTCACGAGTCCCTCTCCCTCTTTTTTGATAAACTCGTTAGGAATTTCATCCACTCCTCCCGCTTTTCCATCCCTTAATTTTGATATCACCTTTCGCACCTCCTCCGTTTTAATTTCGCTGCACACGAAGCTCGATAGGTTTTCCTCGACCTGATTCGGACACTCTGGTGGGCTCCCCATGCCCCATCGCTTATTGTTTACCCTTTCCCAGTGCTTGACTAGTTCTGATGCGACTTGATCTTGCTCGTCTGTAACTCTGCCATCTACTTTAATACTATGTGGGTTACTTCCTTTGTTACGTTTATTCACCCATTTCCAAAATACGTTCGAACTCGACCCCCCTGTCGTTCTTATCGTCCTAATAAGACTGCTATTTCGTACTCTCCGATTATCGTCTTTAATCTTATTTACTTTATTTCGTGCTTGGTGGTATTCTTCCTTAGCAACTGTGGCCTCATTGCTTTCCGCCCCCTTAAGTTTTCTACTTCTCCTGTATGCAGCACATTTAGCTTTTCTTCCCTTTATGGCCCTTTTCAGTTCTTCGTTCACTCTGTACCCAAGTTCCCGTGTTGGCACCCTGACCTTTCCTACACTTTCCTTTCCTGCCTCCACCAGGCTCGCAACTATGACGTCGCCCATCTTCTGGACACTGCCCCTCTTGGGTACGGTTGCAAGCTTTGGTTTCAGTTTTTCATTGAACTTCGCCCAGTCAGCATCTTTTTTGAGTTCCCAAATCTCCTTAGAGCTTCCTTTGCTTTTTACTAGAGTTTTGGCCCTGATCGTCACTAATCAAGTTGTGATCACTATCCACCTCCATTTTACCCTCATCATCCACTTCTACCCCTATCACCTCCCTCCATAAATTAATATCTGTGAGGATGTAGTCGATTATTGATTTTCTGTCGTTCCTCTCCCAGGTCCATTTCCCCTTACACCTCGCGTCCCTGTTCAGAATCTTCAGACCGAGCTCGTTTGTGAAGTTCAACAGCTTCTTTCCATTCCTGTTGACTTTATTGTCCCCACCCTCTATGCCTTCTTCATCATTAACTATGTGGCCATTAAAGTCACCCATCAGAATTATACCGAACCCCTTGTTTTGTAATTCGGTGATATTGGACCTCAGTGTTGAGTATATCGAATCATTCCATTCGGGTTTGCTTCCCTCCACCGCAGAATACACAACCCCAAGGGCAATACTTTTGTTTTTCAGACTGATCCTTACCCATCCAATTTCTTTCGATACCTCAGCCGGGGTGCTGATGTTTTCCAGGTCTGTGATCAGCGATGGTTTTAAATCCTCTGTAATGTACATGCCTACCCCTCCCCCTTTTTTCTGGCCTTCCGTTCGCCCTACACCTATCCATACGTACCCCCTTACTTGGTCTACCCGCTCCTCGTGTCTTACCCACGTTTCGCTTAAGCCCATGACGTCAAACTCCTCTGCCTCAATCAATGTAGCAATTTCACTTACTTTCCGGTGGAGACCCTGGATGTTGCTATAACCCACTTTCAGGGTGTCAAGGTTTATTGGCTTCCGCCTTCTGGTCCCTTTATTATCTAGTCCCTGTATGTTTGTATATCCCACTTTGTGTACCTGTTCTTTCCTTGGGAAGCTATTCCTATTGATTTGGATTATTGGTCCCTTTTCCTTATCCCCCTTGTCCCATTTTTTACACCTATGGTTCGTGACACAATTTCTGTGATTATTCTCCCCTTCACTGACCCCCTCCCCTCCCTATACCAAAAAGGCTCCACCACCTGCAACATATTTCTTCCTAAAACCTCTGTACCCCTTGGGCTAAGATGGAGACCATCCCTTCCATATAGGTCATTTCTGCCCCAAAACGATCCCCAATTGTCTACAAAGGGTATCCCAAGTTCCTTACAATACTCCCCCAGTTCCTCGTTGGTCCCAATGATCCGCGAATTACGCTCGCCCCCACCACCTAGTACTGAGAGAAGCCCCGACACCACCACCTGTGCATTCTTGGCATTCAGTTGAGTTATTAAGTCCTTGTAAGTCTCAATAAGCTGAACTGATTTTCTCTCCCTGATGTTGTTGGTCCCCACGTGTACAACAACCGCTGGGTCTGGGCCTGACCCCTTTACTAATCCATCCACTCTGTCCCTTAGGTCCTCCACCCTAGCCCCCGGAAAGCACAAATTGGTCCTGTTGACACTGTCGGGCCCACACACCACCCTATCCAACCCCCGCACTATACTACTCCCTGCAACCACCAACTGCCTCAACCTGTCCTTTCCTGTCCTCCTTCCCGTCCTACTACCCCTGTTACCACCTCTGTCCCCACTGGGCCGGCTCGCAATCTTGCACTTCGCAACACTAACCCCCATGCCTACCGCCACCTCCACCTCTTCGGACCCAACCTGCTCCTCAGAATTCTCAAAATTACCTAACACACTGAATCTATTTTGGACACTGCACCCCACCTTCTGCCCACTCCCACTACAAGCCACCTTGTCCTCGTTTACCACCTTCCTAACCTTCCCTCTGACCTGACAGACTCCACATGGTCATCGCTATCTCCCTCACTATCCGATTCTATAAGAATACGCCTTTTCGCCCCCCGACTCACACTACTAGCCTGGGAATTTGACATTCTAGCCCCTACTTCTCCTCTACCCTCAACCCGACGCACCTTCCTATTCCCAAACGACCCACTATCCACGTCAAAAGCCCGTTTCCTACTACCCACCACCCCAATATCTCAGGATTAAAATAACAGATTTACACCAAAAACTATACAGCTCGGTACATCAGTAACCTGAACACAAATATAAAGTAACTTGACAATCCAAGCAATATTTTTCAAGTTATCGAATGCCAAAGGGATTGGAGGAATTTTCAATTTGAAGGATAAAGGGTTAATATCTAAGGATCAAAATAACAGATTTACACCAAAAACTATACAGCTCGGCACATCAGTAACCTGAACACAAATATAAAGTAACTTGACAATCCAAGTAATATTTTTCAAGTTATCGAATGCCAGAGATAGGAGAAATTTTCAATTTGAAGGATAAAGGGTTAATATCTCGGGGTCAAACCATCAGATTTACACTAAAAACTATACAGCTCGGCACATCAGTAACCTGAACACAAATATAAAGTAACTAGACAATCCAAGCAATATTTTTCAAGTTATCGAATGCCAAAGGGATTGAAGGAATTTTCAATTTGAAGGATAAAGGGTTAATATCTCAGGATCAAATTATCCGATTTACACCAAAAACTATACAGCTCGGCACATCAGTAACCTGAACACAAATATAAAGTAACTTGACAATCCAAGCAATATTATTCAAGTTATCGAATGCCAAAGGGATTGGAGAAATTTTCAATTTGAAGGATAAAGGGTTAATATCTCCGGATCAAATTATCAGATTTACACCAAAAACTATATAGCTCAGCAAATCAGTAACCTGAACACAAATATAAAGTAACTAGACAATTCAAGCAATAATTTTCAAGTTATCGAATGCCAAAGGGATTGGAGGAATTTTCAATTTGAAGGATAAAGGGTTAATATCTCAGGATCAAATTATCCGATTTACACCAAAAACTATACAGCTCGGCACATCAGTAACCTGAACACAAATATAAAGTAACTTGACAATCCAAGTAATATTTTTCAAGTTATCGAATGCCAAAGGGTTTGGAGAAATTTTCAATTTGAAGGATAAAGGGTTAATATCTCAGGATTAAATTATCAGATTTACACCAAAAACTATACAGCTCGGCAAATCAGTAACCTGAACACAAATATAAAGTAACTAGACAACCCAAGCAATAATTTTCAAGTTATCGAATGCCAAAGGGATTGGAGGAATTTTCAATTTGAAGGATAAAGGGTTAATATCTCAGGATCAAATTATCCGATTTACACCAAAAACTATACAGCTCGGCACATCAATAACCTGAACACAAATATAAAGTAACTTGACAATCCAAGCAATATTTTTCAAGTTATCGAATGCCAAAGAAATGGATACGGATGCCGGACGGACAGACGGACGGACGGACAGACGGACGGACAAAGGATGGTCGAACGACGGATGGTCACCCCGGATGCCGGCATTATGTGTACCATACATAGTATGGGTACACATAAAAAGGAAAACTGTCCGATGAATTTGATTTTCACAATGTAACTTTAGACTTTTAGCACATAAAAGTTTTCGACCAAATTCCGTCAGGTACTCCCCCGAAAGGTGACAGATTTTCTCCAGTTACAATGTCTGATAGGCAGCTGGTGGGTGGCGCCAGAAAATCCAGGTGGGGAGGAGGGATTACATTCCCCGACATGGTTCAATTTCTCTGAGCGAGGAAATTACGCTTTTCATAGCTTATTTGAATCACGTGGTCTTGATTTTGTGAGTTTTTGGGTGGAGGGGGGCATAACTTGAAAAAAAGGTTATGCCAAAGTTGATTTGCCACCCGATAACCCGTAAAATGGTTATGGAATAACAGACGACACAATGCTACAAGATTTGTCCTATGAGCCATATAATATCCTCTAGAGGGTCTTATATATGGCCCGCATGACAAGCTCCAGATTCCTGTGTTAGGACTCAAACTATGGGCGGTGTATTTGTTGATAAATGCGAATATTCCTTGTAAAACGTGAGGTAAACAGATTTTCAATTGCGTTCAGAAAAGTATCTATATTCTATTACTTAACATTCCGTCAGCAGAATGTTAACGTCTTGCAAACTTGACATGCTGCAGTTCTCCGCGATTCATAAGAGCTAATGAACATTTTATCGGCTCCCGCAGTCAAATATAGATAATAGGGGGCGTTCAATAATAATTTGAAAACTGTACTCGTATTAGACACGTTATAGTCCAGGCACATTAGACATAAAAATGAGAAAGTAAGGAAAAAATCGGAGAAAGCTGATTTTTTTTATTTGTTTCCGGGACACACATTGCGGATAAAGTGTGAAAAGTCCCCGCGAATCCGAGTTGAGCTTTTTTAGTTATAGCGTTTTTCTGATGAAAAAAAAAAATTCGATCCAGCTCCATATTTCTCATTCTTATTCGCCTTAGTAGGGTGAGAATCATAAATATCGTGCTGAATTATATTGAGAATACATATCCCCAACAGAAAATGCCAACTTTGTTCCAATCCTCACACTCAATGGTGAAATATTCACGAAAATGTACAAAATTACGAAAAAAAATTTATTGTTTCCATACACACAACGGTACACAACGTCCATTAAATCAAATCTACGACTACTTTGGGAGTTAAATTATATATCAAAAATTGCAGAAAAGCAGTGGCTTTATAATGATATATAACAATAGTCATTTATTCCATAATGAACTGGTGAAACGTGTGAAATATTAACCATACCCCCTAAACTCAAATTCAAACGGCATCGACTTTTCTCATTCAAATACCGTATTATAGCATCATTGTTTCAATTTCCATGTTCGATTAAATCACATAATGTGGTGTTCGCCTACATTCAAGATGCATTGGCATGTAATTGGGTACAATACTACGAGCAAATAGGTCTTCTCCAGTTGTTCTTGAGAGCAGAGCGCACAGGCGACTGGGAACTCCACACATATTGTGTTCGCAATATGATTCCAGTATTTCACTCAGGTGGTCATTTTGCATACGCAAAAAGTTCTCATCTCTATTTGCAGCAGATGAATGAGCTAACAGAAATAATGCAACAGGATGATTTGAAGTTGTTCACTGAGAAAGGTTACTTTACCATAAGGCGCTCAGATAAATTCTGGGACGGGATATATTCTGATCAGACCATAGAGCAGTGTTTAATGAGAATGTTCAAGCTCCCTGGTGGTCTCACACATGGCAGGGGAATAACCGATAGCACTGTTGCGAAATGGGTACATGGATTACCTCTTTGCCTTCCGATATGTAATGCTCTCGAAAATTTTGTTCATGTTCACACTGGTCATGGCGAACAACATCGGGATCTCCGTCAAAGTTCACAATTGACTGATGCCAATGATATCACCAAATTATTGAACTGGCTCAGAGTGCATTCCCCCTTTCAGAATAGAGATCCACTACAATTAGTCTCTATAGCGACCGGGCTTGTGGCCGACGAAAGTGTGAACTGTGACCAAGTTCGCAAAATTGGTGAATGTTGCGTATCGAATGTTGTAAGCAAAACGTTCAACAGCATCAAACTACGACGTGTTGACACTGTGAAGTCTTTCGCATCGATGGCAAATAGCATCAAAGTCCGTGGAAGTAAGGTAGTGATTGACCCCATAATTCTGTTCAACCGCATCACATGTGTTATTCGGTCGCAAGCAGAGATGGAAGAGTATCTCAAATATGAACTCGCCCCGAAACCACCAGCATTGTTTGATTCTGCTGGAATGAGGAAGACACAGAAAAGCACGCTCGGTAAGATCCTCAAAACATACGATTCCGAGCAAACTAAAATCCCAGAACATTCTCTGTTTGTTGTAGATGGTGGATTTTTATTGAGGGCAGTTGTATGGCCTAAACAGTCGTCATATAAGGACATATGTACATCATATTCCAATTATCTAGTGAGACATTTTGGGGCGAACGTCGTGGTTGTTTTTGATGGTTATGTTTGTACAATGTCGACAAAGGGCATGGAACAAGCCCGCGGATCTAAAGACAGGTATTCCATTGATATCAATATCTCACCCGAGTTACCAGCCACCACACCCCAATCCGATTTCCTTGCAAATGCCAAGAACAAAACCCAACTGATCGATCTTCTAATGCAGGAGCTATCTGCTATCAATATTCAGTCCAAGCAGGCCGAGGCTGATGCTGATGTACTGATAGCCGAAACTGCACTTGACATCGCTCAAGATGACAACAATGTTGTCGTTGTGGGAACAGACAAAGACTTGTTAGTCATTCTTACCTCTCGAGTTCAACCGGGATGTAATATTCACATGATGTATTCCATTACCCCAAACTTACTAGTTTCAGTTAGTGAAATAACAACCAAAATGGGTGACCATAGAAGCAACCTCCTTGTAGCACATTCTATAAGTGGTTGTGACACTACTTCTGCACTCTTTCGAAGAAAGTATTCAGTACAATTGTCTCCGATGTTACTAGCGACTCACAACAGTATGTCAACACAATTTTGGCGGATGACAGTACACCAAGTGCAGTAGCCGCTGCCGGGGAACAACTTCTCCTGATCTTATACGGGAGTAAAACTGTTTCCTCTCTCGACCAATATAGATATGTCACTTACAAGCGTTATGTAGCAAAATCTAAGCTGAATAAACCCATCGACCTAGCCTCACTCCCACCAAGCAGCGATGCTGCACAACAACATGTCTACAGATGTTATCTCCAGGTCCAACAATGGCTGGGCACTTCGCTTCCTCCGACGGATTGGGGGTGGTCGCTAGACGATGGACTTCTTGTACCGACTGCAGCCACAAAGCCATGTGCCCCCGATAACCTACTGAATCTGATCAGTTGTGGCTGCAAGAGTGCTTGTACAAAAAGGTGTGGGTGTAAGAAGGCAGGACTCTCTTGCTCAGGTTTGTGTAATTGCAGTTCGGATTCTTGTAACAACCACAGAAACACTGTCCTGTCGGAAATTTCTGAGTTCGATGAATAATATGTATATAGGTCATGTCATTTCTGTATATAGCGTTGATAATAGTCAATGTAACTTAATCCATGTTGATTGATTTGTACATTCTGTAAATATTATTTATTGATCTAATGCTGCCAGACACAGACGTGTCTGTTCGGTCCCAAGCCCGAAAATAGTTGAGTTCTCATGCTGACGAATTTTATGCCAAAAGGGGAACTCGGCCAGAAGCAGAGGGGGTCTTCCATAATGTCCATTTTGTAAGCAATGATAAAAGTCTTCAAATGGTGGTGGATTTTTTATCGTCTGTCCAACTTACATCCCGTTCTGTACTACGACCCTTCGGGCGAATCCGTTAGGAAAATCGTCATTTTTTGCGTAAATCCGATACTTTTTTGTGAATTTTCAGTAATTTTTCGCAGAAATTGTCACAGAATGCACATTTTCCTCTAGGTAAATGTATATTAGACATTATGTAGCTCGAAATACGCGTAAACAAAAAATACAGTTGGATCAATTCGAGGTTACAAAGTTCGTGCGATTTTTTTTGATTTTTTTCAAACGCGTTTTCGAAAAAAGGCTGTAGAAAAAAAAGCTCAACTGGGATTTTAGGGGACTTTTGTCTAATCGTTCAGTGACATGTACTCGACATTCCCTGAAAAAATCAGCTTTCTCCGATTTTTTTTCCCTAGTGAAACCTAATGTTCTAGGGCTATTAAAGCGATTCAAATTTCGAGAGGATTTCGTTATATGGTAAACCCGCTTCGTTTCGCTTTGTTGATCCCGTGAAGTAAAACTGTCGACCAGCTTACTTTCGTTTTCGCGTTGGGTGACATGGTGTCGCGGCAGATTTAAATTCCGTCATTTTTGGAGGAAAATCGTGTAATAAAGTATGTACTCGAGAATTGTGAATCCAACCTTTCAGCCGTTTGATTGATAAATCATTTGTGAGTGAGTGTGAAGAGAAAAACAAGAGGTAAGTTGATTTGAATCGTTATGCGAGGCGTGAATGTGATATGACCAGTCGAGGGTCCGTTGCACTCTTTCCTCGCTTCGCTCGGTAGTTCTGTGTATATGATATTATATGGCCTGCACGATAAGTTCCAGACTTCTGTGAACAAACTGAGATCCATACAATGAGGGAGACCAAAACCTAGGCTATTAAATTTAAGCTTTTATTCATTGATTCTCCAAGTATTAACTGGTAGGGTGGTGAGTCACTGACAGTGCTCAAAGCTTTATTCAGTGGTAAATGACAACCCGCGTAACAAAGTGCGAAAAGACAGGGAATTACTCGATCTGAGGCGATGAAGTAGCAGGCACACAACAGAGAAAAAAACAAAAACAAAAACAAACAGAAAAAACCAAACAGCCGTCAGTTCTTTTTCGAAATCCGAGTTTACTCTTAACTCCATTGAAAAGGGGGGGGGGGGGGAGGGGGGGCGAGGGTATAGGGTGATGCCTTGGCTTAATGTGAGCTAACCCTGTGTCTTCGAAAATAGGTGGCAGATACACCCCGTCTTTCCAAAATATCAAACATGCATTGTATTTTAAAAAAGAAAATAATATTCATTTTGTTATTTTTTGTTAGACGCATGCCGAACAGTCGCAGTCAAAATAAAGCAACGAGTGAATGGTTTTCTCACACGAAGGATAAACTAAACACGTGCACACATGCATGTTGTTACATGTACGATAATAACATGTTTGCTACAACCGAAACAATCAGCTCTTTCTTTTGAGCGACATATTTATTGGCACGAATTAAATTTAAACCCAACCACACGACGTCGCGGCGGATCACTTGTACGAAGCATTTTCCATTCATTTAAACTTGACCATTTTCTTGAAAAGCGCTGATCCTCAAAACTTGTGTTTGCAATGAAAGATTATTAGTTTGATCGGTTCGCCGCGGATTTTAATCTTTTCGACCCGTTGTCGCTGCCATAGAAATCGGATATAAAAAGACTTTTTTCGATTTCCATGGTCGCTACCGCGGCGACGGGGGTTTTTGTGGTAAAATGCCTCGCATGTATTGTGCACCCAAAACAACGAAATGTTTTGCACAGAACCACTGAGAACCCTCCATACAGGTCACAGAGCATCTGCTGAACCACTTCTTGTTGTGTACCATACCCACTGACGTCTAAATTGTGCATATTTTAAAACGATTCACGGTGTCCAAATTAAATTGTTTTCATTCCCAGTATATTCCGTTTCCAATCTATCACCTCAGATTATGGTATCTGCAGTTCCGATGGAACCCTAAACTGGCTTCCAGCGCTCTACCAGTTAACTGAAGTCCTGGCTGACGAGTATCCCAGCAGAAGACATTTTCTAATGATGTAGTTGGAATATTTTATCAGTCGGGACTTCCAGTCGGGACAAATTATGTTTGCCCCCTCTAATCAGTCACCTTCGCAATGCCCCCGAGCTTTTCCAGAACCACGATTTACTTTACAATCATGACGAAAACTTGGTGTTATTAATTTCACTTTGAAAATCATTATTTATTGGTGTTTAAAGTCACATACTTCTGCACAATAGCTAATCATGACCACAACATGGAGATAAAGTCAAGGTCAGTAAATCGTTTATAACCCCTGTTGCCTATTTTAGAGGACTCGCACCCCAAGCATTAGTGACTGGGTCCTATTTTACCGGTGAAACGTGAAACAGAGCTTGTTTACCACAGTAAACAAGCACTACTTCACTTCCCGGGGTTCCCGCGGTGCATTTTGAAAATGGAGTGCCCAGTTGGGAAACACTGAACATTGGAAAGGGCTCTCAGGACCCCTTTTAAACAGTATGTTACATCAAAGCAGCTCTATTCTGAACTGTTCATCTCAGCCTTTGCACTTACACTGCTAAAAATGTCAGTATTATTCTATCTTTGTAATGCTCAAATATTCCGAAAATGGGTTACTGGGAAAAACCCATTATGATAACATATTTTCATGTTTTCACATTTTTTAATTTGCATTAGCCTGGCTGTCCAGTGAGAACTGATTAACAGACGGGTGAGTTGGTTTTAAGGTCAACTGGAATAGTTAGTCCGCGTGAAACACAGACTATTGTTTTTGTACGGTTTCTTTTCTTTTTTTTAATTCTTCGTCCTGTCTCGTTGATTTTTGGCATACTGGTAGATAGTCAGAAGTTGTCGGCACCCTATGTTTTTCAGATTCCTGGGGCATTATGGGTGTCCATAGGGGTGTTTTGAAAGTGGGTCACACCCATATTTGAGGCGTGGTGTGCCCTATGGACGTCGGACCAAAACCAAATGAGTCGACACTGGATGGAGGGTCAAAATAAGGGCCAAGATCACTGAGGTCGCCTAGGGGTCATTGCGTTCATTTTTCAGAATTGCTGGAAATCACATTTTTGTACGCCCTAATGCATTCCCGAAGTTCGTACATACATTTTTACACTGGCCAAACATTTTGAAAGTGAATCACGCTCATGTCTCAATCATGGTATGACATATGGAGCTGGAACCAACACCAAACGAGTCGAAACTCGATGGAGGTTCAAAATATGGGTCAAGGCCACTGAGGTCACCCATGGGTCATTGGGTGCATTTTTCAGAAATGCTGGAAATTACATTTTTGGATCCCCGATGCATTCCCTTGATCGAACCCTTTGAATGTTGTGCACATATGTGCCTTTTCTCGTTTCTTGGAATTTTTTTTTTATCTGATACCTGAATAAATATCCTTAAATACTGTTAACGAATGTAGCGGTCGAGGTATAAAAGCCATTTACCAACCAGTCTGGTTGGTCCAGATCTCTTAGTCTTGTGGTAAATCGGTCGCATTGTGTGCTAGAGGTCGACGGTTCGAACCCTGTCTCCCGCACTTATCTATCCTCCTGTTACATTTGGGGGCTCATCCGATCCTCAGCAGTTGGGTGGCGTTGTGGACGCTGTGGTGAAGCATGGTGGATGTTTCGACCACTCTGAGGTGGAATCTGGGTGAGATTCACGGTGGGTGAATCTCAAAAGAAGGGGAGAGAAGTGTAGCGGTCGAGGTATAAAGGCCATTGACCAACCAGCCTGGTTGGTCCGGATCTCTTAGTCTCGTGGTAAATCGGTTGCATTGTGTGCTAAGAGGTCGACGGTTCGAATCCCGGCTCCCGCACTTATCTCTCCTCCTGTTACATTTCTAATTCTTCAGCTACATGGCAAATTCTGGCTCCCATATGGAGCCCAAATATTAAAATATTAACCCAGGCGCTCGATTTGAACAAAGTTGAATCTGACCATCCTAGAGATGTTGTATACCAAATATGAAAGCATTCTGACTGGTGGATCTGAAGAAAATTTTTAAGGAAATTTCCTCATATTGTAGTAAGGTAAAAGTTGGGTTACCATAGCGAGCCCAAATATTAACCTACGGGCCCGATTTGAACAAACTTGAATCCCCCCCCCCCCCCCCCCCCCCCTTAGAGATGTTGTATATCAAACATAAAAGCATTCAGACTGAAGGACCTGAAGAAGACGATTTAAAAAAAAAATCCTCATATTGCACTAAGTTACATTTCAAGTTCCCATATGGAGCCCAAATATTAACCCAGGCCCTCGAATTGAACAAACTTGAATCCGACCCCCCTAGAGATGTTGTATACCAAATATGAAAGCACTCTGACTGGTGGATCTGAAGAAGATTTTTAAAAGAAATTTCCTCATATTGCCCTAAGTTAAAATTTGGGCTACCATAGCGAGCCCAAATATATACCTAGGGACCCGATTTGAACAAACTGGATTCTGACCCGACCCCCCCCCCCCCCCCCCCCTAGAGATGTTGTATACCAAATATGAAAGCATTCTGACTGATGGGTCTGAAGAAGAAGATTTTTTAAAATTAACCCCCATATTGCACTAAGTTAAAATTTGGGTTTCCTGTAACCTAGGGACTTGGTTTGAACAATCTTGAATCTGACCCTCATAACAATGATATATACCAAACATTAAAAGATTCTGACTGGTAGTTCTGAAAAAGATTTTTAAAGAATATTCCCATATTGCCCTTAGTTAAAAATTTGGGCTCCTGCATTGAGCCCAAATATGAACCAATGGGCCTCATTTTAACAAACTTGTATCTGACCCCCTATGGATGCTGTATACCAAATATCAAAAGATTCTGACCATTGGTTCTGGAGAAACGATTTTTTTAAATGTTTCCAAATAAGTAGACTCAGCATTTTTTCGATGCCCTCTACAGAACACGTTAACATAAATTCTACTGGTCCTAAGGATGCTTCATACCAAATAACAGTTCTCTGTTCCGTGTGGTTTGGGAAATATGGGCGTTTGAAAATATTTCTATTTTTAGCTCCTGAGTGCCCATGGGGATACGGGGATTTTATTTTTTTGCATGAGTCAAGTACTTATGACACAGTAATACCACATACCGAATTTCGTTCAAATCGGACCATCAGTTCAGAAAATAGAAATTTTGGGCGGGACCAAAAATCTTACCCCTCCCATTACAAAGCCAAATATTGTTTCACGAACGCCGTTTGAACAAATTTGATTCTACACCTCAAAAGGAAGTAGAAGTTCGTACAAACTGAACCTAACCTACGTATTCTTATGAACTTTATTTATCTTACATAGTTTAGCTACGTACATACCAAGTTACTCCAAACTTGGACGATAGGTGATTTAATAATCGGAAATAGTATCAGTTGGCTGCATACAATCGTCAACAAAGAGCTCAATATAAACCCACCTGTGATCTTTCGTTTTCAATGTAGCTACAGCTGGCCCGGTGAGTCGGAATCGGAGTACACTTTTTTAAGTCAATAGCGCCCGCAGGCCGACTAGGTCGCTCTGACGTTCTGCGCATGACGTCAGTCCGTCTTCTTGGAAATCTGTTTAGAATGGGATCGGGTATTTTAATTATTTAAAAGAAAAAATAACAACAACGAATAATGTACTTTATTGACGAAAACATCTCAAAACCCACTGAAAAGTGTACCCCGATTCCCACTCGCCTGGGCCACCTTATTGATATACATTGAAAACAAAAGGATTAAAGGTGTGAATAGCTGGATTGTTGACGATGGGAACTTGAAAACTTGAGCACTAAATTATTTTGAGAAAGTTAAATTATCAGGCAGG
The DNA here is from genome assembly GCA_031216915.1 of Pictodentalium vernedei. Lineage (NCBI taxonomy): Eukaryota > Metazoa > Mollusca > Scaphopoda > Dentaliida > Dentaliidae > Pictodentalium > Pictodentalium vernedei. Next base: position 726,754,287 of record CM062297.1, on the reverse strand, counting down.
TGAGGGGGACATGATAGGAATACTATAATCAGAAAATGAATCACAATCCTGCTATCAACGTTTGTACTAAGTGAACCTAACCAATGTATTCCTATGGACTTGATCCTACATGAGTATACATGGTTTGGCTCAGTTCATACCAACTAACTCTAAACTTGGACGATAGAGTCAGTCGTGATTTAGTAATCGGAAATGAAATCACAGCCCAACCGTTCAAGTTTGGAGTAGGTTCGTACAAACTGAACCTAACCTACGTATTCCTATGAACTTAACCCTAAAGTTTCTCCATTGTCTTACAAAAAAATATCTTACATGGTTTGGCTGAGTTCATACCAACTTACTTTAAACACAGGAGTCTGGAACTCATTGTATGGATCTCAGTTTGTTCACAGAAGTCTGGAACTTATCATGCAGGCCATATAATATCATATACACAGAACTACCGAGCAAAGCGAGGAAGGAGTTCAACGGACCTTCGACTGGTCATATCACATTCACGCCTCGCATTACGATTCAAATTAACTTACCTCTTGTTTTCTCTTCACACTCACTCACAAATGATTTATCAATCAAACGGCTGAAAGGTTGGATTCACTATTCTCGATTACATACTTTATTACACGATTTTCCTCCAAAAATGACGGAATTTAAATCTGTCGCGACACCACGTCACCCAACGCGAAAACGAAAGTAAGCTGGTCGACAGTTTTACTTCACGGGATCAACAAAGCGAAACGAAGCGGGTTTACCGTATGACGAAATCCCCTCGAAATTTGAATCGCTGTTAACGTGTCTAATACGAGTGCAGTTTTCAAATTATTATTGAACGCCCCCTATCAGCTATATTTGATTGCGGGAGCCGATAAAGTGTTCATTAGCTCTTATGAATCGCGGAGAACTGCAGCATGTCAAGTTTGCAAGACGTTAACATTCTGCTGACGGAATGTTAAGTAATAATAGAAAATTGATACTTTTCTGAAAGCAATTGAAAATCTGTTTATCTTTCACGTTTTACAAGGAATATTCGCATTTATCAACAAATACACCGCCCATAGTTTGAGTCCTAACACAGGAATCTGGAGCTTGTCATGCGGGCCATATATAAGACCCTCTAGAGGATATTATATGGCTCATAGGACAAGTTCCTGACTCCTGTGGTCCTAATTGGAAAAAGATCGACCACATTTTTCCAGTAGTGTCTCCTTATAGCTATATTTTGGCGTCTTGATATTTTTATAATTTGGCCCGAAACCATAGCTCATGCCACGATGTGACAACAGGTATGTCCAACCTGGTTATAAAGACACGTAGGCTATAGATATTTTGGGGCCAAATTGCTGAAAATGTTGAAATCTTGTAGCATTGTGTCTGCTGTTATTCCATAACCATTTTTCGGGTTATCATGTGCAAATCAACTGTGGCATAACCATTTTTTCAAGTTATGCCCCCTCCCCCAAAAACTCACAAAATCAAGACCACCTGATTTTATTGTGATTGATTTATAGAAAATAACTTAAATAAGTGCATACAACTGTAATACAACACAATACACCAGGGGCGTAGCCGGGATTCTATAACTGGAGGGCCTAGCCATTTTTTTTTTGTGGGTGGGGGGGGGGGGGGAGGCATACCATGCATGCTATTTGTAAAGTTGATGTGGGGTTTCGGGGGTCCTTTCCTAGTTCTAGCTTCGACCCTCCCGCCGTTACGCCTCCCCCCCCCCCCACTTCCCTTCATGGAAGTGGGAGGAGGGGGGTAATGACCGGAGGGTCCCAGTTAGGACAAGGAAGTGGGAAGAGGGGATGACGATCAGAGGGTCATAGTTTGTACAAGGCCTCCCCCGAGAAAATTTTGCAACATTTATTATTCCAAGATCGAATCTGTGGCAATTGTAGTATGTGTAGCCCAAAATTGGGGAGCATTTTTGGGCTCTTAACCCTTTACCCAACGAACCGCCCGCATAATATGCAAATTCAGCAGTTGAAAAAATATTATTTTTCAAAAAATTTCAACAAAACCATATCATGTGACCCCTCGTTGGAACGAGCTCGTCGAGCTCGTTCCAAACGAGGGGTCACATGATATGGTTTTGTTGAAATTGTTAGAAAAATTTAAAAAAATTATATTTAGTATAATAAATTTTGATATCGTCTGCGTTGGGTAAAGGCTTAACTTGTTTGAAACTTGCATTGGATCAATGGGTTTTTTTAGGGGGGAGGGGCATGCGAAATTTTTGCTACGCCACTGCAAAACACCAGTACATTCTATATTTATTGATGTTTAACGTCATTGTCAGCATCTGGGCTATATCATGACACAACGTGTAAACGCAAGTTCTGCGAATCGTTTGTGCTTATGTTGCCCCTCAGTACCCAGCGTGATTCCACAAGTCATGATCGTGGCGTGTAATGCCGAGGTTGGTGTAGGTATTGGAGAATCCCCCCCCCCCCCCACCCCTACTGATGTGGTCCGAGGGTGCCGTCTTGAGAAATTTTGAAAAATTCGATGACCTATGACCGATTCTAGAGCCCAACCCGCACAGTGATGGCGCAAAAGGGGGGGGGGGGGCTACCCTCTTCGAGGAGCCTCCTCCCCCCCCCCCCACATCCCATCGGGGACATTTGGTAAGTTCGTTGGGGAGGGCTTCTCACTGCAAGCTTGGTTCATGTTTTCTCCAGGGTAGCGGTAAACTCAAGTGACAACATTTTGGAAAATTGTTGGACAGAAAATGTTAATGCCTTTACTTCGAGAAGTTATGGCGAGCCGCGACCATAATTCTATTTCTTTGGGTGAGGAAATAACGCTTTTTCAAAGGCTAATTTTTTAATTTCTCACACTGGGTCGAAGTTTTTTCAAATAAGGCCTCGAAAAGCGTCATTTCCTCGCTCAGAGAAATTGAACCCTGTCGGGGAATTTAATCCCCCCCCCCCCCCCGGGGATTTTCTGGCGCCACCCGCCAGCTGCCTATCAGACATTGGAATTGGAGGAAATCTGTCACCTTTCGGGGTAGTACCTGATTGAATTTGGTCGAAAACTTTAATGTGCTAAAAGTCTAAAGTTACATTGTGAAAATCAAATTCATTGGACAGTTTTTCCTTTTTTTATTTTGCAACCCAAACTTTCCCCGACGTATGAAACTGACGGAAAAATACGATTTTTTTTCCAAACTAGTTGGAGGAGGAGGGGGGAGGTGTAGACTGGAGTTAAAATGTGTGCGTTTGAAAATTATTTCTGGCAATTAGTACACCGAAATGGATCATGAGGTGACCATTCTGTCGCAAAATGTTCTCACACAACTCAATTCGATTAGAATCCATGCGAAAATGAGGACGATGATGCCCGACCCCAACCCTCTCCTTCCAGAGAGAGAGAAAGAACTTTTTAACATTGACTCTCGTAAAAAAACATTCTTTTGATTTTTGTCATAGCTTCTGCATTGAAAGTGTCAATGACACTGTAGCTCAACTTGTTAAGACATGTACATGGATAGTATGTGACACAGCAATGACAAACATCTAGGTAATGACCTGATAACAAAGGTACAAATAAAGTATTGTAACGGTCTGTACAAAAATACTGACCGTAGCCTGTAACAAATGTATAGGTAAAGTATTGTAAAGGTGGGTGACAGTCAGATGCTAAACTAGAAAAGAAATCTTTTGAGTCCCAGAGTGAGTCTGACTGAACACCAAAATATTTGTTCTCATAGCACAGTGATAACAAAGGCACCCCAAAACACACTCGTTCCTGTCCCAAGGTGAAAACAAAGGGACCCAAGAAGTTTCGTGAAGATCAGTTCATAAATACGAGCTGTATAGAAGTTGTGACAAAAAACTGATTGGACCTAATTTCGGTACAAAATGGCCACTGGCAGCCATCTTGAATTTTGGACTACACCCAGAAACACTCGTTCTCGTCCCAAGGTGATAACAAAAGTAACCAAGAAGTTTTGTGAAGATCGGTTCATAAATACAACCTCTAGCCCGAGCCGTATTGACATGTGCACTTACAGTGTATAGGTAGCACTGAATAAATCAAAGTTCATCTAATTTGCATAATTTCTGCACGAGAAAAAAACCCGTATTATATGTGATGTATTCCATGTTACTAAACATTCATACAAAAATTTATTCAAATCAGAACTTTCATCCAGAAGTTCTGTACAAAAGACTGATTACACTAATTTTGGTACAAAATGTCTGGTGGTGGCCATCTTGAATTTTGGACCACACCCCAAAACACTCGTTCTCATTCCACGGTGATAACAAAGGTACACAAGAAGTTTCGTAAAGATCGGTTCATAAATACGGCCTCTAGCCTGAGCCATATAGAAGTTGTGTTCAAAAAACTGTTTAGACCTAATTTCGGTACAAAATGGCCACTGGCAGCCATCTTGAATTTTAGACCGCACCCAGAAACACTCGTTCTCGTCCCAGGGTGATAACAAAGGTACCCAAGACGTTTCGTGAAGATCGGTTCATAAATACAGACTCTAGATTGAGCCGTATTGACATGTGTACTTACTGTGTGTAAGTAGCACTGAAAAAAATCAAAGTTCATCTAATTTGCAGAATTTCTGCACGAGAAAAAAACCTGTATTATATGTGATGTATCCCATGGTACTAAACATTCACACAAAAAATTATTCAAATCAGCGCTTTCATACGGAAGTTCTGTGCAAAAATCTGATTGCACCTAATTTTTTGCAAAATGGCTGCCATCGGCCATCTTGAATTTCGGATCGAATCCAAAAACACTCGTTCTCGTTCCACGGTGATACCAAAGGTACCCAAGAAGTTTCGTAAAGATCGGTTCATAAATACGGCCTCTAGCCCGAGCCGTATTGGCATTTGCACTTATAGTGCTGAAAGTAACACCAAAAAACATCAAAGTTAGTCTAATTTGCATAATTTACGCACAAGAAAAAACCCGTATTATGTGATGTATCCCATGGTACTAAACATTCATACAAAAAAAATATTCAAATCAGCGCTTTCATACGGAAGTTCTGCGCAAAAAACTGATTGCACCTAATTCTGTACAAAATGGCTGCCAGCGGCCAATTTGAATTTCGGATCGGACCCCAAAACCAGGGACGTTCCGACAGGTGGGGGGGGGGGGGGGGGGGGTGTCTCCCCCCCCCCCCCCCCCAATAAAGAGCCTGATTTTCAAAAGTTGGAAATTTTGTGGGTCAAATCAAAAATTTGAAAAAAATTAATAAAATTTTAAAATTTTCAAGTCGATTTTTGCTATTTGCCAAAACTATCATTTCATGTGCTGGCTGTTTTTGTTTTCCAAATTTTAGATTTAAAATCTCTTCAACAGTTTCCTATTTTTCCATATTTTTTTGGTGTTACGTTGTTACTTGAACCTACAGTCTGTTTTAACAGGATCGTACCAGGCCTCCAGAAACTGGTGGCACACCTTGGTGTGAACATTTAAAATTCGCTAAATCTTGAAAGAGACTCAATAGCTTAATTTTCTCAACCCCCCCAAAAAACAAAAACTGGAGTGCCCCCCCCCCCCCCTCTATGGGTGCTACGGCACTGTGTTACAGTTTCCTAACTTAACCGCTGGCGGCGGCGGGTCTCCTGGGAGTTGAGACTGACAGTACTATTTCTCAGTACTCGCTAGAAGTGATTCTGATTTTTCACTTTCAGGTACAGAGTCACAGCATTCCAGATTAGAAATACAGACTCCAGCCACAATGCCGAGTTGCTCGTTATTGGAGCTAGAGTCTGTATCTCTAATCTGGAATGCTGTGGCTCAGTACCCCGGGATCCGAACTTCCGAAGACCGAAAAGTAACAACACTCGGCCTGAATTTGGTTACTTTTCGGATCGTATCTCAAGTTATCACAACCGACTCAGTTGCGCCCTTGGGCTTGGGTTGCAGTAGGTACTTTTCTTGCATTCGCAATGGCACGATAATGTGGCTGAGAAGATTAGCACTGGTGGAAAGCATGAGCAACGCGACTCTTTGGACCATCAATAAACGACGCCACTTTTTGTCAATAGTTGAAGATCTGGGTGTACTGTATGGTGGATTTGCAGGCAGACCGATATGCCTTCAATCAACGCTAACCCTGCTTGGGTTTGTAGATTATAGTCTGGCTTGCCTGGAATTACTTTGGATAATATTCGTTGAGTAAAAATGTATAAGCAAAAATATCGTCACCTGCATACTATAATTCGGTGGGACCCAAAGGAAACGTTCAACATCATGGCACTCAGGCGACGATATGTTACCTAGTTACCAACTGACACTATTCTTCAAAAATATCCTTTCTTAAACTCTCATGTATCCACTAACTGCCGCGTTTTAGGCCCCTTGTGCTTTGCTTTTAAACAACCCCAAACCAAAAAACAAACAAACAAACAAAAATTGGAAAATACAGGACCTCACACCCCCCCCCCCCCCCCAATCGAAACCTCTTCGGAACGTCCCTGCCCAAAACACTCGTTCTCGTCCCACGGTCATAACAAAGGTACCCATGAGGTTTCGTAAAGATCGGTTCATAAATGCGGCCTCTAGCCCGAGTCGTATTGAATTGTTGACGGGCGACTGGCCATGGCATAAGCTCAAATTTGGCTTCGCCAATGTTGAGCTAAAAATGGCTGATCCTCGATTCAAAATTCTTGGCCTCGTATGAACAATATCTAGAAAAAAACTTGAATGTCAAGACGGGCAGTCAAGTCTTCGCTTCAAATCATGGTTAATACGCATACCATATCATCACCAAGATCAATGAAAGTCTTCAGTGTCTATCAAGTGTTTTCAAGATAAGATAGTTCGCCTGATTGGAACCCAACGTCACGATTTACATGTTAACGGTCGCAGTATAAGAGTTCATAAAAATGTCAGAATAATAGCGTCTCGAACTGTATCAAATTACGGGTAGATCGTTTAATTCTGCTGTTGCTACACAAATGAAATTTTCCGACTCAATTTTCGTTCCCACCCCATATCAGTGCTATAGCTGTTTGTGCACCGAATATCGGAATAGTAATCTCTAGCCACCTCTGAGGGAAATAAATTTCACATAAAAATGTATTATATGATGTGAGAATTTGGCAATGTCAGATTATCGCTAAATGTCAAATACATTCTTAAATTTTAAGCAGAAATTACTAGCAGCCAGCTGATCAGTCAGTAAGCGTTTCCCGAAGTAAACTTATATTAGGAAAAGATGTATGGTTACAATTCGTAGGCTGCATTATGATAACCTACTTTTGATGGATAATGGTACTGGTATACCTGCCTAAAACAAACTAACATGAGCAGTAAAATACACTTTGAGAACGTGCTCTGTGAAAAATCAAGCAATCCAATGTCATTACTTGAGTGATGTATTGTTTTTGACAATTGTTTTAACTCAAAAAGTGCTAGAAACTACAGCTCAGCTGAATACCGTGTATCCGTACGGTATCGGTACATTCATTATGCGTTAAATCTGTAGGCCTTATCAGTTATCATGAAGTACTTCGTCGGAAAAAATATAAGCTCTGCACCTCAGATAAAAATATCCTAGCTACGCCACTGAGTCCAGTAGTGTGTTACTAATTTCTTCTTGGATGTTTTTTTATATCATGGGAAAAATCATTTAGGCCACATTGAATGAAAAATTGTTGGCAGTAGCGTAGATAAAGGGGAGGGGGGGGGGTGCGGAGCTCCCCCCCCCCCCCCCCCCCCGCCACCAAAAGTTTTGTCGGAAATTTTTTGGGACCATTTTTAGGCGAATGTATGCCTAATAACATTAAAATGCTGGCTTTGGAGATAAAAAACATGCCATTTTGGGTAAAAAAGACCAATTTTCAGTACATTTGCAGTAATCAACAGATTCTTTCTGTCTGTTTGGGTTTTTGTTGTTGTTACACTGCGCCAGCGAAAAGCTATCTACGCCACTGATTGTTGGAGGTCTGTTTTGGGTGAATATGTTGGCGACTGGTTTAGGTAAAATTGTGGAGGCCGGTTCGGGAGAAAATGTTGCGTGTTTGGACATTTTCCCCCACATTTGACCCGGGCACAGAGAACAAGCCCCATATTTATATGCGTACATTAATTATAGTGCCGATAATGATAAACCTTTTTTTATTTTAACACTGTAAATTGAGGTCAAATCAAAAGCAAAAATTTCAACAGATGCATAAATCAGTTTTATAGTTCTCTTCGGCCCGTTTCCAATTCTGACTTATTCAACAAATTTAATTTATTTTTCGCGTTGGGTGACATGGTGTCGCGGCAGATTTAAATTCCGTCATTTTTGGAGGAAAATCGTGTAATAAAATATGTAATCGAGAATTGTGAATCCAACCTTTCCGCCCTTTGACAGATAAATCATTTGTGAGTGAGTGTGAAGAGAAAAAGAAGAGGTAATTTGATTTGAATCGTTATGCGATGCGTGGATGTGATATGACCAGTCGAGGGTCCGTTCCACCCCTTCCTCGCTTCGCTCGGTAGTATACGTCTATATGTCTATATGATATTATATGACCTGTGTGACAAGTTCCAGACCCCTGTGCTTCAAACTTGGACGATAGGGTTGTGATTTAATAGTCGGAAAAAGTGTCAAATGGCAGCATACAATCTTCAACGAAAAGGCCTCTATAAACCCACATATGATATTATTGTTTTCAATGTAGCCCACAGTCATAAGCAGTGACGTCATGTCAACGGTGCCGAGGGGGGGGGGGGGGGGCAAATATTTTCGATGAAGGCCTGGGAAGTGCCATTTCCGGCAATCTGGGAGGCATTTTTGGGGACACGCTACGCGCCAACCGATGGTGGCGCTCCGCTTAGATGGTGTTACCGATCCGCCCCCCCCCCCCCCCCCGGTTTTTCCCCAGCATGACGCCCCTGGTCATAAGCTGGCCCAGAGTGAGTCGGAGTACACTTTTTAGTGAGTTTTGCAAAGTTTTCATGGAAAGAAAGTAATTAAAATACATAATTTTTAGTCATTTTTTTCTTTTAATATTTAAAATACCCAGACCCAGTTGTGAGTTCTCTTTTTAGTGAGATCCTTTTCTCAGGCATCGTTTGGCTTCATCGTTGGACCTTTATCAGTGATTATCTGCCCCACATTCATTAGCGGCCGCCTCAGGCCACTAATGACAACTGGCCTGCTAATCACAGATGACGGTCCAGCAATGGCGCCCCAACGCTCTCGAAAATCATGTTATTGTATAATTATCACATTATGGTCATCACTTATATCTTCAGTGTGATATTTTCATATATTCTATGCATGTACTGTAATCACAAATATGGACTGAGAATTATTTATTTATTTATTGATGTTTAAGGTCACATATTTATGCACAATGGCTAATCATGACCGTGACAGTTTTACGGGTGGAGGAAGCCGGAGTACCCGGAGAAAACCACCGAGCAACGACGAGCAGCTGCCAGCTCCCCAACATCGTAACTCCGCACTGCAGCACAGGCAGGGTTAGATTGGTTGAAGACATGCGTACCATCGGCGTGCAGTACGCCTTAGTACACGGCGTCATCGTGCCCCCACGCGGGCAATGGAGATGAAGTGTCTTGCCCAAGGACACAACGCGGTTGCCGCAGGTGGGATTCGAACCGAGGACCTCTCGGCTTGCAGCCTGCATCTCTACCTACTGAGCCACCGCGCTCCCTGGACTGAGAATTTCGACATCACAAACTGATCGCCAATGGGACTGCTTTTGTGACAATACTGTCAATTCAGCCCACACAATAGCATGAAGGTTTTTTTGTTGTGATTTAATGATGTTCTCACAATTTGGAATTGATTCTTTAGTCAAAATGTGTTCCATGTACTTTCTTTAAATGTTACCAACATGGATGGTTGTACGATTAAAAGGGTTTCGAATTTGCCCTACATTAAAATTCGAATGTGCCCTACTTTAAAATATACTAATCTTGTTGATTAAAACTGACAGGAGCCTCGATAAACTTGCGCTCAAATCAGGATTTTGAACTTATTTTATCAATTCCATAAACAAGAGGTTTCTCTGCCCAGATAATGCCAATACTTTCAGAGCAGATAAAAACATGATAAATATAAGGTATTACGGAACAAAATATTTTCCCATAGGCGACCATTAAAACGTTCAGGGAAAACAAAATATGATCGCATCACTTTAATTTTGGCATTCAAATATCTTGGTAAAGTATAGCCCTTCAGACAACTTTTTATGGCCCCGAAACAGGGGGTCATGCAACAAATAAGCGAGAAAAATTGACAGCAAGGGAAGTACCGGTCACTTGCACATATTTTTCAGGGAATTCCCAACAAAAACACACCAAATGTAAATTGTATTTTTTAGGTCCAAAAGTCATCAAATCACCCTCTTTTTTCTATCTGGAATATTCATCAACGATGCAAGATGTCAACAGAATGCTTCAAACGTTTATTGAAACAATTTATTTTCCCAAGGCTGTTCATTTTTAGAGATTGCATCACTTCCGAACAGGATGATATAAAAATAGGCCGATGAAATCGTCAGATGTGTACCCATACGCGCAACTAGTAGAAAGCTGTATGATGGAGGGCCACCACGGATGCTGACATTATGTACACCATACAAGGTATGGGTACATATAGAAATGGATTGGAGGAGTGTCTAATTTGATGGATAAAGGGTTAATATCTCAGGATCAAATTATCAGATTTACATAAAAAACTATACAGCACAGCACATCAGTAACCTGAATAAATATATAAAGTAACATGACAATCGGATTGATATTTTTTGAGTTATCTCATGCCAAAGGGATTGGAGGAATTTTCAATTTGAAGGATAAAGGGTTAATATCTCCGGATCAAATTATCAGATTAACACCAAAAAGTATACAGCTCAGCACATCAGTAACCTGAACACAATTATAAAGTAACTTGAGAATCCAAGCAATATTTTTCAAGTTATTGAATGCCAAAGGGATTTTTGAAATTTTCTATTTGAAGAATAAAGGGTCAATATTTCAGGATTTAATTATCAGATTTACACCAAAAACTATACAGCTTGGCACATCAGTAACCTGAACACAAATATAAAGTAACTTGACAATCCAAGCAATATTTTTCAAGTTATCGAATGCCAAAGGGATTGGAGGAATTTTCAATTTGAAGGATAAAGGGTTAATATCTCCGGATCAAATTATCAGATTAACACCAAAAAGTATACAGCTCAGCACATCAGTAACCTGAACACAATTATAAAGTAACTTGAGAATCCAAGCAATATTTTTCAAGTTATTGAATGCCAAAGGAATTTTTGAAATTTTCTATTTGAAGAATAAAGGGTCAATATTTCAGGATTTAATTATCAGATTTACACCAAAAACTATACAGCTTGGCACATCAGTAACCTGAACACAAATATAAAGTAACTTGACAATCCAAGCAATATTTTTCAAGTTATCGAATGCCAAAGGGATTGGAGGAATTTTCAATTTGAAGGATAAAGGGTTAATATCTCAGGATCAAATCATCAGATTTACACCAAAAACTATACAGCTTGGCACATCAGTAACCTGAACACAAATATAAAGTAACTAGACAATCCAAGCAATATTTTTCAAGTTATCGAATGCCAAAGGGATTGGAGGAATTTTCAATTTGAAGGATAAAGGGTTAATATCTCAGGATCAAATTATCCGATTTACACCAAAAACTATACAGCTCGGCACATCAGTAACCTAAACACAAATATAAAGTAACTTGACAATCCAAGCAATATTTTTCAAGTTATCGAATGCCAAAAGGGATTGGAGGAATTTTCAATTTGAAGGATAAAGGGTTAATATCTCAGGATTAAATTAACAGATTTACACCAAAAACTATACAGCTCGGAACATCAGTAACCTGAACACAAATATAAAGTAACTTGACAATCCAAGCAATATTGTTCAAGTTATCGAATGCCAAAGGGATTGGAGGAATTTTCAATTTGAAGGATAAAGGGTTAATATCTCAGGATCAAATTATCCGATTTACACCAAAAACTATACAGCTCGGCACATCAGTAACCTGAACATAAATATACAGCAACTTGACAATCCAAGCAATATTTTTCAAGTTTTCGAATGCCAAAGAAATGGATACAGACGCCGGATGGACAGACGGACGGACATACAGATGAACAGACAGACGGACAAAGGATGGGCGAACGATGGATGGTCACCCCGGATGCCGGCATTATGTGTACCATACATAGTATGGGTACACATAAAAATTGCTGACACTACTCATTAATCAATGTTGAAATGAAAAATTAATGGCCAGAATCAATCTTCAACTATAATGCCAAACAAAATTCAATCTTAAATCGCTGAATGTGTTAAACCTTGTATATTTTGTTCCAACAGGATGCTCATGTTTTCATTTGTCCCCAAAGGGAAATGCATTAAAACATTCTGTAAACAAAAGTGACAGTGAAATGTCAAAGTGCAATATTAAAGTTTTGCTGTTTGTGTCCTTGTGTTTGATGATTATATATGATATAAGCCACAACACAACTCTGAGACATGAGCAATAATTGTACCAAGTGTATGAAAAAAGATGTGTCAATCATACATCGTACAACCTGGACAAGAATTGTATTCAAGAATCCAAGTGTTACTGCTTGTGAACTTGACCTCTAGGATGTGATAGTCGGTCAAGGGGCCATGACCCAATGTAGGTTATGGCAACAATTATGTGATGAACAAGATCTGTCAAAACAATTCAATTATACAGACCAAACAAGGGCTGTATAAAATATTGACGTTTTGCAGTCCGTGACCTTGATCTTTACGATAAGACCTTGGAATAAATAAAATAACAACACAACTTTGAGCCATGAGCAAAAATCTTGTGATAATATATATTGTTACAGAGTTTTGTCGACAAGAGGACCCATGGGCCTGAATCGCTCGCCTTGAACATAACCCGATATAAATAGAGTCTAAACAAAGTCCAAGAATGAATCTACATTAAGTAATCAATCTCTATAGGATCCATTGTCAATCATTCAGCCCCTCAGGAGTGACTAAAATAGGCCAAGCATCATGCCTTTTCTTCAGTTGATCATAATGTAAAAAGTGGAGATCCATTATGAAGCCTCTTGATACAACCTATGTGGATTAATCTTAGTTACACACCAAATATGAAAGGATTCTGACTAGTGAATCAGAAGAAGATTTGAAATTCTCTCATACTGCACTAAGTTAAAATTCGGGTTCCCATTGGGAGCCCATATATTAACCCAGGCACTCGATTTGAACAAACTTGAATCTGCCCCACCCCCTTCCCCCGAACGAGATGTTGTATACCAAATATGAAAGCATTCCGACTGGTGGATCTGAAGCAGAAGGTTTTTTAAAGAAATTTGCTGATATTACACCCCACCCCACCCCCCTCCCACCCAAACGAGATGTTGTATACCAAATATGAAAGCATCCCGACAAGTGGATCTGAAGCAGAAGATTTTTTTAAGACATTTGCTGATATTGCACTAAGTTAAAATTCGGGTTCCCTTAGGGAGAGGGAGACCAAATATTAACTCAAGAACTCGGTTTGAACAAAGATGAATCTGCCCCCTCCCTACACCCCCTACAGATGTTGTATACCAAATATGAAAGCACTCTGACTGGTGGATCTGAAGTAGAAAGTTTTTAAAGAAACTTCCTAAAATTGTACTAAGTTATAATTTGGACTCCCATAGTGAGCCCAAATATTAACCTAGGGACCTGATTTGAATGAACTTGAATCTGACCGGACTGACACCCCTAAAATGTTGTATACCAAATATGAAAGCATTCTGACTGGTTTAATCTTAAGATTTTTAGAAAGAAATTCCCTCTTATCGCACTAAGTTAAAATTCGGGTTCCAACAGGGAGCCCCCAAATTAACCCAGTCACTCGATTTGAACAAAATTGAATCTGACCCCCCCCCCCCCCCCCCAACCAACCCCCGAGATGTTGTACACCAAATATGAAACATTTTGACTGATGGATCTGAAGACGTAGATTTTAAAAAATTATCCCCCATATTGCACCAAGTTAAAATTTGGGCTTCCATGGGAAGCCCAAATATTAATGTAGGTACTTGGTTTGAACAATCTTGAATCTGACAATGATGTATGCCAAACATTAAAATATTCTAACTGGTGGTTCTGAATAAGGTTTTTAAAGATTATTCCCCATCCTGCCCTAAGTTAAAAATTCGGGCTCCTGTATTGAATCCGAATATGAACCAAGGAACTTCATTTTAACAAACTTGTGTCAGACCCTCCCCCCACCCCCACCCCCTATGGATGCTGTATACCAAATATCAAAAGATTGTGACCACTGGTTCTGGAGAAAAATGGGGACATGAAATTTTTTTGCAAGACTTATGACCCAATAATACCACATACCGAATTTGGTTCAAATCGAACCATCAGTTCAGAAAATAGAAATTTTTGGTGTGTGTGTGGGGGGGGGGGGGGGGGGGGGTGGGGGGGAGGGGTGGGGAGCAAAAATCTTGACCCTCCTATTACAAAGGCAAATATTGCTCCACAAACTTTGTTTGAACAAACTTGATTCTACACCTTAAAAGGAAGCTCCATACCAAATATCAAGTCATGGCACCCACTGTTTAAAGTATTTTGGAGCATCCCCCCCCCCCCCCCCCCCCCCCGCCCCAATGGGACTGGGCATGTTAGTTTAACAAAAATACAATGTCTCTTGGGGACCATCACTCACACAAACTTTCACTTGAATTGGCCCAGTGGTTTTGGAGGAGAAGTCCAAAACATAGTGTTGATGGATGCCGGACTGAGAGCGATTATATAAGTTCAGCTCGACTTTGTCATGATGAGATAAAAAATATTCAGTGGTTTAGTTATGGCCCAGACAAGGGCCGTATAACAATCTCAAAATTTTGCGGTCTGTGATCTGTCAACCATACCAAGTTATATGGACCAGACAAAGGTGGCAGTGACATGTCAAAGTTTTTCAAACTGCCACTAGAACATACGGCCTGTGACCTTGACCTTAAGGGGCACATACCATGTTATAATTCACGACACACTGCCTTTTGATAATACATAAAGTTTGGTAAAAAAATATTCAGTGGTTAATAAGTTGTGGCCCGGACAAACAAAATGTCGATGACAGACAACGGAAAAATCACTGCCAGAAAAGCTTCGCTGACACTTGTCATACTGAGCAAAAATAGGAATACATCATAATCTTCTGTTTATTGCAAGGTTTGAATTGAATCCATTGCAACATGCTCCTCCATATAAGGTTTTCCACCGTTGTGAATTAATGTTAAATGTTGATCACGATTACTTTTTCTTGTGAAGCATTTCTGACAAATTTCACACTGAAATGGTTTCTCTCCTGTATGCATTTTCAAATGTCGAGTGAGATGTTGCTTGCGAGTAAAAGACTTTTGACAAATGTCACACTGAAATGGATTCTCCCCTGTATGCTTCATGATATGTCGAATGAGATATGGCTCCAAATTAAAAGACTCATAACAAATGTGGCACTGGAACGGTTTTGTGTGTGTTTTTAGATGGACAGTAAGAACTGACTTAAAGGCAAAAGACTTGTTACAAATGTCACACTGGAAAGGTTTCTCACCTGTATGAATCTTTACATGCTCATTGAGAACTGACTTGTAACCAAAGGATTTGTTACAAAGTTCACACTGAAAAGGTCTTTCTCCCGAATGAATTTTCCGATGTCCAATGAGAACAGACTTGTAGGCAAAAGACTTGTTACAAATTTCACACTGGTATGGTTTCTCACCTGTATGTTTCATGATATGTCGAGTGAGATAAGGCTTTGAAATGAAAGACTCCTGACAAATGTCACACTGGAAAGGTTTTTCTTCTGCATGAGTTTTTAAATGTGCATTTAGAACTGATTTGCACGCAAAAGACTTGTTACAAACGTCACACTGGAATGGTTTTTCACCTGTATGTTTCATGATATGTCGAGTTAGATGAGGTTTTAAAGTAAAAGACTTGTGACAGATATCACACTGGAAAGGTTTTGTATGAGTATTTAGATGTTCATTGAGTCTGCACTTGAAGGCAAAAGCTTTCTTACAAATGTCGCACTGGAATGGTTTTTCACCTGTATGTTTCATGGTATGTCGAGTGAGATATTGCTTTGAAATAAAAGACTCATGACAGATGTGACACTGAAAAGGTTTTTCCCCTGTGTGAAGTTTTAGATGTCCAGTGAGAACTGACTTGAAAGTAAAAGCCTTGTCGCAAATGTGACATTGAAATGGTTTCTCGCCTGTATGCTTCATGATATGCCTAGTGAGATAAAGTTTTGAAGTGAAAGACTCATGACAAATATAACACTGGAAAGGTTTTGTATGAGTGTTCAGATGTTCGGTCAGATTTGACTTGAAGGCAAACGACTTGTTACAAATGTCACACTGAAATGGTTTCTCTCCAGTGTGCATTATGAGATGAGCAGTTAGCCCTGCCTTACTGGTTAAAGATTTTTGACAAATGTTACAGTGGAACGGCACATCATCATTATGAGACATGATATGAAAATTAAGAGCCTTCTTGGAATTGAGAGACGTACCACAAATGCCACTATGAAATAGTTTTTCATCACAGTCATTCTTTTTGTGTTCAGAGAGATAAGACTTTGTATTATAAGATTCATGACAAACATCACACTGGAATGGTTTTTCACCTGTGTGAATCATCAGGTGACAATTAAGAACTTTTTGACAAATGTCACACTAAAAGGCTTTTCCCCTAAATGAGTTTGAAGATGTACAATGAGACTCTATTTATTGGTATAGAACTTATGGTAAACTTCATACTGGAATAGTTTCTCACCAGTGTGAGCTAATAAATGTTGAGTGAGAAGTACTTTCTGTTTAAAAACATTTGTTACGATTATGATGAAATATCACAGTGGTGTGATTCAACAACAATATCAGTTATATATTCAGATCATGATGACATGCTAGGAGACACCTGCAACAAATATAACTCTGAAGTGGCTTTGATAAGCTGATAAAGGCTGGGTGAAGTGTTTTCCACATGTATAGATGAGTAGACATTGAGCAATGTTCTCCTTCAAGTTTTATTAACAGTGATCTGCACGATGAACATATTCATGAAAACCACCAGTCTACAGATTTTTTTTACTTAAGCCATGAGGGTTCGAAAATATTTATTTTCCAAGAAATGCAAGTTAAAAAATATTCTGTGTTCAAACATGAAATTGGATTGAGAAAATATTAAAACTTCTCACTATAAATACTTTGTTGCAAATGACTTTTCATTAAAAGGTCAACAAAGGCAGAAACAAGATGTTTATATTAGTTGAATTCATGGACAACTATTCCTTCTCAATGGAAACAGATGCTCATTTTTTACTCAACATGTAGTAATGTAGACCTCCGTAAAACTGTAAATCAGCAAGCAGAATAAACTTGACAGCAAGAGTAGGTTTTTTTAACTACTTTCCAGCTTCATTCCAATAACTCTGAAAATAAATGAAATTAAAACAATAATTGACATTATCTTATTAAATGGCACTGTGCTAAACAATAAGATACATGTATATCTTTTCAGACAAACGTGTTTACGAATATTTCATAGTGGATTTTGTCCACAGAGACTATTAAATATTCGTCCCTTTTCTAATGGGATCTTTGCATGTCGAATTTTGGTAATCCTATTCAGTCATATTCAAATACAGTTTTTGAAGTATTCACATATACATGTGTTCAGTACAGTAATTACCACAGTAATTACTGTACTCATAGAATTTTATGAATACACATGTTCGTATTTTTGTTCGTATTTGTATTCAAAATATATATACAACTTAGTTTTGAACATAAAACTGTCAAAAGAAACCCACCACAAAGCATAAGCGGTAGAAAACTAAAATTGTTTCTACTGTTGGTGACTTACTATTGTGTTTGTGTTTCCCACATTTTATTGGGGCCACTGCCACTGGGCATCCTCCATGGAAACAGTAAGACAGTTTTTCTGCAATCTGTTTTGGTCCAATGCACTGAGTAACTTCCAGGAATTTGCACCGAAAAAACTTTCACACAAAATCTTCATTAATTTGAGTTACTACTCTTACCTGCCCAATATAATGTGATGGCTAAATAATGGTGATGGTCTGGTTATTTGATTGGAAATGATAATAGTAAGTAAGTAAGTAAGTAAGTAAGTAAGTAAGTAAGTAAGTATATCTTTATTTTTGTGACATGTGCTAAGATTTACATAGGTTAAAAAACAAAAATGTACATGTTTAAAGCACCCGGCCCTTTGGACCTATATGTCACACAGAATTTACTGGGTGTATTTACTGTGCCTCTGTTGCTCACCCTCCTCTCATTCTCTATTTTCTCTACCTTTCATATAACCTTTCACGCTCACATACATACATCCATACTCACCCATGCGCGCAATACACCCACGCATCCTCACGTACACCCTCAAACACATTTCCATACGTATACGTACCTCGTCGCCCTGGAACCATCATGTCCCAGGTGCACTTTATAATAGAGTGAATCTAGGACAAAATGGCTCCAAGGCAGTGACATACCCACACAAGCGTCACTCCTGGTCATAAACATAGTATCCAGACCTCAAACACAATCCTCATCAGGCTATCGCACTTACACACCTGAACACATCAACACATGACCATACACCCTTTTTCAATTCCACAAGCACATACTCAGGCATACCTGGTGTTTAAGTAGGGAGTGATCGACTTTAACAGCTGACAGTAAATTAATACCTACAAATACAAGCTATAGGAAGATGCATTACGTAGTGAATATTATATAGCTCCAGTGGCTATGGTAATACTACTTATTCCAATTTGAACGGTCCACCAAAGCACATATACCTCATGGTCGTTGGGAAATCCACCAATAACCCAAATTATTTATTTATTGATATTTAAGGTCACACAATTCTACGCAAAAAAGACTAAACATGACCACAAAACTATTTTTGCAATATCACCACTTCACCCAAACACATACGCCCCATATCCATGGCCATTATGTTGTTCGATAATAATCCGGGTTATTTATCTATTTATTGGTATTTAAGGCCCGGAATATATTAATCCTATGCTACCAACACAAGGGGTCTGTCTACCACAGGTGACAATCACTGCTTCATTTACCGGGATCTACTGGAGAGACCAACCAAAATCTTACTTACTAGCGGGGGAGGAATTCGCTAGAATTGTGCACTTGGTGATACCTTCCTGAAATTTGGCATGATGTAAGGGTAGGCATCAGAGATTTCAAAATCGATCGGCTACAAGTTGGCACCATCCTCTAGCCACCACTAGCAGCGAAATCCAAAATGGCCGCCAAGCGGATCGAAAAAAAGCTATTTTCGCCGATCGCACAACTGAAGCTCCAAACCTAACACCATACATGTGCTGTAATTGATGTGAATGATGGAGTGAAGCCCTTGGAACAAGTTGGGGGGAAGATTAATGGATAATGGGATCAGAATTTCCGTCGATGTGTGCGTCTGTGTGTCTGACTGTCAGTATGATCGTCCGTCCGTAGATAAATTAGTGTTGAATGTTTCTCGGGAATGCAATGGTCAAATGAACATGGTATGAGAGATTCCTGTCAACACATGAACAAGGGTACTCGATAGTATGCAGCAGTGGGGATACTTGGACATTTGATAATCCAATTAAAGTGACAGTCTATTCTCAACTTCCGGCATTTTCGATAGATTTATTTTCTAAGAAAATAAAACTATCAAATTTCTAGAGGAGTTCTGGTTCAATCTCAACACCATAGCGACACGTCTGCCAGCAAGGGCAGTGCTGGAATGAACTCGGGATGCATTAGTTCCCGTTGTTAATTATACAATGTTATCTTGCCAGTATAGAACATTGGCAAAATGGGACTAGAAGGGGTGAGTGTATGTTTGCAGTCATTCGAGGTACAGGAATATTTTTTGACTACAAGTAGTATTCTTCATTTTCGGCCAGTTAAGATGTGGTGTGTTCCAAGTCAGGATTAATGTTGCCGACACTTAATGCCCATCCCTCATGGTATGCTACTTTACCAGGGATATAGAGATATAGCCACCACTGGGAGCCAAAACATGACCTTTGATGTCGATGAGTGGTCGAAATGTTTTAGCGAATAACTTATCGAAATATGATCCGGTATGGCAATTTGATACCTTACGTTAGATTTATTAGATCAACTCAGGTATGGATTCATTGAGACATGAGTGCGCTACAAGATGAAGGATTTCCAAGTTGATTTGCTATGGAGTAGGAACTGACTAGTCACATGTGGCCTATGGCCAGAGAAAGACAAGGATACCATAGATGAACACACGGGTGAACGAAGGTATCAACTGTTGTACAGAGGCAAAATAGTTGGGGATATTGTATCATGCTATGCATGAATTAACACCGTCTTGTGCAGTAAATAACAGACTATTTTCCGAAATCTAAAACTGTATTCCTATACCCCGGACAATGTAGCAAGCCACATGGGATGAACATTTGTTAGCAAAATCAACTCAACTAGAAACATGACATGTGTTAACTGGCCGAAAATGGAAAAAAAAATACCAGAATAGGAGATGACTGGTCCTAACATGACAGTATACTACTCAATATTGTTACAACAGCCACCTTCACACTTACACAAAGGTGTGCACCTTAATCCAGCTTTCAAGCATTTGCAATTGCCCTTGCAGGCCTTGGCACAACTACAGTGGAGCATCAGTGCACATGCAGCACTTGCGTCTCCTAGGTGAGTCCAAAATGGGACCAGAATATTGAGACGTGGATTCCACTCCCATCCGTACTGTGATGGGTCTGGCACACATAAGTGTTTCTGCAGAGCACGATGCCAAATGAAAGATGACACAAGAATTACCCTTTTTACATGTTGATACAGAGCTGCTTTGGTGGGCGGGATGTTTTCCATAGACTTAAGGCCATGTGTGAACATATGCCGTCTCGCATCATTGACACGTGTACTGACACAACTGTTACTGTACATCTGTATGGTGAGTTTTTCGATATGCTGCATATGAGGGGAATCCTCTGAAAAGACTTGCGGATTCTCAGTCAATTCTATCATCATTTCAGTTGATGCGGGAAAATTCATCCATGCATTCCATCCTGTCTTCTTCGCAATGCCGAGCATGCTGGATGTTACATCACAACCTGTGAAGGCGTGGAAGAAAGTCAGGGCCTTACAGTAATCAGGTCCAAGTTGTGAAGCTATCTCATGAATTGGCATATCTTTATATGCCTTTCCAATTCCAAACCCAATCCACAGCTCATTGAGTCCAAGGTCACGGAATGTTGCGAAATGGTGCAAAGACAGAATGACGACATCAGAATCAACCGTGCGAAGAAAAGCTATTTTGTGACCTTGTGAGACTGCATGGTTGAGATGAAGCATCATGCGCGTGTCTGCTTCCTCGTGGTTCGATGGAGATATGTCACATAAGCTAACATCCTTATTGCATAGTACATATTCTCCTGATGTCGTTAACAACTGGTACTCGGATGTTGATGTTAATTTCAGCAGTTCAGCAGACAGGAACTTGAAAAATTCGTCTTTATTCTCACTAACTTTCAAGAATGCCTGCCAATTCTTCCCTTTAGGTAAAGGGACGTTCTCGGACACCCGTATCAACCTAACTGCTGTCTCACCGAGGCGTTTTGCTCGCGTCTGATTCTTCAAACTGCCTTCGGGGTAACAGTCATAGATCGCATCAACCCTTGTGGTGTTCGTGTTAATCAGAGATTCGATGTATGGCAATAATTGCAATCGAGCATATTCTCCAAACAGATCCGCTTTCTGTGGTTTGATTACATGGACTACAGCAGGCATATCCAAGATGACAACTGAAGCTTGTCTAGCTGCTGAATTCTTCCCTTGTGCAGGAATAGCTGGTAAACAATTGAGAATTTGAGATTTTGTCCCACTCCGTAGCTTACCTCTATCGGATAATGCTGGCGGATCACGTGCATTCTCGTGCATGAAAAACTCATCCATGTTTGAATCAGGCCGGGCTTGCAGTGAAACGAACATCTGGGTAACTATTGCGGCAGTTGCTTTACTTGACATGAGTTTGTCTCGGCCTTTGTCCAGGTTGGCTGGGGGTGGGTTAAGGAAGGTATATATATTTGCCTTGGGAATAACATCATTCAGGGGTACGGTGCATTCCACAAGCCTTTCCTTCAAGAAAGTGGAATATAAATGCTTGCCCCTTTCGGGTAATGACCGTAAACTCTTACTAACTTCGGGGTCCATATATTCACCAGTATCTAATGTCACCAGCTGACCACTAGTTTCATCATAAGGGTTGATAATGAGTTCCTGATTCACCAGATCGAGGAGAGATTTCAATTGATTCAGAAATTTTTTCTGCTCTGATACCGAACTTTCCGGGTGTTCCGTGTTATCTGATGATGTTGTGTGGAAACTTGCATATTCATACTCATCTATAACACGCAGAACTTCTGACCTTGAAAGCTCAATAACGACTTTCTCTTCAGCCTGGCCATAGAGACCTTTTGGACCACTGTCTTCTTTGAGTAGTTGGATACTATGTTCTTGGCTCTGATCTAAACCCATCATACTGAACTTCCTCTCACTACGCTGGACCACAAAATGGCCTTCCATGAATTTGTTGTGGATTGAAGGATGCCGCCTGGGTAGCTGAGACATGTCTCTCAGAAATACGGGGACCCACCGACAATAATTTGTATGTCCTAGGGCAAAAAAGTAACTGCACAACTCATCGATAGAACACAGTGTACCAGGCCAGTTACCGATTCGTTGGTTCCGAACGAATTGACAGCTTGTCAAGAGAAAGTTCCGAACGATTTCACCCCAATAGCGCGCAGTTGGAGATTGTGAAAGAATCCTCTGTTCCCACATTTCAAATGACTCATGGGGCCCAGTCTGCTGACAGTAAATCTCATAAGCATTCTTTCTGAGGATCTCAAGCCAAGCTAGAGTGAGAAGATATGCCTGTCGCGTCCTCTTGACATGTTTCCCACCAAGTAGGGATGATGCTACACCGGGTGTGAATATCTTTGCGAGGTGAAACATTCGCTCCCAACCAGAACCACCCATAAGCTTACCACCAGCTTCTTGGGTGCACATTTCAAGATGCAGGAATCCAATCATACACACCATTCGATCCTCACCTATCTCCTCTGGGAACAGCCATTGACATTTTTTCTGCCTGGCATACAACGGACAGTCACCTTCAATGACAGGTATCTGGCCGGGGTTTACGAAAGCAGTAGCTTCCCTGACCACATACATAGCATGCTTCTGCATACTGAGTGAGTCCGCTTTCTGCTCACTGAAAACAGGGAATACCCCAATAACTGCACGAGGTTTGACATTGTCTTGATCTTCATGTTTTGAAAAGAAGCCTGAAAAGGTCACAGGGACTTCATCAAGCTGCCAGCTGCCATCAACCTTCCCTTTATTGCTGATCTGTGACACATGAGACAACCAGTCATTCTCTCCCACGTTCAAATCTGCATATTCATTGGGCCGTACATTACATTCATCTGGAGATTCAAGCCTGATGTCCCCACCAAAGTCTTCAACGAAAGGAACAAATGCATAGTCGTCTGGGAGTTCAATTTGTGTGTCTTCTGGAACATCTAAACTCAGTGGTGGGGGATCAGTACCCACATTGTCCCTGCTCAGTTGACCAATGAGTGTGATGGACGTACCATGCATATCAGATCTACCAGATACATCAATGTTATCAGTGGTTCCTATCGAGAAAACGTTACGTTTGCAGTTAGCTGGGACTACAACACCTTCGTTCTTGAACCGCAGTGAAACAGCTCTCGCGAAACTCCTGCGAACATCCATTACGCGATCATAAGAGACAGAGAGTCCCATTTGATGAAAATCTCTGATAAGATTTTTCATACGATCATGGGCATGCAACTTCAAACCCACATAAAGAGGCATTGGAGTTTCTCTGTCACGTCTCTGGTGAACATTTTGTGCATGTTCGGAGCGTTTCGCTGAATTGCTGATCAACATCTGTGAAATAGTACAAGCCACTCGAGTCTTGGCATTAACAGTCTCATCATCGCCTAAGTTCTGTATACTACATGTGCCCTCAAGTAGAACTCTAAGAAGAGTCAGGAGTGAGTTGGGTACAGGCTCGCTCAAGCAATAAGATGAAAATGATCCCGTGAAAGGAGCTTGAGATATGAGTATGTGTTTACGCAGAAGAAGACCCACATCAACTATCTTTTTTGCCTCTTCCTCAGACACTATACGAGTTAAAGATTCGGACAACAAGGAGCCAACTCGAAACCTACTTGAAATAAACACATCTCTACCCTGTGTGAAGGCGTCCCAGCCATCGCCCAATTTCTGCAACAAATGTTCTTTGAATCGAGTGGAATGTATTTCTTCACTAAGCCAATCAGAACCGACTTGCTTCAACCTCCGACTGTACAGATTCTTGAGATCGACAAGCTTCATCGCGGAATCGTTGTGTTCAACAAATGTTATGAGCTCTGCCATAACGAGAGGGTCATAGGGCAGGCCTGACGCGGAATGTTCGGCGTTCTTCGACTTTTTAGATTTAGCCGCTCGTGCTTCATT
Source organism: Pictodentalium vernedei (assembly GCA_031216915.1). NCBI lineage: Eukaryota > Metazoa > Mollusca > Scaphopoda > Dentaliida > Dentaliidae > Pictodentalium > Pictodentalium vernedei. The sequence continues at coordinate 726,729,652 of CM062297.1, read as the reverse complement.
GGCAAGCTTACAATAACAGGTTTTGTGATAGTAAAGATCACTAGCAGCGGAATCAAATGCTGCATTGACCCGAGAAAAAACAACCCAGTTCTCGGCTTCCTTTGCCATAATTTTGAGTTTATTGTTATCAGACATTGATCTGCAAATAGGCTCACTGCTGTCACCTTCGCGTTTGTGACAATAAACACACTGGGGCAGTTTCCTGTCACAGCCAGATTCAAAACTTGTCCGTGTTCTTTTAGGACTCAGCGTGGAGCAGGATGCCACTGCCTCATTTCGCTCTCGCTTGTGTAGCACGCGCTGTACGATGTGAGTCCGAATACTGTCACGGCATGTCTTATGATATATTGCCTTATTCGTCAACAGTGACATCGACATACACTCATCACTCTCTCTCATCAAACAATCAATGGTCAAATTATATGGAAGCTCAACGCCATTATCTAGGAAGCGCGTTATGTCTTCCTCAATAGCTTTATAGGCGTCATGAAAACGAGATTCTCTATACGGACGCATCAATTTCTTGGAACTGTCTTGCTGGCAAAAGCAACAACGTTCCCAGTCAGTACTAGTCCGTACACGAAGAGGATTCTCACTCATTCTGTGAATGATTTTTGTGAACAATCGCGTTCTCGAATTAATTTCGACAGACAAATCAGAATTGCTTGCGGAATTACGCCAAACAAGAGATTGTATGGCAAAGAGACTGCTTCATAAAGAGCGTTGTTTCTCCGGGATCAGCGTCATTCAGGTTTGCCTGAATGACGCTGATCCCGGAGAAACAACGCTCTTTTCAAGTTCCAAGAAATTGATGCGTCCGTATAGAGAATCTCGTTTTATTCTACATCATCTCCCACGTCTGTTTCCAACACGTGCGTGGATCAGAGTTCACTTTCGCGCCCTTACAATCGGATGTATAGTCGGTAGACCGTCGAAAAGGAGGTTCCCTTCAGCCGCTGGCGGCCATTTTGGATTGTGCCGCTACTGGTCGCCACCGGTCGGTGTCAACTTGTAGCCGATCGTTTTTGAGAACCTCATAGCCTACACTAACAGTGTGCCAAATTTCAAGAAGGTATCACCAAGTGCACAATTCACCTGTATGTGACGAATTCCTCCCCCGCTATACCTCTGAATAGCATGGTGCACTTATTTCACAATGATTAATGATGATGACATTTTTCCTCTATTCCTCAGTGTAAAATAATAGTGATTGCTTGTCTTTTGTCTCCCAAATTAATAATGGTGGTGAAACTATTATTAGAGAGCTAAGAGTAAATGGGCTTGTTCGATATAAGCGTTTTCTATTTTATTCTTTTTGGTGAATTGTGTTAGAGACATATTACACTCAATACTGCTCACAAATTGACAAAAGAAGTTATCACAAAGCACTGGTGATAGTATACTTAACCCTTTACCTAACATGAAAAGCAGACGACACTTGCAAAAAAAAATCTTGAATGACTAATTTTTTTCATTAATTGGCGATTTTTGAGAATAGCGCTGGCCGGTTTTGGCCGTTACGTTGGGTAAAGGGTTAACCTGTCTCAATTTGGTGATTTACTATTGTCTATCATTTTATTCTGCATTTTATTAGGGGCTATTGCCACTAGCGTTTTAGCAACCTCCATCAGAATTATAGCAAACCAACTTTCAATTTCAACCAATTAAAATTTCAATTCATTGGAGTTAAATGTTAAATACACGTATTTCCACTTCCCTTTTTTGAGAATTGTGTCACCGTGAAGAGCAATGTCATTTGATGTTAGTCATGAAATTGACGAAGGAACACAACACAAAATAAAACTAGTAGAATATTTGACCTTTTTTTGCATTTACTAGTAGAGTTTGCCATTGATTAGTTGTTTTCCTACAATTTGTTGGGTGTCACTGCTACTGAAAATCATCCAGGAGACTGCAGCAAAATAATTTCCCCCAAATACTCTCAAACCATTTTTTACACAATATGTCCTGTTATTTCACATATTACATGTACATGTCCCGATATTAATTTCTCTATTTTATACAGTGTCCCAAAGATTTAGAGAAGGGCATTTATCTGATGGTGGTTATGGAACTGGTGAAGAAATCCAAAGACTAGATGAAGAATAGCACCCTTGTCTCTGCACATGGAGGGGAACCATTGATTATTGTCTTCCAGCAGCATAGAGGAGGCCACTGAAAAACTTCAGGAGATTGCAGCAAAACAACTGCCAGGCAAAACTCTCGACAATTTAAACAAGAGGCCCCAAAGGGCCTGAGGGCGCTCACCTGACATGGTAGCCTAAATATCAACCCAGAGAATTGATTTCAACAAGTTGCATCTGCTCCTCCTAAGAAAAGCTTATACCAAATATCCAAAGATTCTGACCAGTGGATCTAAAAAAAAAAGAAGATTTTTAAAGAATATTCCTCATATTGAACTAAGTTATAATTCAGGCTGCCCAAAAATGAACCCAGGGACTTGGCTTTAACAAACTTGAATCTCACCCCCCTAAGGATGCTGCACACCAAATATCAAAACATTCCGACTGCTGGATCTAAAGAAGAAGATTTTTAAAGAAAATTCCTCATTTTGAACTAAGTTACAATTCAAGCTCCCACAGCGAGTCCAAATATGGACCTAGGGACATGGCTTGAACAAACTTGAATCTCACCCCCTAAGGGTTGCTGCATACCAAATATCAAAACATTCCGACTGATGGATCTGAAGAAGATTTTTAAAGAAAATTCCTCATTTTGAACTAAGTTATCATTCGGGCTCCCACAGTGAGTCCAAATATGGAACTAGGGACATGGCTTGAACAAACTTAAATCTCACCCCCTTAAAGATGCTGCATACCAAATATCAAAACATTCCGACTGCTGGATCTGGAGAAGAAGATTTTTAAAGAAAATTCCTCATTTTGAACTAAGTTATAATTCGGGCTACCACAGTGAGCCCAAATATGAACCCAGGGACTTGGCTTGAACAAACTTGAATCCCCCCCCCCCCCCCTCCCCCCAATATCAGAAGATTCTGCCTGCTGGATCTTGAGAAGAAGATTTTCAAAGAAATTTGCCTGAAATGCACTAAGTTCGAATTTGGGCTTCTATAGTGAGCCCAAATATGAATCCAGGGGGCTGATTTGAACAAACTTGAATCAGATCCACCCCACAATGTTGCATACCAAATATGAAAAGATTCTGCCTGCTGGATCTGGAGAAGAAGATTTTTGCCTGAAATGCACTAAGTTCGAATGCAAGCTTCTGTAGTGAACCCAAATATGAATCTAAGGAGCCGATTTGAACAAATTTGAATCAGATCCACCCCACAATGTTGCATACCAAATATCAAAGGATTCTGCCTGCTGGATCTGGAGAAGAAGATTTTTTAAGAAATTTGCCTGAAATGCACTAAGTTCAAATTTGGGCTCCTATACTGAGCCCAAATATGAATCTAGGGAGCCGATTTGAACAAATTTGCATCAGATCCATCCCACAATGTTGCATATCAAATATCAAAAGATTCTGCCTGCTGGATCTTGAGAAGAAGATTTTCAAAGAAATTTGCCTGAAATGCACTAAGTTCGAATTTGGGCTTCTATAGTGAGCCCAAATATGAATCCAGGGGGCCGATTTGAACAAACTTGAATCAGATCCACCCCACAATGTTGCATACCAAATATGAAAAGATTCTGCCTGCTGGATCTGGAGAAGAAGATTTTTTTAAAGAAATTTGCCTGAAATGCACTAAGTTCGAATTCAAGCTTCTATAGTGAACCCAAATATGAATCCAAGGAGCCGATTTGAACAAATTTGAATCAGATCCACCCCACAATGTTGCATACCAAATATCAAAGGATTCTGCCTGCTGGATCTGGAGAAGAAGATTTTTTAAGAAATTTGCCTGAAATGCACTAAGTTCAAATTTGGGCTCCTATACTGAGCCCAAATATGAATCTAGGGAGCCGATTTGAACAAATTTGCATCAGATCCATCCACAATGTTGCATACCAAATATCAAAAGATTCTGCCTGCTGGATCTGGAGAAGAAGATTTTTTAAGAAATTTGCCTGAAATGCACTAAGTTCAAATTTGGGCTCCTATACTGAGCCCAAATATAAACCCAGGAGGCCGATTTGAACGAAATTGAATCAGATCCACCTCACAATGTTGCTTACCAAATATGAAAAGATTCTGCCCGCTGGATCTGGAGAAGAAGATTTTTTAAGAAATTTGCCTGAAATGCACTAAGTTCGAATTCGAGCTTCTATAGTGAGCCCAAATATGAATCCAGGGGGCCGATTTCAACAAACTTGAATCAGATCCACCCCGCAATGTTGCATACCAAATATGAAAAGATTCTGCCTGCTGGATCTGGAGAAGAAGATTTTTTAAGAAATTTGCCCGAAATGCACTAAGTTCGAATTCGAGCTTCTATAGTGAGCCCAAATATGAATCTAGGGAGCCAATTTGAACAAACTTGAATCAGATCCACCCCACAATGTTGCATACCAAATATGAAAAGATTCTGCCTGCTGGATCTGGAGAAGAAGATTTTAAAAAAAATTTGCCTGAAATGCACTAAGTTCGAATTCGAGCTCCTATACTGAGCCCAAATATAAACCCAGGGGGCCGATTTGAACAAACTTGAATCAGATCCACCCCACAATGTTGCTTACCAAATATGAAAAGATTCTGCCTGCTGGATCTGGAGAAGAAGATTTTTTAAGAAATTTGCCTGAAATGCACTAAGTTCGAAATCGGGCTCCTATACTGAGCCCAAATATGAACCCAGGGGGCCGATTTCAACAAACTTGAATCAGATCCACCCTACAATGTTGCATACCAAATATCAAAAGATTTTGCCTGCTGGATCTGGAGAAGAAGATTTTTTAATGTTTTTCCCACTGCCTACAGTGTTAAAAAGTGCTGACTCAGCACTTTTTCAAAGTCCTGAAAAAAGTACCTTGTGATCAAACCGATAGGGAACCATCCCACAATGTTGCTTACCAAATATGAAAAGATTCTGCCTGCTGGATCTGGAGAAGAAGACTTTTTAAGAAATTTGCCTGAAATGCACTAAGTTCGAATTCGAGCTTCTATAGTTAGCCCAAATATGAATCCAGGGGGCCGATTTGAACAAACTTGAATCAGATCCACCCCACAATGTTGCATACCAAATATGAAAAGATTCTGCCTGCTGGATCTGGAGAAGAAGATTTTTTAAGAAATTTGCCCGAAATGCACTAAGTTCGAATTCGAGCTTCTAAAGTGAGCCCAAATATGAATCTAGGGAGCCGATTTGAACAAACTTGAATCAGATCCACCCCACAATGTTGTATACCAAATATCAAAAGATTCTGCCTGCTGGATCTGGAGAAGAAGATTTTTTAAGAAATTTGCCTGAAATGCACTAAGTTCGAAATCGGGCTCCTATACTGAGCCCAAATATGAACCCAGGGGTCCGATTTCAACAAACTTGAATCAGATCCACCCTACAATGTTGCATACCAAATATCAAAAGATTTTGCCTGCTGGATCTGGAGAAGAAGATTTTTTAATGTTTTTCCCATTGCCTACAGTGTTAAAAAGTGCTGACTCAGCACTTTTTCAAAGTCCTGAAAAAAGTACCTTGTGATCAAACCGATAGGGATTTTTTTTAACCATTCTATTCTACTGGATAAAAGTAAGCTCTAAACAAAATAAGAATTCTCTGTGCCGTGTAGTTTTGGAGATATGGCAGTTTTAAGGTTTTTCCTTTTTTTAGCTCCCGAGGTTCCCACGGGGCAATGAGAAAATTTTTTTTTGCATCAATCAACTACTTATGACCCATTATCATCTCATATCAAATTTGGTTCAAATCGACCTCACGGTTCAGAAAATAGAAATTTTAGGTGTGGCCAAAATTTTTGCCCCTCCCATAACGAAGGCAAATAATGCCCGACAAACTTCTCTTGAACAAACTTGATTCTAAACCTCAAAAGGACTCTGTATACCACATATCAAGTCTCTGCTACTGGTGGTTCATTAGAAGAAAATTTTAAAAAAAATTTGGCCATTTTTTCCCCACACCTCTGCTCAATATGAGCCGAAACCTAATTTGGATAAAAATCAAAATGCCCCTATATAACCACCATATACATGAAATTTAATTAAAATGTGGACCGTGGTTTAGAAGAAAGAGGCTCAAACACCACCTTCACGCAGGATGACGGACGGACGACAGACGAAGAGTGATAAGAAAAGCTCACCCTGACTTTCAGTCAGGTGAGCTAATTACTACATATCTGAGAATTTTTTTTTCTATTTTTACTTTTTTGAGAATTGCATGAGGACAGTTATTTGATGCTGGTCACAAAACAAAGAAATCCAACATAAGGTGTCAGTGGAACAATATTTGACCTATCACGGTATTGGGAGTTTTACATAAGATTACTGTTTTGCTATAATTTATTGGGGCATTTCTCTACTTGAAAATCGTTAGCATTTACTGTTGTCATGTTATCCTATCACTGAGGAACTGAAACCATTCTATTGTCCTCTCCATAGGAATGTGCCAACACTGGGTGGTATCGCCCAGCACAAAAATTTACAACCCAGAACTCAGGCCAATTTCGAAGATTCCAGCCGGCACATTTTCTCAGTGACAGACTCCACTTCCAAGATTCCAAAAATAATAGAGTATATGGACCATTTTGAGGTGATCCTGAGATTACTGGCTGTACAGCCCATACATACACAAATATGTGTGTACAAACTTCTCCAGAATGTTTTTTCCATTTCTCTTCTTAACTGGCCATCAAGACAACTTTAGTTAGATTATAAACATTTGCAGATTTGTAATCCATTTAGAAACAATTAATTTTGGCTTTGTAATATTTATTTTGCCCTGTTCAGTAGTCTGTCAATGGATTCAGGTGGGGCCCATTTCAAATATTTTGTAAGACAACAAATGTGCACATTAACATTCCATCTTTTAAAACTATTGATATTTAATATCGTACATGTGTATGTAACTCCTACTTGCATTAGTGCAAGATGTAAACAGGAAGTTGGTTGACTTATTTTTCAACTTTAAAGTTCCATCTCTATGTTAGACTTTTTGCACTTTTTATAACCTTCGAAAATTAAAAGTCGAATTTTGCATTCCTCAAGTTACCCCAAAGAACATCACAGATGCCCATAGATTCCCCAGAGAACATTTCAGAGTATTTTATCGGACCAACCATGGGCCAAATCACAGTTATTGGAAATTCTGTCACTATACAATTTTTATTGATATGAAAGGTGAGAGTTGGCACAACGGAGTGGCCCAAAGAAGTCACGGAAGTTGTTTGGAATGAGCATGGGTAATTCTGTCAAAGTTACACTTTGCTCAATCATCACAAAAAACATAGTCGGCGTTTTTTGCAAGTTGAAATGTTTTTCATTTTAGCAAACTACACAACAATGCACAAGGAAATTTGCTTTTCTCCTTCCCTCAACGCATCTTGATGGTTGGAGTCTTCCAATGGTTATCACTTATCAGGGATTATGACTTGAGGGGATTTATAAGGCAAGGAGATAAGCTTTGTAAAGCCGCCCATGTAAACTGGCTTCAACTTTTGAAATTCAAAGTGTTATTATCAGATTAATTTTGCCAATTGCTAGAGTGTTATTATCAGATGGACATAGCCAATTTCTACACTATTATTATCAGATGGACTTCGCCAATTTCTACAGTGTGAATTGGATGTACTCTAATTATAGTTTTTCACAAATCAGACCTTGACTGAGAGAAGACAATAAGAAAACTTGAGACAATAGTTGAACAAGGTAAGTCTCCACTTTGAAGAAAAGAACTAGAGGGGGTATCAGTACCCCGTGGCACACCAACAGGTGGCCAATGTAAACGGGTGGCTGGAGTAAAAAAAAAAAAGTTCAAAACCTGAACACAAAAGTCCAAAATTAAAGAAAATAAGCAGCTAAAGGGTTAAATAATATAATAATAACCCCTAAGAAGCATGGAGATATGTTGCAAGGTAAATCTCCACTTGGGAGAAAGGAAAAAAACCCATCAAAACCTGCACGCAAACATCAAAATAAGTCTAAAATTTGATTCAAAGGGTTAAAATTAAGACAAAATACCCTGAAAAAGAGTTAAATGTTATAGTGAACCACCATAGCAATATGCAGAAACTCTACACTTGGAAGAAAGGAAAAAAAAAACCCCATGAAAACCTGCACGCAAACGTCAAAATAAGTCTAAAAATCTATTCAAAGGGTTAACATTTTTTTAAAAATGCACTGGAAAGATATCAATGTTATACTAACCACCACTGCAATATGCAGTGAGTTCAACCTCACTTGAAATTGTTTTTTTTTATCACAACCTGTACATAAAAGTAAGAAACTGTAAGCCTATGTCCAAAAGCTGTACATAAAAGTCCAAAATTAAAGTAATTCAGCAGGAAAAGGGTTAAATAATACAAACATAGCCCTAAGATGCATGTTTACAAACAATAGAAAGCATGGACATATGCTGCAAGGTAAATCTCCACTTGGAAGAAAGGAAAAAAAAACATCAAAACCTACACGCAAACATCAAAATAAGTCTAAAATTTGATTCCAAGGGTTAAAATTAAGACAAAATACCCTGGAAAAGAGTTAAATGTTATAGTGAACCACCATAGCAATATGCAGAAACTCTACACTTGGAAGAAAGGAAAAAAAACAAACAATGAAAACCTGCACACAAACGTCAAAATAAGTCTAAAAATCTATTCATAGGGTTAAAAAAAATTTAACTAGAGGGGGGTATCAGTACCCCGTGGCTCACCAACAGGTGGCCAATGTAAAGGGGTGGCTAGAGTAAAAAAAAAAGTTCAAAACTTGCACACAAAAGTCCAAAATTAAAGAAAATAAGCAGCTAAAGGGTTAAATAATATAATAATAACCCCTAAGAAGCATGCTAACATAAAATAGGAACCATGGCAATATGGTACAAAGTAAGTCTCCACTTTGAAGAAAAGAAAGGCAAACCTCAAAACCTGCACATAAAAGTAAAAAAAAGTATCACATTTGTTTCAAAGGGTTAAAATTTAGAAAAATACCCTAAAAATATTACAATAACCAGCGTGGCAATATGCCAGTGAGATAAAACTCCACTTAAAAAAAAATATCAAAACCTGCACACAAAAGTACAAAACCTGCACAGAAAAGTCCAAAATTAAAGTAAATAAGCAGCTAAAGGGTTAAATAATATAAAAATAGCCCAAGAAGCATCCTAACATAAAATAGGAACCATGGCAATATGCTACAAGGTAAGTCACTACTTGGAAGAAAAGAAAGACAAACCTCAAAACCTGCACATAAAAGTAAATAAAAGTATCACATTTGTTTCAAGGGTTTAAAATTGAGAAAAATACCCTGTCACAGTAACCACAACGGCAACATGCCAGTAAGGTGAAAGTCTACTTGAAAAATATCCACTTGGAAGAAAAGAAAGACAAACCTCAAAACCTGCACATAAAAGTATCACATTTGTTCCCAAGGGTTAAAATTTAGAAAAATACCCTGAAAATGTTACAGTAACCACCATGGTAATATGCCAGTGAGGTAAAACTCTACTTAAAAAAAAATATCAAAACCTGCACACAAAAGTACAAAACCTGCACACAAAAGTCCAAAATTAAAGTAAATAAGCAGCTAAAGGGTTAAATAATATAATAATAACCCCAAGAAGCATCCTAACATAAAATAGGAACCATGGCAATATGCTACAAGGTAAGTTGCCACTTGGAAGAGAAGAAAGACAAACCTCAAAACCTGCACATAAAAGTAAACAAAAACATTAAAACCTGCACACAAACGTCAAAATAAGTCCAAAATTTGATTCAAAGGGTTAAAATTAAGACGAAATACCCTGGAAAAGAGTTAAATGTTATCCTGAACCCCCACAGCAATATGCAAAGAAGAAAAAATTTTTTTTAAAAGCACAAAAATCCAAACCTGTAAACAAAAGAAGTCCAAAATTGAAGTAATTAAGCAGGGAAAGGGTTAAAGAATATAACGTAGCCCTAAGATGCATGTTTACATACAATAGAAAGCATGGACATATGCTACAAGGTAAATCTACACTTGGAAGAAAGGAAAAAAAAAACCCATGAAAACCTGCACGCAAACGTCAAAATAAGTCTAAAATACTATTCAAAGGGTTAAAAAAATTTTAAAAATGCACTGGAAAGATATCAATGTTATAATAACCACCACTGCAATATGCAGTGAGGTCAACCTCAGTTGAAATTGTTTTTTTTATCGCAACCTGTACATAAAAGTAAGAAACTGTAAGCCTAAGTCCAAAAGCTGTACATAAAAGTCCAAAAATGAAGTAATTCAGCAGGAAAAGGGTTAAATAATACAAACATAGCCCTAAGATACATGTTTACATACAATAGAAAGCATGGACATATGCTGCAAGGTAAATCTCCACTTGAAAGAAAGGAAAAAAAAAACATCAAAACCTGCACGCAAACATCAAAATAAGTCTAAAATTTGATTCAAAGGGTTAAAATTAAGACAAAATACCCTGGAAAAGAGTTAAATGTTATAGTGAACCACCACAGCAATATGCAGAAACTCTACACTTGGAAGAAAGGAAAAAAAAAAACCCCATGAAAACCTGCACGCAAACATCAAAATAAGTCTAAAAATCTATTGAAGGGGTTAAAAACTTTTTAAAAATGTACTGGAAAGATATCAATGTTATAATAACCACCACTGCAATATGCAGTGAGGTCAACCTCACTTGAAATTGTTTTTTTTTATCACAACCTGTACATACAAGTAAGAAGCTGTAAACCTAAGTCCAAAAGCTGTACATAAAAGTCCAAAATTGAAGTAATTCAGCAGGAAAAGGGTTAAATAATACAAACATAGCCCTAAGATGCATGTTTACATACAATAGAAAGCATGGACATATGCTGCAAGGTAAATCTCCACTTGAAAGAAAGGAAAAAAAAAACATCAAAACCTGCACGCAAACATCAAAATAAGTCTAAAATTTGATTCAAAGGGTTAAAATTACGACAAAATACCCTGGAAAAGAGTTAAATGTTATAGTGAACCACTATAGCAATATGCTGAAAGTAAAAAAAAATGTGAAAAGCCAAAAAATCAAAACCTGTACACAAAAGTTCAAAATATTTGAGAGCAGACGCCGACGCCGACATGAGGGCTATGCCATAGGCTCACACAACTAACGTTGGTGAGCCAAAAAACCTAAGATTACTATTTAACAAAACTATGTCAAGTAGCATGATTGACATAGTTTTGTTAAATAGTAGTCTTGGATTTTTGAAGCATGCCAGTTTAATGGTATGTTTTTTCAACTATTTTTTCTATTTCTCATTCTTCAGCACACCCAATCCATTATCTTCATTACTCAATTCTTTTTTTTAGAAAAATGTTAAGGTTACACATTCATAAGATGTGTCATTTAATGGCATTTATCATAGGTTGTAAATAACAATAGGCATTATGACAGTCCTTTTAATCAAAGGTCAATATGGTAGCATATAATAACACTTTGGCCGGCCGCTGATTTGTCGTGGTTCTCAGGTGAGAAGGTCTTGGTTATCCCTGTGCTCCCACCTGCCTCCCTATTTAGATGCCTCTTCCCTCTTCCCAAGACTTGGAGACGAACTGCCTGATGACAACCCAGGCCCCATTCTTTCCACTCTCTCCAATAAGCATTCTAACCTTCTTCTTTGTGTCACCACCCACAATGTCTTTGTATTTGAATTCCAAATATCCTGAAACATTACTTTATACCATCGGTTGTTGAGGGGGATTTACCAAATAGTTAAGATAACAGTTTCATGAAGTCTATCCTGTCTTTGATCCTGATCTTCCCAAGCTCACCTCTAATTGCTTTTAGTGCTATGGCATAACTCAATCCCATTAACCATCAACCTGCATCGTTTTGCAGGGTTTTGAAGCTCTTTAAAGCCGTTTGGTTTAGAGGTACCACTTCCGTACCATATAATACGTTATAATTGGTACACCCACCATTTCCCTATGAAAACCTTATTGAAACTGTTTCTCCCTATAAGTTTCATTTGGTTAAGGATTCGCTTACCCTTCACAGTCAGTTTATTCGAGTGGTTTTGGTAGATGCTTCTTCCCGTAATGTTTATAGTTTTGCCCTGACGACTCGCAAAGAATTTTGCTGATAAATTCTGGAATACATAACTCCCCCACTTTCTGCCTTCGAGCAGACTTCCCCTGACAGCCCACGGATATAACTTTGCTTTTGCTTCCATTTACTTCGCGTCTCTATTTGTTCCCATATCTCACAACAATTGCAAGCATTTTCGCTAGCCCCTCTTTGCTTTCTAACACTAGTACCACATCATCTGCGAAAAATGGCCCTGGGCTATAACCACAATGAACATCATACCATCATCATGATTGTGAGTGCTGTAGTAGTCGACATCGTCATCACCGACAACGACAAAATGCTGACTCAATTTGGACTCTAAATGAGCTAAAGTGGATGACTCCCAACGGCCTCCCTGCGGTGCTATAAGTTACCTGTGGTACACTATCGGTGAGTAGCTATGGGGTATAAATTGTATAGCTGTCACAAGAATCACATCATTATCATGAACATGGTGGTGGTTGTCGCAATCATCATTACTGACAAATTTCTACTAAATTCTGAAAATACATGTGTTAAAAATGGGAGAGTCTTAACCGGGTAAGGCCAACAGTTGTTTGGGGTATCTCTGCAGTTCTAGGGAGTATCTATGGGTTAAATATGGAAAAATAGATCTAGACGTTTACAAACAGCACGTGATAATGTTAAAATGAAAGTGTCAATGACACTACAGCTCAACTTGTCCAAAAGGGACTGAACTAAATAGAAAGATTCAGTAATGCCAAGTCATCCACTCAAGTTCTACAGAAAAGACATCACATCAAAGCTACATATGAAATCTGAAAAAACAGGTAAGGGATGCTTCCTGTTGGGTGTACTAATGGTATTGCTAACTATTTATATGCCAAATCCAAGATGACCACTGGCAGACATGTTTTTCGAAAAAATTCAGAAACAAATTGATCACTCTAGACATCATACCAATACTACATATAAAATTTGAAGAAAAAAAATCAGGTGAGAGGTGAGGCCTGTAGGGTGTGCTAATGGAATTGCTAACTATTTATAGGCCAAATCCAAGATGATTATGTTTTTCAACAGAATTCATTAAAATTTGATAGCTCCCATCTAGATATGAAATTCGAAAAAAAAAATCAGATAAAAAATGCAGCCTGAAAGGTGTGCTAATGGAATTGTTGACAATTTATATGCCAAATCCAAGATGGTCACTGTCGGTCATGTTATTTAACGAAATTTAGAATAATTTGATAGCCCCCCCCCCCCCCCCATCTAGACATCACACCAAAGCTATATATGATATTTGAAAAAGATCGCGTGAGAGATGCCGTCTGTAGGGTGTGTTAATGGAATTGTTGACATTTACACGCCAAATTCAAGATGGCGGTTGGTGGTCACGTTTTTCAACGAAATTCCGAAAAATTCAATACCTCCTATCTGGACATCACACCAAAGCTACATACGAATTTTGAAAAAAGATCGGGTGAGTGATGGGGCCTTTAGAGTGTGCAAAATACTGCTATGGGAATTGTTAACACTTCATATGCCAAACCCAAGATGGTCTCTGGGCACTGGTGGCCGTGTTTTTCAACAAAATTCAGAAAAAGTTGATAGCTCCCATAAAGACATCACACCAGAGCTATATATGAAATTCGAAAAAGATCAGGTAAGAGGTGCGGCCTGTTCAGTGTGCTAATGAAATTGCAAGACAATTTATATCAAAATTCATGATGGCTGATGGCAGCCATGTTTCTCAACAAAATTCAGAAAAATTTGATAACTTCAATCTGGACATCCCACCAAAGCTACATATGAAATTTGAAAAAGATTGGGTGAGAGATATGGCCTGTAGGGTGTGCTAATGGAATTGGCGACAATTTATATGCCAAATCTAAGCTGACCGCTGGTGGTCATGGTTTTCAAAGAAATTTTAAAAAAAAGTCATAGCTCCCTTCCAGACATTGCCCAAAGCTGTGTAGGAAATTCGGTACTGATCTGGTGAGAGCTGCGTCCTGTAGAGTGTGCTAAAGAAATTGTGGATGGACAGGATGAAAAGATGGACGACAGGTCGCAACCCATCCCAATAGCTCCTTCTTGACATTGTCAAGTTGAGCTAATAATGGAAAGTAAGATAACTTATATACCAGGGGCACCCGGTAAGCCTAAACACAGTTCAGCGATCTTAATGTAGCGGCTACCAGACTATGCTCCGATTCCATCCATTCAAATTATCAGAAATTTTCGATAGATTCACGACGAGGACATTTGGCAGTGAAAATTGGAACTTAATGCTAATTGTATGCCCATATTACTGACTGCCATCTAAGTAGATATATAGAGAGAGAAGTGAGTGAAAATATCCATTTGTCTCCGTCACGAGTGAGACAATTTTCAGTATTCACCCAAAAACACTAGATTTTCTTTTTATTATAATTCCACTTGTTTCAACCTTGAATTGATGCATGAAAGTAAACAGCTGATGCACACTGATATGCAGAAGTATGCAGAAGTGATCTGATCAAGTCTGGAAATAAGCAGACGGTCATCTGCAGAATGAGGTTCACAGAGGGTGAATTTGGTGATGCTATCCTGCACAGCAGCATCACTAAATTTACCCTCTGTGAACCTCAATCTGAATCCAGGTCTCGGGCCTAAACAAAAAGAGGTACCTAGAGAATAACTTTGATAATTCTAGCCCACTGTATGGGGTAGCATCAGAAAATTCACCGTGTGGGCCTCATTCTGCAAATGACAGATTGCTTATTTCCAGGCTCGGATTTGATAGAAACTTGGAACAGGTAGCATCTTGCAAGCTGATTCAGCTGGCGGGTTTCAAGCATAAATTCAGGGTGAATATGTGTTGAATTATTGCTGGAAATGATCGGTATCCACTCAAAAACACTATAGATTTTCTGTTTATTATACGTTTTTAGAACAGCTTGATCATTTCTGGAGATAATTTGACTCATATTCACCTAGGAAGGGATGCTTTGAAAGCCACTATTTTGAACGATACCATGAAAGTGAAAATTTCTAGATGTTCATAGCGGTGGTGGAGGGGGCTAGTACGATTTCTATCTTTCCGCAATTTTTTAGATAATATATCGTTTAGTGTATAATAAATTTATTCACATGTGTGCAGCTTAAGTTAGACTGAACTGGGATCAATTTGTGGCATATCGTGAGTTTGACAAGGCCTGGAGTAATTGCATTGAACTTCGTAAAGATGTCATATTTGTTTATGTTTCCAAACACATTTTTTAATGAGGCCCCACACCATGCATATCGATTTCACAGGCTCTTTTCGGCTGCACTCTTGCAAAAAAACGAATCGCACCAGAATTTGTCTCTGCACATTCCAGGACATTTCTTCATCACATGATACCAATTGTAAACAGTGATGGCGATTTTTTAAACACAAAAGACAACAGTCACATTGTTCACCTCACGATAAACAATAAACAAAATCTGATTCAGTCTAAATGACCTGGCTCAGTGGTTACAGCATTTGACATCAAACTGAATGGTCCACGCTTCGATCCTAACCAGGGGTAACTGCGTTGTGTCCCTGGCCTAGACACATAATCGCGATTGTCTATGTGGGGGCGCGGAGGTGCTGTGTACTAAGGCATACTGTATGTCGATGATGCACTTGTCTTCAACCTATGCTAACTCTAATTACATGTGTGCAGAGTTCCTACATTCAGAGTCTGACAGTTGCATGCCATTGCACAGTGGTTCTCTCTGAGTATTCCAGCTTCCTCCACCATACAATTGTCTGCATAAGGTGACCCTGGCTGTCAAAAGTGTTGTTAAACCTCAACAGGTTTTAGATTACACCAAACTCAAGACGGCAAAAGACTACGCTGAGCTCAAAACAGAAACATGATAAAAATACTACCTTGATTTGTCTCTGTTAAAAGTACATGTATTTCAAATTTTTAAAGTGGTATAGTGGATTGCTTTCTTTTTTATGTTGTGTTAGGTTACTTTCTGCTTTAAAATCAACAATATCCCTTGAAAATGGAATTTTTCCTAATTTGGGCACATCTTAGGCCATGAAAAGGACGTGCCCAAAATAACACAACCTAAAGGCCTGAACCCCAATAAAATGAAAGTGTCAATGACACTGTAGCTCAACTTGAAGGTTATAAGTGAAATAGCAAAACTGAAAATCATTGGTTCCAATGTGATTTGGTGAAATTTCAACAGAACAGCATTGTGCGTGCACAACGTCAGAGCAATCCATGCATTTTTAAATATCCATGTAAACTGTAGGGCTGGATAAAGGAAGAATGTTGATACACAAATGCAATAGGTTTAAAGGTCAAAGTTAACGGCAACTTTTTCCACAGAAATGAATACTAATCGACAGCTCTTATCTAGAGGTCTTGCCTAATGAGCACACCAAGTTCTAAAACAATCCCATGATAAATACGCCCTGTATGCAAAGTCAAAGAAGAATGTTGATGCACAAATGCACTAAATTCAAAGCTTGTAGCTAACAGCAAAATTTTTCGATGGAAATGGAAAGAAAAAATCGATAGCTCCTATCTTGGTCACAATAATAATACCAGGTTTCAAAACAAGTCAAACAACTCGATAATGAATGTGCCCTCTCAGGCGTGCCAAAGGAAAATGTTAATGCACAAATGCACTAAGTTTGATGGTCGTTGTTAGTGGTAATTTTTTTTTCTTTGATGGAAATTCATAAATACGCTCTGTAGGGAGTGCAAAAGGGGATAAGTTGCTGCACAAATGCATGAAGTTCAAAAGTTGGTGCTAACAGCAACGCTTTTTGATGGAAATGAAAGAAAATCAATAGCGACCATCTTGAGGTCACCCCGAACATGCATACCTAGTTTCAAAGCAATCTATTCATTAAATTAATGTGCACTACAGAGCATGCCAAATGAATATACAAATGCACAAATGCATCAAGTTTAAAGGCTGTTGCTACGGCAATGTTTGTTTGGTTTTTGTTTTTGATGAACTTGAGCCAAGTTTCAAAGCAATCCATTCATAAACGTGACCTGTTGGGCATACCAAAGGAATATGTTGATGTAAAAATGCACTAATTTTAAAAGTTATTGCTAACAGTAATGTTTTTGGCGAGAATGGAAGAAAATTGATAGTTCACATCTTGAGATTATCCCAAACATGCTTACCAAGTTTCAAAATGACCCATTCATAAATTCACTCTGCAGGGCTTGCCAAAGGAAAATGTTGATGCTTAAATGCAATGAGTTCAAAGGTCATTGCTAACGACAACATTTGGCAACATATTTCAAGAGAAATGAAAGAAAATCAGAGCTCACATCTCGAGGTCACTACAAACAAGCAGCCCATGTTTAAAAGCGATCGAATAAAAAAAAATGCCGTCTGACAAAACAGCAAAGTTGAAGGTCGTTGCTAATAGCAACATTTTTTGATGAAAAATTCAAATGGAAGAAAATCTATAGAGATCTTTACCAAAATTAAAAGTATACCAAATTTCAACCGGATCAATTCATAAATGCACCCCGTAGAGAGTGCCAAAGAAAACTGTTGATGCAAAAAATAGGCCGATGAAATCATCAGATGTGTACCCATACGCGCAACTAGTAGAAAGCTGTATGACGGAGGGCCACCACAGATGCCGACATTATGTACACCATACAAGGTATGGGCGCATATAGAAATGGATTGGAGGAGTGACTAATTTGATGGATAAAGGGTTAATATCTCCAGATCAAATTATCAGATTTACATAAAAAACTATACAGCACAGCACATCAGTAACCTGAATAAATATATAAAGTAACATGACAATCGGATTGATATTTTTTGAGTTATCTCATGCCAAAGGGATTGGAGGAATTTTCAATTTGAAGGATAAAGGGATAATATCTCCGGATTAAATTATCAGATTAACACCAAAAACTATACAGCTCAGCACATCAGTAACCTGAACACAAATATAAAGTAACTTGACAATCCAAGCAATATTTTTCAAGTTATCGAATGCCAAAGGGATTGGAGGAATTTTCAATTTGAAGGATAAAGGGTTAATATCTCATGATTAAATTAGCAGATTTACACCAAAAACCTGAACACAAATATAAAGTAACTTGACAATACAAACAATATTTTTCAAGTTATCGAATGCCAAAGGGATTGGAGGAATTTTCAATTTGAAGGATAAAGGGTTAATATCTCAGGATCAAAATAACAGATTTACACCAAAAACTATACAGCTCGGCACATCAGTAACCTGAACACAAATATAAAGTAACTTGACAATCCAAGTAATATTTTTCAAGTTATCGAATGCCAAAAGGATTGGTGGAATTTTCAATTTGAAGGATAAAGGGTTAATATCTCGGGGATCAAATCATCAGATTTACACTAAAAATAGGCCGATGAAATCGTCAGATGGGTACCCATGCGTGCAACTAGAAGAAAGCTGTATGACGGAGGGCCACCACATATGCCGACATTATGTACACCTATGGGTACATATAGAAATGGATTGGAGGAGTGTCTAATTTGATGGATAAAGGGTTAATACCTCCGGATCAAATTATCAGATTTACATAAATGAAGGTGTCAATGACACTGTAGCTCAACTTGACAAACTTAAACTTGTTAAGTTATAAATGAAATGGCAAAATTGAAGATCCTTGGTACCAATGTTATTTGATGAAATTTCAACATAACAGCATTGTGTGTGCACAACGTCAAAGTAATCCATGCATTTTTAAATGTAATCTGTAAGACTGGCTAAAGGAAGAATGTTGATACACAAATGCAGTATGTTCAGAGGTTATTGTAAATGGCAACTTTTTCACAGAAATGAATGCTAATCAATAGATCTTATCTAAAGGTCTTGCATAATGAGCATACCAAGTTAAAAAAAAATCCTATGATAAATGTGACCTGCAGGCCATGTCAAAGAATGTTGATGCACAAATGCAATAAATTCAAAGATTGTTGCTAACAGCAACAGTTTTTGATGGAAATGAAAAGAAAATCAATAACTCCTATCTTTGTCACCCTGCATAAGCTTACAAAGGTTCAAAACAACCTGATAATGAATGTGCCCTCGGAGGCTTGCCAAAGGAAGATGTTAATGCACAAATGCACTAAGTAGAAGGTCATTGCTTGTGGCAATGGTTTTTGGGGTTTTTTTATGGAAATTCATAAATATACCCTGCAGAGAGTGCAAAAGGGGTAAGTTGATGCACAAATGCAGTAAGTTCAAAGGCTGGTGATAAAGACAATAATTTTTTATGGAAATGAAAAAAGAGTAATAGCTCACATCTAGAGGTCACACGGAACACACATACCAAGTTTCAAAGTGATCCGTTCATAAATGTGCCCTGAATGCCGTGTTAAAGGGAAATATTGAGGTCTGACTAAATTAAGTTCAAAGGACAGCGGCAACATTTTTTGACAGAAATGGAAGAAAATCGACAGCTCCCTATATAGATGTCACCCCACACAAGCACACCGAGTTTGCAAGCGATCCAATCATAAATGTGCCCTGCAGGGTGTGTCAAAGGAAAATATTGATGCTTAACTGCACTACATGTAAGTTTTTACTAAGTACATCGAAGGTCATTGCTAGTGGCAACATTTTTTGACGAAAATCGATAGCTCCAATCTAGAGGTAACCCCAAACAAGCATACAAAGTTTCAAACCGATGTGATCATAAATGTGCCCTTTATGGCATGCCAGAGGAATATATTGATGCCTGACTAAACTAAGTTCAAAGATCGTTGCCAGCGGCAACATATTTTGACGGACGGAAATGGAAGAAAATTGATAGCTCCCATCTAGAGGTCACCCCAAACAAGCATGCCAGGCTTCAAAGCAATCCGACCATAAATGTGCCCTGTAGGGTGTGCTAAAGGGAAATACTGAGGTCTGACTAAACTAAGTTCTAAGAATGTCGGCCGCAGCTACATTTTTTGATGTAAATGGAAGAAAATCGATAGCTCCCATCTAGAGGTCACCCAAAACAAGCATGCCAGGTTTCAAAGCAATCCAATCATAAATGTACCTTGTAGGGTGTGCCAAAGGGAAATACTGAGGTCTGACTTAACTAAGTTCTAAGAACGTTGGCCGTGGCAACATTTTTTGATGGGAAATTGAAGAAAATCGATAGGTCCCATCTAGAGGTCACCCTAAACAAGCATACCAGGTTTCAAGGCAATCCAATCATAAATGTGCCCTGTAGGGTGTGCCAAAAGGAAATATTGTGGTCTGACTAAACTAAGTTCTAAGAACGTTGGCCGCGGCAACATTTTTTGACGGAAATTGAAAAAAATCGATAGCTCCCATCTAGAAGTCACCCTAAACAAGCATGCCACGTTTCAAAGCAATCCGATCATAAAAGTGCCCTGTAGGGTGTGCCAAAGGGAAATATTGAGGTCTTCTGACTAAACGAAGTTCTAAGAATGTTGGCCGCGGCAACATTTTTCGACGGAAATTGAAAAAAATCGATAGCTCCCATCTAGAAATCACCCTAAACAAGCATACCAAGTTTCAAAGCGATCCAATTATAAATGTGCCCTGTAGGGTGTGCCAAAGGGAAATATTGAGGTTTGACTAAACTAAGTTCTAAAAACGTTGGCCGCGGCAACATTTTTTGACGGAAATTGAAGAAAATCGATAGCTCCCATCTAGAGGTCACCCAAACAAGCACGCCAAGTTTCAAAGCCATCTGATCATAAATGCGACCTGTGAGGTGTGCCAAAGGAAATTGTCGACTAACGTACTAACTAATGTACGCCGACGGACGAGAAGTGATGGCAATAGCTCAGCTTGACTTTGTCAAGTTGAGCTAAAAACTATACAGCACAGCACATCAGTAACCTGAATAAATATATAAAGTAACATTACAATCGGATTGAAATTTTTTGAGTTATCTCATGCCAAAGGGATTGGAGGAATTCTCAATTTGAAGGATAAAGGATTAATATCTCTGGATCACATTATCAGATTAACACCAAAAACTATGCAGCACAGCACATCAGTAACCTGAACACAATTATAAAGTAACTTGACAAACCAAGCAATATTTTTCAAGTTATCAAATGCCAAAGGGATTGGAGGAATTTTCAATTTGAAGGATAAAGGGTTAATATCTCAGGATTAAAATAACAGATTTACACCAAAAACTATAAAGCTCGGTACATCAGTAACCTGAACACAAATATAAAGTAACTTGACAATCCAAGCAATATTTTTCAAGTTATCGAATGCCAAAGGGATTGGAGGAATTTTCAATTTGAAGGATAAAGGGTTAATATATCAGTATCAAATTATCCGATTTACACCAAAAACTATACAGCTCGGTACATCAGTAACCTGAATACAAATATAAAGTAACTTGACAATCCAAGAAATATTATTCAAGTTATCGAATGCCAAAGAAATGGATACGGATGCCGGACGGACAGATGGACGGACAAAGGATGGACGAACGACGGATGGTCACTCCGGATGCCGGCATTATGTGTACCATACATAGTATGGGTACACATAAAAAGGCAAAGTTAAAAAACTATTGCTAGCAGCAACGTTTCTTGACATAAATGAAAGAAAATCAATAGCTCATATTCATAGGCTGCTCCAGACCAGCACACCAAGTTTGCAGGCAATCGGTTCATAAATGTGCCCTGTGCAGTGTGCCAAAGGAAATTGTCAATGCATAAAAGAGCAAAGTTGAAGGTTGTTGCTAATGACAACTTTCTTGACAAGAATGAATGAAGACCCCCATCTGGAGGTCAACTAAAAAAAAACATACCAAGTTTCAATGCGATCCATTCATAAATGTATCTTGTAGGGAGTGCCAAAGGAAAATGCTGATGCACAAATGCACAATGTTTGAAGGTCGTTGCTAATGGAAACTTTTCTGTTGAAAATGTAAGAAAATCGATAGCTCCCATCTAAAGGTTCCCTCAAACAAGCATACCAAGTTTCAAAGCAACCCGATCATAAATGCAACCTGTACGATGTACCAAAGGAATATACTGATGCACGCATGCATTAAGTTCAAAGGTCGATACTTTGAGCAATGTTTTTGGCGAAAATGGAAGAAATCGATTGCTTCCATATGGAGGTCTCTCTAAACAATTAAACCAAGTTTCAAAATGATCTGATCATAAATGTGCCCTGTACAGCATGCCAAAGGAATATATTGATGCACAACTGCACTAGACTCAAAGGTCCACACTGCTCAATCGTCAGGTGGATTCTGGGTATGATTTGAGGACTCTGGGTATGGTACATCACATTCTTAGTATAAAAGAGGCAAAATAATAACCTGCGGACAAGAATCTTGAGAATTTATACTAAAGAAAAGAAGAAAGGACAGGTAATAAATTATAGTGTTATATTTATTAGTTAGAAGAACCCCTCCTCCGCATATACTCAACCTGTCACCAATACTCTGTTTGGTTTGGAAAAACTCCACACAAACTGGCACGTGAGCCCCCGATTTTCGCACAACATCTCAAATCAAGAGCTATATAATTATCTACAGGCAATAAATGCGTATGACTTGGGTATGTAGAGGGTATGTAGATGTGGGGGAACACCTCCTGTGCCAGCCTTCATCAGAATCAGGTTTCAAAGCTATCCGATCATCAATATGTCCTGTAGGGCATGCCAGAGGAATATATAGATGCCTGACTAAACTAAGTTCAAAAGTCATTGCCAACAGCAACATTTGTTGACGAAAATGGAAGAAAATCGATACCTCCCATCTAGAGGTCACTCCAAATAAGAATAACAGGTTTCAAAGTGATCGAATCATAAATGTGTACTGTAGGGTGTGCTAAAGGGAAGCACTGATGCCAACCTAAACTAAGTTCAAAGGTAGTTGGCAATATCTTTTGACGGAAATGGAAGAAAATCGATAGCTCCCTTCTAGAGGTCACCCCAAACAAGCATACCAAGTTTCAAAGTGATATGATCATATATGTGCGCTGCTGCTGTGCCGGTCACACTCTGCCCAGTTTCCGGCGTGTTTTCTCTTGGTGATTTTACAATACCTTTTCTTTTCCCAAATTGCTTAGGACAGAACCAAAAAATAGAGAGTCTACTTCCGAGTTAGGGATTTTCACTGTAGTGCAAGCCTGTTGTGAACAATTGTGAGTAGATTGATAAGAAATTGACTCCCAATCTGGATATCACAATAAACATAACAGCGGTCAGCGTGACCATGATGGTATAAACTCAAATGAATTATCGAATTCATGGTCAAAACTACCCGTATTTGAAATTGAAACAAATGAAATAACCGAAATATTTGTAATGTCTTCAGTATCCATGTTGAGTTGCTTATAAACCTGGCACACCACACCACATGCGTTTATTTTCGAGGAGGACGACAGAAACCAAATATTTTCCCATCATCTATAAACTAATTTAAATTGATTAATGGTGTTTATTTTACTTAAATTTATGAATTTATAAAGTAGGTGTATTTGTTCTGATTATTATTATTATTCGCAATTTTATTGTTAGTGTAACTTTTTTTTTTTATTAGGGTTTAACGACACATTAACAGCCAGGGTCATATCATGTCGGTGACAGTTTTACGGGTGGAGGAAGCTGGATTACCCGGAGAGAACCACCGAGCAATGACAAGCAGCTGCCAGCTCTCCAACATAGTAACTCTGAACTCTGCACCGCGGCACAGGCAGGGTTAGATTGGTTGAAGACATGCGCACCATCGGCGTGCAGTACGCCTTAGTACACAGCGTCATTGTGCCCCCATGTAGGCAATCGGGGTTAAGTGCCTTGCCCATGGACACAACATGGGAGCACGAATCAGTCGCTGAAATGGATTACTGTTAACTTGTGATCAGACAGTAGCAAGTCTGCAAATAGGCCTTGGGTCAAAGATAAAGACCTATGCAAATACCCTAAACCAATAGATTGTGCAGGCCATAATGTTCAAAGGTGAATACCATGATTAGTGATGAACCGATAATCGGAACCGGCCGGTTATGGGGCATCGGCCAATTACAACAACCGCCAGTTTCTAGTTATTCTATATTTAACACTGACTCTTAAAATCTCTTTGATATCTGGCCATTTCAATAGTTTTCCCACTAAAAACGTGTGTAGTGCATATCAGAATATTTATGGATATGCAGAGACGAGATATTACGGAAATGTATCTGCGATCAGTACGAGATCATCACTATTCCCATCTAGAGCTGTAGGTTAACCAAAACCGAACCGAGGTTTTTAGTTTTCTGTTAAAACCGAAACCGGCGACATCCCGTAATCTAAGGTTTTTCGTTTTTTATTGAATACTCTCTTGCTGCAGAAATTCACAGAATGTAGCCATCCCAGAGTAGTGAGAGTGCCCAGACACTGCCAATGGCAGTGTCTGGGTACTCTGAGTACTACTCTCACTACTCTGGAAAGTCTACATTCTGTGTATTTCCGACATTTCAATTTAGTTGTGTTTGCAGCTTTCCTCAAGTTGCGTGTAGGTGTCAGACCTCGAAAAATGGCCAAGCACAATAAAAGTTCTGTATATTTAGGTAATTATTATATTGGCCTTCCTGATTCTTCATGTATTATAGCTTATTTCTGGCATTCATTGAGTTTCTCTCAATTTCAATGCCATTCAGTTATGACTCCGGACATAAGAATGAGTTTTATTGAATTTTATTTGGCCTCATGAACAAACCGAAAACCGAACCGAACCGAGGTCTTACTCCACCTGAAAAACCGAAACCGAAACCGAACAAGAAATTTAAAAACCTACAGCTCTATTCCCAGCTGATCGAAGTCACCGGTCATCAATCATGGTGTTGTACAATGTTGCATTGGGTACATGTATAAATAAAATGTGTTCAGCCTCTAGTCTGTCTGCAGTACTTCGTGATACAATAAGAAACTAAAATTGGAGAACAACTAAAAAAACACTCTTTTTTCAATGGTAGATGATTGTTATGCAACATGTATGTCGCATGACTGTTACAAACACGTTTTTCATTTGTTGAGTTCATTTGTTAATTCAGTTACCTCCCTTATGTTTCTCTCCAATGTTGACTGCAGAGAACAAGTAAACACTGAAGAAACACACAAAGGGAGGTAACAAGTCGAACAATGAACATTAAATAATATATTCTGACGTCTCGTGTGTATCTGTAAATAATGCGCCATACAGCTGGACTTCCGGCGGAGAATAGCTAATTTTATGATATTCTCCGCTGGAAGTTTAAACAAGCTTTTCCTTACAGTCGTCCGTAACAGATTTTCAGAACGAACCATTTTGACGTGTTAAAAGCATTAAATACCTGCCCTAACATTGTAATTGCAAATTCTAATTTGAAGCTGGTCATCCCTTCGACAATTCGGGATAAAATTACTGCTGAGCACGGAGCATTTCATGACTAAAAGGCAATTTTTATCAACGAACCTCCTGCTTTTTCTTGCAAAACAAAACATGCAAATTGGGGAATACCCGACAGTTGTGACGTTTTTGTTTTACACGCGCTGAAAATAATCAAAATATGGAACTCGACAATTTGTAACGGAAAATGGGACTATGTTCGAGCCTTGCATTTCTAAATAATGAAGACATTCGGAAGGAACTTTTATACAAAAAATATTACTCTTCTTTATCATTTACATGAACACTAAAACATGTCATTACAATGAACTTACGAACGTAAAATGTTGGATAAGCAAGCTCTTAGTGTGACACAGTCAGGGCGGGGGAGAGAAAATTCGGGCCTTGGGTTTATTCTGTTACACCAACTTACAAGACCCTTTTGAAAGCGAGTGTGTGTACATGTATATGTGTGTGTGTGTGTGTGGGGGGGGGGGGGGGTGTCACGGGGTGTGTTTCTATGAGGGAAGCAGTCACGAACAGTGATGGGGGATTGGGGTCCCTCCAAGAAAAGTTGAAACCTGCTATTAAATAGAGCTTCCTTGCGGCCTTAAGGATGAAAATTCACGTTATCTTTTTGGCTGTCAAATGATGTTTTAAGCTGCATGTTTCAAATTTACAAATTCATCAGTGGTCATCTTGTGACACAGTTATAGCTTCTGGCTGCACAATTCTTCTTTTTTATTACATCAAGCTGACGTAACAAGGTTATCACCCAAGAATCGTGTAGGCCAAAGCTACAACCGTTGGTCAAATGTAGAGACCCATTTGATGCCATTTGATAGATACCCTTCCTAACATTTTAGTACTATACGACGCGGAACGTTGGGGTACCTGAACCTAACCTAGGAGTCATAGACTCCCTGGCCAGGCCCCCAAAAGTTTCGGGCCCTGGGATTACTAACCTACACACACTCTCAAATCGGCCCTGGACACCGTCGAAACTCTACTTATATGAAGACATTCAAGACAATGAATATTAGGCTAAGACGGAGTCGAACTGACCCATCATCACGAAAGAACATTTTTTTTCTTTTCTGCTGATTTCTCGAAATATCTCCTGGGAACCCCCATCTCCGATGAGCTCCGTTGACAGCATTTCAAGTGAAAGAGGAATTGCTTGTGGGGCCCAAATTGTACACCTGAAAGATATGAGTGATCACCATAGACAATATACTGCATGGCTGAGAACGAAATCAATCATTTCTGATTTCCAAAAGCACTCTTTCCACAAAAAAGCCACCCCCACCCACCTCCCCACTCCAACACCATTTCAACTTTTAAGATTTGTGGGCAGTTAACCCTTTACCCAACATAACAGACAAAACCGGCCAGCGCTATTCACAAAAATCGCCAATTAATTTTCAATATTTTTTCATTTTTTGTCTCAAAAACATAGGTTATGACCCCTCTTTGGAATGAGCTCGTTCCAATGAGGGGTCATAACCTATGTTTCTGAGACCAAAAAAATTAGTTATTCAAGAATTTTTTTTTTTTGCAAGCGTCGTCTGCTCTTCATGTTAGGCAAGGGTTAATATATAAAAATCAGAAATGTATTGCTGCTGACAAATGAGTAAAATGAGCACCAGAAAACAAAGTGTGATAACCCTCCTTCCTCCTCAGTACATCTGACAAGCTTTCAAAATACACTGAGAATCTACAGATTATATACAGTACACGGCGGATGGATTATCATGCTAATCGCAGTGGGGTCGATTTTTGACCAGACAAAAAAAAAATCGCAATTTTTTTCTCCAAAAATCACATGGTACACTTGCATACTATAAGCTATAGACCACCAAGTGCAACCCGGTGGTCCAAGAGATAAAAATTTGCTTATGCTTCCTAGATCCAGGTGCGTAGCCAGGAAAAAATTTCCGGGGGGCCCGCCCGATAACTTGGGGTGCATAGCGATTAGATGCCAAAGGCATATGATGTGAATGCCGAAGGCACGAGCATCTTGAAGGGGGAGTCTGGGGGTCCTCCACCCATGAAAATTTCAAAATCTAAGTCTCAAATGGTGCATTCTGGTGGTTTTTGGGGTGAAAATTGTCTTCTTTTTCACGGTAGCAAAACTTGAAACAACTACTGGCGGAAAACATTGGGGGGGGGGGGGCACAGGTACGTTGGAATGACCCCCCCCCCCCACCCCCATGGCTACGCCATTGGGTAGATCACACCATTCAGAAGCTTAGTATTGAAATGGTTTATACAAGAAATTCAATTGCAGAAAATCTGTCTCCCAACTCATCTGCAGTGCATTCACTCCGCCTCTGCCAACTTTCTCAGGGCCATTCATAGTATATTTTATAAACATTTTAACCATAATTTTAAACGTACTAATGTTGTTGTATTTGAAAGAAAAAAGGTAGCTGGTGCCAATGGCCATTGATATCCCTTTTTGTATGGTTTTATTGACCATTGTTCGGAGCAAAATACTTCAGATCTGCCATATAGACAACTTCTTTTTGCTGCTGTGATGGGTGGAGATCAAATCTTGCATGAGATGATGAGAGTGGCTCGTCTGTTGAAGAAATCACTAGTTATTTTATTCTCAAATTAATGGAAAAGCTTATTAGAATAGCGGTTAGGAGAGGACACTCAAATTAACCGTTATTGTAATGAATTTTTTACAACAGTGGTTGGTAGAAATATGTACGTCAGCCCCTCTAATAAATTTATTACAATAGCAGTGGTTGAAAATGTTTGCACCAACCATCATGGTAACAAGTTTATTACAATAGCGCTTGATTAAAAAGTTTGTTTCAATCACTATTGTAATGATTTTATATTATCTGGGACGTAGCTGAGCGGGATTTGAATGGGGGGGGGGGGGGGGGGGGGAGTATTGATCTATAACAATTCCAACCAGGGATGGATACTTAAAAGGGTGCCACTTCCCATGCCCCTCCCTTGGGTGGGGGGGTCAAAACGTTGACTGAGTGACTATACCGGGAGTTTTTAGGGCATTCGGAGAAGGCTTCAAAGACGTTCAAATGGCTGAATCTAAATATCAACGTAATTTGAGGTTTGAAGACAGCACAAAATGACAATTTATTGTCGTACTGTGTGACAGTATCAGATTTTACCATCTGTATATAAGGGGTTATATATTTTTAAAATTATATCAGCAACATAAAGTATCACTGTAAAAATACAGTGAAGTATTATTCATTTCAGCTTCAGTACAGTAGTATCCCAGAGGGGTTAACAGTTTATCTTAATAAGAGGTCAGAGTGGTGTTCACTTCAGTAACTCTACTGCAGTGCATAGAAATTGTAAAAGCATAAAGTGAACACCAGTGAACTGATTTCTTATAGGTCAATTTCAAACAAAAAACTCTCTCCTCTGCCCTGGAACAATGAACAGCACATTTCAGTTGGATTTCAAAATTATTGGCAGTTGTGTTGTTTTGTTGTGAAAATAAGATCTTGTGATTTCCTTCAGTGCATATATAATCTGTTTTAAAAGCTAAAAGTATAAAGTAAATAGTGGTAATAGATCGTGATATTCTTGTGGAATTCAGATTTCATACCTGGAGGAATTCTCAGGAAAATGCTATTTCCTTAGGAAAGGATCCGCTGCACAACAGCTTTGAACCAAGGTTCAGGATGTTGCCCCATACAGGCCACTGAAGTTATTGTGCAGCATTGAACCCCCTCAGTGTGATGGGATCAACTTCGCACTGAAGTTAAACATTTGAAAGCACAGGTTGAGAAAAATCGAAACCAACCTCAACAAAACCCACAAAAGTGGAGAAATACAAAATCTGCTGGTAACTTTAAGCCTGGCCAGCAATCACAGAAATGGCAGCAACATCCAGATGTTGATTATAATCAGGACAATTTTGCTTTCCAGCCTAGGGCACAAGATCGTCAGTCTGATGTGGCCTGCTACAGGTGTGGACAGAAGGGCCATATTCAGCTTGGTTGTCGAGTGTGCCTGGATCATCAGAGAAAAAATTATGGAAAGTCTTTAAACGACAAGGGGCCTATGACAATGGGCAATTCATAGGCCAGCAGGCTACAAATGATACACGCCCAGTCAAAAATCATAGTTTAATTGGTGAAAGTAGTGAAGCACATGTGTGTATAAATGGTATTGGTACATCAGCTTTACTTGATACAAGGTCAACTGTATCGACTATTTCTCGCCAATTTTATGACGACCATTTAACATCCACACCAATTAAGCCGATAAATACTTTATTAAATATTGAATGTGCTGATGGACAGAAGCTCCCATATGATGGTTATGTTGAGATCAACGTGGACTTTTATGGCATTCCTGGCAATGTTAGCCAGTCATGTTTGGCACTTGTTGTACCTAATAGCAGATACAATGCCAGAGTACCTTTACTTGTGGGTACTAATATTTTAAATCCAGTTATGGACTATTGTAAAATGGTGTTTGGGGAAAGATTTTTACATTGTAAAAACCTTTCTAGTCCATGGATGATTTCCTTTCGATTTCCTTTCGATGTGTGGTTCAGCGTGACAAATGTCTCAAACATCGTAATAATGTACTGGGGGAAGTAAAATACTGTGATAATAAAAGTATCACTATTTAACCAAATACACCAGTGACAGTTCCTGGTTGTTTTTTGAGTACTATGGACTACGCACCAACCAATGTAATGCAACAGACATGCTAAAATGCCATTTTTATGCGAGACTTGGATTTATGTCCTTCCATGTTTCCATACCATGGGAAAGGGAAGTGTCATGTTGATGTGTCCATATCAAACTGTTCAACAAAAACAGTTACGATTCCACCCAATGCGATTTTATGTGAAGTCCAGCCAGTTGTCACAGAGAATGGGATATCGCATGACAGAAAAGAATATGGAACTGAAATGGATAACTTGTTAAAAGTTATACCCAGCTTTGGAGAATCAAAGAAAATTCTTACTGAATCACAGTTTGGAAAACTCCAAGATCTATTGGAAAACTACAAAGATATTTTCTCCAGTGGTGACACAGATATTGGGCATTACAGTGATGTTAAGCATAAAATTAAATTGATTGACGACATCCCTTTTAAACAGCGCTTTAGAAGAATTCCACCCTCGATGTATGAAGAAGTTAGAGAACACCTTAAACAGTCAGTAGCCAGTGGCATCATATGCTCATCACATTCTCCTTATGCTTCCCCAGTTGTTTTAGCTCGAAGAAAAGATGGGAAATTGAGAATGTGTGTCGACTACAGGGCTTTTTAATAATAAAACAATTAAAGACAGTTATGCCTTGCCACGCATAGATGAAATATTGGATTCACTTCAAGGTGCTAACTATTTTACTGTAGTCGATATGAAATCAGGATATTATCAAGCTGACATCAGGGAAGAACACAAAGAACGCACTGCATTCACCATGGGTCCACTTGGCTTTTATGAATTTAATTGTTTACCATTTGGATTAGCCAATGCACCTGCGACGTATCAGCGTGTCATGGAAGAATGCTTCGGGGAACTTCATTTGAAAACATGCTTTATATACTTGGACGACTTGATAATATTTTCAAATAATGTAGAACAGCCTCATACTGTTAGCAGTGATCATTTAGATCTACCGCCTCCAATAGCACCTAGATGTTCCACTAGACCAACAAGTAAACCACGATGGATGACATCTGGGGAGTTCAGCATGGCACAAACAACAGAACCGGCGTGGAAAGAGAAGGTAGCGATTTTTAAAAACTTGTCCAATGAAGGGTTTTTTAATGGAAACAATGATAAATTATGTGATGCCATTTTATCACTGATCTCTAAGGAATAAATGTCGGGGACGACATTTTGCACTGGGGGGAACTGTGTGACAGTATCAGATTTTACCATCTGTATATAAGGGGTTATATATTTTTAAAATTATATCAGCAACATAAAGTTTCACTGTAAAAATACAGTGAAGTATTATCTATTTCAGCTTCAGTACAGTAGTATCCCAGAGGGGTTAACAGTTTATCTTAACAAGAGGTCAGAGTGGTGTTCGCTTCAGTAACTCTACTGCAGTGCATAGAAATTGTAAAAGCATGAAGTGAACATCAGTGAACTGATTTCTTATAGGTCAATTTCAAACAAAAAACTCTCTCCTCTGCCTTAGAACAATGAACAGCACATTTCAGTTGGATTTCAAAATTATTGGCAGTTGTGTTGTTTTGTTGTGAAAATAAGATCTTGTGATTTCCTTCAGTGCATATATACTCTCCCAAAAAAGAAAGTGTGCATGCTAAAAAATAACACTAAAAAAAGATACATATCATTTTCATTCATGGAAATTTTATTCAATCACAGATGAATCAATTTGTGATCAACACGAGAAATTTCATTACGCTACGACGAATACTCTTGGTGCCATGGAGAGTCAAAGACACTAAGGGTCAAACACAAAAGTCACACACTCAATATCTGGTATGACCTCCATCTGCATAGACTACTGCTGTGCATCTACACCTCATGGAAGCAAACAAGTTAGCATGGAAGTGGGTTAGGGTAGGGTTAGGTTAGGTTTAGGTAGGGTTAGGTTAGGTAGGGTTAGGGTAGGGTTAGGTTAGGGTTAGGTTAGGACGACACAGATATACTGATCTTGTGCAGGGGTGGTAACTCGGGGTCTCCCGGAGCGGGGTCGGTCTCGAACATCATCATGTTGTGCATGTCGATGGACTAACCTGTCTACAGTGTTACGGTGGCAGTTCAAATGCTGGGCAACCTCTCTGTGTGTTCTGCCAGCTCTAATCATACCCAGGGCAATGAGACGTTGATTCATTGTCAATCTTGGCATGCTAATGTGGAGTCATTTTAACAGCAGCGCAAGTTTGAAAGTGAACAATAGGAAGGCCTTACTTTAGTGTTTAAATACCCAAGGATTCACACTGCTGCATTAATTTTCAGACTCTCCACATGCAAAACATGCCTTTTCACAAACGTGCAGCACGTCATTTAACGTTAATGCAATTTTAACGGGGAAAGCTGTTTTTGTGTTCAATATAACTTATTCATTAACAGGTTAACACTCTTTACACCTACGAAATTATTTTTTTGGAGTTTGATCAATTTCTGCAATGCACACTTTCTTTTTTGGGTGAGTATATAATCTGTTTTAACAACTAAAAATATAATGTATATAGTGGTAGTAGATCGTGATATTCTTGTGGAATTCAGATTTCATTCCTGGAGGAATTCTCAGGAAAATGCTATTTCCTTAGGAAAGGATCCGCTGCACAACAGCTTTGAACCAAGGTTCAGGATGTTGCCCCATACAGGCCACTGAAGTTATTGTGCAACATTAATTTTTTTTTTTTTTTTTTAACTGTAATTTGCACAGAAGTTAAAGATTTAAAAGCACAGGTTGAGAAAAATCGAACCAAGGTAAAATAATTATTGTTTCTGCACAGCTGTACATTAGACTCAGTATGTAATTGGAAAGTAAAACTGCGCAAATATGAGATAAAATTTAATTCGATTCCATTTTCGATTGTTTGCTTGTAATCGCGTTCGATTTTATCTCATATTTGCGCAGTTTTGAGTGAACCTATTTTTGATTCACTTAGCGGTGGAAATTATTAACTGTTTTGGATCATAATTATCCAAGTGGGAGGTGGATCAGTCCTGCACTACACTTGTAGAGCATGACTGCTCCCCCACCCCTCTGGATAAATTATAAGCAGCAGCTTCAGCTGCATCTATTGTATTTATTCCCTGTATTTCTAAGGTTTCATTGTATTTTATACAGGTTGAAGATGCCATAGTTTAGTTATTGTTGTGCCCACCTGTAGGCTACCTAAACCCATCACACTGAGGGTAGGCATTATTCATTTTATAAGCTCATATACTTAACTAGATATTCATCTTACACAAGTCAGCAGTTTCGCTGGGTGCTTAGTATTGTGTTGGATATGTTACCTTGTCCTGCTTGGGAAGTGGGCTAGTGCTTGTCTACAAAGGTAGACAAGTTCATTATAGCGGCATAGTATTTATTATTAAGTGCTAGCATGTAAGCCTATTGCCAAGCAACAACACAAATATTAACGATAGGTTAATCCTGACTTAATGATTGTGTTGTTGTGAGGCTATGGCCTTGCATGCATTAGTGTCATTAAACCCTAACGGGTAATTTGTCTGTGGTAGCTTTTATTTGCAGCCTTGGTTTATCTTGTGGAAGTTATCCTCTGTGAATCTTGCATTGATTTGTGGCAGTTTGTTGGAGAGTGATTCTGGTCACTTTCCAATAAATTGTAGCAGGAGAATGTACAGTTTGTGTTTTGCAAGATACTTACAGTCATCCAACACAATGCTTTCTTGTCCAATTACATGTACAAGATTATAAAAGTATATTGAATCATTTGTGTAGCATACTTTTACTGGGACAATTTTGTACACACTGTGGAGTACTTGTTTATGTGGGTTATGGCAACAGTCTTTTGGTATACTGGACAGCTTATTGGAAATGCATTTTCAGAACACTGTTGCTGTGCACTGGTGGAAAGAGCCTGGCAGACTTGTTCCACTTTTGCAGACCAACATGTTCATAGCAGTTGTTTACATTCTGTAAACAAGGTTATTTGAGTAATTCGATATGGTAAACATAGCTGTTGTGCCTTGCTGGAGAGAGCTCCCAGAGCTGTTTTCAGCAGTTCATAACAGCTGTGTTTTCATTCTAAAATATTTAACGCCGAGTCCAGTGGGGCAAGTTTTTTTGGTTGCCTGAATATTTGTGCTTTCATGTACTTAGAATTTTTTTATTGTTTTATTCTTACAGGAGTTCATTTATCTTTAATATTAAATGGCTGACTATGAAGTAATGTGTTGTGATGATTTTGCATGAATATGAACCCACATTGAAACTTTACATCGCTTCACCTACCCATCTGGAGTGACTGCGGTTACAACTGTAGTCTGTAAGCGGTTCGGGAAGATTCGACCTCTGGAAGATTCAGTGAAAATGAGGTTAAAGGAGAGGGTTCATATGCTTATCGGAGAGATTGGGAAGAATGGGGCACAGGGTCTCATCGAGCACTTCAACTTATGCAGAGTGTTGGGAGGAGATGAGAAGTGTGGAAATGGGTTGAGAGGAGATGAGAAGTGTGGGAATGGGAAGGGTAGGAAGTTGGAAGCACAGGGAAAACCGAGGCCTTCTCGTGCACCAGAGAACTGCTATGAATCAGCGACCGGTACCGGGTTATTGTTTTTACTGTTTTATATTTATACAAAAACATGGCCGATTTTAAAATTTCTGTTGACACCTCGCGAGTCTTCAAATGACGGTAATTAAAGGATAAAACATAGTTTGGATCAATAAACTCTGCCCAAATGTAAGGAAATATGTGTACTATCGAATGCAGCCGGTAATAAGGGCGAAAGCTTGATATATATTCCTAATTTCGAGTTTTGAGTTCCCATAAAAACTTGATGGGAACTTTTTCAATAGGATTGAATGGGAAGAATCTGAACGTAGAGGGGTAGCCACTACGTTCGGATCGCTGAACTAGGAGAAAGGTAGAGTCTGAAAGATAGTAAAAAAAAACTTCGAGTAAAAGTGGCAAAAGATAGAGTAGAGTAAGGAAGTATGTGCATTTGTGAGGTCTTTTCTGAATGTATTTCTGTTGAGTGTGATTTTCAGGCAAGTATAGTCTGCCGTTTAAACGAGTGTTGGAGCTATCACTGGCAAGTATAGTCTACCTCAAGCTCTTCTGTGGTTGTTTGTTTTGGCTGTTGTGGCTTTCCTTTGGCAGTTGGGGAGACTTTCTTTCTGTGGTGTCTGGTCTGGAGCGTTTGTGGTGCGATGTCCTTTGTCTAATCGTTATTATGAGTCTCTTTTATTCTCGTGATGATCAATTGGGCTTGAAACACACAGGTTCAGATTTTGCATCAAAACCATTCAGAGCGTCGAGCGAATAATGTGTGCTATTCTCAGCTACGCTATTTTTTGTTAGCACCTCTCTATATTCTCGTTGAGTGAGTTTTCATTTTTAAACGGTTGGATGTGTTGAAGGGTGAGAATGAACAGATGTCAAAGAGTTTAGGTTCCGTTCTACAGTTTCGCATGATTGCACAGGGATTCTAAACATAGGGTCTATGTTGAAACTAAGGCCATGAAGAATAGAGATATATTTTGAGTATCAGATATATGATTACATTAGGCTTTTAGTTGGACAAGAGAATTTGAAGTTTTGGTCCCAAAGTTGGAGTCTGATACATAGGGGTAAATTACCAGATGAATTATGGGAAACAGTGGCTTCGAAAAATTGGC
Organism: Pictodentalium vernedei; assembly: GCA_031216915.1. Taxonomy (NCBI): domain Eukaryota; kingdom Metazoa; phylum Mollusca; class Scaphopoda; order Dentaliida; family Dentaliidae; genus Pictodentalium; species Pictodentalium vernedei. Next base: position 726,693,860 of record CM062297.1, on the reverse strand, counting down.
TATTTTTTAAAATGTACTTTTTACACGGGTTTGTTACCAGACATGTAACTAAGCTAGATCGAGTTATTTGTGTGCAGAGCACACAATGGTGTATCCCCGCATTTCCTTATCAACACCTTAGCATAGTTGTAACGTTTCAAATTAAGTACACCAGGAGCCTTTCGATGAAAACTGATTTTCTAATGATGTAATGGTTCCACTGGAACCACCTGGGGGCCGAATCAAAATACCGAAACCTTCATGCATATCTAGAGATGCTACTTGAACACCTTAGCATAGTTTAAAAGTTTCGAATTAAATACCCTAGGAGCCTTTCAAGGAAAACTGATTTTCTAATGATAAAAGTGGTTCCACTGGAGGCACTTGGGGCAAAATCAAAATTCCGAAACCTTCATGCACATCTAGAGATGTTACCTGAACATACTAGCACAGTTTAAACATTTCGAATTAAATACCCTTGGAGCCTTTTGATGAAAACTTATTTTCTAACGATAAAAGTGGTTCCACTGGAACCACCTGGGGCCAAATAAAAATTCTAAAACCTTCATGCACATCTAGTGATGCTACCTGAACAGATTAGCATAGTTTATACGTTTCGATTTAAATACCCTAGGAGCCTTTCGATGAAAACAGATTTTCTAACAATAAAAGTGGTTTCACTGGAACTACCTGGGGCTAAATCAAAATTCCGAAACCTTCATGTACATCTAGAGATGGTACCTGAAGTACTGAACACCTTAGCATAGCTTGAACATTTCGAATTAAATACCCTAGGAGCCTTTCAATGAAAACTGACTTTCTAACGATAAAAGTGGTTGCACTGGAACCACCTGGGGCCAAATCAAAATTCCGAAACCTTCATGCACATCTAGAGATGTTACCTGAACACATTAGCACAGTTTAAACATTTCGAATTAAATACCCTAGGAGCCTTTCGATGAAAATTGATTTTCCAACGATAAAAGTGGTTCCACCGGAAACACTTGGGGCCAAATCAAAATTCTGAAACATTTATGCACATCTAGAGATGTTACCTGAACACCTTAGCATAGTTTTAACATTTCGAATTAAATACCCTAGGTGTCTTTCGATGAAAACTTATTTTCCAATGATAAAAAGGGTTCCACGGGAACCACTTGGGGCAAAATCAAAATTCCCAAACCTTCATGCACATCTAGAGTTGCTGCCTGAACACCGTAACATACTTTAAAGGTTTCAAATTAAATACCCTAGGAGCCTTTCGCTGAAAACTGATTTTCCAACAATAAAAGTGGTTCCACTGGAACCACCTGGGGCCAAATCCAAATTCTGAAACCTTCATGCACATCTAGAGATGTTACCTGAACACATTAGCACAGTTTAAACATTTCGAATTAAATACCCTAGGAGCCTTTCGATGAAAATTGATTTTCCAACGATAAAAGTGGTTCCACCGGAAACACTTGGGGCCAAATCAAAATTCTGAAACATTTATGCACATCTAGAGATGTTACCTGAACACCTTAGCATAGTTTTAACATTTCGAATTAAATACCCTAGGTGTCTTTCGATGAAAACTTATTTTCCAATGATAAAAAGGGTTCCACGGGAACCACTTGGGGCAAAATCAAAATTCCAAAACCTTCATGCACATCTAGAGTTGCTGCCTGAACACCGTAACATACTTTAAAGGTTTCAAATTAAATACCCTAGGAGCCTTTCGCTGAAAACTGATTTTCCAACAATAAAAGTGGTTCCACTGGAACCACCTGGGGCCAAATCCAAATTCTGAAACCTTCATGCACATCTAGAGATGTTACCTGAACACATTAGCACAGTTTAAACATTTCGAATTAAATACCCTAGGAGCCTTTCGATGAAAATTGATTTTCCAACGATAAAAGTGGTTCCACCGGAAACACTTGGGGCCAAATCAAAATTCTGAAACATTTATGCACATCTAGAGATGTTACCTGAACACCTTAGCATAGTTTTAACATTTCGAATTAAATACCCTAGGTGTCTTTCGATGAAAACTTATTTTCCAATGATAAAAAGGGTTCCACGGGAACCACTTGGGGCAAAATCAAAATTCCAAAACCTTCATGCACATCTAGAGTTGCTGCCTGAACACCGTAACATACTTTAAAGGTTTCAAATTAAATACCCTAGGAGCCTTTCGCTGAAAACTGATTTTCCAACAATAAAAGTGGTTCCACTGGAACCACCTGGGGCCAAATCAAAATTCCAAAACCTTCATGCACATCTAGAGATGTTACCTGAACACATTAGCATAGTTTAAACGTTTCAAATTAAATACCCTTGGAGCCTTTCGATGAAAACTGATTTTCTAACAATAAAAGTGGGTCCACTGGAACCACCTGGGGCCAAATCAAAATTCCGAAACCCTTCACGCACATCTAGTGATGCTACCTGAACGCCTTAGCATAGTTTAAAGTTTCAAATTATATACCCTAGGAGCCTTTCGATGAAAACTGAAATTCCAACGATAAAAGTGGTTCCACTGGAACCACCTGGGGCCAAATCAAAATTCCGAAACCTTCATGCACATCTAGAGTTGCTACCTGAACACATTAGCATAGTTTAAACATTTCGAATTAAATACCCTAGGAGCCTTTCAAAGAAAACAGATTTTCCAATGATAAAAGTGGTTCCACTGGAACCACCTGGGGCCAAATCAAAATTCCAAAACCTTCATGCACATCTAGAGATGTTATCTGAACAAGAGATGTTACCTGAACACATTAGCATAGTTTAAACATTTCGAATTAAATACCCCAGGAGCCTTTTGATGAAAACCGATTTTCTAACGATAAAAGTGGTTCTACTGGAACCACCTGGGGCCAAATCAAAATTCCGAAACCTTCATGCACATCTAGAGATGTTACCTGAACACATTAGCATAGTTTAAATGTTTCGAATTAAATACCCCAGAAGCCTTTTCGATGAAAACTGATTTTCTAACGATAAAAGTGGTTCCACTGGAACCACCAGGGGCCAAATCAAAATTCTGAAACATTTATGCACATCTAGAGATGTTACCTGAACACCTTAGCATAGTTTTAACATTTCGAATTAAATACCCTAGGTGTCTTTCGATGAAAACTTATTTTCCAATGATAAAAAGGGTTCCACGGGAACCACTTGGGGCAAAATCAAAATTCCAAAACCTTCATGCACATCTAGAGTTGCTGCCTGAACACCGTAACATACTTTAAAGGTTTCAAATTAAATACCCTAGGAGCCTTTCGCTGAAAACTGATTTTCCAACAATAAAAGTGGTTCCACTGGAACCACCTGGGGCCAAATCAAAATTCCAAAACCTTCATGCACATCTAGAGATGTTACCTGAACACATTAGCATAGTTTAAATGTTTTGAATTAAATACCCCAGGAGCCTTTCGATGAAAACTGATTTTCTAATGATAAAAGTGGTTCCACTGGAACCACCTGGGGCCAAATCAAAATTCTGAAATCTTCATGCACATCTAGAGATGTTACCTGAACACATTAGCATAGTTTAAACATTTCGAATTAAATACCCTAGGAGCCTTTTGATGAAAACTGATTTTCTAATGATAAAAGTGGTTCCACTGAAACCACCTGGGGCCAAATCAAAATTCCGAAGCCTTCATGCACATCTAGAGTTGCTACGTGAACACATTAGCATAGTTTAAATGTTTCGAATTAAATACCCTAGGAGCCTTTCAGGGTGTGACAGACGGACGGACGGACGGACGGAGATCACGACTGTATCCCCACATTTTTCGAAAATGCGGGGATAACAAGAGGCCCCATGGGACCTGACGCACTCATCTTGAACATAACACAATATAAACAGAGTCCAAGAATGAGTCTACATTAAGCAATCCATCTCCATAGGCTGCACTGTCAATCCTTCAGTCCCTCAGGAGTGACAAAAATAATCCGGGCATCATGCCTTTTCTTCAGTTGATCATAATGTAAAATGTAGAGCTCCCCTATGAAGCCCCCTTGATACAACCTATGTGGATTAATCTTAGTTACACACCTCTAGAGGGTACTGAATACAAAATTTTGCAGCAAAATGGCCAATTCCGGCTCCCATTGGAAGCCCAAATATTAACCCAGCGACTCAATTTGAACACAGTTGAATCTGACTTCCCTAGAGATGCAGTGTACCAAATATGAAAGCATTCTGACTGTTGGATCTGAAGAAGAGAAATTTTAAAGAAATTTCTTCATATTGCTTTAAGTTAAAATTTGGGCTACCACAGCAAGCCCAAATATTAACCTATGGATCCGATTTGAACAAACTTTAATCTGACCCCCCCCCCTCCCCCCCCCCCCCCCCCCCCCCCCCCCCGAGATGTTGTATACCAAATATGAAAGCATTCTGACTGGAGGATCTGAAGAAGAAGATTTTTGAAGAAATTCCCTCATATTGTACCAAGTTAAATTTCAGGTTTCCATATGGAGCCCAAATATTAACCCAGGCACTTGAATTGAACAAACTGGAATCTGCCCCCCTAGAGGTGTTGTATACCAAATATGAAAACATGCCGACTGGTGGATCTGAAGAAGAAGATTTAGAAAGAAATTTCCTCATATCGCACTAAGTAAAAATTTGGGCTACCGTAGAAAGCCCAAATATATATCTAGGGACCTGATTTGAACAAACTTGAATCTGCCCCCCCCCCCCCCCCCCCCCCCCCCCAGAGATGTTGCATACCAAATATGAGAGCATTCTGACTGGTGGATCTCAAAAAGATTTTTTAAAATTATCCCCCATATTCAACAAAGTTAAAATTTGGGCTTCCTATGGACTTGGTTTGAACAATCTTGAATCTGACCCTCATAACAATGATGTTTATCAAACAATAAAAGATTCTGACTGGTGGTTCTGAAGAAGAAGATTTTTAAAGAATATTCCCCATATTACCCTATGTACAAAATTCGGGCTCCTGTATTGAGCCCAAATGTGAACAAATGGGCTTTATTTTAACAAACTTGTATCTGACTCTCCCCCCCCCCCCCCCCCTTTGCCTTTCCTAAACACCAAGCCTTGTATTCATGACAAATATATGCAATTACGAACAGCCCAGTAGTTATTGTTGACCAAAGATTTGCAGTCATGGTGTCTACTTTTTCATTTTGGTCATTGGTGTCATGTCTGTGTGTCGTCCATCCGTTAAGCTGTAAGTCATCGTTCTATAAGTAGGTTACCAAGAATGAAATCATTCGGTTGAAGCATTTTAAAAAAAAGTCCGGAAAACTAAAGTATGACTGACAGACTGACTGACAGACTGACGGATGGACAGAGTGCAAATGAAACTTGATCTGTAAGTCATCATACTATAGTAGGTTACCAAAAATGAAATCATTCCATTGAAGCGTTTCCAAAAAAAGTCCGGAAAACTAAAGTATGACCGACAGACTGACTGACAGACTGACGGATGGATGGACACAGTGTAAATGAAACTTGATCTGTAAGTCATCGTTCTACAGTAGGTTACCAAAAATGAAATCATTCCGTTGAAGCGTTTCCAGAAAAAAGTCCGGAAAACTGATATTTTGGCACTTTTGCATATTTCCAAGGGCCATAACTCACACAAGAATAAGGCAATCAGCATGAAACTCAAACTTGATCTGTAAGTCATCGTTCTATAGTAGGTTACCAAAAATGAAATCATGCCGTTGAAGCGTTTCCAAAAAAAGTCCGGAAAACTGATATTTTGGCGCTTTTCCATATTTCCAAGGGCCATAACTCACACAAGAATAATAGAATCAGCATGAAACTCAAACTTGATCTATAAGTCATTGTTCTATAGTAGTTTACCAAAAATAAAATCATTCCGTTGAAGTGTTTCCAAAAAAACTCCGGAAAACTGATATTTTGGAGCTTTTCCATATTTCCAAGGGCCGTAACTCACACAAGAATAATGCAATCAGCATGAAACTCAAACTTGATCTGTAAGTCATCGTTCTATAGTAGTTTACCAAAAATGAAATCATTCCATTGAAGAGTTTCCAAAAAAACTCTGGAAAACTGATATGTTTGGTGCTTTTTCCCATATTTCCAACGGCCGTAACTCACACAAGAATAATGCAATCAGCATGAAACTCAAACTTGATCTGTAAGTCCTCGTACTATAGTAGTTTACCAAAAATGAAATCATTCCGTTGAAGCGTTTCCAAAAAAACTCCGGAAAACTAAAGTGTGACTGACAGACTGACAGACTGACAGACTAACAGACTGACGGATGGACAGAGTGCAAACCTATAGTCCCATCCGGCGATGCCAGTAGGCGACTAATAATGGTAGAATGATAATAAGCACCATATGGTAGCAATATAAAGGCCATGGGATGAAAAGGGGGTCGGCAGCTGACCTGAACAAAAAATTTAACACTGAAAATGTCTAAGTGTGAGGTAAACAGGAAACTTAACATTAATGAAAGTGTCAATGACACTGTAGCTTAACTTGTCTGTGTGTTATGTTTGATGAAAGGGATAATGTTCAATATTTCTGAAAGGATTATGAAATAAGACAAGAATTGTGATAATTGGGAATATGTTAATTTCTGTATGTGGCCCTCACAGTTAATGTATATCAACGAAAGTTACCAATTTACAGTGAAATTATTCCAAAACAAGTCATCCTATCAAGTCACAATGAAATCCCTTCATAAATACGGCCTGTAGACTGTGCTATAGGTTTTTGGGCTTTGTACCTGTGTAGCCATCACGGTTGACCGATCACAACCAAAAGGGAACGCCCTCATCTAGACATTATACTGAGTCATCCTACCAAGTTACAATGAAATCCATTCATAAATATGACCTGTAGTCTGTGCTAAAGGTTTTGGGCTCGGGCAGCTGTCACGGCTGAATGATCGCGACCAAGACGGGACGTTCTCATCTGGACATTATCTGGAGTCATCATAGCAAGTTACAATGAAATCCCTTCATAAATATGACCAATAGACTGTGCTAAAGGTTTTGGGGCTTGGGGCCCATGTAGCCATCACAGTTGGCCCATGTAGCCATCACAGTTGACCAATCATGACCAAAATGGGACGTTCTCATCTAGACACTATATGGAGTCAACCTACCAAGTTACAATGAAGTCCCTTCATACATACAACCTGTAGACTGTGCTAAAGGTTTTGGGCTTGTCACGGTTGACAGATCAAAACCAAATGGGGAAGGTCTCATCTAGACATCATACGAAGTCATCCTACCAAGTTACAATGAAATCCCTCCATATTAAAAATATGACCTGTAGACTGTGCTAAAAGTTTTGGGATTTTGGGTTTGGGCAGACATCATGGTTGACAGGGGACGTTCTCATCTAGATATTATACAGAGGCATCCTACCAAGTTACAATGAAATTCCTTCATAAATACAACCTGTAGACTGTGCTGATGGTTTTCGGGTTTTGGGCTCAGGAAGCCAACATGGTTGACCGATCGCGACCAAAAGGGGATGTTCTCATCTAGACATGACCTCAAACCTGTATATGAAATTTCGCGACGATCGGATAAGAACTACGGGGTGTAGCCTGTGCTAAAAGAAAATGTGAACAGACTCACAGACTAACAAACTTCCGCACGCGTGATGGCAATAGCTTATCTAGACTTTGTCAAGTTAAGCTAAAATTGGGATGAAAAATTTGAAGAAATTCACTGGACAAGGGTTAAATGATGCTAGAATGATAATGAGGAACATGTATGCTGGAATATAAGCACCATGGGAAGAGAAGGAAAACAGCAGCTGACCTAAACACAAACTTAAACATGAAATTCTGAGATAAACAGAAAAGTAAAAGTAACTAAAAATGGTAAGAAAAAGGATTAAAACACACTGGACGAGTGTTAAATAATGGTAGAATGATAATAAGCACAATATAGAAGCAATATAAAGGCCATGGGATGAAAAAGGTGTCGACGGCTGACCAAAACAGAAACTGTGACACACTGAAAATGTGTGTGAGGTAAAAAGAAGAGTTAACGTTCGAAATTTGATGAAAAATTTAAAGAAATTCACTGGAGAAGGCTTAAATCATGGAACAATGAAACTGTGGAACATGTATGACGAATATAAGTGACATGGGAAGAGAAGGCACACAGCAGCTGACCTAATTCTAAGTTAAACATGAAATTCTGAGCTAAACAGAAAAGTAAACGTAACTAAATAATGTTAAGAGAAACGTTTAAAACACACTGGGTGAGGGTTAAATAGTGGTAGAATGATAATAAGCACCATATGGTAGCAATATAAAGGCCACGGGATGAAAAGGGGGTCGGCAGCTGACCTGAACAAAAAATTTAACACTGAAAATGTCTAAGTGTGAGGTAAACAGGAAACTTAACATTAATGAAAGTGTCAATGACACTGTAGCTTAACTTGTCTGTGTGTTATGTTTGATGAAAGGGATAATGTTCAATATTTCTGAAAGGATTATGAAATAAGACAAGAATTGTGATAATTGGGAATATGTTAATTTCTGTATGTGGCCCTCACAGTTAATGTATATCAACAAAAGTTACCAATTTACAGTGAAATTATTCCAAAACAAGTCATCCTATCAAGTCACAATGAAATCCCTTCATAAATACGGCCTGTAGACTGTGCTATAGGTTTTTGGGCTTTGTACCTGTGTAGCCATCACGGTTGACCGATCACAACCAAAAGGGAAAGCCCTCATCTAGACATTATACTGAGTCATCCTACCAAGTTACAATGAAATCCATTCATAAATATGACCTGTAGTCTGTGCTAAAGGTTTTGGGCTTGGGCAGCTGTCACGGCTGAATGATCGCGACCAAGACGGGACGTTCTCATCTGGACATTATCTGGAGTCATCATAGCAAGTTACAATGAAATTCCTTCATAAATATGACCAATAGACTGTGCCAAAGGTTTTTGGGCTTGGGGCCCATGTAGCCATCACAGTTGGCCCATGTAGCCATCACAGTTGACCAATCATGACCAAAATGGGACGTTCTCATCTAGACACTATATGGAGTCAACCTACCAAGTTACAATGAAGTCCCTTCATACATACAACCTGTAAACTGTGCTAAAGGTTTTGGGCTTGTCACGGTTGACAGATCAAAACCAAATGGGGAAGGTCTCATCTAGACATCATACGAAGTCATCCTACCAAGTTACAATGAAATCCCTCCATATTAAAAATATGACCTGTAGACTGTGCTAAAAGTTTTGGGATTTTGGGTTTGGGCAGCCATCATGGTTGACAGGGGACGTTCTCATCTAGATATTATACAGAGGCATCCTACCAAGTTACAATGAAATTCCTTCATAAATACAACCTGTAGACTGTGCTGATGGTTTTCGGGTTTTGGGCTCAGGAAGCCAACATGGTTGACCGATCGCGACCAAAAGGGGATGTTCTCATCTAGACATGACCTCAAACCTGTATATGAAATTTCGCGACGATCGGATAAGAACTACGGGGTGTAGCCTGTGCTAAAAGAAAATGTGAACAGACTCACAGACTAACAAACTTCCGCACGCGTGATGGCAATAGCTTATCTAGACTTTGTCAAGTTAAGCTAAAATTGGGATGAAAAATTTGAAGAAATTCACTGGACAAGGGTTAAATGATGCTAGAATGATAATGAGGAACATGTATGCTGGAATATAAGCACCATGGGAAGAGAAGGAAAACAGCAGCTGACCTAAACACAAACTTAAACATGAAATTCTGAGATAAACAGAAAAGTAAAAGTAACTAAAAATGGTAAGAAAAAGGATTAAAACACACTGGACGAGTGTTAAATAATGGTAGAATGATAATAAGCACAATATAGAAGCAATATAAAGGCCATGGGATGAAAAAGGTGTCGACGGCTGACCAAAACAGAAACTGTGACACTGAAAATGTGTATGAGGTAAAAAGAAGAGTTAACGTTCGAAATTTGATGAAAAATTTAAAGAAATTCACTGGAGAAGGCTTAAATCATGGAACAATGAAACTGTGGAACATGTATGACGAATATAAGTGCCATGGGAAGAGAAGGCACACAGCAGCTGACCTAATTCTAAGTTAAACATGAAATTCTGAGCTAAACAGAAAAGTAAACGTAACTAAATAATGTTAAGAGAAACGTTTAAAACACACTGGGTGAGGGTTAAATAGTGGTAGAATGATAATAAGCACCATATGGAAGCATTATAAAGGCCATGGGATGAAAAAGGTGTCAGCAGTCAATGTAAATAAAAAATTGAACCCACTGAAAATGTCGAAGTGTGAGCTAAACAGAAAACTAAACGTTCAAAATTGGAAGAACAATTTTTAAGAAATTCACTGGACAAGGGTTAAACCATGGTAGAATGGTAATGAAGAAGATGTATGATGAATATACGCAACATGGGAAGAGAAGGAACAGAGCAGGTGAGCTGAACACTAAGTTAAACATGAAATTCTGAGCTAAACAGAAAACTAAACACAACTAAAAATGTCAAGAATGAAAGTGTCAATGACACTGTAGCTCAACTTGTTAAGACATGTACATGTATAGTATGTGACACAGCAATGACAAACATCTAGGTAATGACCTGATAACAAAAGTACAAACATCTAGGTAATGACCTGATAACAAAAGTACATGTAAAGTATTGTGACAGTCTGTATATAAATGCTGACCGTAGCCTGTATCAAATATATAGGTAAAGTATTGTAAAAGTGGGGTGACAGTTAGATGCTAAACTAGAAAAGAAATCTTTGAGTATCAGAGTGGGTCTGACTGAACCCGAAAATATTTGTTCTCATAGCACAGTGATAACAAAGGCACCCCAAAACACTCGTTCCTGTCACAAGGTGATAACAAAGGTACCCCAAGAAGTTTCGTGAAGATCAGTTCATAAATACAGACTCTAGCCCGAGCCGTATTGACATGTGTACTTACTGTGTATAAGTAGCACTGAACAAATCAGAGTTCATCTAATTTGTATAATTTCTGCACGAGAAAAAGACCTGTATTATATGTGATGTATTCCATGTTACTAAACATTCCTACAAAAATTTATTCAAATCAGAACTTTCATACAGAAGTTCTGTACAAAAAACTGATTGCACTAATTTTGGTACAAAAAGGCTGCTGGTGGCCATCTTGAATTTTGGACCACACCCAAAAACACTCGTTCTCGTCCCAAGGTGATAGCAAAGGTACCCAAGTTTCGTAAAGATCAGTTCATAAATACAGCCTCTAACCTGAGCCGTTTAGAAGTTGTGTACAAAAAACTGATTGGACTTAATTTCGGTACAAAATGGCCACTGGCAGCCATCTCGAATTTTGGACAGCACCCAGAAACACTCGTTTTCGTCCCAAGGTGATAACAAAGGTACCCAAGAAGATTCGTGAAGATCAGTTCATAAATACAGACTCCAGACCGAGCCGTATTGACATGTGCACTTACTGTGTATAAGTAGCACTGAATAAATCAAAGTTCATCTAATTTGCATAATTTTTGCACGAGAAAAAACCCTGTATTATATGTGATGTATTCCATGTTACTAAACATTTATACAAAAATTTATTCAAAGCAGAACTTTCATACAGGAGTTCTGTACAAAAAACTGATTGCACTAACTAAAGTACAAAATGGCTGCTGGTGGCCATCTTGAATTTCGGACCGCACCCAAAACCACTCGTTCACGTCCCACGGTGATAACAAAGGTACCCAATAAGTTTTGTAAAGATCAGTTCATAAATACGGCCTCTAGCCCGAGCCGTATTGGCATTTGCAGTTACAGTGCTGAAAGTAACATTAAACAGATCAAAGTTAGTCTAATTGGTATAATTTATGCACGAGAAAAACACCCGTATTATATGTGATGTATCCCATGGTACTAAACATTCACACAAAATATTATTCAAATCAGCGCTTTCATGTGGAAGTTCTGCGCAAAAATCTGATTGCACCTAATTTTGTACAAAATGGCAAGCAGCCATCTTGAATTTCAGACCGGACCCAAATACACTCGTTCTCGTCCAACAAAGGTACCCAAGAAGTTTCGTAAAGATCGGTTCTAGCCCAAGCCGTGTGTACGGCACGACGAACGGATAGACGGACGATGGGACATGACAATACCTCAAAGTTGAGCTAAAAATGTTTAAAATGCAGAGTATGAGGGGTTAAATCATGGTAGAATGATAATAATCATCATATACCAGCATCATAAAGGCCAAAGGGATGAAAAGGGTGTTAATAGCTGACCTAAACAGAAACTGTAACACACTGAAAATGTGTAAGTGTGAGGTAAAAAGAAGAGTTAACGTTCGAAATTTGGTGAAAAATTTAAAGAAATTCACTGGAGAAGGGTTAAATCATGAAACAATGATACTGAGGAACATGCATGATGAATATAAGTGCCATGGGAAGAGAAGGAGCACAGCAGCTGACCTAAACACTAAGTTAAACATGAAATTCTGAGCTAAACAGAAAAGTAAATGTAACTAAATAATGTTAAGAGAAACATTTAAAACACACTGGGTGGGGGTTAAAGAGTGGTAGAATGATAATAAACACCATATGGAAGCATTACAAAGGCCATGGGATGAAAAGGGTGTCAGCAGTCGATGTAAACAAAAAATTGAACCCACTGAAAATGTCGAAGTGTGAGCTAAAAAGAAAACTAAACGTTCAAAATTGGAAGAACATTTTAAGAAATTCACTGGACAAGGGTTAAACCATGATAGAATGATAATGAAGAAGATGTATGATGAATATAAGCACCATGGGAAGAGAAAGGACACAGCAGGTGAGCTAAACACTAAGTTAAACATGAAATTCTGAGCTAAACAGAAAACTAAATGCAAATAAAAATGTCAAGAAAAATGTTTAAAATGCAGAGTATGAGGGTTTAAATTGTGGATGAATAATGAAGAAGATGTATGATGAATATAAACACCATGGGAAGAAAAGGAACACAGCAGGTGAGCTACACACAAAGTTAAACATGAAATTCTGAGCTAAACAGAAAACTAAACGCAACTAAAAATGTTTAAAATGCAGAGTATGAGGGGTTAAATCATGGTAGAATGATAATAATCATCATATAGCAGCATTATAAAGTCCATGATATGGAAATTTAATAGTAAATTTCCTTTCTTATTATACCTACCGCAATTGTTTACTAAATACCTTTCTTATTATACCTACCACAATTGTTTACTACAGGCTTGCACTACAGTGGAAGACCCTAACTCGGAAAATATACTCTCTATTTGATCTTTTCCAAGAGATTTGGGAAAGAAAAGTGGTGCAAAAAACACCGCAAAAAAATAAGCCAAAGCTGGATTGAGAGCCATCGGCGCACACCAGTAGGGGACGCTCTTCTCTTAGTACAATTCCACGACTTTCGTTAACCAGTATGCAAGGCAGTCACCAATGAACCATTCTTTTGAGTCCGCCAACATAGGAGTTATGTGATCAGCGGGGAGGAAGGATTCTTACCCAAATAAAAGGACGGGAGGGTCTCCATGTAAACAATTGCTGTAGATATAAGAAAGGAAATTTACTATAAAATTTAAATTTCTTATCAACCTACCTAACAATTGTTTACTACAGGCTGAATAGACAATAGGATGGAGGGAATCACATAACCAACCCACACATAACCCAACTGCACTGGAACCGTTGACAGAGGAAGAGGTCTCTAGGCCTATCAAAACCATAGCATCACAAACATTAGTAAAAGACAATGAGAGATGAGGCGTATGGTTATGTGCGACACACAGACCGACAGGGCAGTAACAGCACAGAGCTGAAACTGACCTTGTAAGAAGCCGAATAGCTGGGATAGACAACAGCCTGAGCAGAAGAAAGAGGGCCCACAGTACAAAGGTCCTCTGCCTGCTCCTGCAACTGTTGCAGATAAGTAGAGAAAGTAGCATTTCTCCAGTAGGCTACCAGCATAATATCTGATAATATCTGACAACATGACGGAGTTAGTAGAAGCCCCAAGAGGGAGACAATGCACACACCTCGTAGCAGAAAAACGATTGGTAATACAATCGCGTGTCGCTAGACGAGCAGAAGCTGCACGAATAGCAAGACAAATCCATCGAGAAATGGATTCAGGAGAGATCTTCAGTCGACCAGGAATAAGAGACAGAAAATCGTTCCCACCCTTCCAAATGAACAGCGTCCAATTGAGATAAAAGTGAATTGCACGAACCGGAAAGAGCAAAGGGTGTTACCCTCAACAGAAGAAAGAGTTCCGATGCAGGTAGGAGGTGGAGTAGTTTCCAGTATCTGATTCTTCGCCAGAAAGGAGCAATCACTGGTAAACATAACACTGGTGGGAGAGCTCCAGAAAAAGGTCGGGTCAACCGAGAGGGCGTGAAGCTCACTAACCCGTCTGGCTGAGGCAAAAGCCATCAAAAAAGCCATCTTGTGAGAAAATGCATATCCACCTGGGATAAAGGCTCGAACCCCCCCCCCCCCCCCCCCCCCCCCCACAAGCAGAACAGCACCCAAGAAAGATTCCATCTTGGGGTAAGCTGCAAAGTCCTAGGACTTTTAAAAGAAAAGTGCCTAACAAGCTTGGAGAGGCATGGATTAGTAACGATACGACGCTGTCCCATACGAAAAGGTCTACGAAGCATGGACCTGTACCCTTTGATGGTAACAGGCTGGAGACCCCCACAATCAAAACATATACCAGAAACTCCGCAATCTGTGTGATCGAAGGAGTGACAGAATCAACAGAGTGATCTGCACACAATCGACAGAAGACCATCCACTTAGATGCATAGGCTAAACCAGTGGAGTGCCTCCTTGAAGAAGAAAAGCAACTCCACTGCTTGTCTCGAAAAAACCACTACGGAGGAGACAGGACCTGACAAAAGATATGTGCGAAGGCACAATATAGTGGGGTCGACATGAAACCTCCTCGGGCGACCTTGGCAAAGAAGGTCGCGATGTAGAGGGAGACGTGCTGGAACCGCCATCAACAGAGAGCGGAGCAGATTGATCCACACCCACTCAGTTGACAGGGATGCGATCGAAATGATTCGACAACTGCAGGTTCGTATCTTGGCTAGAACCTGAGGCAGAATCGGAACCGGCAGGAAGGTGTAGCTGACAAGACTGTTCCAAATGAGGGACAGAGTGTCCACGGTGAAAACCAGAGCATCTAGACATGGGGACACGAAAGTGTCCACCTGATAGTTCCAACGAGTCGCAAAGAGATCGATGTGGGGACGATCCAGAGATCGCAAAGTGACTGGAACACCACCATGTGGAGCATCCACTCGGTGGAAAAGAACCTGCCCCATCGCGACAGGACGCTAGGACGTTCTGACGACCAGGAATGTGATGAACCACCACTCCGGCGTTGACATACTGAGCCAGCAGCAGTAGATTCCGAACAAATTCGTATATTGGAACATAGTGCGTGCCACCCTGGTTCCGAATGTAAGCAACAACTGTCGTATTTTCGGACAACAGAAGGACCTGACAATTCTAAAGGTGGGGGATCCACTGCCGGAAACTCAGAAGAAAAGCAAGAAGCTCCTTCTGGTCGACGTGAAGAGCTGCTGGATCCAGGTCCCATGACATGTGAAGGGAAAGAACAGGAGGATCCAAAGTCACACCCCATCTGAGATTGCTGGCGACTGCCGTCAGAACACGATCAGACATGGGGAAGTCCAACGGAAACTCCCTGCATAATCCACTGAACATCCGTCAGAGGAGAAGGTGATGAGGAAGAGACTCTGGTAACTGAAGCACCCGATCCAGAGGATCGACATTCGGCCTCCAACGACTGAGCAGAAAGTGTTGGAGAGGTCTGACGGGCAGCCGACCTAGAGAAATGAGATCCGTCACCAAACCGCAGAGACCGAGCAGCCGGGGAAGACTCTCAGCTGTTGCGGATGTGGACTGGGACAGAGTCAGGGGAAAGGCTGAGAAAATCACATTGCCAGGGAAACCGCCACCGTATCTAGCTGATTATGGAAGCCCATCCCTAGATGACAAAAACGATGGAGAAGGGACCAGGTCCGACTTCTCCTCATTGACTCTGAACCCTAGTGACATGAGCAGCCTCAACAGTGTGCCGACATCCGACTCTAGAAAGGCAGCATTGTTGGAATGCCTCTGGTGGATATCGACAAGATATGCCGAAGAAGACACCCTGGACTGCGTGCAATGTAAGGCTAACACATGCGACATCAGGAGGGTGAAGACCCAAGGATCCAGGTTGAGGCCAAAGGGCATGGCCTTGAACTGGAAAACTCCCTGATGAATGGAGTGGCGAACCGACCTGAAAGCCTCCATGCTGAAGTTAGGAGCAATGATAGACTGGGTCTGGATACTCAGATCGATAACCGGCCGGAGTTAACCATCCTTCTTCGGCACCAAGAACAGACGGGAATAAAATCACAATGAATGAATGTTCCTGATGACCTCGATCACCTCCTTTGGCAGGAGATAGCCTATCTCCATGATCAAAGGTTCCGAATGTGTAACATTGAAAGGGACTTGTGTTGGAGGAGGCATTCTTGACTGAGTTGGATGCCTCAACCTGGGACGAATCGAGGTGACGACTGCTGATGCCAACCCTTACCCTGTGAGTAAGCAGAAGCGGGGGCAGGAGGATCTGCCCAGGTTGGCTTCACAGAGGAAGCAAAAGGGTACTTGTTAGGTTTTAGACGGCCCCTGCCTCCAACAGAAGGCTGATCAAGCTGACGAAGCAGCAGCTTATCGATAGAATGACATAGGGAGTCATGCCGGACCGTCGCCACGGAACCATGGAATAGTTGTGGACCTGCCAAAGAAGCAATCAGAGAGAGAAAGCATGTCCAGCATCTCTCTTGATAAGCCCAACAAGGACTCCAGAGTCTCCATATGAAAAATGTCCGGCTTGGGGGTTGGAGTCCTGATCCAAGACTGTCAAAGTCTGGCAGACTGATGGATTGGTGGAATCGTAGGAACGATAACGCACTGGAAGCAAAAAGGTGTCAGCACTGGTGAAGAACGAAGTCTTCATAGCCTTGGAACTCAGCTTAGAGTCCAAAGCTGTAAATGCTTCAACCACCTGTACCGACAGGCACGGTTGAGGGCGCCCAGAAGCAGGTTGCTCCACAGGCTGTAGGCGCGCGACTGATGATCGCAGCCAGGCTGACGCTGTCGGCTGGTTTGACGGTTTGAGATCTGGAAGGAACCCAAACACAAAGTCAAGTGCTGCCCCCAAGTCAGAAGACTGTTGGCTCTCGACGTCAGGTATGTCAGACTCATCCCATGAGTCAGAAGACACATAGCCAGCCCATCATGGGCAAACCAGCCGATGCCTCCCATGGTGTAGGCACAACAAGGGGATCAGAAAGCGGCCTGTTTCCAATCCCGAGAAGGACAGAAGGTCCAGGCTGCACAAAAAGCGTTGGTCCCGCAAAACTAGCCGGCAGCCCCTTCCAACTTCGCCAAGTTGAAGTCAGGGAAGGCTGAGGCCGATACGCCCACGTCTACACTACCAGACATCTCTGCAGAACCCTGCAGGGATAAAACTGCTGTATTCAATGGCTGAGAGGACACAGCAGGGGGTTCGGTCGTCAGCCACTTCCGACTTCACCAGGTTGAAGTTCACTAGGGGGAGTCACAACCCTAGTGACAGCCTCAGATGTCGACTGGAGAGGGAGCATAGTCCCGGAACCAGGCATTTCTTCACCAGACAACTCAACAGCTCCTGCAGTATCCACCAGGGTAAAAAACTGCACATCCTCCATGGAGGGGTATAACTCTCACCAGACATGGTCGAGTATAGAGGCCTCGAAGCGACAGCCCCCCCCCCCCCCCCCCCAGGTGCGGGAAGAGCTGCACATCCCTCAAGGAGGCGGTAAAACTCTCACCAGACGTGGTCGTGTCGGGAGGCCCCGAAACAACAGTGTCCCCCCCCCTCCCCACCCCATCCCGTGGGTGGGAGAGGAACGGCCACGAGAACGCACCAAAAGCAAGGGCAAAAGGCATTGCCCTGAAGGAACAGTACTGCACATAACAGAGGTGAGAGCAGTAGAAGAACTAGAGTGATGTCACGCATGCTGCCCGACTGTCCCAGGAATGGCAATGCTTAGACGCAAAATAGTCGGAGCCATTTTTTGTTAACAGTTACCTAACGAATTTGCCATATTCAAATTTTATTTTTTCATTTCTCTACTTCAAAACATACCTCCTGACCTATTAATGGAACAAACTTGATGAGCTTGTTCCAATAAGGGGTAACAAGCCATGGTTAGAAGAAAATAAATGAAAGTGTCAATGACACTGTAGCTTAACTTGTGTGTTGTATTTGATGAAAAGGATAATGTTCAATGTTTATGAAAGGATTATGAAATAAGACAAGAATTGTGATAATTGGGAATATGTTCATTTTTGGTCCCTGTATGCTATGTTTTTGATAAAAATAATATGAGGTGTACACTGTACTAAAGAGCTGAGGGGAGGGTTAATATGACCTCACAGTTAATGTATGTGGCCCTCACAGTATATTAACGAAAGTTACCAAGTTACAGTGAAATTATTCCAAAACGAGTCATCCCATCAAGTTACATTGAAATCCCTTCACAAATATGGCCTGTAGACTGTGCTAAAGGTTTTCAGGCTTCAGGCCCCTGTAGCCGTCAGTTTCCCAATTGCGTCCAAAGGGGACGTTCTCATCTAGACATTATATGAAGTCAACCTACCAAATTACAATGAAATCCCTTCATAAATATGACCTGTAGACTAGTTTAAACATATTTTATTTGCCACTATATACAGCAAAAAAGATCGGAGAACAAGTTATCACAACTTACAAAAACTCCTCTCCTTAACATTCTCATCTGGGCATCATCTGGAGTGATTCTACGAAGTTACAATGAAATCCCTTCATAAATATGACCTGTAGACTGTGCTCAAGGTTTTCGGGCTTCGGGCACCTGTAGCCATCACAGATGACCAATCGCGACCAAAAGGGGATGTCATCATCTAGGCATTACATGGAGTCAACCTAACAGGTTACAATGAAATCCTTCCATAAGCCTATGCTAAAGGTTTTGGGCACCCATCAAGGCTGAATGATTGCGGTCAAAATGGGACGTTCTCATCTAGACATTATTTGGAGTCATCCTACCAACTTACAATGAAATCCCTTCATAAATATGACCTGTAGACTGTGCTAAAGGTTTTCAGGCTTCGGGCCCCTTTAGCCGTCACAGCTGCCCAATCACGTCCAAAAGGGGACCTTCTCATCCAGACAATATATGAAGTCAGCCCACCAAGTTACAATGAAATTCCTCAATAAATATGACCTGTAGACTGTGCTAAAGGTTTTCGGGTTTTGGGCTCGGGCAGTCGTCACGATTGGCAGATCATGCCCAAATGGGGAAATTCTCATCTAGACATTATAAGGAGTCATCCTACCAAGTTACAATGAAATCCCACCATATTAAACATGACCTGCAGACTGTGCTAAAAGTTTTTGGGTTTCGGGCTTGGGCAGCCATCACGGTTGACGGATGATGCCCAAAAGGGGACGTTCTCATCTAGGCATTATGCAGAGGCATCCTACCAAGTTACAATGAAATCCCTTCATAAATACGACCTGTAGACTGTGCTAATGGTTTTCGGGTTTTGGGCACGGGCAGCCATACCGGTTGCCTGATCACGACCAAACCTGCATATGAAATTTCGTGGCGATCAGACAAGAACTGCGGGGTGTAGCCCGTGCTAAAGGAAAATGTGAACAGACTCACAGACTAACAGACTTCCGCACGCGTGATGGCAATAGCTTATCTTGACTATGTCAAGTTAAGCTAAAAATGAAAAAATCTGATGTTTCAGAAAAATAATTTGTACTGTTGGCTTCAACCTGAGTTAGGTAAAGGATTAAAGATGCTGTACATAAAGCAATGTTGGGCTATATGAGTCGATTTTCTTTTTTGCATATAATAACTCCCAATCCTTCAAAATGCATTTTGGGAATAATTGCCTAAGTGACACGTTTGTGTGTGTGTTTGTGTCGTTGTGTTGTGGGATGGGGGGAGGGGGGGGGGGGGGGTGATGGAGTTTTGAGGGAGGGAGTTGTGGAACCTATATTGAAACCTGGCCTGTATTACTAGCAGGAAAATACACATATCAACTTTGGTTGAAAACAAATAATCCAAACTGGAGTTATCTGTCAGAAACCAATTGTTTACAGACAGATGGATGTTCCGACAGATGGACGGATGAAAGTCATGACTATAGCCCTGACTATAAACAGTCAGGCTAAAAATGCATTTTGTACCAAAGAAGAAACATTGCATGAATGGCCCTGGGTGAGGAGGAGGTGGGGGTGGGGGGTGAGGGGGTGGGGGAGAGTGGGGGTGTATTAGGGTAGTACATTTTTTTTCATCATGTGGTCGGTCTAAATCCTTCAGAATGCATTTTGAGCAGAGAAAAAAAAAATACCTAACTGGCACCATGGGGGTGGAGTGGGGGGGGGGGGGGGTGGTGTTTCTCTGGGTTTTTAACCACAAACTTTAACGAAAACTGTAAAAAAACATTTTTGACGAAAGAAAAAAAAGTGCCTAATTGGCCCCCCGGGGGGTGGGGGAGGGGGGTACGTGAGTTTAAAAAAGGATCCATATGTAGTGACTGTAAATAGTTCAAAACGCATATTCGAGGAAAGAAAAAGAAATGCCTAATTGGGGGTGGGGGTGGGGGGGTAAATTTCTGTCTGGATTTTAACCACAAACTTTAACCAAAACTGTAAAAAAACATTTTTGACAAAAGGAAAAAAATGGTTCTGCATGTAGTGACTGTAAATAGTTCAAAATGCATATTGGAGGAAATAAAAAAAACAAAATGCCTAACTGGGGGGGTGGGGGGGGTGGTGGTGTTTGTCTGGGTTTTTAACCAAAACTGTAAACAAGCATTTTTGACGAAAGAAAAAAAAAAGTGCCTAATTGGCCCTCGGTGGGATGGGGGTGGGGGGGGGTGGGGGGGGGGGAAAGGTTGGGGGTACATAAGTTTAAAAAAAAGGTTCCGCATGTAGTGACTGTAAATAGTTCAAAATGCATATTGGAGAAAAGAAGGGGAAAAAAAAAGCCTAATTGGGGAGGGGGGTGGGGGGTGTAGGGGTGTTTGTCTGGGTTTTTAACCACAAACTTGGAGTCATCCTACCAAGCTACAATGAAATCCCTTCATAATTATGGCCTGTTGAATATTTTAAAGGTTTTCGGGCTTCGGGCCTCTGTTGCCGTCACAGTTGCCCAAAAGGGGACGTTCTCATCTCGACATTATATGAAGTCAACCTATCAAGTTACAATGAAATCCCTCAATAAATATGACCTGTAGACTGTGCTAAAGGTTTTCGGGCTTCGGGCCCCCTGTTGCCGTCACAGTTGCCCAAAAGGGGCGTTCTCATCTAGACATTATATGAAGTCAACCTATCAAGTTACAATGAAATCTCTCCATAAATATGACCTGTAGACTGTGCTAGAGGTTTTCGGGCTTCGGGCTCGGGCAGCCATCATGGCTGAATGATCGCAACCAAAAGGGGACATTCTCATCTGGGCATCATATGAATTGATCCTACAAAGTTACAATGAAATCCCTTCAAAAATATGACCTGTAGACTGTGCTGAAGGTTTTCGGGCTTCAGGCACCTGTAGCCGTCACAGTTGCCCAATCACACCCAAAAGGGGACTTTCTCATGCAGACATTATATGAAGTCAACCTATCAAGTTACAATGAAATCCCTCCATAAATATGACCTGTAGACTGTGCTAAAGGTTTTTGGGCTCAGGCACCCATCAAGGCTGCATGATCGCGACAAAAAGGGGACATTCTCATCTAGACATTATTTGGAGTCATCCTACCAAGCTACAATGAAATCCCTTCATAAATATGACCTGTAGACTGTGCTAAAGGTTTTCAGGCCCCTGTAGCCGTCACAGTTGCCCAATCAGGACCAAAAGGGGACTTTCTCATCTAGACATTATATGAAGTCAACCCACCAAGTTACAATGAAATTCCTCAATAAATATGACCTGTAGACTATGCTAAAGGTTTTCGGGTTTTGGGCTCGGGCAGTCGTCACGGTTGGCAGATCACGCCCAAATTGGGAAATTCTCATCTAGACATCATAAGGAGTCATCTTACCAAGTTACAATGAAATCCCTCCATATTAAACATGACCTGCAGACTGTGCTAAAAGTTTTGGGGTTTCGGGCTTGGCAGCCATCACGGTTAACAGATCATGCCCAAAAGGGGATGTTCTTATCTAGGCATTATACAGAGGCATCCTACCAAGTTACAATGAAATCCCTTCATAAATACGACCTGTAGACTGTGCTAATGGTTTTCGGGTTTGGGGCTCAGGCAGCCATACTTTACCGGTTGACCGATCGCGACCAAAAGGGGATGTTCTCATCTAGACATGACCCCAAACCTGCATATAAAATTTTGTGATGATCAGACAAGAACTGCGGGGTGTAGCCCGTGCTAAAGGAAAATGTGAACCGACTCACAGACTAACAGACTTCCGCATGCGTGATGGCAATAGCTATATCTTGACTTTGTCAAGTTAAGCTAAAAACTGGTTTATTATTTCACAGCCAAGACAGATCAAAGTACCTATACAATAATATGCTTCATCTTCTTTCTGAGTTTTATTGGTAAGAATGATTTCTCTTCCACATGTAAAGTTTCAGCAGAAACTGTAAACAACTTCAACCATATTGCATTAATGTGGCATCTTGACCAGGTACCTCCTCAACTTTCTTCTGAACAGCTGAATGAAGCTTAGGACTTGGTGATGAGAGTCCTAATCTTGTGTCTGAATTGTTGAAACTTTTGGCTGGAGAGTTGCCTATTCCTAGTGCCTTGGATGCAGAAACAGTAAGAATGAACACTAAACCAAATATGTGGTGGAATTGTTTGGTAAAGATCCCAAAAAGGTGATCCTGGTCTGTGCAAACTAGCACAAAAGCTAGTGTCTTTGCCTTCTAGCAGTGCGTCCATTGAGAGAGTGGTTTCAAATTTCAGTTTAATTCAAAGCAAACTATGGAACAGACTTGGTATAGCAACAGCAGCCAAGTTAGTTATGAGTTACAGGTTCCTTTGGGGGAATGAAGAGATTTACTGGTAGACTTAGCTATATCAGCACTGATTAGTATCATGTTGAAAATTTTTTCTCACTCATTTCTTTTCTCATGATGAACAAAGGTTTCTACAACCTACAGCAAAGAAGGCAAACTTGACACTTTTTATTATTTCATTTGATTAAGTGATGGTATTTCTTACGGTACATAGAAAATGGATAATATTTTTATTTGAATTATTCATATTCATTTATGAAATGAAGTAAAATTGTGTTTCAAGAATAATTGTTATCATTTTTGCTATTTTTACCCTTTCTGGCCCTGTTTCTGGGGATGCTTTCCTGAATTCAGATAATTGTTATTCAGTTCAGACAATCTTTTTCACAAAAAAGGTTTTTCCCAGTTTTGACCGGAATGAAGAGGGAAAAACTCCTGGTTTTTACTGGTATTTACCAGGCGGTAAAAACCACCCGGTATTTAGCGACCAACCATGCCATCATCCCAAATAATATTCCTTGCATAAACAAATTATTAAATAAACTATTATATTACACATCTTGTTTATAAATTAATATAACTTCCACTCATAGTGTATTAAAGGCTGCTGACTTATTGTGATAACATTGCTCCCACTGCAGCATGTTCTGCTGGTGTTTAGGGAGTATGTAAACACCACATGGCTAGTTTAATTCAGTTATTCTGGGATGTGTTCATTGGATCAATTTGGTTTGTTGATAGTTTTCGATAAAAGAGTGAGTAAATGTTTTTTACATAATACAATCCCTGAAAAATTTTAATTTTATTTTTCTTCAAAAGTCATCAAAAAAAAAATTGGGAAGATCCACCCCCAAAAATGGGACAACCTGCCTCAAAAATAAGCCTGGTGCATTGTCTCTGAGGTGGGTAGTCCCTGATCCCTCAACCTTCATATATTAAATTTGACTAGATTTAATTTGAATTTAAGAAATATCAGAGGTGGGGATTTCAAAATAAACAAAATTCTAGAGCCAAAACGGTTAACTGATTAGCCAATCATCAATGTCTTGATCGATCAAAAAAGTAATGGAATGATTAAGCGTTACTTTTGAACTACTGTATTATATGGGTTAACAAAGGAACAAACTTGCTCCAAAACAGGCAATCATCGTCACACTGACTCACATCAATTATATGAGACAGAGTAAAGCATGCAAGTTATGAGCTGACATATTTGTTCACCTGTATGATCATTATACTGAATCAGTAACTGGAAATTGTCGTTCTTAACCCTTTACCCAATGCAGGTAGAAGATGATACTTAATTAGCTTGTTCCAATGAGGGGTCTTAAGCTATGTTTTTGAGACAAAAATTGCAAACATATTAAAACTTGAATGAAGATTTTTATATATAATGCTGGCCGGTTTTGTCCATTATGTTGGGTAAAGGGTTACTGCTGTAAATCATCAGCGGTACGGCAATTATTCATCTATATGTACCTATGAGAGTAAATGATTAATCGCTTAACCAAGGTCAATCGATCTGATTAATCGATCAAGAAAACCCTTTAACCGTTTCAGCTCTACAAAATCCTCTTACTTGTATAGCACCTTAATGAAGCAGGAGAGGTTTTTGAAGATGTTTTCGAAATGTCAAGAATTTTGCATTGCAATAAACACTTTTTGCTAAAAAGTGGATCATCACTTGATAATGTGATTGTTTTTGTAAGCAAAGAAAAACAATACAGTTACACACACGAAAATAAACAACCCCACTTTTGAGACTTTTCGCCTATTTCTCAAAAGTTTAGTTGTCTGCATGAAATGTCATATTTCCTATCGAAAAATATGGCTCAAATGAGACTCTATTTTAGCTCGATCGGACTATAATAGCCTGATCAGTGAAAATGCCCGACTTGTTAAGGTGCTGTATAAGTGGAATTCAGATTATTTTGAAATTCCCACCTCCGATATTCCTTAAATTCAAATTAAATATACACAAATTATACATCAAAATGAAGGTTGGGAGGTATAGAACATGTAACATATATGAAATCAACTCATAGAGTTGACAGCAGACACCTCTGGTTCCTGGAAGTCGGCTACCATATTCATACCAGAATTTATAATACAATAATATTTCCTGAGAACAACTTGTGGCCAAATGTGCTTCACATATCCAAGAACAAAGCTTGGCCATCAAAATCCTTCAAAGCACAGCGACAGAGCTGCATGGGGTTAAATTCCAAAGGTGACTACTTTGTTTACATATATTCTTACTTTCAATTTCTGGTCAACGTCATCGGGCGGAGAAATCATCGAAAAGCAATGCAGTCTAAAATCAAATAATGAGAAAGATCGCCTTACTACAGCATACCATTATTATATAGAGACTGTAATATATTCTTACTTTCGATTTCTGGTCATCGTCATTGGTCGGAGAAAGCATCGAAAAAGAACGTAGTCTAAAATCAAATAATGAGAAAGATCTCCTTACTACAGCATACTATTCTTATATAGAGACTGTACAGTTGCCATATTCTATGCAAGATATCACGACACCTGGTGAAATGTCTTAGAGTTGCGATTTTGTTTTCTGATGTAAATTTGTGGTATCAAGTGATTTGTGCATGTCTGTGGAACATGGAATCCGTCTTAAATAAAAAATGCAGACAGTTTTGTCCTATTCCCAAATGCAGTTCTATTGCTGCATCCCAAAGTGTTTTGAATGCCTAGCTTTGTTCTTGGACATGTGAAGCACATTTGGCCACAAGCTTGGTGTTCTCAGGAAATATTATTGTATTATCAGTTCTGGTATGAATACGATAGAAGACTTTCAGGAACCAGTGGTGTCTGCTGTCAACTCCATGAGTTGATTTCATATATGTTTCGTGTTCTATACCTCCCAACCTTCATTTTGATGTATTATTTGAGCATACTGAATTTGAATTTAAGAAATATCAGAGGTGGGAATTTCAAAATAAACAGAATTTCATTTCCGTTCTCGTACGAATACGGTTGCAAACTTCAAGGAACCAGTGGTGCATGCTGTCATTCAACTCTGAGTTGATTACATATCTGTTTCATGTTCTATACATCTCAACCTTCATTTTGATGTATAATTTGTGTACATTTAATTTGGATTTAAGGAATATGAGAGGTGGAAATTTCAAAATAAACAAAATTCTGTTACATATATAGCACCTTAACGAGGACATTCTGGATAATACCGGTGTTTAGACTTTAGTAATACTACTGTACTACAACTGGAGGCGGCTTTGTGTAGTTTTCAAGTCGTTCCGTCCCCAACGACGATCCATCCCCAGTTGATCAATCCCCATGTATCGTAGTCGATCCGGTGCCAATTAATTGTAGTCAGGTTGTCAAAATTAAATATGAAATAGAAATACAAAAATGAAATGAAAACTTGTATTTTAAAGACTTGTTACTTAACTCATATCATTAAGTTTTAACTGTGTTATAACAAATCTTTCTGACCCAAAAAATTAAAAGAATGAAAATCGAATGGTAATTTTTTAGAACTGTGTTATAGTTATTCCAGAATAATGTTATCTGCTTCATGTATTAGGTTGAATAAAATGGTTAAAGAAAATTTGTCACTGAACTGCCCCTTTTTAGCTAACTGTTATGATGTGTGATGTAATGTTTCTTTGCATTTGAATTTTCCAATTATTTGTGTTTTTCTGTTGCGCTTCGTAACATAACGTCCAAAATCGGACAGTGCTATTTGAAAAAAATATTCAATTTTCCTAATTTTTTTCATTTTTTTGTATCAAAATTTTGGCTTATACGATATGTCTTGATGCAAAAACTGAAAAAATAGTTAATTAGGTCAACGGTTAAATAAAGTTCATCGCTTAGTGCTTAAATAAAATTCACTGGTGCCTGTTATGATGTAAGGTGTCGGGTTGTTTCGCCCCAAATCCCGTTCGCCCCCTGGGTCGTTTCGCCCCCAAACCAGTTCGCCCCGGGTCGTTTCGCCCCAATTTTGAGAGTGGGTCGTTTCGCCCCACTTTTTTCCCGGGGTATAGGGTGGGTTTGATAAAGAAAAAAAAAAACAGAACTAGCGGTTAAAATGATAATTCAGTTTATTTTTATATAAAATTTTATATAACACATCCAGTTTACAGTTGACCGATAGAAAATGCATTTGCTGTAATACAATGATCTTAAAATATAACATAACATATACATAACATCGGAACAGTTTAAACAAGATAGGATATCTGAACAGTGAAATGTTGAATAAACAGTTACAATGCAAAAACATACATCTACATTTGTTATTTCTCTGCTATTTCTATTCTTCAAACAAATATAATCTGCCACTTTTTCTGTCAGTGCTATTCTTCAGGCAAATATAATGCATTCAAAATAATTCATAAAATGAAAGAGTGATTATATAATAAATGAATAAAAACATGTATAATCTGTCAAATCCACCAGATTTGCAACGTCGTTGTTTCTCTGCTAATCTTCAGGCAAGTATAATCTGCCACTTTGTTATTTATCTGCTATTCTTCGGGCAAGTATAATCTGCCACTTTCTTATTTCTCTGCTATTCTTCAGGCAAGTATAATCTGCCACTTTGTTATTTCTCTGCTATTCTTCAGCCACTGTGCTGTTACTCTGCTAATCCCCGGGCAAGTATAATCTGTAAATTTTATTAAAATACAAGCAGAAAGAACCGTCTCTGGATACTAGTAATCGACCACCTCTCTTACTCCCCATTTTAATTTTTTACCCCGGGTCGTTTCGCCCCAATTCTGGGGGGCGAAACGACTCGGGGCGAAACGACCCGGGGCGAAAGGGAAAAAGAGCGAAACGACCCGTGACCTGATGTAATGTTTGTTTGTAAATTGTATTCTGTCGATTTATTTGTGTTTTTCAGTTATGTTTTTTATTAAATAAAGTTCATCTCGGAATACTGTTTTTTTTAAAAAACCCTCACAAAGCAATACATGGCACAACTATTTTTTTTATAGTTATAATGTACATGGGGCCGGATCGTCTTTGGGGCCGGATCGACATCTTACCCTTTGTGTCTACTAGTAGTACTGCTCAACATGTAGCCTACACAACTAAAATTAATGTGAAGCTTACTGCGAAATCTATTAAAATTTACTCTGGTCCTTTAAAATACAATCATCAAAATCTGATAAGATGCATAAGAAATCGTACATAAGTAAATAAATAAAAGCGTAAACATTCATTCATTCAGAAACTGACATCTCAGGTTTTTGGATGGTTGAGGGTATGTTTCAGTGAGCTATTCCGGTTTACTTGGTTTATTGCGAGCATGCGTAGACAGCCGGATTACAATCCAGGTCGTTTTATTGAGCAGTTAATATTCTGGTTTACCATTCCGGATTGAACCAACTAAACCTCTTGGCTCATCATATGCATGTTTTTTTTTTTTGTTTTTTTTTTCCCATTTTTCATTTTGCACCTCTGATTTCAGAGAGCGAACACCTAATCATGGAATTACCTGATAGATTGATGAAAACAATTACAGCCTTAGGGGTCTCTCGTCCTATCACCTGGACTGTCCAGGAGATAGGAATGAGAGTCCACCTGACTCTGGAATTCCAGGTTGAAGAAGATGAGAAAACATCACCGCCCTCCTCGGGGAGAGGTAGTACCTTTGCTGAGAGGACCTCCTCTCGCACTGGTCCTCACCTGAAGAGGGAAGGAGGCCCTGAGAAGAGGAAATCGAAGAAGAAGAGCCCGTCCACCAAGCGGAGAGATTCCCGACGCTTGGAGGCTTTCTTGGAGAAGAAGAGAGAGAAGAGTGAGGAAAAGGAGAAGCCGGAGACAGTCACCACTTCCGCTCCTACTCCCACAGAGGCACCCATCTTGCCCCCAGCTCCACAGCTGGAGACGCCAGATGTGGACAACTCTGTGGAGACTGAGATGGAATCGGGAGCTGTCTTCTCGCCTCTTCCGGAACCCCACTCACCTCTCCCTTCGGAACAAGAAAGCCTGACTGAGATCACGACCGAACCAACTCCACCAACAAAAAACGCCTTCCCCATCCCGATAGGACTATCCATAGAAGAGCAATTTAAAAAGCTTGATGAATTCATAAAGAAACAGGAACTATCCTGCCAAACAGATACTACGCTTCCAACAACCCAACCAACTCCACCAACAGGACTATCCATAGAAGAGCAATTTAAAAAGCTTGAGGAATTCATAAAGAAACAGGAACTATCCAGCCAAACAGATACTACGCTTCCAACAACCCTTCCAACAACTCCTACAAATCCAACAACTACAACATCACCATCACAGCCTCCTCCTCAAAAGAAAAGGATCAAGAAACATAAACGCCGTTAACCTGCGCGAAACCATTTACTTCGGCATTTTTCGCGTCCTCCTTGGCTCCTTTGCTTCTTTCTCGGTGGCATGAACGAAATGACAACAAAAAAGTCAAAAAGGGTCGAAAGGGTTCCCTTCGGGAACCCAGGACGCCCCTGGCGCGCCTTCGGCGCGCCGGAAACCATGGACCAGGCGGATTGAACCAACTAAACCTCTTGGCTCATCATATGCATGTTTCGGAATAGTGTGACATGCGCAGTGAAGATACAGAATAGTAATCGCGAGGAAACAGCAAATTGCCCTTTAAATGTAAACCAGAATGGAATTTGAGGAAGTGGCGCTCGCAGTTTTTGTTGATGATGTTGTCAATGACAACATAAATGCTGTTTTTGCTCATCGCAGTGCCTCATCTGTATAAAACAGCAAAGCTCTCCTATGGATAGGTAGGTCAATATGACCAGATTAAAAAGAAACAAAAAATTTACAAAGAAACGCTGGACAGAGCACTTGAGTTTTATTATTATTTCGACTCCCATTTGTTCAGGGGCGTACCCAGGATTTTATAATTGGGGGGGGGGGGGGGGGGGTAGCCATTGCTTTTGTGGGGGCGGGGGCATACCATGATACTTGTAGTGTTGTGGGGTTTCGGGGGTCCGTGCCTAGTCCAAGCTAGCACCCTCCCCTCGTTACCCATCCGAGGGGGTAACGACCGGTGATCCAGCTAGTACAAGGACCTGGGAAGAGGCGGGTGACGACCAGAGGGACCTAGTTTGGACAAGGCCTTCTCCGAGAAAATTTTGCAAAATTTAGTACTCCAAGACCGAATATGAGGCAATTGTAGCCTGTGTAGCCCTATATTGGAGAGTATTTGGGTCAATATTTTTTTTTTATTTAGGTGGGGGGGTGCTAAAGCTTTAGGTTGACCTGAGCCTCCAGCCCACCACCACCCCCCCCCCCACAGCTCCCCTGGCTACGCCACTGGCCCAGACGCCGGGAGATTGGGGACAGGTTCTCGCCATTGTGTCCATTCAACTCTGCTCGTTGACGTTATTTGAGTGAGAATTTTAAAAAAAATTCAGTATTTGGTGTCCACTATTTGTTGGTTATGAGTATACTGAGAACCAGCAAAGCCTGTCTGTGCACTCTCACCACAGAGTTCCCGTGAACAAGAAGGTCATGAATGCACCGCCGCGTTGTTAAGGTTCAGTAACAATATCCGATCTCACCAGGGAGAAGGGGGGAAGCAAACCCACACAGCTTGGCTGGAGCGTTAAAATGGGGCGGGGTGTGGTCACACCCCTCAAATTTCTAACTGGTGGGGGCGGGTGGAGAAAGATTTCCAGATCTTCAGTTTTCAGAGTTTTGGCGTCTGTAGGATTTGAGCCTTGTAACCAAGATGGTTGTACCCCCCCCCCCCCACCCCCTCAACGTTCATCATTTTAGGATTTCACATCCAGATGTAATGTTCTGTCACAATAATCAGGGTTTCGGGTCAAGGGGAAATAAATGAGTCAGTTATGAGCGGTCAAGAGTGGTCGCTTCGCAAAAACATGAATTCCAGGGGGGGGGGGGGGGTAATACTTTTTGCCGGTAAAAAGGACAGTATCCGGTAAAAAGGACGGTAAGTGTATAAAAACTACGTTTTAAAGTACTAAATGTACCTCTGAAAGTGTGAAAAGTGATTATTTAAGGAAGCTTATGCAATAATAAATATATGGAAGGAAAATTAAGTATTGTTTGTTTTATTGCAGACTATTTTCAAGACAAAATAGCTCATTTCGCCATCGACACTGGTCGACATGCCATTTTTTGCAAGGGAAACAACGAATTCCCTGAGATGCACGACGGGGTGAATAGTATCATACTTAGTTTAAACAATATTTATTTCCGAGTTCAATAGACTCAATAATAGAAAACAATTACAGATGATATATATAGAACAAAAACGGAAAATTGATTTAGCAGCAAGCATATGCTTATGTTAGCTGTCTCCGTTGTATTTGCACACAAAATTTATATATCAGCAAGACGAGAAAATTGTCTTACATAAAGATTAGTTGGGATACTCCTGTGTTCGGAAATGATAAGTAATGAAAAAGATTTTCAAAGAGAAAGGAAAAGGGAGAGGACAAAAAATAGGATAAAAAAATCAAAACAGTTGAGAAGAATAGATATTTGTGTGAGTTTGTATTGAGACAGGACCTGTTGATGACAGAACTGCGGTGGTAGTTAAGAGTTAGATACGCCATGAGGGGACTAACGCCACATGTATGTTATTCAAGCTCATATGTTTTTCATCGTCAGAAAAGAGAATATAGCTACGAAGGGTGACAGTAAATTTCGAACGCATTAAGGTGGATTTACAATCAGCTCGAGTCCCACCTGATTGTGAATTCATCACAATGCGTTCGAAATCCACTGACCGAAAATTTTCATAGAAAAACACGAACGCACGGTGATGGATCCACATTTTTAATCAGTAAATCTCGAACGCATTGTGATGGACCGACACCCCTCATATCAAAGTGAAGTAACCCTCACAAAGCTTTGGATGTTAAGAATTGGGTGAGATAAGGTATCTAGGACTCAAGAAGTCTATGTACAAACTTGCTGCCGTTAGATGGGACACCACTAGTATTTTATTAAGTATTTAGTTAGTGTTTAGTGTTTAGCCCAGCTGGACGCAGTCAGTTTGAGAAGTTGACCACCGAAGGCGGGGGGGGGGGGGGGTGGTGGTGGTGTGGGGGAGGATTAAACCATTAAACCAGGTACCTACCCGACATCTTTTGAACTGGGAAGGGGGAAGTGTCACAATATTTCAGAGCATAATAACATTCCTCTACCCGCCGTGTATCTAGGTAGCTGTGTGGTTGTGACGAACACCTACCAGTAATAATAAGTATTAACCCAAACTGGGCGCACTAGTTAGAGAAGTTATTCACTAAAAACAAAGGGGTGAAATTCCCATTAAACCTGGTACCTTCTAGAAAAATTTTAGGACTGGGAGGAGGAGGGGGCACAATATTTCAACCCATGTAGATTAACTGCCCTCTGCCCGCCCTGTATCAGGGTCGTTGGATGGTTATGACTAAAACCTACCAGTTTCCTGAATGTAGTCATGGAGGCAACTCGCAATTCTCTGGTTAGTCTGAGCATCGTAGAGCGGATTTCCATATAAGAGAATGTTCGTGTCGATGGGATATGCAAGGCGATCGAGAGTTTCGCGCCTTGCTTCTGTATACAGATGACAATTAAAAAGGTAGTGTTCAGTAGATTCCCGATTACCACAACTACAGTCTGGATTGCTTGTTAAATGATTGTTATATAAATCCTCGTTGAGATTGCTGCACCTCAGGCGCAGTCTGCAATGGAGCACTTGCGTTCTGCGCGTCTTATTAAAGTAAAACGTACTGAGTATAAAAGGCTTTTCTCGGTTAATATGGGATTTGAAGTTTGTAATCGAATTGTTTTCTCTGATTGCTATTGGTAAGCTGTTCCATAGCCGGGTAGTAGATGGTATAAATGATCTTTGATGTAATTCAGTACGACTTGGGGGTACAGACAAATCTCTATTGCCACGAAGTGAGTATTCATGTGATGCTGAAGAGGATGGCGGAATTAAGGAAGAAAGGTAGCGAGGCACATAACGATGATACATTTTGAAGTATTGGATCAATTTGTGTTTCTCCCTACGAGATTGCAGTGTTTCCCACCCTGTTTCCATATATAACAATTCCTTGCTGGCGCTTCTCGTCGCCCCAGTGACAATTCGAGCAGCCTCTATTTGGACTTTCTCAAGCTCCATGGACTCACCCTCGGTACAGTTGTCCCATACTGTATCCGCATATTCAAGTATAGGACGTATGAAGGCAAAGTATAACTTCTCTAAGGTTTTACGGTCAAGAGAAAATTTGAATTTTCTAATGAGTCCCAGTCGTTTCCAAGCAGACGAGATTATGTTGGATATATGATTTCCCCACGCCCCGTGATCATTGAAGGTCAGTCCCAGGTGTTTGTGTTCTGCGACTTCTTTTATACATGTGCCAGACATTAAAAGAGGAGGATGTGTGGTTTCTGTACGTTTGCGCGAGATAACCATTGATTCGGTTTTTTTGGGGGTTGAAGTCCACTAACCATTTATCCGCCCAGCTTTCGATCTTTCTTATATCATCAGATATAATCTCCGCAGTTCGGCCTGGGTCCTCTACATGGGCGCAGATCATGGGGGGGGGGACGGGGGGGACGTGTCCCCCCCAGATCTCATCAAGGGGGGGCATGGTATGCCATGTCCCCCCCCCCCCCCACCACTGGGCGGACATGGTATGACATGTCCCCCACTATGCTCCCCCACTGCTGCACCCTCTCATCAATTTTAATGCGAGATTCACTTCTGATACACGTTCAACTAGTCCAAACTTGGACCCACAGTTCGTAATATAATTTTGGGGTTGGTACGGCCTGTACTGTAGCCGTTTCAACCACAAAAATTATATTACGGACTATGTCTGTGGGTCCATGTTTGGACTGACGTAACGTTCAACGAACAGTTGTTCAACACTGCGCCTTCAAATAAGTTGTTACTCAGCCAGACACAGCTGTGGGTCGCACGAATGCATAAGCAGCATAACTATTTGATATCGAAATATCAATGTTGCAGACAGAATTCTTATGCAGAGAGAGTAATAGGCCGGTACTGAGCTCGTGAAAATGTGCAAGACAGTATCGTCTGTTTTGTTTACATTTTGAAAACGAAATTTATCGATCGAATTCATTCAATTCACGCGACTTCTTGATGACGTATGTGTCGGGCTGTTATTGGATCTGTTAATCCATTAACGGGCCCGACACATACGTCGTCGCTCCATCTGTTGGGCCCTTATGCTAATCCACTGCACAGTTGA
This sequence comes from Pictodentalium vernedei, assembly GCA_031216915.1. Lineage (NCBI taxonomy): Eukaryota > Metazoa > Mollusca > Scaphopoda > Dentaliida > Dentaliidae > Pictodentalium > Pictodentalium vernedei. Next base: position 726,659,565 of record CM062297.1, on the reverse strand, counting down.
ATTGTGTTAATCTAATAGGGAACGCTCGGTAAAGCGGGAACAATTATGGTTAAGCATTTTGACAAAATTACAACAGGCTGTTGAAAAACATATTTTTTTCTACTAAATAATTAAGAGAAATTATACCCCAGAGGCCACCAGAATGCACCATTTGAAAGCGCAATTTAAAAATTTTCTTGGGGGGAGAAAACCCCAAACCCCCCTCAGCCGGCTCGTGCCTGCGGCACTCGCTGCAGATGCCTTCGGCATCTGCCCGTCCCCCCCCCCCCCCCCCCCCCACTTTTTGGAAGAGATCTGCGCCCATGGTCCTCTACAATAACGTAGAGGGAGGTATCGTCTGCAAAGAGCCGAATGTCGCATAAAATGTCTTCCACAATGTCGTTAATGTAAATTAGGAAGAGAAGAGGTCCCAATATTGATCCTTGTGGAACTCCCGCAGAAACCGCTCTCCATGTGGACGAGTTTGATTTGATTACAACGCGTTGTTGTGTTTGATTCAGGTACGATTTGAACCACTCTAGCAAACTGCCTGTGATGCCTATTTTTTGTAATTTTAGTAATAATCCTTTGTGCCACACCTTGTCGAAAGCCTTGCTTATATCACAAAAAACGAATCGCATTTCTTTGCCTTCGTCGAGAGCCTGGCTGATTGTATTGTATATTTCGGAAAGTTGAAGTACTGTTGAGTCTTTTGGAATAAACCCAGACTGGAATTGAGTCAGGAGAGAATTAGATTCGAGAAAGGAAAATACCTTCTTGAAAATACATCTTTCGAAGACTTTACCTATGCAACTAAGAAGGGATATGGGTCGATAGTTGGCCACATAATTTGGGGAGTCCTTTTTGAATATCGGTGAAACATTCGCTCTTTTCCATTGGGGTGGAAAATAACATTCAATGAGGAAACGGTTAAAAATTTGTGTAAGTGGCTTCGATAAGGACTTAGAGCAATCCTTCAGTACCCTTGGATTAACATTATCGGGACCACAAGCTTTGGAAACTTTTAGCAGGCGTAATGCTTCTAGAATATCTTCTTCTTCGAGTACAATTTCGGAGAGTTGAGGGCGTGTCGAGCTAAACGAAATAGGTGGGAGTGGGGTATTAGAGTCGTCAATACTAGAGATAGAACAGAAGTATTCGTTGATGGCCTCAGCTTTAGCAGTAGATGACGAGATAGTGCAGCCATCATGGTAGAGATCGGGTATGACAGACGTTTTCTTGCCTATGAGTAGTTTCAATGTTTTCCACCAAGTATGGGAGGGTGTTGTCTGACAGTTGAGGGTATTCTCTATTCTTAAGAAATATTTTGCCTTTGATTGTCTTATGAGTGATGTGGTTTCGTTTCTTTTACGGCGGTACCTTTCCCATGCATGAGGAGTATTTCGCGACTTTGCCAACCCGTGAAGGCGCCTCCGCTGTCTGATTAGTTGCCGAATTTCAGTGTGCATCCACGGGGGTTCATTCTGTCTGCTTGTAATCAATTTATTTGGAATAAAATTTGATGCTAAATTTTCCAAGTGAGATACAAAGTGGTCAACGACCTGGGCCGAATGGGCATGGTTAATAATATCATCCCAATTACTCCCTAGTAGACTGTTGTTTAGACCATACGTCGTCTGATAGATTGTGGTCGTTTATTGGGAAATTTAAGATTTTCTAATACTGGACAGTGATATCGAACCATCTCGGCATAAAAAGGGTCTCCGACACTTTGCAACATTATAATTTGGGGGTCATTTGTAATTATTAAATCTAATAATGATGACGAAGTTTCGGTAAAAAATGTTGGCTGGTTGATTAATTGAAATAAATTGTATTACTGCAGTATATTCTGGATTGGCCCATTCTGAGTTGAGAGCTGATCATCATTAAAGTCACCTGTTACAATGATTGGCAGTGTGTTCGCATCGAGTGCCCGTTCTATGGATGTTGCGATTAGATCCCATGTAGCAACATCGGAGTTGGGGGGACGGTAAAAAGTCCCAAGCAAGAAACTTTTGGTACCACAGCTGACCTGGAGCCATATACATTCAAGACTATCAGTTTCCAAGTCAGGCCGATGTTTAAAGGAAATCGTATTTTTTAAATAAATGGCTATACCGCCTCCCCTTGACGCGCGATCCTTTCTGATCGGTTCATGAAATCCGGGTATTTCAAGATCTGAGTTAGAATCAGAAGATCTAAGCCACGATTCAGTAAAAGCGCAGATATCGTAGCTAGGAGTCTCAGCGCGTAAGATGTCGAGTTTTGGTTTCAAGCTTTGAATATTAAGATTTAGCAGCATCAGACCATTTAAGTTTAAGCGAGAGACATTATGGACGGAGTGGGTATGAGATTCTGCTGACAGAGTTGAATAGTTTTGTGGGCCAGGATTTCTCTCGATATCACCGGACAGAAGCAACAGGCGCCAAACCCAAGTAGGAACAATGGAATAAGAAAGATCTTTGCATGGCGGCTGAGCGCCTGCTCTCGGTATCTGAGGTACTTGTTGGAATGGGGAAAGACCACGGGAGCGGAAATTGACATTAAAAGCATCTGAATGTATTTCCAATACTGACGTCGTGCATAAATTTTGTAGTATCATTAGGGTTAAGCCTTTCACGCCAAGACTGCAGAGAAGATTATCAAAAATTACATCCATTAAATCGAGATATTTTTTGCGGTGTCCCCCACGGCAAGCGATCGGCGCAAAAAGACCCACTCTAAGTCTGTACATAGTCTCATTAGCCATTGTCAGGTTTGTCTAACTTAAATATATCGGAGATATGGAGAGTGGGTATGTCATATATCACTAAAGGCTTTGTGTGAGTCCTAGAATGGGCCTTGTTCTGACTGATAGTGTTGACGGGTAGGTAGCTGTTGAGGTTATCAGACAGCGGTACAATGAGTGGCAAAATGTAATCTATTACTCTCGTCGGTGTTGGGAACGACGTTGGTCCAAATAACAAACATGAGTTAGAATAATAAAATGGTAAGAACAAAAATGGAACGAAGAGAAGAAGTACAACATATGTACAATATTGGGTCGTAGCAAGATCGGGCGTGATTGGCTACGTTTAGGCGAGTGAATTTGTAATTATTTGAAGTTCAATTTTACATTATCTTAAACCTTTTATATTGGCAAGTCAGCCTCGTTTAGCTTGCACATCGACAGCTTCATGGACGCAATCAACGGATGCAGATTGAAATTGAGAAGGTGGAAGAGTGGACTTCTAATGAAGCACATTCGCTTTCATCAACACTCTACGGATAATAATAATAATAATAATAATAATAATAATAATAATAATAATAATAATAATAATAATAATAATAATAACACAGTTATTTTGATGCTGCTGTTCTTGGCTGTGAAAAGAGTTCTTACATTAATATTTTTTTTTTTTTTTACTTTCATCAACACTCTACGGATAATAATAATAATAATAATAATAATAATAATAATAATAATAACACAGTTATTTTGATGCTGCTGTTCTTGGCTGTGAAAAGAGTTCTTACATTAATAATTTTTAGTTGGGATTTACATAGTATTCAGTTTAGAACAACTGGAAATGATGTGCTGAGTTAGCATTATTTTTATTCTTTATGGGTATACTTAATAGAAAGTATATTAATAGGAGATAAGTCCAGATTTATAGTCAATGAAAGCCAATTCGAAAACCATGTTCAATGAAAGCCAATTCGATAACCATGTTCAAGGGCTCGAGTAATTAATTAATTTCATTCAGATCAACTCATTGGTGATCAATTAGAGACGATAATTAATTCGTGATATAAGATTTGGTTCGATAGAATTGATAACAGGTTAGCGGAGACAGCCCATCACCCCCACCCTCGTCCCCCGAAAGCGGTGACCGCGTCCGATCCGCTGTCAATGTACATGTTGACTTTCGCTTCTTTGTACGGAGTGATCTGTCAGCTTATATGAAAGAGATATGGTAAATATAACGTCAGTGGTGGAGATTCTATATACATTCGACGTTGGTAGAAACTGATAAAGAATATTGAATGTATTTACTCGATTGATAATAAGGATCAAATATATTGACCCAATAGTGGAGGAAAGTGCCACCTGCAATGCCCTTACACACACATGCATATACACCCATGCGTATGTACAGACGTACACATACTCACATATATACATATATAGATACACATGTACACATATATACATACACACATGCATAAGTTTTCGCACATTCATACATTCACATGCAAATACAAATGTATTCTGAAAACTTCAACAGAGTTAATCAGTGAGCACCCAGAATACAAAATGCATTCCGAATACTCACTGGTCAACTCCATTGATTAAGTAACTGTCTCTATTAGACTTTGTCCGCTCTACTTCCCAAAATCATAGTGATTTTGTCTGGTTGAGCTTAATCGGCCTAGTCTTCAATATTAAAACTTCACCGATCAACAAAATTATTCACCCCCCCCCCATCCCCCCACCCACACACAATAGGACCTTGCACACATCATGACACACACATCGTTACCCCCCCCCCCCCCCCACACACACACACACCAAGTACGACTACGTTTAATGACACATACTTGAGTTGGAAGCACCCACACATAGTGACGGCTACTCAGGCAACCCCGCCTACAGGTCGGAGACCAAGGCGTGTAAAGATATGTATCATTTACCCAAGTCAAAATTCCGCCTTGCGAACAGGTCGTTGCAACGCGAAATTTGGTGGGTTGGACATTTCATACTTGCTCGACGGAGGTGTAACTAATTCATGTGTGTAACATTCAGATGTTTCTGTTCACTACGAGGGGATTTAACAAAAAGGTTTTGGGTGAGAAACCATTTATAATTTGAAAATAGTCTACAATAAAACAAACAATACTTAATCTTCGTTGTATATATTTATTATTGCGCACGCTTCATTAAATTATCACTTTTACACACATTCCGCTGTACACTTAGTACTTTAAAACATAGTTTTATACACTCTCCGTCTTTTTTACCGGCAAAAAGTTGTGTTCAAGCCATTTTTGTAAACGGGGGTCCATAACTTATTTTCAGTTAGCGTTTCGCCAAACACATGCCGAGGTGACAATAAATATTAAAACCAACCACACATCAGTGGATACTAGTTCTAGATTCCTGTATGTCCTACCACATTGATACTCACAGGTGCCTATTAAGACCGGAGCGCCTTGTTCTAACTCCACCAATCCCTATGTGTGAGCTCCCAGTGGTAGGCCTGGAGGGGGGGGGGGGGGAGGGGTTTGAGGGCCCCCAAATGCAAACCATAATTAACTGTTTTTAACCCCCACGTTTCCCTAGGAGCCACCAGAATCGATCTCAGAGATTCAGAATTTGAAGAAAAAAAATATCCTGGGAAGGGCTCATAATCGTGGGAGGGAATACGCACAATTTCTTAGTTCGAGCCTTATATCGATCTAGTCCCCCCCCCCCCCCCCATTTCGAAGCTATGAAATGGATTTTTTTCATCTAGTAGCGGCGCCGTCAGGAATCTATAATGAGAGGGAGGGGGGGGGGGGGCAATCATGATATTTGGAAGGTCGTTGTGGGGTTTGCCCCCCCCCCCTCCCCACAAAAAAAATGCAAACTGTCACATGCTGTTTTTAACCCGTATGATAGACACTAATGTGTAAAGGGGCGATTGGAATTAATAAGTAATGAATTGTTTACGATAATTTGTTTCTGGGAGGTCTAGCCCTAGTTAGGCCTGGGGGGACCCCACAACTACCTTCCAAATATCATGACCCCCCCCCCCCCCCCCCACAATTACAGAATCCTGGCTACGCCCCGCTACATGTATATAATCCATTTCCCATATGTTCGAAATGGTTGGGGGCGAAGGGCAAGATCGACATTAAGTATCGAGATTAAGTATTGTTTGTTTTATTGTAGACTATAAAATTATAAATAGTTTCTCTCCAAAAAAAACTTTCTGTTAAATCACCCCGTAGTGAACAGAAACATCTAAAATTAGCTACACCTCCGTCGAGCAAGTATGATTATATTCACACCGTCGAGCACCTCAGCGAATTTGTTGTTTTCCTTGCACACAATGTCGTGTCGATCAGTGTCGATAGCATAATGATGTATTTTGTCTTGAAAATAGCGTACAATAAAACAAACAATACTTAATCTTCCTTCTATAATTTATTACTGCGTAAGCTTCCTTAAATAATCACTTTTCTCACATTCAGAGGTACATTTAGTACTTCAAGACGTAGTTTTTATACACTTACCGTCCTTTTTACCGGATACCGTCCTTTTTACCGGCAAAAAGTATTACCCTTCCAGGGTTAAAAAAAATCATTTATTCAATTTGGGGGTGGGTCAACGGCCCTGTTGTTTAATTGAATTAACTCCACAGTTCTTTCTCTTTATTTTCATCAAATATTTGTGGGTATGCTATGTTTAAATATTTTGATGAATTTCATGTACCTAACATATTTGTTATTGTCTTGATCAGTCAAACGTTTTGGAGAATACAACGAACAGGGAAATATTTTCCACTATTTGTTGATAATTGCGAATGTCAGGAATAAAAGGTAAACAATCTAAACCTGCTGGCGAGGTGGTTTACTCAGAATGATTCGGAATGATATTCCATAATGACGGTTTGCAAAGAAAACAACCAGATTGGTAATCCGAGTTGTCTGCGAATGCCCGGAATAAACCATGTATTCTGGAATGGACTACGGAAACATGAGCCTGGAGAGCAGGATTATCTGGTTTATCATTCTATTTTTGACATGCGCAGTGGAACGCACATAATAGTTCTACGCCTCGCATAACAACAGCAAAAATATTCTGATTTCAAATGTCGTAAAAAAAACATGATAAACAGTGTAAGGTTCATGAGAAAATGCTATAACTAAAGAGAGAGAAACTATAAAAAAAAAGTTAATGACGTTTATTTAGCCCATAAAAGCGACTTTTCAAAAATATTCGTTTCTCAACTGAAAGTGTGGTTTTCTCGCAGAAGATCGATACTATATACACTGACTTCATGAAAGCATTCGACAAAATGCCACATAGAAGACTCATCAGCAAACGTTCATCGCATGGCAAAAGCACACAGACATATAACTGGGTAAGGAACTTCTTATCCAATCGTAAACAACGGGTACAAGTAAACGAGAAATTCTCTGAATGGCAGGACGTGACTAGCGGTATCCCCCAGGGATCCGTCCTGGGCCCTATCTTGTTTGTTGTGTTTATCAACGATTTACCAGCATGTGTTGACTCTGATGTTTTCATGTTCGCGGATGACACGAAATTATATAGGGAAATCTTCTACGATAACGATCACCAAATCGTTCAGGAAGATATAACTAAGCTGTTTGAGTGGAGTCAAGAGTTGCTGTTAAGATTCCATCCCGACAAATGCAAGGTACTCCCACTGACTACAAAACACCGAATTATAGAACCTACAGTATGTCTACATATGAAGGCGGGTCTATTAACCTCGAGATCGTGGAAAGTGAAAAGGACGTTGGAGTTACAATAGACTCGAGCCTGAAATTCGCCCAGCATACTGAGAACCAGGTAAACAAAGCCAATCAAATGATGGGACTGGTCAGAAGAACGTTTAAATATCTAGACTATAGAGGATTCCGTCTACTATTTAAAAGTATAGTGAGACCACACCTTGAATACGCCAGCAGTGTATGGAGTCCATTCTTGAAAGAAAAAAGACATAGACAAAACGTCCAAAGAATAGCCACTAAAATGTTGCCAAATCTGAAAGATAAAACCTTCGAGGAACGCCTTGAATACTTAAACTACCAACGTTAAAATTCCGTCGCCTACGTGGAGATATGGTTGAGGCTTATAAAATTCTGAATAAAGTATATGACCATCGAGCTACAACGGGGATGTGTACCATCAACAGTAACACCAACAGAGGGCACCCGTTAAAGATAACCAAGAACAGATGTAGACTTGAAATTCGCAAGAACTATTTCACCAATCGCATAGAAAAGGTGTGGAACAACTTACCTACAAGTGTAGTGACAGCCAAGAATGTTGATACCTTTAAAAGACGATTCTAGAAAAATACTGGAATAACCACCCAATGATCTATGACTACACAGTGGAATATAACACATTAATGGGGACACACTAAAAAGTGTAGCCGGAGCTGAGAATATGGTGTAGCTGAGGAATAGAGTTCCGTTTTCTTTCTTATTTATCGTTAGATTTCAGTTATTTTTGGTATATAAATCACTGGTTGCCAAATAAATCTAGACAAAGTGAAATGGGTATTTTTAAATGTATATTTCGTGAAATATACGAAAAAATTACTCCGAGAGACACTAAAAGGTGTAGCCGAGAATCTGGTGTAGGCGAGTAATAAAGTGTCGTTTTCTCGTTTGTTTATAGCTCAATTTCAATAATTTTTGGTATATGTATTGGTGATAGACAAGCAAATCCAGACAAAGTGAAATGGATATTTTAAACAGTATATTTTGAGAGAAACACGAAAAAATAATTCCGAGAGACACTGACAAGTGTAGCTGAATTTCCGAGCCAGTTAATTAACTGGCCCGGCTCCGACATACACTTGAAAGTGTATCTGGATTGCCGAGCTAGTTAATTAACAGACGCGAGTATGGATTGTGTCAGAACAAGAATTTCAACGGGAAATTGAATTGACTTGCTGGGTTATGAGTTAAGCAGTGGTGTAGATAGCTTTTCGCAGACAGACAGACCGAAAATGTTCCGACAGTGTAACAACAACAAAAACCCAGACAAACAGAAAGAATCTGTTGTTTACTGCAAATGTACTGAAAATTGGTCCCTTTTACCCAAAATGGCATGTTTTTATCCCCAAAGCCAGCATTTTTGTGTTATTAGCCATAAATTCGCCTAAAAATGGTCCCAAAAAAATTCCGACAAAACTTCTGGTGGGGGGGGGGGGGCTCTGCCCCCCCCGGCCCCCCTTTATCTACGCCACTGGAGTTAAGAAACAACAACGACCGGTTAAAGCCATCTTTTATTCTAGATAATCACTTAAAAATGAATAAAACGAGGTTACAGAAAAGTCTTCAAAGTGAAGTAGAGAGACATGACATAAAACAAGCGATTAACAGCATAGCACTCGATAATCTTATATTTCACTAGATATACGTTTAAAAACAAACACCCATTCACTCTGTCTAGATTCATTTGTCTACAAATGATTTATATACCAAAAATAACTGAAATCTAACGATCAATAAGAAAGAAAACGAAACTTTAATTCTCAGCTACACCATATTCTCAACTCGGGCTACACTTTTTAGTGTGTCCCCATTAAGGGTGAATGGGTGTTTTTAAACGTATATTTAGTGAAATATACAATTATTCACTGTATCATCAAGATAAATGAAAAGAAGTAATGGATTCTATATTAGAATAATTAAATTTATTTTGACGCCGAAAATCCTTTGATCTGATGTGTATGATTCTCACAAATTGATACATGTACATGACAGCACACACACAAAGAATTCAATGAACATGCACATAGAAACTTAATTACATTCATGCTAACATAAGATAAAGGAAAACAAGCATGTTCACATACATTTCAAAAGGATAAAGTAAAGCAGGCCATGCATAAGCTATTGAAGGTTTCTAATCAGCTTGAAGATAAGTTTGTTAATGTTCAGCAATTGGGAAAACACATGGTTATGAACAAAAGTAACTGCAAACCAGAAAGGACATCTACAACATACCAAAGTTGAATAAAATACTGTTATACAGTTAATGATGGAATGAATAGAATTTGGTAAGCCAAAAAGACACTAAATTAGTACTTACATAAACAATGACTTCCCGAGCCTGGGAAACAAGGCTGACCTTGAATCAGACTTGATTCACAGGACCGCCAAGCCAAAGGCTCCAAACAAGTTTGCAGAACCATACTCACTTCTTCAACGAGACACCAACAAAATCTTGAGTTGGAGACAACTGTTGTCTCTCTATCTCTCAGAAATGGTACCCACAGCTTAAATACCAGCTGTGAAGGTAGTGATGGAATCTACAAGAAAAAATGAGTCATTTAAACAAACACACCCTCAAAGAAGGCATACTAATACAGTACATCATGAGCTTCATTTATCTTAAATGGTTTACCACATGAATGAAAAAGGAACGCAATTGTCTCGTTCCTTCCATATTCAAGTGTAGGCCATCTCTTTCAGCAAAAAGTTCACATCTAGGTTTACCTGATTTAAAGAATGGTCTGTATGATTTGACAAACAAAATACTCCTTTCACTGCAGAGAACTTTTAACCTAAAATTAATTTCCTTTACTTTATTCCCATACTTGGAATGATCTACAGGCCGAGGTAAAATGGAAGAAATGATGATGTCAGAATTCGAAAGGCTTTTAGAAAGTGTGATGAGATTGTTGAAGGCTGACAACATTTGATCGGTCGATTTTTTGATAATATCATTTGTACCCACATGAAAAATGACATGAGAGTACTTAGAAATGTCAAGATGTTTTGCATTTAATTTATAAGTGATGCTTGAAATCGTAGATCCTGGGAAAGGCTTGATATCTGTATCAAAAATACCAGAGATGTATTTGCAGATGGAATCTGATATCAGTAGTACTTTCTTATTTCTCTTAGCTGAAAATAAAGAGGAAAGACAAGATTTAGTCCTAACCACAGTCTGCAGTTAAGATTAAATCTCTCATTTTTTTGGCAACCACGAATTTATCTTTCATTGTGAAATGTAGGTATCGCTTATAACAATCACTTGACCAGTCCCCAGTCAACTGAATTAGGTCAGAGGGAACATCTGATTGAAAAGCCCAAGAAGCCCCAGCTCTTCTAAAGCTATGTGAAGAGTAAAGGTTTGGGTCTCGGCCGGTTAATTTAATAATATGTTTGATAAAATTAAGAAGCTTGGGATAAGTTAAAGGTTTAACCAGTTTGCCTTCATAATGCATAAAAAGTGGATCAGAAGAACGTCCAGGAATTAATGTTACCATATTTTTAAATGTACAGGGCATAGGGGAGAGCCAGGAATTGCCAAAACAGGTATTTTCAAAGTTCTTTGACCAAATTGAATAGTTTTAGACCATTTAATAAAAACTAATAAAAACTGATCATCATAAACGACATCTGCACGGGTTAACTGAAAATTAGGATCAAAGGATCGTAGTGTAGAAGGGACAAGGTTAGATTTCCTTAGCATTAGAAAAAAGGCCAGAAGAAATAAACACCAAAATGAAACATAAATAGGGTTATTTTAAATTATATGTGGATACATTTCATATAAAATTGCTGGAGTAATTGGCAAAGCCTGTTTAACTTGATGTTGCTTGATCCTAGCCAAACCACGATACATAAGTCTGAGTTCATATGAATCAAAAACAGTAGAAGGTAAATTCAAGAATAAATGTACAATTTTTACTCCACTCACATAATTTCTTATGGAATCAACAGATTTAAATGAGCGACTCAAAAATTGCACAAATAATCTTAAACAATTCAGAGTAGCAGGAAAGGGAGATAAATGAAAATACAAACAAAATAAAAAATATGCTCTCCATTGAATCTGAAGATTTTTGAGTTCCTGTAGCAAAGGCTTTGGAAACAGTAAGACTAGCATCCTTCCTAAGAGCTTCAAGTTCCATTCCTGCAAAATAAAACACCTACCAATCATGAATAAAAGTGAACAATTCGTCCGAAACAACATCTTCAATCAAAGAAGTTTCACTAAATTGATAAAGAAATAGACTTTTATGATGGCAGTGAGGCCACTACAGAGGCAAGGACTATAAACGACCTGCGGAGGCAAACAACCTAAGGTAAGATCCTTTTTGACCATTTTATTTCCATGATAGCAGTAGGCCTAACGCAATTTCTGACACCATCACTGGAAAGTTTCTAAGGAGGGCCTTTTTAATGATGGTTTTCTAAGATTGTTTAAAAATGAAAGCAGGGATATCTTTCCCACACTTTGGATATCCCCCTTCCCAACAATGCGTTCATGCTTCGCGTTTCCTAGCGACTCCAAGCAGGGGTTCACGTGGAATAGTATTCGCATTCAACATATCGTTTTATTGGGATTTCTAAACCACAGTTTAGGTTTACATGGAATAGGAAACCAAGTAAACCGGAATAGTTCACTGAAACATACCCGAGAAATCGATTCTGCCCCTTAAACAAACTTTTTGTGCAGGTGTCAAAACAAGGCTTTGTGTCCAAAGTTCACATATAGGCCTTTCGCCATTGGAGTTGGACCCATTTCCGTCAATCATAATTGAGCCGATTCTGGCAAGGAAGAAATCTATTTGTTTCTAGGTGAAGCAATTGGTGAAACTCCCAGGCCAAGGCACGTTTTGAAAAACGAATGTTGGCCTACGTTTCATTATAGGAATTTATACTGTCTGCACAGGGCCGTGTGTTCCGTGACAACTCTGCCCCGGGACAACTCTGCCCCGCATATGTTTTTCAACATTTCTATGTTGTTGTTTTTTTCACTTGTTTGAATTAAATTGTATAGTGAAAATATCCATAAACTTAAGCCAAGTTAATAAGGGCCTATATAAGTATAAATGAAATTTTGTTTATTTTGAAAATTCTCACCTCTGATATTCCTAAAATTCAAATTAAGGGCCTATATAAGTAATGAAATTTTGTTTATTTTGAAATTCTCACCTCTCATATTCCTTAAATTCAGATTAAATATACATACGGTACAGAAGTTGTACCCCTAACCAACACAGCCGTAAAGAGCTTGGAAATCCTGCAGAATGATGCAGGCCGATGGATAACAGGCACGAGTAATGCCGCAGCGCTAGAAGCGATCTGGGGTGAGCTTGGGTGGATGAGGATCAAGGACAGGATAGACCTATTGAAACTCGGTTAATTTAATTATTTGGTAAATCTCCCCGATAGCCGATGGTGTAAAGTAATGTTCCTGAGAACTTTCAACCCAAATATCAAGACGGGGTGGATGGTCCAAGTGAGGGAGCTAGTAGAAAACTACTCATTGGAGATCTCGGACCTTGACGTTGGGGCAAACCAGGGCAAAAAGATCGTCAGAGAAAGGGTCATGGAGGATTGTAACCGTAATTGGCGAGAGGGGGTCAAATCAAAGAGATCATTGGGTGGCCTATGTGATAAAGAGAAGCCTGGTTTTGAAGAGTACCTTGATGGCACCTTTGGAGGGTCACTGTCGTTCAAGCTGAGGTCGCGGTCCCTGGAGCTGAGGGGAAAAATTGGGAAAAACAGCGAAAAGGAGTGCCAGATGTGTAACTTGGGCGTGGTGGAGACCCTGGAACACTTTCTTCTAGAATGCCCAAAGTATCAGTCTAAAAGAATGAGATTCACTGGGAGTATAATGGGGAAGTGGGATGGGAGAATGAAGGACATGTGGTTAGGGGGAGACTCAAAGGAGAGGGTTGATATGCTAATCGGTGAGAATGGGGCAAGGGATGTCATCAAGCAGTTCGTCTCCGAGTGTTGGGAGGAGAGGAGAAGCGTGGGAATAGGGAGGCAGTTGGGAGTTCAGGGGTAACCATGGCATTCTCGTCCGAGAATCGCGACAAAACAGCGGCTGGCCAAAGTGTTATTATTATTACACAAATTATATACCAAAATGAAGGTTGGGATGTATAGAACACGAAACACATATGCAATCAACTCATAGAGTCGACTGTAGGCACCACTGGTTCCTGGAAGTCTGCTATCGTATTCGCACCAGAACTGATAATAAAATAATATTTCATCAGAACAACTTGTGGCCGAATGTGCTTCATATATCCAAGAACAAAGCTAGGCATTCAAAACACTTTCGAATACAGCGATAGGTCTGCATTTTGGAAAAGGACAACACTGTCTGCATTTTTTATTGAAGATGGTTTCCATGCTCGGCAGACATGCGCAAATCACTCGTTACCACGAATTTCTATCAAAAAACAAAATCGTAATTCTAAGAACTTTTAACAGGTATCATGATACCTTGCATTGAATATGGCAACTGTGCAGTCTCTATCTAATAAAGTATACTGTATGAAGGCGATCTTTTTCTTTATTTGATATTAGACGGCGTTGTTTTTACATGTTGTTTGCTGTCCGATGACGTCGACCGGAAATCGAAAGTATACTCATACATAAACAAAAGCAAAGGCTTTGGAATTTTCCCCAATGCAGCTCTGTTGCCGTGTGTTGAAGAATTTTTATCCCCTAGCTTTGTTCTTGGATATGTAAAGCACATTTGGCCACAAGTTGTTTTCGTGAAATATTATTAAATTATCAGTTCTGGTGCGAATACGGCAGCAGACTTCCAGGAACCAGTGATGCCTACAGTCAACTCTATGAGTTGATTACAAACATGTTTCGTGTTCTATACATCCCAACCTTCATTTACAAATTTCATTACTTATATAGGCCCTTAAATATACACAAGTTTTCCATCAAAATGAAGGTTGGGATGCATAGAACACGGAACACATATGTAATCAACTCATAGAGTTGACAGCAGGCACCACTGGTTCCTGGAAGTCTGCTGCCGTATTTGCACCAGAACTGATAAAATAAAATTATATTTCATCAGAACAACTTGGGCCAAATGTGCTTCATATCTCCAAGAACAAAGCTAGGCATTCAAAACACTTTCGAATACAGCAATAGGTCTGCATTTGGGAAAAGGACAAAACTGTCTGCATTTTTTATTGAAGATGGTTTCCATGCTCGACAGACATGCGCAAATCACTCGATACCATAAATTTCCATCGAAAAACAAAATCGTAATTCTAAGAAATTTCAACAGGTATCATGATACCTTGCATTGAATATAGCAGCTGTGCAATCTCTATCTGATAACAGTACAGTCTATGAAGGCGATCTTTTTCATTATTTGATTTTAGACGGCGTTTTTACATGTTTTTTGTCCGATGACGTTGACCGGAAATCAAAAGTATATTCATATGTAAACAAAAGCAAAGGCCTTGGAATTTACCCCCATGTAGCTCTGTCGCCGTATTTTGAAGAATTTTGATCCCCTAGCTTTGTTCTTGGATATGTAAACACATTTGGCCACAAGTTGTTTTCGTGAAATATTATTAGCTCACCTGACTGAAAGTCAGGGTGAGCTTTTCTGATCACTTTTCGTCCGCCGTCCGTCGTCCGGCGTCCGTCGTCCGTCGTCCGGCGTGAAGGTGGTGTTTGGGTCTTTTTCTTCCAAACCACTGGCCGCATGTTAATGAAATTTCATGTGAGTAGGGGTTATATAGCGGCATTTTGATTTTTGGGCAAATTAGGTTTCGGCTCATATTGAGCAGAGGGGTGGGGCAAAAATGCTCCAATTCTTAAAAAATCTTCTTCTCAAGAACCAGCAATAGCAGAGACTTGATATTTGGTATGCAGCTTCCTTTTGAGGTGTAGACTCAAGTTTGTTCAAGAGAAGTTTGTAGGTCTATACTTGGCGATGTTATGGGAGGAGCAAAAATTTTGGCCCCACCCCAAATTTCTATTTTTTAAACCGAGAGGCCAATTTGAACCAAATTTTATGTGAGGGCTTATTGGGTCATAAGTACCTAATTTATGCAGAAATTTTTTTTCCTGTAGCCCCGTGGGAACCACAGGAGCTAAAAATAGAAAAAAATTAAAACGCCTATATCTCAAAAACTGCACGGCACTGAGAATTTTTATTTGGTGTGCAGCTTCCTTGGGACCAACAGAAAGGATTGGTAAAAAAAAATTGCCATCGGTTTTATCATAGGGTACAGTTTCGGGACTTTGAAAAAGTGCTGAGTCAGCACTTTTTAACACTGTAGGCAATGGGAAAAACATTAAAAAATCTTCTTCTCCAGATCCAGCAGGCAGAATCTTTTGATATTTGGTATGCAACATTGTAGGGTGGATCTGATTCAAGTTTGTTCAAATCGGCCCCCTGGGTTCATATTTGGGCTCAGTATAGGAGCCCGATTTCGAACTTAGTGCATTTTAGGCAAATTTCTTAAAAAATCTTCTTCTCCAGATCCAGCAGGCAGAATCTTTTGATATTTGGTATGCAACATTGTGGGGTGGATCTGATTCAAGTTTGCTCAAATCGGCTCCCTGGATTCATATTTGGGCTCACTATAAAAGCCCGAATTCGATCTTAGTGCATTTCAGGCAAATTTCTTAAAAAATCTTCTTCAGATCGAGCAGGCAGAATCTTTTGATATTTGGCATGCAACATTGTGGGGTGGATCTGATTCAAGTTTGTTCAAATCGGCCACCTGGGTTTATATTTGGGCTCAGTATAGAAGCTCGAATTCGAACTTAGTGCATTTCAGGCAAATTTCTTAAAAAATCTTCTTCTCCAGATCCAGCAGGCAGAATCTTTGGATATTTGGTATGCAACATTGTGGGGTGGATCTGATTCAAGTTTGTTCAAATCGGCCCCCTGGATTCATATTTGGGCTCACTATAGAAGCCCAAATTCGAACTTAGTGCATTTCAGGCAAATTTCTTTAAAAATCTTCTTCTCCAGATCCAGCAGGCAGAATCTTTTGTTATTTGTTATGCAACATTGTGGGGTGGATCTGATTCAAGTTTGTTCAAATTGGCCCCCTGGATTCATATTTGGGCTCACTATAGAAGCCCGAATTCGAAGTTAATGCATTTCAGGCAAATTTCTTTGAAAATCTTCTTTTCAAGATCCAGCAGGCAGAATCTTTTGATATTTGGTATGCACCATGCTTAGGGGGTGAGATTCAAGTTTGTTCAAGCCAAGTCCCTTGGTCCATATCTGGGCTCACTGTGGGAGCTTGAATTGTAACTTAGTTCAAAATGAGGAATTTTCTTTAAAAATCTTCTCAAGATCCAGCAGGCAGAATCTTTTGATATTTGGTATGCACCATGCTTAGGGAGTGAGATTCAACTTTGTTCAAGCCAAGTCCCTAGGTCCATATTTGGACTCACTGTGGGAGCCCGAATTATAACTTAGTTCAATATGAGGAATCTTCTTTAAAAATCTTCTATTTTTTTTTTAGATCCACTGGTCAGAATCTTTGGATATTTGGTATAAGCTTTTCTTAGGAGGATCAGATGCAACTTGTTGAAATCAATTCTCTGGGTTGATATTTAGGCTACCATGTCAGGTGAGCGCCCTCAGGCCCCTTGGGGCCTCTTGTTAAATTATCAGTCTGGTACGAATACGGCAGCAGACTTCCAGGAACCAGTGGTGCCTACAATCAACTCTATGAGTTGATTACACATGTGCTTCGTGTTCTATACATCTCAATCTTCATTCTGATGTATATTTTGTGAAAATTTTATTTGAATTGAAGGAATATCAGAGGTGAGAATTTTCAAAATAAACAAAATTTCATTACTTATATAGGCCCTTAAGGTGCTATAATAAGTAATGGAACTTTGTTTATTTTTGTAATATTTCGCCCGTATGCAACGGTTCGCTTGTAAGTTGTAGCCAACCTTAATGTGTTTATTGTTTGTGAATCTTAACGATGGCACACTACCTTAAACTGATTGAGTTAGACTACGCTGCAAGCAACGATTTCATGAATCACGCAGGTCCGAGTTAAGAGAAAAGAAGTAAACCTGTCTGATATTACGCCAACTGCGTTAGCAATAATTTAATCCAGTGAGTCATTTCAAGAGGAAAGGATTAGCTCATGTCCCATAATCTTGAAGATAATTGTGTAAAAGATTAGTGGTAATTAACTTCTGTACATGTACATCAACTCCATCTCAAGAAAACAACGCAGTCTTATAGACACATTTTATTCTGTCTACAATTTCACTCTGAAAATAACATAAATGAGCAATACATTACACTGACAATTCATCTTGAATTTTTCAATCACCTCACGCTGAATTAACATACAGCTTAAAATGTTGAGAACAAAAAACGTCCACACAATATAATATATTAAATTAATGTCACAGCGAACTCAATTTCAATTATTTCTATTCAAACTTCATTGTGACAGTGTTATTCATTTTAAATAGTTTAAGCTACATGTTGGCCTACAGTTATAATTTTTCTGCGAGCATGTGTGCATTGAAAAAAACAAGTGGTTAGAGTCGTGTTCTGATTTTCATTTTTTCCCCCACATTTAATCCTTCAATTGATCGACAACATCGTCACATCGAATGCAAGAACAAACACAGGTACTCTGCACAAGCTGAGAAATCGAAAAAATTATATCCGATAGCATTTTTGGATTGATGCTGTCATACCCACATAATAGAATATAAATATAAACTTGTAAATTTAACTAGAGAAATAGAATTTACTGCCACCAGTAAATTCAAGTCTGAGTGAAAAGGGTTAAAGTATCGGGAATAAACTATAAAGAAAGAGAATTCATGGAGGCTTTTTTGTTGGGAGTAAAATATTTTTGAATGAACCAGAAATGGGTTTTCGTTAGCAGTATTTACAGATATTCATACAGGAATGATAACATTTTTATAAGAAACCAGAAATGGCATATATGTGACCAGCATTCAAAGGGTTTGATACACGAATCAGAAATGGACATTTTTGGCTCTGCCCGCTATTTTGAGTGATGAAATACATTCATAAACTTTAGAAATGCATTAAGGTGTAATAAAATGCATTTCCCAGTATTTCTGAATAATGCCCTGTTATTAAGATCTTCAGAGGGTTAAAATATTCCCTTTAAATACTCCATTTTAATCCTTTAAATGGGGGCGCAGTGGCTCAGTTGGCAGAGGTGCAGGCTGCAAGGCGTGAGGTCCTCACTCTATCCTTGGGCAAGACACTTCACCCCATTGCCCACGTGAGTGCATGGTGGCACTGTGTACTAAAGCATACTGCACATCGATGGTGCACCCGTCTTCAACCAATGCTAACAAACCTGCTTGTGTGGAGTTGGTATGTGGGGAATCTGACAGTTGCTCGTTGTTGCTCGGTGGTTCCTCCCGGGTACTCCGACTTTCTCTACCTGAAAAACTGTCGTGGTCATGATTAGCCACTGTGCAGAAATATGTGACATTAAACACCAATAAATAAATAATCCTTTAAAAAATGAGCTCAATCCAATAAAGGGTCATAAGCTATGTTTTTCAAGCAAAAATGAAAAGGTAATTAAAACTGAATAGACATTTCTGTGAATAATGTTGACCAGTTTTCGCCGTTATGTTGGCTAAAGGGTTAAGAATCCCTTACTTTGAAAGGCTCACTGAAAGGGTGTCCCATTCCACATAGAATTAAATGTTAAGAAAATAAAACGAAAAACATTAAGTTTCTCAGCTGAGAGTACCTGCTTTTGCACTCCGGAGGGATGAAACGGCACAAATCAGAGACATTCTCTTAATGGCACTTTGGCACCAAAGGTTTTAGCACTCTCGGTGAGACTGAGCCGAGCACAGTGAAAGACTATAGAACTCCTCTAACAAATGAGTTTTAAACAGTCATAGCACTAACACAGTTAACAGTACAGTCGACCATGTCAGCATTGCATTGTTACTGGCACCCTGACAGTTTTGTGATAGGTTTCAACAATTATTCAGTGCAGTTTTATGGAAAGGGTTAACTTTGTTCTGCCTGAAATAAAATATGTGCAATCCACATTGAAGTCTTCAGAGGGTTAAAAGCATTGAACTGAATAAGATAGGTTTCAACAAATTTTACAATTATTCAGTGCAGTTTTATGGAAAGGGTTAACTTTATTCTGCCTGAAATAAAATATGTGGAATCCACATTGAAGTCTTGAGAGGGTTAAAAGAATTGAACTGAATAAGATAGGTTTCAACAAAGTTTACAATTATTCAGTGCAGTTTTATGGAAAGGGTTAACTTTATTCTGCCTGAAATAAAATATGTGCAATCCACATTGAAGTCTTGTGAGGGTGAAAAGCATTGAACTGAATAATTTATAATTTATTTCCGTGCAAGACAAAGGGTTTCTCTTGGTGAGACCGAGCCAAGGGCAGTGAAAGACTATAGAACTCCTCTAACAAAATGAGTTTTAAACAGTCATAGCACCAACGCAGTTAACAGTACAGTCGACCATGTCAGTATTGCATTGTTACCGTCACCCTGACAGTTTTGGGATAGATTTCAACAATTATTCAGTGCAGTTTTATGGAAAGGGTTAACTTTATTCTGCCTCAAATAAAATATGTGCAATCCACATTGAAGTCTTGAGAGGGTTAAAAGCATTGAACTGAATAAGATAGGTTTCAACAATTATTCAGTGCAGTTTTATGGAAAGGGTTAACTTTATTCTGCCGGAAATAAAATATGTGCTGTAATGAGTCAAAGAATTGATAATTACATTTCCATATTTATTACTGAACTAAACCTGAACTACAAAGAGCTAGTAGTAGACATCTGAAAAGATACAAAAAAAACCAGCTTAGTAAATCAACAAATATTCACCACATTCTCCCCTGCTGAGAGAGAACAAAAACAATGTTCATAATGAGTACTCCAGTTACACACAATACTCCATGTTAGTCCACACCCAAGGAAAAAAGTGCAGTTAGTTACTCTCCACAGTCCACACCTGGGGAGAAACAAGTGTAAGTACTCTCCACACCTGGGGAGAAACAAGTGCAATTAGTGAAAAAAAAACCCCACCCCTATCTGAAAATGCGAGTAAAAATAACCCAATATTGCTGTGCCTGACTCAATAGTACTACACTATTAATTTAGTCAGTGTAACCCAAGCGATCAGATTGCTTGCTAACTGGTGTGGATCTTCTGACCCAATGAGAGGTATCTTCCCATTGAATATCACTGTTAGGGTCCTCGATACTCTCACACTCAGGGTTTGCTAAAGGAGGTTCCACAGAATTAGAAGAATTCTCTTCACTACTTGGAGCAAGATGCCTAAGAGACACTGTTGATTCTCGTCCGTCTGGCATACGAATATGTGCATACGAAGGATTGGCTTCAAGTAATTGCACTTCATCCACAAGTGGTTCAAACTTAATATTTCTAACATGACATTTCAACACTTGGAGCAAGATGCCTAAGAGGCACTGTTGATTCTCGTCCGTCTGGCATACGAATATGTGCATACGAAGGATTGGCTTCAAGCAATTCCATTTCATCCACAAGTGGTTCAAACTTACTATTTCTAACATGACCTTTCAACAGTACTGTTCCTGGCTCCAGCAGCCAGGAAGGTAACGATCTACCACTGGATGAACGGCGCTCAAAACGCAGAAACCTTTCATGGGGAGTGCAGTTTGTAGCAGTACAAGGAAGGCTTCTTACTGAATGCAAAGAATCTTGTAAGACCAGTTCCCATTGAGTTTCTTTCAAACCCTTAGTACTGAGAGCTAAGGTGATAGCCTTCCAAATGATCCCATTGTAACATTCGCATTGCCCATTGCCCTGCGGTCTATAAGGAGTAGTACGACTAGTGGAGACCTTGTGCTTTGTCAGAAACAATTTCAGTTCAGAACTCATAAAAGATGTACCCCTATCTGAGTGTATATATGAAGGCATCCCAAACATAGCAAACAGTTGAGTGAGACAATTGATTACGGTTCCTGAAGTCATGTCAGTGGATGCAAAAGCAAAGGGAAAGCGGGAAAATTCATCCACTATGGTTAGTAAGTAGGTACTTATTTCTAGATGCCGAAGGCAGTGGACCCTTGAAATCAATATTCAACCTTTCAAAAGTCTGAGTGGCTTTAATAAGGGGAACAGATTCTGGTTCATAGTACCGGTAGCTTGGTTTGATTTTTGCACATATCATACAGCGTTGTATAACCTGTCTCACATCAACAACAGAATGTGGCAAATTCCTTGATCGAACAAAATGCACCAATCGTGTTACCCCAGGGTGACACAGAGAGTAATGAAGCTCCAAAAGCATATTTCTGTTTAGGGATGAACATACCATTCTCGATAAACAGTCAGCAGTAGAATTATCTTTTCCGGTCGAAACCGGATGTCATACTGGTAACAACTGAGCTCAAGGCACCATCTAAGGATTTTATCATTTTTTATTTTTCCCCTACTTCTGTTATCAAACATAAAGGAAACAGCTTCCTGGTCTGTAACAATGGTGAAAGGTTTTCCTATTAGTAAATGTCTCCATTTTCTCACAGACTCTATTATCACACATGCCTCCTTTTCCACTGGGGAATGTCTTAACTCATGAGGATGCAATTTCCTAGAGAAAAAAGCTACCAGCCGCCCACCTTGATTCAAACTACCAGCAATTGTTAGGTCCGAAGCATCAGTCTCCACAACTAATGGCAATGTCTCGTCTATAGCCCCTGCATTTTCGACTTCTTTCTTTAAATAATTGAAAGCAGTTATAGCCTCTTCCTTCAAAGGAAAACTTGTACATAACAGTTGAAAGTGGAGTTACTTTGCTAGAAAAATGAGATATCCACTGGCTGTAATATGAAAATAGACCAAGAGCTCTTTTCAATGACTTAGCACAGTGAGGCACAGGTAGTTCTCTTAAAGGTTGCAACCGTTCAGAATCAGGTTTCAGTTTGCCTTGACTTATACAGTAATAGAGCAGATTCAATTCTTTAACACAGTACGTGCATTTATCCTCATTGAAAGTCAAATTGTATAATTTGGCTACCTCCATGAATTTCTTGAGGTTTTCATCATGATGAGCACTATCCTTTCCACAGGGCACAGACAGTTGTCAACATATATGAAGACACCCTTTAATTTATGTTCTTGAACAATTGAATCCATCACTCTTTGAAAACAAGCAACTCCGTTGGTGACTCCAAATGGTACTCTGCAAAATTGAAACAACTGGCCATTTGACTCAAAAGCAGTGTACTTCTTTTCTTTTCCTAGAAGAGGGATTTGGTGGTAATCATTCCTAAGATCTAGAGTGCTATAAACAGCATACTGAGCAATTTCAGACACCATCTCATGTATCTTTGGAAAAGGATAAGCGTCTAATTCAGTGAAGCAATTTATTGTTTGTGAGTAGTCTATGACCATACGTTTTTATGTCTTTCGTTAGTTGTAACAAGTGCCTGGGCCCTCCAAGGTGATGAGCTGGGTTCAATTATTCCCTCAGTTAGTAATCGGCTAGTTTCTTGTTCAATAAACAACTTGTCCTCCTTACTGTGATGGCATGATTTGGTTGCAATTGGGTGACAATCACTTCGAAGGTTTGAGAAAAGTGATGGTGGATTCACTGAGGCACATGTCAAACTACAAATGCTCTGAGAATTTATATCTATTGGGGATTTTCCCCACCAAATTTGATGGAAACGCGTTCATGTTTATCCATAAAATTATGTCCTAGAATCAGATCAGCACAAAGAGATTCCAATACTGAGAGACTGAAGTCTTTATATTCTTTGTTTCCAAAAGTCAAAGTTACTTTGCAAGTCCCAATAACTTGACTAACATGTGAACTTGAGGCCATGGATATATAGCCATTTGACAGGGAAAGAGGTATATCCAAAGTCTCGGTGACTTTTCTATCTATAAAACTTTCCAAACTCCCTGTATCAACCAGAGCCTTGAATTTTCGACCTTCAACTGCTACATCAACCACTGCTTTTGAAAGACATTCTGGAGATAATGAAGACAAAGTTGCAAGAATAGGAGTACATGAAGCAGTAGTTCCCCTAGCAGAGGTCTGACAAACTTTTGCAAAATGCCCCTTCTTCTGACAGTTATTACAAGAAACACTTTTAGCTGGACAGAAGCGACGTGGATGGTAACTGGTACCTCAGAAAAAGCACTTCTTTTGTGAAGATTGAGAAGGTAAAGCAGTAGTAGTAGTAGTAGATGCCTTGTCCAAACTTGAAGATGCTGCTGCTGTAGTTACGTGATAATCAACTGGAGTGTTGTCAGCCTTTGCTTGTCGATCACTAAAACTTCCTGAATTAGTAACTAACTGCTGCATTTACTGCTGGTGTAGGATGCACATACTCATAAGCTTTGTTGCTTTTCTGAGCCAATTCGAGGGCTCGAGCTTGGTCAAACATGGTTTGTAGATCCAACTGTTTATTTTCGAGTAAACGTTGGTGAATTGCTTGTGTATAAAGCCCACTGATAAAAAGCATCTCTTATACTATCTTGACGATAGACTTCTGCTGTAACAGATTTGAAGTTGCAGTCCTTTGCAAGGTTACGAAGCTCTTGCAGATACTGATCTAAAGTTTCATTTGGTTGTTGTCTTTGAGTGTCCAGCAAATGTCGAGCCAGAATCTCATTCTTTGGACGAACGTACGCTGTCTCCAGTATACTGACAGCTTGGTCAAATGTAGCAGCTTCAGCAATGTACTCATACACTGACGGCAAAACATAATTAATTAATGTTTTAAATTTATCTGGCATCATTGTACTTGTTGAGAAGGAGTCAATGAAATTATTGAAAGTGGTTTTCCAGTGTTCCCATTCCTTAGCAGCTGTTGCACTGTTAGGATCTGAATCAAACTTGTCTGGCTATAAGAAGCGATCCATGTCTGATGGTAATTAGTTGAGTAAAGTGTAATGAGTCAAAGAATCGATAATTACTTTTCCATATTTATTACTCAACTAAACCTGAATTACAAAGAGCTAGTAGTAGACATCTGAAAAGATACAAAACAACTAGCTTCGTAAATCAACAGTAGGTAATAAAGGCGGATTCAAGGACAGAATTTACAAAACGTGTACACGTACACGTACATGTACGTGTGCCGCCATAGGGATTCAGTATTAAATCGTGTACAGAGTGCAAAAAATGTCGTTTTTTCATGGTGTCCCAGAATCCGCAATTGTTTTGAGGCTCACAGATCGCACTTTTAACGTTCAAACACCCGTTGGCGAACATGTAGATTCGACACATTGTTCAGAAGTGAAAAAATGTACGAAATTTGAAGAAAATGTAAATTTAAAAATTTTTCTCGACGTTCCCATCGCGGATCAGACCTTCGATCTATCGTTGGTGAATGCGAGCAAAAAACGTTTTGTGGCTTCTAGGACAGCATCAAAAAAGCGGTTTGCGGATTCTGGGACACCGACGTTCGCCAACTGTTGTTTGAACGGTTAAAAGTGCGATCCGATCGGCGAAACCCATTTGCAGATTCTAGGACAGGGAAAATCGACCTCAAAACCTTTTCTCGACGTTCGCCAACGGTGAAAAGTGAGCGTAAAGCGTAGTTACTCATCAAGGATTTTTTTTAAAACCGATTTCGGCCTCCGGTACATCGAAAAAAAGGCGGTTTGCGGTTTCTGGGACACCACCACGTTCGCGATCGCCTTTCGGACGGTCTAGGGTGCGATCCGATCGACGAAAAATGATTTGTCGATTCACCTCACGAGTTTTGTGAGGTGAATCCACTGAATCGTGATAGAATCGATTTTGAGGAGTTTTTCAATTTTGTACTCAGTGTAAATAAAATAGCTTTTTTCATTCAATAGAGTCAACTATAAAATTGAGTCCCACTTTAGATAGGTTTTAAGCGAGAAAAAAATTTGTGTTTAACTAACATTATGAAATCTTTGCAAAAATCCTTTCATTTTTTGTTCTTGTATAAATGAAAGATTTTAGTTCGATGGATAACATTGAAAACTTGAGTTTGAAAAATTAGAACCGATGGAAATCGTCCGTACACGTTTGTCAGATGAATTTTAAGAGATTAAATTGTATTATAAATTGACACTCATGTTTTGTTCTTGTATAAATGAAAGGTTTTCGTTTAATGGATGACAATGAAAACTTGAGTTTTGGAAAATTAGAACCGATGGAAATCGTCCATTCACGTTTTGTCATAGCGAATTTTGTTAGATAAATCTTAATAAAACAGTTCGTAGAATTGTTTCATTCAAATAAAAATTCCACTATAAAGTGTTTTTCACTTGGATGAATTTTAACAGATAAGATTGTATTGTAAATTGACACTCATGTTTTGTTCCGGTGTGAATGAAAGGTATTCGTTCAATGGATGACATTGAAAACTCAAGTTTTGGAAAATTAGAACCGATGGAAATCGTCCGTTCACATTTTGTCATAGCGAATTTTGTTAGATAAATCTTAATAAAACAGTTCGTAGAATTCTTTCATTCAAATAAAAATTCTACTATAGAGCTTTTTTCACTTGGATGAATTTTAAGAGATAGATTGTATTATAATAGACACTCATGTTTTTTTCCGGTGTGAATGAAAGGTATTTCGTTTTAATAATAGACAATAAAAGCACGTTTTCCACTCAATCGGGTTTTAAGAGGTAATTGAATTTTAATCAACTTGTGATAATGTTCGGATATATGAATGAACCCTTTTAACGGATATAATTATTCTCAAACATGTTAAATCAGAAACCGGTTTCTTATGCGCTAAACTTTCAAACTTTTTCAAAGTTCTCCTGTTTGTCACGGAGTGAATAATCGGTGATGTGATCTTTAACACGTTCGAGGGCAAAACGCACTTATAGAGGTTTTATTTTGTAAAATGTTTTTCCTCAACTGGTTTTAGTTATATTAAAGACAGAAGATTTTTATTTACTTAAAACATAAAACATAAAAATAATTATACATTTGATTTTGAAAATAATAAAATAACTCACGTTAGCATACTCTAAAGGAAATATTAATAATTTAAAAACGAAAAAATGTTTTTACACATCACAGATTCCAAGCGTAGAGATCAACTTTTAAACGAATATGAACGTGCTAAGAAGAGTATTCAATCAGCGGACAGAAGCAGACGACTTGGAGAAATGGAATTAAGACGCGAAACCACAAAATTATTTAAACCCGTGACGGAGGTTCAGGAACAAAGCAAGAAGGAGATAGTTGAAGAATTGAGACCCATAAAAGAGAGTTCTTTGAGAATGGGTTTGTTGCCCGGTAGTTTTACAAAACAGTATTCCTTTCAATCTACACCGGTTTACGTTCCCATGAGAATCGAAACCGACGTGAGCGAAAGCGACGATACAGCTTCGACTATCACCACTGATAGCGTCGCGTCGTCCGAGGATGGTGGTAAGAGAGATCTGTTGTATGGAATTTATAAGGATTCTGACAGTAGAACTTTTGTGGGTGACACAGAAGAGCAAGAGGATGATGATAATTTAATTGTCTGTTCGAATAGGTACGAATTAACTCCTGGACTGCGCAAATTGCTCCTTTTCGACAAGCCTGGAGATTACACGGATCGGGATTTCGACAATTGCGGCGACATTCTGGTTCAGACGCACGCCATGAAGAGAAATAACGATGTCAGAGAAACGAGACCCAAAGCCAACAGAGGTTACAAGTGGACGAAGGTGGTGAAACCCATATGGGATATGAATAAGAAGTTTGTCGAGTCGGTGACTGGCAAAGGGGTGAAAACCACTTTTCTTCCGAGCGATTCTGACGCTCTGTTTCAGAGATTGAGTTTGTTGATGGCAAGTAGACACGCTGGTAACACTGGATTAGATAATGAGATAGTGAGCATATGCAACGAATTGTTGAGGCAGAAGGTTTTGAATAAGCGAAGTTATAAAAGGCTGATGAACGAATTGAAGGATTGATATATATATATATAATAAGTAGAGAGAAACAAACAAACAAACAAAAATATATAAAATAAAAACAGTAAATTTGACACTAGAATAATAAAAAGTATTTAAACAAACGATTTACCAGTGAAAAAACAAAATATATATTATAAAATAAAAATATGTTGGTGATAAAGAACAGGGGATACGTCAGAACTTACGTTCAAGGCGGTTCTGGCATCGTCGATTCTACAATGCGAGCGTTCACGAGCGATGCAGGTAGAAAACTCGCATCGACCGCGTTTGAGATCGGTAAGAAGACGGCTTTGGATGCTGGTAAGAAAGCCGCTTCTGAAGCCAGTGGTAAGATAGCTTCTGTGGCTGGCAAGAGGGCAGCCAATGCATTGATCGACAAGTTGGTCAGTCCGCCGGTGAAGCGAGCTACGTTAGAGTGATCGCCAAAAAGTTGGAAAGATTTTAAGGATGCTGTGGTACCCATACAAGATTTAGCCAAAATGACGAGTGGATCTGGATTGAAGAAAACTTGCGACGGTGTAATATAAATAAATAATAATATTTATAAAACTGAGTTTGAAAAAACATAAAAATTGTGTTTGAAAAAATCTAAAATAACAAAAAAATAAACAAAGATGAACATTAAAGATATGTCTTGGAACGACGCCGCGACCAAGAGGTCGAATAACGAGTTCTTTCCCAAAAGAATAAGAGGCTTAATAGTGGGAAAATCGAATTGTGGAAAGACCAATCTGTTGATGAATCTGTTGTCGCAACCCGACTGGTTGGATTACGACAGATTGTTCGTGTTTGGCAAGAGCTTGTTTCAACCCGAATACAGATTGCTTCGAGAGTGCATGGATCGTAGATTGCCCAAGGACATCATAGCCAGAATCTTTGACAGTAAGGAGGAATTCGACAAAAGTGAAGCTTCTCTTTCGACCATTTTGGACGGTGCGGCGATGGAATTGATGAAGAGAAATGTGTCTTCGAACGTCGAGTGTTGATTTTATGAGAACGCTAGCGACGTTCCGGATCCTACAGAATTGAAATCGGAAGATAAGAATCTCATGATTTTTGACGATCTGCTTTTGGAGAGACAAAACCGATGCGGATCATATTACGTTAGGGGTCGTCACAGCAACGTGGACTGTTTCTACCTGTCGCAGAATTATTTTCGATTGCCCAGACAGACGATAAGGGAGAACACTAATTTACTGTGTCTCTTTTGCCAGGATCTCAAGAATCTCAATCACATCTATGGTGATCACATCGCAAATGACATGAGCGTGGTGGAATTCAGGAGATTCTGCAAGAGGGTTTGGGATGGAGGACAATTTCGTCGCGATCGATTTGACTAGCGAATTTAATCGCGGAAAATATCGGTGTGGATTCGACAAGTTTTATGTTTCCGATGATAATAAGACAGAGAGCGAAAATAAAATTAGAAAATAATAAATCATCAAATAATTTAATTTTGAAAAATAAAATAAAAATTAAAATATAATGTTCGAACAAGGAGAATTGTTAGAACGGATAGCCGGGAATAAGGCTGCAAAACAATCCATTCAAATCGTGGTGAGTGGCGATTCGACTCAATTCGCGATGAAATTCGAACCTTCCATCGAATTGAATAGAGAGAAAAGATACGAGATGGTGTTGGTGAATCTGGAGACTTATTATTCCTTTCCCAACGTCATCGAAAAGAATAACTCGTTCAAGTATTCCAACGGAGTGGATTGGTTGGAGATTCAAATTCCCAAAGGAAGTTACGACATAGAAGATTTGAACAATTACATTCAGACGCGAATGAAGACGGATGGAAAGGGAAGGAACAAGATCAGACTCGCTCCCAACCCTAATACCTTACAGACGATGTTGGATTTGGAAGATAATTTTTGAGTGGATTTCAACATGGACGATTCTATAGGAAAGATGCTGGGATTCGATCGAAAGATGTATCGAGGCCACGCGGCATCTGAAAATACTGTTGACATTCTCACAGTCAATAGCATTCTGGTGAATGTGGACGTGATTGCTGGAAGCTACGTGAATGGTAGCCCTCAACCGACGATCTATTCCTTCTTTCCTAACGTGTCGCCGGGTTATAAGATCGTGGAACGAACTCGATATTTAGTTTCTCTACCAGTGATTTTAGACACGTATAGTCTCAAAACCACGTTGACGGATCAAAATGGTGAACTGTTAGATCTTCGCGGAGAGAGGGTGACGATACGATTTCACATAAGAAATATAAAAGCAAAAAAAAAAAATATTGCGTATATATATAAATAAGAAAATAAAATAAACGCAATATTAATTTACAAAAATTATTTAATATATATAATTATCATTAAAACAAAAAAAACAGTTGAACAAAATATATTTTAAAAAAAGAATTATGACGCAATACGTGGTTAAAAACATGAACATATCCGCAGGACAGAGGAAGAAACTTAAGAGAGCGTTAACAACTCGAGGCGAGATGGTGAGATTCAAATTCACTCACGAAGATCTGGAGAGTGGCGGTCAGGATTCGATCGCCTGGACCAGAAGTCAAATCAAAAGGATGGAGAAAGCGATTCGTGATGGAAGAGGGTTGACGGTGAGATTGAGTCCCACTCAATTGAGATACAATTTGAGAATGAAAGGCGGTTTCCTACCGCTATTGGCAGGAATCGCCGCAAAAGCAATACCCGTTGCCTCAAAAGCATTATCCTTTCTCGGAAAGACTCTCGGCTTGGAGCTCTCTCGGGACTCGCGAGTTCGGCAGTTGAGAAATTAATGGGTGGCAGCGGACTGTTTTTGAAGAAGGGAGGAGCCGTGTGTCGCGTCCACGTAGACGACAGTGGTGAAGGACTGTATCTGGAACCCGTTAGAGGTGGCCACTCTTTGAGTGGAAACTGTCTCTATCTGAAGAGTGGACGGAACGTTGAGCGACTCGGTAAGGGTTTGTTGTTTGGTGAAAATTCACCATTTAAGAATATACCGATTTTGAGTTTGTTATTATAATGTAAAAAATTATATAATTATATAAAATATAAATCATAGAAAGTATAAAATAATATAAAATGGATAAAAAGGTGGAAAAACAATTAGACGATAATGATGAATATCGTGAGATAGAGTGCAAAAAAGATGTGGAAAAACAATTAGACGCTAATGATGAATATCTTAGGAAAGAACTGAAAAAAGAGCGGGATAGATGGTTGAAATTGAAAAGAATGAGACGCCTTCTGAAGAGAATGGTAATGATGTGAGTGTTACCAAGAGATGCACCACATTCGTTCATAATTATGATTCGGATAAACAAATGTGTTCTTATAAGAACGAAACATATCACAAAAAAAGAAAAGAAGAATCAACGCCAAAATTGAGAAAAAAGGAAACGTTATTATAATATATGGGCGATAGTGAAGAAGAAGAAGAAGGAAAACAAAAAAAACAAAAAAAAGTAATGAGATCTAGAGATGATCAATCTCTCTAGATCTCATTACTTTTTTTTTCCTTCTTCTTTGCTAAAAATCAGTCTCTGTATTGTTCATATTTCCAAGTCCGTTATTAGCATGTTGACGGTCGTGTCTTCTCCTTTTCGAAAATGTGTTGAATGTTTATCTTTACTTTTTTGAGTTTTTTTACAACGATGAATGCGCTCTCACCACCCGATTTGTTCACGAGTTCAAGAGAGATTTTTGGATATATGTAACTTCCATAGGGCAACGACAAATCGTCCTTGTCGAATTCTCTATCTTTGGCGATGACGATTTTCTGTAGATTGCTTTGGTACTCATAAAACAAATCGAGCGTGGCTTCATCCAATTTCAAAGGCATGTTATATTTGTCGTGTTTGTGCTCTAAGCCCTTCGTCTCGACTTCGTTCAATTCGATGGAGTTGTGTCGTTGTAATCTATAGATTTTATTACCGAATTTCTTACACGTTTCGACTCGTTTCAATTTCAATTCGCATCTTTTAGGTGTTGTTGTCATGATCGATTATTTGTTTTTTTTGTTTTATGAATTATTGCAAATAATATATATTTTTAAATTTTGTATTTAAATAATAATTTGTTAAAAAAGTTTGTTTTTTTTTACTCTCTATATAGATATAAAAAAGTTTTTTTAATTTGAAATTTTCTTTAATGTGAAAAAAGTCTCGTATTAATTCAATTTTTTTCACATTAAGGAATTCGAAAAAACAAAATATTCTTACAAAATGAAGCAAACAAATAAAAAAAATGGAAAATTTAAATGAGAAAACCATACCTCAGTTAAACGAGATTTGTAAAAAATTAAAAATTCCACATTTCAGAAATCATAGAAATAAATCAAAAGGGGAGTGCGGTGGCTCAGTAGGTAGAGGTGCAGGCTGCAAGCCGAGAGGTCCTCGGTTCGAATCCCACCTGCGGTAACCGCGTTGTGTCCTTGGGCAAGACACTTCATTTCCATTGCCTGCATGGGGGCACGATTACGCTGTGTACTAAGGCGTACTGAACGTCGATGGTACGCATGTCTTCAACCAATCTAACCCTGCCTGTGCTGCAGTGCGGAGTTACGATGTTGGGGAGCTGGCAGCTGCTCGTCGTTGCTCGGTGGTTCTCTCCGGGTACTCCGGCTTCCTCCACCCGTAAAACTGTCACGGTCATGATTAGCCATTGTGCATAAATATGTGACCTTAAACATCAATAAATAAATAAATAAATTACATTTGCGTTAAGGGGAGTAGCTTTGTTTAAGGGTAAAGGCAAACGAAATGTCGATAGCAACGACGTCAAAAAATGCATCGGTTTTGAAAAATGAGAAGAAGAAAAAGATAGTAAAAGGAATCGAAATGCCGACATCGAAAAGAAACAAGAATGTTTCAGTTGTGAAAAATAAGAAGACGACAAAACGAAAAGCCGTTGAAGAGCTTCAAGTTTCAAAAGAAAAAAAAAAAACCGAAAACGAGTGATACAGTTCAGAATGTAGACAAACGAGATATATCGAATGAAATTCGACGAGCAATCAACGAAGGGAAAGGAGAAGAATATGTAGCACGACTCGTCGCGGAAGCATTCCAATCGAATCCCGTAGAACGGGAGAGTGCGATCAAAAGCATTTTTAAAACTTTCGACGTGGTTCCCTCGTTCAAGAAAGTCGATCCGAAATTGTTCATGGAACGGGTGAAGAAAAAAGTATTGGATTTGTTTCGTGAAAACGTGGAACAAAAAATTAAGATGATACTCCATTGCGTGATGAATAAAATCGACGTGAAGTCTGGCGAGAGCATCGTGACAAATGCATTTTTCAGATCTAATGTCGAACCCATACTTCAAGGTTCAGATTTATCGGACGTTTTTGAAAAGATGAAAGACAAGATGTTGACGTCTCTCGTGTCTCGTGAATTATCAACGTGAAGGTAGTAATTGGACGTTCGATGAGGTGTTGAAACTCGAAATTCATAAAACTGAAAACGATTCGTTGAAAGCGTCTTCCTACGTGGAATTACCGTATTTCTTAGTTAAAAAACACTCTGTGGTCAACGTGAGAAATAAAGATGATCAGTGTTTTAAATGGGCAGTCACCTCTGCTTTATACCCCGTCAAAATCCATCCTGAGAGAGTTTCTCATTACGAGGAGACTTCTAAAAATCTCGATTGGACCGGAGTGACTTTTCCAGTGGAGTTAAAACACATCAAACGATTCGAGGTTCAAAATCCCACCGTAGCGGTGAACGTCTTGGGATACGACGATGAAAAACGAATGATCTATCCTCTCAGACAGACTTTGTATCTCGAAAGAGAAAAGACGATTTATTATTGATTTCGAATGGTGACAATCATCATTATTGTTCGGTTACACATCCGAGCCGATTACTATCGAGACAAAATAATAAACATAAAGGAAAGATATGTTTATGTTGCAACTGCATGAACACGTTTCGCAGCGAAAAATCGTTAGCGAAACATCAAGAATATTGCAACGAAAATCAAGGTGTCGCCGTCGAAATGTCCAAACCCAACACCATCGTGAACTTTGAAAATCGCAATAGAAGGTTAAGAGTACCATTTGTCATGTACGCCGATTTCGAATGCTTCACCGTGAAAATGAGTTCCTGCCAACCCGACGCTCTTCGAAGTTACGTCGAAAGATATCAAAAACACATGCCTTCGGGCTATTGCATTTACGTGAAATGCGCTTTCGACTCGCAACACGACATGGCTCCCTTCACCTACACGAAACAGTGCGAAGATGACGTCGTGGCTCAAAGGTTCGTGGAAGAGTTAGAATCGAAAATTCAAATGTTATACAATAAATTCAAAACTCCGGCGAAAATGATCATCACACGAGAGCAGCAGGATGAAAATAACAGAGCCACCGAATGTCACATATGCAGACAATCATTCGACTAGAATTCAGAGGAAAATAAGAAGGTCAGAGACCACGATCATTACACGGGTCTGTATCGCGGTCCGGCTCACAGCAAGTGTAATTTAAAATTTCGAGATGCCGTTTTCTATCCGGTGATATTTCACAATCTCTCGGGTTACAACAGTCATCTGTTCGTGAAAAATCTTGGCACCTCAGACGGAGAATTAAATTGCATCGCGAACAGCGAAGAAAGATACATTTCCTTCACGAAATGGAAGGTCATGGAGAAGAAAAGAGTAATCGACAGAGAGACGTTGGAAGAAAAAATGGAATCCATTCGTAGAAGCATACGATTACGGGATGAAATTAGTCGACATACATTGCGTCATTCGATTCGGCGAAGAGCCTTGGATGAAAAAATACATCGATCTCAACACGAATCTCAGAATTCGAGCTGAGAACGATTTCGAAAAAGATTTCACTCATGAACAACTGCGTGTACGGTAAATCGATGGAAAACATCAGGAAGAGAACCGACATTCGACTCGTCACGTCTGAGAAAAAAGCTAAAAAATTAGTGGCAAAACCCAATTACAAACACCGAACCATATTCGATGAAAATCTAGTGGCCGTTCACATGCAAAAGACGGATGGGGCGTTCAAAAAAAAAAAGCGCATCGGAAAAGAAGAAGAAACGATTATTGACGAGCGAATTGGCCGAGGAGTTACACAAACCCATCGTGCGTAAATAACGAAAGAGAAGGGTGTTTGTGAAGGGTTTGGATGACATTTGGTCTGCCGACTTGGTCGACCGAATCGACGTTTCGCACCGATCAGATTACCAACCAGCGAACGTTCTGTCTTCTCACTCCTGGTCGGATTCGATATGCCTCTCAATTTTGCCGACACGTTTTTATCGCAGATGTCATTGCGAGTCTTGGTGTCGAGATGTCCGGCGTAGCACAGATCGTGATCATACGTGGCCGCGTCCACCCTGTTCACAGGTTTGCTCCAAGATTTAGGAGTCAGATCGGCGTTGAGTCTCTTGTTCAATTTCGTTCCGGGTCCCGTGAAACTGTGACCCGGCAGATGCATTTCGAAAGGTAGATTATTGATCATTTTATTCACGATGCCTTTACCTTTGCTCGTGTTCTTTTTTTTGACGAATCGAGTCTTGATCGAACCACACACGTCGCAAATTCCGCGAAGCATCTGTCTGTCGTTTTTAGTTCGTACTTCTCGGGAATTACTCGTCTCGGTAACTCTCTTACACTTTACGCAATACATTTTTTAAGAGTTATTTAAATTAATTTCGTTTTTATTTTATATATAAATTTAATATTTCTTTTTTAAAAATTCTGTTCTTATTATATATATATTTGTTTTCAATCGCTGCTCTTGAGTTCTATCAACTTACCGAATTCCTCCCTGGCCTCTTTCCTCCCCCTTTCCACGAGAGAATCCTTCATCTCTTCCTTGATGATCTGACGAGTCTTGATTCTCACGGCTTCTTTCATGGCATCGTATTTCGTTTTCTCGCCCAATATCGTGAAGTATTCTCCGTCCGATATCCTACCGTCTTTCAGCGCCATCGAGATCATTTCGGATATCGTGTCGATCTTGGAGTCGGCCAAGACGCGAATCTTTTCGTGTTTCCTAGCTTTCAGATATAATTTCCTACTCAAAAAGTTTCCTAGCATGCTAAACAATCCGGCGGCGAGAGCCACTCCTTCTATAGTCAACACGATCGGAACGCCGACCGCTGTCGACAACGATCTGATGCCAGCCGCGTGTAAACCCATGGAAATCGTGATGAGTGTCGTGTCGACCGCATTGACGAATTTCAGGAAACGCGAATACTTCCTGAGAGAATGGTGAGAATCTCTCTCTCAAGTCAGATACAATTGGATTCTACTGATTTGATCGATGTGATACCTCTCTCCTCTTTCTTTCTCTTCTAGTGATGGCACCGTTGGCAAAACACCGTTCGGCTTCTCATCCTCGTCGTCATCTAACAGTGGATACAATTTCTTTCTGGTTCTCATTTTTTGTGTTTTTTTTCTTTCTAATATTAGATAAAAAATTTATGTGTGTATTTATTTATATTTTCTATTCTCCCTTATTTATATCAACGAGAAAACTTAGACGTATGCTTCCTTCAGCAATAATTTCATGATGCATTCCTTGTCTTCTAAAGTCAGACTTCTACGCGCCAATTTCAGTTCTTCCGAAACTGTGGACATTAAATGTTTGCCAGCAATACCTGGAGAGACGTATTTATTTATTCCATGAACTCCAGTTCACTGATGTGTAATGTCCGGTTATAAATTACGCACACGTGCACCAGGTAAAGTTAGTTTCAATAGCACCAACAATGCTTAAGTGGGACAACAATTTGAAAACAATTTGCACTGTAACCTGTGCATTTGTTGTATTTTTATTGGTTTTTCCGGAACATTCTCGCATTCTGGAAAAAACAACTTAATCACAACAACTGCACAGGTTACGGCGCAAATGGTGCTCTGATTCTGAAAATATGAACTTTCAGTCACAAACGAGCGTTGGATTTTCTTGACAGGGATGAAGAAAGACATTGGGGTGATAAACAAACAACGAAAAACAAATAAATGCGAGTATTTTTTAAATCTTTAGTAATAATTTTCCTTTATTCTTTTATCTTATTCACCACGTGGTAACCCGTCAAAACTTACCTATTTCCGTTGCATCCCAAACTGCCCCAAATTGGCAAACGTAACTTGCAACTAATTCTTTTTGGCTGCATATATTTAAAAATGGGGGTGGGGGGGGGGGGGGGGGTGGGTGCGACTTATACATGGGCTTTAGGCAAAAGGGAGGAATTCCAGGTGTGAGTTTGGGGTGTGACTTATACAGTATACACGGGGGCGACTTATACACGGACATATACGGTAAGTATAGTGAATGTAAGGTTAACCGGTTAAAACATTTTCTTGACCGGTCAAAGTTTTAACCACAGGTTAACCAGTTATCCAGATAACTGCGGCAACACTATCCTGAGCCAATAGATCTCGCAGATGCTGCTACTAAAAAATATGTCGACAGGGGGAACGCGGATTTCGAACGAATCATGCTAGATAATTACGTGGATAAAGCCATGACCGACGATTCGATTTGAAATCTAAA
This sequence comes from Pictodentalium vernedei, assembly GCA_031216915.1. Taxonomy (NCBI): domain Eukaryota; kingdom Metazoa; phylum Mollusca; class Scaphopoda; order Dentaliida; family Dentaliidae; genus Pictodentalium; species Pictodentalium vernedei. The sequence continues at coordinate 726,622,636 of CM062297.1, read as the reverse complement.
CGTTTGGTGAACGTCGCGAATCCCATAGATTACACCGATGCCGCGACCAAGAAATACGTGGACGACTCTCGCGCGATTCAGCGAACATCTGAGAAGTAGATATGTTCAGAAAACGATGCACTCGGAATTGAATGCCATTTCTAACAAGATAACGAACGTGGCCACTCCCATGAATCCCAAGGACGTGGCGACCAAACACTACGTAGATCTGGAACAGAGAAAGTCTGACAGACGAGAAATGAAATCGGATCTGATTGTGGGATTCAACAAGATATTGAATCTGTCGAAGGTCGACGATGTGGATGCGGACTCAAACGCGGTCAACAAGGGCTACGTAGATTCTGCCGTGATACGATCACAAGAATACATAGAATCGCAAGTGGACAATCTCTACCTAAACAAACAATCTGGCAGAACCATGGAGGGTGGCATCAACATGAACGGTCACAATTTATTCGGTCTCGATCACGATCCCGAATTCGATTCCAGTGCAGTCAGCAGGAAGTACGTGGATGACAACTCAGTCTGGAGAAAGGGTGACATCATGGAAGGTTACCAGACATGGGCGGACACGCGCTCACGAATCTACTGGATCCCATGCAAATGTCGGATGTCTGCACCCTGATTTCAGTGGTGGAAAAAGTCAAATACGCTAGACAATTGATCGCCATGTGGGCCGAGGAGGCCGGCATGTTAGAGGAGGGAAAAGCCAAGTGGTCTTTTGGAAACGGAGGTAGCGGATCGCAACATGGTCAGGTGGGATATCCCATGCCGTTAGGAGGTGAAATCATACGAATGGGTCTGGCTTCCACGGATTTAAATAACAGAGCGGTCGTCAATCTCGCGGTGAATGGAGTAGAGAGCGATAAGAGATACAGCGTTGAAAAGACTGAGAATCAACATGCGAATGTTAGCATGTTCGGCACGCCTCTCAAAGTGAACGCCGGAGACAGGATTAATTTCGTTACGAAAACCAATAATCCCGAAGCCGCCACTTCCGTGGTGAGCCTACTGATTGAACTAGATCCTTTGAACAAACAGTGAACATGTGGAAATAATTAAAAAAATAATGTGTGATTATTAAAAACAAAAAAAAAAAAGTAATGAGATTTAGAAAGATGTTCAGTCTCTCAAGATCTCATTACTTTTTATTTTTTTTTTGTTTTTTTAATAATTACTCATTACTTTTTTATTTTGTTTTTAATTTTTTTCACACACGTCTCTCATCGAATGATCAACATCTTATTTCCATCCGATTCGAATTGTAATTCTCTATCTGACAGGGACCAGGGCGAAGGCTTCAGTTTTTCTCGGCACGTTCCTATCGAATTGCATCTTGATCTGAATGTCTAAGACGCTACTCTTGAGTCGTTCACTCTGTTTACTGACGTCGAATACGAACATGGGATACATCGACTTGTATTCACCGGGAGATATGTTAGGGTTGCTCATCAATTCGTCTAGACCGTGATACTTCTTTCTAAAATCAGCGGCATCGCCGTACAGTCTGCAGAAATCGTTCTTGTCGAACGACACATTGTAATCGATTGCTGGATACCTCGTGGCATTCAGGAACACTTGCATGTTTCTCAAATTGCAGTGATCGAACAGCGACGCATTCTTTTCCTGAGACCCGTCCCTATCAGTCTGAAACGCAACCATGATGAAACGCGGTCTCTCAGAAGCGGATTTCACCGTCAGTCTCCAATCGAAGTGATTCGTGGAGAGTGGAATGCTAGCCGTGTCGTACTGTCTCATTCTAAATCCCACGGGTAATTTACTCTTGGATTCTATGATCTTGTAGAGACACGTTTTTTCCATGATCGAAGGCTCCACATGTGGAACGAACCACGATATCTTGTGTAGAGTTATCTTACCCGCATCGGTCGCAGTGAGTCTCACTATTGCGTTGTCGTTTCCTTTTCGAATCAACGTCAGATTGAGTTTGAATCCATACATGATCTTGTTGTAATCGTTTGCGAATCCGAAGATGTGTTTCAAAGGTATCCTGAACGAAAACGTTCCTTTATGTCTGAGCGTCTTGACGACGTAGTCGAACATCGCGACGGCGCCTGCGCAAGCAGGGCCGATGGTGTCTTTCATCCACAACTGATTAAGTCCTCTGGATTTCGAAAAATCATCCGGATACGTCAAGAGTCCGAACATCGTGGTGGCCTGACCGGGATGAAACACAGATTCTATCTTTTGTCCGGATAGCAAGTATTTTATATTACCGAATAGATGCATGATGCCATTATTGGCTAGAATAACCGTGTCATCGTCGGCGTAGTCGGTCCCATCTTCCTTGGTGAGACGTCCCTGCACCACTATGTAACTCTCACTAGGATGAACGAATAGATCTTGGGTTTCGACGTTGATTCTTATCTCTCCCGCATTGTTCAAACTCGTTCCGGTTATCGGTTCATATTCGTGAACCTCATATTCTTGAATACTTTCATCTTTCACTATGCTTTGTGCGATATCTAGTATATTTGCCATTTTTGAAGGGTTTTTGTTTTTTGTTTATTAATTAGCTTGCTTTTTTATCTAAAAATAGTTTTAATTATTTTTTATTATTATTTTTCTCTCCTATATATATATGTAAGCAAGAAAATGTTAAAGAGAGTAAATAAAAAAAATTTTGTTTTCTTATCAAAACTTCGTCTTCTGCAATTGTTGTTCGTAAAACTTTCCGATGATCTCTTCTCCATCCAAAGCTTCGATTTCGTAAGTCACCGGATCGGTGTGAAATATTTTGATTATCACGAAGATTTCCGAGGTCCATCAAGGAGTATAACCCTTTTCGAAGTGCTTCTTATAAGCGAAGATTCTCACTCGATCGCCGACTGCAAATTTCGGTGTTCTATACTTCTTCCTGATCTTAGATCTCTCAGGATATAGATTCGTGTAGACCCGTTTTTCGTTTCGAGGATCTCTAACTTCCGCGGGAGTCATCTTGATCGATATGTATCGCGTGTTGTTGTAATCTTTGACCAGACCATTCAGAGCGTATATGTATTTCTTAGTCGAATTTGCCGTGAAGTATCTTTTCCTTCATCGTTCGATTCCAACGTTCCACCACGCTGGCTTTCTCTTCGTTTTCAATCGAGTAGAGGTCGACTAATCGATGAACGTGCTTGTTGTAGAATTCCTTTCCCTTATCCACCCACGATTTATTCGGTTTTCGAGAAGACGAGTCGAACATGCTCTTCAGAGCCTCGGCGACGCAAGGTCCCAATTTATTCTTCAAAGCTCTGATCCAACCGTATTTGGAAAAAACATCGATGACCGTCAATAGATATTTGACGCTCTCGTTCCACCTCGAAAACGAACTCATGTCGACCAAGTCGGCAGACCAAATGTCATCCAAACCCTTCACAAACACCCTTCTCTTTCGTTATTTACGCACGATGGGTTTGTGTAACTCCTCGGCCAATTCGCTCGTCAATAATCGTTTCTTCTTCTTTTCCGATGCGCTTTTTTTTTTTGAACGCCCCATCCGAATCGACGTTTCGCACCGATCAGATTACCAACCAGCGAACGTTCTATCTTCTCACTCCTGGTCGGATTCGATATGCCTCTCAATTTTGCCGACACGTTTTTATCGCAGATGTCATTGCGAGTCTTGGTGTCGAGATGTCCGGCGTAGCACAGATCGTGATCATACGTGGCCGCGTCCACCCTGTTCACAGGTTTGCTCCAAGATTTAGGAGTCAGATCGGCGTTGAGTCTCTTGTTCAATTTCGTTCCGGGTCCCGTGAAACTGTGACCCGGCAGATGCATTTCGAAAGGTAGATTATTGATCATTTTATTCACGATGCCTTTACCTTTGCTCGTGTTCTTTTTTTTGACGAATCGAGTCTTGATCGAACCACACACGTCGCAAATTCCGCGAAGCATCTGTCTGTCGTTTTTAGTTCGTACTTCTCTGGAATTACTCGTCTCGGTAACTCTCTTACACTTTACGCAATACATTTTTTAAGAGTTATTTAAATTAATTTCGTTTTTATTTTATATATAAATTTAATATTTCTTTTTTAAAAATTCTGTTCTTATTATATATATATTTGTTTTCAATCGCTGCTCTTGAGTTCTATCAACTTACCGAATTCCTCCCTGGCCTCTTTTCTCCCCCTTTCCACGAGAGAATCCTTCATCTCTTCCTTGATGATCTGACGAGTCTTGATTCTCACGGCTTCTTTCATGGCATCGTATTTCGTTTTCTCGCCCAATATCGTGAAGTATTCTCCGTCCGATATCCTACCGTCTTTCAACGCCATCGAGATCATTTCGGATATCGTGTCGATCTTGGAGTCGGCCAAGACGCGAATCTTTTCGTGTTTCCTAGCTTTCAGATATAATTTCCTACTCAAAAAGTTTCCTAGCATGCTAAACAATCCGGCGGCGAGAGCCACTCCTTCTATAGTCAACACGATCGGAACGCCGACCGCTGTCGACAGCGATCTGATGCCAGCCGCGTGTAAACCCATGGAAATCGTGATGAGTGTCGTGTCGACCGCATTGACGAATTTCAGGAAACGCGAATACTTCCTGAGAGAATGGTGAGAATCTCTCTCTCAAGTCAGATACAATTGGATTCTACTGATTTGATCGATGTGATACCTCTCTCCTCTTTCTTTCTCTTCTAGTGACGGCACCGTTGGCAAAACACCGTTCGGCTTCTCATCCTCGTCGTCATCTAACAGTGGATACAATTTCTTTCTGGTTCTCATTTTTGTGTTTTTTTTCTTTCTAATATTAGATAAAAAATTTATGTGTGTATTTATTTATATTTTCTATTCTCCCTTATTTATATCAACGAGAAAACTTAGACGTATGCTTCCTTCAGCAATAATTTCATGATGCATTCCTTGTCTTCTAAAGTCAGACTTCTACGCGCCAATTTCAGTTCTTCCGAAACTGTGGACTTGTCTCGATCCTTACAGAAGACTAATCTCCTCCAAAGCGTGATCACTTCGTCGATTCGAACGCATTCGAATGCTGGTTCGAAATACTTGATGACCATATCTTCCCTTTCCATCGTCAGACACGAATGATACTCGTGATTGAAGTCTAGATGATCCCGACATCCGACGCATCGTTCTAACAAGAGGGGACATAGTTCTTCATTCATACAGATTGCGTATGCTCTCATCAGCATGTTTAAAAGAAACCTTGCTCTGGGAAGGGTTCATGATTTACGTATTTTTAGCTCAACTTTGACGAAGTCAAATTTGAGCTATTGTCATGGCCCGTCGTCCGTCTGTCCGTCTGTCCGTCTGTCCGTCCGTCAACAATTGGCTATGGCTCAGGCTAGAGGTCGTATTTATGAACCGATCTTTACGAAACTTCTTGTGTACCTTTGTTATGACCCTGGGATGGGAACGAGTGTTTTTAGGTGTGGTCCGAAATTCAAGATGGCTGCCAGCGGCCATTTTGTACCGATGATGCAAAAATCAGTTTTTTGTACAGAACTTCTGTATGAAAGTTCTGATTTGAATAAAGTTTTGTATAAATGTTTAGTACCATGGGATACATCACATATAATACGGGTTTTTTTCTCGTGCGTAAATTATGCAAATTAGACTGACTTTGATTTATTTAGTGTTACTTTCAGAGCTGTAAGTGCCAAGCTGCTATGGCTCGGGCTAGAGGCCGTATTTATGAACCAATCTTTACGAAACTTCTTGGGTACCTTTGTTATGACCCTGGGACGGGAACGAGTGTTTTTGGGTGTGGTCCGAAATTCAAGATGGCTGCCAGTGGCCATTTTGTACCGATGATGCAAAAATCAGTTTTTTGTACAGTACTTCTGTATGAAAGTTCTGATTTGAATAAAGTTTTGTATAAATGTATAGTACAATGGGATACATCACATATAATACGGGTTTTTTTCTCGTGCGTAAATTATGCAAATTAGACTAACCTTGATTTATTTAGTGTTACTTTCAGAGCTGTAAGTGCCAAGCTGCTATGGCTCGGGCTAGAGGCCATATTTATGAACCAATCTTTACGAAACTTCTTGGGTACCTTTGTTATGACCGTGGGACGAGAACGAGTGTTTTTGGGTGCAGTCCCAAATTCCAGATGGCTGCCAGCAGCCATTTTGTACCGACGATGCCGAAATCTGTTTTTTGTACAGAACTTCCATATGAAAGCTCTGATTTGAATAATTTTTTGTATGAATGTTTAGTACCATGGGATACATTACATATATCACAGGTTTTTTTCTTGTGCGTAAATTATGCAAATTAGCCTAACTTTGATTTATTTAGTGTTACTTTCAGCACTGTGAGTGCAAATCCCAATACGGCTCGGGCTAGAGGCCGTATTTATGAACCGATCTTCACGAAACTTCTTGGGTACCTTTGTTATCACTGTGGGACGAGAAGGAGTGTTTTGGGGTCCAGTCTGAAATTCAAGATGGCCGCTAGCAGCCATTTTGTTCAAAATTAAGTGCAATCAGATTTTTGCGCAGAACTTCCAAATGAAAGATCTGATTTGAATAAATTTTTGTATGAATGTTTAGTACCATGGGATACATTACATATAATACAGAGTTTTTCTCGTGAATAAATTATGCAAATTAGGGGACCGGGTGGGACTTAGAAAATTTTGGCCCAAAATCCGGAAATTAGTTTTTTGGTTTTTTATGCGTTTTGGTCAATTTTAAGACAAAAAAAAATAATTTTTTTTTACACTGAAAATTTGGGGTCCGGGTGGGACTTAGAAAATTTTGGACCAAAATCCGGAAATTAGTTTTTTGTGTTTTGATGCATTTTGGTCAATTTTAAGAAGAAGAAGAAAAAATTTTAGTCTGAAAATATTTTGTTTGGGACTGAAAATTTCCACACAAAAATAATAATCTACAATGATTGGTCTTAATCTGTAGTCCATTACAGTCACCTTGTAATTCTTTTATTATTGTTGACTGGGCCAAAACAAATACTAATTCCTGTCATATTCATTATTCAGTTGTCTTGGTCACAGCAAGTACTAATTCCTGTCATATCCAAGTTGAGCTACAGAGTCATTGACTCTTTCATTATTGTCTATTCGATTCGATATTTATTTTTTTAAATAACTATTTATATATATTTTTTCTCTCCTATATATATCAATCACTTTTTTATTTCCTTTCGCCAAAACCGATTCTGTCACGATTCACCTCACAAAACTCGCGAGGTGAATCGGCATGATGGGTTTTCACCGATCGGATCGCATCCTAGACCGTCCGAAAGGCGATCGCAAATGTGGTGGTGTCCCAGAACCCGCAAACCGCCTTTTTTTTCGATGTACCGGAGGCCGAAATTGGGTTTAAAAAAAATCCTCGATGAGTAACTACGCTTTACGCTCACTTTTCACCGTTGGCGAATGTCGAGAAAAGGTTTTGAGGTCGATTTTCCCTGTCCTAGAATCCGCAAATGGGTTTCGCCGATTGGATCGCACTTTTAACCGTTCAGACAACCGTTGGCGAATGTTCGTGTCCCAGAATCCGCAAACCGCTTTTTTGATGCTGTCCTAGAAGCCGCAAAACGTTTTTTGCTCGCGTTCACCAACGATAGATCGAAGGTCTGATCCGCGATGGGAACGTCAAGAAAAATTTTCAAATTTACATTTTCTTCAAATTTCGTACATTTTTTCACTTCTGAGGGATGTGTCGAATATACACGTTCGCCAACGAGTTTTTGAACGTTAAAAGTGCGATCTGTGAGCCTCAAAACAATTGCGGATTCTGGGACACCATGAAAAAACGACATTTTTTGCACTCTGTACACGATTTAACACTGAATCCCTATGGCGGTACACGTACATGTACGTGTACATGTACATGTTTTGTAAATTCTGTCCTTGAATCCACCTTTATTACCTACTATCAACAAATTATTCACCACATGTGCAATCCACTTTGAAGTCTTGAGAGGGTTAAAAGCATTGAACTGAATAAGATAGGTTTCAACAATTATTCAGTGCAGTTTTATGGAAAGGGTTAACTTTATTCTGCCTGAAATAAAATATGTGCAATCCACATTGAAGTCTTGAGAGACTTAAAAGCTTTGAACTTAATAATTTATAATTTATTTCCTTGCAAGGCAAAGGGTTTCTCTCAACTTCGTTCCAGGAACTTCCATCCCATTATCATAACAAGGTTACATTTCATTTTTTGACAGCTACTCCACTGATGTTTACATTATCTCCAGTGTGAATAACATAGCATCCTATTGCATGGGGAGAATTTACTGTATCAGGAAAACCCTGGGGCCAACTGGGCCATACTCAGTGGCTCTAGCAACCTGAAAAACATAGGTGGCCGAGAACTTCTGACTGCCTACCAGTATGCCAAAAATCAGCGAGATAGGACGATTCCTTTTCGAGTTATCGTGTGGACAAGGAAGAACATAGAAGACAGAAGACAGGAGAAGAAGAAGAAGAAGAATAAGAAGAAGAAAAAAAAGAAAGAAAAAGAAACCGTACAAAAACAATAGTCTGTGTTTCACACAGACTAATTATATTCTATTATGGGGCCACGGCAGCATCCATCAAAAATGCTATCAGATATCATGTTTATTAGCTCAACTTTGGCGAAGCCAAATTGGAGCTTTTGTCATGGCCTGTCCTGTCGTCTGTCGTCCGTCTGTCCGTACGTCAGCAATTGGATACGGCTCGGGCTAGAGGCCGTATTTATGAACCGATCTTTACGAAACTTCTTGGGTACCTTTGTTATGACCGTGGGACGAGAACGAGTGTTTTTGGGTGCGGTCCGAAATTCAAGATGGCTGCGAGCCACCATTATGTACCGACGATGCAGAAATCTGTTTTTTGTACAGAGCTTCCATATGAAAGCTCTGATTTGAATAATTTTTTGTATGAATGTTTAGTACCATGGGATACATCGCATATAATACGGGTTTTTTTCTCGTGCGTAAATTGTGCAAATTAGAGTAATTTTGATGTTTTTTGGTGTTACTTTCAGCAGTGTAAGTGCAAATGCAATACGGTTCAGGCTAGAGGCCGTATTTATGAACCGATCTTTACGAAACTTCTTGGGTACCTTTGGTATCACCGTGGGACGAGAACAAGTGTTTTTGGGTCCGGTCCGAAATTCAAGATGGCCGATGGCAGCCATTTTGTACAAAATTAGGTGCAATCAGATTTTTGCACAGAACTTCCATATGAAAGCGCTGATTTGAATAATTTTTTGTGTGAATGTTTAGTACCATGGGATACATCACATATAATATGGGTTTTTTTCTTGTGCAGAAATTATGCAAATTAGATGAACTTTGATTTTTTCAGTGCGACTTACACACAGTAAGTACACATGTCAATACGGCTCAGACTAGAGTCTGTATTTATGAACTAATCTTCACGAAATGTCTTGGGTACCTTTGTTATCACCTTGGGACGAGAACGAGTGTTTCTGGGTGCGGTCTAAAATTCAAGATGGCTGCCAGTGGCCATTTTGTACCGAAATTAGGTCTAATCAGTTTTTTGTACACAACTTCTATACGGCTCGGACTAGAGGCCATATTTATGAACCAATCTTTACAAAACTTCTTGGGTACCTTTGTTATCACCGTGGGATGATAGCGAGTGTTTTGTGGTGTGGTCCAAAATTCAAAATGGCCACCAGCAGCCATTTTGTACCAAAATTAGTGCAATCAGTCTTTTGTACAGAACTTCTGTATGAAAGTTCTGATTTGAATAAATTTTTGTATGAATGTTTAGTAACATGGAATACATCACATATTGTAAGAGTTTTTTTTTCGTGCAGAAATTATGCAAATTAGATGAACTTTGATTTATTTGGTACTACTTACACAATGTAAGCACACATGTCAATACGGCTCAGGGTAGAGGCTGTATTTATGAACCGATCTTCACAAAACTTCTTGGGTAATCACCTTGGGACGAGAATGAGTGTTTCTGGGTACGGTCCAAAATTCAAGATGGCTGCCAGTGGCCATTTTGTACCAAAATTAGGTCCAATCAGTTTTTTGTCACAAGTTCTATACAGCTCGTATTTATGAACTGATCTTCACAAAACTTCTTGGGTACCTTTGTTTTCACCTTGGGACAAGAACGAGTGTGTTTTGGGGTGCCTTTGTTATCACTGTGGTATGAGAACAAATATTTTGGGGTTCAGTCAGACCCACTCTGGGACTCAAAGATTTTTTTCTAGTTTAGTATCTGACTGTCACCCACCTTTACAATACTTTACCTATACATTTGTTAGAGGCAACGGTCAGTATTTATGTACAGACCGTTGCAATACTTTATATTTTATATGTACCTTTGTTATCAGGTCATTACCTAGATGTTTGTCATTGCTGTGTCACATACTATACATGTACATGTCTTTGTCTTGACAAGTTGAGCTACAGTGTCGTTGACACTTTCATTTTAGATTTCTCAGCTTGTGCCAAGAACCTGTGAGAACAAGATGAGAAAAATAATGTTTTTTTATTGTGGAGATTGGGAAGAATGGGGTATGGTACAGTACAGTTGCTGTGGAATGGAACTTTTCCACGGGCCCACGGTGGGCGTGAACAAGCATGTGAAAAGACAGAAAAAAAATACGACATGGGCATATAGCACAACTGCCCATGGCGTTAATACATGTACGTTCCATGGGCATTGCCATGCCAGGAATTAAAAGCCACGCCAATAGATTATTGATGACTTCACAAATTTGAGCAATTTTTTTTTTTGAAAGTCTGAATGTCAATCTCCGCTGCTAATTAATGCATCAAATATTTTAAGTAACATTTTGTCATTCCTCGCGTCCAGCTGTCACTTATTGAGGCAAAACACAGTCCTGGAAGTGAGACGGGTGCGAATGCAAATACTCCCTTCAGCACCCATGTTTTCTATTTTATGGGAGCTAAAAAATGCACTCGTTGAAAAATATTGTGGAGCACTAATATACTGTGAGGGCATATAAATGTGTTGTTTTGAGAAAGCAGCTCTCTGCAACCAGTGTCAAGTTACTACCATAATTCAGCAGTTTCTTTTACATTTAGCGCCTTGAACCCGATTGGCCGCTTTTCTGGCCAGGTACATGATACATGTACATCATAACATTAAATATTATGGCTGTTCAGTAAATATGTGGGGTAGAGGAATCAATATTTTCAACGTGCAGCCCCGAGTCTGCATGTTGAAAATATTGATTTGTCTACCCCAAATAATGAATATGGACTCTTCTAATTGCAGGCCATTGAACTGGCATGCAAGATACCACTAAAGTTCAAAGAGTTATGGTTTCTGGTGCTTGGTGACAGTATTCCCTTGAAAATTCATATACCAACATTTTACGGGTGCAATTTACTCCTGTCTCTGAATTCACGGGAGCTTAAAATTGCACCCGTCAATTTTGTTCATTTCCAGCCCTGGCAACACAATTATATACAGTGTTCGGTTAATTTAGGGAATATTCACAGACAGTTTCCCCGAACTGGAAGCAAATTTTACACCCACACTCTCAGAGCACTTATTTTTCAAACAAACTTTTCCCGATTTGGGAGGCGATTCCCTCCCAGGCCCACAACCCACTCGGGACCTTTGTGTCTCAGGACTATGGCATGTTACGCCATGCTGCCTCTGAATATTGCTCAGCCCCCCCCCCCCCCCCCCCCACCCTTGTTTGAGAATCCTAGCCCCGCCCCTGTATTCAATAAGATTTATTCACATTATTAGGTCTATATCTGCCATAAAATTAACTATCTTTTGGTAGTGCTCAAACGACTATGGAATTTCTAAGTTGACTAGTCAACACCCCAAAGTCGAGTTGACGTCGACTAATCGAAAAAGCCAGACTAACTTCGGAATTTGTGCTTGTAACTGGGCAACAACACCACGTTACACAAGAAAAAGACTCTTTTTTTTTAGTTCCTAACAGGCTACTCTCGGGCCCCTGCTTCGTTACAAGTGCGAACCATGAGCTATGCGTTGTGGTAAAACAAACGTGTCAAACACATAAACCTCCCTATTTTAGTGTAGAGCTGTTCGGTCCACAGAAAAAGTACTCGGTACTCGGCGCCGTCAAAGTACAGAAAATGGAACCAAGTGATTTTGGAAAAGAGCGAAAATGTCGTTTCTGGTACATCCGGGTTACCACATAAACACAAGAGGGAAAAAATGAACATCGAGGGCCAGTTGTATTACAAGAAACATTCAACGATTTATATTTTGATGTTGGCCCATTAGCACTGGAAGAGTCAAATCAAGACACTGCGTGGGAATCAGGGAGTGTGACACAACACGTGCTGCAGACAAACTGTCTACAAAGTTCTTCGAAGATTATTGAGTTTTCGATCGGTTGTTACATTGTCGCATCCACTATCTGAAACCAGCGATCGGCAACACGTTTTTTTCCAAGCATTTTGTAATCCTATTTCCCCGGAGATGTGAATTCATTGATCTTTCTACTGAGATTTTGTTGGCTTGCGAGTCTTCCTACTGTGTTTCGACTAGTCGATGACAAAAAACCAAAGTCGACTATAGGCACAAAAACCTTTTGGCAAAGATATCCCCCCCCCCCCCACCCCCCACGCGAATCACCAATCAGATTTCATTATTGCTGAACTTCTTCCCTCAAAAGTATAGATTGTGACACAACTCTGGAATGAGTTCTTGTCAGTGGGTGTCCATAGTCTGTGTTTCTGGGGCAAACAAAATTTTTCATGTTGGCCAATTTCATAAATATGTGTTTAGGCCATACCTACAAGTGAGTGTACATAGTCTTTCATTTATATGTACATGTATGTAAGGCTGCTAATTTGCTAAAGCAAGGGTGGTTAAATAATTATAAATATTGATTTAAAAAATGTTGTATTGAACATTATGTGTTTGTGTGTGTTGGTGGGGGGGGGGGGGGGGAATATGGAGCCCAGTGAGGATGTGTCCCCACCCAGCACCCCCTCTTCCACCTCCCCCATTTTGGCATGTCACTGTCATGATCGAGTCAGTAGCAATGATTGCTGTTGACAGAGGTATCAATCAAGAGTTAAGAAAGAAAAATACATTTAAAAAAGGGTCATTTCCACCAGTCATGTGGTTCTGGTATTTAACTATTTGCCCCCATGTACAAAAAATACTGTACGCTATTTATCCCTAGAACAAACATCAGTCAAAAGTCAGTCTTGTGGTTGTGCTTCCAATCACCAGAATGACTGTCCTTTGGGGTGATTTGACATTCTGATTATTGCATACACTTTCTGAGATAAATAGTGAGTTAAAAAATCAAAAGTTAGTGAAGGGACTTCTGAACCAGAATCTCTGAAGGGTAACTCCCCTCAGAGTGTAGGTGTCGTAATTAACCTATGCCGTCCATCATCTCACCCGACGCATTGAAGACAAATTATTAACCATACAATAAAGTACTGCAACCATGAATGCAACCAATTTGACACAAACTCGCAAAGAAATCAACTGTGGATACAGAACTCCCACATCACTAAGTCTATTGAACTTGCACAGGTGATGATGATTACAATAGTTTGTTCAGTAATTAAAACCAGTGGCAATAATCTTTTAATAGGACATTTACGATGGGTATTAGTGACCAATGACATAATCAAACGGCTACTTGTTATTGTTTAAAGCTTCCTTTTGTTCTCGGACTCTCGGCAGCTTATTGTTTTGGACATGTTAACTTTAAATTAATATTCCAGCAGAATCACTTGGCAGTTATGAATTCATGAATGTGAATAACATAACTCTACATTCATTTAACAGAGAAGTTGCGCCGAGGAGAGTGTGGTAATTTCTTATTTTTATTTCATTTTTTTTTTGGGGGGGGGGGGTGGGGGGGAGGGAGGGAGGGGGTCTACATCACTGATTATTGTGACTAATTTTTACAATTTTTGGGGTAAAATCCAAGGAACTACTGGCAACCATTGAAAAGACAACTACCTGATACGTTTTTATTGAATTTTTTGGAATTCTTTTTTTTAAAGCCCAGTTTATAAATTGCGTGGATCAGTGCGGCAGATTTGTAAGTAGAGGGTGAACCCACAAAAAAGTCAGACAAGTGACAATGTCATGTCATGATTTTAAATATTGTGGATGTGGATGAAATCTGAGTAACTATGGCCACTTAATTGCGTTAAGGTTTGAACCAACATATAAATTCTGTTATTAGTTTGTGTGAAACACACAGACTATTGTTTTTGCACAGTTTCTTTTTTCTTTTTCTTCTTCTTCTTCTTCTTCTTCTTCTTCTTCTTCTTCTTCTTCTTCTTCTCCTGGTCTTCTGTCTTCTCATCACTTTTTTGTCTGCAAGATAACTCGAAAACGAATTGCCCTATCTCGTTTATTTTTGGCATGCTGATAGACAGCCACAAGTTCTCGGCCACCTATGTTTTTCAGATGCCTGGGGTATCAGGGGTGTCTGTAGGGGTGTTTTGAAAGTGGGTCACGGCCATATCTCAGGCGTGGTATGACCTACAGACCTGGGACCAACACCAAATGAGTCGACACTTGATGGAGGTTCAAAAAATGGGTCAAGGTCACAGAGGTCATCTAGGGGTCATTGAGTGCATTTTTCAGAATTGCTGGAAATCACATTTTATGACCCCCTAAAGTATTCCTGACGTACACACATACATTTTGACGTAAAAAAGTGGTTGTGGCCCAAATCTTTGAAAGTGGGTCACACCCATATCTCAGGCGTGGTATGACGTATGGACCTGGGACCAACACGAAATGAGTTGACACTTGATGGAGATTCAAAATATGGGTCAAGGTGACGGAGGTCACCTAGGGGTCATTGAGTGCATTTTTCAGAATTAGCTGGAAATCACATTTTTTGATCCCCTAGAGTATTCCTGACATACACACATGCATTTTAACGTAAAAAAGTGGGCGTGGCCAAAATTTTTGAAAGTGGGTCACACCCATATCTCAGGCATGGTATGACGTATGGACCTGGAACCAACACCAAATGAGTCGACACTTGATGGAGACTCAAAATATGAGTCAAGGTCACGGAGGACACCTCGGGGTCATTGAGCGCATTTTTTCAGAATTGCTGAAAATCACATTTTTTGATCCCCTAAAGTATTCTTGATGTACACACATGCATTTTGCCGTAAAAAAAAAGTGGGTGTGGCCAAAATTTTTGAAAGTGGGTCATGCCCATATCTCAGGCATGGTATGACGTATGGATCTGGGACCAACACCAAATGAGTCGACACTTGATGGAGATTCAAAATATGGGTCAAGGTCATGGAGGACACCTAGGGGTCATTGAGTGCATTTTTTCAGAATTGCTGGAAATCACATTTTTTGATCCCCTAAAGTATGCCTGATGTACACACATGAATTTTGACGTAAAAAGTGGGCGTGGCCAAAAATTTTGAAAGTGGGTCATGCCCATATCTCAAGCGTGGTATGACCTACGGACCTGGGACCAACACCAAATGAGTCGACACTCGATAGAAGTTCAAAATATGGGTCAAGGTCACGGAGGTCACCTAGCGGTCATTAAGTGCATTTTTATTATTTCCCCGAAAAAAATTCGGGGGAATCTAGCCGTGACGTCGTCCGTCTGTCTGTCCGTCTGTCCATCCGGGTGTAGACGGAATTCGTGTCCGCTCCATAACTTCTTACAGCCTTCAAGGATATTAATGATACTTGGTATTATTATTGCCCACAACCATAGGGTGTGTCGTGAATAAGGTTGGAATGGCTATCAAGGCTTTTTTCGGGGGAATCAGCCACCCTTTGGAGGCCATCCTCTAGTTCATAATTGCTGGAAATCACATTTTTTGCCCCCCCCCCCCCCCCCCCCCCAAGCATTCCTGAGATTCATACATGCATTTTTACGTGAAAAAAGTGGGTGTTGCCAAAAAATTTGAAAGTGGGTCACGCTCATATCTCAAGCATGGTATGATGAATGGACCTGGGACTAACACCAAATGAGTCGACACTTGATGGAGATTCAAAATATGGGTCAGGGTCAAGGAGGTCCCCTAGGGGTCATTAAGTGCATTTTTCAAAATTGCTGGAAATCACCTTTTTTGACCCCCCCCAAAGCATTCCTGAGGTCCATACACGCATTTTTATGTTAAAAAAGTGGGCGTAGCCAACATTTTTGAAAGTGGGTCATGCTCATAATTCAGTTGTGGTATAATGAATGGACCTAGAACTAACACCAAATGAGTCGACACTTGATGGAAATTCAAAATATGCGTCAAGGTCACGGAGGTCACCTAGAGGTCCGTCTGAAAGAGGTCGCCAAAGTCATCAAGTGCGTATTATTCAGAAATACTGGGAAATGAATTTTATTACACCTTAATGCATTTCTAAAGTTTATGAATGTATTTCATCACTCAAATTAGTGGGCAGAGCCAAAAATGTCCATTTCTGATTCGAGTATCGAACCCTTTGAATGCTGGTCACATATATGCCTTTTCTGGTTTCTTATAAATAATTGTTCTGATTCCAGTATGAATAGCTGTAAATACTGTAAGTGTTAACGAAAACCCATTTCTGATTTGTTTAAAAATATTTTACTCCTGAAAATAAGCCTCCATAAATTCTCTTTCTGTATAGTTTATTCCTGTTACTTTAACCCTTTTCACACAGACTTGAATTTACTGGGTGCAGTAAATTCTGTTTCTCTAGTTTTATACATTTGCTTTATCTTATGGTTTCTCTTTATACAATGGGAAAGGTGAACTGGTGGGGTGGAATGTCAAGGTCCAGGTGAGTGAGTACGCCATTTTAATTTCAAACTGCCTTGTACATATTGTTAATGAATGTGACAAATTCAAAACGTTTACTTTTTTATTTTGTTGAATTGGATAAGTATAAATAAATAATATGAATCTTTGTTTTGCTCTTTTCATAGTACTCCCTTGATTTCCTTTCCCAAGAATGAAGATGATCAATTTATGCCAAACTACATGTAGCAGTTGGTCGATTGAGAGGAAGTGGCAACTAAGGTCTGGAAACTCGCCTTCAATGGCATCATTGGCATAAAAGGGTTTGTTTGTGTGGGAGTGGGGGTTGGTAGTATGCAAATCTTTGCACGGTGATGACCATTGCAAAACGCATTACATGGCAAGTGCATTTAGGTGTAATGCAGGGGGGGGGGGGGGGGGGGGGGAGTGCTGAGTGGTGGTCATTCAACGACAAATTCATCCATTATTTATAGGGTGACGGAGGTAAGGGTGGAACAGAATCATGTCATATTTCAAAGGACTCTGAGCCACTGATGTTGGTTTTATTTTCTCGGTCCTTGATTGTTAGTGTGTCCATTTCAATTAAAAAATGTAATCTCCGAACCGAATAGATTATGCGTTCTGTGAAAACACACAGAAATATATAAATTCATATTATTAAATACGGTTGTGCTAAAGTCCCTATTTAATATTAATATATACATGTAATCTTGTTTTCACAACTATGAGGAAAATCCAAGTTTTTATTTTGAAATGGTTGTTGTTTAAATCATTAATAATAAATTGTGAAGTGCTTTACAAAGAGGTAAAAATGATAGGCGTATCTTTATTTGGTACTAATTTTTTTATAATTTCCTTTTACAACTTCAGGAAACGTTATTTCTAATTCTTAGAAAAGGTTGTCGTTCAAATCTGTCGGCAATAATTGTGAAGCATTTACACATACTTTACAGCAAATATCACTCAATCTGTTTCGCAGTACAGTCTGCAAAACCAATCAAGTCAATAATCCATTTGTCTTGTACTGTCCAAGTTTTCAGTCACATGTTGGACACAGATCACAGAAATACTCTCCGACAATCAGATGTCCTGGAGAACGTTTTGCACCCAGATGCATTCGGAAGGTGGACAGATTTGGTGGTGGTAGCGCTATGATGTGAGCAACCATCTCACACACTGCTAGAATGGACCTCGTCCATGTTGAGGGTAACCTGACGGCACAGAGGTACAGAGATGAAATTTTGCAGCCACACCTGCACCACATTATGCAGAATGCCAACGCCATTTTCTAGCATGACAATGCCCGACCACACAGAGCAAGGCTCACAACTGCTTATCTACAGGATCAAAGTCTTGACCCTCCAAATCGTCAGATTTGAACCCGATCGAACATCTATGAACTCAGATGGCGGTCACACTAAATATTGAGTATGGATGACATCAACTCATGACGTCACTGACGTTAAAATCTGAAACTTTTCCATTTGTGCTTCATTCATCCATTAAAACTTTGGTTATGAATTGATTTTGTTCTCTATCTCATTATCTCATAATGCAGGAACGTCCATCACAGAAAACCTGTTTTGCGTTTCTTTTTTTGAACAGTATATTTCCTGAGAACAACTTGTGGTCAAATGTGCTTCACATATCCAAGAACAAAGCATTCAAAACACTCTAGGATGCAGCGATAGGACTGCATTGGGGAAAAGGACAACACTGTCTTCATGTTTATTGAAGATGGATTCCATGTTCGACAGACATGTGCAAATCACTCGATACCACGAATTTCCATCGAGAAACAAAGTCATAATTCTAAGAAATTTCAACAGGTGTCATGATACCTTGCATTGAATATGGCAACTGTGCAGTCTCTCTAATAATAGTATGCGGTATCAAGGCGATCTTTCTCATTATTTGATTTTAGATGGCATTGTATATCAGTGCTTTTTCTGTCCGATGATGTTGACCAGAAATCAAATGTAATTTCAATGTCAACAAAGGCAAAAGTTTTGGAATTTACTCCCATGCAGATCTGTTGCTGTGTTTTGAAGAATTTTGATGCCCTAGCTTTGTTCTTGGATATCAGAAGCACATTTGGCCACAAGCTGTTCTCGTGAAATATTATTTTATTATCAGTTATGGTACGAATATGGTAGCAGACTTCCTAGGAACCAGTGGTGCCTGCAGCTGTCAACTATGTGAATTGATTGCAGATTGCATATATTTTTTGTGTTCTATCCCTCCCAACCTTCATTTTGATATGTAATTTGTGTATATTTAATTTGAATTCAAGGAAAATCAGAGGTGGGAATTTCAAAATAAACAAAATTCCTTTACTTGTATAGCACCTTAACAATCCTTCGTAATGTTAAAAAATTATCCAGAATTCTATGCACATAAGCAAGAATACGTCCACCAAGCTCCATGAACCGATGAACTGGCTAAAAAATGTCGTGTTCAATTTCAGGAATTTTTTTTTTTGTTTTGCTTCATACTTATTAAACCTCTGCACTCTGATGTCAAAATACCAAAGTTTTCAGCAGCAAATTTTTTCCCTCAATGCAACTGAGAATTTAAAAAATTATATCTTGTTTGACAGAGCTCATTGACAAAGTCAAGATAAGCTATTGCCATCACGCGTGCGGAAGTCTGTGAGTCTGTTCACATTTAATATTTTTCCTTTAACACATGCTACACCCCGTAATTCTTGTCCGATCATCACAAAATTTCATGTGCAGGTTTGAGGTCATGTCTAGATGAGAACGTCCCTTTTTGGTTCTGAACAGTCAACCCTGATGGCTGCCCAAGCCCAAAACCTTTAGCACAGTCTACAGGTCATATTTATGAAAGGATTTCATGGTAACTTGGCAGGATGACTCTGTATAATATCTAGATAATAGTGCTCAAACGACTAGTGAATTTCAAAGTCGACTAGTCAATACCCAAAAGTCAAGTCGACTTCGACTAGTCACTGGTGATAACCTGTCTCCTTATAACAGTGTTAGTGTTCCGGAAGAGTGCTGAAGGTCCAAATTTGGCTTCACTTGGGCATTCATATACAGCAACTTACTAGGACATTATTCTGTTAATGTGCTTCTAATTATGCTAAGAGTGAAATTACATTGTCTTATTTAATTTGCCTTGTTGCGATTTATGGGAGAGTGCCTATAGGGCCAGTATAGGCACTCTCCCATAAATTGCAACAAGGCAAATTAATAACATATCCTGATGGCCCAAAATAATTCAGCACTCTAGTACCAGTTAAAACAAACTACTGTCACTACTATTAGATGGCAATAGATGTATACATTGATTGCCCAATATTGCTGATCAAACTGTCTGACAGTGGCACAGAAGGGATACTATTTACCTAAAAGCTTGAACTCCTCCGACGAGTCGATTGCACAATTGAGAGTCGACTACTGGTTTGCCCAGAGTCGACATCGACTAATCGTTTGAGTACTACTAGATGAGAACGCCCCCTTTTGGTTATGATCTGTTAACCGTGACAGCTGCCCAAGCCCGAAACCAAAAAACTTTCAGCACAGTCTACAGATCATATTTAATATGGAGGGATTTCATTGTAACTTGGTAGGATGTTTTCGAATGATGTCTAGATGAGAACTTCCCCATTTGGTTGTGATCTGTCAACCGCGACGACTGCCTGAGCCCCAAAACCCGAAAACCTTTAGCACAGTCTACAGGTCATATTTATGGAGGGATTTCATTGTAACATGGTAGGATGACTCAGTATAATATCTAGATGAGAACATTCCCTTTTGGTCTCATTGGTCAAGTGTGACTGCTACAGGGGCCCAAAGCCTGAAAACCTTTGGCACAGTCTACAGTTCATATTTATGAAAGGATTTCATCGAAACTTGGTAGGATGACTCCAGATAATGTCTAGATGAGAACGTCCCCTTTTGGTTGCGATCATTCAGCAATGATGGCTGCCTGAGCCGAAAACCTTTGGCTCAGACTACAGGTCACAGTTATGAAGGGATTTCATTGTAACTTGGAAGGATGACTCAGTATAATGTCTAGATGAGGACATTCCCTGTTGGTCGTGATCTGTCAACCACGATGGTTGCCTGAGCAAAAAACCTGAAAACCTTTAGCACAGTCTACAGCTCATATTTATGAAAGGATTTCATGGTAACTTGGTAGGATGTCTCTGTATAATATCTAGATGAGAATATCCCCTTTTGGTCATGATCTGTCAACCGTGATGGCTGCCCAAGCCCGAAACTCAAAAACTTTTAGCACAGTCTACAGGTCATATTTAATATGGAGGGATTTCATTGTAACTTGGTCGGATGACTATATGATGTCTAGATGAGAATTTCCCGATTTGGTTGTGATCTGTCAACCATGATGACTGCCCCAGCCCAAAGCCTGAAAATGTTTAACATAGTCTACAAGTCGTATTTATGGAGTGATTTCATTGTAACTTGGTAAGATGATTCCATATAATGTCTGGATAAGAACAATCCCTTTTGGTCATGATTGGTCAGCTGTGCCAGCTACAGGTGCCTGAAGCCTGAAAACCCTTAGCACAGACTACAGGTCGTATTTATGAAGTGATTTCATTGTAACTTGGTAGGATGACTCCATAATATAATATCTAGATGAGAATATCCTCTTTTGGTCATGATCTGTCAACCTTGACGACTACCCAAGCCCGAAACCCAGAAACTTTTAGCTCAGTCTACAGGTCATATTTAACATGGAGGGATTTCATTGTAACTTGGTAGGATGACTCTGTGTGATGTCTAGATGAGAACTTCCCCATTTGGTTGTGATCTGTCAACCAGACGACTTCCCGAGCCCAAAACCCCAAAAACTTTTAGCACAGTCTACAGGTCGTCGTATTTTTGGAGTGATTTCATTTTCACTTGGCAGGATGACTCCCAATAATGTCTAGATGAGAACATCCCCTTTTGGTCACGATTGGTCAACTGTGACGGCTACAGAGACCCAAAACCCGAAAACCTTTAACACAGTCTACAGGTCGTATTTATGAAGGGATTTCATTGTAATTTGGTAGGAGGACTCCAGATAATGTCCAGATGAGAACATCCCCTTTTGGTCACGATCATTCAACCATGACTGCTGCCCGAGCCCAAAACTCGAAAACCTTTCACACAGACTGCAGGTCGTATTTATGAAGGGATTTCATTGTAACTTGGTAGGGTGACTCAGTATAATGTCTAGATGAGGACGTCACCTTTTGGTTGTGATCGGTCAAGCGTGATGGCTACACAGGCTCGAAGCCCGAAAATCTTCAGCACAGTCTATGGGCCGTATTTATAAAGGGATTTCATTGTAACTTGATAGGATGACTCGTTTTGGAATAATTTCACTGTAACTAGGTAACTTTGGTTGACATACATTAACTGTGAGGGCCACCTACATTAACTGTGGGGGCCACATTAACCCACCCCTCCATTCTTTAGTACAGACTACAGCTCAGATTATTTTTATTGAAAACATAGCATACAGGGAAAAGAAATTAACATATTCCCAATTACCACAATTCTTGTCTTATTTCATAATCCTTTCATAAACATTGAACATTATCCTTTCCAACAAACACAACACACAGTCACGTTAAGTTACAGTGTCGTCGACACTTTCATTATGGTATACCACCCATCTCTAACTTCACTGTTTGAAAATGTCTGTTTGCATGCGAAATAAAAATCGCCCAAGATTTACTGAAGAACGGATTACTTGCATTTTGGAGGCAACACGCACAGATAAAATGTTGTTCATAAAATGTGAATAATGAAATCACAATTATGTATTGCCTCCCAATGCTTATGCATTTGTACTTATTTAGTATCTTTTGTAATGTGTTAAATGTATTAGGAGAGACACTGATATAGGCTATGCCTGTTAGTGAAACCATGTTTCCAAAATTTGAGGAATAAAGTTATGTTTAAAAAAAAAAATTCCCTTTTATTTTCTATTCAAAAATAGTAGGGGATATTTGATAAAAGTGAGATATATGAAGAAATATATTTATATTGATGGTTGAGGCATTGCACTGACATCTGGTGAATGATTTCAGCAATAGTTGGGTGTCTGACAAGCACACATTTCATGCACTGAGCTGTAGAAGACATGGACGGTCAGTCAGAGAATTTACCACATTCAGTCTAAGACTACAATACCTTGTAAATCCTCCTTAGTTCGTGAGACAAGCATGGATCCGACATGTTATACTCCTCACCAAATGTCCAATGTCAGCTTGACTGATGTTTTTTCATTTTTCCTGCAGTGCAGTGGCAAGTTCCTGGACATTGGTGGGGGGCTGTTGGCATTGTCGTAGGTGCTTGCCAAGCCTATCCCAGATGTGCTTGATTGGTGAAAGGTCTGGACTTAGTGCTGCCCAAGGCAGTGTAGTGATGTTCTGCTCCTCGAGGAAGTTGAGGAACTTGGTAGTGACACGGTCCCTGTGAGCACTTGCATTGTCATCTTGGGAAATGAATCGACAGCTGTGACATCATTCAAATGGCACCACATGAGCTGCTAACATGTCACGGCAGCTAACATGTCACGGTAGTACTGCCCTGTGACACGCCCTTGGATGGCATGTAATGCTGTTCTGCTTGTCAAGGTTATGCCTACCCACACCATAACCGATCCACCACCAAAACAATCATGCTGCCTAACAGTTAAGTCATTGTGCCGCCTCCACACTCTGTTTCGCCTGTCCTGTCGTGGAAGTCGAGAGTGGATCTTGATTCATCAGAAAACATGACGTTGCTCCACCAACGATTGTCCCAGTGCTGGAATTATTTGAGGCCGTCGAGCATACAAATGCCAGCTGTGTAGGCGATTTTGGATAGACTGACCACTGACTTGCACATCTGTTGCTCAGTGCTGCTGCTGTCCAATTTCTGATGGCGGTTTCGTATTGCTGTGGTTCGGATGAAACGATCCTGGTTAGCAGTTGTTGCCCTTGGACGACGTGGCCGACGTCTGACATCAAGGTTGCCTGTCTGACGTTAGTGTGATCACAGCCTGCTAATCACCGATTGAGTAACATTGAGAATTTGAGCCACTGCAGTCTGTCTGTTGCCAGCTTCCTGCCACACGTAATCGTCTGTCACATGTCAGTCTTTGTACACCTCAAAACTTATGTTTTGCCTAGAAACTATTGATGAACGATGAGACCTCTGAAAAAGCTTGTCTAGTACAAATGAAAATTTTAAAACATACCCCACAGACATTAACTTGTACGAAGTTTTCGTGGGCTGGAGACATTCATGATCCACACTAAACTTAGTAACATATTGATGTGTCCAATCAAGCGTATCCAATACCATTTTCCGAAAATATGACCATCAGTTTGGATATCTCCTACTTTTTATACCCCCACAAAACGAAGTTTAATGGGGTATATAGGAGTCAACTTGTCCATCGGTTGGTCTGTCATTGTCATCGGTCCGTTGCACATGTAAATTTGTGGAGCGAACAACTTTCAGTTTTAGTCGCATTTTCATGAAACTTCAAAAAAATAGTCAACATGATGAGGGGAACTGCATTACATAATTTTTTTCCACATCGTATTCAAGATGCCCGACTGGCGGCCATATTGGATTTTGCAAAATACTTGTGGAGAATGCCCCTTTTCAGTCACCCACACCAGGCAGTATGTGATGATGGGGTATACCGGGCGACAGTTTTGAATATTATATCTCACGTGACCTTCTAGGCTCCTGTTTGGACGACTGCTGCACCCTTATTTCGTGTAGTTTGCATCCACAGAACTGACCAGGCACTACACCCAGGCAGTCAGGTACTACACGTTTTCTATTTTTAGCACACTACTATATCAGTTTTCTTTTCATACTGGGCGAATAAAACTAATCAGGCTAAATTTAAATATCGATTTACAGGGGCACAACACCCACAAAACGACCCAGAAAGAAATCATTGTGGAAAAATGTTTCGCTTTTCCATTGTTGAAGTCACATATTCTGAGGTGTTCATTTTATTCCTTGAGAAGATGATGATAGATCCATATCTCATTTCAAAGAGAATGATCCATACCTAGGTACAACTTTCATGAGAACGCGTCCGGATATGAAAAATAGTTTGTTTCGCTGCTCATATATTATTTTGCTATTTAATTGTATGTTTTGGGCAGTAAACGAATAAATAATGGAATTCATTTGAGTTTTCAGAGTTTTGTATCCCATACTGACCCTTTCGGTAATGTGTATGTGTGACAAATGTGTGGAAATTATCAAACTGCGTTGTCAAATTTCGAAAATTTTAACTTTCATTCTCAAATTGCGCGATTCTAGAATACACAGTTCCGTTTTGGGGAAATGATTTGTTTACCCTTGCTGACTGATTCAAAATTTGTCTTCTGCTCATATCAGTAATCCAAGTTAGCGTTTCGTTCCGAGAATGACAGCTTCAAATTGTGATTTAAACTACAATCGATTTGGCGATGATGAGCAGGAGGAGTTTATTGAGCAAAATTTGCTGAGTAAAAAAACGAAGGAAACAACAAAATTTTGCAATGAGTATGTTATTCTCCATCCAATGAGGGGTCATAAACTGTGTTTTGGAAGAAGAAAATGTTTTTTGAAAACTACATGGTATTTTTTTCTATATAACGCTGGTTGGTAGGGCTGCTACCTTGGTGATAGATTAACCAATTGGACAGATGTTTTTCTTGATGGGTGTTCGATATAATATAAGGATTAGTGCATGTCTTGTCATTGACTACGCCCATATAGTGCCCAGCGAGGTGGTGTAGTTGCCTCCACTTCACGTCGGGAACTACACCACCTCACTGGGCACTATATGGGGCCATGCACTATTCCTTAAATAGTATACATGTATTTATTGAACCCCAAAATGTGTGGCATCCCTTTTATTTGACCATTGCTATTATTTGGCAGAGGAGAGTAATGAATTTGCATTTATTTTGTAGATAAAAAAGTGTTCCTGCAATCACAATGGATTATTTAACCAGTATTTATAGTAGCAGCAGTGATAATAGTACATATCCATCATATGTTGGATTCATAGGTGCAGGAGTTGCTGTCATCATGTATGGAAGTAATTTTGTACCTGTAAAAAAATTTGAAACAGGAGATGGTAAGCTTATGCTTTTACAGTACCTTAACCCTTTACCTAATGAAGCTGCTATAATCTCTCACATAATGTCAAATTGTAAATATTGAACAGTTGAAAAAACATATTTAAACAAAAAATCAACCAAATCATATGTGGCCTCCATATTTGAATGAGCCCATTGAGATCAAGCCAAGGAGGGAACACAGAATATGGTTTGGGTGAAATTGTTTGAAAATTAAAAAAAAAATTAATTGAAATGAGGCCTAAAAAAGTTAAAAATCTGTTTCTCATGCACTACTGCATGGTCCTTTTGGCTGCTGCATGCTCTCTTTTTAGCTTAACTTGACAAAGTCAAGATAAGCCATTGCCATCACACGTGCGGAAGTCTGTTAGTCTGTGAGTCTATTAGTCTGTGAGTCTGTTCACATTTTCCTTTAGCACGGGAAACACCCCGCAGTTCTTGTCTGATCATCACAAAATTTCATATGCAGGTTTGGGGTCATGTCTAGATGAGAACTTCCTGTTTTGGTCGCGATCGGTCAACCGGTATGGCTGCCCAAGCCCAAAACCCGAAACCCATTAGCACAGTCTACAGGGCATGATCTGTCAACTGTGATGGCTGCCCAAGCCCGAAACCCACAAACTTTTAGCACAGTCAGCAGGTCATGTTTAATATGGAGGGATTTCTTTGTAACTTGGTAGGATGACTCCTTATGATATCTAGGTGAGAATTTCCCCATTTAGGCGTGATCTGCCAACCGTGATGACTTCCCGAGCCCAAAACCTGAAAACCTTTAGCACAGTCTACAGGTCATATGTATTGAGGAATTTCATTGTAACTTAGTGGGTTCACTTCATATAGTGTCTAGATTAGAAAGTCCCCTTTTGGGCGTGATTGGGCAACTGTGACAGCTACAGGGGCCCCGAGACCCGAAAACCTTTAGCACAGTCTACGGGTCATATTTATGAAGGGATTTCATTGTAACTTGGTAGGATGACTCCAAATTTTGTCTAGATGAGAATGTCACATTTTGATCGCGATCATTCAGCCTTGATGGGTGCCCAAGCCCAAAAACCTTTAGCATAGGCAAAAGGTCATATTTATGGAAGGATTTCATTGTGTCGCCAACCCACGAAGTGGGGAGCAACATATAGGGATTACTTTTGTCACCTTGCATCGTCCGCGTCGTCCGACACAACACACAACTTAAGCTACAGTGTCATTGACACTTTCATTTATAATCAGTGCAAACTCAAATAAAATAAAAAATTAAATGGTTTATGGCTGATATTTTACCCAAGTTAATAAGAGTTGATGAATTTGTCCCTTGAGCGCAAAACTTTCTTGCACTCAAGGGTCGAAATACACAACCACCCATAATGTGGATTATGAGGCCTAAACTTAAATCAAACCAAGAACATGAACTTTTGATGGCAAAGAAATAATTACAAAAATCAAAAATAAAATAAAAAAACACCTGCTCACGTGCAGTTTGACAAAAAGCAGCCCAAGAAATAAGATCTACTTGTAAGGCCTAAAAATTAAAAACAATTTTGTATTGTTTGTGTTGTGTAAAGCAAAGTTTTGAATTACTGAATATTTTCACTTTTTTAGCTCAAAAACATAGTTGATCACCCTGTCATTGGAACAAGTTTATTGTTTTAGAGGCAAAAATTGAAAGAAAAAAATATTTTGAATCATAATTTTTGTGAATTGTTTTGAACATTTTTTGCCCTAATGTTTGGCATAGGATTGATTAATTACAGAAGCTATATTTTTGTCAATCTCGAAATCAAGACCAAATCAAGATAAACATACAAAAATATCATCCAGTTTTCTCAACTCTCTGTTTTGACAGAGAACAGTGGTGTGGAATGGAGAGTGGGCAAAGAATTTCAACCACAAATTCGATAACCTAGCATTAAATTTGTCTAAATTTTTCTAGGATAACCTGGTTCAGATTAGAGTTTCAAACAAATTTGTTATAAACTCCTTCCAACTATCTATTGTTAGTTTTTCCGATTTTATTTATTTTTTTTGTTTAATATTTATTGGTTGTCATTAGTCGGACATTACTCTGAATTTAATGGATTATGTTTTCACTTGCCTCACAGGTGGTGTATTTTGAACACCCAAGTTATACCTGTTCAGTTATACACTAGCAGAAAAAAATTCTCAAATGTGTTATGGATGATTATTTCATTGTTTGGATTTTGATGTTATTTCTTCATTACTGATTAAATTTTGCCCACCCAAAGCTTCAGTCACTGCTCTAACTCTCCTTACCATTGACCCCATCAAGTTTATGTTTATGGTCCTTTGTGGGATGTTATTCCAATTCTGAAGAAGGGCCTGAGTGAGCTGAGCGACATTGTTTGGGACATTAACGTATGCATCAGAATATCACACACCTCGATGACGATAATGTTATTGCCCATTTGACGTGCATAGCATGAACTGAGACTTGTGAGTGAATAACACATGTCTCCAATGGTCCAAGTGAAAGCAATTTGGTGCTCATGCCCGCAGCCCTTGCAATCAACGTTGACATTGCCTGGGTGTAAGTTGCAGACCAACATAGGGACGACATGGCACTAAATTGAACTCCCACAGCAGACTCCTAACTTTTCTTGGACACATTCAGCGACCATGAGTGACTACAACCAGACCCAGCTTTACTGTCGCATTCTGAAATTGGTTACAGAGGTGTGAGAGATGTATGCCTCAGTCTTGCTGTGGCGACGTAACACACAGACATATTCTCCTGGGACGGCCAGCTAATCTTCATGTGTCTCTGAGATGCTCAACTAAATGAGCTATCGTTGACTAAAGGACCTTCAATTGCTGGGCGACGAGATGTTGCGATTGACCCTGCATAATTAGTGTTAACCCTACCCTTATCAACTTTGTATATTCACGTAATTTGCTTTTCAATCGAGTTGAAATGAAATTTTGTGCAATTGATGTGTACTGTTCAAAACTTCAGTTTGGTATGGTTTTCAAGCCCATAGTGCTTGGGAGTGCCTCGGATACATGCTTTGTCAGAAAATCTGTTGAAAGCATGCAGCGTGGCAGGCCTGGCGTTTTCAGGCGCGCGATTTTTTCGCGTGCCTTAACGTGCGCCAAGAACCATTAAGGTCCGCGAAATTTTCCTCTCCTGGGTGCTCAAAGATAAGTATAACACTTTTGAAAAATGCAGCTTCAAAATTGAAGGATGCATATTTATGCTTGCGTGTCATAGCGCAGAGAAATTGAGATACACAGTTTGTTACAAAATGTGACATTATATAATAAATCATTTTATATCTTCTCAAATGCCCTCGCTTATTGCTTGTTCCATCAGTATTAACTTATGTCGACCATCATACTCATGAGTTCTTACCGTAACCGTTCTGCAAGAACTTATGATTTCACTTTCTATGAAGGCACAGAAAACTTTGCCTGCACTGGTGTAAAACAATATTAAAGAATAATATTATTGTACTCCAATGCAGGCAAAGTGTCTGCAGAAAATCTAATGGTTAACCTGAAATAACATTAAATCATTATCAATATCACTATCAAATATTAGTTTCCATGCATCATGGAGGATATCATAACGTCACCAACAACAGAGTTTATTACTTCCTCAGTTCCTGGTGTGACAACGTACGTGCTTTGGCTTGGGACGATTCGCGGGTTAAGTTGCTCAATATCTCAATTTATTTTGGTGGTTACTGTATCACAACGCCATCTTTCATTAGTTACATGAGGCATCACTGAACAGCATAACACAGGCTATTTATAAACCTCTGTTGTGTTTACTTTCACTTTCGGTTGTCATGATATTAGATTATCAATCTGATTTTTTGTGAATTTCTGCAAATATTCGAAACGTCACCACGAGAATTATTTGATTGGTTTCATTTTTCACCGGGTATGTACAGTTTCTATTACTATTCAAACATTGCCCCATTTCAAAACCAACTTATATTCCCATTAAATGACATCGGATAATCAAAGAACTTAAATTAAGTGATAACTATGTGGAGTGACGGTATTCCCTAAACATAAATTCGATAGGCATGACTACTGAAGTACAATTTCCGAAAGCCGTCCCCGTCGAAAAGTGTTCACATTTTTATACGCCTGTTTTGATATCGTCTGCGTTGGGTAAAGGGTTAAGCCTAGATAAGTTCACAGTTCGTGACTGGACTTCTAATGTATGAGGTTATCTTAACCCTTAAGGCCTGAAGAGTTTTATATTCATTTTCGCTACATGTTGAAAGTCTTCCTCCTGTGGCTTTGAGGTTCTTTCTAGTCAAATTTTGGCTGCCTACAGAGGTGGCCAAATCATGCATAGAAACAACCGGCAAGGTACTTCGAAAACAAATTTCGAGTTTACCCAAACAATGCATGCAGCTGGGGAACCTGTGCCTTTGCATTAAGAAGTTATAGTCCGTATTGAGCCCTTAGGGGTTGAGTTTTCAACTTGTGCATCCCGGCTTACAAACAATGAATGAGTGCTCCATTTTTAGCTCACCTTGCCAAAGTCAAGCTAAGCAAATTCTATAACTCTACGTCCGTCATCCATCTGTCCGTCGTCCATCAGCGCCATGTTTTGGTCTTCTCCTCTAAAACCACTGGACCAATTCAAGTGAAAGTTTATGTGAGTGATGGTCCCGAAGGGGCATTGCATTTTTGTTGATTTTTGTTCAACTCAACATGCCCAGCCCCATAGGGAGGAGGTGGTGGAAAATGCTCCAAAATATTTTAAAAATCTTCTTCTCTTGAACCAGTGGGTACAATGATTTGATATTTGTTACAGAGCTTCCTTTTGAGGTGTCGATTCAAATTTGTTCAAATGAAGTTCGTGAAGCAATATTTGGCTTTGTAATGGGAGGGGTAAGATTTTTGGTCCCGCCCAAAATTTCTATTTTCTGAACCGATGGTCCAATTGGTATGTCGTATTATTGTGTCATAAATACCTGACTCATGCAAAAAAAAAAACATTCCTGCACCCTCACGGGAACCCCAGGAGCTAAAAACAGAAATATTTTCAAATGCCCATATTTCCCAAACCATATGGAACAGAGAACTGTTATTTGGTATGAAGCATCCTTAGGACCAGTGGAATTGAATGGTAAAAAAAAAATGCCATCGGTTATGTTAGTTAGGATGTTCTGTAGAGGGCATCGAAAAAATTCTGAGTCAGCATATTTGCAAAAATTAAGAAAAATCTTTTCTCCAGAACAAATGATCAGAATCTTTTGATATTCAGTATACAGCATCCATAGGGGGTCAGATATAAGTATGTTAAAATAAAGCCCATTGGTTCATATTTGGGCTCAATACAGGAGCCTAACTTTTTAACTCGGGGCAATATGTGAAATATTCTTTAAAAATCTTCTTCAGAACCACTAGTCAGAATCTTTTAATGTTTGGTATACATCATTGTTATGAGGGGTAGATTCAAGATTGTTCATACTAAGTCCCTAGGTTAATATCTGGGCTTTCTATGGAAGCCCAATTTTAACTTAGTTTTCAGTATGGGGGATAATTTTTTAAAATCTTCTTCTTCAGATCCACTAGTCAGAATGCTTTCATATTTGGTATACAACGTTTCTAGAGGGGGTCAGATTCAAGTTTGTTCAAATCGGGTCCCTCGATGTTTATTTGGGCTCGCTATGGTAGCCCACATTTTTAACATAGATGTTGTGCAATATGAGGAAATTTCTTAAAAAATCTTCTTCAGATCCACAAATCAGAATGCTTTCATGTTTGGTATACAACATCTCTAGGGGAGTCAGATTCAAGTTTGTTCAATTCGAGTGCCTGGATTAATATTTGGGCACCATCTGGGAACCTGAAATTTAACTTAGTACAATATGAGGGAATTTCTTCAAAAATCTTCTTCAGATTCACCTGCTAGAATCCTTTCATATTTGGTTTCCAACATCTCTAGTGGAGTCAGATACAAGTATGTTCAAATTGGTTCCCTGGGTTAATATTTGGGCTCCCTATGGTAGCCTGAATTTTAACTTAGTACAATATGAGGAAATTTCTTTAAAAATCTTCTTCAGATTCACCTGTCAGAATCCTTTCATATCTCGAGGTGGGTCAGTTTCAGGTTTGGTCAAATCGGTTACCTGGGTAAATATTTGGACTCCTATGGGAGCCTGAATATCAACTTCGTGCAATATGATGAATTTAAACAAATATCTTCTTCTTCAGATCCACTAGTCAGAATGCTTTCATATTTGGTATACAACATCTCTAGGGGGTTCAGATTCAAGTTTCTTCAAATCAGGTCTGTAAGATAATATTTCTGCTCTCTGTGGTAGCACTAAATTTAACTTAGTGCAATATGAAGAAATTTCTTTAAAAATGTTCTTCTTCAGATCCAAGAGTCAGAATGCTTTCATATTTGGTATACAACATCTCTAGGGAGGTCAGATTCAACTTTGTTCAGATCGAGAGCCTGGGTTAATATTTGGGCCTCCTATGGGAGCCCGAATTGGCCATGTAGCTGAAGAATTATAAATTTTGTATTCAGTACCCTCCAGAGGTGTGTAACTAAGATTAATCCACATAGGTTGTATCAAGGGGCCTCATGGGGGAGCTCCACATTTTACATTATGATCAACTGAAGAAAAAGCATGATGCTCGGACTATTTTTGTCACTCCTGAGGGGCTCAAGGATTGACAGTGTATCCTATCGAGACAGCTTGCTTAATGTAGACTCATTCGTGGACTCTTTTTATATCGTATTCTGTTCAAGGTGTGCACTTCAGGCCCCTTGGGGCCTCTTGTTGGAGCATGCTATCATGATCACACACCTAGGACATGCCTGATTTTCAAATCACGTACATCTTTCTTTTCGCACTTCTGAACTATTGGCTCCACAATATGTTTAATTTCCTCAACAAATATAATTAGATTTTGATAAAACTTAGTATAGGCATATATCATAAGAAGGTCTCTATCTGGTTGGATATTCTCCCAATTTCATCAATTTTTTTATGAGTTATGCCTCTTTTTCTTGAACATTCAGTGTTTGTCTGATAATGGCATTCTGAATGTGATAATATAAAGAAATAAACTTGTTACTTACTCATTTTCCACAATTTTTTTTAATATAAACATTTTAAACCACTGCTCTCTTTGTAGTGCAGGTATTTTGCCTTCTAACATTTTGCCTTCTACAATTGAGGAACAACAATTTTTGTACACCAAAAATATTAGTAGAAGGAAATGTTCGTGTACATGTATCTAATAATATCTACACCACATGCCAGGCACATAGTGAGCATGGACTGAGGGGTTTTCTCTTGTCTTTTCACACTCAGAATATATAGAAAAGGCATAATTATATGAACTGACCAGTTCTGTAGTAATATTGGAAAACAAGGCAAGAAAATAAAAACATTCAATGAAAAACATTTTTTTTTAGTTTTATAGCTCTGAGGTTCCACTTCACAATTTTCCTGACATTTACAAAAATGTCATGCCATACACTCTCTTCAAATGCAAATATTCTGTAACATAATTATCTAATACATAACATGTATTACATTTTCCCAAATCCACAAAAAACATATAACACTATGTGACTAAGTAAAAATAAACAATCTGAATATGGGTGAAATAATTTATTGTCAAAGGCAAGACTTCAACCTGCAAAATTGCATGAAAAAATGCCAAAACCAGTCTTTTTCAGCCACCCAGCATCCTCAAAAGCAGAATTTTCCCACCTTCCTACCCCTGGAGCATAGCATCCCCTGTTTCTAAAATGCAAAAAAATTCTATGTTTCCATTTCATTTTTAGCTCACCTGATTGAAAGTCGGGGGTGAGCTATTCTGATCACTTTTTGTCTGCCGTCTGTCGTGAAGGTGGTGTTTGGGTCTTTTTTTCCCAAACCACTGGCCACATTTTAATGAAATTTCATATGCTTAGTGGTTATATAGTGGTTATATAGGGGCATTTGGGTTTTTCTTCAAATGGGGTTTCTGCTCGTATTGAGGAGGAGGTGGGGCCAAAATGTCTCAATTTTAAAAAAAAAAATTTTCTTATCATGAACCAGCTGTAGTGCAGACTTGATGTTTGGTATACAGCTTCCTTTTGAGGTGTAGACTCAAATTTGTTCAAGAGAAGTTCAAGGGGTAATATTTGTCATCATTACGGAGAGACAAGAATTTTTGCCCCTCCCAAAATTTTTATTTTTCAAACTGAGAGGTCGATTTGAACCAAATTTGATATGAAGTATTAATGGGTCATAAATACTTGATTTATGCCAAAACATTTTTTCAAAAATAGAAAAAACTTCAAACGTGCATATCTCCAAAACTGCACGGGTCTGAGAATTCTTATTTTGTGTGAAGCTTCCTTAGGACCAACAGGATGGAATGATCCAAAAAATTGCTATCGGTTTTATCAAGGGCACTTTTTCGGGACTTTGAAAAAATGTTGACACAGCATTTTTAGCTCAACTTTGACGAAGTCAAATTTGAGCTATTGTCATGGCCCGTCGTCCATCTGTCCGTCCGTCCGTCTGTCTGTCTGTCCGTCTGTCCGTACGTCAACAATTGGCTATGGCTCAGGCTAGAGGTCGTATTTATGAACCGATCTTTACGAAACTTCTTGTGTACCTTTGTTATGACCCTGGGACGGGAACGAGTGTTTTTAGGTGTGGTCCGAAATTAAAGATGGCTGCCAGCGGCCATTTTGTACCGATGATGCAAAAATCAGTTTTTTGTACAGAACTTCTGTATGAAAGTTCTGATTTGAATAAAGTTTTGTATAAATGTTTAGTACCATGGGATACATCACATATAATACAGGTTTTTTTCTCGTGCGTAAATTATGCAAATTAGACTGACTTTGATTTATTTAGTGTTACTTTCAGAGCTGTAAGTGCCAAGCTGCTATGGCTCGGGCTAGAGGCCGTATTTATGAACCAATCTTTACGAAACTTCTTGGGTACCTTTGTTATGACCGTGGGACGAGAACGAGTGTTTTTGGGTGCAGTCCCAAATTCCAGATGGCTGCCAGCAGCCATTTTGTACCAACGATGCCGAAATCTGTTTTTTGTACAGAACTTCCATATGAAAGCTCTGATTTGAAT
Organism: Pictodentalium vernedei; assembly: GCA_031216915.1. Taxonomy (NCBI): domain Eukaryota; kingdom Metazoa; phylum Mollusca; class Scaphopoda; order Dentaliida; family Dentaliidae; genus Pictodentalium; species Pictodentalium vernedei. Next base: position 726,587,738 of record CM062297.1, on the reverse strand, counting down.
AATTTTTTGTATGAATGTTTAGTACCATGGGATACATTACATATATTACAGGTTTTTTTCTTGTGCGTAAATTATGCAAATTAGGCTAACTTTGATTTATTTAGTGTTACTTTCAGCACTGTGAGTGCAAATCCCAATACGGCTCGGGCTAGAGGCCGTATTTATGAACCGATCTTCACGAAACTTCTTGGGTACCTTTGTTATCACTGTGGGACGAGAAGGAGTGTTTTTGGGTCCAGTCTGAAATTCAAGATGGCCACTAGCAGCCATTTTGTTCAAAATTAAGTGCAATCAGATTTTTGCGCAGAACTTCCAAATGAAAGATCTGATTTGAATAAATTTTTGTATGAATGTTTAGTACCATGGGATACATTACATATAATACAGAGTTTTTCTCGTGAATAAATTATGCAAATTAGGGGTCCGGGTGGGACTTAGAAAATTTTGGACCAAAATCCGGAAATTAGTTTTTTTGTTTTTTATGCGTTTTGGTCAATTTTAAGACAAAAAAAAAAATTTTTTTTTTACACTGAAAATTTGGGGTCCGGGTGGGACTTAGAAAATTTTGGACCAAAATCCGGAAATTAGTTTTTTGTGTTTTGATGCATTTTGGTCAATTTTAAGAAGAAGAAGAAAAAATTTTAGTCTGAAAATATTTTGTTTGGGACTGAAAATTTCCACACAAAAATAATAATCTACAATGATTGGTCTTAATCTGTAGTCCATTACAGTCACCTTGTAATTCTTTTATTATTGTTGACTGGGCCAAAACAAATACTAATTCCTGTCATATTCATTATTCAGTTGTCTTGGTCACAGCAAGTACTAATTCCTGTCATATCCAAGTTGAGCTACAGAGTCACTGACTTTTTCATTTTAACACCCTCTTCTCCCAAACCAGTGCTTCAAAAGCTTTCATATTTCATATATAACATCTTTGGAAGATTGTTTTATCACATGTTTGTTGAAATCAAATCCCTGGCTCCATATTCAGGCTCTCTAAATAAGTGCAGAATGAGGAATATTCTTTAAAAACCTCCTTCACATCCACCAGAAAGAATCTTTTGATATTTGATATTTGATATGCAGCATCCTTAGGGAGGTGTGATTCAAGTTTGTTCAAGCCAAGTCTCTGGGTTCATATTTGGGCACCCTGTGGGAGCCCAAATTATAACTTAGTTCAATATGAGGAATTTTCTTTAAAAATCTTCTAGTTCAGATCCAGCAGTCGGAATGTTTTGATATTTGGTATACAGCACCCTTAGGGAGGTGTGATTCAAGTATGTTCAAGCCAAGTCTCTGAGTCCATATTTGGGCTCCCTGTGGGAGACCAAATTGTAACTTAGTTCAATATGAAGAACATTCTTTAAAAATCTTCTTCACATCCACCAGTAAGAATCTTTTGATATTTGGTATACTGTATCATTTGGGAGGTGAGATTCAAATTTGTTAAAGCCAAGTCCCTGGGTTTATATTTGGGCACGAATTATAACTTGGTTCAAATTGAGGAATATTTTAAAAAAAAATAAAAAAATTTTCAGATCCACCGGTCAGAATGTTTTGATATTTGGTATATGTTTTTCTTAATGGGGCAGTTGCAAGTTTGTTCAAATCAGGAACCCCGGTTGATAGTTGTCAGTGTCAGGTGAGCGCTCTCAGACCTCTTGGGGCCTCTTGTTTAGTTACATGTCTGGTAACAAACCCGTGTAAAAATAACATTCTAAAAAATAGCAAATTTTTCGAAGCCACTGTCTCCCATAATTCATCTGGTAATTTACCCCTATGCAACAGACTCCAACTTTAGGACCAAAACTTCAAATTCTCTTGGCCAACAAATAGCCTGATGTATTCATATATCTGATACTAAAAAATATATTTCCAATTTACATGGCGTTAGTTTCAACATATACCCCATGTTTAGAATTTCACCCCTGTGTAATAGTGCTTAATGTTGTGCGGTTAACCTGTTTTGTGAGTCTGTTTCGGTTTGGCCCTAAACCCAAAACTGTGTAATTGTTAAATCAGTACGGTTTTGGTTTTTGTCTGCAAAAAGTCGGAAACTTACATTTACACTGTTCAGTTTGCATTGTCAACAACTGAAAACTAAATCTGTAACGTCAGCTGATAACTCTGTCATCAGTATTCACATATTCAGACTCCAGAGAAACAAACTCTGTCACTGTCGCATTAAAAGAATGATCACACCAGACATGTTAACTCTACTGGAATGCCCGGGAAAACCCCGAAATTTCAGTGTAGTTCCCAGCTTCCCGGTCAGGAATCAGTTTTGGACCAAAAATTCCGGAAAACAACAGTCGAATATTTCTTTGCCATTGTAACTTTTGTAAAACGTTCGGAGTCAAGTCACATGCATTTCAAACTCTGGTAAAAACCCATGAAGCAGTAAAATATGGATTTAAGTTAAATTTATTTAAGAAAAGGGTATTTTATGATAAGTATTTCAACTGTGTTCATGTTTATTTCTGTTTTTTTCTTCGTAATCGGAGATTCGTGATCAATGTGCGAGTGTCGAAGTGAAAATATGTGACTCACTTTCAAAAAATTTAAAACTCCACCTTCGATTAAATAAAATGTATGAAATGAATTAAATAATATATATGTATTTATCCATACAATAGCTTTAATTCTCATCCCTTAAAATTCCAAATCAAAACATAAACAACACCTTGACCTCAACTATTTAACACAGTTTAAAAATAGGTTAAAGTCGCTTAGGATGCCAAAAATTTATGACTGCATATTTATACACAATGGACTTATTTTCTAACACTACATTTATTCCGTTGTGCTGACTACAGAATTGTTAACTGTTGGCTGTCTGTACCCAAGAAATTTCATATGGAATTAAAAAAACAAAAAAAACAAAAAAATTCTTCATTGATGAAAAGAAAAAGTTTTGTGCAGGACACAAACATCCACACATGCATGAAGGATTTTGATCAAGATACTTTCCAAGTACTAATCTTCTTGAAGTAACTAAAGATTAGGACATCTTTTGCTGTTAACATTTTCAGACTTGGGAAATTATACTACTCAAAGTTTGCTAAGCACCAAGTATATCCAACTACCTGTTTTATTTTTTAATTGAAATATTGTTACAGAGCTCTGTACGTCCATCCCAGCTGATGCCACCCCAGACCATTATAGACCCTCCACCATAGCGGTCATCCTCAGCAATGTTGGCTGCATGGAATCACTCTCCTGGCCTTCTCCATACCCTAGAACGCCTATCTGTGTTGTCTTGGCAGTACCTTGACTTATCTGTAAAAAGGACAGGTCGCCAGTCTTCTCTGGTCCATCCAACGTGATCCATGGCCCATTCATATCATGCATGGTGGTGGTTCTGGGACAACTGAATATGAATACATGGTCTTCTTGATTGGAGACCACCTTCGTGCAACCTTGCCCGGATAGTTTGCATCAAAACATTTTCCCTGGATGCATTCTGAAGGTCACTGCGAAGCGAGGTTGCTGTGGCAAGGCAGTTCCTACGGGCCTGAATGATCAAAAAACAGTCTTCAGCTGCAGATGTTGCCCTGTCTCTGCCACCACTATGCCGTCTTACTGGTTCTTATTCTGGATGCATTCTGAAGGTCACTGCGAAGCTGGGTTGCTGTGTCAAAGCGGTTCCTACCGGATTGAATGTTCAAAACCAGGTCTTCAGCTGCAGATGTTGCCCTGTCTCTGCCACCATCATGTTGTCTGACTGGTGTGCCATACTGCTGAAATCTTGTCCAGGCTCTGATGATCAGCGTATGGTGCACACCAAGGGCTTCACCAACCTGACGATGGGTAGCCTCTTGTTCCCCCTTGTTCCCCCATCCCTACAGCCCGCCACATTTCTGCTTCAGACAAATGTCTTACATTTTCATTCGCTATATTCAATCATTAAATCACAAGGGTTTGCGTTGAAATGAAGACTGAATACTCTACATATCTCATGTACATGTAGACAGTACACGAAAACATCATGAAAATCAAGGGGTACATGCTTTCCATGACTGTCATGAAAAGTCTGCCTGTCAAGAGAGCTAATGTAAACACTGGGGACCATCTCAATACATTTCTCAATCATATCCACCAAAAATATCGCAAATGTGTCACAAGAAAATTTCACAATGATGTGTCAAATATGTGGTGCTTAGCAAACTTTGAGTAGTACATGTATATTAGCTTAGCAAGTTAGCAGACTTTGATAAAAGCAAACCACAAGTGGTGGTGCTCTGTGGGGGGCATGAAGAAGATGATGTGAGGGAGGGGGGGGGGGGGTAAAATCAACAATTATTTTATGATTTTTAGCTCAACTTTGATGTAGTCAAATTTTTAGCTCAACTTTGACATAGTCAAATTTGAGGTTATGCCATGGCCTGTCGTCCGTCTGTCCATCCATCAACAATTCAATATGGCTCGGGCTAGAGGCCGTACTTATGAACCGATCTTTACAAAACTTCTTGGGTACCTTTGTTATCACCTTGGGACGAGAACGAGTGTTTTTTGGGTGCGGTTTGAAATTCAAGATGGCCACCAGCAGCCATTTTGTACCTAAGTTAGTGTAATCAGTTTTTTTGTACAGAACTTCTGTATGAAAGTTCTGATTTGAATAAATTTTTGTTTGAATGTTTAGTAACATGGAATACATCACATATAATAAGGGTTTTTTTCTTGTGCAGAAATTCTGCAAATTAGATGAACTTTGATTTCTTCAGTACTACTTACACACAGTAAGTACACATGTCAATACACCTCGGGCTAGGGGCTGTATTTATGAACCGATCTTCACGAAACTTCTTGGGGTACCTTTGTTATCACCTTGGGATGAGAACAAGTGTTCCTGGGTGTGGTCCAAAATTCAAGATGGCTACCAGCAGCCATTTTGTACCAAAATTAGGTACAATCAGTTTTTTGTACACAACTTCTATACCGCGCAATAAGTTTTTTGTACAGAACGTCTAGGACTACGTTTGTTATCATCATGGGATGGTAATGAGTGCTTTGGGGCTCGGTCAAAAATTCAAAATGCCTGTTGGCAGCCATATTTACGGGAATTCTGTGTATTACATTTTTTGTACAGAACCTGTAAAGAAGATTTTTTTTATGTCAGTAATGTTTGTTATAAATTTATTGGGTGCCTTTGTTATCACTGTGCTATGAGAACAAAATATTTTGGGGTTCAGTCAGACCCACTCTGGGAATCAGAAAGGGAGATAATTAAAAATCTTTTCCAAAAACACCAGACAAAATAATATTTCTTGAATTCAGCATCCCTAGGATGTGTATATTCAAATGTGTTAAGTTCCTGTGTTAATAATTGTTGTTGTTGTTTGGGGAGAGTAAACATTATTAGCACAACCTGATTTTCTATTTACAATGAGAAAAATAAAACCTCCTCACCCGTGGGAACCCTATGAGCTACAGTTAAAACTAGAAGTCCTGTCACGAACTGTGCGCTTATCTAGGCTCAATTTCGCATAGGAATTGCGTGCAATTGCCGTATCGAATGGCATCCAAAGCACGGCAGGTTCTCCTGGTTACTCAGAGCAAACACAGGCAATGTTTCTGCCAACGGTACCCGGAGGTCCATTGGCTGAAACATTGTTTGTGCACAGGCCATATGTACAGAATTTGATAGCCTTACTATGGTCATAACACCTAGATTAACACGCATATCGATGTGCTATTTGTGCGCATTTCATGACAGGACTTCTAGTTTTAGCTGTAAAGATAAAAAATTCAAATACCTATATTTTAAGAAGGACTGGACAAATATTTATTAATTAGTATGAATCAACCTTAGAAGGGATTGAATCAAACTAGGCTTGCCACGATTATGAAATTCCATAGTTGATTAATCAGAGCCCAAATTTGATGATTAGTCGACTTTTTTGACCACGTTTTTTTAACAAAGGGTCAACTAAAACGAGATGGCTGAATGGTCTTAAAGGTAGGTATAACTGGGCGTGTGGCCGTGTACATTTCAAATAACATGGTGAAATAGTCAACGATCCATCATTCCCACATTATAAGGCTTGGTGAACGTTGGAATGAACGTTTCGTTGACCATATTCTGTTAAGTTGGTTGATCGTCTGCCATACCGTTAAACAGTAATACACCCTGATGCCCGAAATTCAGATGAAACATAACAGTGAGCAGCCAGAAGGAACTAGGCCTGATCCGAGGGAGAGGGATTTTACAACTTACAAGGACTATTCTGCTGGACCCTGTAAGGGCACTAAGGATGTAAAAAGTCACCCCCCCCCCCCCCCTCCCCTTCCGCACACACACTCACAATAATTTATCAATGGTGGGAAACGTTGTAATTTTCGGATTTCCAACATGAAAGAGTGACCCAAGGGAGCTAACTCTACTTTTGTGATGCAAAATACTGAAATTTCATCAAACGCTGCGAGTTTCATTTCGTGTTGTTCAAAATAAAAGATTTATGAGAAATGAATGGTTGTTGGTAACGATGTTGTTTAAAATAAGGACATGTTGTTGACATGAGAGCAGTAATACTTGAAAATAACTTTCATATTTTCGAAAAAAAAAAAATCATTAAAGTGGGAGGTAATTACCGCAAACATTTCCAAATCGGACTTAGAAAAATTATGATTTATTTGAGGGAGGGGAGTGGGGGCCTGAGGCCGCCCTCCTTTACCTCCATATGATCTACCACTGTCGTTTATACATCCAGAAAAGTTCCCATCTTGTATATACAGCGTGATCACATTCACAAGGCAGTGATGTCGTTATACATGCGGGGGTAAAAAAAGTCGAAAAAGTTGACTTTCAAATTTAAAATCTATCAATCAGCATGACTGACGATTGGTCGACTTTTTTGCATAATCACGGCAACCCTAAATCAAACAGGCCAAAACAATTGCTAACATTTGGCTTATGGTGCGCCATACAAGGATCCCCATTGTAACATTAACCCCATGGAGATTTCTTTTCTAGTTTGGAGATTTCTTTTCTAGTTTAGCATCTAACTGTCGCCTACCTGTACAATACTTCACCTATACATTTGTTACAGGCTACATTCAGCATTTATGTACAGACATTTACAATACTTTATATGTACCTTTGTTATCAGGTCATTACCTAGATGTGTATCATTGCTGTGTCACATACAATACATGTACATGTCTTACATAAGTTGAGCTACAGTGTCATTGACACTTTCATTTAACATAGCATAAATACATCAGCATAATTGACAACTAGATCTGGATATAACCTGGTGTTAATGATGGTCTATGAGCTGAAAAATCACAAGTTTTTTCTTTTGTTTTGGCCCCACGCGAACTTTTCCCTGAAATCCATCCCATTTCCCTGAAAATCACCCTCAGGTTCCCTGAAAAATTATTCTGGAGGTTAACATGTCTGGATCACACGTCCCAAGAAATCTTCATATGATGTATGACTACTTTCGTCCAATTACACAGCACTGTTACAAAAGTGGGTTGATTTGTTCTGTCAGAAATTCTCAGAATGTCAATCTTGACATGCCTACAAACATCAAAATGAGCAACTTGGGGGCTTCGCAAGTGGCTTTGTATATGCACGTTTGGATGTATTAATTACCTAGCAACAAAATCATGAATAAAATCAAGGAAAAAATAGTCTTTGTTTTTTAAATGGCAGATTACTGTAAAAAACAAAACATACTTTAGTTGTCGCGTGGGTTTCCCTCACACGTGTTTGGAATGTGACGTTCAATATTGTTACCTTCCTTGATGTGTTGATTCCAATGTACGCATGCGAGTGCATACCACAATGGAATGTCCCCACACCTATTTACCTGCAGAGTGCAGACCCTGCGAGCCTGCAAGGTCTAAAATCCTCTGTACAGAATCAGGGACCAGCCTAGGGGGCACTTTTAGGGAGACTTGAAGTCTCCCTCCAGAAAAAATAGGGAGACTGCAGAGTCATGTGCGGAGACTTCATAGGCAAGTGGGGAAAATTAAGAATATTCATGTACCAGCCCCCCCCCCCCCCCACCCCTTCATAGTTTCAATTTTTGGTCCTCCATTAACGTCCAAATAATCCAGGTCCAGTTGTCTGTGATGCATCTGTGCCAGGTTAAAGAATCACAAAGTAATTATTGACTGAAAATCCCCCTCACTGCTACCCTCTCCTTCATGACCCCTCCCCTCTTCTTCGTGCCAATCCTCCAGCACCCTCCTCTGGTTGCCTTTCACCAAAGTCTACTAAGCTAATAATTTCCTAAGTCTGAAAGTGTGAAAGGACCAGATGTAAGAAGGTTGCTTGGGAGGTACTTTGTTAGTTAATAAACAAAATATATTCTGCGGTCGAGTATTTTGTAAAAGAAATGTCATTCTGCATCGTTTTTATGGCATTCCGGTGTCATTCCACGTCATTTCCTGTCATTCCGGTGTTTAGGAGGACCCTTTTTCAAGATCGTCCACATGCACACTTGTGTCCTGTACAAAGTTTTTCTTGTCATCACTAAACTTTTTTTCTTGTGTTTCAATTCCATTTGTGTTTTTCTGGGAATAGACAGCCCAACAGTTAACAGTCGTCAGCAAAACGAAATGAAAATACTGTGTTATAAAATACGTCCGTTGTGTATACATTTCCGGCATCCTAAGCGACGTAACCTACTTTCAAACTGGGTTATTTTGTTGAGTCGCGAAAGTCACCTATTTTCGTTTCGACACTTGAAGCTCCGACTGAAACGCAACAAAATAGAAATAAAAAAAATCCGCCGAAAGCGACAATGGACAATTCATTGTCGTGTGATTTCAAATAAATGGACGTTTATTTGACGAATTAAAATGCCCATTTATCACACTCGAGCACATTTGATTTTTGAAAATAATCATTTTCATGTAAACCTCGCATCACTCAGTTTAGCCTTTCCTCATTTTGGTCAATTTTTAGAGGGCGACTTGTAATCGCCCCGACTATTTTTCTAGGCGACTGGGCTTAGAATGGCGACATAATCGCCCTAGTCGCCCTCACGGCTGGTCCCTGTACAGAATTAAAATGAACATTTTGCCTCATATGATACAGAACTGTTTTAGTTTTGCAAGCAACAAATGGAAATTGAAAGTGGAATGCCAACTTCAAAAGCCAAATGGAAAAAGGTACAGTTCGAAATGTTACAGATAAAGACTTGTCAGTGTAAAGTAGGGTTGTTCTAAAAATCAAACGAGCATTGTACCTTCCGACTGTGATGGGTTGCAGAATTTATCAGCCCACCCACTGAAAATATTGCCTCCCCTTTCCAAACTACCAGTTACTGTTTCAAATCTGGTTGCATAACAAGGTGGAGGGAGGAGGCAGACCACCTGTATTGAGAGAAACCTAAACTATTTATCAATGTACCAATGTCCAACTGGTCTTAGAAGTGATCTGTCTCAGATGGCGTAGTTTAGAGTACATTTTTAGCTCAACTTTGGCAAAGCCAAATTTGAGGTATTGCCATGGCCCGTCGTCCGTCTGTACACATGGCTCGGGCTGGAGGCCATATTTATGAAGCCGATCTTTTCGAAACTTCTTGGATACCTTTGTTATCTCTGTGAGACGAGAAAGAGTGTTTTTGGGTCCAGTCCGAAATTCAAGATGGCCACTGGCAGCCATTTTGTACAAAATTAGGTGCAATCAGATCTTTGCATAGAACTTCCATATGAAAGCTCTGATTTGAATAATTTTTTGTATGAATGTTTAGTACCTTGAATACATCACATATAATACGGGTTTTTTTCTCGTGCGTAAATTATGCAAATTAGACTAACTTTGATTTATATAGTGTTACTTTTAGCACTGTAAGTGCAAATGCCAATACGGCTCGGGCTAGAAGCCGTATTTATGAACCTATCTTTACGAAACTTCTTGGGTACCTTTGCTATCACCGTGGGACAAGAACAAGTGTTTTGGGGTCCGGTCCGAAATTCAAGTTGGCCACTGGCGGCCATTTTGTACCAAAATTAGGTGCAATCAGTTTTTTGTACAGAACTTCTATATGAAAGATCCGATATGGATAAATTTTTGTACGAATATTTAGTAACATGGAATACATCACATATATTCCATTTTTTTTTTCTAGTGCATATATTATACGAATTACAGAAACTTTGATTTATTCTGTGCTACTTATATGCAATTAGTTCACATGTCAATACGGCTCACCGTCAACACAGCTCGGGCTAGAGGCCGTATTTATGAACCGATCTTTACGAAACTTCTTGGGTACCTTTGTTATCACTGTGGGACGAGAACAAGTGTTTTGGGGTCCGGTCTGAAATTCAAGATGACCGTTGGCAGCCATTTTCTACAAAATTAGGTGCAATCAGATTTTTGTGCAGATCTTCCATATGAAAGCTCTGATTTGAATAATTTTTAGCTCAACTTTGACGTAAGTCAAATTTGAGGTTATGCCATGGCAGTCGTCCGTCTGTCCGTCAGCAATTCAATACGGCTCAGGCTGAGGCCGTATTTATGAACCGATGTTTACAAAACTTTTTCAGTACCTTTGTTATCACCGTGGGACGAGAACGAGTGTTTTTGGGTGCGGTCCGAAATTCAAGATGGCCACCAGCAGCCATTTTGTACTTTAGTTATGCAATCAGTTTTTGGTACAGAACTTCTATATGAAAGTTCTGATTTGAATAAATTTCTGTTTGAATGTTTAGTAACATGGAGTACATCATATATAATACAGGTTTTTTTCTTGTGCAGAAATTATGCATATTAGATGAACTTTGATTTATTCAGTGCTACTTATACACAGTAAGTGCACATGTCAATATGGCTCGGGCTAGGGGCTGTATTTATGAACCGATCTTCATGAAACTTCTTGGGTACCTTTGTTATCACCTTGGGATGAGAACGAATGTTTCTGGGTGATATCCAAAATTCAAGATGGCTGCCAGTGGCCATTTTGTACCGAAATTAGGTCCAATCAGTTTTTTGTACACAACTTCTAGACGGCTCAGGCTAGAGGCCGTATTTATGAACCGATCTTTACGAAATTTCTTGAGTACCTTTGTTATCACCGTGGGATGAGAAACAAGTGTTTTTGGGTGCAGTCCGAAATTCAAGATGGCCACCATTTTGTACAAAATTAGTGCAATCAGTTTTTTGTGCAGGACTTCTGCATGAAAGTTCTGATTTGAATAAATTTTTGTATGAATGTTTAGTAACATGGAATACATCACATATAATACAGGTTTTTTTCTCGTGCAGAAATTATGCAAATTAGATGAACTTTGATTTATTCAGTGCAACTTAAGCAGGGTTTCCTCTAGGGGAAAATTTGTGGGTCCGGTAGATTAAAGAAAGTGAAACTCCCACACCGAAGGCGTGTCCCGCATGTGCCGAAAATTTTGATTTTTAGATGCTCTCTGGTGGCCTCTGGGGACATTCTGGTCGCTAAAATGCTGAATAATTGATGTGGAAAATATGTATTTTTTCCTCCTACAATTCTCTAAATTCCCACGGAACACACAATACTACATCTGGTCGGAGGTTTCATAAAAATACAAACCCAAAACAACAAAAAATCCACGAATCCTAACAGTGGCTGAGCTTTGTTTACAACCGCTCGCTGTAATATTCGAAAAGAACCATGATGCGGACATGTGACATCATGTTTGTGCAATTACCGTACTGACTCGTGTAGAAGCCCAGGGGGGTGCTTGTAGTGGATAAATTGCAAAGTGTGTGTGTGTGGGGGGGGGGGGGCTTTGGGACGAGTAATAGTGCTTGTAAGACGCGTTGGGATGCGCCTGAAATTGGCGATATAAGGCAAGTAAATATCCACTGGGTATGTTACGTTTCTTTGGAAACCGCCTACCAATTTTATAGAATTTGCTTTAAAAATTCTCATAATTATCTCGTACATACGTTTCATTTTCAGATTTCGGGTTTTAATCCTCAATTTAATGAATAAAACGAACAGAAAACCATGCGGTGTTGTTTTCATTTTTTTTTGTACAGGCTACTCTTGAAAGTCGAAGCCAGAAATGGACGTTAAGTATGTCAATCAGCACTGCAAACCACCCCCTTGAAAACAGACAAACATTGTTTAAAAATAGAGGTTTTTTTAAATATGTACATTTTAAAAAAATTTTACGAATAAAACAAAATATAGCTTCACACAAACTCAATAAAAGAATCATAGTATGAAGACCAGATAAAATTTCCACAGCGAAATATGAATGACAAAATAGTTGCCTCCCTTGGCACCATTCGAAAAATTGATTTTACACTGAAAGTCATAACTTCACATGTTGCAGGGCATGATGAAATGATAAATGAGCATGTTTTATTGAACCAATAAGTCATAAATCATATCCCTGGTTATATTGTTATATAATTCTCAAATACCAGAGTTGTAATTATTTTTTATTTTTAATTACCACTTTCTCATTAATTTCTGAACACCCGTTTTTCACAATGAGTTGTGCACGCTCGAAAGTGGCAGTGTTCTTTCACAATGAGTTGTGCACCGCTCGAAAGTGGCAGTGTTCAATCAGTATCTTTCCGATGATATTCAACCACTGTGAAAACTGTGAAAACTATATGTTGTGGGCGTGTTTCAGACAACTCCTGACAGCAGCCTGCACACTCATTTGAAACAAGTGACAGCTTCCAAAACGAGTACATCATTTGTCGCTCAAAATAAAAGCCAGTGATTTCGGACCAAACACGACAATTTGAGTCCGAAATTTTATAGGCGACGTTTAGGAGTTGAACTTTGTTTTCCCCTCTCGTCTGGGGGTTATAAGGTATCAGGTTGTCGCCAGCAATAGTAGGCATAGTATACAACATAATTGTGCCTCTACTACGTGGAAACAAAGGATCCCGAGTGTCGTTACGATACAGCATTGTACTCGATAGTTTAACCACCAGCTTTTCTGACTGATCATAGTATGATCGGCGGGTGGAATGGGTCCGGTCGACGGACCCGCTGCCGGTATAGCGGAAACCCTGACTTAAGTCTACACTGTAAGTGCACATGTCAATACGGCTAGGGCTGGAGGCTGTATTTATGAAGCGATCTTCATGAAACTTCTTGGGTACCTTTGTTATCACCTTGGGACGAGAACGAGTGTTTTTGGGTGCAATCCAAAATTCAAGGTGGCTGTTGGTGGCCATTTTGTACCAAAATTAGATACAGTCAGATTTTGGTACAGAACTTCTATATGAAGGTTCTGATTTGAATAAATTTTTGAATGAATGTTTAGTAACATGGAATACATCACATATAATACGGGTTTTTTTCTCGTGCAAAAATTGTGCAAATTAGATGAACTTTGATTTATTCAGTGCTACTTTCACGCAGTAAGTGCACATGTCAATCCGGCTTGGGCTAGATAGAGGCTGTATGTATGAACCAATCTTCAGGAAACTTCTTGGGTACCTTTGTTATTACCTTGGCACGAGAACGAGTGTTTCTGGGTTGGTCCAAAATTCAAGATGGCTGCCAGTGGCCATTTTGTACTGTAATTAGGTCCAATCAGTTTTTTGTACACAACTTCCATACGGCTCAGGCTAGAGGCTGTATTTATGAACTGTTCTTCACGAAACTTCTTGGATACCTTTGTTATCACCTTGGGACAGGAACGAGTGTTTTGGGTACCTTTGTTATGACTGTGCTATGAGAACAAATATTTTGGGGTTCAGTCAGACCCACTCTGGGACTAAAAGATTTCTTTTCTAGTTTAGCATCTGACTGTCGCCCACCTTTACAATACTTTACCTATACATTTGTTACAGGATACGGTTAGTATTTATGTACAGACCGTTACAATACTTTATATGTACCTTTGTTATCAGGTCATTACCTAGATGCTTGTCATTGCTGTGTCACATACTATACGTGTACATGTCTTAACAAGTTGAGCTACAGTGTCATTGACACTTTCATTTATTCAATTAACAGGAGTTTACTCTATAACCTATATTCAAGTAACAGATCAAATCTGCATTGGAGGTATGGTAAATGGTTTTGAGTTGGGAAATTATATTCAATAAACAGGGTTAATCATTTAAGAGATATCCGGGCCCCACTGTATTGTTTTAAAATTACCAGTATTTCAAAGATAATGGTTCTGTATGAAACTATCAATGTTGAAACAAGGCCTAAATTTCATTTCGTTTTATGAGAATCAAAATAATAATCTTGCTATTCATTACTATGGTATGAGCACCAGTTTGCAAAAATCTTTATGAGCATCATATTCTAGATTCTTACTGAATTTTAAGTCCTGTAAAGATAATATATTATTGGAGAAAAGTTTAACTCAACTCATCATTCAAATCTGCCATTCCCAGGGTTTGCATTGTGAAAAACAATCAGGGCCTGAAATAAGTCAATGAGAAATAATAATGATATTAGTAACTGAAAAGAAACCTGAGAATCAGCAACAATAACTAGGAATTTAACTTCTGAAATTTAATTAAAAAAAAATAATATAAAAAATGATACAAAGTTCTTTTACACTAATTGGTTTACCGAAAATAAAAGCAGTGATACTTATCAAGTATTGAATGAGTCCAAAATAAAGTTCGACAGAATCCAGTAATCCAGTGGTGAAGAATCTTGTGAAGAAATTTTCCAGCTGCTGGTAGTATTAAGTTCAAGAATGTGTCTTCAGAAACCGTATCCCATAGATTTGGAATGAACTGTTCACTTAGAAATTTCAGCAGTCTCCAGTAAAATATAATAAAATGCTCAACAAAATTCAAATGGAGTTAAAATCCAATAAATATTAGTGCAACACGTAATTTCAAAAATAATACTGTAGAATCCTGGCTTTTCACAAAAATATATTCTGTTTCACAGCTTGTATAAATTCTCTTTTACAAGACGAATAAATTCTCTTCAGAATTCTCCTTTGAAATCACTTTTTCAAATTCACAAAGAAGCACTGCTTCTATAAATAATGAATTGTCCTGCAACAATAATAATCTCCAATGTAAACAACAGCTCTGTTATGAAGAGAATGTCTATCTGAAATGAGTTTATCTGAAAAGAGTTTTTGAATTCTGTTGACAAGGATATTTATACTTCTCAGATAGAATGGCCAAGAAGTTGAAGTTTCTCCAAAGTTCTGTTTTCTTTAAGTTTCTAAGTGATTCTGTTTTACTTGATGTAAACAAGGATGACCTACTTAAACAATTAAACAAGCAACAGCTATATGTTCAGTGATCCAAAAATAGATTCTGTGTAATAAAGATGTAAACATGTTGATACACTCAAAGGTCACTTAGTGCAAATAAGTCAGACCAGCCAAAATCTACTTATTGTAAAAGAAAAAACATCTCTTCAGAAAAATATCAATTGTGTAGAATTATCAACTAAGGACATGTCAATCTTGATATAATTTGGACTGGGGGTGGGGGTCTATAACAGACCAACACAGGGCTGATTTTTAAACATGCCTTAATAGTTTAGTTTTGTTTTCAATTTTTGTCGGGGCTGGAAAAACAGCCCTGACAGAAGCTCTCTGAGGGCTGATCTCGGGCATGATTCCCAAAATATTCTGAGTTTGCAGTTTTCAAGTTCTGTTTAAATAACACCTTGATACACAGACTGATCTAAGAATATGTTTCCAATTTAAACATTTATGGGGGTGCCGTGGCTCAGTAGGTATAGGTGCAGACTGCAAGCCGAGAGGTCCTCGGTTCGAATCCCACCTGTGGCAACTGCATTGTGTCCTTGGGCAAGACAGTTCTCCGACACTGCCCACATGGGGGCTTGGTGGCTTTGTGTACTAAAGCAGGACTTGCATTTTGACCAGGCTGATCTGCTCCAGTCTGGTAATTGGCCACAAAAATAATCTGACAAGGCCAGTCAATCAGCCCCGTCATCAGTCTATTGTTTTCCCAAACGCAGGGTAAATCAAGCGACAAACGATTTCATAAAACAAAATAACTTCCGACAATGGGACTAATCAATCTGGCGATTCCAGGTTTATTCATGTACTTCAGCCAAGGATGTACTGAAAGACAATTGCAGATGAGCATAGAAAACGTAAGGGGGGGGGGGGGGGGGGGGGGGGGGGATAGGTATGGTGAAAATAAATGCACAAACAGGTTGATACTGACCTTATAAACCTTATATGGTGTAACAAATTCAAATCCTTTATTTATTGTCACATTGCATTGCGATGACTGTTTGATAGCCTGGCATACATTTTATATATATGGTGGGAAAAGCCACACGAATATCATCGGCAGACTTTTAAAAAATAATTTTTTGTGTGACTGTGTTGTCAACACAACCACGTGCATCTATTATAATAAAAAGAATAAACATAACTTCTGATTGATTGAGCATTTATTCTGAAATGTTTACAAAAGAATTTGCAATTTCGGCATTCCCCCTCCCCTTCCTCCAAGCTGTCTTTGAAAATAACCTGTCAAAAAACAAAGCAATTACAATTCATTTGGAAAAATATACACTAAACACGTACTGGTTCAAGCATTAATTATTCATGAGTGATTTATATTTTGGGCATTTTAGGGAATAACTGACAAGTGAGAGTGCATGATGTCAAGTAAATCACGAGTATGTGCTAAGAGGCAAGACACCGATCAGCATGGTATTTATACTGCCTGGTTAATAACCCATAGCAAATTAATAAAAAGCAATTAGGTTGGAATTATTAATCTTTATTCATAACAAATCATCAAATGGCACAGTATACATGAAAATATCAACATAATATGCACATGCAAGTGTAAAAATATAAATTGGCCCCAGTGAACAAAAATCAGCCTGGTCGACCACTTCACCAGGCCTATCGATCAGCCTGTTTGTGATTCTAAAATGCAAGCCCTGCTAAAGTGTACTGCACGTCGATGGTGCGATTGTCTTCAACCAGTGCTAATAACCCTGCTTGTGCGGAGTTAGTATTTTGGGGAGCTTGACAGTTGCTTGCCATTGCTCAGTGGTTTTCTCCAGGTACTCTGGCTTCTTCTGCCCATAAAACTGCCCGACACGAGGTGACCCTGGTTGTCAAAAGTGTCATTAAACCCCAATCAATAAATAAGCATTTATATACATGTATTTATTAAAAAAATGAGGTACAGTAGAGTCCACTTAATTTGATATCTCTTAATTGTATATCCCTGTTAATTGAATATAATTTCCCAACACAAAACAATTTACCATACCTCCAGTACAAATTTGACCTGTTAATTGAATATAGGTTATAGAGTAAACTCCTGTTAACTGAATAAAAAATCTTGTAATTTGTCCAGCAATTACCCTGACTCCCCAGCTGTCCTTTGTTTATCGATGAATTTGGCCTCACTACATCCAGTACAGGCATTTAATCTAATATATCTTGTTTGACAGAGCTCAATGAGCTCTGTCAAACAGGATATAATAGAATAAATACTAAGTTTATCTATAAAGTACAAGAAAGTGACACAATCCCTATTAATAGAATACTCCTGTTAATTGAATAATTTTTATTGGCAAAGTTGCTATTCAATTAACAGGGTTCCACTGTGCAGGTTTCACAGCAATATTGAAAAATGTCAGATTACAAATAAGCATTTTTAGCTCAACTTTGACGAAGTCAAATTTGAGCTATTGTCATGGCCCGTCGTCCATCTGTCCGTCCGTCCGTCTGGCCGTCTGTCCGTACGTCAACAATTGGGTATGGCTCGGGCTAGAGGTCGTATTTATGAACCGATCTTTACGAAACTTCTTGGGTACCTTTGTTATGACCGTGGGACTAGAACGAGTGTTTTTGGGTGCGGTCCGAAATTCAAGATGGCTGCCAGCCGCCATTTTGTACCGATGATGCAGAAATCTGTTTTTTGTACAGAACTTCCATATGAAATCTCTGATTTAAATAATTTTTTGTATGAATGTTTAGTACCATGGGGTACATCACATATAATACGGGTTATTTTCTCGTGCGTAAATTGTGCAAATTAGACTAATTTTGATGTTTTTTGGTGTTAATTTCAGCACTGTAAGTGCAAATGCCAATACGGCTCGGGCTAGAGGCCGTATTTATGAACCGATCTTTACGAAACTTCTTGGGTACCTTTGGTATCACCGTGGGACGAGAACAAGTGTTTTTGGGTCCGGTCCGAAATTCAAGATGGCCGATGGCAGCCATTTTGTACAAAATTAGGTGCAATCAGATTTTTGCACAGAACTTCCATATGAAAGCGCTGATTTGAATAATTTTTTGTGTGAATGTTTAGTACCATGGGATACATCACATATAATACGGGTTTTTTTCTCGTGCAGAAATTATGCAAATTAGATGAACTTTGATATTTCAGTGCGACTTACACACATTAAGTACACATGTCAATACGGCTCAGACTTGAGTCTGTATTTATGAACTGATCTTCACGAAATGTCTTGGGTACCTTTGTTATCACCTTGGGACGAGAACGAGTGTTTCTGGGTGCGGTCTAAAATTCAAGATGGCTGCCAGTGGCCATTTTGTACCGAAATTAGGTCTCATCAGTTTTTTGTACACAACTTCTATACAGCTCAGACTAGAGGCCATATTTATGAACCAATCTTTACGTACCTTGTTGGGTACCTTTGTTATCACCGTGGGATGAGAGCGAGTGTTTTTGGGTGTGGTCTGAAATTCAAGATGGCCACCAGCAGCCATTTTGTACCAAAATTAGTGCAATCAGTCTTTTGTACAGAACTTCTGTATGAAAGTTCTGATTTGAATAAATTTTTGTATGAATGTTTAGTAACATGGAATACATCACATATTCTAAGGAGTTTTTTTTTGTGCAGAAATTATGCAAATTAGATGAACTTTGACTTATTCAGTGCTACTTGCACAATGTGAGCACACATGTCAATACGGCTCAGGGTAGAGGCTGTATTTATGAACCGATCTTCACAAAACTTCTTGGGTACCTTTGTTATCACCTTGGGACGAGAATGAGTGTTTCTGGGTACGGTCCAAAATTCAAGATGGCTGCCAGTGGCCATTTTGTACCAAAATTAGGTCCAATCAGTTTTTTGTCACAAGTTCTATACAGCTCGTATTTATGAATTGATCTTCACAAAACTTCTTGGGTACCTTTGTTTTCACCTTGGGACAGGAACGAGTGTGTTTTGGGGTGCCTTTGTTATCACTGTGCTATGAGAACAAATATTTTGGGGTTCAGTCAGACCCACTCTGGGACTAAAGTTTTCTTTTCTAGTTTAGCATCTGACTGTCACCCACCTTTACAATACTTTACCTATACATTTGTTACAGGCAACGGTCAGTATTTATGAACAGACCATTACAATACTGTATATGTACCTTTGTTATCAGGTCATTACCTAGATGTTTGTCATTGCTGTGTCACATACTATACATGTGCATGTCTTTGTCTTGACAAGTTGAGCTACAGTGTCATTGACACTTTCATTTTTTGTTTTTAGTTATTGGAGAATCGCCTTCACTAACATCACATTATTTATTGAGTGTTGTAAGGTCATTGTGCAAGTCAGTCATAGAGAACAAATCCTTGTCCAAACTCCTCCCAAACCTCCAACTCAACTCCCATGTTGAAGTGCATGTCACACACCCTCCATACCCCAATAGAAACACAGGTTGCATCAAACAATTCAGGCAGTCGGTTGATGTTTTCTTAGCAGTTTGAGTTTCAGTGATCAGCATTGTATGTGTTATCAGAATAATTAATAAAAAGCAACAATAAGCCCCAAAAAGTTTCTTAGGCCCTCCTGCATGGTCCTTTTGGCCGTTCTCTTTCTATAACCAATGCAAACTTAAAAAAATATAAATTAAATGGTTTATGTCTGATATGTTACCCAAAGTTAATAAAATTGATAAAATTTGTCACTTGAGTGCCACAAGTCAAATTTAGACGAAATACACCACTGTCCCATGCTATTCTGTATGAGGCCTGTGGCAAACAAGCTCCATTTTACTGGTAAAATAGGGGAAGAGGGGGCTCAGTAGGTAGAGGTGCAGGCTGTAAGCCGTGAGGTCCCTGGGTTGAATCCCACGGGGCAACTGTGTTGTGTCCTTGGGCAAGACACATCACTCCCATTGCACACGTATGGGCATGGTGGTGTTGTGTACTAAGGCATACTACACGTTGATGGTGCACTTGCCTTCAACCAGTTCTAACCCTGCTTAAGTGGCGTTAGTATGTTGGGGTGCTGACAGTTGCTCGCCGTTTGTGCAGAAATATGTGACCTCAAAAACACCAATAAATAAATACAATAAATACTGGTAAAATAGGATCCAGTCACCAATGCGTGGGTTGAAAGTCCTCTAAAATGGGTAACATAAGTAGAAACGATTGGCTGGACTTGATTTTATATCCATGTTGCTGTCACGATTAGCCATTGTGCAGAAATATGTGACCTAAAACAACAATAAATAAATAAATAATCCCCAACTACTGACAAGAAATAAATATTGAACAAAAGAAACCCCCCCAAAAATAGAAAGAGAACAGTTGACTGCCAGAAGGGTTTTATGATAAATTTAAAATTCTTGATTTGAACTGGTTTGTTTTTGAAGTGCGAGAAATGGTTATCCAGAAAATTTTAGGTAACCTTTAGAGGAACTTAACACAGTGTTATCCAATTTGTGCATCCCTGAGCAGGGTTGGGGTATTCGTATTCAGAATTTGTATTCAGTCGTATTCGAATACAGTTTGTCAAGTATTCACAATTATTCAGTATTCACTGAATGTTATGAATACATGTATTTGTATTCGTATTCAAATACATTAAAATTTGAGCTGTATTCATGAATACATTTTGAATACTTTCTATATTTTGGAATTAAGGAACCATATACTGAATAAAAGGTTTTCACAGATCAAACCCATGGACTCCAGACAACAAATTCACACCTCATATCAATATTAAAGACTTAATAATCCCTGATATTATTTATATACCACCAAACACCTTTTCTGAAATTTATGCTTTGGAGGCGCGGTGGCTCAGTTGGTAGAGGTGCAGGCTGCAAGCCGAGAGGTCCTCGGTTCGAATCCCACCTGCGGCAACCGCGTTGTGTTCTTGGGCAAGACACTTCACCCCCATTGCCCACGTGGGGGCACGGTGACGCTGTGTACTAAGGCGTACTGCACGTCGATGGTGCACCTGTCTTCAACCAATGCTAACCCTGCTTGTGTGGAGTTAGTATGTTGGGGAGCTGACAGTTGCTCGCCATTGCTCGGTGGTTCTCTCCGGGTACTCCGGCTTCCTCCACCCGTAAAACTGTCGTGGTCATGATTAGCCATTGTGCAGAAATATGTGACCTTAAAAACACCAATAAATAAATAAATAAATTTATGCTTTGAAAGCAGACAATAGACTTAATTATCAATTAACTTGTCACAATACAACCTATTTATGTAACAATGGCCACATATCCCCATTTAAATTGTTGAAAACATGGACAATAAAAAAAACAGCCAAATAGGATCACAATGCAGTCCTGCCCCCGAACCAGGGAAGTTCGGGTGTTTCTTTGGGTGGTCCCCGAAAGGAGCTGTTGTTTTCTTCCAGGGGATAAATAACATCAAGTGCTATCCTGAAAACCGACACAACCTCAACTATCACGAACTGCCTGAGGCAGATTATACTTGCCAATGATGGCCCTCTACCCCATCTGACTACATGCATAAGTGGCAGACTCTAGTTGCCCGAAAATCACCATCAAAGTACCCCCGGGGAGAGGTAGCACCTTTGTGAGAGGACTCCCTCTCACTCTGGTCCTCACCCGAGGGTCTAATCAATGACAATCAAAAAGACAACCCAACAACCTCATCTGACCATCTCACCAGAGACTCCAGCCGAGTACCCGAACCTTTTTCACCTTCACCACGCCCAGACATGCACCTTCCAAATCTTCAACTGTTAAAGAGGGTCGAAAGGGGCTTGTGTCATGGTGTCCCTGCGTGCCTTCGGCACGCGAAACCATTCAAACACGGTTAGCAAACTTTCAGCCAACAGACCTCCTGGTTTAACCATGAAGTGCCTTAGCTAAAACTTTACTAGTCCTTCTTATGTAGTGTCATTGCAATTGACACTTAACGTTCAGGAGGAAACGCTAGTCTGTGATGTTTTAGAGGTAATCCACTCACATTTTGTGATGTGTTGTCCATGGAGAGTAGTCTAATTACTATGACGCCCATAGAGTGGATTTCCCGTCAGCTAATTACTTTAGTTTTCCAACAAAGCATGGTAAGCACAATTAAAGCTTCAGCTAAAGGACCATCAGTTTAAAAATGACTTTTAACCCAACAAACAAAAACACTTAAAGGCCTTGCTATAAATACTTCTAATTTCAAAAGTATTCAAGTATTCAAAAATGTATTCATATTCAAATACATTTGAAAATTTGTGTGTTTGTATTCGTATTCATGAAATTTCAAAGTATTCGTATTCGAATACATTTACAAAGTATTCGCCCCAAGCCTGTCCCTGAGATATTATTATACCTTCTTTTCAGACATGTTCTTCCGCTGGGTTTTTTGTAGTGCATTTTTGAATAATGTGTATGTGTAGTGTAATTTTGTTTTTTTTTCAGGAATGTTCTTCCAGTGGGTTTTATGCAGTGCAATATTTGCATGTGGAGTCGTCGTACAGCTTATACGGAATACCTCAAAATTTTATCCTCTTCCAATGGTAGGAGGAGCAGTGTGGGTGACGGGTGAGTAAAGGAACGAATTGATCTAATCCTCATTTAGCATTTAGCCAAAAGATATGTCATATGAAAATACTCCATGTGCATCCTGATTTTATGTACACTACATGTATATCTGTGAACCCTTTGAACCCTGATAGTATCTTCCACATCTGTTTAGTGTCCTCAATTTGAAGAGTATATATTCGTTATTTGTGGGACGACCAATCAATATTTTCAACGTGCAGCCCCAGGGCTGCACATTGAAAATATTAATTGGTCTGCATCACAAATTCTCTAAGCAGCTATCTACTTTGTTAGCTCACCTGGTCTAAAAGGCCATGTGAGCATTTCACATCACTTGACGTCGCCTTCCAGCATCTGTCCGTCATCCGGCATCCGTAAACTTTTTACGTTTTTATCTTCTTCTCTGTAACCGCTGAGCTGTTGTGAACCAAACTTGGCAGGAATGGTCTATGGGAGGTCCTCTACAAATGTTCCTCATTTTGTTAATGTCGGATGAAAAACACGGCCTCCAGAGGCATTTTTTGATTCTGGTTGGTGGATTTTAAAAAATCTTCTCCTCTGAAACTGCCAGGCCAATTGTTTTGATACTTGCATATATGATGACTGGGGCTTCCTCTACCAACGATCCTCATTTAATGTTGATCAGGTTGTAAACATAGCCGCAATTGCGGCTTATAGTTACAAGAGAAACCTTACGGGAAATCACATTTTCATCATCTCTGGAATTACTGAGCCGACATGAACAAAACTTGGTAGGAATGGTCTGTGGGAGGTCCTCTACAAACGATTCTCTTTTTGTTTCTGTGGGTTGAAAAACATGGCCACCAGAGGCATTCTTTGATTCTGGTTGGTGGGTTTTCAAAAATCTTCTCTGAAATTGCCAGGCCTATTGTTTTGATACTTTGCATATATGATGATTGGGGCCCCCTCTACCAACGATACTCATTTAATGTTGATCAGGTTGTAAACATGGCCGCAATTGCAGCTTATAGTTACTATAGAAACCCAGTGGGAAATCACATTTTCATCTTCTATGGAACTCCTGAGCCGAATGAACCAAACCTGGCAGGGATAGTCTATGGGAGGTCTTCTACAAATGCTTCTTATTTTTGTTACCATGCATCAAAAAACATGGCTGCCAGAGGCATTTTTTGATTCTGATTGGTGGATTTTGAAAAATCTTCTCCTCTGAAAGCACAGGGCCAAATGTTTTGAAACTTTACATGCTTGATGACTGAGACACCCTCTACCAGCTATCCTCATTTAATGTTAATCGGGTTGCAAACATGGCTGCAATTGTGGCTTATAGTTACTATTGAAACCCTATGGGAAATCACATTTTCATCTTCTTCTCTGGAACTACAGAGCTGACGTGAACAAAACTTGGCAGGAATGGTCTATGGGAGGTCCTCTACAAATGATTCTCTTTTTGTTTCCGTGGGTTGAAAAACATGGCCACCAGAGGCATTCTTTGATTCTGGTTGGTGGGTTTTCAAAAATCTTCTCTGAAACTGCCAAATGTTTTGATACTTCACATAACTGATGACAGAGACCCCCTCTATCAACTATCCTCATTATACCCCCGCTTCGAAGAAGTGGGGGCTATATAGGAATCGCCCTGTACGTCCGTACGTCCGTCCGTCTGTCCGTCCGTCCGTCCGTCCGTCCGTCCATACGTCTTTCCGGACATGAAATTCTTGTGTGCGCAACTCCTCCTACATTTATCAATCAATTTGGACAAAACTTTTCAGACATCATCACTACTAAGTGAACATGCGCATATTCCAAGATTTTTGATCTGCGACAATTTTAACCAGGTTTTCTCCCTTTGACTTAGATTTATTGTGTCTTTCCATCCAAACAAATTCTTGTGTGCGCAACTCCTCCTACATTAATGAACCGATTTTGATAAAACCTTTCAAACATCATCTCTACTAAGTGAACATGTGCATATTCCAAACTTTTTAATCTGCGACAATTTTAACCAGGTTATCTCTCTTGAACTTTGATTTAATATGGGTTTCTATATGAAATTCTTGTGTGCGCAACTCCTCCTACATTTATCAATCAATTTGGACAAAACTTTTCAGACATCATCACTACTAAGTGAACAAGCGCATATTCCAAGATTTTTGATCTGCGACAATTTTAACCAGGTTATCTCCCTTAGACTTAGATTTATTATGTCTTTCCGTTCGAACAAATTCTTGTGTGCGCAACTCCTCCTACATTAATGAACCGATTTTGATGAAACCTTTCAAACATCATCTCTACTAAGTGAACATGTGCATATTCCAAACTTTTTGATCTGCGACAATTTTAACCAGGTTATCTCTCTTGAACTTTGATTTAATATGGGTTTCTACATGAAATTCTTGTGTGCGCAACTCCTCCTACATTTATCGATCAATTTGGATGAAAGTTTACAGACATTATCACTACTAAGTGAACATGCGCATATTCCAAAATGTTTGAGCTGTGGCAATTTTAACTAGGTTATCTCCCTTTAACTTAGATTTATTATGGGTTTCTACATGAAATTCTTGTGCGTGCAACTCCTCCTACATTTATCAATCAATTTGGACAAAACTTTTCAGACATCATCACTACTAAGTGAACATGCGCATATTCCAAGATTTTTGATCTGCGACAATTTTAACCAGGTTATCTCCCTTTGACTTAGATTTATTATGTCTTTCCGTCCGAACAAATTCTTGTGTGCGCAACTCCTCCTACATTAATGAACCGATTTTGATGAAACCTTTCAAACATCATCTCTACTAAGTGAACATGTGCATATTCCAAACTTTTTGATCTGCGACAATTTTAACCAGGTTATCTCTCTTGAACTTTGATTTACTATGGATTTCTGCATGAAATTCTTGTGTGCGCAACTCCTCCTACATTTATCAATCAATTTGGACGAATATTTACAGACATCATCACTACTAAGTAAACATGCGCATATTCCAAAATTTTTGAGCTGTGGCAATTTTAACTAGGTTATATCCCTTTAACTTAGATTTATTATGGGTTTCTACATGAAATTCTTGTGCGTGCAACTCCTCCTACATTTATCAATCAATTTTGACGAAACCTTTCAAACATTATCACAACTAAGTGAACATACGCATATTCCCAAATTTTTGATCTGCGACAATTTTAACCAGGTTATCTCCCTTTAACTTGGATTTATTATGGGTTTTCAAATGGGATTCTTGTGTGTGCAACTCCTCCTACATTAATGAACCGATTTTGAATACATGTTGCACATTGTAAATGTGTTTTTCCAAATGTAAACCATATATGTGTGGGCTCTTTAAGTATTCAGTGCTGTTCTGTGGAAGGCCACATGCAAATACAAATTTCAACAACAAAAAATGATGTTTATGTATACATTTCCTTATGACCTTTGCCTACATGATCAGAAGTGCATTCCTCTAAAAACCCAAAGCGGGGGTATTAATCACCTTCAGTGATAGTTCTAGTTTAATGTTGATCGGGTTGTAAATTGTGGCTTATAGTTACTATAGAAACCCTATGGGAAATCACATTTTCATCTTCTTCTCTGGAACTACTGACCAGACGTGAACCAAACCTGGCAGGGATAGTCTATGGGAGGTCTTCTACAAATGCTCCTTATTTTTGTTACTGTGCATTGAAAAATATGGCTGCCAGAAGCATTTTTTGATTCTGATTGATGGGTTTGGAAAAATCTTCTCCTCTGAAACCACAGTGCCAAATCTTTTGAAACTTTGCATGGTTGCTGACTGAGACACCTGCTACCAATGATCCTCATTTAATGTTGATCGGGTTGCAAACATGGCTGCAATTGTGGCTTGTAGTTACTATAGAAACCCTATGGGAAATCACATTTTCATCATCTTCTCTGGAACTATTGAGCTGATGTGAACCTGGCAAGGATAGTCTATGGCAGGTCTTCTACAAACGCTCCTCATTTTGAATCCGTGCATCAAAAAACATGGCTGCCAGAAGCATTTTATGATTTTGATTGGTGGATTTTGAAAAAATCTTCAGCTCTAAAATCACAGGGCCAAATGTTTTGAAACTTTGCATGGTTGATGACTGGGACACCCTCTACCAACGATCCTCATTTAATGTTGATAGTGTTGCAAACATAGCCGCAATTGCAGCTTATAGTTACTATAGAAACCCTATGGGAAGTCACATTTTCTTATTCTTCTTTGGAACTACTGAGCAGACGTGAACCAAACTTTGCAGGAATGGTCAATAGCAGGCCCTCTACAAACGATCC
Organism: Pictodentalium vernedei; assembly: GCA_031216915.1. NCBI lineage: Eukaryota > Metazoa > Mollusca > Scaphopoda > Dentaliida > Dentaliidae > Pictodentalium > Pictodentalium vernedei. Next base: position 726,560,785 of record CM062297.1, on the reverse strand, counting down.
TGTTTTTGTTCCCATTGGTTGGAAAATATGGCCACTAGAGACATTCTCTTATTCTGATTGATGGAGTTTGCAAACATCTTCCTCCCTGAAACTACGAAGTCAAATGTTTTGTAACTTCACATGATTGAGGACTGGGACCCCCTTTTACCAATGATCCTCATGCAATGCAATGTTGATGTAATGTTGCAAACATGGCCACAATTGCAGCTCATAGTTACCATGGAAAGCCTATGGGAAATCACATTTTTAGCTCACCAACTTTAGTTGTGTGAGCTTATGTCATGGCTCGATCGGTGGGCGTCTGCATCGGCATTGGCGTGAGCGTCTGCGTAGTGTCCAATAATGTTAAAGCTTCTGTTTAGGTCCCTCACTCGCCCTATTTCCATATCATGGCTTTTATATTGCTGCTACATGATGATTATTATCATTTTACCATGATTTAACCCCTCGTGCCCTACATTTTAGACATTTTTCTTGACATTTTTAGTTGCGTTTAGTTTTTTGTTTAGCTCAGAATTTCATGTTTAACTAAGTGTTTAGGTCAGCAGCTGTGCTCCTTCTCTTCCCATGGCACTTATATTCATCATACATGTTCCTCAGTATCGTTGTTCTTTGATTAACCCCTCATACACAGCATTTTAAACATTTTTCTTGACATTTTTAGTTACGTTTAGTTTTCTGTTTAGCTCAGAATTTCATGTTTAACTAAGTGTTTAGGTCAGCTGCTGTGCTCCTTCTCTTCCCATGGCACTTATATTCATCATACATGTTCCTCCATATCATTGTTCCATGATGAACCTCTCATACCCTGCATTTTTAACATTTTTCTTGACATTTTTAGTTGCGTTTAGTTTTCTGTTTAGCTCGGAATTTCATTTTTAACTTAGTGTTTAGGTCAGCTGCTGTGCTCCTTCTCATCCCATGGCACTTACATTCATCATACATGTTCCTCAGTATCATTGTTCCATGATTAACCCCTCATACCCTGCATTTTTAACATTTTTCTTGACATTTTTAGTTGCGGTTAGTTTTCTGTTTAGCTCAGAATTTCATGTTTAACTTAGTGTTTAGGTCAGCTACTGTGCTCCTTCTCTTCCCATAGCACTTATATTCATCATACATGTTCCTCAGTATCATTGTTCCATGATTAACCCATACCCTGCATTTTAAACATTTTTCTTCACATTTTTAGTTGTGTTGAGTTTTCTGTTTAGCTCGGAATTTCGTGTTTAACTTGTGTTTAGGTCAGCTGCTGTGCTCCTTCTCTTCCCATGGCACTTATATTCATCATACATGTTCCTCAGTATCAGTGTTCCATGATTAACCCCTCATACCCTGCATTTTTAACATTTTTCTTGACATTTTTAGTTGCGTTTAGTTTTCCGTTTAGCTCAGAATTTCATGTTTAACTTAGTGTTTAGGTCAGCTGATGTGCTGTGCTCCTTCTCTTCCCATGGCACTTATATTCATCATACATGTTCTTCAGTATCAGTGTTCCATGATTAACCCCTCATACCCTGCATTTTAAACATTTTTCTTGACATTTTTATTTGCGTTTAGTTTTCTGTTTAGCTCAGAATTTCATGTTTAACTTAGTGTTTATGTCAGTTTCTGTGTTTTACTTTTAAGAGGTTGTGTTTAGGTAAGCTTTATCGCATGTGATGAGCCTGTTTGATGCAGTTCTTGTGTTTGCCAAAGTTACTATCAAAGAGGAATGTTGGTGAGCTATAGGGCGTTGGCGTCCTTCTTGTTATATGTAGTTCCAGGTAGGCGATTACAGGCTCTTTAGAGCCTCTAGTTTATTCAGGTCGTATCAAGATCCTGGGTCGGAAGGAAAAGCAGCCACCTGGGTTCAAGGGGTTAAGCTGGTGTAAACCCACTGTGCAGTATGTGAATGGTGGATTACTTCTATAGCATCTATAAGATAGTTCCAACTTCAGCGGTAGCTGCCATATCTTGTGACTCCTTTTGTGATCACAATTTTGTAAATTTATCATCAAAGTATGTAGAATTGACCAAAGTCTGTCAATTAAATATTCCTGTCAAATGGTAGAGTGCTACAAGCCACTATCAAGGCTTTCATAAAAATGAGGGTACCTCAGCAAAAGCCAACATTTTCCTTAGGCCTAAAAAAGTTAAAAATCTGTTTGTCAGGCCCTCCCTCATGGTCATTTTTATCTGTCGCATACGCTCTTTTTATAACTAATGCAAACTTAAAAAAATTAAAATTAAATGGTTTTGTCTGATATTTCATCTAAGTTAATAAAATTGATAAATTTATCCCTTGAGTGCAACAAGGCTTTGCAATGCTTTAGTACTGAAAAGCCTTCTTGCACCCAAGGAACAAAATACATAACCACCCATGATGTAGATTATGAGGCCTAAAACATAAAACAAACCAAGAACATGAACTTTTCATGGCAAATAAATAATTACAAAAATTTAAAATAAAATAAAAAAAACACCCACCCGCATGCAGTTTTACATAACATGGCCTGAGAAATAGAAGATCTACTTTAAGAGGCCTTACTTATATTTCATATTCAGTCAAACGAAAATAATATTTGTTTGTATCAATGTTTTTTTATATTTTTTTGAGAGTCCCTGCAGGTGCTCTCTAATAATTTGTAACAAAACAAATTTTGAATAACAAATTCAGACCACCAAAAATAATCTATCCCCCAACAGTTATTGAATATTTTTACTGACAAGTTGATATTTAATTTTCTCGTACAATAAGTATGTATTTAACCTCACGGTGTTTCCTTCAGGGGAAAGTAAAAGGCTGTGATGGGGGTGACTAAGGGTCATTGCTAGCATGGGCCGACTATGGTTGGCCTGTGTTAGGAATGTTTTGAATTTCATGGTCTAAAAGCCCCCAATTCCTTGCATCTGAGTGGATATTTAGAGGTTTTTCATGGAGATACTTCTGTAAGATTTTACACTTTGAAAGTTGGTAATTGTGGGAGAATAAGGACTGAAAAAAAGATCAGCGTGGTGAAAAATAATTCATGCAGATTACAGTACTAACCATCCTAAGTGATGCATTGGTCCATGGATGACCCAGTTCAATGATAGCATGCACGGGGGGTGGTGGAAAAATATGCCCTAAAGGATGTAACATCATGGTGAGATTTTGTCATATTGATCCATCCTAGCATAGGACTCTGATTCCCATCCTTGTTGCCACAGTTGATCATGGTTTTTATCATTAGACTAAGTAATAATTAAAATTTTTCACCCCTTACTTGCTAATATTGTTATCAGATTTCATGCCGGAAGAACTTGTAATAGACTTTGCTTTTTTTCCACCACACACTTTAATGCTCTTTGCCCAATCCTTTTCAGTCTCGTGAGTTGATGCTTTTAAATTTTCAAAAAGGGCCTAAAAGTCTTGTTGTCCTCAAGATGTTTATAGAGTTCTTTCGTTGAAGCTGTTTCCAGACATTTAATGACACGAAAATGGCCAGAAAAACAAAATCCTCATCTTGCAACAACAGTATACAAGCACATGCTTTGTTATGATTTGTTTGTTACTATTTATCAGGTGATTCAGTTCACCTGACTGCAAGTCAGAGAGCTATTGCCATCACTTGGTGTCCATTGTCTGTCGCTGTCCATTAACTTTTGAAACTTGTCTTCTTCAAAACCACTGGGCCAAATTCAAACAAATATTGCACAGACCATCTTTGGAATAAAACCTTTCTATTTTGTTCAAATCAAACAGCTGCCATATTCAGGCTGTGGTTAATGCTCAAAAAACCTAAAATCTTTAAAAATCTTCTTCTCAGTAACCACCAGAGGGAATGCATTGATATTTGGTATGGAACATCCTTTGGTGTTGAAGATTAAGGTTTGTCCGAGACAAGTTTCTTGGTCAATATTTGGGCTCTCTTTGGAAGCATACCATTTTGGGCTGGACCCAAAATTTGTACTTCAAGTACAAATGGGCTGATTTGAACCTAATTTGGCATGTTGTATAATTGGGTCATAAATATTTGATTGATCCCTGAAAAAAAAATTTCATAGCCCTGCGGGAACTCAAGAAACTAAAAATAGAAAAAATTCAAATATCCATATTCCTGAAACTAGACAGAATAGAGAACTGTTATTTGGTATGAAGCATCCTTAGGACCAGTAGACTGGAGTGGTGAAAAAATTGCCATCAGTTTTGTCATCATAGTGTCCTGGGGGGGGGGGGGGGGGGGGGGGCATCGAAAGAATGCTGAGTCAGCAAATTTGCAGAAATTAAAAAAAATGTTCTCCAGAATCACTGATCAGAATCTTTTGATATTTGGTATACAGGATCCATTGGGAGAGGGGTGGGGGTTGTGAGATACCAGTGTGTTCTAATTAAGCCTCTTGTTTCATATTTGGGCTCAATACAGGCACCCGAATCTTAACTTAGGGCCATATGGGGAACAAGCTTTAAAAATCTTCTTCTTCAGAACCACTAGTCAGGATCTTTTAATATTTGGCATACCTCATTGTTACGAGGGTCAGATTCAATTTTGTTCAAATCAAGTCCCTCAATTAATATTTGGACTTCCTTTGGGGGCCCAAATTTTAACTTAAATACAATATGGGGAATAATCTTTATAAATCTTCTTCAAATCCACCAGTCAGATTGTTTTGATATTTGGTATACAACATCTGGGGGAAGGGGGAGAGGGGGTGAGGAAGTGCAGATTCAAGTCTTTTTCAAATTGCTCCATGGAAGCTCGAATTTCAACTTTGTGCAAAATGAGGAATATTCTTTAAAAATCTTCTTCAGATTCACCAGTCTGACTCTCTGGATATATGTTTTGCAGCATCCATATAGGAGCACCATTCAGTTTTGATCAAGTCCCTGTATTCATATTTGGACTCTATGGAATCCTGAATTTTAACTTAGTGCAGCTTAGTGCAATATGAGGAAAATTCTTTTTCAGACGCATACAGTAGAATGTTTTCATATTTGGTATTTAACATTCTTAGTGGGGGCAGATACATGTTTGTTCAAATTAAATCCCTGAATTCATATTTTGGCAGCTTACAAGAATCCACTAGTCAAAGTCTTTTGGTAGATGGTATACAGTACCCTTTAGAAGAATTAGATTTAAGTTTTTTAAACCAAGTACCCGGGTTCATATTTGAACTCCCTATGTAGCCCTAATTTTAACCTATGCAATATGAGAAATATTCTTCAGATCGACTTGGCAGAATCTTTTCATACTTAGAAAAACAAATTTTCATTCAAACAACTGTTTTGTTTTCATTAATAATTCCTTCTGTTTAATTTGTAAGAACACACAATCCAAAATCCCTTATTATCTCCCCAAAATGTTTAAGTCTTGCACTGAATATTTCACCCAATTTCTACACCAAATTCTACCCCCCCCCCCACCCCCGCGAGGTCTTTTCAGAGGGGAGCTCTATTTTGTCATTTATCAGCATATTTTTATGCCTCACATAAGGTGGAGCGGGTTGTGAAAGACAGACATTCTTTTTCAGAGTGTTTTGGTGATAGATAGGGTTGGGCGGTATTGGGAAAAATAAATACTGCGGTAATCGCAAAATATTACTGCGGTATACCAAAATACCGATTAAAATCAAAGGGGGTCTTCTCCATAACAAAAAACGCAACTTCAACGTGTCGAAACTGTAATATTTGAGCCTGAAGCTTTGCACAAGATGGCCGTCAAAAATTAAAACTTTTTCAAATATTTACTCACAAATGATTTTAGTTAAGCACAAAGTTCAGTTGGGTCAACTTGGGGTATATAACAAGGCTCATTTGATGTTTATCGAAGGAAATTCAAAATAAAATCAAACCCAGAGATAATAATTCTTCGAATCAGAATCGTCCAGTGACATGAGATTGAGAAGTGAAGTGTGCAACAAGTAACAACAGAAGGGCATGCGATTGCCATAGTTCATCACAATAATTTTCATGTTTTATTAAACTTAATAACCGTATTACACATCACCATTCAAATAAAAAGGTCGTATGGTGCGAATGCTGCTTGGTAGAAAATGTAAGTGAGTTGGGCTTTTTTATTTATTTGAAACAATGACAAGACTTTCGTCCTTTTTGTGTTGAATAATCCTACAAGCACATTTCTGAAGTCACGAGGCAGTAATGACGTAATGCGTGTCCTAGCAGCCAATCACTGTGAGTTTTGTTTGGAATCCCCTGATATTTCCCCCAAAGAAAATGTCCTATTTTTATTTAACTTCAGCAGACGGCAGTGCCATTGGCCGAAAGTGTCCACGTGACTAACTACGCATGCTTAGTGCATGCCTTCCACCTCAACTTGTTTCAAATTCGAGGTAAACAGAATTGCTTCAGTTCCAGCAGTCAGCTATTCATTAAATGCCTCCACAGAATATAAATGACCTGGCAGAAATCTGCAAACACACATATCTTGAACTTTACTATGATTCACACAGCAAGAAAGTAAATAGAATACAATAATTACCCAAATTTAAGCCAAGTGTATCGAGCCTGATTGACGTGAAACTATTCACAGCCAACAGCGATGGGCAATTTGAGAATTGCATATCACGGTAAAACCGAGTTTTCGGTATACTGATTAAACAATTATTTCCAGGTATCGGTAACGGTATTGAAAATATTACCGAATATAATCGGTATACCGAAATACTGCCCAACCCTAGTGATAGACATTGCAGTATGGATGTATGTAGAAGGTGATACTGCCTTTCTGCCTTCATCTTTCTGATCCTTCAACACTAACGCCCTTAATTCTCTCGTGCTCTTCCTACCTTTAACCCACTTTAATTTTCTTCTAGACATCTTGTTCCAGGTGAGCATTTTAGGGTCACTTGAGCCTCTGATTTGCAATGAGCATTCTGACACAAGCTTAAAAAAATACCCCATTTCCCAACCCTGAATGTTGTGCACATTGTATGTAAATTGTAAGGTATACAACATTTTAGACACATAACATTCAGCCACTAGTCCATAACAAGGAAGCATTTCAACTTCAGATGGATTTGTAAATATAGGTTATTACAGGTTATAGCAAAAATGGCACTGTGCGAAAATGGCACCTGACGAAAACGTCACAATGTGAGCGAAAATGGCACCAGTGGTGGCAAAAATGGCACCAACTGCACTGGCAAAAACGGCACCATGGGTTGGCAAAAATGGCACCATTTCGGATGGCGAAAACGGCACCATTATTTAATTCATTTTATTCTGCCATTTCCTGTGCTTTGTTATATAAAAGTGAGTATTTAACCTTGCGGGGTGCTTTTTAGGTTCTTTAATTAGCCAGGGATTTCCTGCCGAAGAAAATTAAGGACACCCATAGGGTGTTGGACACCAGTTCACTTCTCAACTGGGATGTCCATGTTGAGAGTGGCTGCACCCAGATCACTGTCAAGTATCGGACGAAACCCCCTCTGGGATTTGTAGCACCTTTCGCGGACCCGTTCGCACTGGTTCACATCGGAAGAAGGGAAAGAAAGCACCAACCACCACCACCACTGAAACCAAAAGAGCCAATGGAACAGAAACAGAAAAAGAAATCTTCGTCTACCAAATGCCCAGATGCCGACCTCCTCAAGAAAACTCACCACCCACATGAAGGCCCTGGGTATGACAACAAAGTCAAACACGCTTTCAATAGCTTCATCATTAAACACCCCGAGGTCAACCGAGAACCTAAATTCAACTATTCAAATTATAACCGCTAAGGACATTTCATAACCGTTATGGACTCTAATCACCCTTCACTCCATCCCCAGAGATGGTCATCCACCTCTGGATAGGCGAGCATTAGTCCTGAGTCCCTTGTCTTGCCATTTTGTAATCTGTACTGCTGGTGGAGAAGTCAGAGCCAGGGGGGGGGGGGGGGGGGGAGGAGGGGAGTCCAAACATTGCTGTGTTTGCAAAAGGACGCACCAACTAATTTCATTGATAATTCTGCTTAATCCAGCTGCCCCAGAGGATAAAGTTACACTTCCACTTATGTTGGCTTGTTGTCGATAGAGTATATTTTGTTAATATAACCTATATAAGTAATGAAATTTTGTTTATTTTGAAAATTCTCACCTCTCATATTCCTTAAATTCAATTTAAATATACACAAATTATACATCAAAATGAAAGTTAGGATGTGTAAAACACGAAACACATGTGTAATCGACTCATAAAGTCGACTGTAGGCACCACTGGTTCCTGGAAGTCTGCTACCGTATTCACACCAGAACTGATAATAAAATAATATTTCATCAGAACAACTTGTGGCCAAATGTGCTTCATATATCCAAGAACAAAGCTAGGCATTCAAAACACTTTCGAATACAGTGGTAGGACTGCATTTGGGAAAAGGACAACACTGTCTGCATTTTTTATTGAAGATGGTTTCCATGCTCGACAGACATGCGCAAATCACTTGATACCACAAATTTCCATCGAAAAACAAAATCGTAATTCTAAGAAATTTCAACAGGTATCATGATACCTTGCGTTGAATGTGGCAACTCTGCAATCTCTATCTTGTAACAGTATACTGTATGAAGGCGATCTTTTTCATTATTTGATTTTACACGGCATTTTTACATGCTTTTTCCGTCCGATGACGTCGTCCGGAAATCGAAAGTATATTCATTCGTAAACAAAAGCAAAGGCTTTGGAATTTACCCTCATTCAGCTCTGTCGCCGTGTTTTGAAGAATTTTGATCCCCTAGCTTTGTTCTTGGACATGTAAAGCACATTTGGCCACGAATTGTTTTCGTGAAATATTATTAAATTATCAGTTCTGGTACGAATACGGCAGCAGACTTTCAGGAACCAGTGGTGCCTACAGTCGACTCTATGAGTTGATTACACATGTGTTTCGTGTTCTATACATCTCAGTCTTGATTTTGATGTATATTTTGTGTATATTTACTTTGAATTGAAGGAATATCAGAGGTGAGAATTTTCAAAATAAACAAAATTTCATTACTTATATAGGCCCTTAATAAGGTCATTGATAACTAATTTAATCCAGCTGGTCGATAGGGATAAGTTACAAGACAAAGACAGCCACTCATCCAAACACATGCATTTCTTTTCCGTTTTTTTTTCTGGCTCTCTTTTCCCCAATAAGTGTTACGGAATTATTATAACCGCTATGGATACTTAGTAACCGTTATGGATTCTGATAATCCTTCACTCCTTCCCAGAAATGGTCACCCACCTTCGGGGAGGCGAGTGTTGGTCCTGCATCCCTCTTCTTGCCCTTTTTTTATAAACGCTACTAGAGCGCATTCAGGCCCCTGCCAAATAGGTTAATATGCAGGCCTGCCCCCGAAGTTCGAGGCTTTCTTTGGGTAGACTCCGAAAAGGGCCTGTTGGTTTTGTACATGTCTCGGTTGACTCCTGTGAAAGAAGCCTTCCCGCAGAAGCCAGCTCAATCTTTCCAAAAGTTGACAGAGGCAGACTATACTTGCCAATGAAGGCCTTGGGAAATGATATTTAACAAGTGGCAGATTATACTTGCCTGATAAAGACACCACATCAGCTTTGGGGAGAGCTAGCACCTTTGTCGAGAGGCCCCCCTCTCACACTAGTCCTCACCTGAGGGAGGTTAACACCTCAATCAGATCATCAATAAGACCAACAAAACCTCCTTCCTTGGCCTTTCCTCCTCTTCTGCTTCCTGTCATGGTCGGCATCTATGAAAAAGCTTCAACTAATTATTTCAAATCGTCAAAGAGTCGAAAGGGGCTTGCCTCAAACCGCCCCAGAGTGCCTTCGGCGTGTGAAACCATTTGATCTCACATTGCATATTCATGTCGGAAGAGAGAAATTTCTCCAATTTCATGGGGCAGACAATTTGAGACAAACTGAATGCCAAAGCTCTTACACAACAAATTATGAGATAAATGAAATCACTTGGATTAGGAAGCATTAATTTTGTTGCACAGTGTTATGACGGCGCAAGTGTTGTATGAGAATACCTCTTTGGTGTTCAAACCCATTTGAGGGAGCAGTTTCACAGTGCTTTCTTTGTTCATTGCTATTTACATCGATTAAACCTGGTTCTCGTTGATGTGTACAGAAGTGTTAAATCAGCACGTGAATTTTATGCCCCAGCTGAAAGTTTATATGTGTTTACAGGCCTGGACTTTTAAAAAATTGAGGTAATTTATTAATAAGGGAATTGACGGTTTAAGGAGAGCTATTACAGGTCTTAAGGAGAGAAATTATGGCTCTCCTTAAATTGATTTTGCAGGAGCCATGGAGGGCGGGAGATATAGCTCCCCCTCAAATGACCAGGCCTGTGTTTATGCCCCGTTCACGTGTGCATAAATTATTTGTGGAAATTCAGAAGAGAGATAACGTGCATGTTAAAGAACTCCTTCATTTTAGTGACACGCGCTGGTTATGGCGCTACCATTCGCAAACTGCCCATACACACAGTTAATACTAATTTGAATGATTTCAAACAAAAATGTCTGGTACCGGTGTGCCACGATATCTTCCCCTCCCCAGATGAACAGTAAATAGGTTATCTCAAAATTCAAGATTTTATTCTCTAGATGCACTTGTGGAAAGGAATTTCTGATTTTTCATTTTTTTCTAGAGATATGGCTCATTTTTCTGTTAAATATTATAATTGTTTTTCTGCCTGCTTACTTCCTCCTGACCTGTTGGGTGTGATTATTCTGAAACATGGTGTGACGTATAAGTTTGAAGCATATCAGGCTGAAATTTGGCACCTAATGGTAATTTTTAACAGGAGTAACATTGTGAAGCTAAATTTTATACCCAACATCATGTTAACCCTTCAACTAAAACAACACTTGGATGCACTCCTACATTTTCTCAGATATCAAGTTAAAATTTTGCACCTTTGGATAATTTTTTATCAGGAATAACATCAGTAGCGAAATTTTACATGTGGCATTGCGTTGATCCTTCAATCATTAACCCAACAACCAGAGCATCACTGGATTCTCTCCTGCATGTACGTTGTCAGAGATATTGAGCTAAAAGTTGGCACCTATTTCATCATACGTAGAAATTAAGTTATCAATTGAAAACAATTGTATTCTGTCATATATGGAAAATAAGCTATACAGAATTATGGCATCAATTCACAAATGCTCATTGGATGCATGTTATAGGCATAACAGTTGGTGGGGGACATAAAAGTCATTAGATTATCTTGTTTATTTATTTATTTGAGTTTAATGACACTTTCAATAACCTGGGTGATATGTGTATATGTCGGACAGCTTTTTCGTGGGGCGAATCTGGAGAACCTGGAGAAAACTGCCAAGTATTGGCCATTAACTGTGACTCCAATTTATATATTACTTACTAATTTACTAACCCCATGCAAGTAAGTAGGTTTAACACCAGTTGAAAGCATGTGCACCATCGACATGCAGCCTGCCTTAGCACACTGAAGCTAATATGCTCCTACTTGGGCAATCTCTCACTTGAGCAATTGGGATTAACCCTTTCAACACTTGCACCCTGGAAGGTATCATTTCAGTATCAATACTGTCAATTACGAAATGGGCAAAACCATCCTGGTTTGTTCGAAGTCTCAGTAATAATTTAATCCAACAGCTCGACATCGAGCTGTTGGATTAAATTATTACTGAGCCGTGCTTCAGATGTTTTGCTCTTTATATCGTCTGCTCGTCCCACTACCAATTTTTTTTTTACACTAAAATTTATGCACACTGTGTTGAAAGGGTTAAGTATTTTGCACAAGATCACAGTGCAGATGATGCAGATCAGAATCTAACCTACACCTTATCTGTGTGTCTATTGCGGTTTAACAACACTTTCAACAACCAGGGTCACATCATGTTGGACAGCTTTATGAGTGGTGAAAGCTGGAGTACCCAGAGAGAACCACCGAGTCAAGGAAGGTGAGTAACTGTTAGACTCTCCAATTTATTAACTGCACAAATAGAGTTAGCATTGGTTGAAAGCAAGTGCACCATCAACATGCAGTATGCCTTAGAACCCAGCCACATGTCCCTTGAGCAATTAGGATTAAGTATCTTACCCACGGACACAATGCATTTACTGCCAGTCAGGATCAAACTGTCCACCTTTTGGTTTGAAGTCCAATGATCTAACCACAGAGCCACCTCCTTGCACCCAATCAACTTTTGATGTGAAGTCAAATAGTCTAATCAATGAGCAACAGTACGGCCTCCGTGGACCTGTGCCTGACATAAGGAAAAATGGAATAGCGGGACAAAATGTTTATCATGCCAGCTGATGCTATGTGTAGGCCGATGCGTGCTGCACTGAGCTGGGGTAGGCTGTCCCCTCCCGAGGGTGAAAAAATTTTTAAACATACTTTGTAAATGGTGTTCTGTTGTGCATTCTCAGACATTCAACAACCAGTTTTTCCCATTTCATAAAAACAAATGAAAACAAAGTCATCATTAGGCTATGCAGATACATGTGTGTATGGTGATTAGTGTAGGCCTAATTGTAATAGTGAATTCAGAGAAACCACATTGTTTTCTACGAGAATATTTCGTCATGAAACTAGAAGTTGATGCTATAATTTATTTTCCAAAGTTGATGCTATAAATAATTTACAGCATCAACTTCAGGATTCATGACAAAATACACTTCTCATAACAGTAACAACATTACACGCATTTTGACAACCTCAGTCAATCCAGAGTTTTGAGCATGTGTGTTTCCAACTGTTTTTGATTCTCATTTACTAAAATCGAATGCACCCAATTTCAGCATGTTTGACAAGAAAACCACATGAAGCTAAACACATGAAACTGTATCATTGAAAACAATAACAAAATCACTTTTTATCACCGAAACTGATGAGAGGAAAATATCTTTGCTAAAATGCGAGTTGTTTTCTTCCAGTTTGACTGTGCTGTGTGCAGAACCAAGGCAGGGAAAGGTAATGAGGCCGTTTGCCTGGCGACCGATGATCGTTGGAAAATTTTGAATTCCGGAATCCTAAAACCCCCATTTCCTTGCATCTGAGAGGATATTTTGCATCTTCTCACAGAGATATATCTGTCCGATTTTACACATTCACAGCCAGAAATGTCTGATGAATAAGACGTAAATAAGAGAAAATGGTTGTCAACTGAAAAATAATTCAGAGGATACGTGACTTTCTATTCCCCCAGGGCATTTTGACCCAATAAAACTGTCAAGCCTTGGCATTTTCATTGGGACTAAACGTCCAGGGCGAATAGAAAGTGTGGGTAGGAAGGGAAGATTCGCCCATAATTTAAAAATTCAATTTTAAATTAGGGGCGAAACAACACTTGAGATATTTTAGCACACACAAGCACCGCACAAAAATCTCATGGCAGTGCATGGTACAAATTTTGACATTTGCGCCACTGTGAAAACAAAAACAAATACTAAAGTAGACTTGGGTTCGCTAGATCTCTACTTTAGAAAAACATTGCGTGTAAAATAGCTTGGATCTTACCAATTTTTCCCGACAAACACACCAAATTTAAATCTGTGCAGATTTCTGAACTCCTGAAAAAAGACAGAGGCTGGTCTTCTTGACTTCTGTGTTCTCAGATTCCAATTGGTTAATCCCGGTCACATGAGGCCTCAGAGTGGTGGAATTCCTCTTCACAGCTGAAACAGGTTCCGGAGAGTTCTGGAAGTATTTCCTGGTTCACAGACTGTCTCTGATAACGTCATGCGAGTGGAATTATATATCAATTCTACAACAATACTCGATATTGCTATTGTTCGATGTCTTTGATGTTGAAAAACCGCTTTGAAATCAATTACTCTCTAGGTGCTGCGACAGAACGATGAAACAGACATGCGTTTTGTTTTCAGTGAAATATGTGTGCGGAAATCGGCAAAAAAAGTTTAGAAATGGCAAGTCTACAAGCTAGGAACTAAATGTATTCTCGGAGGACGGGCAGATCAATGCAAATTTCAAAGATTCTGTTATGTCGAGAAGGTGACCTGGCAGGGGAATGCGGCTGTTTGACGGACGCTGTGCCGGTATAGCAAAACCCTGCAAGGTGACTGTGTATGAATACAACTTGGCTAAAATTGGTTTGATTTAGTGAGGATTTTTATTTTTGTTCGACTGCAAATTTGACTGATGTCCGACCATTGTGGGTGGGCAATACTTTAACAGACACTATAATATTAGATTCTAAACACTAATTATAGGAATAATCATAATTAATGAAGCACAGGGTGTAACCTGGTGCTTCATTAATTAAAATTTTGCTGATGATGATTTTTATGTGTACCCATACTATGTATGGTAAACATAATGCCAGCATCCAGGGTGGCCATCCGTCATTCGTCCATCCATCTGTCTGTCTGTCTGTCCGTCAAGTCGGCATCCATATCCATTTCATTGGCATTCGATAACTTGAAAAATATTGCTTGGATTGTCAAGTTACTTTATATTTGTGTTCAGGTTTCTGATGTGCCGTGCTGTATAGTTTTTGGTGTAAATCTGATATTTTGATCTTGAGATATTAACCCTTTATCCTTCAAAGTGAAAATTCCTCCAATCCCTTTGGCATTCGATAACTTGAAAAATATTGCTTGGATTGTCAAGTTACTTTATATTTGTGTTCAGGTAACTGATGTGCCGAGCGGTATAGTTTTTGGTGTAAATCTGTTATTTTGATCCTGAGATATTTACCCTTTAACCTTCAAATTGAAAATTCCTCCAGTGCCTTTGGCATTCGATAACTTGAAAAATTTTGCTTGGATTGTCAACTTACTTTATATTTGTGTTCAGGTTACTGATGTGCCGAGCTGTATAGTTTTTGGTGTAAATCTGTTATTTTGATTTTGAGATATTAAACCTTTATCCTTCAAATTGAAAATTCCTCCAATCCCTTTGGCATGAGATAACTCAAAAAATATCAATCTGATTGTCATGCTACTTCATATATGTATTCGGGTTACTGATGTGCCGATCTGTATAGTTTTTGGTGTAAATCTGATAATTTGATCCTGTGATATTAACCCTTTATCCTTCAAACTGAGAACTCCTCCAATCCATTTCTTCGGCATGCGATAAGTCAATAAATATTAATCCAATTATCAGGTTACTTTATATATGTATTCAGGTTACCGATGTGCTGTGCTGTAAAGTTTTTTATGTAAATCTAATAATTATACCCCCACTTTCGAAGAAAATGGAGGTATACTGGATTACATGAGTCCATCTGTCCGTCCATCCATCCGTCTGTCTGTGAGTCCGTGTGTGAGTCCATCCGAGAATATTCATAACTTGAGTAAATTATTATTTTTATTTTTTATAATATTTGTTGGTCATAGGTATGCCCATACTAGTTATTTTTTTTTTATTACTTGTTCACTTAGAAATTGTGTCCGTCCGAGTCAAATTTGGTCTGTTCAGCCTGTATCTCTTGTATCGAATGTTCTATTGCAATGAAATTTGCCATGAACACTGTTTATGGTATAGGCTTTAAAAAAAGAATTCAACGATATTTCTCGCGTTCTCCTTTTTAGAGTTATCCCCCTTTTTTGACTTAGAAATTGTAGGAAATAGACATTATTTGTCTGTTCAGTCTGTATCTCAGGTATGGGTTATCAGATTTCAGTGAAATAGGGCATGCAGTTTGTCTATGACAATGGCTTCTGCCTCATTGCATAAAACTTCGAAACACCAAACAATGTACCATACCTTTTGACTTAGAAATTGTTGGAAATTGTTGAAAACTTTCAAAGAAAATGGGAGGGGGGTGGATACTGGATTGGGGTTATCGGATTTCAGTGAAATATGGAATGCAGGTTGCCTATGACAAAGGCTTCTGCTTCATTGCATAAAACTTCCAAACACCAAACAATGTACCATACCTTTTGACTTAGATATTGTTGGAAATTGTTTAAAACTTTCGAAGAAAATGGAAGGGGGAGGGTATACTGGATTGCGTACGTCCATCTGCATCCATCCGTCAGTCCGTACGAGAATATTCATAAATAATATTTGTTGATCATAGGTATGCCCACACTAGGCGGTACACCACGTGGGGGTATACACTGGACGAAAGTCCAGCTCTTGTTTGATCCGGAGATATTAACCCTTTATGCATCAAATTAGGCACTCCTCCAATCCATTTCTATATGTATGTCGGCATCCAGGGTGGCTCTCCGTTATACAGCTTTCTACTAGTTGCGTGTATGGTTACACATCTGATGATTTCATCGGCCTATTTTTATTACCTGTAAATGTATGCATGGACATCACTGCCCTCACATGGATTACAACCACTCCAAATCGACTGTACTGTATCATGCTCCCACCCTTCATAATTTGTTTCTTAGTTCTCTTCCCTGCTTTTGTTGTATTTTTATACCCCCGCTTCGAAGAAGTGGGGGCTATATAGGAATCGCCCTGTACGTCCGTACGTCCGTCCGTACGTCTTTCCGGACATGAAATTCTTGTGTGCGCAACTCCTACATTTATCAATCAATTTGGACAAAACTTTTCAGACATCATCACTACTAAGTGAACATGCGCATATTCCAAGATTTTTGATCTGCGACAATTTTAACCAGGTTATCGCCCTTTGACTTAGATTTATTGTGTCTTTCCATCCAAACAAATTCTTGTGTGTGCAACTCCTACATTAATGAACCGATTTTGATGAAACCTTTCAAACATCATCTCTACTAAGTGAACATGTGCATATTCCAAACTATTTAATCTGCGACAATTTTAACCAGGTTATCTCTCTTGAACTTTGATTTAATATGGGTTTCTACATGAAATTCTTGTGTGCGCAACTCCTACATTTATCAATCAATTTGGATAAAACTTTTCAGACATCATCACTACTAAGTGAACATGCGCATATTCCAAGATTTTTGATCTGCGACAATTTTAACCAGGTTATTTCCCTTTGACTTAGATTTATTATGTCTTTCCGTTCGAACAAATTCTTGTGTGCGCAACTCCTCCTACATTAATGAACCGATTTTGATGAAACCTTTCAAACATCATCTCTACTAAGTGAACATGTGCATATTCCAAACTTTTTGATCCGCGACAATTTTAACCAGGTTATCTCTCTTGAACTTTTGATTTAATATGGGTTTCTGCATGAAATTCTTGTGTGCGCAACTCCTCCTACATTTATCAATCAATTTGGACGAAAGTTTACAGACATCATCACTACTAAGTGAACATGCGCATATTCCAAAATTTTTGAGCTGTGGCTATTTTAACTAGGTTATCTCCCTTTAACTTAGATTTATTATGGGTTTCTACATGAAATTCTTGTGCGTGCAACTCCTCCTACATTTATCAATCAATTTTGACGAAACCTTTCAAACATTATCACAACTAAGTGAACATACGCATATTCCCAAATTTTTGATCTGCGACAATTTTAACCAGGTTATCTCCCTTTAACTTAGATTTATTATGGGTTTTATCTTCTTCTCTGGAACTACAGAGCTGACGTGAACAAAACTTGGCAGGAATGGTCTATGGGAGGTCCTCTACAAATGATTCTCTTTTTGTTTCCGTGGGTTGAAAAACATGGCCACCAGAGGCATTCTTTGATTCTGGTTGGTGGGTTTTCAAAAATCTTCTCTGAAACTGCCAAATGTTTTGATACTTCACATAACTGATGACAGAGACCCCCTCTATCAACTATCCTCATTATACCCCCGCTTCGAAGAAGTGGGGGCTATATAGGAATCGCCCTGTACGTCCGTACGTCCGTCCGTCTGTCCGTCCGTCCGTCCGTCCGTCCGTCCATACGTCTTTCCGGACATGAAATTCTTGTGTGCGCAACTCCTCCTACATTTATCAATCAATTTGGACAAAACTTTTCAGACATCATCACTACTAAGTGAACATGCGCATATTCCAAGATTTTTGATCTGCGACAATTTTAACCAGGTTTTCTCCCTTTGACTTAGATTTATTGTGTCTTTCCATCCAAACAAATTCTTGTGTGTGCAACTCCTCCTACATTAATGAACCGATTTTGAATACATGTTGCACATTGTAAATGTGTTTTTCCAAATGTAAACCATATACGTGTGGGCTCTTTAAGTATTCAGTGCTGTTCTGTGGAAGGCCACATGCAAATACAAATTTCAACAACAAAAAATGATCTTTATGTATACATTTCCTTATGGCCTTCGCCTACATGATCAGAAGTGCATTCCTCTAAAAACCCAAAGCGGGGGTATTAATCACCTTCAGTGATAGTTCTAGTTTTTTCAGAAATCAATAAATGTGTTATGTTCTAAAGCATTTAATATATGTTTCTAAAATATGAAAAAAGTTTGGCAAACCCTTTGTCCTTTGTAATTTTTGATTTGACTTTTGTATGTGGGACTTTTTGTCATGTCTAGTTTTTATCTGTTGGATTTTTATCATACCCCCATCGACTCTAGCAAGTGATATTTTACTGTGCTTTCATGAAAAAATAAATCTTGGGGAAAAATCCTAATTTAAATAGCTTTTATATAAGAATTTTTACTTTAATTCTAAAACTAACAAAACAATGAACTTTTTCGTTATATTTCTTATAGGTAACTTGTGTGTAGTTCCAGTTATAAAAACTATTGGATTAGGTGTTGGTCTGTGCATATGGGGCACAGTAAATTTGATTGGTGGATGGGCAACAGGAACGTAAGTGGAAGTAGTTAGTTTTTAACTGGTTGTATGTTAAAATTATTTTTGGTCATCAGAATTTGTTCACATGTTGTTGGCTTGTTACAGTTTATGGAAGGGTGCCTACAGACACTCCCATAAACTGTTTCAAGGCAACCAACAAAATACAAAATAATTTCATTTTAAAGATATGTAGACCATCCACAGAATATGAAACATTTAACTTGCAGGCCTGGCATTATAGAAAATTGAGGTGTGCAAAAAATTGCCTTCCTCAGATTGCCAAAGAGTGCAATTGCACTCATAAATTTCAATGCATGTACAGGAATACTATTTTGACTCAAATACACTTGGAAAATATTGGTAAGGTGAGTAGCAGGCGTGTAAAAAATCACACTGAGTCTCACAGTTTCCATTTTTATGAGTGTGAAAAATATAGGAGTGTGATTTTTTTCAAAGCTCAGATATAGTTGCTCACATTCTTTACTTTATTTCCCAATGCTAATTGTAGTCAGAAATAAATAAATACACTGTAATTTGATAATTTTTCCTGTTGTTTATACAAATCCCAAACATATCCCTTAAAACACGACATGAAATTGCTCACAATAAGGATGCTGTATCCATGAAATGTATAGCATGAAGCAAAAAACAAAAGACCTCTAAAACTCTTCAATATCAAAATAAGTTCTGTTCAGTAGGATGAAGTGTGGTTGGATTCCCAAATGTAAACTTCCGAAATGGAACTTTTCATTCTCAAGAATCAATAAGAGGTTATAAAAAAGGAACCGTTTAGCAGTGCTGTGTTTCTTAGGAGAAAAAAATCACCGAAAATAATCAGTTCTGGAAAACACACTGCAGTATTCATGGAATGACTTCAGTTCAATGCAAGCAGACCTTTTAAGTCAGGGGTGCTCAAGTGATCACTTTTTGTCTGGCGTCCGTCGTCTGTCGGGCGTGAACTTTACATTATCGACTTCTCCTAAATCCCTGTGCTGAATTGAACCAAATTTGATATGCAAGGTCCTTATCATATTTCAATTAAAGTTCTGAAATCTGAAAAATGCTGAGTCAGCATATTTGCGAATGTTAAAAAAAGTTTCTTCTCAAGAACCACTGATCAGAATCTTTTGATAGTTGGTATACAGCATCCGTGTGGGGTCCGGAGGGGGGGGGGGGGGGGCATGATTGTAGGGGGGGGGGAATACACACTCGGATACAAGTGTGTTCAAATTAATCCCCTTGGTTCATATTTGTGCTCAGTAGGGGAGCATGAATCTCAGTATGACAAATATGCTTTAAAAATCTTCTTCAGAACTACTAGTCAAATTCATTTAATATTTGGTATACGTGGGAGTGCGGTGGCTCAGTGGTAGGCTGTTAGACTTCCATGCTAGAGGTTCCGAGTTTGCTCCCTGTCCGGGATGACCCGCGTTGTGGCCTAGGGCAAGGCACTTTATCCTGGTTGCTTACGTGGTGGCACGATGATGCTGTGTACTAAAGCGTACTTCATGTCGATGGTGCACATATCTTCAACCGCTGTAATCATACTTGAGAGGAGCTTGAACAACAGAGTTAGAATGTTGTAGAGATGACCAGTTGCTCGTCGATGCTCGGTGGTTCTCTCTTGGTACTCTGGCTTCCTCCACCCGTAAAACTGTCACGGTCACGATTAGCCATTGTGCATAAGTATGTGACCTTAAACACCAATAAATAAATAAATAAATAAATAAATAAATAAATAAATAAATAAATAAATAAATATTTGGTATACATCATTGTCACCAGGGTCAAATTCAAGTTTGTTCAAACCAAGTCCCTCAGTTAATATTTGGGCTTTCCATTGGAGCCCAAAGTCAAACTTAGTGAAATATGAGGGAATTTCTTTAACAATTTTCTCCAGAACCATCAGTTAGAATCTTTTGATATTTGGTATACAACATCTCTGGGAAGGAGAGGGTGGGGGGGGGGGGGGGGGGGTGGGGATGGGGGCAGATTCAATTTTCTTTTTAAATTGAGTCCCTGGGTTAATATTTGGACTTGATATGGCAGCCCGAAGTTTACCTTAGTGTAATGAGAGGAAATTTCTTTAAAAATCTTTTTGTTCATATCCACCAGTCAGAATCTTTTTATATTTGGTATACAACATCTCTAGGGGACTCAGCTTCCAGTTTGTTCAAATTGTGTCCCTGGGTTAATATTTCGGCTCCCTATGGGAGCAGGAATTTTAACTTAGTGCAACATGAGGGAATTTCTTTAAAACTCTTCTTCTCCAGAACCATCAATCAGAGTCTTTTCATATTTTGTATATAACATCGGTAAGGGGATCAGATTCAATTTTGTCCTTTCCGAGGCCCTTGTTTAATATTTGGGCTCTCTTTGTGGGTTGGGGGGAGGTTAGGTTCAAGTTTGTTCAAATCCATTCCTGAGTGTTTTTCCACAAAGTTTGCCTTTCAGACTGCAGCAACATACTAACACTTGGAAGGTTGGCAGTGCTTGTCTACCACTGATAGAATTGGAAGGAATTGGGAAGACCAATGACAGGCCTCTCCGTAAGAAAAAATCAGGGGTGTGGGTTGAAGCTCTCCTGATAGAATGATTAGGTGAGTGACGAGTTGCTCTCCTTCTGGTCATTAAGTTGAGTGGATTCCAACAATGGGAAAAAGCTGTTCTGTAAATATTGTTCAAGATACAAGAAATTTACTACCACTTTTTGAGGCAGGGGTGGGGGGGGGGGGGTGGGGGTGAGGGAGGGGGGTTTTGTTGTCAGTCCTCTCGAAGTAAGCATAAATGGCACAGCATTTACCTTTGCCCGACATTTAAGCCTTTGACGTGCACGTGCGGAAAGCAAGTGATTGAGTGGTCATAAACTCAACCAAGTCTGGGAAATTTGTTGAAACCGAAAGTCTCGGTTTTTATTATTACCTGCGTCGCCACCGGCAGAGCAGGTCTAGTAACCGCTCGACTCTGTCCGTCCGTCTGTCCATCCGTCCGGGTAGGCATATTGGGGTTTAGGTGGCTATTTGTTGGTAGAAATAGGGGTTAGGTGACTACTGCAATTTATGTGACTAGTCACATAGTTAAATGTCATTATTCTAGGGTGGGGGTTTAGAGTTGGGGTGGGGTGGGGTTAGGGTCAGTAAAGGGTAGGGTTAGGGTTTACTACCACCCCAAAAATTTTTCTTTTCAACCTACTCACAATTGTTTACAATTGGCTGTAACATAAGTGCAAGCCCTACTTCGGAACTAACTCAAGCTTTTAGAATCTTTTCCAAATGAGTTGGAAAAGTACTAGAGTGCAAAAGCACGAAAAAGATCGAAAAAAGGGTCAAGCGAGACCAGCGCTCGAAATTACAGGTACTCTCTCTGCACACCTCTTGCGTTTACCGAGCGCATGCGCAACAACCGTGACGTCAATTCCTTTATTTTCCGCCATTGTACATGGTCGGAAATTTTTGTGACTCGTGCTAATTATGCTATGTATTCTTCATGAACAACTTATTCTTCATATTTAGTGTGCTACTGGATTGTATCCTTTTATCAAGCTACCAAATTATTATTATTATTTAATGTTAATTTGTATTTTTATTGCTGTTCTCTTCACACTTTATCTTGTCTTTCCCGCACGTGTGAACACGACCTTAGTACTGTTTTCCGTCGGCGGGAAGCTTGATTATTGTTTTGATATCATGCCTAAGACTATTCCTTGTACCTCTTGTTTGCAGGTGAAACATGTGGACGATTCTCATGCCACATGTGTCACTTGCAACAATTGCACTCAGGCCCAATCATGTGGTATCTGTGGGGTTTGGTCCTCTAAATTTTGGGCTTCTGTGAACAAGGTGGTTCTTTCCAGAGCTAGAACCCCTCGTTCTCGGGGTAAGGGTAGCCGTGCCGTAGCAGACATTTCTGCTGGTGCACGTGGTGACTCTGTCACACAGGATTCGGATCTGACTTCTGTGGCGAGTTCCTCTGCAACTGTTGGCGGTGTTAGTTCAGTGATACCTGACGAGGAGACTGTGGTCTCTTTGTCTTCTGATGTCACTATTGAGGCGTCTGTTTTCGTTGAGAGCTTTTCCGAGGTCAGCTCGGTAACCCTCTCCGATCTGCCTCCTACACCGTCGACCGTTGTTGAGGAGGTTGCTACTCCAGATCCTATTCTGTCTGATGGTGGCTCTTCCATCTCCTCTGGGGATGGTCTACAGTCTCGGGGGACCGAGGCTGTATCTGCTGGTGTGTCTGTGTGTTCTCAGCCTCCCCCAGCCTCACGGCGGGTCTGAGCGGGTTTGCTGTCTGCTCCGTCTCATCTGGCTAGGTTTGCTCCTAGTCGGTTGAGCCGGCCGGTCGCTTCGGCAGCGATTCCTCGTCCCTCGAGTGAATCGTTTATTGTTCCACCTTCGCCTGCTAGTGTGCCGCCTAACAGGATGGTGTTGGGACCTTGGCATCCAGGGCCTGCTGTTCGGCAGCGGTCAGTGACAGCCCCTGTTAGCTGTCACTCTTGGAACCTTCCTCCGGTGATTCCTCACTGTGTTCCGAGTCTGGGTGTCGATCGATGCTTGCCGTCGGTCTCAGAGGATAGGCAGTTGGGGCCGTCTGCTGCGCAGAGGCCAATGACAGGTTCCTGTCATTCTTGGGACAATCCTCCGGTGTCTTCTCACCGTGTCCTAGGTCCAGCTACCGATCGACATGTGCCGTCGGTCTCTTTAGAGGATTTGCAGGCAGGGCCTTCTGTTTCGCAGAGGTCAGTGATGGCCCCTGGGCATCACAATCGGGACTATCCTCCGGTGTCTTCTCACCGTGCTCCTATTCTGTCTGCCGATCGACGTTTGCCGTCTGTCTCTTCTGAGGATTTGGGTTCTTCTACCAGAAGGGTCCATTGGGAGGACACTCCGTCGGGCGATTCTGCTGCGACGGATTCTCAGGGTGACCTGCGCCAGGCCGTTTTGGCGCTCACCCGGTTGCTTTCTGGCAACCCTCAAGTTGGCCTCCCTGTGCCTCCTGAGGCACAACCTCCTTTGGTCGGTCGCCGAGATGTCTCGCCTGGCCCCTTGGATACTGCACAGTATTCACCGGAGGTTTCTGCTGGTCAGCCCGAGTTGGGCTACGTCTCCTCTGCTACGGAGGATGACGAGTATCTTGAAGGTGATGGGCCCCCCTCGTCAGTCTTGGGGCAGGCTTTGGATTTCGTCTTTGGCTTATTGCCGGACGTTCAACCTTCCGACCAGCCTTCTGTGACCGTCCGGCCACGGTCCACTGTGGAGCGCCGTAACCCTGTTGAGCCTTCTAGCTCCGGGGCTTTGCGTCCTCAGTAATCGGCACAGGTGGTTGAGTCCTTCCAGGGCTTAGACGCCAAAATGCGTTCTAAGGCCCTCAAGGGTTCCTTCTTTTCTAGAGCTGATGCCTTTCTGCCTCCATCGCGGTTTCATGTGTACGATTCCGTCTCCCCACCATTCTTCCAAGGGATGACTACTGTGGATGAGGATTCTTCTTCCCTCGGGTTGACTAAGCCTAAGTCGGCAGTTCTCCCGATGTCGGTAGTTGAGTCTATGGTGGGCCTGTACCGAGAGATGCTGGGTATGTTATCTCTCGCGGACCATGTCGTCGCTGCTCTGGCTGAATATTTTCCACCAGGGGAGTTTGATGACGCTCAGGCGCCTTTTCGCGTTTTGTCACAGGCTCTTATGAACTTGACTCACGCTCACGCCTGTAACACGGCTAATTTGGAGCTGGCATGCCGGGATGCGGTTTTGGATTCTTTACCATCCCTTCCTTCTGAGCAACGTGCTGTTCTGAGGTCTGCCTCTTTGGTGGGACCTCAGTTGTTCCATGGTTCCGTGGAAGCTGTTCGTCATTCGAAGGACCAGCTTTTGCTGAGACAGCTTGACCCACCTGCTGCTGCGGGTGGGGGTCGTTCCAGGCCCGCCAAGCGTGCTGCTGCGTCTGCCTCATCGGCGACGTCGGCTATGCCTTCGGCTCCATCTGCTCCTTCTGCTCATAAGAAGCGCCGACGTGGCCAGGCCCGCTGGCAGCCTCAGGCTGGAAAGTCTCAGGACTCTGTCACTTCCCGAGGTGGTTTCTCCTCTCGGGGGCCTCATCGAGGCTGCAAGTGAAGGTTCTCACCTCGATTCGCCTCCAGTCGGGGGAAGGCTGTCGCTGTTTTACGACCGTTGGACAGAGATAACGTCGGACTCTTGGGTCCTCGACGTCATTCAATCCGGTCTGCGACTGTCCTTCCATCGGCACCCCAGTTTATCTCGGGTGCCCCTTCCGACTCAGGTCCCTTCAGATTCTTTGCGTCGGGACCTTCTGGTGCAGGAGATCGACAATCTCCTCACCAAAGGGGCGATCGAGGTGGTCAGGAACACCCTTTCACCGGGGTTTTACTCGAGACTTTTCTTGGTGCCGAAGAAAAACGGCCAATATCGTCCTGTCATCGATCTGAGTACCCTGAACGAGTACATAATTGCTCCTCGTTTCAGTATGGAGACTTTCCGGTCGGTTCGACGTTCAGTTCATCAGGGCGATTTTGCGGCCAGTATCGACCTGAAGGATGCCTACTTCCATGTACCCATTCGTCTGGCGTCACGAAAATACCTTCGGTTCTCGTTTCGGGATCAAGTTTTTCAATTCAGAGCTCTCCCGTTCGGTTTGAACCTGGCTCCTTGTGCCTTCACCCGACTGATGTCACATGTGCTTGCTTTCCACCGCACTCAGTCGGCAGTGACTTCGTCAGCCTACCTAGACGACATCCTCAAACGGCACCACGATGCTGCTGTTCAGGAGTTCGATGTCCGGCAGTTTCTTTGCCTGCTAGCGTCGCTGGGTTTCAGAGTCAATCGCGAGAAGTCGGATCTTCTTCCTTCTCAGCGATTCCGTCATTTGGGGATGGATTTCGACACTCTTCACAATGTAGTGTCGGTCCCTCAGGCTCGGGCGACGATTCTTTCCGCCTTGACTCGGGACCTACTTCAATCTTCCTCGGTCTCGCCCCGGACTTTCCTTCGGATGCTGGGCCTTTGCAGTTCGGTGACAGATCTCATTCCGCTCGGTCGCTTGTTTGTCCGACCTCTCCAACACTTCCTGTTGGATCATTGGCGTCCGAATGTAGATCCGCTGGACCTGGAACTCACTATTCCTCGGTCTCTGCTTTGTCACCTCCGCCCTTGGGCAGATATTCCCTGGCTGACACAGGGTGTTCCGTTGGATCTTCCTTTGGCCGATCGCATCCTTACTGCAGATGCCAGCGATCGGGGCTGGGGTGCGACGTTGGATCCTCTCGGTCTGTCTACTCACGGAGAGTGGGACAGCGAGCAGGTGGGCCTTCATATCAACCAGAAGGAGCTCCTTGCTCTTCTGTTGAGTTTTCGGCTTTGGATCCCTCATCTGTCGGACCATGTTGTCCTACTTCTTTCGGACAATTTGACAGTAGTGGCCTACATACGGAATCAGGGAAGCACACATTCGATTCCCATGTATCGGCTGTCTCGGGATCTTCTTCTGTTGGCACGGGATGTGAATGCTCGGGTGTCCATTCGACACATTCCCGGGCGTCTCAACGTCCTAGCAGACTCCCTGTCCTGAAGCGACAGTGTCCTTCCAACCGAATGGATGCTACATCGGTCGGTGTTTCAGGCGATTTGCGAGCAGTGGGGTCGTCCTCAGGTCGACCTTTTCGCTACTCGCTGGAATCATCAGGTAGAGACTTTTGTCTCCCCTTGTCCAGATCCTCTGGCATTTGCAGTAGACGCTCTGTCTCTGGACTGGACAGGTTGGGTCGGCTATGCCTTTCCTCCTGCACCGATTCTTCCTCAAGTTTTAGCGAAGATTTGTGCTTGCAGTTGCAGGATCATTCTGATCACACCCCTGTCTCCACAGAGGGTGTGGATCAATCTGCTGCGGCCTCTATTGGCCGATCGACTGATTCGTCTACCTCTACGTCGCGATCTTCTTTCACAGGGTCATCCCAGGAAGTATCACAACAACCTGGCGAGCCTGTCCCTTCACGCCTGTCTTTTATCAGGTCCAGTCTCCGACGTAGAGGTTTTTCAAGACGATCAGTGGAGTGCATTTCTGCATCGCAGCGACCTTCCACTGGAATGACTTATGCCGCCAAGTGGAAGGTTTTCTGCTGCTGGTGTTCAGATCACAATGTGAATTACCGTGATCCGTCAATCGCTCAAATTGCGGATTTTCTGGTTTTTCTTTTTGACTCCAAGGGCCTCCAGCCTATTACGATTAAGGGCTATCGGTCTATGCTGTCTGATACTTTCTCTTATGTGGGAAAGCGGTGTATCGGTCGTAATCTTTTCCTCTCCAAACTTATTCGGCACTTTTCTTTGAAGAGGCCTTGAGTTTTGCGTCTTACACCCAAGTGGAACTTGGCATGGGTGTTGCACTGTTTGGAGGGGGCGCCATTCGAGCCTTTATCTGAGACCGACATGCATTTTCTCACCTATAAGACGGCTTTTCTTCTAGCGTTTGCTTCTGCTCGTCGAGTCAGCGAGCTTCATGCGCTATCTGTTGATTCTGCCTTCTTCCGAAATGAGGCTAACAGTGTCACATTCACTACTGATTGCTCTTTTCTGGCTAAGAATCAACTCCCCGATTCGGTACCTCCTCCCATCTGCATTCGGGCTTAATGCTCACGAGGTTCGTGCCATTTCTACATTCTGGGCGTTCTCCAATTCTGTTTCGCTCCGTGATGTTATGAATGCGGCTTACTGGAGGAATGCTTCTACCTTCTCCTCCTTTTATCTCCGCCACCTTCAGCAGCAATCTGAGGACCTTTATTCTTTAGGCCCTCTCTTTGCTGCTCAGGCTGTTGTGCACCCTCGTTAAAATTGTTTTTGTCGAGGTTGCGCTTCGCTCAGCCTTGTTCTTTTCAGGTGCCTTCTCTCTATCTTCATTAGAGTTTTTCGTTTTTATTCTCTGCCATCCTTGCTTTCGTTCTGCTACGCTTGTTGGTATTGGTTATGTGATTCACCTCCTCCTATTGTTTATTCAGCCAATTGTAAACAATTGTGAGTAGGTTGAAAAGAAATTAAAATTTTTTAGTAAATTTTGTTTCTTAACATACCTACCACAATTGTTTACCGGAGGCCCACCCTCCTTGGGGATATCTTTGATGTCGATGCCTCCCCGCTAAATCACAAACTTCTCGTTGGCGGAAATACGGAATTGACGTCACGGTTGTTGCGCATGCGCTCGGTAAACGCAAGAGGTGTGCAGAGAGAGTACCTGTAATTTCGAGCGCTGGTCTCGCTCGACCCTTTTTTCGATCTTTTTCGTGCTTTTGCACTCTAGTACTTTTCCAACTCATTTGGAAAAGATTCTAAAAACTTGAGTTAGTTCCGAAGTAGGGCTTGCACTTATGTTACAGCCAATTGTAAACAATTGTGGTAGGTATGTTAAGAAACAAAATTTACTAAAAAATTTTAATTTCACTCAAAAAGTTGTTTTAATACAATGGACATGCATTTTAGTTAAAATAGACTAGGAATATATTGAATTTTCATTAGTCTAGGGTGGGGTTTACAATTGGGGTTGGGGGAGTAGGGTTAGGGTTAGGGTCAGTAAAGGGTAGGGTCAGGGTTTGCTACCACCCCAAAAATATTCCCCAAAATCACTTGTTTTAATATAATGGACATGCATTTTATTGTAGTCCCATAAAAATAGCCACATAACTACCAATTTGTTAGGATGTCCGTTCGTCCGTCCATCCGTCAGTCTGTCCGTTCGTCAGTCCATCCGAAACACTTTTTCTGTCAAAGTTTTCTTGGCTTCTATGAAAGGGAATGATTTTATATTTGGTCTGCCGCTTCATAATGATGAGTTGTATCGTGTATCTAATTTTTGGATCTGCTGTGCAGCCACTTCCTGTTTGCCGATACTTTGAAGTCTGTTCATCTCTGTAATCAATTGCATGCAGCGACGCAGGTCCAGACCCAGTATTGGTCTTGGCTTGTTTGTTAAGGCGGCGGTTCCAAACCGAAAATCCGATAAACCGCCCAGCCCTACTCTTTGGAGGGGAGGAGGGGTTTGGCTACGTCCAAGTTTGTTCAAATCCATTCCTAAGTGTTTTTTCCATAAAATTTGCATTTCAGACTACAGTGACATAATACCCCTTGGAAGTTACATACGTCACTTCGACAGAAGGATGATTCTCCATAATTAGTATTTGAATCAGTAAAACGACTAATACAGAACAAGACCGAACACAAACATGAGGATTTATTTTATTAATGGAAGCACACCACTCATACATTTATGCCTGCACGATTTTGTGAATTTTCTTAACAGTGGAAATGTATGTAAACTATTTTTCTGTTTGAAACTTACATGTAGCGAGTCAAATACGAACTCTCAGACAGTTTCTCTTTCAACGAACATGATTTTTATATTTTATCCAGCTTAAACATTGTAACTTGACCATCACCTGATTATCATGTAAGTTTGTGAACATGATTAACTACATGCTACTCACTTTTCATAGACAGTGGACGTAAAATTACTCACCTTTATGTGACTCGGCGAAGGCAGATCGTACTGCATTTTGCCATTCATGGCATTATTGCATGTTGTTGCCTTTCATGGGATATATGTGTGATAAAAATCCACGCACGCGTGAAATAGGTTAATCAATTGTTGATCGGTCATGCTGAAATCGATTAGTGTTTTTCGTTGTCAAAGAATTTTATCCCGTTTTAGATGTTTAATAATTAAAAAAAAATTTGATGAAAAAACTATTGTTTCTAAAGGTAAAAGATCAAGAACATCAGCGTTAAACCCAAGAAGCTGTTAGAAGCATTTGTCTTTTTTAGGAGCATTCAAAGCTTTGATGTTCTGAACTTCTGAACCGTCAGTGTAATAATCAAGTTTGCAACTGACGACTGGTCTTCATTTATTACACTGACGGTTCAAAAGTTCAAAACATCAAAGCTTTGAATGTACCTAAAGGAGGATCATCTTCTTTGTTTACTTGAGGTAGGTCAACTGAATTGAACTTCATTTTTAACGACTTCAAAGAGAGGGAGAGGAGGGTCATCCAAGTACGATTAATCAATTATGATCAATTATTTGCGATGATTAATTGATTCCTAAATTCAAAAATCGTGACAGCCCTAGTGTGAAATTTGGACACTTTGCAACGACTGTACTGTAGGCAACATGAAAATTATGTCTCACAGAAAGACTAATGAGAAGTTTGTAAACACTTGTGTCTGTTTATAGCATATGCATCCATGAAAACTATCTTGGTTTGCCATTTTATTACACATCCATTCAACTTTAACCCTTGTATTTAATGGAATAGCCGCTATGACATAAATGATTCTGTATTCAATGGGTAATGTACAAGCTGGGACTTTTTTCTCAGCACCGTTCATACTAGTTCCTTTCCCATCAAGTCATTAGTTAGGCTTCAAAAAGTTTCCAGATTTCGTTGTACAAGTATCGACTGTCTGTTGCATAGTGTGAATATGAAAAATGTCCAAAGCAAAATAAAGTCGGTTCACAAAAAATTAGTTAACCGAAAATGAGATAATATTTTTAAAAAACCCCAATCATTTCCAACCAGAACATTAACCCAGTCCCGTGGCTGTCATGTTTTGTGGATCCATTATATCTAAATTGGTCAACTTTATTTCGGTAAATCTTCGTACATCTTGATATGCTTCAAACTTCTTTTACAAATGTTCTCCCAGCTGTTTTGCAAATCTGCAGAAATTTGTACTTATATTTTTACTAACAGTAATAGCCACCAAATGGGTAGGAGTGAATGGGCACCAGCTGAATAGAAACAGCGATATGAATTTCAACAAACACTGGTTGCGAAAAGAATGTTTTGAATTTTTATCGATCCATTTTATCAATACAGCTTCAGTCAAAAGAACAGACTCTTAACCTTTGGGTTTAAACATCGGAATGAAAACTTGTTTATTTCAATTAATTTTAATGCATGGGTTGTGTAATAAACACAGATGCTATGTGTGTTTGAATCGGTGGGTGTTTTACATAACTCGTTGGAATGGCATAATACATATATTTAAAAGCAGACCTGATTTTTACCACTTTTAAGTAGGATAAAGGCTTAAAATGTATACAGACTTACTTACTTTGTACAGCTGCTTGTTCTTATGGGGCTATCTTTGCTGGACATTTTACATATTTAATAATTTAAATAAAATCACATTGTTTACAAGTTGAAGCCATTTCCATTTCCAAGTGTATGACAGCAAGGAACAAAAAGCATGTGACATGTCGGGCTGTTAATGAGAGTTTTCACCCATTAACGCTGATTAACGGTGCGACAAGTCAAGTGACTTTTTGAAGTTGAGCATTATGTTCTTGTAATGCCCTATTAAATTTTGTTAATGTACTAGAGAATGCCAGCTAAAGTGGTAATAATAAATAATAATAAATAAATATGGTCATAAGGAGAGCTCCCCGATCACTGCACCCCCCCTCCCCCCACTGCCCTCCCCCCTCCCCTCCCCACCCTGGTTATAATGATCTTTCTGAGTTTGAAGTTTGAGAAGCACATATAAACTTTTTGATTGTAATTTAGAAGTGTGATGAAATGAGATAGTGATTGTGTCCTCAAACTGACCGACTTTCAGTAAGTTTTGCCCAAGTCAGGTAATAAATAAAACAGACCTTCAGATCAGTCTAATTTGGGCACAACGGCAAATATGTGGCCTGTATGGATGGAGAAAAAACACCAGTATTTTCTTCTTCTTGGTGTCTCTTTTAGGTTTTAGGTCCCTGTTTAAAAATGATAGTTTACAACCCCTTGTTACAGTTCTTCACCAAAATCACTGGTTCCCACCACCCTTTGACGTAAGTTTACTTGACGAACTTGAGGAGGCTTCTTCTTAGTTTCCTAGTGGCGACCTAAAGGCCTACTTGAATGTAAGCTAAATTACACATGACGTGTACTGAGAAATGCCACAAACATGAATATAGATCACAAGTTTTATGTGCATGGTCATATAGAATTCACCACAGAAAAGCAATCGGCGTCAACAGTGTCGTATACGACCCTGTTGACGCCAATTGCTTTTCTGTGGTGAACACTGTGGGGTTTTAAAATATTTGTTTATCTGTTGTATTGTTTGTTTTGAAGGTAAGCTCTAAGCTATATTACAAGCATCAGGGAAACCTGGCCAAACGTTTTATTGCAGAAACACTGCAAAAGTTTGGAAAAAGTTTCAAACTCTGCATAATTTGGGTGCAATTATCTTATTTGGGCACACCATTTACCATCGTTCGTTGGGAAGAATTTGAAGGCCTGAAATAAAACTAAAATAAATTATATTTTCTGTATTTGGTGTTGTTTCTAGGTGATTGGGATAAGAATGTACCAGCTGGGTTAAAAAAATTTTTTTTTATATCAAGTTTCATCATCAGAATTTAAAATTTTCAGTTTGTTTTTATTTCCACTTCATCTCAAATAAACTGACTTACTGAGCATATAATCTCGAAAACAAGCAATACAGTTCATTAGATAAGAATTGTATAATGTGTCCATTGTATGCATTGATTTCTTATCAACCTACTCACAATTGTTTACTACAGGCTTGCACTACATTGGAAGTCCCTAACTCGGATAAAATACTCTCTATTTTTGTCTTTCCCAAGCAATTTGGGAAAGAAAAGTGGTGCAAAAGCACCAAGAAAAAATAAGCCGAAACTGGGTCGAGTGCAACCGGCGCAGACCCAGTACGGGACGCTCTCTCCCAAGTACAACTCCACGACTTCCGTTGCCAGTGTGCATATACCGTCGCTAAAGACTCATTTTTTTTGTCATTCGCCTTGTGTCGAGATGTTCTTCACGCTTATCAGTGTTTATCCAGCTCGTTGATTGATGTTTCCTGATTCATAGTGTATCAGAGTATCCTTTGTATTCTCAGGAACAGTTTTTATTATATTCTCTTCAATATTATATATCCATAATGTATTTTATTTGTTCTCTCTCGAGTCGCGCGCGAATTTCGTGTGCCATGCGGTTCGGACTTAAATTTTTTAACAATTATTGTCATTGCTTAATTTGCTAATTTTTCTAATTGTGTTAGAGTTGGGTGTCAGCGGTGTACCGCTCCTACAGTTTTTCTTCTCTCTTTTGAGAGTAGTCATTCTGTTGTGTGGTTCCCGGTCGACTGTCTGGGGTCTTATTTTCTGTCACCTTTCTCTCTTTGGGGGTCTTCTTCTGTTTTCTGATTTCACCTTCTTTGCTCCTCTCACCTCTATCATGCCCAGGACAATTCCTTGTGGGCAATGTCTGCTGCCAAAGCATGTGGACGATTCACATTCTTCTTGTTCCTCCTGTAATGGGTGTTCGGCCGAGCGGCCATGTGGTGTCTGTGGATCATGGTCATCCACATTCTGGGCGTCAGTTAACCGTGTCGTTCGTTCTCGTGGCTGTGCCTCCCGCTCCCGCGGGAAAGGAGAACATGGTCGTTCGGGGGCTCCCGAGCCGACCTTGTCTGGTGAGAGTTATTCCTTCTCCGTGGGGGATGTGCAGTCTTTTCCTGTAGTGGATACTGAGGGAGCCGTTGAGTGTTCTGGTGAAGAGGTGCCTGGTTCCGGGACTACGGTCCCCCTCCAGTCGACATCTGAGGCTGTCACTAGGGTTGTGACTCCTCCTTCGGAGCCGAGCAGGGGTGCTCTCTCCACTATTCCACCAGCCTCAACGACTCCCGATGTATCTACTACTACTGCTGGTCCGTCTGCTTTGTCGTCAGTTTCAGCCGGCCTCAGCTTTTCGCTACAGGGGACTGCAGGAATGTCTGGTTCTGTAGATGTGGGATATCGGCCTCAGCCTTCCCTGCCTTCAACTTGGCGAAGTTGGAAGGGGCTGCCGGCCGAACCCACCACTGTGGTCTCTACGCTGTTGAGCACTGCAGTTGTGTCTTTGGATTCGGATGTTCTTAGTGGAGACACTATGAACTCCGTGGCGTTTCCGTCCACTCATTCTGGCCACCCGACCAGTTTTGGGGGACCAACGCCTTTTGTGCAGCCTGGACCTTCTGCCCCGCAGAGGTCCGCGGTGACTCTCATGAGTTCTCGCTATATTGATCCTCGGGGTGCCTCGTACCCCTATACACATCTGCCTTCAGATGTTTCGGCTGCCGCCCGTCGTCCCGCGTCAGGTGTTTTGGAGGATCGTGACCCTTCGCTGGTTAAGAGGGTCAGAGGTAAAGCCACTTTGCCGGTTTGCTCCCCTGTTGAACTGGCCAGTTCGGAGAGTGAGCTTAGGGAGGCCCTCTCCTTACTCACTCAGGTTCTGTCAAAGAGTCTTCCTGTTGCTTCCAGCGAGGCAGCGAGTGGTTTCCAGGCGCCTCCTATGGCGCTGCCTCCCGGGATTGGAAACAGGCCGGTTTCTGATCCCCCTGGTGTCCCGACACCATGGGAGGCGTCGGCTGGTTTGCCCACAATGGGCTATGTGTCTTCCGACTCTGGGGAGGAGTCCGACATGCTTGATGTTGAGGGCCAGCAGTCTTCGGACTTGGGGGCAGCTCTTGACTTTGTGTTTGGGTTTCTGCCTGATCTCAAACCTGCTAACCAGCCGACAGTGTCAGCCAGGCCGCGATCATCGGTCGCACGCCTACAGCCTATGGAGCAACCTGCTTCTGGGTGCCTTCGACCGTGCCAGTCTGTACAGGTGGTTGAAGCTTTTTCAGCATTGGACTCCAAGCTGAGTTCAAAGGCTCTGAAGACTTCGTTCTTCACCAGGGTTGACACCTTTTTGCCTCCTGTGCGTTTTCGTTCGTACGATTCCGCCAATCCGTCGGTCTGCCAGACTTTGACGGTTCTGGATCAGGACTCCACTTCCCTCCGGCTTTCCAAACCCAAGTCTGCCGTCATTCCAATGACGACTCTGGAGTCCACGTTGGGCTTATCTAGAGAGATGCTTGGCATGCTTTCTCTCTCGGATCACGTCGTCTCAGCTTTGGCTGCTTATCTGCCTCCAGATAAGTTTGACGAGGTACAGGCTCCTTTGCGTGTGCTGTCCAAGGCGCTTATGCATCTTACTCACACGCATGCCTGTAACACGGCTAATCTGGAATTAGTTCGAAGGGATGCTGTACTGGACACAGGACGATCCATTCCCAAGGAGCAGCGTGCTGCTCTTCGATCTACTTCTTTGGCAGTTCCGCAACTTTTCCATGGTTCCGTGTCGACAGTCCGGGATGACGTCCTACGTCATTCCAAAGATCAGCTGCTGTTTCGTCAGCTTGATCAGCCTTCCAGGGGAGGCAAGGGCTGTTCCAAGCCTAACAAGTACCCTTCTGCTTCCTCCATGAAGCAAAAGGCTGGTCCTTCTGCCGCCGTCTCTACTTCTTACTCAAGGGGTAAGGGTAAAGGTCGGCAGAATCGAGGGAAGTCTCAGGATTCTTCATTTAGTAGAGGAGGTGGTTTCTCCTCTCACGGGCCTCATCGGGGCTCGAAATGAAGGTCCTCACCTCGACTCGTCCCAGGTTGGAGGAAGGATAGCAGAGTTCGCAGACCATTGGGCCACCATCACATCCGATCTGTGGGTGTTAGATGTTGTTCGTTCCGGGCTGCGAATATCCTTCCGACGGCACCCCACACTGTCAAGGGTGCCTCTTCCAACCACAGTTCCTTCAGACATTTTACGTCGGGAACTTTTGTCCACGGAGATTGGCAATCTCCTTGCAAAGGGGGCGATCGAGGTCGTCAAGAACATTCAGTCAGTGGGTTTCTATTCCCGCCTGTTCTTGGTGCCGAAGAAGGACGGCCGACTCCAACCGGTTATCGATCTGAGTATCCTGAACCAGTCTATCATTGCTCCCAAGTTCAGCATGGAGACTTTCAGGTCGGTCCGCCAATCAATTCACCAGGGAGATTTCGCTGCCAGCATCGACCTGCGAGATGCTTACTTCCACATTCCGATGCATCGGGCATCACGGAAGTATCTCAGGTTCGCTTTTCTGGGGCGAGTTTACCAGTTCAAGGCCATGCCTTTCGGCCTCAACCTGGCTCCTTGGGCCTTCACCAGACTGATGTCGCATGTGATAGCGTTCCATCACACACAGTCCAGGGTGACTACTTCGGCATATCTGGACAAAATCCTCCAGAGGCATTCCAATGCTGCCTTACTGGAGTCGGATGTCGCCACTCTGTTGAGCTTGCTCACATCGCTAGGATTCAGAGTCAACAAGGAGAAGTCGGACCTTGTCCCTTCTCAGTCGTTTTGTCATCTGGGGATGGCTTTCCAAACCCAATTCAATTTGGTAGCGGTTCCCCAGTCCAAGGCTGTGATTCTCTCAGCTTTTGCTCTGACTCTGTCCCAGTCCAGGTCCGCGACCGCTCGGAGTTTTCTCCGGCTGATCGGTCTCTGCGGTTCGGTGACGGATCTCATTCCTCTAGGTCGGCTGCGTGTCAGACCTCTCCAACACTTTCTGCTTAGTCGTTGGAGGCTGAATGTAGATTCTCTGGATCAGGTGCTTCCGTTTCCGGAATCTCTTTATCCTCACCTTCTTGCCTGGACAGATGCTCAGTGGATTACGCAGGGTGTTCCATTGGACTTACCCACGTCCGATCGCGTTCTGACGGCAGATGCCAGCGATCTCGGATGGGGTGCAATGTTGGATCCTCTTGGTCTTTCCCTACACGGGATGTGGGACCAGGATCAAGCAGCTGTACACATCAACCAGAAGGAGCTTCTCGCTCTTCTTCTGAGTTTCAGGCAGTGGATCCCTCACCTGTCGAATCGCCAGGTCCTTCTGCTGTCTGACAATTCGACAGTGGTTGCTTACATTCGGAACCAGGGCGGCACGCACTCGGTTCCGATGTACGAATTGGCTCAGGATCTTCTACTGCTCGCTCAGGATGTTCACGTCGGAGTGGTTGTTCGTCACATTCCCGGTCGTCTGAACATGCTAGCCGACTCCCTGTCCCGTCAGGGCAGGGTTATTTCCACCAAGTGGATGCTCCACAGGGCAGTATTCCAGTTGCTTTGCGATCTCTGGGGACGTCCCCACATCGATCTTTTTACGACTCGTTGGAACCATCAGGTGGACACTTTCGTGTCCCCAAGTCCAGATCCTCTGGCTTTTGCCGTGGACGCTCTGTCACTCGATTGGAACGGTCTAATCGGCTACGCCTTCCCGCCGGTTCCGATTCTGCCTCAGGTTCTAGCCAAAATTCGAACCTGCAGTTGTCGAATCATTCGGATCGCTTCCCTGTCGCCTCAGCGGGTGTGGATCAATCAGCTCTGCTTGCTGATGGTGGCAGTTCCGGCACGTCTCCCGCTACGTCGCAACCTTCTTTGTCAAGGTCGCCCGAGGAGGTTTCATGTCGACCCGACTTCATCGTGCCTTCATGCATATCTTTTGTCAGGTCCTGTCTCCTCCATAGAGGTTTTTCGAGACGAGCAGTGGAGTGCATTTCTTCTTCAAGGAGGCACACCACTGGTTTAGCTTGTGCAGCTAAATGGAAGGTCTTCTGTCGATGGTGTGCTGATCACTCTGTTGATTATGCAAATC
Organism: Pictodentalium vernedei; assembly: GCA_031216915.1. Classification (NCBI taxonomy): domain Eukaryota; kingdom Metazoa; phylum Mollusca; class Scaphopoda; order Dentaliida; family Dentaliidae; genus Pictodentalium; species Pictodentalium vernedei. Next base: position 726,523,665 of record CM062297.1, on the reverse strand, counting down.
CTTCGATTTCACAGATTGCAGAGTTTCTGGTATATCTGTTTGATTCTCGGGGTCTCCAGCCTGTTACCATCAAGGGTTACAGGTCCATGCTTTCAGAGACTTTTTCTTATGTGGGGAAGCGTCGTATCGGCACTATCCTTACCTCTCTAAGCTTGTTCGGCACTTTTCTTTGAAAAGGCCTCAGACTTTGCAGCTTACCCCACGATGGAATCTTTCGTGGGTGCTGCTTTGCTTGGGGGGGGGGGGGGGGGGGGGGGGGGGTGCCGTTCGAACCTTTATCCCAGGTGGATATTCATTTTCCCACATATAAGACGGCGTTTCTGATGGCATTTGCGTCGGACAGACGGGTTAGTGAGCTTCACGCCCTCTCGGTTGACCCGGCCTTTTTTAGTAGCTCTCCCAACAGTGTTACCTTTACCACTGATTGCTCTTTTTTGGCCAAGAATCAGTTACCAGATACTACTCCTCCTCCTATCTGTATCAGGGCTCTTCCTTCTGTTGAGGGTAATCGCCCTTTGCTCTGTCCGGTCCGTGCTATTCGCATTTATCTCGATTGGACACGTTTCATACGGAAAGGCAGGAAACGTTTTTTTCGGTCACTTATTCCGGGTCGACAGAAAATCTCTCCTCAGTCCATTTCTCGGTGGATTTGTCTTGCTTTTCGTACGGCTTACGGTCGTTTAGCAGCTGGCGATTGTTTTACCAATCGTATTTCTGCCCACAAGGTGCGGGCATTATCCACCTCTTGGGCTTATTCTAACTCCGTCAAGTTGTCGGATGTTATGCAGGCAGCCTACTGGAGAAATGCCTATACGTTTTTCCACCTTTTATCTGTGCCAGTTGCAGGAGCAGTCGGAGGACCTTTTTGCCTTGGGTCCTCTTTCTTCTGCTCAGGCTGTTGTCTGCCCTAGCCATTAGGCTTCTTGAAGGTCTGTTTCAGCCTTGTGCTGTTACTGCCCTTTTCTGTCTGTGTGTCACACAGGCCCATATGTCTCCTTTCATTGTCCTTTACCAATGATTGCGACATTATGGTTGATAAGCCTCGGGACCTCTTCCTTCTGCTTCACGGTTCCAGTGCACTGGAGTTATGTGTGGGATGGTTATGCAATTCCCTCCAGCCTATTGTCTATTCAGCCTGTAGTAAACAATTGTGAGTAGGTTGATAAGAAATCTAAATTTTATAGTAAATTTCCTTTCTTATTATGCCTACCACAATTGTTTACATGGAGGCCCTCCCGTCTTCTTTACGGGTAAAGAATCTTTCCTCCCCGCTGATCACATAACTCTAACGTTGGCGGATTCAAAAAGAATGAGTCTTTAGCGACGGTATATGCGCACTGGCAATGGAAGTCGTGGAGTTGTACTTGGGAGAGAGCATCCCGTACTGGGTCTGCGCCGGTTGCACTCGACCCAGTTTTGGCTTATTTTTTCTTGGTGCTTTTGCACCACTTTTCTTTCCCAAATTGCTTGGGAAAGACAAAAATAGAGAGTATTTTATCTGACTTAGGGACTTCCACTGTAGTGCAAGCCTGTAGTAAACAATTGTGGTAGGTATAATAAGAAAGGAAATTTACTATAAAATTCTTCTTGAAGAACGAAGTGATTCATAAATTTTCAACTGTTTTAATATCATTAAGAATTTTCTGACAGTGTTTTATCTTCAAAAGTCCATGAACATAAGATTTTGTCAACATTAACAATCAGACTCCCCGTGCAAACCCCAAAAAGTGAAAAAGTGCTTTTCTACTGTGATAGAAGGATCCCATTGAACAATTTACTCTTCCATCCTTGATGACAAATTTTCATTTTTCCAAATATTGGTGAGGCCATGTAAAAATAATACAGTTAATTGAAGAGCAACCTTGCTAGTGAAAATTATTGAATTAACAGGAGTATTCAATCAACAGGGATTTGGTAACTTTGCTATATTCTAGTGATAACCTGAGCATTCAGTCTATTATATCTTGTTTAACAGATCATAGAGCTCTGTCAACAAACAAGATATAATAGAATAAATGCCTGTATTGACTGTCCTGAGGCTAAATAGGTGTATAGTAAGGGGATTTTGGTGACTCACAGTAATTTCTTGACACATTATAATATTTTTGAATTTTTTTCATTCTGTTAAGAAGTTTACTCTATTACCTATATGCAGTTAAAAGATTAAATTTGTACTAAACGTTTGGAATTGGTTTTATGTTTGGAAACTTTATTCCTTTGATGCTTTAGGCCCTAATTCTGACTTTGATAACTGTTTAATGCTAAGGAACAGGTGCCCCAACACATGTTTTCTAAGTATCTTGCCAGTCGTTTCTAGGGCTGTCGCGATTATTCGATTAGTCGACTAACCGTCGACTATTGAAGTAGTCGACGTTTTTTATTTTTAGTCGATCGTCGTTCATTTTCAAGGTGGTACACGTCTTCTACACGTCGGGGCTAAATTGCATTGTTTTGTGAGGTGAATGATCAATGAAGGTGAATAACTTTAAATATCTAACCATAGTTAACATTCATATCCGGAAGACTGTACGACTGTCACTGACTGTGTAAGAAAGAACACTCACAGTTACTCGAGAAGAATAGATTCTTCTGAATTTCTTATCAACCTACTCACAATTGTTTACTACAGGCTTGCACTACAGTGGAAGTCCCTAACTCGGATAAAATACTCTCTATTTTGTCTTTCCCAAGCAAGTTGGGAAAGAAAAGTGGTGCAAAAGCACCAATAAAAATAAGCCAAAACTGGGTCGAGTGCAACCGGCGCAGACCCAGTACGGGACGCTCTCTCCCAAGTACAACTCCACGACTTCCGTTGCCAGTGCGCATATACCGTCTCTAAAGACTCATTCTTTTTAAAATCCGCTTCGTGTCGAGATGTTTTTGCACGCTTATCAGTGTTCCACCAGCTCGATGTTTGATGATTCCTGATTCATTATACCACAGTGTATCCTTTGTATTCTCAGGAACAGTGTTTTATATTCTCTTTTTTCTATTATATGTCCATAATGTATATTTATTTGCTCTCTCTCGAGTCGCGCGCGAATTTCGCGGCCCACGCGGTTCGGACTTAGATTATTTCACAATTATTGTTAATGCTTTTTTTGCAAAATTTTCTAATTGTGTTAGAGTTAGGTGTCAGCGGGGTACCACTCCTACAGTGTTCCTTCTTTCTGTTGAGAGTAGTCTTCTTGTTGGGTGGTTCCCAGTCGACTGTCTGGGGTCTTTGTTTCTGTCACCTGTCTCTCTTTGGGGGTGTTCTGTTTTCTGATCTCACCTTCTCTGCTCCTCTCACCTCTTTCATGCCTAGGACAATTCCTTGTGGGCAGTGTCTGCTGCCTAAGCATGTGGACGATGTACATTCGTCGTGTTCCTCCTGTAATGGGTGTTCGGCCGAGCGGCCGTGTGGTGTCTGTGGAACATGGTCTTCCACCTTTTGGGCGTCTGTAAATCGTGTCGTTCGTTCTCGTGGCCGTGCCTCCCGCTCCCGCGGGAAAGGAGAACATGGTCGTTCGGGACCTCCCGAGCCGACTTTGTCTGGTGAGAGTTATTCCTCCTCCGTGGGGGATATGCAGTCTTTTCCTGTGATGGATACTGCGGGAGCCGTTGAGTGTTCTGGTGTAGAGATGCCTGGTTCCGGGACTACAGTCCCCCTCCAGTCGACATCTGAGGCTGTCACTAGGGTTGTGACTCCTCCTTCGGAGCCGAGCCGGTGTGCTCTCTCCACTATTTCACCAGCCTCAACGACTCTCGACGTATCTACTACTGCTGCTGGTCCGTCTGCTTCGTTGTCTGTTTCAGCCGGCCTCGGCTTTTCGCTGCAGGGGACTGCAGAACTGTCCGATACTGTAGACGTGGGATATCGGCCCCAGCCTTCCCTGACTTCAACTCGGCGAAGTCGGAAGGGGCTGCCGGCAGAGCCCATCGCTGTGGTCTCGTCGCCGTCGAGTACCACAGTTGTGTCTTTGGATTCGGATGTTCGTAGTGGAAACACTATGAACTCCGTGGCGTTTCCGTCCACTCACTCTGGTCACACGACCAGTTTTGGGGGACCAACGCTTTTTGTGCAGCCTGGACCTTCTGCCCCACAGAGGTCCGCGGTGACTCTCGTGAGTTCTCGCAATATTGATCCTCGGGGTGCATCGTACCCCTATACACGTCTTCCTTCAGATGTTTTGGCTGCCGCCCGTCGTCCCGCGTCGGGTGTTTTGGAGGATCGTGACCCTTTGCTGGTTAAGAGGGTCAGAGGTGAAGCCACTTTGCCGGTTCGCTCCCCTGTCGAACCGGTCGGTACAGGCAGTGAGCTTAGGGAGGCCCTCTCCTTACTCACTCAGGTTCTCTCTAAGAGCCTTCCTGTTGCTTCCAGCGAGGCTATGGGTGGTTTCCAGGCGCCTCCTATGGCGCAGCCTCCCGGGATTGGAAACAGGCCGGTTTCCGATTCCTCTGGTGTCCCGACACCATGGGAGGCGTCGGCTGGTTTGCCCATGATGGGCTATGTGTCTTCCAACTCTGGGGAGGAGTCCGACATGCTTGAGGTCGAGGGCCAGCAGTCTTTGGACTTGGGGGCGGCTCTTGACTTTGTGTTTGGGTTTCTGCCTGAGCTCAAACCTGCTAACCAGTGTCAGCCTGGCCGCGATCATCGGTCGCGCGCCAACAGCCTATGGAGCAACCTGCTTCTGGGCGCCTTCGACCATGCCAGTCGGTACAGGTGGTTGAGGCTTTTTCAGCATTGGATGCCAAGCTGAATTCCAAGGCTTTGAAGACTTCGTTCTTCACCAGGGTTGACACCTTTTTGCCTCCTGTGCGTTATCGTTCCTACGATTCCGCCAATCCGTCAGTCTGCCAGACTTTGACGGTTCTGGATCAGGACTCCACTTCCCTCGGGCTTTCCAAGCCCAAGTCTGCCGTCATTCCAATGACGACTCTGGAGTCCACGTTGGGCTTATCTAGAGAGATGCTTGGCATGCTTTCTCTCTCAGATCACGTCGTCTCAGCTTTGGCTGCTTATCTGCCTCCAGATAAGTTTGACGAGGTACAGGCTCCTTTGCGTGTGCTGTCCAAGGCGCTTATGCACCTTACTCACACCCATGCCTGTAACACGGCCAATTTGGAATTAGTTCGAAGGGACGCTGTGCTGGACACAGGACGGTCCCTTCCCGAGGAGCAGCGTGCTACTCTTCGATCTGCTTCTTTGGCAGGTCCGCAACTTTTCCATGGTTCTGTGTCGACGGTCCGGGATGACGTCCTACGTCATTCCAAAGATCAGCTGCTGTTTCGTCAGCTTGATCAGCCTTCTCGGGGAGGCAAGGGCCGTTCCAAGCCTAACAAGTACCCTTCTGCTTCCTCTGTGAAGCAAACGGCTGGTCCTTCTGCCGCCGCCTCTAATTCTTACTCACGGGGTAAAGGTAGGGGTCGGCAGAATCGAGGGAAGTCTCAGGATTCTTCATTTAGCAGAGGAGGTGGTTTCTCCTCTCGCGGGCCTCGTCGAGGCTCGAAATGAAGGTCCTCACCTCGACTCGTCCCAGGTTGGAGGAAGGATAGCAGAGTTCGCAGACCATTGGACCACCATCACATCCGATCCATGGGTGTTAGATGTTGTTCGGTCCGGGCTGCGCATATCCTTCCGACGGCACCCCACTCTGTCAAGGGTGCCTCTTCCAACCACAGTTCCTTCAGACATTTTACGTCGGGAACTTTTGTCCACGGAGATTGCCAATCTCCTGGCAAAGGGGGCGATCGAGGTCGTCAAGAACGTTCAGTCAGTGGTTTTCTATTCCCGCCTGTTCTTGGTGCCGAAGAAGGACGGCCGACTCCGACCAGTTATCGATCTGAGCATCCTGAACCAGTCTATCATTGCTCCCAAGTTCAGCATGGAGACTTTCAGGTCGGTCCGCCAATCAATTCACCAGGGAGATTTCGCAGCCAGCATCGACCTGCGAGACGCTTACTTCCACGTTCCGATGCATCGGGCGTCACAGAAGTATCTCAGGTTCGCTTTTCTGGGGCGAGTTTACCAGTTCAAGGCCATGCCTTTCGGCCTCAACCTGGCTCCTTGGGCGTTCACCAGACTGATGTCGCATGTGATAGCGTTCCATCGCACACAGTCCAGGGTGACTACTTCGGCATATCTGGACGATATCCTCCAGAGGCATTCCAATGCTGCCTTACTGGAATCGGATGTCGCCACTCTGTTGAGCTTGCTCACGTCGCTAGGATTCAGAGTCAACGAGGAGAAGTCGGACCTGGTCCCTTCTCAGTCGTTTTGTCATCTGGGGATGTCTTTCCAAACCAAATTCAATTTGGTGGCTGTTCCCCAGGCCAAGGCTGTGATTCTCTCAGCTTTTGCTCTGACTCTGTCCCAGTCCAGGTCCGCGACCGCTCGGAGTTTTCTCCGGCTGATCGGTCTCTGCGGTTCGGTGACGGATCTCATTCCTCCGTCGGCTGCATGTCAGACCTCTCCAACACTTTCTGCTCAGTCGTTGGAGACCGAATGTAGATTCTCTGGATCAGGTGCTTCCGTTTCCGGACTCTCTGTATCCTCACCTTCTTCCCTGGACAGATGTTCAGTGGATTACGCAGGGTGTTCCGCTGGACTTACCCACGTCCGATCGCGTTCTGACGGCAGATGCCAGCGATCTCGGATGGGGTGCGACGTTGGATCCTCTCGGTCTTTCCCTACACGGGATGTGGGACCAGGATCAAGCAGCTCTACACATCAACCAGAAGGAGCTTCTTGCTCTTCTTCTGAGTTTCAGGCAGTGGATCCCTCACCTGTCGAATCGCAAGGTCCTTCTACTATCCGACAATTCGACAGTGGTTGCTTCATTCGGAACCAGGGCGGCACGCACTCGCTTCCGATGTACGAGTTAGCTCGGGATCTTTTTCTGCTCGCTCAGGATGTTCACGCCGGAGTGGTTGTTCGTCACATTCCCGGTCGTCTGAACGTCCTAGCCGACTCCCTGTCCCGACAGGGCAGGGTTATTTCCACCGAGTGGATGCTTCACAGGGCAGTGTTCCAGTCGCTTTGCGATCTCTGGGGACGTCCCCACATCGATCTCTTTGCGACTCGTTGGAACCATCAGGTGGACACTTTCGTGTCCCCGTGTCCAGATCCTCTGGCTTTTGCCGTGGACGCTCTGTCACTCGATTGGAACGGTCTAGTCGGCTACGCCTTCCCGCCGGTTCCGATTCTTCCTCAGGTTCTCGCCAAAATTCGAACCTGCAGTTGTCGAATCATTCGGATCGCTCCCCTGTCGCCTCAGCGGGTGTGGATCAATCAGCTCTGCTCGCTGATGGCGGCGGTTCCGGCACGTCTCCCGCTACGTCGCGACCTTCTTTGTCAAGGTCGCCCGAGGAGGTTTCACGTCGACCCGACTTCATTGTGCCTTCACGCATATCTTTTGTCAGGTCCTGTCTCCTCCGTAGAGGTTTTTCGAGACGAGCAGTGGAGTGCATTTCTTCTTCAAGGAGGCACTCCACTGGTTTAGCTTATGCAGCTAAATGGAAGGTCTTCTGTCGATGGTGTGCTGATCACTCTGTTGATTATGCCAATCCTTCGATTTCACAGATTGCGGAGTTTCTGGTATATCTGTTTGATTCTCAGGGTCTCCAGCCTGTTACCATCAAGGGTTACAGGTCTATGCTTTCAGAGACTTTTTCTTATGTGGGGAAGCATCGTATCGGCACTAATCCTTACCTCTCCAAGCTTGTTCGGCACTTTTCTTTGAAAAGGCCTCGGACTTTGCAGCTTACTCCACGATGGAATCTTTCGTGGGTGCTGCTTTGCTTGGGGGGGGGGGGGGGGGGGGGGCGCCGTTCGAACCTTTATCCCAGGTGGATATGCATTTTCTCACATACAAGACGGCTTTTCTGATGGCATTTGCTTCGGCCAGACGGGTTAGTGAGCTTCACGCCCTCTCGGTTGACCCGGCCTTTTTTAGGAGTTCTCCCAACAGTGTTACTTTTACCACTGATTGCTCCTTTTTGGCTAAGAATCAGTTACCAGATACTACTCCTCCTCCTATCTGTATCAGGGCTCTCCCCTCTGTTGAGGGTACTCGCCCTTTGCTCTGTCCGGTCCGTGCTATTCGCATTTATCTTGATCGGACACGCTTCATTCGGAAGGGCAGAAAACGTTTTTTTCTGTCTCTTATTCCGGGTCGACAGAAGATCTCTCCTCAATCCATTTCTCGATGGATTTGTCTTGCTATTCGTACGGCTTATAGTCGTTTAGCAGCTGGCGATTGTATTTGCAATCGTATTTCTGCCCACGAGGTGCGGGCACTGTCTACCTCTTGGGCTTATTCTAACTCCGTCAAGTTGTCGGATGTTATGCAGGCAGCCTACTGGAGAAATGCTTCTACTTTCTCCACCTTTTATTTACGCCAGTTGCAGGAGCAGTCGGAGGACCTTTTTGCCTTGGGTCCTCTTTCTTCTGCTCAGGCTGTTGTCTGCCATAGCCATTAGGCTTCTTGAAGGTCAGTTTCAGCCTTGTGCTGTTACTGCCCTTTTTTCTGTCTGTGTGTCACACAGGCTCATATGTCTCTTTTCATTGTCCTTTACCAATGATTGCGACATTATGGTTGATAAGCCTCGGGACCTCTTCCTTCTGCTTCACGGTTCCAGTGCACTAGGGTTATGTGGGGGTTGGTCATGCGATTCCCTCCAGCCTTTTGTCTATTCAGCCTGTAGTAAACAATTGTGAGTAGGTTGATAAGAAATCTAAATTTTATAGTAAATTTCCTTTCTTATTATACCTACCACAATTGTTTACATGGAGGCCCTCCCGTCTTCTTTACGGGTAAAGAATCTTTCCTCCCCGCTGATCACATAACTCTAACGTTTACGGATTCAAAAAGAATGAGTCTTTAGAGACGGTATATGCGCACTGGCAACGGAAGTCGTGGAGTTGTACTTGGGAGAGAGCGTCCCATACTGGGTCTGCGCCGGTTGCACTCGACCCAGTTTTGGCTTATTTTTATTGGTGCTTTTGCACCACTTTTCTTTCCCAACTTGCTTGGGAAAGACAAAATAGAGAGTATTTTATCCGAGTTAGGGACTTCCACTGTAGTGCAAGCCTGTAGTAAACAATTGTGGTAGGTATAATAAGAAAGGAAATTTACTATAAAATTTAGATTTCTCCACTCTTGTACACACAAATGCACCCATTGGAAAACCCAAAAGCGCGGAAGTGACAAAATTATGACGAAAGTCAGAACGTCAGATCACTTCTCAAAGTTCGGAACTTCAGACTAAGATCCAATTTTAACAACTGGCGAGGGAATGCATAGATCTCAATGTTCAAAATTTCGAGAAACTTATTGCAGAAAGGAAACATATGCAGGAACGTTCTTTGGTAAATTCATTTTAATTCATCGGCTTCAGTCTAGTTCAAACTTGGACCCGCAGTCAGTAATATTATTTTTGGGGTTGGTACGTCCTACAGTAGCTTCAGTCGGGACCGATTTGTTGTTCCCACAACCCCACTTCGTCTGAACACACTGGTGCCATTGTCATTTTCAGAGTTATACGAACAGAAGAATGATTTGCTAAAAAATCATGGGAAGCAACTATTAATCGACTAACTGTCGATTACTGGTCACGATTAGTCGATTACAAAAACTGATAGTCGCGACAGCCCTAGTCGTTTCTAGGCAAGTTTTGGCTGCCTCTGTATGCAAACTGCAAAGCCACTTGAGGTAGACTTTCAAATTATAGCAAAAATGTATAAAATCCTGACCCTTGAAGGTTTACAGGGTTATTCCATTGGTAGAGTGCTAAATTGTTTTTCAAAAGTGATTTGTAAGATGAGTTGGGATTTTTTTCAAAGATATCATCCTACCAGCAAGGGGAGCCTTAGTGGAAAAAGGTATTGTTCATAATTTTTGTATAATGTGTCCATTTTATGCATTGATTGATTGGAGAACAAAGTGATTCATAAATTCTCTACTGTTTTAATATTATTCAGAATTTTCATAGTTGTTTTATTACCACTTATGCCTGTTTTATTACCACTTATGCCTGTTGGTACTCTCCAATAAATTGTAACAGAACAATTTTATATCAAAACATTTTTTTTCTACTGCTTAGCAAACAAAAATGTAATGCATGCACTGTATAGCCGCAAAAGTGGCTTTCAGCACTTTTCAGTAGAGCCTTGATAGTGGCTTCTTCCCTCAACCAGTTAAGAGATATCCAATAAAGTGGGTTCCAGTGTAATACTTTGTTTCTGAGATGCTGATGATGTGAAGATGGGTGCTGGATATCGATTTGTTTTTATTATTTTCTCCTAAAATTGAGACATTTTCTATGGTTATTTTGCCTTGTGGGTTCATTCATGAAAACCGACAATACTGGGTCAGATACAAGTGGTTACTAATGAACACATAGATGCGAAGAGCCACCATCTACAAAACTCCCAATACATAGCCTGCCACTAATTTGTTCCAGCCAGCTGTCATTAAATCTGTCAAATCTGAAAATATCCAGCTGATGAGCAGAGGGAATGTTTTAGATTTGAATATTTATTGCTTCAAGTCTCTACTTGTGAATAATGTATGCCACAAACTAACATAGCGGACATAACTAACATAGCACACATGCAGACTCTCCCAATATGCAAAGATCTGTTACATCTTGCATATCAAGTCTGAGGCATGTTGCCTTCTTTTCGTAATGCATTAAAACATGTACAATGACTGTCTGTAGGGGTTGGTCCACTGTATAATGACTGTCTGTAGGGATATTGGCCCACTATGTTAGTCTTATATTATACAGTGGACATCACCTTCTTTTACTGTGTTTATCCAAGTGTGGTGTTAAATTGAAAATTGTGGTTATACAGTGACTCAAATGATTTCCTGTTTGATTTTGTATCTCAAGTCAGTTAGGTCATGTTAAGTGCAAGGTTTACCATCTTTTGATTGTTTTTTAATTCCTTTCACCTGAATAGTATCTGAGTAATTCATTTTCGATAAAGGCATATGCACATACATAATTGGGGGTAAGTAGATAGTTTGGGTTTTTTTGTCCTCAGGAGGAGTTCGATTGTACATTTTCCAGAAGTCTTTACAAATTGCACATCTAATGGTCCCCAAAAAATTGCAAATATTGAAATTGTGGATAGTATATGCCAAAAATAAAGGTCAATAGAGTTACTAATGCACACGAAAAATCCAGTACAGTAACTGATGTGCTATTATCTGTATCAGTCTACATGTAGTGGTGTTAACTTACTACACATTTTGCACAAACCGGTTCAAGCTACCGTTAATGCAATGAGCCATGCTCATGCCATGCGGATATCTCTTGGGAAGACACCTGTCTACTCCAAGGGCAGACACTCATTCATAGTTGGATCTATTGAAAGTTTATTTGGTTTTTCAGTGGCTGTGATTGAAAGTCTATTGACACAGCTTCACAAACATAGCATAATCTGTTACTTGGATATTACCAGAATGCTATGGGGATGCAAGCTTTGTGATCGAAATACAAATAAGACAAACCTTCAGGCTGACTAGCCAGCTCAGTTGCCGCAAAAATAAGATAGCTATCTAGCCACCAACTTGATGGCTTAGCCAGCTAGCCAGCTAGCCAGCTATCATATAGCTAAGCCAGTTGCAAATTCAAAAGTTTATGGCTCTGGGGTCTACAAAGACATCTTTTTGATTTTCGAAACACAATAAATATTCCCCTTTTCTTGTGTCAGTTTTGACACATGTATCTTAAATCCTGTACAGAAATATCAGACTTATGTGCCTGATTTATTCAGCTCATGTGTTCACAACCCATGAATTATTAATACATGAAACCGACAGATAATTCATTTGCTCATAACTTTTATGGTTCAAACGAAGTGCTGAAAGGTTATATAGAATTCCCGATGACTTGTTTCCAGAAATATTTGGATATAACCTTTGGATGAAATCTTTTTCTGATCCAGAAAGTTGTTTGTGGGTTTTCTTTTCCCTGGACAGATGTTTTGAGGATGAAAACCTTGCATACCTTTGTGGTGGATGAGTCTGAATGAGTTTAGGACAAAACTGAAATGATTCTTATCATCTGCTAAAAGGGCATTAACTCTCAAAATAATATGGAATGTTTATTTTTTTGATTCTGGCAATGATTATTGGGAATAATACTTTTAATAAAAACTGAATGTTTTGAGTCTAAAATTTGCAGTTGTGACTTTTTTAATTCCCAAGTGGTCAAAAAAATCTGACATGCAGGTTTTCTGAGCTTGCGGCCAAGTCTTTGAAACAAATTATTTTTTTTTATCCGTCCTTACTAGAGCCCTACTAATTCTAAACCTTGTTTTCTTTGCTCTGCAGATTTGGTTTATTTGGATTAAAGAAACAGCCAGCCCACGATAAAACTATGAACTATATTGGTGTTGCAGCAGCTGTTTGCTGGTAAGAATGGATAAGAGTGGACTAGTTTTGAAACAGTTTGTAGTTGAATATGAAGAATATGAAGGCAGTTATCTATAGTATATGGAAATATTTGCAGTTATTTTGGTGCCTCGACCCTTTGAGTTTGATAGTTAAAGCTTGATGCAGTTGAACCTTACTGATGCAGGCATGCTGAATTAAGTAGAAATCAAGGGAATTATAAAAACTGATTGAATTTGATGCATGAGACAATGTTTATTAATTATGTTATTAATGGCCATTATAATGGGCGATGGGCATTAAAAATTTTAATGCCCATGAACATCATTTTCTTGTGCATTATTCTCACGGGCAAGGCAAAATGTCATGGCCATGAAGAAGACCAAATTAAGGGAAAAACTTTTTTTCCACAGAAAAGTTCATGGGCATTAGAGGGCACTGCTGTACACTATAATAGGCATTACAATGGTTTGAGAACTAATGGCCATTAAATGGACATTTGTTTTAATGGGTACATATCATGGGCATCAAATTAGCAGAAAAATCAGTTAAATAGTCATTGAAGAATTTAGCATCATGCAAAGTTTAATGGCCTTTAATTGGAATTTTTGGTGGAAAAATACCCACCTTGCCATGTTGTAATGCCCATTAAACCTTTTTATGTGTACCCATCCGTCGTTCGTCCATCCTTTGTCCGTCCATCCATCCGTCTGTCCATCCGTCCGGCATCCGGCATCCGTATTCATTTCTTTGGCATTTGATAACTTGAAAAATATTGCTTGGATTGTCAAGTTACTTTATATTTGTGTTCAGGTTACTGATGTGCCGAGCTGTATAGTTTTTGGTCTAGATCTGATAATTTGATCCTGAGATATTAACACTTTATCCTTCAAATTGAGAATTCTTCCAATCCCTTTGGCATGAGATAACTCAATAAATACCAATCCACTTGTCAAGTTACTTTATATATATCTTCAGGTTACTGATGTGCCAAGCTGTATAGTTTTTGGTGTAAATCTGTTTTTTTGATCCTGAGATATTAACCCTTTATCCTTCAAATTGAAAATTCCTCCAATCCCTTTGGCATTCGATAACTTGAAAAAATATTGCTTGAATTGTCAAGTTACTTTATATTTGTGTTCAGGTTACTGATGTTCCAAACTGTATAGTTTTTGGTGTAAATCTGATAATTTAATCTTGAGATATTAACCCTTTATCCTTCAAATTGAAAATTCCCCCAATCCCTTTGGCATTCGATAACTTGAAAAATATTGCTTGGATTGTCAAGTTACTTTATGTTACTGAAGTTCCGAGCTGTATAGTTTTTGGTATAAATCTGTTATTTTGATCCTGAGATATTAACCCTTTATCCTTCAAATTGAAAATTCCTCCAATCCCTTTGGCATTCGATAACTTAAAAAATATTGCTTGGATTGTCAAGGTACTTTATATTTGTGTTCCGGTTACTGATGTGCCAAGCTGTATAGTTTTTGGTGTAAATCTGATGATTTGATCCTGAGATATTAACCCTTTACCCTTCAAATTGAAAATTTCTCCAATCTCTTTGGCATTCGATAACTTGAAAAATATTGCTTGGATTGTCTAGTTACTTTATATTTGTGTTCAGGGTACTGATTTGCCGAGCTGTATAGTTTTTGGTGTAAATCTGATGATTTGATCCTGAGATATTAACCCTTTATCCATTAAATTAGACACTCCTCTAATCCGTTTCTATATGTACCCATACCATGTATGGTGTACATAATGTTGGCATCCGTGGTGGCCCTCCGTCATACAGCTTTCTACTCGTTGCACGCATGAGTACACATTTGATGATTTCATCGGCCTCTTTTTCCTTTAATTGGTTTCAATTCATTTGTCTTAATCACCATAGCATTAAATTTCTAGTAGATTTTAATGCCCATCAAATTTATTAATGGGCATTAAGTTTCTAAGAGATTTTAATGGCCATCAAATTATATTTATGTGTAACACCTGTGGCCAAGCTGTACACAAACTTTCTAGGAGGGTAGCCTTTTTTTTTGGGGGGGGGGGGGGGTGGAAGTAGCGGGCGTAAACAATTGGTTTGATGATAACTTGATAATGTTTCAACCCATGTTCATGAAACTTCAAAGGTAGATTTGCACATTTGAGAGGAAGAACTCTATTTAATTTGGACTCACTAGGTCAAAGGTCAGGGTCATAGTGACCCTAAACATAGTAAATCAAAACAATTGGTTTCCATATGATACTTTGATAATGCTTCGACCCACATTCATGAAACTTCGTAGGTAGGTTGGCATCAGTGAGAGGAAGAACCCTATTTATTTTGTTCTCGCTAGGTGAAAGTTCAAGGTCACAGTGACAGTGATAGTAAATCGTAAACAATTGGTTTCCAGATGACAACTTGATAATGGTTTGACCCACATTCAATTAAACAAACTTTGATTTATTCAGTGCCACTTATATGCAGTAAGTGCACATTTCAATACAGCTCTGGCTAGATCCCTTATTTATGAACTGATCTTCACAAAACCTCTTGGGTACCTTTGTTGTCACCGTGGGACAAGAACAAGTTCTTTGGGGTTCTGTCCAAAATCCAAGATGGCTACCGTTGGCCATTTTGTGCCGAAATTAGATGTAATCAGGGGGTTTTTGTTAAGAACTTATATATTTATTGATGACTTTTCCTTTTGAAGGAGTTGATGAATTTATTTTTAGCTCAACTTTGACATAGTCAAATTTGAGGTTTTGTCATGGCCCATCATCCATCTGTCCATCTCTCCGTACAGCAACACGGCTCTGGCTGCAGGCCGTATTTATCAACCGATCTTTATGAAACTTCTTGGGTACCTTTGTTATCACCGTGGGCGCGAATGGGTGTTTTTGAGTGCAGTTCGAAATTCAACATGGCCACCAGTAGCCATTTTGTACCGAAACTAGGTGCAATCTGTTTTTTTGTACAGAACTTCTGTATAAAAGTTCGGATTTGAATAAATTTTTGTATGATCTGTATATTCAAATGTGTTGAAGCCAAGTTCCTGTGTTAGTATTTGGTGATGTTTTGGGGAGAGTAAGCAATTTTAGCACAAGCTGAATTTTCTATTTCCAATGAGAAAAATGAAACCTCACCCATAGGAACCCTTGAGCTAAAGATAAAAAATTCAAATACCTATATTTCAAGAAGGACTGGACAAATATTTATTAACTAGAGGGGTGTCATTTGTGTGCAAAGCACACTATAGTATATCCCCGCATTCACATTTGTGATTATTGTCGGGGCCGAATCAAAAATCCAAAACCTTTATGCACATCTACAGACGCTATTGATTAACATGAACACACTTTTAGTGTTTCGAATTGAAACCCCTAGGAGTTTTTTGCTGGAAACCATTCCTCTAACGACAAAAATGGTACCCCTTGCACCTCTCGGGGCCAAATCAAAAATCCAAAACCTTAATGCACATCTACAGACCCTATTGATTAACATGAACACACTTTTAGTGTTTTGAATTGAAACCCCTAGGAGTTTTTCACTGGAAACCATTCCTCTAACGACAAAAGTGGTGGCCCTTGCGCCCCCGAGGGCCGAATCAAAAATCCAAAACCTTTATGCACATCTACAGACCCTATGAATGAACATGAACACTCTTTCAATGTTTCGAATTGAAACCCCTAGGAGTTTTTCTCCGGAAACCATTCTTCTAACGACAAAAATGGTGCCCCTTGCACCCCTCGAAGCCGAATCAAAAATCCAAAACCTTTATGCACATCTACAGACCCAATTGATTAACATGAACACACTTCCAGTGTTTCAAATTGAAACCCTGGGAGTTTTTTTTCTGGAAACCATTCCTCTAACGACAAAAATGGTGCCCCTTGCGCCCTCCGAAGCTGAATCAAAAATACAAAACCTTTATGCACATCTACAGGCCCTATTGATTAACATGAACACACTTTCAGTGTTTCGAATTGAAACCCCTAGGAGTTTTTCTCTGGAAACCATTCCTCTAACGACAAAAATGGTGCCCCTTGCGCCCCTCGGGGGCTGAATAAAAAATCCAAAACCTTTATGCACATCTACAGACCCTATTAATGAAGATGAACACACTTTCAATGTTTTGAATTGAAACCCCTAGGAGTTTTTCGCCGGAAACCACTCCTCTAACGACAAAAATGGAGCCCCTTGCACCCCTCGAAGCCGAATAAAAAATTCAAAGCCTTTATGCACATCTACAGACCCTATTAATGAAGATCAACGAACTTTCAGTGTTTCGAATTGAAACCCCTAGGAGTTTTTTGCTGGAAACCATTCCTCTAACGACAAAAGTGGTGCCACTTATGCCCCTGAGGGCCGAATCCAAAATCCAAAACCTTTATGCACATCTACAGACCCTATGAATGAACATGAACACACTTTCAATGTTTTGAATTGAAACCCCTAGGAGTTTTTCGCCGGAAACCATTCCCGGACGGATGGTCGGACGGACGGACACAACCAATATATCCTCACAATTTTTCAAATGCGGGGATAATTAGTATGAATCAACCTTAGAAGGGTTTGAATCAAACAGGCCAAAACAGTTGCTAACATTTGGCTCATGGTGCACCATACAAGGATCCCCAGTGTAACATTTACCCCATGGAGATTTATTTTCTAGTTTAGCATCTAACTATCACCCACCTTTACAATACTTTACCTGTACATTTGTTACAGGCTACGGTCAGTATTTATGTACAGCCCTTTAGAATACTTTACATGTACCTTTGTTGTCAGGTCATTACCTAGATGTGTGTCATTGCTGTGTCACATTGTATACATGTACATGTCTTTCACAAGTTGAGCTACAGTGCCACTGACACTTTCATTATGAAGGGATTTCATTGTAACTTGGTAGAATGACTTACTTAAGTATTATATCTAGATGAGACTGTCCTATTTTGATCACGATCAGTCAGCCATGACCGCCAGACAGGTATGTGACCTAGATTCCTTCAGCAAAGTCTTCAAGTCATATTTAAGAAGGGATTTCAGTGTAACTTGGTTTGATGACTCCAGATAATGTCTAGATGAGAATGTCCCCTTTTGGTCGCGATCATTCAGCCACGATGGCTCCTCGAGCCCAAAATCCGAAAATCTTTAGCACAGACTACAGGTTGCATATATGAAGAGATTTCATTGTAACTTGGTAGGATGACTCATTATAATGTCT
Organism: Pictodentalium vernedei; assembly: GCA_031216915.1. Classification (NCBI taxonomy): domain Eukaryota; kingdom Metazoa; phylum Mollusca; class Scaphopoda; order Dentaliida; family Dentaliidae; genus Pictodentalium; species Pictodentalium vernedei. The sequence continues at coordinate 726,506,066 of CM062297.1, read as the reverse complement.
AGACGAGGACATCCCCTTTTGGTCGCGATCGGTCAACCATGATGGCTGCCCGACTCATTTTGGAATGATTTTACTGTAACTTGGTAACTTTTGTTGACAAAAGTTAACTCTGAGGACCACATTCAACCTAGGTTTCAATTCTTTGGTATAGTCTGCACCTCAGATTATTCTTGTTGAAAACATAGCATGTCGGGTACAGAACTTAATATATTCTCAATTATCACAATTCTTGCTTATTAGCTCACCTGACTGAAAGTCAGGGTGAGCTTTTCTGATCACTTGTCGTCCGTCGTCCGTCGTCCGGCGTCCGTCGTCCGTCGTCCGGCGTGAAGGTGGTGTTTGGGTCTTTTTCTTCCAAACCACTGGCCGCATGTTAATGAAATTTCATGTGAGTAGGGGTTATATAGCGGCATTTTGATTTTTGGGCAAATTAGGTTTCGGCTCATATTGAGCAGAGGGGTGGGGCAAAAATGCTCCAATTCTTAAAAAATCTTCTTCTCAAGAACCAGCAATAGCAGAGACTTGATATTTGGTATGCAGCTTCCTTTTGAGGTATAGACTCAAGTTTGTTCAAGAGAAGTTTGTAGGTCTATACTTGGCGATGTTATGGGAGGAGCAAAAATTTTGGCCCCACCCCAAATTTCTATTTTTTAAACCGAGAGGCCAATTTGAACCAAATTTTATGTGAGGGCTTATTGGGTCATAAGTACCTAATTTATGCAGAAATTTTTTTTCCTGTAGCCCCGTGGGAACCACAGGAGCTAAAAATAGAAAAAAATTAAAACGCCTATATCTCAAAAACTGCACGGCACTGAGAATTTTTATTTGGTGTGCAGCTTCCTTGGGACCAACAGAAAGGATTGGTAAAAAAAAATTGCCATCGGTTTTATCATAGGGTACAGTTTCGGGACTTTGAAAAAGTGCTGAGTCAGCACTTTTTAACACTGTAGGCAATGGGAAAAACATTAAAAAATCTTCTTCTCCAGATCCAGCAGGCAGAATCTTTTGATATTTGGTATGCAACATTGTAGGGTGGATCTGATTCAAGTTTGTTCAAATCGGCCCCCTGGGTTCATATTTGGGCTCAGTATAGGAGCCCGATTTCGAACTTAGTGCATTTCAGGCAAATTTCTTAAAAAATCTTCTTCTCCAGATCCAGCAGGCAGAATCTTTTGATATTTGGTATGCAACATTGTGGGGTGGATCTGATTCAAGTTTGCTCAAATCGGCTCCCTGGATTCATATTTGGGCTCACTATAAAAGCCCGAATTCGATCTTAGTGCATTTCAGGCAAATTTCTTAAAAAATCTTCTTCAGATCGAGCAGGCAGAATCTTTTGATATTTGGCATGCAACATTGTGGGGTGGATCTGATTCAAGTTTGTTCAAATCGGCCACCTGGGTTTATATTTGGGCTCAGTATAGAAGCTCGAATTCGAACTTAGTGCATTTCAGGCAAATTTCTTAAAAAATCTTCTTCTCCAGATCCAGCAGGCAGAATCTTTGGATATTTGGTATGCAACATTGTGGGGTGGATCTGATTCAAGTTTGTTCAAATCGGCCCCCTGGATTCATATTTGGGCTCACTATAGAAGCCCAAATTCGAACTTAGTGCATTTCAGGCAAATTTCTTTAAAAATCTTCTTCTCCAGATCCAGCAGGCAGAATCTTTTGTTATTTGTTATGCAACATTGTGGGGTGGATCTGATTCAAGTTTGTTCAAATTGGCCCCCTGGATTCATATTTGGGCTCACTATAGAAGCCCGAATTCGAAGTTAATGCATTTCAGGCAAATTTCTTTGAAAATCTTCTTTTCAAGATCCAGCAGGCAGAATCTTTTGATATTTGGTATGCACCATGCTTGGGGGTGAGATTCAAGTTTGTTCAAGCCAAGTCCCTTGGTCCATATCTGGGCTCACTGTGGGAGCTTGAATTGTAACTTAGTTCAAAATGAGGAATTTTCTTTAAAAATCTTCTCAAGATCCAGCAGGCAGAATCTTTTGATATTTGGTATGCACCATGCTTAGGGAGTGAGATTCAACTTTGTTCAAGCCAAGTCCCTAGGTCCATATTTGGACTCACTGTGGGAGCCCGAATTATAACTTAGTTCAATATGAGGAATCTTCTTTAAAAATCTTCTATTTTTTTTTTAGATCCACTGGTCAGAATCTTTGGATATTTGGTATAAGCTTTTCTTAGGAGGATCAGATGCAACTTGTTGAAATCAATTCTCTGGGTTGATATTTAGGCTACCATGTCAGGTGAGCGCCCTCAGGCCCCTTGGGGCCTCTTGTTTTATAATCCTTTCATAAACATTGAACATTATCTTTTTCCTCAAACAGTACACACGGTCAAGTTCAGCTACAGTGTCATTGGCACTTTTATTCATGTTTAACTCTTAGAAGATGGGAGTTGAGTTTTCTTGCTTGTGATGTAATATGGCAGATAATCTGGCTGTGACGGTTCTGCAATCTTTGGGCATGGGGAGAATTAAACACTGAGCAGGTGCTTCTAGTCAAGTGTCATCTGCCTAAATAGGTAGACAACCCTAGACTAGACTAGAAGCACCTGCTTTACTGTAAGTTTTTTGCCGTATGTCATGTTCAATAAATTTATTCTGATTCCCCGGATTCTAAGAGTTAATATAAAACACCATCATGTGGGAAAATGTTCTAGTCTAATTTATTATGTTGAGCTAGTGATTTGTTTATGATTTAATTATTGTAATCCAAAAAGGTGGCATCAACAGGAGTAATAAAACATGTAAGAAACATTCTCTTTCTGAATCGAATGACCAAAAATGCAGTTGCTTCCCGCAGTACAGATTTGTAGTTTGTCAAGGCATGTTTACTTATATTGGGGGAAATACGTTCTTGTTGTAAAATAAAATTTTATGTTCAGCAGAATATAAATTACTTGAAGGAGAGGGATTTGTATTGACTAGAAAATTCTTTTCAAACATTGGTCCATAATAAACATGATGTCAGATCACCGAAGTTGAGCGACGTCGAGCCTGTTTAGTCTTTGGATGGGTGACCATTTGAGCAATCGAATCAGACTCCCGCACTGCGTCCTTGGGCAAGGCACTTCACCCCAAATTGTCCACATGGGGGCACGATGGCACACATCGATGGTGTGCATGTCTTCAACCAATCTAACCCTGCCTGTGCTGCAGTGTGGAGTTACGATGTTAGAGAGCTAGCATCTGCTCGGTGGTTCTCTCCGGGTACTCTGGCCTCCTCCACCTTTAAAACTGTCACTGACACGATATGACCTTGACTGTTAATGTGTCGTTAAACCCTAATAAATAAATAGAAGTAAACATGATGAGTAAACTCATTAGCTACATTCTAAGTAATTGACAGTTGTATCTAGTCAAGGTTTGACTGCCTACATATCGGTACAATATTATCATTTGATGTGTGTGACCCACCCCCTCCTATTGTCTGCTCTTTTTGCTTTTAGTTCACTTGAGCAAAGCTGAAGGCAAGCTTTATTGGTCACTTTCTGCCCATCATCGTCCATCCTTCATCCATCCATTGTTTATCCATCATTAACTTGACATTTTCAACTTCTTCTGAAAAACTCTGGACCAATTTAACCATCCTTAGGAAGTCAGATTCAAGTTTCTTCAAACAGGGATGCACAAATTGAAAATTTAGACAATCCCAAAATTTTTTTGCCAAAATATACGAATACAAATGTGAACAGTTATCTAAATTTGGAGGGTTATCCAAATTTAGATAACTGTTCACATTTGTATTCGTTTTTTTTTCTTGTTGATGTGTAATATATGGAGCTGCCACGGTGTCCCGTGTTTTCCTCAGCTTCACCTCTTTCACTGTTCTGTCCCAATGTTTGGAGGAAGTGATGCACTTGTGATAACTGATGCACCCATTATCGATTTCATGGATAAACTGCGAATACGTTGGCCATTTCTTGAATGTGCCAATGCATATGGAATAATATTATTTTGGAGACATTGAATTGGGTTAACGTTAGCCTGCGTACCCCTCAAAGTTTTGGGTGCATTGTCAAAGCATGCACATTATTCCCTATAGTCCATTTATTTCAGCGTGTGATGTGATTTAGCTAATGCGTATAGTACTGCATGTGCATTAGTAGAAACTGATTGTAGTGACTCGCTCTGTTGCATCGAGTGCACTTTATTGTCGGCGTGATCTTTGAAATTGTGAAGTTACATGCTGAATTTCTTTGAGAATCTAACTCAGAAGGTGTTAACAATTTAGAAGAGCGAGAAATGGTTATCAAATTTTTTTTTAGAAATCCGCTGGCGAATGTAACGGACGTTCATCCAATTGTGCATCCCTATTCAAATCAAGAACCTGGGTCCCTATTTTGGCTCTCTGTGGGAGCCGAAAGTTTAATTTGGTGTAAGATGAGGAGTATTCTTTAAAAATCTTCATCATATCCACCAGTCATAATGTTTACATATTTAGTATACAGCATCCTTAGGAGGTTAGATTTAAGTGGGTTCAAATGAAGTTCCTGTGTTCATATTTAAAAAGCTGCCAGCCCACATGCTATGGGAGCCCAACTTTTAACTTAGTGCAATATGAGGAATATTCTTTAAAAATCTTCTTCAGATCCACCGTTCAGATTCGTTTGATATTTGGTATACAGCATCCTTATTGGAGTCAGATTCAAGTTTGTTAAATCAGGCCCTTGAGTTTCTTTTTTGATCTGCCAATGGGAGCACAAATATTAACTCTGTGTAATATGAGGAATATTTTTTATAAACATCATCTTCTTCACATTCACCTGTCAAAATTATTCGATATTTGGTATACAGCATCCTGTTCTGGTGGGGGTGGGGGAGGGGGGCTTGGGGGGGGGGCAGATTCAATATGTACAAACCAAATCCATGGACCCATATTTGGGCTTCTTATATGAGCTCAAATTTATGAGGAATTTCCTTTAAAAATCTTCTTATTCATATCCTTTAGTCTGAAGGTTTTGATATTTAGTATCTAGTATCCTTGGAGGAGGAGGGTGTAAGATTCAAGCTAGTTACATCAAGTGCCTGGGTTCATGTTTGGGCTCTGTAGTGTTAATTAGCCATAGATGCTGAATGTGACCTTAAAACCTTCTTTGAACAACTTTCTCAGGTGGGCGATTAACACACCTTGGGGCCACTTGTTAGATAAGAAAGTAGGTAAGGCCTTAAAAAGTTAAAAATCTGTTTCTCAGGCCCTCCTGCATGGTCCTTTTGGTTGCCGCACACTTTCTTTTTATAATCAATTCAAACTTAAAAAAATAAAAATTAAATGGTTTATGTCTGATATTTTACCGAAGTTAATTAAATTGATAAATTTATCCCTTGAGTGCCAGGGTTTGTGATTTTTAGCTCAACTTTGGCAAAGCCAAATTTGAGCTTTTGTCATGGCCCGTCGTCCGTCGTCCGTCTGTCCGTACGTCAATAATTGGATACGGCTCGGGCTAGAGGCCGTATTTATGAACCGATCTTTACAAAACTTCTTGGGTACCTTTGTTATGACCGTGGGATGGAAACGAGTGTTTTTGGGTGCGGTCCGAAATTCAAGATGGCTGCCAGCTGCCATTTTGTACCGATGATGCAGAAATCTGTTTTTTGTACAGAACTTCCATATGAAAGCTCTGATTTGAATAATTTTTTGTATGAATGTTTAGTACCATGGGATACATTACATATAATACAGGTTTTTTTCTTGTGCGTAAATTGTGCAAATTAGACTAATTTTGATGTTTTTTGGTGTTACTTTCAGCACTGTAAGTGCAAATGCCAATACGGCTTGGGCTAGAGGCCGTATTTATGAACCGATCTTTACGAAACTTTTTGGGTACCTTTGGTATCACCGTGGGACGAGAACGAGTGTTTTTGGGTCCGGTCCGAAATTCAAGATGGCCGATGGCAGCCATTTTGTACAAAATTATGTGCAATCAGATTTTTGCACAGAACTTCCATATGAAAGCGCTGATTTGAATAATTTTTTGTGTGAATGTTTAGTACCATGGGATACATCACATATAATACGGGTTTTTTTCTTGTGCAGAAATTATGCAAATTAGATGAACTTTGATTTTTTTTCAGTGCGACTTACACACAGTAAGTACATATGTCAATACGGCTCAGACTAGAGTCTGTATTTATGAACTGATCTTCACGAAATGTCTTGGGTACCTTTGTTATCACCTTGGGATGAGAACGAGTGTTTCTGGGTGCGGTCTAAAATTCAAGATGGCTGCCAGTGGCCATTTTGTACCCAAATTAGGTCTAATCAGTTTTTTGTTCACAACTTCTATACAGCTCAGACTAGAGGCCATATTTATGAACCAATCTTTACGAAACTTCTTGGGTACCTTTGTTATCACCGTGGGATGAGAGCGAGTGTTTTTGGGTGTGGTCCGAAATTCAAGATGGCCACCAGCAGCCATTTTTACCAAAATTAGTGCAATCAGTCTTTTGTACAGAACTTCTGTATGAAAGTTTTGATTTGAATAAATTTTTGTATGAATGTTTAGTAACATGGAATACATCACATATTGTAAGGGTTTTTTTTCGTGTAGAAATTATGCAAATTAGATGAACTTTGATTTATTCAGTGCTACTTACACAATGTGAGCACACATGTCAATACGGCTCAGGGTAGAGGCTGTATTTATGAACCGATCTTCACAAAACTTCTTGGGTACCTTTGTTATCACCTTGGGACGAGAATGAGTGTTTCTGGGTACGGTCCAAAATTCAAGATGGCTGCCAGTGGCCATTTTGTACCAAAATTAGGTCCAATCAATTTTTTGTCACAAGTTCTATACAGCTCATATTTATGAACTGATCTTCACAAAACTTCTTGGGTACCTTTGTTTTCACCTTGGGACAGGAACGAGTGTGTTTTGGGGTGCCTTTGTTATCACTGTGCTATGAGAACAAATATTTTTGGGTTCAGTCAGACCCACTCTAGGACTCAAAAGTTTTCTTTTCTAGTCTAGGACTCAAAGTTTTCTTTTCTAGTTTAGCATCTGACTGTCACCCACCTTTACAATACTTTACGTATACATTTGTTACAGGCAACGGTCAGTATTTATGTACAGACCATTACAATACTTTATATGTACCTTTGTTATCAGGTCATTACCTTGATGTTTGTCATTGCTGTGTCACATACTATACATGTGCATGTCTTTGTCTTGACAAGTTGAGCTACAGTGTCATTGACACTTTCATTTTGATTTAAATCATAATTTTTTTATTTAAATCGATTTATTTGATTTTTATTTCCATACTATAAATTATTCACCATAGGCTACTTTTTCTCACATGATTCCTTTAGATAAAAGAAACTGAGTGTATTGGCAGGAGTTTGTATCAATGGCTGCCCAAAGAATGGACACGAATAACTGATACTAAAACATTTACCTGTGTTAACCATTTCAGTCTTTAAGGTTGTATGAGGGGAAGAATTCCAGAATATATTTGGCACAGAATAGACATTTGGCATAGATGGAAATAGAGAAGAATCATTGAAACTTGTGTTTTGTCACTGTTATAGCCTTGCTGGATGGAAGATGACTTCTTGAAAAACATTTTTGATACTTTTGGTTCTTAAATCACTGATCGTTGTTCTTGGAGTTGATTTCGTATTTTTGACGGGCTCATTGAAAGATTATGATTTATATGATTTAAAATCTATGTTCACTTAAATACAGTTTTATTCATGTTAGCTGAAAATTATAGAAACTTATAAAAGGTTCGGGAACATTTAACTTCCCTACAGCATGTTCCAGCAGTCAAGACGCAGTGGGATGTATATCTTCCCACTCCATAGATCAGTTCTAACTATCATAAACAAGGGCTAATAACTGTATTTCAACAGTTAACATGCATTTCATCTTTTTTCAGCTCATTTCCAAGTTGTTTTGAAAATATTTCTGAATATTTGTAAATTTTTGATTTAAATCAATGATTTTTAGCTCACCGAAGGGAGCTTAACTTATCACCGGCCGGTCGTCGTCCTTCGTTGTCCGTCATCGTCTCGTCGTAAACATTTTTCAAACGACTTCTCCTCTGAAACCGCTGGTCCAATTTTCTCGAAACTTCATGTGGATGTTCATTACTATATGGCAATTCAAGTTTGTTCAAATGAAATTACCACGTCCCATGGGGGCTGTGTATGGGGCATAACTCTGATAGCACCGTATGAATTATAGAAAAATTATTAAAAAATCTTCTTCTCCAGAACCAGTGGGCAAAATCTTTTGATACTTGGTATACAGCATCTTGATATGGGTCTGATTCAAGTTTGTTCAAATCGGCCCCCTGGATTCATATTTGGGCTCACTATAGAAGCCCAAATTCGAATTTAGTGCATTTCAGGCAAATTTCTTAAAAAATCTTCTTTTCCAGATCCAGCAGGCAGAATCTTTTGATATTTGGTATGCAACATTGTGGGGTGGATCTGATTCAATTTTGTTCAAATCGGCCCCCTGGATTCACATTCGGGCTCGGTATAGAAGCCCGAATTCGAACTTAGTGCATTTCAGGCAAATTTCTTAAAAAATCTTCTTCTCCAGATCCAGCAGGCAGAATCTTTTGATATTTGGTATGCAACATTGTGGATTGGATCTGATTCAAGTTTGTTCAAATCGGCCCCCTGGATTCATATTTGGGCTCAGTATAGAAGCCCGCATTTGAACTTAATGCATTTCAGGCAAATTTCTTAAAAAATCTTCTTCTCAAGATCCAGCAGGCAGAATCTTTTGATATTTGGTATGCAACATTGTGGGGTGGATCTGATTCAAGCTTGTTCAAATCGGCCCCCTGGATTCATATTTGGGCTCACTATAGAAGCTCGAATTCGAACTTAGTCCATTTCAAGCAAATTTCTTCAAAAATCTTCTTCTCCAAATCCAGCAGGCAGAATCTTTTGATAGTTGGTATGCAACATTGTGGGGTGGATCTGATTCAAGTTTGTTCAAATCGGCCCCCTGGGTTCATATTTGGGCTCAGTATAGGCAAATTTCTTTAAAAATCTTCTTCTCAAGATCCAGCAGGCAGAATCTTTTGATATTGGGTATGCTGCATCCTTAGGGAGGTGAAATTCAAGTTTGTTCAAGCCATATCCCAAGGTCCATATTTGGGCACACCGTGGGAGCTTGAATTGTAACTTAGTTCAAAATGAGGAATTTTCTTTAAAAATCTTCTTCTTCAGATCCAGCAGTCAGAATGTTTTGATATGTGGTGTGTAGCATCCTTAGGGGGGTGAGATTCAAGTTTGTTGAAGCCAAGTCCCTGGGTTCATATTTGGGCTCACTGTGGGAGCCCAAATTATAACTTAGTTCAAAATGAGGAATTTTCTGTAAAAATTGTCTTCTTCAGATCCAGCAGATGAATGCTTTTGATATTTGGTATGCAGCATCCTTGGGGGGGTAAGATTCAGGTTTGTTCAAGCCATGTCCCTAGTTCCATAAAATTTGTCTCTTATGACTTCATTCCTTTGTGGTGTTGATGAACCATGTCTAACTGAATGTGACCCCAAATACTTCTTTGAACCACTCTGTTTGAAACACTTTGCCTGGTGAGCAATTAAGGCCCCTTGGGGCTTCTTGTTTTAAAAAAAAAACATTGATTTAAATCATGATTTAAATCAATGATTTCAATCAATTGATTTAAATCAGCCAACCCTGTTGGGTGCAAGAAGGCTTTTCTGTGCTTATCATTGCAAAGCCTTCTTGTACTCGAGAGACGAAATACACCACCACCCCTGCTATTCTGTAGATTATGAGGCCTAAACATAAAACAAACCCAAGAACATGAACTTTTGCTGGCAAAGAAATAATTACAAAAATAAATAAAAAACTGCCAGCCCACATGCAATTTTACAAAAGATGGCCCGAGAAACAAGATCTGTTTTGTGGGGGCCTAAGTAAATTTTTCTTTCACATCTTTAAACCTTTACCCACTGCAGATGATATCAAAATTTATTATTTTAAATATCATTTTTTAAAATTTTTCAAAAAATTTCAACAAATCTTTACCATACGACCCCTCATTGGAACGTGCTTGATGAGCTCGTTCCAAAGAGGGATCACATGATATGGTTTTGTTAAAATTTTTTGAAAAATAATATTTTTTCAGCTGCTGAATTTGCATATTACATGTGTGGATGTGGCCGATTTGTTGGGAAAAGGGTTAAAATAACAGTTATCATGCACCCAGTGTTGACATGCTGTCTCTGGTGTTAATACCACTACCATCTGTGGATATCACATAATGAGAGTTCCCCTTCATTTTCACTTCATGTGCATTGCAATGGGTTAATGTACCCTCACCACTCATTGCCAAAGATCAAATGGTCATGTCAACAGTCTCATCAACAGCCCAGTGCTCAACTGTCCAGCTTCACAGAGTGTTTGTCCTCAATCCCTATTTGAGCTCTCTACACATGTTTCACTGAGCATTCATATCTATATCAGCCTCAAAATATATTCTGCCCTCAACTGACCTCTAATTACAACCATGTCCTGTGAGCCTTAGAACTCATATTCTGTTCCACACATTACATCCTGGAATCCCTCGTCAGACTTTTTCCTGACTGCCATCCTGAATTTCCAACCCAATATTTATACACATGGCTATGCAGTTGATATCAATTAGGATTGTCCCTTTTGAAATCTTGGCATCTTGATAAAAAGAAAGGTTTTTAAAGCGTCTTCCTTTCATTAAGTTACTTTGACAGAATCTTGATATTTAAATAATGTTGTACCACATGGGAACCCTTGGAAGTGAAGCAGTGCCTGTTTATTTTGGTATTACCAAATAAATAAATTGTCACAAAAATATTATGTGTGTTTTCTGTTACTTTTATCCATAAATAATAATAAAGAAGTATTCTATTTAGTCGTTGTTCAATCAGCACATGTGTTTACATAAGTGCGTGTACCGGAAATCAACAGGTTTGTGGGGCCAGTATGGATGAAACCATAAAAAATACAAAATAACAATGAAAAAATAAATAACACATTAAATGTATGCCAACAATACCTGGGGAGAAGTATTTATTGATTCCATGAACTCCAATTCACTGATGTGTCATGTCCAGTTATAAATTACGCACACATGCACCAGGTAAAGTTAGTTTCAATAGCACCAACAATGCTTATGTAGGTCAACAATTTGAAAAGAATTTGCGCTATAACCTGCCCAGTTGTTGTATTTTTATTGGTTTTTCCTGAACATTCTCACATTCAGGAAAAACCAACACAAACACAACAACTGTGCACGTTAGATCGCAAATGGTGCTCCAATTCTGAAACTATTTTCTTGACAGGGATGAAGACATTGGGGTGATAAACAAAGAATGAAAAACAAATAAATGCGAGTATTCTTTAAATCTTTAATAATAATTTTTCTTTATTCTTTTCTCATGAAAATTACCTCTTTCCATTGCATCCCAAACTGTCCCAAATTGGCAAAATGTAACTTGCAACCAATTCTTGTTGACTGCATAAAATTAAAAATGGGTGTGCGACTTATACATGGGCTTTAGGCAAAAGGGAGGAATTTCAAGTGTGAGTTGGGGGTGCGACTTAGACATGGAGGCAACGTATACACAGACATAAATGGTGCGTTCTTCAGTGTCAATCAGTCTTTGCGTGAAACATATAAATCCACTCAGTCTCAAACTGAATCTGGTAACACTGACATTGTTGCTTCTGTTTTTTTGTTATTACAGATTCAGATGTTGGTCATGGAAATTCACTTTTTTATACCCCCGCTTCGAAGAAGTGGGGGCTATATAGGAATCGCCCTGTACGTCCGTCCGTCCGTCTTTCCGACCGGACAAATTCTTGTGTGCGCAACTCCTCCTACATTAATGAACCGATTTTGATGAAACCTTTCAAACATCATCTCTACTAAGTGAACATGTGCATATTCCAAACTTTTTGATCTGCGACAATTTTAACCAGGTTATCTCTCTTGAACTTTGATTTAATATGGGTTTCTATATGAAATTCTTGTGTGCGCAACTCCTCCTACATTTATCAATCAATTTGGACAAAACTTTTCAGACATCATCACTACTAAGTGAACATGTGCATATTCCAAGATTTTTGATCTGCGACAATTTTAACCAGGTTATCTCCCTTTGACTTAGATTTATTATGTCTTCTTGTGTGCGCAACTCCTCCTACATTTCTCAATCAATTTGGACAAAACTTTTCAGACATCATCACTACTAAGTGAACATGCGCATATTCCAAGATTTTTGATCTGCGACAATTTTAACCAGATTATCTCCCTTTGACTTAGATTTATTGTGTCTTTCCATCCGAACAAATTCTTGTGTGCGCAACTCCTCCTACATTAATGAACCGATTTTGATGAAACCTTTCAAACATCATCTCTACTAAGTGAACATGTGCATAGTCCAAACTTTTTGATCTGCGACAATTTTAACCAGGTTATCTCTCTTGAACTTTGATTTAATATGGGTTTCTGTGTGAAATTCTTGTGTGCGCAACTCCTCCTACATTTATCATTCAATTTGGACAAAACTTTTCAGACATCATCACTACTAAGTGAACATGCGCATATTCCAAGATTTTTGATCTGCGACAATTTTAACCAGGTTATCTCCCTTTGACTTAGATTTATTATGTCTTCTTGTGTGCGCAACTCCTCCTACATTTCTCAATCAATTTGGACAAAACTTTTCAGACATCATCACTACTAAGTGAACATGCGCATATTCCAAGATTTTTGATCTGCGACAATTTTAACCAGATTATCTCCCTTTGACTTAGATTTATTGTGTCTTTCCATCCGAACAAATTCTTGTGTGCGCAACTCCTCCTACATTAATGAACCGATTTTGATGAAACCTTTCAAACATCATCTCTACTAAGTGAACATGTGCATAGTCCAAACTTTTTGATCTGCGACAATTTTAACCAGGTTATCTCTCTTGAACTTTGATTTAATATGGGTTTCTATATGAAATTCTTGTGTGCGCAACTCCTCCTACATTTATCGATCAATTTGGATGAAAGTTTACAGACATTATCACTACTAAGTGAACATGCGCATATTCCAAGATTTTTGATCTGCGACAATTTTAACCAGATTATCTCCCTTTGACTTAGATTTATTGTGTCTTTCCATCCGAACATATTCTTGTGTGCGCAACTCCTCCTACATTAATGAACCGATTTTGATGAAACCTTTCAAACATCATCTCTACTAAGTGAACATGTGCATATTTTTATACTGTACCAATGACCCAGACATAGCTGGTGCTAACTCTTAAAATATAGGGCCAAACACAAATTTTGCCCCCCAATCCCCAAAATTTGCATCTAAAACCAAAGAAAACATGTCCTGAATGGCCCTCCACACTTCACCTCAACTGCGCATGCGCAGTGTCAAGGACGTTCCGAAATTGGCGCCATTAATCATTCTAAGTTTGGCCCTTCATCAGTTAACATCTGACTGATCTTTGTGCTTGTAAATCTCAGTTTAAATGATGCCAGACACATAAATATTAGTGAAATGGTGATTCTAAGGAGGATAGAGAAGGAGGAGAGGAAAAATGTGTGACAGAATATTATCAGGGCTGTAACTTAAAATTTTTTAATGAAATTATGTTAAGTTACCTATTTTCGAGGCAGCAGCCATTTTGTTGTCATTCTGATTATTTAGTTACACTGATTTTTCAGTATTTTCCTCTCTCCCTTTCCTTTAAGTCCCCCCTTGCTATTCTCCCATGCTTTTGGCATAGTTTCTGTAATTATTATTACTAAATTTTCTTGGGAGTTTTAGCTGAATAACAGAATGAATTCTGTTCTTTTCCCCATGTTTACGTCTTCACCTACGGGTGGTTAGACGTTGTGTTCTGCATCTGGTAACTGATTCCGGGCCTGGGTGCCTGGAGTCTTATTTTAGTGTTTTTACATTCATTGTTTACATTTACAACAGCCCTCTGTGTGAGGGAGGGATTTCTTGAAAATAATATCTTGATGTTATTTTAATCATAACTAGATACATTATTATTGTTCGTAAGTGTTGAATAAATTGTTTAAAATATTTTTAAAATTTTTGTCCACACTTAGGCTTGGGATCCATTGGGGCTCAACGTTACTTTTCAGAAACTTGGGCTGTTCTGAAAAAATATTTTTTCAAAATATTTTGATTTCAATTATTTTTTCTATATTAATGGATCATATTATTATTATGTATTTTGATTGCCAGGGGTTGGTGCGAGTACCAGGACTTGTTTTCTTTTCACATTGAAAGGATTTTGATCAATTGTAATAAGAGGAAGTCTTCCTCTGACTTTTATAATCATTCTATATGTGGTCAGTGTACTCGCAATAACTCCTGTTCTGTATCGTATGATTTCGATGACAACATGGGAAGCGTATGTCACGGTATGTTAGTGGGGAATTGGACACTCCGGTCCTTTCCCCGCAGGGTCACTCTACTTTATCAATTTCTATTTCAGATGATCAAGATTAGGGTGATGTATCTGTGATGTCTTCCAACAGTGTGCCTCCGTCGTCACAATTAATGAAGGGCTAGCGGAAAAGTGAATACGCCAATTGCCTAAGAGGACCCTAGTAGGTTCGACGGCCTTTGACGTCCGCTAGCTCGCCCGGTGTAGCGTCCATTCATCGAATGGTTCGGCAGCCGGGTTCGTCCGTTGCGGTCTAGAAGGAGTTTTGGGGTGATGCGAGCACTATAAATCAACCAAATGCACACCCAGTGACGGCGGATTAGAGGGAGAACGGAGGAAGCCTTTTAGTCCGGTTCATAGCTCGTTCTGGTCCATCCGGACGGCGAGCGAGAGAGGCCCCTCTCTCGTACAACAACATCTGGCCCCAGATGTTGTGGTACAAAATGTTTCGCATTCGGAGCATACGTCCGTCGCTCGAGACGCTCCGACATATAGTCAGTCCGGAGTAGACTGTCAATAAGGCTTCCTCATTCTCATGGTAGCGCACACGACCGCTCTTGGCTACGTGACCTCGGATATCCAGTCAGCTTCGCCAGTCAGAGAATCATCGGCGACCAGGTCACACCATCCGGTAGCCAGGGACACGAGGCCTGCAGACTCCGGACGTTCGCATAGGAAAGTGTGCGGGTGTCAACATACACGGAGCTTCCGGCGGCAATGCATCGTAAGACCGCTACTGCACAGGCCTCGGGAACGGACGTGCTTTCCTAAATAGCACAGCTTATCGCAGCATCCCAGCATCAACTGAATCTGTCGCATATTTTTTATCCGATGATGCTGGGTCGGGACGCTCCGCGGAAGCGAGTACGTACGTCCGAAAATTTTATCCGGTCCGACGGGATACCGAAAGGGATTTGGAGGATTTCGAGCTTTCCCTTTCGGAACAACATATGCTGTTGTGTATGTCATCTGACTTGATCTTCTACAGCTTCTTTCGTCGGACCAGAATGCTGCGATGCCGGATAAGAAACTGATAGCGTCGGTGGACTTAGAAATTTTTGGTTCGGTTCAGGGACATCGTCCCTCAGTTCCGACATAGTCCAATAATGTCACACAAACTTTCGAATTATTGAACGAAGCTATATATATTATTTTTATATGCTTGCTATAACCAAGCATTTCTGGTTTCTTGTTCGCAAAGTTACGGAGATGTCTTTCAAAAGTGTGCCTCTGTCGTCATAGTTAATGAAGAGCTAGCGGCAATAAGTGCTCATGGAATATGTCTATCGCCTAAGAGATCCCTTGTAGGATCGACGGAGTGACATTCGCTAGCTCACCCGGTGTAGCGTACATTCATCGAATGGTTCGGCTGCCGGGTTCGTCCGTTGCGCTCTAGGAAGGAGATTTGGGTGATGCGAGCACTATAATTACTTTAGTACTTACCCAGTGACGGCGGATTGAGGACAGATCGGAGGAAGCCTGTTAGTCCGGTTCCTGGCTTGTCCAGGTCCGTCCGGGCTGTGAGCGAGAGAGGTCCCTCTCTCGTCCAACAACATAGGGGACCGCATGTTGTGGTTCAGATATTTTACATTCGGAGCATATGTCTGTCGGTCGGGACGCTCCGTTATATTGACAGTCCGAGAGACTGTCGATAATGCTTCCTTATCCTCACAGCAGGGCACACGACCGCACATTGGCTACGTGACCTCGATTATCCGATCAGTTTCATCATTCAGTGATTCCACGGCGAATAGGTCACGCCATCCGGTAGCCAAGGGACACGAGGCCTATACACTCCGTTCGCTCGCATATTGGTAGTATGCACGGGGTAACGATCACGGAGCTTCCAGCGGCAATGCATTGTAGGACCGCTTCTCCTCAGGCCTCAGTGACGGACGTGCTATCCGAGTTAGCACAGTTGTTTCGCAGCATCCCAGCAATCGACAGTTTCTTACTCGAATCAGGAATTATCTGACGGCGCTGGGTCGGTGCGGTCCGCGGTTGCATCAGGTACGGACGACCGAACGCTTTATAGGGTTCGACAGGATGGCGAAAGGGATTCGAAAGATTTCGAGTTTTCCCTTTCGTAGCATCGGAAGCTGCCACTCATATCTTCTGGCATTATCTTCCAGTGATTGTTATTTCGGACTACATTGCTGCGATGTTGGATAAGAGACTTATAGCGTCATTGGACACGGAATTTTGGATCGGTTCAGGGACATTGTCCCTGACTTACCGACACAGTCCAATAATGTCATTACAACATGTGTTTTATTTTTCGACGCTATATATGCATATAAGCCTGCTACCAAGCATGATAGTTTAGTTTCTTGTCCGCAATGCTCATTTCTGCCGTTTTATCATTTATACGAATAATTTATTTTGGCAGAGCAGGGCATACCGAGAGTTCATATGCGTCTAGACGGCGTGGTTAAAAACTGGAAATATTCTTTTTCGCCGTCTATGTCTTTTCCAACCACAATGTTGGAAACGACAATGATGTCTAGTAGACTTAACTTAGACGCTTTATCATACGTAATCCACCTTACTGAGGCGTTATCATTACGTCTTCAAGAAAAGATTTACGGGATATTATTCTCAATGTGATTTCTTTTGAGGGCAGTAGTTTGTTCACGTATAACTCCGCCCTTCAGTGGCTGATTGGAGTTGGTTAGACGTGACGCAGCCCTAGCTACATCCACGCGCGTGGATAGTAAGGTGAAGAACTCTCTCAGAGTCGCTTCGTTCTCGGAGAAGCCTCTCTTCGACGGCAACTTTTCAGCAATCCATGAATTGCTCGATTTACACGTTCTCTTGTCTATCTAGTGTTACAAGAGATTCAGACTGGGGCAAACATTCGGTGGTTGACTCAGAGAGTGCCACTGCAGTTGCCGGATCCGAGTGTTATATTTATGACGGTTGCCAGTCAAACAGATTGGGATATAATATTGATCCCAACGGATTCGTAGTGCCAGGGTCTTTGGGTTCCGCAGTCTCTAAGCAAGCAATTATCTTCCGCGGAATAATGTTTTTTAGGCTTGCTTTGTCATTGCATGAACATTATTCAGAAACGCATGTCCAAATCCTGTCCGTTAATTCGACAGTAGTGGCGTATCTCCGAAACCAGGGAGGCACTCATTCGTTTCCGTTATTCAATTTAATGGAAAGAATCCGTCTGTTGGTTATAGTACACCCAAGTTCTGTTTCGGTCCATCATATTTCGGGTCGTCTGATTGTTTTACCGGACTCCCGTTCACTTAGGGGTCGCTTGTTGCCGTCAGTATGGACTCTCAACAAACAAGTATTCAATCAGATTTGCTATCTATGGGAGCGCCCAATGATAATTTATTTACGACACAGCTTGCTAATCAATTGCAGACGTATGTGTTGGCTTGTCCGGATCTCTGAGCTAATGTTGTTAACGCTCTATTGATCTAATAGGACGGAATGATAGGATACGCATATCCTCCGGCGCTGTTGTTTCAGCAGGTATTGCTAAGATAAACAACCACAATACATTTCTGTTGATAGCATCTCTGTCTTCACAGAGACCGTGGGTAATTTACTCTGATGTCTACTGTGGGACTTAACGCGAAATCTTCCTCAATGAGAGGATCTTTTTTCGCTGGGTAAATCGTGTCATCTTTATCACAACCCTCAAGGTCGCAACCTTCACGTATTCCGTTGTGTGGTCCATATTGCATTGTAAGCATTGTACTGGACGAGCTTTGGACGCGATTTCTTACTATAGGAGATCCTCTTCTTCGCTATTCTATGCGGCTAAAGTGGAGGCTCTTCCGTCGTTGGTGTAGGGATCACTATGTTCATATTGTTGATCCCTCCATACTACTCATTGCAACTTTTTAGTATACTTGTTTGACAAGATCTACTGCAGCCTGTTATTATTAAGGTTATAGGTTTATGTTACCTCATACCTATGCACTCTATGATAGTTTACAATTGAGTCTTATGTCTCTTTATCTAAGTCAGTTAGTAACTTTTTGATAAATAGACTTAGAATCTTTAGATTATATTCCTATATGGAATTTAACTTTGGTTCTTATTTAGCTGAGTAATCATTTGAGCCTCTGGAAACAGTAGTTTTCAAATTCTGACCTTTTAGACAGTAATTCTGTTGGCTTCTCTTTTACTGAAGAGTCAGTGAGTTTCATGCACTATCGGTGGATGATTTTCACTTTCGTAGTTTCGGAATCACTACTTCCTTTACTATTTTGGTTGGATTTTTGCATAAGAGTTAGGCTCCTAATATCCGGAACCTATTGTTATTAAGGTCCTTCCGTCTTCGTACGGGCATAGGCCTTTACTCTGTCCGGTTAGAGTTTATGTATTTATAAACAGATATCTGTTTATTACTACGGGCGTAAGCTTCTTCTGTCTTTGATGCCTAATAGGACGTTACGCTCCATTCTATTGCTAATGGATTCAATTAACTATCGGTACTGCTTATGGTATATCATTGATTCAGCAGTTGTGCTTAAGATTTCGGCTCATGAAGTAAGAGTTCTTCTACATCTTGGGCTTACATTAATAGTGTCGCTATTATAGATTTTTGAAGGCTGCTCATTGCGCTCAGCCATCCACATTCATGAATTTTTATCTCAGAAATATCGACTCCATTTCTGATGGCCTCTATTGTTAGGTCTATTATCTACTGCTCAGAATGTCATTCACTTAACAGTTGCTACTATAGCTAGGTAGGCTGTCTGTTTCGGCAGTGACTCCGTTCTGCTGCCCTCTTTGCTCTGGGCTATTTGACCCAGGGCAAGAAAAAGGGGGGGGGGGGGGGGGGGGGGTGAGGGTGTTCCCTTGGGTCTCCTGTTTTACTATGAAAACAAGGGGATACCTCCTCCGGAGTTAGTAATTCTGAGCTGTTATTGGGATGGTTGTTTAGTGAGAAGTTTATGTTTTAAAAATTCATTCAAGTCTTAGTTTTTAAAGTATAGCTTTTGAATATAGCACGTGTCAACGGACATGATTATGCAATCCTCAGACACTTTTAGGAGTATAAGAGTCTCTATTCTCTAGACTTACTTTATTTATTGGCTTACTTTAAAAATTATTAGTATAAGGATTATATTGGATATTAATAGAGTACATGGATGTATGATGCTCAATTTTGGAAGGTGTTGTATCTTTCTAATTTATCATAAATAAGAAAGATACATGTAAGGCCTATTACTTCTTTTTCCCTAGAGGGGATGACTCTATTTTATATTATTGAGCGTATTCCATCTTGCTCTATGTCCTTGGCCCTCCAGCCTTTTTACTATTCAGCTATGTCTGGGTCATTGGTACAGTATAAAAATGTTAAAAAATTTATAGTAATTTCTATATTTTTTATACTTACCAATGACCCAGACGGGGATGGCCCTCCCAGGAGTTGGGAACTCTTGCCTCCCCGCTGAGTACATAGCGCTTACCAGGCACTGGTTATTAGAATGATTAATGGCGCCAATTTCGGAACGTCCTTGACACTGCGCATGCGCAGTTGAGGTGAAGTGTGGAGGGCCATTCAGGACATGTTTTCTTTGGTTTTAGATGCAAATTTTGGGGACTGGGGGGCAAAATTTGTGTTTGGCCCTATATTTTAAGAGTTAGCACCAGCTATGTCTGGGTCATTGGTAAGTATAAAAAATATAGAAATTACTATAAATTTTTTAACATTCCAAACTTTTTGATCTGCGACAATTTTAACCAGGTTATCTCTCTTGAACTTTGATTTAATATGGGTTTCTATATGAAATTCTTGTGTGCGCAACTCCTCCTACATTTATCAATCAATTTGGACAAAACTTTTCAGACATCATCACTACTAAGTGAACATGAGCATATTCCAAGATTTTTGATCTGCGACAATTTTAACCAGATTATCTCCCTTTGACTTAGATTTATTATGTCTTTCCATCCGAACAAATTCTTGTGTGCGCAACTCCTCCTACATTAATGAACCGATTTTGATGAAACCTTCATCTCTACTAAGTGAACATGTGTATATTCCAAACTTTTTGATCTGCGACAATTTTAACCAGGTTACCTCTCTTGAACTTTGATTTAATATGGGTTTCTATATGAAATTCTTGTGTGCGCAACTCCTCCTACATTTATCAATCAATTTGGACAAAACTTTTCAGACATCATCACTACTAAGTGAACATGCGCATATTCCAAGATTTTTGATCTGCGACAATTTTAACCAGGTTATCGCCCTTTGACTTAGATTTATTGTTTCTTTCCATCCGAACAAATTCTTGTGTGCGCAACTCCTCCTACATTTATGAACCAATTTTGATGAAACCTTTCAAACATCATCTCTACTAAGTGAACATGTGCATATTCCAAACTTTTTAATCTGCGACAGTTTTAACCAGGTTATCTCTCTTGAACTTTGATTTAATATGGGTTTCTACATGAAATTCTTGTGTGCGCAACTCCTCCTACATTTATCAATCAATTTGGACAAAACTTTTCAGGCATCATCACTACTAAGTGAACATGCGCATATTCCAAGATTTTTGATCTGCGACAATTTTAACCAGGTTATCTCCCTTTGACTTAGATTTATTATGTCTTTCCGTTCGAACAAATTCTTGTGTGCGCAACTCCTCCTACATTAATGAACCGATTTTGATGAAACCTTTCAAACATCATCTCTACTAAGTGAACATGTGCGTATTCCAAACTTTTTGATCTGCGACAATTTTAAACAGGCTATCTCTCTTGAACTTTGATTTAATAAGGGTTTCTGCATGAAATTCTTGTGTGCGCAACTCCTCCTACATTTATCAATCAATTTGGACGAAAGAAAAATGATCTTTATGTATACATTTCCTTATGGCCTTCGCCTACATGATCAGAAGTGCATTCCTCTAAAAACCCAAAGCGGGGGTATTAATCACCTTCAGTGATAGTTCTAGTTGGTCCTTGAAAGTCCTGGAAAAGTCCTTGAATGTCAATCTTGATTTGGGGTACAAACCCCTGTGGTAAACAAGCTCTGCTTTACTTTTAAAATAGGACCAATGCTTGAGGTTGTCGTCCTCTAAAATTGGCAACATGTGTGCAAAAGATTGACTAACTAAACTTGACTTTATCTCTAAGTTGTGATCATGAATAGCCAATGTGCAGAAATATGTGCGCTTAAACATCAATAAATAAATAACATTCGTGGGTGCCTGTTTATGTACCTTGTTTGGGTGAGAAACTCAATCCTCTTAAGGTGGAAGTCCTCTAAAATTGGCAACGTGGGTGCAAATGATTGATTAAACAGTACTTTATCACCATGTTGCGGTCGTGAATAGCCATTGTACAGAAATATGTGAGTTTGAACATCAATAAATAAATAACATTCATGGGTGCCTGTTTATCTGCTTTGTTTGGGTGGGAAACACAATTCCCTATCCAAACAGACATCTGACAAAGACAAATCTGCTTTTTACTTTCCACTTGTGTTCTGGTTGGCTTATCAATGTGCCATATGGCTTTAGAAGTTCAACTTGAATGGGATGAGGAGATAACTCTTCACTTTTAAATGATCTAAGGTTAGGCCTAAAAAAACATAAAAATCTGTTTCTCAGGCTCTCCTGCATGATCCTTTTGACAGCCGAATGCTCTCTTTTTATAGCCAATGCAACAAAAAAATTATAAATTCATTGGTTTATGACTGATATTTTACCCAAGTTAATAAAATGGATAAATTTGTCCCTTGAGTGCAACAAGACTTTGCTGTGCTTTAGCACAGCAATGCCTTCTAGGACTCAAGGGACAAAATACACCACCACCAATGCTATTCTGAAGATTATGAGTCCTAAAACATAATAATGCAAACCAAGAACATGAACTTTCGATGACAAAGAAATAATTACAAAAAAAGATGAAATAAAAAAAATTCCGCCCACATGCAATTTTACACAAAATGGCCTCAGACACAGAAGATCTACTTTGTGGGGCCTTACATACTGGTTTTAAATACGTTATAATTTGTTGAACCTATTTCTGTAGTCAAATTTATTGCTTTTTATTGTGGTGATAATTCCAAGTCGACACTTTGTGTGAATCCTTAACCTATTATATAAATAGCAAGTGTGTGTTTCTATGACTCAGTCACTCAGTACAGCTAGAAATTCAAGCTTTGAAATTCTTCCTTGCTATTCAATGCAACAAGAAATTTTCCGGCAAGTGGCCAGGCTAACCATCCTGGGGTGGGTCGACCCACAGATCACATATATATTGGACATCAAATAGTGCAATTTGTTAGTACATACAGTATTGCGTATAAGAAGATAGAAATTTTACAATTACAAATGTATTAGAAAACTTTACTTTTTCAGTGCAGTTCTTTTGATGTTCATCAAATCAGAGGTTAGTTCCACAGTCGAGACACAACGGACATCAGATGAAGAAGGCTTGCTCACAAATGTAAGTCAAAATATATTCTTCACATTTTTATGCATTTATTCACTTGTTATGTATATATAACTATTGTGAATTTTGAAGGTGGCTTGAGTGTTTGCATTGTCTTACTTGAATTAGAGCCAAGCTGCATTGCAAGAGTGAAATTAAAGGCAACTTGAAAAATTAGTCTTTCCATTTTTGTTTTTCCCAATTCCCATACCTTGCCCTCATTGATTTCTGGGGATTTTTCTGAGTGATGACAGGGGTTGAATATGAGCCCTATTCCCTGAGATCTGAGCATGCTTTTTCTCAATTTCAAACTTCAAAATTCTCAATATACGAAACTAGTCAAACTTATAAGGGTTAAAACTCAGTTGGTATATATATTACAGAACAGGAGTCTGCAGACAGTGGTAAGTATAGCACGCCTTATTCTTTGCCCTTGCAGTTGTTTCTGGGCAAGTCTTGGCTGCATATAAAAGTAACTGAAAATCCATAGGATGCAGACTGATAATGTGGAACAAAAATGTTCAACCCTTAAGGTCCTGGGCAAGTATCCTGAATGCCCATCAGCCAACAGTCTTTAAACATCCAGCGGCTTAGCAGTGATTTCTAGTCACAGGTTTGCTTTCTTAAGAGGCAGCAAAGACTAATTCGAAACCATGGCCTCAGCAATTTGCCTATTGTCAGCAGAACCTCCTCATGATGGCATGTTAAGGGCACCTGTTTTGATGTTGTAAGAGTCCAAAATAGGCCTTTTAAGGGTTAAATGCCCTGGCCTTCAGGTCTTGTATCACTCTCCATGTACAGTGCACGGTTTTGTAGGATATATGGTGCACAAGCTCCTACCCAAAATTTCTTTAGTTGATGGTGTCTTCTTTTTGTCTCCCGCTTTTTAGCTCACCGAAGGGAGCTTAACTTATCACTTGCCGTCCGTCGTGAACTTTACCTTATCGACTACTCCTCCCAAACTACTGGATCAAATTGAACTAAATTTGGTGTGCATGTTCCCCATCATATGTCAATTCAAACTCATACAAATAAACTTGCCGCACCCACAGGAGGCACCACAAGGGGCATAACTCTGATAGCACCCAAGAATTTCTTTCCAAAATTCAAAAAAATCTTCTTCAGATCCACCAGGCAGAATTCTTTCCTATTTGGTATACATCATCTCTAGGGGTGGGGGTAGGGTGGGGTGTGGTGGTGGGGGAGGGTGTGGGGGGGTCAAATTCACATTTGTTCAAATCAGGCGCCCTGGATTCATATTTGGGCTCACTATAGAAGCCCGAATTTGAACTTGGTGCATTTCAGGTAAAAAATCTTCTTCAGATCCAGCAGGCAGAATCTTTTGATATTTGGTATGCAACATTGTGGGGTGGATCTGATTCAAGTTTGTTCAGATCGGCCCCCCTGGATTCACATTTGGGCTCAGTATAGAAGCCCGAATTCGAACTTTGTGCATTTCAGGCAAATTTCTTAAAAAATCTTCTTCTCCAGATCCAGCAAGCAGAATCTTTTGATATTTGAACATTGTGGGGTGGATCTGATTCAAATTTGTTCAAATCGGCCCCCTGGATTCACATTTGGGCTCAGTATAGGAGCCCGAATTCGAACTTAGTACATTTCTGGCAAATTTCTTTAAAAATCTTCTTCTCAAGATCCAGCAGACAGAATCTTTTGATATTTGGTATGCGACATTGTGGGGTGGATCTGATTCAAGTTTGTTCAAATCGGCCCCCTGGATTTACATTTGGGCTCAGTATAGAAGCCCGAATTCGAACTTAGTGCATTTCAGGCAAATTTCTTAAAAAATCTTCTTCTCCAGATCAAGCAGGCAGAATCTTTTGATATTTGGTATGCAACATTGTGGGTGGATCTGATTCAAGTTTGTTCAAATCGGCCCCCTCGATTCATATTTGGGCTCACTATAGGAGCTCGAATTTGAACTTAGTGCATTTCTTTAAAAATCTTCTTCTTCAGATCCAGCAGGCAGAATCTTTTGATATTTGGTATGCAACATTGTGGGGTGGATTTGATTCAAGTTTGTTCAAATTGGCCCCCTGGGTTCATATTTGGGCTCAGTATAGGAGCCCAAATTTGAACTTGGTGCATTTCAGGCAAATGTCTTTAAAAATCTTCTTCTCAAGATCCAGCAGGCAGAATCATTTGATATTGGGTATGCAGCATGCTTAGGGGGGGTGAGATTCAAGTTTGTTCAAGCCAAGTCCCTGGGTTCATATTTGGGCTCACTGTGGTAGCTCGAATTATAACTTAGTTCAAAACGAGGAATTTTCTTAAAAAATCTTCTTCTTCAGATCCAGCAGTCGGAATGTTTTGATATTTGGTATGCAGCATCCTTAGGGGGGTGAGATTCAAGTTTGTTCAAACCATGTCTCTAGGTCCATATTTGGGCTCACTGTGGGAGCCCGAATGATAACTTAGTTCAAAATGAGGAATTTTCTTTAAAAATCTTCTTCTAAAGATTTAGCAGTCGGAATGTTTTGATATTTGGTATCCTTAGAGGGGTGAGATTCAAGTTTGTTCAAGCCGTGTCCCTAGGTCCATATTTGAGCTCACTGTGGGAGCCCGAATGATAACATAGTTCAAAATGAGGAATTTTCTTTAAAAATCTTCTTCAGATCTAGCAGTCAGAATGTTTTGATATTTGGTATGCAGCATCCTTGGGGGGTGAGATTTAAGTTTGTTCAAGCCATATCCCTAGGTCCATATTTGGGCTCACTGTGGAAGTTTGAATTGTAACTTAGTTCAAAATGAGGAATTTTCTTTAAAAATCTTCTTCTTCAGATCCAGGAGATGAATGCTTTTGATATTTGGTATGCAGCATCCTTAGGGGGGTAAGATTCAAGTTTGTTCAAGCCATGTCCTTAGTTCCATAAAATTTGTCTCTCATGACTTCATTCCTTTGTAGTGTTGATGAACCATGTCTAACTGGATGTGACCTCAAATACTTCTTTGAACCACTTTGGCCGGTGAGCGGTTAAGGCTCCTTGGGGCCTCTTGTTTAAAAAAACGGGAGATATCAAATTCGGGGTGTCCTCCCATCCTTCCGTGTTTTTTTGTTTCCAGACTCTATCTTTCCTTACAGTCAGTCGCTTTCGATGAAATTTGGGTAGTAGATCACTTTCATCAATTGTGGGTCCAAGTTCGAATATGGGCATTTTCTGCACATATTTAATTTGGTTGCTGAAATTTGATTGGCTGACGGTTTCCAGACTCTAACTTCCTTAAAATCAACCAATTTTGATAAAATTTCATATTTTGATTACTTTTATCAATACCTATGTCAAGTTCGAATGTGGAAAATTTTGTACTGAAAATCTGTCCGTCTGCCCCGTGTGTCAATGCACCTCGGACTAAAAGCCGTATTTATGAACCAATCTTCACGAAAATTCTTGGGTATCTTTGTTATCATTGTGAGACCAGAATATGTGTTTGTGTCGCCGCCCCATGAAGTGGGGAGCGACATATAGGGATTACTTTTGTCGTCTGCGTCACACTTTCTCTTATCCGCCACTCCTCTTTAACCTATGAATGGATTTTGATGAAACTTTCAGTGCTCCTTTATCACATCATGGCATTGTGCACCTCCTATTTTATTTTTTGATCCACTGTATTTTTTCCAGAGTTATGCCCCTTTTCCACTTAGAATTCTGTCTGAAACGCCAGGCGACACACGTCTTCCATGGAAGACTCACATCTAAGTTTGGGGTTTGGTCCAAAATTCAAGATGGCCTCCAGTGGCCGTTTTGTTCCAAAATTGGGTGTAATCAGTTGTTTGTACAGAACTTCTGTATGAAAGTTCGGATTTGAATAAATTTTTGTTTGAATGTTTAGTAACATGCAATACATCACATATAATACGTGTTTTGTTCTCGTGCAAAAATTATGCAAATTAGGGAAACTTTGATTTATTCAGTGCTACATCTAATACACGGTAAATGCACACCTTCCTTGTTTTTCATTTCCAGACTCTAACTTTCCTTACAGTCAGTCGATTTCGATGAAATTTGGGTAGTAGATCACTTTCATCAAATGTGGGTCCAGGTTCAAACATGTGCATTTTCTGCACATATTTAATTAGGTTGCTTAAATTTGATTGGCTGATGGGTTCCAGACTCTAACTTTCCTTACCGTCAACCGATTTCAATGAAATTTCATATATGGATTACTTTTATCAATACCTTGGTCAAGTTCGAATGTGGGAAATTTTGTACCGAAAATCTGTCTGTCTGCCTGTCCGTCTGCCCTTGCATCAATGCACCTTGGACTAAAAGCCGTATTTATGAACCGATCTTCACGAAACTTCTTGTGTATCTTTGTTATCATTGTGAGACCAGAATATGTCTTTTGGGGTTCCTGTCTCTACTAAATAACTTCCACTTGCAACTCAGCTATATTCCACTGGATTCTTTTAATTCCCCTTGAAAC
The DNA here is from genome assembly GCA_031216915.1 of Pictodentalium vernedei. NCBI lineage: Eukaryota > Metazoa > Mollusca > Scaphopoda > Dentaliida > Dentaliidae > Pictodentalium > Pictodentalium vernedei. Next base: position 726,478,753 of record CM062297.1, on the reverse strand, counting down.
TGCTTCCCAGCGGGAGATCTGAATTCACTGAATTTGCTTGTTTTTTTCAAAAAGGGATATTCAGGTAATATTCCAGAAAACCAAAGTGACTTTTGTCTGATGTAGTTCAGAAACGATTTGACAGGCTCATTTTTGGAAATTTCTTCAGTTGATCAAATTTGTACATGTTCATGGTTTTTGTTATTCCTGAAAGAGGTGTGCAGATTCTTTGAAAAATTCAAATGACTTGTAAATGGCAGCTGAGAATGTTAATTTAACTGTACTTTGATTACAAAAGCATGCAGAGAATATTGACTGAATCATGGTGCATCCACAGTGTGGCCAAATTCTCTGTCCACTTTCCTTTCTTCAAACAGAATCCCATATATCAAAAAGAAGCACAAAAACATTACTTATCAAATAGTATTCTCATTGGGTTTGTTTTAGCTCACCTGATTGGAGGATTGCCGTCACTTTGTATCCGTTGAACCATTGGACCAAACCCAACCAAACTTGGCATAAATTATATTCGGGGAATAACATCCAAGGTTTGTTTAATAAAAGTAGCCCAGTCCAATAGGCTGGGGGCAGTGCCCCAAAACCCTGAAATTCAACAAAAGTCCTTTCCATACACCCCCAGTCACCATGTTTTGAAATTTGGTATGCAGCTTTCTTATATCCTCAAGATTCAAGTTTGTTCAAAGAAAGTTTCTCAGGCAGTATTTGGGCTTGGTCTGGGATGGGAAAGATTTTTGGCCTCTGTGTATCAGGGGACATGTATTTGATTTATGCCTGAAAATCATTTTCCATGTCCGTTTGAGAACGCTAGTATCTGAAAATAAAAAAACAATAAAATGCCCGTATTTTCCAAACTACACAGAACAAAGAATTGTTATTTGGTCTACAGCATCCTGATGACCAGTAGATTGAGTTTCCAATTTATGTTGGTTGTGTCATCGGATGCCATATGTGCTTAATGAAAAAATGCTTCAGAACATCATATTTATTAGCTCACCTGGCCTTTTCACATGACTTGGCGTCTGTCCGCGTCCATTGTCCAGCATCCGTAAACTTTTCACATTTTCATCTTCTTCTCTGTAACTGCTGAGATTGTGTGAACCAAACTTGGTAGGAATGGTCTATGGGAGGTCCTCTACAAACGATCCTCATTTTGTTCCCGCCGGATGAAAAACATGGCTTCCAGAGGCATTCTTTGATTCTGATTGGTGGATTTTCAAAAATCTTCTCCACTCAAACCGCCAGGCCAAATGTTTTGAAACTTCACATAAATGATGACTGGAACCCCCTCTACCAATGATCCTCATTCAATGTTGATAGGGTTACAAACATGGCCACAATTGTGACTTATAGTTACTATAGAAACCCTATGAGAAATCACATTTTCATCTTCTCTGGAACTACTGAGCCAATGTGAACCAAAATCTGGCAGGGATAGTGTATGGGAGGTCCTCTACAAACGATTCTTCTTTTGTTCCCATGGTTTTGTAAACATGGCCGCCAGAGGCATTCTGTGATTCTGAAAGGTGGATTTTGAAATATCTTCTCCTCTGAAACCACAGGGCCAAATGTTTTAAAACTTTGGACGGTTGATGACTGGGCCCCTCTCTACCAACGACCCTCATTTAATGTTGATAAGGTTACAAACCTTGCTTCAATTGCAGCTTATAGTTACTATAAAAACCCTATGCGAAATCACATCTTTATCTTCTTCTCTGGAACTACTAAGCTGACGTGAATCAAACTTGGCAGGAATGGTCTATGGGAGGTCCTCTACAACAATTCTCATTTTGTTCCTGTGGGTTAAAAAACACGGCCGCCAGAGGCATTCTTTGATTCTGGTTAGTAGATTTTCAAAAATCTCTTCCTCTGAAACTGCCAGGCCAAATGTTTTGATACTTCACGTAAATGGTGAGTGGGACTCCCCTCTACCAACGTTCCTCATTTATTGTTGATCGAGTTGTAAACATGGCTGCAATTGTGGCTTATAGTTACTATAGAAACTCTATTGGAAATCCCATTTTCATCTTCTTCTCTGGAACTACTGAGCTGAAATGAACCAAACCTGGCAGGGATAGTCTATGGGTGCCTTCTACAAATGCTCCACATTTTTATACCCCCGCTTCGAAGAAGTGGGGGCTATATAGGAATCGCCCTGTACGTCCGTCCGTCCATCCGTCCGTCCGTCTGTCCATCCGTACGTCCGTCCGTACGTCTTTCTGGACATGAAATTCTTGTGTGCGCAACTCCTCCTACATTTATCAATCAATTTGGACAAAACTTTTCAGACATCATCACTACTAAGTGAACATGCGCATATTCCAAGAATTTTGATCTGTGACAATTTTAACCAGGTTATCTCCCTTTGACATAGATTTATTGTGTCTTTCCATCCAAACAAATTCTTGTGTGCGCAACTCCTCCTACATTAATGAACCGATTTTGATGAAACCTTTCAAACATCATCTCTACTAAGTGAACATGTGCATAGTCCAAACTTTTTGATCTGCGACAATTTTAACCAGGTTATCTCTCTTGAAATTTGATTTAATATGGGTTTCTACATGAAATTCTTGTGTGCGCAACTCCTCCTACATTTATCAATCAATTTGGATAAAACTTTTCAGACATCATCACTACTAAGTGAACATGCGCATATTCCAAGATTTTTGATCTGCGACAATTTTAACCAGATTATCTCCCTTTGACTTAGATTTATTATGTCTTTCCGTTCGAACAAATTCTTGTGTGCGCAACTCCTTCTACATTAATGAACCGATTTTGATGAAACCTTTCAAACATCATCTCTACTAAGTGAACATGTGCATATTCCAAACTTTTTGATCTGCGACAATTTTAACCAGGTTATCTCTCTTGAACTTTGATTTAATATGGGTTTCTGCATGAAATTCTTGTGTGCGCAACTCCTCCTACATTTATCAATCAATTTGGACGAAAGTTTACAGACATCATCACTACTAAGTGAACATGCGCATATTCCAAAATTTTTGAGCTGTGGCAATTTTAACTAGGTTATCTCCCTTTAACTTAGATTTATTATGGGTTTCTACATGAAATTCTTGTGCGTGCAACTCCTCCTACATTTATCAATCAATTTGGATAAAACTTTTCAGACATCATCACTACTAAGTGAACATGCGCATATTCCAAGATTTTTGATCTGCGACAATTTTAACCAGGTTATCTCCCTTTGACTTAGATTTATTATGTCTTTCCATTCGAACAAATTCTTGTGTGCGCAACTCCTCCTACATTAATGAACCGATTTTGATGAAACCTTTCAAACATCATCTCTACTAAGTGAACATGTGCATATTCCAAACTTTTTGATCTGCGACAATTTTAACCAGGTTATCTCTCTTGAACTTTGATTTAATATGGGTTTCTGCATGAAATTCTTGTGTGCACAACTCCTCCTACATTTATCAATCAATTTGGACGAAAGTTTACAGACATCATCACTACTAAATGAACATGCGCATATTCCAAAATTTTTGAGCTGTGGCTATTTTAACTAGGTTATCTCCCTTTAACTTAGATTTATTATGGGTTTCTACATGAAATTCTTGTGCGTGCAACTCCTCCTACATTTATCAATCAATTTTGACAAAACCTTTCAAACATTATCACTACTAAGTGAACATACGCATATTCCCAAATTTTTGATCTGCGACAATTTTAACCAGGTTATCTCCCTTTAACTTGGATTTATTATGGGTTTTCAAATGGGATTCTTGTGTGTGCAACTCCTCCTACATTAATGAACCGATTTTGAATACATGTTGCACATTGTAAATGTGTTTTTCCAAATGTAAACCATATATGTGTGGGCTCTTTAAGTATTCAGTGCTGTTCTGTGGAAGGCCACATGCAAATACAAATTTCAACAACAAAAAATGATCTTTATGTATACATTTCCTTATGGCCTTCGCCTACATGATCAGAAGTGCATTCCTCTAAAAACCCAAAGCGGGGGTATTAATCACCTTCAGTGATAGTTCTAGTTGTTACTGTGCCTCGAAAAACATGGCTGCCAGAAGCATTTTTTGATTCTGATTGGTGGATTTTGAAAAATCTTCTCCTCTGAAACCACAGTGCTAAATGTTTTGAAACTTTGCGTAGTTGATGTCTGAGACACCCTCTACCAACGATTCTCATTTAATGTTGATTGGGTTGCAAACCTGGCTGCAACTGTGGCTTATAGTTACTACAGAAACCCTATGGGAAATCACATTTTCATCTTCTCTGGAACTACTGAGCTGATGTGAACCAAACCTGGCAGGGATAGTCTATGGCAAGTCCTCTACAAATGCTCTTCATTGTGTTGTCGTGTATCGAAAAACATGGCTGCCAGAAGCATTTTTTGATTCTTCTTGGTTGAAACCACAGGCCCAAATGTTTTGAAACTTTGTATAGTTGATGACTGGGACAACCTCTACCAACAGTCTTCATTTAATATTGATTGTGTGGCAAACCTGCCACAATTGCGGCTTATACTTATTATAGAAACCCTATGGGAAATCACATTTTCATCTTCTTTTTTGGAACTACTGAGCCGACGTGAACCAAACTTCGCAGGAATAATCTATAGGAGGCCATGTGCAAACAATTCTCTTTTTGTTCCTGTTGGATGGAAAATTTGGCCACCAGAGACATTCTCTGATTCTGGCTGATTGATTTTTAAAAAATCTTCTCCTCTGAAACTACAAAGTCAAATGTTTTGAAACTTCACATGATTGAGGACTGGGACACCTTCTACCAATGATCCTCATGTAATGTTGATGTCATGTTGCAAACATGGCCACAATTGCAGCTCATAGTTAACATGGAAAGCCTATGGGGAAATCACATTGTAGTTCCAGGTGAGCGATTATTAGAGCTTCTAGTTTATTTATTTATTTATTTATTTATTTATTTATTTATTTATTTATTGGGGTATAACAACACTTTTGACAGCCAGGGTCACCTCCTGTCGGACAGTTTTACAGGTGGAGGAAGCCGGAGAGAACAACCGAGTAATGGCAAGCAACTTTCAGACTCCCCAACGTACTAACTCCACACAAACAGGGATAGCATTGGTTAAAGACCAGTGACATGCAGTATGCCTTAGTCCACAGCACCACCATGTTTCCATTTGGGCAATTGGGATTAAGTTTCTTTCCCAAGGTCAAAATGCGGTTGCCGTAGGTCTAATTCGAACCAGGGACATCTTGGCTTGCAACCTGTATCTCTACCTACTGAATCCCTATCAGAGTCTATCAATATTTGGTATACATCATCCTTAGGGCGATCCAATTCAGGCTTGTCCAATTCAAATCCCTGGGTTCTTTTGGGTCTCACAGTGGGATTCTGATTCAGACTTGTTCAAATCAAGTCTGTGGTTTCATCTTTTAGTTCCTAATGGGAACCTGAATTTTAACTTATGAGAAAATTATTTGAAAATCCTCTTCTTCTGATCCACAAGGCAAAAACTTTTCATATTTGTTATTCAGCACTCTTTGGTGGGATCAGATTCAAATTTGTTCAAACCAATTCCCAGGTTTCACATTTGGGTCCAAATTTAAACTTAGTATGAGAAAATTGGCATAGAGCGAAAAGAAGGTGCATTCTACACTTTTGGGTGGAAATCACTTTTTTTTAACAACAGTTTTTGATTGCTTTTTATGATAACTTCCTTGCGTTTGAAAACTGGGCTCATATTAATAATAATAAAAAATATGTATCATAGAAAACAAAAGTGCTATCTGCAGATCGCCCACAAATCTGTTGTGAAAAGGTGCTTTGTGAATGTAATTAATTAAAAAAGGTGCTATCTGCCACATAGCACCTTTTACATCCAGAACTCTATTATGACTCTTCAGAGAAGAAAAGTGAAAAGGTGCTATTTGTCGAACTTGTTGCCATAAACAGGGATACAATTACATTGAAACATTAACAGACTAATGTTATGTTGTGTACTAGTTTTGTATTGTATAATGTGACCTAAGTTCACATCATTACATGTTGTGTGTAAAAGTGTCTATAATAGTTGGGATTTCATTCACTGTTTCAGTAACAAACAGTCAAATATTGATTTAAAGATGTTTACTTCCAAAAGATGGCGACTGTTTTTCAATGCAGTTTACTTCAGTTACATGGCAGTCACAAATCATTAACAATTGAACAGTTACGCACCATGGTTGAATCTAAATGAAATCAAATAGCACAACATAAACTTTGTACCATTCGCTGACCAAACTAGCCAATCAGAAATGGAGAACACATTTGCACAATCTGAAAACAAACTTCGTGAAACAGGACAATTGATCTTGACATAGCTGATTGTCTTCCTTTTGCAGTAGCAAATATCTTCAAAATGCTAATATGAGTGTATTCCAGCAAGCTATCAAATCCTGTATATGATAGTCAGTGAGATCTCACAAATTTTGATATGAGTGCTATCTTACATATTAACCTCTCACTGCTGGTTTTGCCTGATGAGGAACACTTCAATAAAGTTGTAAATTTAACTGATAAAGGGCCAAACACAACACATCAAATGGATCTAAAGGCAGAGAGCAGAAACTCAACACTTGAAATGAGTAACAACAAACAGAACAAACACCTCACACAACTATTTAACAAACCAATTGAACAGAGACAGATGACCGATGTTAATTGTATAAAATGCAGATTTAACTCCTTGCATGGTTCTGGCGGATATTCCTGCCGAGAACAGAATTTCTCTTGTCACTGACTAAGTATAATATGGCAAATTCAGTCAAATTATCTCCCTTTGAATTAAAAGGAACTCTTTCACCAATGATTTCTTGTGTTCAATTTAGATGATTTTTTCATCAAATCTAGTCATGGCTGCTTCACAGCAGCCATGACTAGAGTTAATGAAAAATCTGTAGAAAATACTCGCAGGTTAAGAGTTAAGTGCAATTCCAAAATTGATCAAAACGTACTGGCAGCTGTGGTCATACAAAATGCAAAGAAATTTTATTTGTCATAATGGTATTCAGAATAGCATTAAACGACGACTGGTAGGAAGAAAATCCGTAGCTAATGCAATGTACCCATCAAGTAACAGAAGAATGTACAAAACAATTTCCATCAAAACATTAAATATTAGAAGAAAAAAAACTGTTTAATATGCCTTAAAAGGCAAAGAATATGTTTTGTTTGCAGGCAGTGACATGAGTGGAAATGTTCATCAACCAACGAAACACCAGTGTTGGAGATTAATTTTATACATAGTCATATCAAGCCTTTTCTTAACATTTCGTCACACTATACTAGAAAAGATACCAAAAGGAAATACCTAAACCCAAACTGATCAATCAGAAAAATGTACAATCTTTATGAGGAAGAGTGAAATGAAATCAAACAAAAACCATGCAGCTTTTATATTTACAGCAAATAATTATGTAACAACTTCAATATCTCCTTCATATACTCCCAAAAGATCAATGTGCATTGTGTTCAATACATGGACACATAAAAGAGAGAGGAGAACAAATTAATCTGGAAGATACCCAAATTTACAACAAATATCAGCATGTTAAAAAACAGGCAAGAGAACAAAAAGAAAAAGATCAACACCAAATACAGACAGACAAATGTTTTGTCTCAGCAACAATTGATTTGCAATTAGTCCAATCTACTCCTTATTAGTCCCCTACGGGAACCGTAAGAGTGCTATAGGATTGCACTCCGTCTGTCTGTCTGTCCATCCGTCTGTCTGTCTGTCTGTCTGTCTGTCTGTCTGTCTGTCTGTCTGTCTGTCTGTCTGTTTTTTTATGTTACCCCCTCTCCCTCCAACATGCTTTAAGCTACACCTATCATATTTGGTACATGGATAAATGGTTCTGAGGGGATGATGCATGCTCAAAATTTTTTTTCAAAATCCAAGATGGCGGAATAGCGGCCATTTTTGTTGTGTTTTTTAAGCTTTTTTTCTCTATTTTCATGTTACCACCCCTCCCACCAACATGGTTCAAGCTACACTTTGCATATTTGGCACATGGATAGAGGGTTGGGAGGGGATCATGCACGTTTAATATTTTTTCTTCAAAATCCAAAATGGCGGCCATTTTTGTTGTGTTTTTTGAGCTTTTTTCTCTATTTTATGCTACCACCCCTCACTCCAACATGCTTCAAGCTACACTTTTTATATGTGGCGCATGGATAGAGGGTTGTAATGGGATGTTGCACATTCAATATTTTTTTCTCCAAAATTCAAGATGGTGCCATGGCAACTATTTCTGTTGTGTTTTTAAAGCTTTTTTCTCTATTTTATGTTACCACTGCTCCCTCCACCATGGTTCAAGCTGCACTTTTTATATATGGTACATGGATAAAGGGGTTGTGAGGGGATTATGCATGCTCAATATTCTTTTTTCAAAATCTAACATCTGTCTGTCTGTCCGTCTGTCTGTCTGTTTTTATGTTACCACCTCTCCCTCTAATATGCTTCAAGCTACACCTATCTTATTTGGTACATGGATAAATGGTTCTGAGGGGATGATGCACAGTCAATATTTATTTTTCAAAATCCAAGATGGCAGAATGGTGGCCATTTTTGTTGTGTTTTTTAAGCTTTTTTCTCTATTTTATGTTACCACCCCTCCCTCCAACATGGTTCAAGTTACGCCTTTCATATATGGTACATGGATAAAGGGTTGTAAGGGGATTATGCACGTTCAATAGTTTTTTTAAAAATCCAAGATGCTTATAATTGGGCCGTGAGCTGCGAAAAGGGACCTTAGGGGTCAAAAATTCGAAATTGAGTTAGAGTTCCATCTCTACTGTCCTGAAATCGAGGATTCCAACAAAGTTTACTTTAGGTTCATCCGACATTTATAAATGGGTCAACGCGACGTGTAAAGTGGGATGTCCAAGAGCTCCATAACTTGAATCGACCGTTTGACGTTTCAACGTAATACTTATACAATGCTTGTGTGCAACGTTATCTCTCGTGAAAATGTGAATGTTTAGCGAACAGTAACAAGTTACTTCTTTTTTGAAAAAATGAAATATTTAAGAATGAAGGAAGATAACAAACTACCATCTGAGCTTTAATTCACTGGGAATATGGTTTAATTCACAGTGTGAGGGGAGCAATATGCAAAGAACGTTTTGAAAAATATTTGTTTTTCCGAGCTGTCAGGTTTTTCATTTTTGTTTATTTCTTGTTCATTTAATGTTTGTTTTTGTTTTTTTTTGTTGGGGGGGGGGGGGGGGGGGGGGGGGGGTGATGCTTTTTGCACGTTTTCAGCTGCTTTGCATGCATCAGCAAAATTGAATAAAGAAAATCTATTAACACATGACCCTCCTCACCAATATAACTAGTAGGCTGAAAACAATTCAGCGAGTGCGAAACGTCATATAAACAGGTCAAAGAGAGTGAAGCGAAAAATCAGTCGTTTCACGTCTACTGACAGCCCGTCGAACTCTCTTGGAAAACAATGAAATCAGCATGTTTTTGTCAATATATCTTTTGTGTGTGTTAATTTTCATCAGAAAATGCTGTGTGCCTCGAAGTTTTATAACATTAATGTCATCGATTAATAGGAAACATGTAAAGTCATATGGAAACAACCAAACAATTGGATATGCCTGAAGCTGGTTTGCTACACAGTAGACAGCATGTCTTCTTGAAAGTCAAGAACGTGCGTTGCACTGTCGCCTCGGCTATTTCGTTGGCAAAGAACTGTTCAATTTATCAGAATTCAAGAGAATGTTTTGAGAGTCTGATTCTATCTCTGACATAAAACATTTATTTAGTTACGGTAACCAGTTTTAATTTATTAAATACATTAAATCCGTGCGTTCCTCGTGTGGAAAGAAAAAAATAAAAAGCTGCGTGTGTTTATAAAACTTATTTGATCACATCCACAATTTTTACATCGTTCGTTTTTGACGTCTTTCTCTGTTTTTATTGGATATCCTGTAAGGTCCCTTTTCGGAGCTCACGGCCCAATATACTCTAGTGTCTTCTGTGACAAAAACACCTTATGTCACAAAAGCGCCGTAGGGGACTAATACCATCTCGGTGGTCAAACACTTGTTCAAAAATAGGAGACATTTTCTATAAACATTGCTTATCTAGCTATATAACCTGTCATTTTACGCTCTGGGAACTAAAAAATGAACCTGTTATATTTGGGATGAAAGCAACGGGCACATAAGATCATGTGGAGTTGCAACCTGTCTTTTATAGTATATCAATTCTATTCTGTTGCTGAAAAAACACCATATGTTGAAGAGATTTCCTTCGACTCAGATACATGTGGAGGCCAAACTCACAACATAACATCGGAGCTGCATTTTGCTTTCAAGAAATACAAACTTTTAAGGACCGTAAATCACAAATTCTTTGAACATAAACACTTAAATGGAATGCAATTCCTTTCATCCAGCTGTTGAGTTTCCCAAGCATCACACCAAAGTTTACATCCCTTCCCAGCGGGATATGGTAATATCAATGGCTGAGAAGAGAGAAGAAAAACCGATACATTATGACTGCAATGAGAAGGTTTAGTGATTTTTCTTGATCTGAAAGTGTTTAAGAATTCCCATTGCAAAAACATGAAAGTTTCTTCCACTGGAAAAGGAGTTAACTGATAAAATGTAAAATGGATACAGGTTTCTTCTGCCTCCCCTGTCAACATCTTTCTTGATTACAGCTTTAATAAAGATGACCTCTCAGAAATATGCATGAAAAGCTCTGCAAGAAGGAGAAGATCTCTAAGCCTAAGTACTATGAATGAACTAGCTCCATTTTACTCAGAAAAGTTGTCAATTTCTTCAGAAAAGAAGGAGAACTTACTATGTGGAAGTGGTGTTATATCCAAGGAACATCACTTTTTTTCATGAAACTCCCCCAAGTGGTAGAGGAGTGAATGACTTACGAAAAGCGGAGGCAGAAGAATCTGATGATGTGGACACAGACTCTGATAATTAAATAACTCTTGAAATATTTTATGGAATATTAAGTATTATCTTTTTGAACAATTTTCATGTTATACCAAATTACAGTCATCTTGGCTCATTTAAATATATATAGACATCAAGTTAAAAACTGTGCTCTCTCACAGATAGAACCTTATTAATTTCAAAATTGGAAAAAAACATAAAAGGAAAAAGGTGTTATCTGACAGTTCCGTAAATTTTGAAACTTTTAGGATGAAGTGAGACAATGGATTTATCTTGGGAAACAGTAGCCTGTAAGTACCAGTAAATACATGATAACATTAAATCAGGTTTGAAAAGTGCAGATAGCACCTTCTTGCTCTATGCCCTCGATTAATATTTTTTAAAAATCTTCTTAAGACCTACCATTCAGAATCTTGATATTTGATACATAGTATCCTTATGGAGGTCGGATTCAAGTTTGTTCAAATTAAGACCCTGTGTTTATATTTTGGACTCTTTTTGGGAGGCCAAATTTTTACTTTGTGCTACATTAGCAAAATTCTTTAAAAATCTTCTTCTTCAGATCCACCAATCAGAATCATCTTTTACTTGGTGATCATATGCCACTAATGTCCAATGTAACAATCCATATTGTCCTGATTGTAATGCGTAATACTCCTTGCATAAACGCTATCATTATTTTTCCTAGACTTTCCTTAAGTTGTTGCTTGCTTCACCAGGTTAACCATCATACACATCTTTCTCCAAGTTTGAAGAACCTCTGAGTATCTCGTCCCGTTACCTTTCACAGTTTTTAAAATAGTACTGATTTATAGATGTCCAAGATAAAGCTACATATTTAATAATATTTTGTTCCTAGTTGATTTTCAGTGTTGAGGATAACATACTTATTACAAGGAGGTGACAGGTAGATATCCAATCTGGCTATGTCACCTCCGTGTTGTGTATACATCTGAACTATGTTATGTAACAATAACTGTAGTGAAGTCTGTTATACATGTATATTTATACCGCAAAATAAAAATCTGAATCTGAAATCATTAACTGCCATTTCACTCCATTTCTTCACACAACTGATGGCTTCCAGAAACACTGAATATTTCAACAAATTTCAACACAAAATTTTAACCAATCTAAGTGATCTTTTCCCCTCTTTCATTTTTAGCCCGACTGTCTACAGTCAGGGCTATAGTCATGACTTACGTCTGTCTGTCCATCGATCTCTCCATCTGTTAACATTTAGAGTTTTGGTTAAAGTTTGTGGTTAAAGTTTTTTTTCTTTTTAGCCCGATTGTTTACAGTGAGGGCTATAGTAATGACTTTTGTCCGTCCGTCCGTCTGTCCATCTGTTAACATTTAGAGTTTTGGTTAAAGTTTGTGGTAAAAGTTTTTTATTCAACCTTCAAGTACAGGCTATACCCAGTAGTTCTTGTCTGATCATCACAAAATTTCATATGCAGGTTTAAGGTCATGTCTACATGAGAAGGTCCCATTTTGGTCATGATCGGTCAACCGGTATGGCTGCCCGAGCTCAAAACCCAAAAACCATTAGAACAGTCTACAGGTCGTATTTATGAAGGGATTTCATTGCAACTTCATAGAATGCCTCTGTATAATGCCTAGATGAGAACGTCCCCGTTTGGGCATGATTTGTCAACCATGATGGCTGCCCAAGCCCGAAACCAAAAATTTTTAGCACAGTCTGCAGGTCATGTTTAATATGGACAGATTTCATTGTAACTTGATACGATGACTCCGTATGATGTCTACATGAGAATTTCCCCATTTGGGCGTGATCTATCAACCATTATGACTGCCCGAGCCCAAAACCTGAAAACCTTTAGCACATTCTACAGGTCATATTTATGGAGGGATTTCATTGTAACTTGATAGGTTGACTTCATATAATATCTACATGAGAAAGTCCCCTTTTGGACGTGATTGGGCAACTGTGACGGCTACAGGTGCCTGAAGCCCGAAAACCTTCAGCACAGTCTACAGGTCATATTTATGAAGGGATTTCATTGTAACTTGGTAGGATCAATCCACATGATGCCCAGATGAGAATGTCCCATTTTTGTTTGCAATTATTCAACCATGATGGCTTCCCGAGCCCGAAGCCCGAAAACCTTTAGCACAGTCTGCACATCATATTTATGGAGAGATTTCATTGTAACTTGAAAGGTTGACTTCATATAATGTCTAGATGAAAATGTCCCCTTTTGGGCAACTGTGATGGCAACAGGGGCCCAAAGCCTGAAAACCTTGAGCACAGTCTACAGATCATATTTATGGAGGGATTTCATTGTAACTTGATAGGTTGACTTCATATAATTTCTAGATGAGAACGTCCCCTTTTGGGCAACTGTGACGGCAACAGAAGCCCGAAGCCCAAAAACCTTTAGAATATTCCACAGGCCATAATTATGGAGGGATTTCAATGTAGCTTGGTAGGATGACTCCAAGTTTGTGGTTTTTACAGTCACTACATCCGGAACCTTTTTTTAAACTCACGTAACACCACCCCCCAATTGGGGCCAATTAGGCACTTTTTTTTCTTTCGTCAAAAATGTTTTTTTACAGTTTTGTTTAAAGTTTGTGGTTAAAAACCCAGACAAACACCACCACCCACCCACCCCCTCTCCCACCCCACCCCCATGGTGCCAGTTAGGTATTTTTTTTTCTCTGCTCAAAATGCATTCTGAAGAATTTAGACTGACCACATGTGGAAAAAAAAATGGACTCCCCTAAAACACCCCCAGTCTCCCCCAGCCCTCAATCCTCACCCCCACCTCCTCCTCACCCAGGGCCATTCATGCAATATTTTTTCTTTGGTACAAAATGCATTTTTAGCCTGACTGTTTTTGTCAGGGCTATGGTCATGACTTTCGTCCGTCCATCTGTCGGTCCATCCATCTGTCTGTAAACAATTGATTTCTGACTGATAACTCCAGTTTGGATTCTTTGATTTCAACCAAAGTTGATACGTGTATTTTCCAGCTAGTAATACAGGCCAGTTTCAATATAGGTTCCACAACTCCTTCCCCCTCCCCCCCACCCCTCCGCCCCACACACACACACACAAACGTGTCACTTAGGCAATTATTCCCAAAATGCATTTTGAAGGATTGGGAGTTATTACATGCAAAAAAGAAAATTGACTCATATAGCCCAGCATTGCTTTATGTACTCCATCTTTAATCCTTTACCCAACACAAGTTGAAGCCAACAGTACAAATTATTTTTCTGAAACATCAGATGTTTTCATTTTTTAGCTCAACTTTGGCGAAACCAAATTTGAGCTTATGCCATGGCCACTCGTCCGTCTGTACGTCTGTCCGTCTGTCCGTCAACAATTCTATACGGCTCAGGCTAGAGGCCGTATTTATGAACCAATTTTTACAAAACTTCTTGGGTACCTTTGGTATCACCGTGGGACGAGAACGAGTGTTTTTGGGTCCGGTCCAAAATTCAAGATGGCCGATGGTAGCCATTTTGTGCAAAATTAGGTGCAATCAGATTTTTGCACAGACCTTCCATATGAAAGCGCTGATTTGAAAAATATTTTGTGTGAATATTTAGTACCATGGGATACATCACATATAATACAGGTTTTTTTCTCGTGCAGAAATTATGCAAATTAGATGAAATTTGATTTTTTCAGTGCGACTTACACACAGTAAGTACACATGTAAATACGGATCGGGCAAGAGTCTGTATTTATGAACCGATCTTCACGAAACGTATTGGGTACCTTTGTTGTCACCTTGGGACGAGAACGAGTGTTTCTGGGTGCGGTCTAAAATTCAAGATGGCTGCCAGTGGCCATTTTGTACCAAAATTAGGTCTAATCAGTTTTTTGTACACAACTTCTATATGGCTCAGGCTAGAGGCCGTATTTATGAACCAATCTTTACGAAACTTCTTGGGTACCTTTGTTATCACCGTGGGATGAGAACGAGTGTTTGTGGGTGTGGTCCGAAATTCAAGATGGCCACCGGCAGCCATTTTGTACAAAAATTAGTGCAATCAGTACAGAACTTTTGTATAAAAGTTCCGATTTGAATAAATTTTTGTATGAATGTTTAGTAACATGGAATACATCACATTTTGTACGGGTTTTTTTCTCTTGCAGAAATTTTGCAAATTAGATGAACTTTGATTTATTCAGTGCTACTTATACAATGTAAGTGCACATGTCAATACGGCTCGGGCGAGAGGCTGTATTTATGAACCAATCTTCACAAAACTTCTTGGGTACCTTTGTTATCACCTTGGAACAAGAATGAGTGTTTCTGGGTGCAGTCCAAAATTCAAGATGGCTGCCAGTGACCATTTTGTACCGAAATTAGGTCCAATCAGTTTTTTGTCACAACTTCTATACAGCTCGTATTTATGAACTGATCTTCTCGAAACTTCTTGGATACCTTTGTTTTCACCTTGGGACAAGAATGAGTGTGTTTTGGGGTGCCTTTGTTATCTCTGTGCTATGAGAACAAATATTTTGGGGTTCAGTCAGACCCACTCTGGGACTCAAAGATTTCTTTTCCAGTTTAGCATCTGACTGTCACTCACCTTTACAATACTTTACCTATACATTTGTTACAGGCTACGGTCAGTATTTATGTACAGACCGTTGCAATACTTTATATGTACCTTTGTTATCAGGTCATTACCTAGATGTTTGTCATTACTGTGTCACATACTATACATGTACCTGTCTTGACAAGTTGAGCTACAGTGTCATTGACACTTTCATTTTCATGTTCCTTTGTCTGCGCGCTTGTGCTCTGCATAAAACTTTTCTTGTTTATTATCTGTTGGGAACCCTAGGATGTAGATCACTGTTTGTTTACCATAATAAACAAGTTGTGCTTCTCTCTGGTGAATTAGGACCAATGTCGGGGGTAGAAATCCTCTTACAGTACGTGGAGAGTGGATTGTAACTAAATCACCCATGGAGTGGCGTTATCACCCAAACCATAATTTTCAAATTTTGTACATATCGACAAAAAATACAAGCAATGTTTAGCCAATGGCTGAAACTTTGCCTGAGCTTGTTATGCCTTGCAACAAATTTGCAATTATTGCTTGGGTGGAATCTCCACTCTGTGGGTGATTTAGTGATAAGACACCCTCCACGTACTGTAGGTTCCCAGCATAGGTACAAATGTTTTGCTGACCTTGGAATTTTGATGCTTGCTTTGCACTTATACAGCCATAGAATCTGAAAAAAATCATGAACACCAATAAATTAACAATTATAACAATAATTCTATTATAGGATTATAATGAGTCTGAGAGTGGAGATTCCATGTATGGTAGTCAAGATGTCTTGATATTCAACAAAAGACAGGTATATATTGCACTGTTGTTTCTTCCAGATCATATATGGGAAACTTGTATTTCTTTATACATCTGGCTATTACAAAAGGGAACCCTATAAGTCCTAAAAAATTAAAAAATCCGTTTCTCAGGCCCTTCTGCATGGTCCTTTTGGCTGCCGCATGCTCTCTTTTTATAACCAATTGAAACATAAAAAAATAAAAATTCATTGGTTTATTTCTGATATTTTACCCAAAGTGGCCTAAGAAATAGAAGATTTACTTTGTGGGGCTTAATAACTGATTCATAAGCTCACTGTACTTAACATTGTTTAAAGTTTGGGTTTTATGGCTCCAAATAGTTTTCAACAAGTTTCCTGACAAAGGTGAAAGTTGAAGTTTTGTTATTAAATCTGTGAGGTGCGTATAATAATTACAGTTGGAACTTGGAAAGTGTATCATCCAGGGATGCATGGTATTTAAGTTGTATCATATTGACATGAAGTACAATTGTTAACCCTTAGGGACCTTTAGATTTTTATAGAGTTTTGATACACTCTTTACAATATACATTCTGTGGCTTTGCACTTGTTCCCCAGCAAGTCATGGCTACCTATGTCGGCAGCCATGACTTGCCAAGCCACTAAGAATGAACCTTACGTGTTTTCCCAGAGATGTCTTGTTAGTTGCCTGATTCTACTGAAGAAACAATTTAGAACTGGGTCCTTCTGGGTTAATGAAAAAATGCCATTTGTGAATTTACTTAACATTTTTAGATCAAGTTGACAAAGTCAAGCTGAGCTATTGCCATCACTTCTCGTCCGTCGGCGTACGTATGTACGTACGTCCACAATTTCCTTTGGCACACCTCATAGGTCGCATTTATGATCAGATCGCTTTGAAACTTGGTATGCTTGTTTGGGGTAACCTCTAGATAGGAGCTATCAATTTTCTTCCATTTCCGTCAAAAACTGTTGCCGCGGCCAACGTTCTTAGAACTTAGTTTAGTCAAACCTCAATATTTCCCTTTGGCACACCCTACAGGGCACATTTATGTTTGGATCACTTTGAAACTTGGTATGCTTGTTTGGGGTGACCTCTAGATGGGAGCTATCAATTTTCTTCAATTTCCGTCAAAAAATATTGCCGTTGGCCAACGTTCGTAGAACTTAGTTTAGGCAAACCTCAATATTTCCCTTTGGCACAACCTACAGGGCACATTTATGATTGGATCACTTTGAAACTTGGTATGCTTGTTTGGGGTGACCTCTTTATAGGAGCTTTCGATTTTCTTCAATTTCCATCAAAAAATGTTGCTGCGGCCAACATTCTTAGAACTTAGTTTAGTGAGACCTCAATATTTCCCTTTGGCACACCCTACATTGCACATTTATGATCAGATTGCTTTGAAACATGGCATGCTTGTTTGGGGTGACATCTAGATGGGACTATCGATTTTCTTCCATTTCTGTGAAAAAATGTTGCCATGGCCAATGTTCTTAGAACTTAGTTTAGTCAGACCTCAGTATTTCCCTTTGGCATACCCTACAGGGCACATTTATGATTGGATTGCTTTGAAACTTTGTATGCTTGTTTAGGGTGTCCTCTAGATGGGATCTGTCGATTTTCTTCCATTTCCGTCAAAAAATGTTGCCGTGGCCAATGTTCTTAGAACTTAGTTTAGTCAGACCTCAATATTTTCCTTTGGCACACCCTACAGGGCACATTTATGATCGGATTGGTTTGAAATCTGGCATGCTTATTTGGGGTGACCTCTAGATGGGAGCTATCGATTTTCTTCCATTTCCGCCCGTCAAAAAATGTTGCCGCTGTCAACGATCTTTGAACTTAATTTAGACAGGTATCAATATATTCCTTTGGCATGCCCTACAGGGCACATTTATGATCAGATCGGTTTGAAACTTGGTATGTGTGTTCGGGGTGAACTCTAGATTACTCTGACGTTGTGTACACACAATGCTGTTATGTTGAAATTTCATCAAATAACATTGGTACTGATGATCTTCAATTTTGCCGTTTCATTTATAACTTACCAAGTTCAAGTTTGTCAAGTTGAGCTACAGTGTCATTGACACTTTCATTTAAAAAAAGTTTTTCTTTTTTTTCATCTTGAATTTGTTAGGTATTTTGAAGAAAAAAAATGAATTGGAGACCATACTAATGAGGTGTCAAAACTCATGTTTTTGAGATAAATTTTTTTTGGAAATATTGAAATTTGAGTGACGATTTTTGTGAATGGCACTGGCCAATGTTTGTTGTTACATTAGATCAAGGTTCACACAGAAATGAAAAGTCCTTGAATTTAGGTTGTTCACATGAAAAGTCCTTGAATTTATTCCAAACCTTGAAAAGTACTTGAAAATCAGTGGTCTTCCTTGAATAGTACTTGAATTTGGGGAACCTGTGTTGGACTCACACCCAGGAAATGAGCAAATTCTGTGAATAAATTAAACCTGTTTTCTCTGTCCTGAAATACCCCGGACTGTTACATTAAAAGTCTAAAATCGGAACATAACTGAGAAATTGGTTTCTTTCCAACCTACTCACAATTGTTTACAATTGGCTGTAACAAAAGTGCATGCCCTACTTCGGAACTAACTCAAGCTTTTAGAAACTTTTCCAAACAAGCTGGAAAAGTATTAGAGTGCAAAAGCATGAAAAAGATCAAAAAAAAGGGTTGAGTGATACCAGCGCTCGAAATTACAGGTACTCTCTCTGCACACCTCTTGCGTTTACCGATCGCATGCGCAACAACCGTGATGTCAATTCCTTTTATTTCCGGCATTTGTACATGGTCGGAAATTTTTGTGACTCGTGCTATACTTAGCTGTTTTCTTCGTGAACAACTTATTGCGTGCAAGTGGATTGTATCCTTTTTTCCAGCTATCACACTTGTTATTGATTAATGTTATTTTTGATCATTGTTGCTTGTTTCTTCACACTTAATCTTGTTTTTTCCCCACGTGTGAACATGACCTTTGGTCTGTTTTCTGTCGACGGGGAGCTTGATTCCATTATTATCATTCTCATTATGCCAAGGCTATTCCTTGTACCTCTTGCTTGCAAGTGAAACATGTGGACAACTCTCATTCCACATGTGTCACTTGCAACAATTGCTCTCAGGCCCAATCATGTGGTGTTTGTGGGGTTTGGTCCTCAAAATTCTGGGCTTCTGTTAACAAGGTGGTTCTGTCCAGAGCTAGAACCCCTTGTTCTCGGGGTAAGGGTAGCTGTGCCATAGCAGACATTTCTGCTGGTGCACGTGGTGACTCTGTCACACAGGATTCTGATCTGTCTTCTGTGGTGAGTTCCTCTGCAACTGTTGACGATGCTAGTTCAGTGATACCTGACGTGGAGACCGTGGTCTCTTTGTCTTCTGGTGTCACTCTTGAGGCATCTGTTTTCGTAGAGAGCTTCTCCGAGGTCAACTCGGTGACCCTCCCCGATCTGCCTCCTATGCCGTCGACAGTTGCTGAGGGAGTTACTACAGATCATATTCTGTATGATGGTGGCTCTTCCATCTCCTCTGGGGATGGTCTACAGTCTCGGGGGACCGAGGCTGTATCTGCTGGTGTGTCTGTGAGCTCTCAGCCTCCCCTAGCTTCGCGGCGAAGCTATGCGGGTTTGCTGTCTGCTCCGCCTCATCTGGCTAGGTTTGCTCCTAGTCGGTTGAGCCGGTCGGGCACTTCGGCAGCGATTCCTTGCCCCTCGGGTGAATTGTTTATTGTTCCCCCTTCCTCTGCTAGTGTGCCAACTAGCAGGATGGGGTTGGGACCTTGGCATCCAGGGCCTGCTGTTCGGCAGAAGTCAGTGACAGCCCCGGTTAGCTGTCACTCTCGGGAACCTTCCTCCGGTAATTCCTCACTGTGTTCCGAGTCTGGGTGTCGATCGATGCTTGCCGTCGATCTTAGAGGATGGGCAGTTGGGGCCATCTGCCACGTAGAGTAGGGTCCTGCGAATATTCGAGATTTGATTCGATATCGATACCATACGTATGCTTCGAGATCGATTGCGAATCAGTCTCAGGATTCGATTTTTCGAATCTCTCGTACTAACTTCAATTTGTTACATTTCCAACAAAAATAGGATAAAACTGTCATTGGAAAATTCATTCATGTAGGCTCAATTCCTTTTTATTTGAGTAATTGACAATGTTTAATTGTTAGGTAAGGTGTGAATTTGGCCCAGAACATTATCTATAGTTTTGGTTTTTGAAGGCTTAACTTGTTACTATTCACTTTCTTAAGAACGTGAATAGTAACAAGTTAGGCCTTCAAAAACTAAAACTATGGACAATAGGCCTAGCTGTTTCAGCGACGGTGCTATAGAGAATATTTAGTTATTGGTGTTTAAGGTGTTCACTCCGTCGCGTAAGGGTCATCACAGTGAAACTTCCGTTTGATGCAATGTGAAATAATTTCTTTTAAGATTCAATTCGGGATTTGATTCGATGTCGATATCAGAGACACGATTCGATTCGAGATTCGATTCGAAAAGAAATTTATGATTCGCAGATCCCTAGCGTAGAGGCCAATGACAGATTCCTGTCATTCTTGGGACAATCCTCCGGTGTCTTCTCACCGTGTCCTAGATCCAGCTAACGATCGTCCTGTGCTGTCGGTCTCTTTCGAGGATTTGCAGGCAGGACCTTCTGTTTCGCAGAGGTCAGTGATGGCCCCTGGGAGTCACAATCGGGACTATCCTCCGGTGTCTTCTCACCGTATCCCTATTCTGTCTGCTGATCGATGTTCGACGTCAGTCTCTTCTGAGGATTTGGGTTCTTCTTCCAGAAGGGTCCATTGGGAGGACACTCCGTCGGGCGATGCTGCTGCGATGGATTCTCAAGGTGATCTGCGTCAGGCCGTTTTGGCGCTCACCCGGTTGCTTTCTGGCAACCCTCAAGTTGGCCTCCCTGTGCCTCCTGCGGCACAGCCTCCTTTGGCCGGTCACCGAGATGTCTCGCCTGGCCCCTTGGATACTGCTCAGTCTTCCTAGGAGGTTTCTGCAGGTCAGCCCAAGTTGGGCTATGTCTCCTCTGCTACAGAGGATGACGATTATCTGGAAGGTGATGGGGCCCCCCTCGTCAGTCTTGGGGCAGGCTTTGGATTTCGTCTTCGGCCTATTGCCGGAAGTTCAACCTTCAGACCAGCCATCGGTGACCGCCCGGCCGTGGCCCACTGTGGAGCGCAGTAACCCTGTTGAGCCTTCTGCTCTGGGGCTTTGCGTCCTCTGCAATTGGCTCAGGTTGTTGAGTCCTTCCATGGCTTAGATGCCAAAATGTGTTCTAAGGCCTTCAAGAGTTCCTTCTTTTCTAGAGCTGATGCCTTTCTGCCTCCATTGTGGTTTCGTGTTTACGATTCCGTCTGTCCACCAGTCTTCCAAGGGATGACTACTGTGGATGAGGATTCTTCTTCCCTCGGGTTAACTAAGCCTAAGTCGGCAGTTCTCCCGATGTTGGTAGTTGAATCTATGGTGGGCCTGTCCCGAGAGATGCTGGGTATGTTATCTCTCGCGGACCATGTCGTTGCTGCCCTGGCTGAATATTTTCCACCCGGGGAGTTTGATGACGCTCAGGCGCCTTTTTGCGTTTTGTCTCAGGCTCTCATGAACTTGACACACGCTCACGCCTGTAACACGGCTAATTTGGAGCTGGCACGCCGGGATGCAGTGTTGGATTCTTCTCCATCCCTTCCTTCTGAGCAGCGTGCTGTTCTGAGGTCTGCCTCTTTGGTGGGACCTCAGTTATTCCATGGTTCCGTGGAAGCTGGCGAAGTTCTTTGTCATTCGAAGGACAGCTTTTGCTGCACCATCTGGACCAACCTGCTGCTGCGGGTGGTGGTCGCCAAGCGTGCTGCTGTGTCTGCCTCGTCGGCGACGTCGGCTATGCCTTCGGCTCCGTCTGCTCCTTCTGCACATAAGAAGCGCTGATGTGCCCAGACTCACTTGCGGCCTCAGGCCGGAAAGTCTCGGGACTCTGTCACTTCCCGAGGTGGTTTCTCCTCTCGGGGGCCTCATCAAGGCCGCAAGTGAAGGTTCTCACCTCAATTCGCCTCCAGTCGGGGGAAGGCTGTCGCTGTTTTACGAACGTTGGACAGAGATAACGTCGGACACTTGGGTCCTCAACGGCATTCAATCCGGTCTGCGACTGTCCTTCCATCGGCATCCCAGTTTATCTCGGGTGCCCCTCCCGACTCAGGTCCCTTCCGATTCTCTGCATCGGGACCTTCTGGTGCAGGAGATCGACAATCTCCTCTCCAAAGGGGCGATCGAGGTGGTCAGGAACACCCTTTCACTGGGGTTTTACTCGAGACTTTTCTTGGTGTTGAAGAAAAAACGTCCAATTTCGTCCTGTCATCGATCTGCGTACCCTGAACGAGTACCTAATAGCTCCTCGTTTCAGTATGGAGACTTTCCGGTCGGTTCGACGTTCAGTTCATCAGGGCGACTTTGCTGCCAGTATCGACCTGAAGGATGCCCACTTCCATGTACCCATTCATCTGGCGTCACAGAAATACCTTCGGTTCTCGTTTCGGGATTGAGTCTATCAATTCAGAGCTCTCCCGTTCGGTTTGAACCTGGCTCCTTGGGCTTTCACCCGACTGCTGTCACATGTGCTTGCTTTCCACCATACTCAGTCGGCTGTGACTCCGTCAGCCTACCTGGACGACATCCTCCAATGGCACCACGATGCTGCTGTTCTGGAGTTCGATGTCCGGCAGTTTCTTTGTCTGCTAGCATCGCTGGGTTTCAGAGTCAATCGCGAGAAGTCGGATCTCCTTCCTTCTCAACGATTCCGTCATTTGGGGATGGATTTCGACACTCTTCACAATGTCGTGTCGGTCCCCCATGCTCGGGCAACGATTCTTTCCGCCTTGACTTGGAACCTGCTTTAATCTTCCTCGGTCTCGGCCTGGACTTTCCTTCGGATGCTGGGCCATTGCGGTTCGGTGACAGATCTCATTCCGCTTGGTCACTTGTTTGTCCGACCTCGCCAACACTTTCTGTTGGATCCCTTGGGCCTATGTTCCCTGGCTGACACAGGGTGTTCCATTGGATCTTCCTTTGGCCAATCACATCCTTACTGTGGATGCTAGCGATCGGGGCTGGGGGTGCGACATTGGTTTCTCTCGGTCTGTCCACTCACGGCGAGTGGGACAGCGAGCAGGTGGGCCCTCATATCAACCAGAAGAAGCTCCTTGCTCTTCTGTTGAGTTTTCGGCTTTGGATCCCTCACCTGTCGGACCATATTGTCCTACTTCTTTCGGACAATTCGACCGTAGTGGCCTACATTCGGAATCAAGGAGGCACACATTCGATTCCCATGTATCGGCTATCTCGGGATCTTCTTCTGTTGGCACAGGATGTAAATGCTCTGGTGTCCATTCGACACATTTCCAGGAATCTCAACGTCCTAGCAGACTCCCTGTCCCGACGCGACAGTGTCCTTCCCACCGAATGGATGCTACATCGGTCGGTGTTTCAGGCAATTTGCGAGCAGTGGGGGCCATCCTCAGGTCGACCTTTTCGCTACTCGCTGAAATCATCAGGTAGAGACCTTTGTCTCCCCTTGTCCAGATCCTCCGGTAGATGCTCTGTCCCTGGACTGGACAGGTTGGATCGGCTATGCCTTCCCTACTGCACCGATTCTTCCTCAAGTATTAGCAAAGATTCATTCTTGCAGTTGCAGGATCATTCTGATCGCACCTCTGTCTCCACAGAGGGTGTGGATCACTCTGCTGCAGCCTCTGTTGGCAGATCGGCCGATTTGTCTACCTCTACGTCGCGATCTTCTTTCCCAGGGTCATCTCAGGACGTATCACAACAACCTGGCGAGCCTTGTCTCTGTCTTTTATCAGGTCCAGTCTCCGACGTAGAGGTTTTTCGAGACGATCAGTGGAGTGCATTTCTGCATCGCGGCGACATTCCACTGGCATGACTTATGCTGCGAAGTGGAAGGTTTTCTGCTGCTGGTGTGCGGATCGCAATGTGGATTACCGTGATCCGTCAATCGCTCAAATTGCGGATTTTCTGGTATATCTTTTTGACTCCAAAGGCCTCCAGCCTATTACGATTAAGGGCTATCAGTCTATGCTGTCTGATACTTTCTTTTATGTGGGAAAGTGGTGCATCGGTCATAATCTTTTTATCTCCAAACTCATTCGGCACTTTTCTTTGAAGAGGCCTCGAGTTTTGCATCTTACACCCAAATGGAACTTGGCATGGGTGTTGCACTGTTTGGAGGGGGCGCCATTCGAGCCTTTGTCTGAGACCGATGTGCATTTTCTCACCTATAAGATGGCTTTTCTTGTAGCGTTTGCTTCTGCTCGACAAGTCAGTGAGCTTCATGCGCTATCTGTTGATTCTGCCTTCTTCAGAAATGAGGCTAACAGTGTCACCTTCACTACTGATTGCTCTTTTCTGGCTAAGAATCAACTTCCTGATTCAGTACCTCCTCCCATCTGCATTCAGGCTCTCCCTGCTGTCGATGGTCGGAGACCTCTTCTTTGTCCTGTTCGTGCGATCAAGACTTACATTACTCGCACTCAGTTCATTCGGAGGGGTCGGAAGAGATTCTTTTTGTCTCTCATTCCTAAGAGGCAGTCTTTCTCTTCCCATTCTATTTCCAGGTGGATCTAATGCAATCAAGCTGGCTTATTCCCGCTTGTCTGTGTCGGCTCTTGTTTCGAACTGGTTTAATGCTCATGAGGTTCGTGCCATGTCTACATCCTGGGCGTTCTCCAATTCTGTTTCACTCCGGGATGTTATGAATGCGGCTTACTGGAGGAATGCTTCTACCTTCTCCTCCTTTTATCTCCGCCACCCTCAACAGCAGTCTGAGGACCTTTATTCTTTAGGCCCTCTCGTTGCTGCTCAGGCTGTTGTGCACCCTCGTTAAAATTGTTTTTATTGAGGTTGTGCTTCGCTCAGCCTTGTTCTTTTTAGGTGCCTTCTCTCTATCTTCATTACAGGTTTCGCTATTGTTCTCTGCCCTCCTTGCTTTTCTTTCTGCTACTCTTGTTGGTATTGGTTATGTGATTCACCTCTTCCTATTGTTTATTCAGCCAATTGTAAACAATTGTGAGTAGGTTGTAAAGAAATTAAAAGTTTTTAGTAAATTTTTTGTTTCTTAACATACCTATCACAATTGTTTACCGGAGGCCCACCCTCCTTGGGAATATCTGTGATATCGATGCCTCCCCGCTAAATCACAAACTTCTCGTTGGCGGAAATATGGAATTGACGTCACAGTTGTTGCGCATGTGATCGGTAAATGCAAGAGGTGTGCAGAGAGAGTACCTGTAATTTCGAGCGCTTGTCTCGCTCGACCCTTTTTTTCGATCTTTTTCGTGCTTTTGCACTCTAGTACTTTTCCAGCTTGTTTGGAAAAGTTTCTAAAAGCTTGAGTTAGTTCCGAAATAGGGCTTGCACTTATGTTACAGCCAATTGTAAACAATTGTGGTAGGTATGTTAAGAAACAAAATTTACTAAAAAATTTTAATATTTTGCTGAGAAGTGTCAACCAGTGTTTGCAGTTTTCCAACTTCCAATGACGTCATGCAAATTTGCAGAGGTCTGTGTTTTACATCATCGATTTGTATTGTTTTTCTATAAATGCAAGTTCTCAGGACATGCAGTAGTATATTTGGCAGTGAGATATCTGTTTTCAGTATCATATGGCAATGATAGGATCAAATCTGGTCTTGACTGGCTACAGATCTGAAAATGAACTTGACAGGCTTTATTGCTAATTCACCTGATTGAAGTTTGTGAAGCATTTGCTATGATCCACTCTCTGTCATCTTATGTCTGTTAACTTTTTGCATTTTTGTCTATTATTACTCCTCATGTTTGGATGTTTTTCAAACCATTTTTAGCTCAACTTTGGCAAAGCCAAATTTGAGCTTATGCCATGGCCAGTCGTCCGTCTGGTCATCTGTCCATCTGTCCGTCAACAGTTCAATACGCCTCGGGCTAGAGGCCATATGTATGAACCGATCTTTACGAAACTTCTTGGGTACCTTATGACCGTGGGACGAGAACGAGTGTTTTGGGGTCCGATCCGAAATTCAGGTTGGCTGCTGGCGGCCATTTTGTACAGACCTAGGTGCAATCAGATTTTTGCACAGAACTTCCATATGAAAGTGCTTATTTGAATAATTTTTTGTATGAATGTTTAGTACCATGGGATACATCACATATAACACGGGTTTTTTTCTCATACGTAAATTATGCAAATTAGACTAACTTTGATGTATTTAGTGTTACTTTCAGCTCTGTAAGTGCAAATGCCAATACGGCTCGGGCTAGAGGCCGTATTTATAAACCGATCTTTATGAAACTTCTTGGGTACCTTTGGTATCACCGTGGGACGAGAACGAGTGAAATTCAAGATGGCCATTTTGTTCAAAATTAGGGGCAGTCAGATTTTTGTGTAGAACTTCCACATGAAAGCGCTGATTTGAATAATTTTTTGTGTGAATGTTTAGTACCATGGGATACATCACATATAATACAGGTTTTTTTCTCGTGCAGAAATTATGCAAATTAGATGAACTTTGACTTTTTCAGTGCTACTTACACACAGTAAGTACACATGTCAATACGGCTGTGTTTGTAAACCGATCTTCACGAAACTTCTTGGGTATCTCTGTTATCACCTTGGGATGAGAACGAGTGTTTCTGAGTGCGGCCCAAATTTCAAGATGGCTGCCAGTGGCCATTTTGTACCGAAATTAGGTCAAATCAGTTTTTTGTACACAACTTCTATAAGGCTCAGGCTAGAGGCCGTATTTATGAACCGATCTTTACGAAACTTCTTGGGTACCTTTGTTATCACCGTGGGATGAGAACAAGTTTTTTGGGGTGTGGTCCGAAATTCAAGATGGCCACCAGCAGCCATTTTGTACCAGAATTAGTGCAATCAGTCTTTTGTACAGAACTTCTGTATGGAAAGTTCTGATTTGAATAAATTTCTGTATGAATGTTTAGTAACATGGAATACATCACATATAGTACGGGTTTTTTTCTCGTGCAGAAATTATGCAAATTGGATGAATTTTGATTTATTTAGTGCTACTTATACACTGTAAGTGCACATGTCAATGCGGCTCGGGCTAGAGGCTGTATTTATCAACCGATCTTCACAAAACTTCTTGGGTACCTTTGTTATCACCTTGGGACGAGAACGAGTGTTTCTGTGTGCGGTCCAAAATTCAAAATGGCTGCCAGTGGCCATTATGTACCGAAATTAGGTCCAATCATTTTTTTGTCACAACTTCTATACAGCTCGTATTTATGAACTGATCTTCACGAAACTTCTTGGGTACCTTTGTTTTCACCTTGGGACAGGAATGAGTGTGTTTTGGGGTGCCTTTGTTATCACTGTGCTATGAGAACAAATATTTTGGGGTTCAGTCAGACCCACTCTGGGACTCAATGATTTCTTTTCTAGTTTAGCATCTGACTGTCACCCACCTTTACAATACTTTACCTATACATTTGTTACAGGCTACGGCCAGTATTTATGTACAGACCATTACAATACTTTATATGTTCCTTTGTTATCAGGTCATTACCTAGATGTTTGTCATTGCTGTGTCACATACTGTACATGTAGATGTCTTGACAAGTTCAGCTACTGTGTCATTGACACTTTCATTTCCAGATGAAATTTGTTAAAATCTAGGAAATTGGAAAATGGAAAATGAAACTTCATTTTGCAGCATACACAAGTACAATAACAAATTTACAAGTAACAAATAACAATAAGTGTATGCTGCATGGAAATGGCATAGCCGGAGAGGCTGTCTTCCTGCCACTCCCAATGGGAATGATAACATTGTTCAGAAGTACTCGGAAAAAATCTTTGAATTAGTTAGTAGATCTGTACAATGTACTCCCCTTCCCTCGGTTAAACTGCTTCCTTTATTATCAGCTTGTCAGCGGAATATCTAGCCTCCCACCCCTTCCCTGTCAGAGACCTAGAGCCTTGACCTGTCAAGGAAATTCTGGTACCACCACTGGCAACAAATTAATACCATTTTTTATATGCCCATCATTTTTTGACAGACGTATTATGTTATGTCTGTCTGTCCGTCCGTCTGTCTGTAAACAATTTTTGTGTCACCTACTCCTCCAAAAGTTTACATGCTACATTGTTCAAACTTTGCACACATGTTGATCAGTAAATGCCGCTGCGCATGTGACAAGTGCAGGTAACACCATTTTGTATTTCCAGAGTTATGCCCCCTTTTAGTACTTAAAACATTACAGTATTGTGTCGCCTACTCCTTCAACATTTTACTTGTTACATTGTTCAAACTTTGCTCACATGGTGATCACCAATTGCTGTTGTGCATGTGACAAGAGCAGGTAACTCCATTTTGTATTTCCAGAGTTATGCCCCTTTTTGTACTTAAAACATTACAGTATTGTGTTGCCTTGTCCTTCAACATTTTACGTGCTATATTGTTCAAACTGTGCACACATGTTGATCACCAATTGCCGTCGTGCATGTGACAAGTGCAGGTAACTCTGTGCTGTATTTACAGTGTTCTGTCCCCTTTTAGTGCTTAAAACAGTACAGTATTGTGTCACCTACTCCTTCAACATTTTAGGTCTCGTTTCCTATTAAAAGGTCATTTCTGAGGTTGTTGGATATCCTCAGCCAAATGACTATTTTGAGCTATAATTTTAGTTTATGGTGGTGTGGATTTAGTAAATCTCATTAATGGTGATATGGCCAAAATAATCTGTTGATGGTCTTGATTCAAACTGTGTATTGTCAAGTGCATTTCAATTGGGGGTCAAGGTCACATGGAAGTGTTAAATGACAAACCCAGACCTGTTTGGGACCTGACAATTTGCAGTTTACAAATGGGACAGTTTTTGTGTAAATTTGCTTTGAGAAAGCCTTCTGAAAAAATGAATAAGAAACCCATATGTTTTTTATTTGTCAGAATGATCATGTTATGCTGTAAAATCCTCATTGGTGAATGAGGAATTCCTATAACACAGTTTTATAGCTATCGATGCACGAAAATTGCGAGATTTATCCCCAAAATGAGAAAATTTTGACCATTTTTTTAGCCATCAACTGTGTCATTCGGCTGAGTGTATTTGAGTGATATTGTAAGATTTTTGTTGTGTACAGTTGTCTCCAGAAAGGGCCATATTCAGAGCTTCCAGAAACTATATACATTGTGAGTATTGTGAATAGGGGAGGTAATTTAAATGCGAAATATCCTCGGCCGTGTTAATCAGAAGCTGAACATTTCTTGAAAAGACATTTTCACCTGAATAACTGTAACGAGACCTTAAGTAGAAAACAGTGTTTGCTTTCATTGCAATTTCTGGCCTCCAATCTCCATAGCAACCAACTGTATTAGTGGGAATATGTTGTAGGATAACTAAAAGAAATATTAAAACATATTTTTCTTTTTTCAGTGGTACCCTCTGCAGATATAATTTCCTGGAAAGTTCTCCCTCTTGAGGTATTTTAAGTCCAGTAATGGTGTTATCAAGAGAATTATGTAGGTTTTTTAACACAATTTTATTTGAAAATGCTGTTTACTGGTACAGTCATATGGAGAACTCTTTCTAAGAACTTTCCAGGGAATTATCAGAGTGTAGTCTGATTAGTAGAGATAATTTGGGACTGAATATTCTTAATCGTTACATTTACACAGCTCTTTTCAAATAGCGTGTACTTCAAATGTCAGTCTTTTGGATCAGGTCAGGAACTGAAATGGGTCTATTTTTAACCCTTTAGCAAACACAATGTATGCTATGCAGGAAAATGTGGTTACAAGAGATTTATAGAATTTTTTCTTGTATGATTATATTATAATTGATAGAATCAGTGAATGATGCTTAGCCAAATGAGGAAAGTGAATTGAGAATGCTGTGGAAAAGAGTGGGTGGGTGGGGACTGAAATATGCATTTTGAGGGAGGATGCAGTTTACAAGTGAATGTAATTTCTGTGTTTTTTTAAAATTTTATCAGTTAATGTGTGATCCTGATGTAGCTTTTGGTGCTGAAAGTGACTGTGCACATCAAAAATAAATCATCCATCACCATTGGTTTAGTCTGATCATTGGCCAATATACCAACACAGCTGCCATGATAGCTATTGTCCATGGTGTTACAGCTGTGCATCCATCTAAATTGAAATCTAACTTCCTTCTCTCAGGTTAAAGCTTACTGCCTTGGTAGAATAGGGGAACCACTGGTGTTACATGCTTTCATCTAATGCAAAATTTACTCTACAGAGCTTTTATCAGAGTTAGAAATGTGAAAGAACAGGCCTTCTCTCACTGAACATTACTGCGTAAAGAAACGTAAAGAAACTGGGTGTCAGAGTGCTCGGTCTGCCGCTATCCTTGGGGCTTAAGGGCACTAAGTTAACAATTTTTTCATATGTGCCATACATCATATTTTTATACTGTACCAATGACCCAGACTTAGCTGGTGCTAACTCTAACAAAACCAGGGCCAAACACAAATTTCGCCCCCCAATCCCCAAAATTTGCATCCAAAACAAAAAGAAATCATGTCCTATAGGACCTCCATACTACGCCCCCACTGCGCTTGCGCAGTATCAAGGACGTCCCGAAATTGGCGCCAATTATCATTCTCTGTTTGGCCCTTCATCAGTCAACATCTCACTGATCTTTGTGCTTGTAAATCTCAGTTTAAAGGATGCCAGACACGTAATTTTTGGAGAAATGGTGATTCTAAGGAGGATATAGAAGGAGGAGAGGAAAAAGAAGTGACAAAAAATAATCAGGGCTGTACTTAAAATTTTTTGATGAAATTATGTTAAGTTGCCTATTTTCGAGGCATGGGCCTCTTGTTGCCATTCTTGCTAAATGTTGCACTGCTTATTCAGTGTTTCCTCTCCCCTAGCCTTCTAAAGTCCCCCCTTGCAATTCTCCCATGCTTTTGGCATATTTTTGAGAAAGTTCATTTCTAAAATTTTCCTGGGAGAGTTGCTTGGATACAGAATGTTTTCTGTTATTTTCCCCATAGTTACGTTTTCACGCATGGGTGTATAAACGTTGTGTTCTGCATCTTCCATCTGATGTTCTGCAGATTCTCCCCTGGGAGTCTCTGTCCTGCATCAGATAGAGTGTAATTTTGATGACTGATTTCGGGCCAGTTTTTTCAGTGCCTGGAGTCATGTTTTCTGGTGTTTTACACTGTTTGTTTACATTGGCAACAGCCTTTTTTGAGGGGGGCTGTTTGCCTTTGGTGTAGTTTATCTCACTATAAGATACATTTATATTATCCGTAAGTGTCTCATTAATTATTTAATATAAATTTAAAATTTTTGACCACACTTTGCCATCGGATCCATCGGGGCTCAACGTTACTTTTCAGCAACTTGGGCTTCGCTGAAAAAATATTTTTTCAAAATTATTTTGATTTGCAATTGTTTTTTCATTTATTAATGGATCATGTTATTATGTATCTTTGTGTCAGGGGTTTGTGCGAGTAACTAGGACTTGTTGTTGACTTTTCACAATGAAAGGATATTGTTCAAATTGGAATGGGAAGAAATCTTCCTCTGACTTTCATGATCATTGTATTAATTGTAGTCAGTGTTCTCGCACTAATCCCTGTTCTATATGTCAATATTGGGATGACAAACATTGGAAACGTGTGTCTCGGTATGTTGTTTCTGGAGAAAGGGCTATGCCGGCTCTTTCTCCGCATGGTCACTCTACTCTCTCAGTTCTATTTCAGAGGAACAAGAACAGGGTGATGTTTCCATGTTATCTTCTACAAGTGCGCTTCCGTCGTCACAATTGAATTCAGAGCTAGTGGCAAAAGTGCTCATGGAGATTAGACAAATGTCGTCCGCTAGCCCGCCCGGTGTAGCGTCCATTCACCGAATGGTTCGGCAGCCGGGTTCGTCCGATGCGGTCCAGGAGGAAATTTTGGGTGATGCGAGCACTATAAACATACAATGTGCACACCCAGTGACGGCGGATAGTAAGCGAGAACGGAGGAAGCCTTTGAGTCCGGTTCCAAGCTCGTCCAGGTCCAGCCGGGCCGCGAGCGAGAGAGGCCCCTCTCTCGTACAACAACATCTGGGACCAGATGTTGTGGTACAAAATGTGTCGCAAGCGGAGCATACGTCCGTCGCTCGGGACGCTCCGTTGTATAGGCAGTCCGCGGAGACTGCTAAGGCTTCGTCTTCTCGTCAGCGCACACGACAGCACCTTGGCTGCGTGACCGCCGATATCTTACCAGCTTCGCCGATCAAGGATTCTTCGGCGACCAGGTCACACCATCCGGCAGCCAGGGATTCGAGACCGATGGACTCCGGACGTTCGCATAGAAAAAGTATGCGGGTGCCATCTGATGCGGAGCTGCCCTCGGCGAAGCAGCGAAAGACTGCGCCTCCGCAGGTCTCGACGCAGGACATTCTTGTGCAGATAGCACAGCTTAGCGCAGCATCCCAGCAGCCGACAGAAACGGTGTCGGATCGAGAATTATCCGACGGCGCTGGGTCGGTACGCTCCGCCGAAGCATCGGGGGCGGACGACCGGGAGCATCATGAGGTCCGACCGGATGGTGAAAGAGATACGGATGATTTGGAGCTATCCCTTTCGGAACAACATAAAGCTGCCGTGGACTTCATCCGGCACTTTCTCCCTCAAGTTGTTCCGTCGGGCCAGACTGCTGCGGTTCCGGACAAGAGGATTATAGCGTCATTGGACTCTGAATTTTTTGAGTGGTTCAGGGACATCGCTCCCGAGTTTTCGTCGCAGTCCAATAATGTTGCAAGAACATTTGAATTATTGAACGACGCTATATTTAAACTTGCTTCCAAGACGGGGAAAGCAGGTTTCTTGTCCGCCAATACTCTCAACCTGCCTTTCATTAATGCAAGGAATAAATTCAACACGGCAGGACAGGGTATCCCGAGAGTTCCTCTGCGTATGGACGACGAGGCGGAAGACTTAGAGCTATCATTACCGTCGTCGGCTTCTATTCCAACCGCGGTGTTGGAAACAGCTATTTCATCTAACAGAGCCAATTTAGATGCCTTATCTTACGCAGATCACCTTACTAAGGCGTTATCACTGCGCCTTCAACGGAAAGAGTTTCAGGATATACAATCCTCTTTAAGACTTCTTTCAAGGGCAGTAGCTTATTCCATGTGTAACTCCGCCCTTTCAGTGGCAAACCTGGAGTTGGTTAGACATGACGCAGCCCTAGCTACATCCACACTCGTGGATACTAAGGTGAACAACTCTCTTAGAGTCGCTTCGGTCTCCGGAGAACTTCTCTTTGACGGCAAGCTTTCTGCTATTTATGATAAAATTACAAAGAAAGCTTCGAATTCTCTGTTGTTCAAATCTGCTTCTAAGAAGTCGGATACAGCAGACAAGAATAAGACAGGCACTTCTGGGTCTAATGCGCCCAAGAGAGGTTCCTATAGAGGTTCCGGTGCGTCCTCTTGGTCTTATTCGAGAGACCGTCAGAGTAGCGACTCTCGTTCGGGACGTCCTTCGGGCCGGGACAACCGGTCGGACGCCCCGAGGTCGACGGGGCGAGGTACGGGTCGTGAGGGACGTGGTTTCTCCTACCGCAGGCCTTGCAGGTCCAGGAGGTGATGGCTTAAACCTCTATCGCGTACCGGTTGGCGGAAGGTTGTCGAGCTTTTCACAAGAATGGGCGTCGATTACGGACGACCCTTGGGTGAGAGGAGTGACTTCGGAAGGTCTAAAGATATCCTTCAAACGAAAGCCTCCATTAACTCGAAGTCCAAAGAAAAGAGACACTCTGTTATCAGAGGTGCAGTCTCTTTTAATGAAGAACGCGGTAGAGGTCGTAGAAAACCAGGAGACTCCGGGATTCTACAGCCATCTGTTTCTGGTTCCGAAACCAGACGGCTCGTTCCGTCCAGTCATAGATTTGAGCTGGATAAACAAGCTGATCGTCGCTCCGAAATTTTATATGGAGACGATTTGGTCGGTCAGAGCGAGTATTCGGGTGAATGATTATGCAACAAGCATAGATCTCAAAGATGCGTACTTTCACGTCATGGTACATCCAACATTCCGAAAGTATCTACGCTTCGCACCTAGGAGTGGTGTATCAATTCCGGGCGATGTGCTTCGGATTGAATCTAGCACCCTGGGCTTTCACTCGGGTAATGAACTCGGTAATGATCTATTTCCGAGCTCATTCGTCTGCGGTAACGTCGGCCTACCAGGACGACATTCTTCAGAGGTACGGCAACGAGTTAACGCTTCAGAACGATGTTCAGAATCTACTTCTATTGCTCCGACGTCTCGGTTTTATAGTAAACGAGGAGAAGTCGGATCTGGTGCCGTCCAAGTCATTCACTCATCTGGGAATGAGCTTCGAGACGCGCAACAATCTCGTTCGTCTGCCGTTAACCAGAGCGAAATTAGTCAGTTGTTATGCTCGCTATTGTCTGCACGCAGACAAAGTCACAGCGAGAGAATTTATGAGACTGATAGGTCTGTGCGGAGCCGCTGCGGATCTCATTCCGATGGGGCGGTTACGCACACGTCCTCTCCAAATTTTCTTGACTCAGAATTGGAGTGTGAAAATTCATTCGCTCGACGTAGACGTTCTCTCGTCAGATCAAGTGAAACAAGAGATTCAGACTTGGGCAAACATTCAGTGGTTAACTCAGGGAGTTCCGCTGCAGTTGCCGGATCCGAGTTTTACCATTATGACGGATGCCAGTCAAACAGGTTGGGGTGCATCATTAATCCCAACGGATTCGAGATGCCAGGGTCTTTGGGATCCGCAATTCCTGGGCAAGCACATAAACATCAAGGAAATGATGTCAATTTGGCTTGCGTTACGTCATTGGATGGACATTATTCACAATGCTCAGGTCCAAATCCTATCCGACAATACGACAGTAGTGGCGTATATACGGAATCAGGGAGGCACTCATTCAGTTCCGTTGTTCAATCTAATGGAAAGAATCCTTCTGTTTGCGCTAGAACATCAGGTTCTTCTTTCGGTCCATCATATACCGGGTCGTCTGAACGTACTGGCAGACTCCCTTTCACGAAAGGGTCGCTTGTTGCCGTCGGAGTGGACTCTCAACAAACAAGTATTCAATCAGATTTGCTACCAATGGGAACGGCCAATGATAGACTTATTTGCGACACATCTCAACAATCAGTTGCAGACGTATGTGTCTCCGTGTCCGGATCCAAGAGCATTTGCAGTAGACGCTCTGTCGATCCCTTGGGACGAAATGATAGGATATGCGTATCCTCCAGCGCCGTTAATTCAACAAGTATTGCTAAAGATAAAACAATCTCAATGCAAGATTCTGTTGGTAGCATCTCTGTCGCCACAGAGACCGTGGATAAATCTACTCAGGTGTCTGTTGTGGGACCTACCGCGAAAGCTTCCTCCACGGGAGGATCTTCTTTCGCAGGGGAAATCGCGCCAACTCCATCACAACCCGCAAGGTCTCAACCTTCACGTTTTTCCGTTGTGCGGTCCTTCTTGCATGGCAAGCACTTTACAGGACGAGCAGTGGACGCGATTTCTAACTGTAGGAGGACCTCCTCTTCGCTAAACTATGCGGCTAAGTGGAAGGTTTTTCGTCGTTGGTGTAGGGATCATTCTGTAGATGTATTCGATCCCTCTATACCAGACATTGCAAACTTTCTAGTTTGACGAAATCAAACTGCAGCCTGTTACTATTAAGGGTTATAGGTCTATGTTATCTGATACCTATGCACATCATGATAGTTTACAAATTGGATCTAATGTCTCTTTATCCAAGTTGGTTAGAAACTTCTCGATAAATAGACCCAGAACTCTTAGATTAATTCCTAAATGGAATTTAGCTTGGGTTCTTCTTAAATTGAAGGAAAAGCCATTTGAACCTCTTGGGACAGTAGATTTCAAATTCTTATCTTATAAGACAGCTTTTCTCTTAGCTTTCTCTTCTGCTAGAAGAGTCAGTGAGCTTCATGCACTGTCGGTGGATGATTCTCACTATCGTAGTGTCGGGAACACTATCACCTTCACTACTAATGTGGGTTTTTTAGCTAAGAATCTGGCTCCTAATAAATATCCGGAACCTATTGTTATTAAGGCTCTTCCGTCTTCAGACGGGCGTAGGCCTTTACTCTGTCCTGTTAGAACGTTACGTATCTATAAACAGAGATCTCAGTTTATCAGAAAGGGTCGAAAACGTTTCTTTCTGTCTTTGATGCCTAATAGAAAGGACATTTTGGTCCATTCTATTGCTAGATGGATTCAATTAACTATCCGTACTGCTTATGAGAGTTTATCTTCTTCTCAGCAGTCTGTGCTTAAGATTTCCGCTCATGAAGTAAGAGCTCTTGCTACTTCTTGGGCTTATGCTAATAGTGTTGCTATTACAGATTTATTGAAGGCTGCTTATTGGTCTCAGCCATCCACATTCACGAATTTTTATCTCAGAAATATTGAGTCCATTTCTGGAGACCTGCATTGTTTAGGTCCGTTATCTGTTGCTCAGAATGTCGTCCACTAAACAGTTGCAACTATAGTTATGCAGGCTTTCTGTTCCGGCAGTGACTCCGTCCGGCTGCCCTCTTCGCTCTGGGCTATTTGACCCAGGGCAAGGGGAAGGGGGGGGGGGGGGGGGGGGGGCGGGTGTTCCCTTAGGTCACCTGCTTTATAGTGAAAAGCAAGGGAATGCCTCCTCCAAGTCAGTATTTCTGAGTCGCTTCCGGGATGGTTTTAAAGTGTAATATTAATGTTAAAATTCATTCATGTCTTATTTTTAAAGTGTAGCTCGGTGTGAAGCATTTGTATATGTCAAGTGTCAAACGGGCTTTAATATACAATACTCGGACACTTTTAAATGACTATAAAGAGTCTCAATTCTCTGGACTTCTTTATTTATTGGCTTACTTTAAAAATAATTAGTATAAGGGTTGTACTGGATGTTAATAGAGAACATGAATATTATTGTGCTCAATTATTAAGGGTATTGTATCTTTCTAATTTAATATTAAATAAGAAAGATACATGTAAAGCCTAATACTCCTTTTCTCCTTAAGGGGTTACCTCTTTATTATATAGTTGAGCTTATTGGATTTTCCTCTATGTCCTAGGCCCTCCAGCCTGTTTACTATTCAGCTAAGTCTGGGTCATTGGTACAGTATAAAAATGTTAAAAAATTTATAGTAATTTATATATTTTTTATACTTACCAATGACCCAGACAGGGATGGCCCTCCCAGGAGTTGGGAACTCTTGCCTCCCCGCTGAGTACATAGCGCTGACCAGGCACTGCCAGTAAGAATGATAATTGGCGCCAATTTCGGGACGTCCTTGACACTGCGCATGCACAGTGGGGGCGTAGTATGGAGGTCCTATAGGACATGATTTCTTTTTGTTTTGGATGCAAATTTTGGGGATTGGGGGGGCAAAATTTGTGTTTGGCCCTGGTTTTGTTAGAGTTAGCACCAGCTAAGTCTGGGTCATTGGTAAGTATAAAAAATATATAAATTACTATAAATTTTTTAACTTTTCTCAGAATTAAATACAGATGCACATTTACTGTTTCTGAGAGTGTGAAGAATTTTTTATTTTTCACTTAAGGTCTCGTTTCCTATTAAAAGGTCATTTCCGAGGTTATTGGATATCCTCAGCCAAATGACTATTTTGAGCTATAATTTTAGTTTATGGTGGTGTGGATTTAGTAAATAATTCTCATTAATGGTGATATGGCCAAAATAATCTGTTGATGGTCTTGATTCAAACTGTGTATTGTCAAGTGCATTTCAATTGGGGGTCAAAATCACATGGAAGTGTTAAATGACAAACCCAGACCTGTTTGGGACCTGACAATTTGCAGTTTACAAATGGGACAGTTTTTGTGTAAATTTGCTTTGAGAAAGCCTTCTGAAAAAACGAATAAGAAACCCATATGTTTTTTATTTGTCAGAATGATCATGTTATGCTGTAAAATCCTCAGTGGAGGAATGAGGAATTCCTTTTACACAGTTTTATCACTATCGATGCACGAAAATTGGAGATTTATCCCCAAAATGAGAAAATTTTGACCATTTTGAGCCATTTTTTTAGCCATCAACTGTGTCATTCGGCTGAGTGTATTTGAGTGATATTGTAAGATTTTTGTTGTGTACAGTTGTCTCCAGAAAGGGCCATATTCAGAGCTTCCAGAAACTATATACATTGTGAGTATTGTGAATAGGGGAGGTAATTTAAATGCGAAATATCCTCGGCCGTGTTAATCAGAAGCTGAACATTTCTTGAAAAGCCGACATTTTCACCTGAATAACTGTAACGAAACCTTACATGCTTTATTGTTCAAACTTTGCACACATGGTAATCACCAATTGCCGTTATGCATGTGACAAGAGCAGATAAGTCCATTTTGTATTTCCAGAGTTAAGCCCCCTTTTAGTACATAAAACATTACAGTATTGTGTCGCCTACTCCTTTGACATTTTACATGCTATATTGTTCAGACTTTGCACACATGGTGATCACCAAATGCCGTTGTGCATGTGACAAAAGTAGGTAACTCCATTTTGTATTTCCAGAGTTATGACCCTTTTAGTACATAAAACATTACAGTATTGTGTCGCCTTCTCCTTCAACATTTGACATGCTATACTGTTCAATTGTCGTTGTGCATGTGACAGGAGCAGATAACACCATTTTATTTTTAAATGATGAGAATCCTCGCCGTTTATAGCTATTATGATCCTCAAAATGTCCTTTTCCTTGGCACCACCTATCGTCAGTCATTATCAATGAAGTTAACCTGTCAGTGAATGGATGCTACCATTGTAAACGGAGAGGAGAATCTTCTACTGCAGTCTTGTTTTTATTAGCTCACCAAAGGGAGCTCAACTTATCACTTGCTGTCCGCCGTCGTCCGTCATCGTGAACATTGTTCAAACGACTTCTCCTCTGAAACCACTTGTCCGATTTTCACGAAACTTCATGTGGATGTTCATTACTATATGGCAATTCATGTTTGTTCAAATGAAATGGCCACATCCCTTGGGGGCTCTGTATGGGGCATAACTCTGATAGCACCGTATGAATTATAGAAAAATTATTAAAAAATCTTCTCCAGAACTAGTGGGCAGAATCTTTTGATACTTGGTATGCAGTATCTTGGTATGGGTCTGAGTCAAGTTTGTTCAAATCGAGTCCCTCGATCAATATTGGGGCTCCCTATGGGGGTGTGAATTTTTACTTTGTTCAATTTAAGAAAAATTATTCAAAAATTTTCTTCTCCAGAACCAATGGGCAGAATCTTTCGATATTTGGTATGCAGCAACTTGGTATGAATCTGATTCAGGTTTGTTCAAATCGAGTTCCTCGATCAATATTGGGGCTACCTATGGGGGTGTGGATTTTTCTTGGTGCAATTTAAGAAAAAATCTTCAAAAATTTTCTTCTCTAGAACCAGTGGTCAGAATCTTCTGATATTTGGTTTGCAGCATCTTGGTATGGGTCTGATTCATGTTTGTTCAAATTGATTCCCTCGTAGGGCTGCACGGTATTTCGATATACCGGGAATACCAGTATTGAAATCTTAACTGGTTAAATATCGTCCATTTTTTTTTAATACCGGTATATCGTCTGTGACGATATTCATTTCGAGCTGCGGTTTTTACTGACAGACAGCTGATTGAAAAAAAGTGTATATAAACAGAAACTGTGACAGCAGTTTGTTTGTTTTTTATCAATACACTTCATGTCCTGGTACTAGTAAAATATTCTCCCATAAACTGTTTTATTTTTGTTTCTCCAGTGACACAGGTAAGTACAGATTTTCCCCTAACAGTATGAAGAATGATTACCGTATTTCCATTAATAATGGCTTTTGTTGGACCGGGAAATTTCTGGTTTAATACTAATAGTTCCTCCCACTTCATTGTACTTGTTCTCGCAATTCCATTCGCTGCAGTAATATTTTTGTATTATATTACCGGCACACTTGGAAAGTGCTTTTCAATAAGAACAAATCGCATACGTTTTATTGAACCCACAATTCCAAGCGCTGCGGTAATGAATATTCATTTTTGTCAACACCAGTTCGCACATGTTAATGTTTTGAAAAGTATGTGTATGTTTTGATCTGACTTGTATGCCACATCTTAAAAATTAGACAGATAGTCATCAAAACACTAATAAAAATATAAAGGGAATAATATTGTTTATTTTCACTTTGTCAAGAGTGATTTAATATTGAAATAGTATTTATACATCGCCAGCATTCACCCACTGCATGAGGTGGTTCACCGGTACATCCAAACGTGCCTATCGAGCATGTGCGTTTTAGCTGTTTGTGATACCACGTGACAAAACTGACTGCTTTCATTTGTGGAAAAGTGTACAAACTCCTAGCCCTCTAGCGGTGTCCTGCTTAACCAGTACATGGCAAATGCCCTCTAGTGGTGATCTATTCACATGTACACGACAAAAGGTAGGTTAAGAGTTTTTGTTTTGTAATGCTATGGATCAAATAGTATATATTTATGTGAAATTATCGACTCAAAATAAACGATATTTGTTGTGCCATCATGAGGCTTATTTCCAAATATTTTTACAAGAATGAATTAAGACAAATTAGGCTTATTATTTTAATGCTTTTAAAACGTAATTATTTGACTTCGAATGTCAAAAAAACACTGGGACAATTTGGGTGAGAATTTTACATGTTTTGAACTTGACGATATACCGGTATATCGCGATATTTTTTAAAATACCGCTACCGGTATTGAAATCTGAATATCATGCAGCCCTAGTCCCTCGATCAATATTGGAGCTCCCTATGGGCCGTGAATTTTAAGAAAACATTCTTTAAAAATCTTCTGAACCAGTGGACAAAATCTTTTGATATTTGGTATGTAGCATCTTAGTAAGGTTCTGATTCAAGTTTGTTCAAATTGAGTCCCTCTATCAATATTGGGCCTCACTATGGGGGCGTGAATGTTTACTTTGTGCAATTCAAGGAAAATTCTTTAAAAATCTCCTTCAGAACCATCATGCAGAATCTTTTGATATTTGATCAGCAGCATTGTCCCATTCTATCCTGTTGATGTTTCAGCTCCACAGAGAGTATAGATTTACTCTGTAGAACCTTAAGAATAGCTTTAGATAAAATTTGTGTCTTAACATTTTGGAACATTCGGTGAGCGCCTAAGACCCCCTGGGGCCTCTTGTTTTGTGAAGACCTTAGATCAGTTAATATGAAAATGTGAAAACAGGTGAATTACCCTTTACCCCAGACAGGGCAGGGAAATGGGCAATGATTGGAGGAGGGGGACAGACATAGTCGAGTCAACAAAAATTTCAAACTTTACCCCAGAGAAACTTGTGCATGTTCCAATTTTGACGGGCATATGTTGCCCTGCTAGGTGGTGCTCTTGTTCATTTAGTGATGTCTTTTATGACGGAAGATAAAAGGTTTATCAAGTCATCATTTATTTATCCTTCATCCACTATGTTTTTTAGCTCATTTTGACAAAGTCAAGCTGAGCTAATCTCATCGCTCTCTGTCCGTTTGCTGTCCGTCAACACCATGTTTTGGTCTCCTCCTCCAAAGCCACTGTGCCAATTCAAGTGAAAGTTTGTGTGAGTGATGGTCCCAAAGGGGCATTGCATTTTTGTTCAATTCAACATGCCCAGCCCCATAGGGATGGAGTGGGGGAAAAAGCTCCAAAATATTTTTAAAATCTTCTTCTCATGAACCAGTGTGTACAATGACGTGATATTTGCTATGGAGCTTCCTTTTGAGGTGTAGAATCAAGTTTGTTCAAACGAAGTTCGTGAAGCAATATTTGGCTTTGTAATGGGTGGGTTAAGATTTTTGGTCCCGCCCAAAATTTCTATTATCTGAACCCATGGTCTGGTTTAAACCAAATTTGGTATGTGGTATTACTGGGTCATAAGTACTTGACCCATGCAAAAAAAAAAAAATTCCTGCATCCCCCATGGGAACCCTGGGAGCTAAAAATAGAAATATTTTCAAACGCCCATATTTCCCAAACCATACAGAACAGAGAGCTGTATATTTGGTATGAATTATCCTTAGGACCAGTGGAATTGAATGGTAAAAAAAATTGCCATCGGTTATGTTAGGGTGTTCTGTAATGGGTATCAAAAAAATGCTGAGTCAGCATATTTGCAAAAATTTTAAAAAATCTTTTCTCCAGAACCAATCATCAGAATCTTTTGATGTTCGGTATACAACATTCATAGGGGGGGGGGTCAGATACAAGTTTGTTAAAATAAAGCCCATTGGTTCATATTTGGGCTCAATACAGGATAATATTCTTTAAAAATCTTCTTCTTCAGAACCACCAGTCAGAATCTTTTAATGTTTGATATACTTCATTGTTATGAGGGTCAGATTCAAGATTGTTCAAACCAAGTCCCTAGGTTAATATTTGGGCTTCCTACGGAAGCCCAAATTTTAACTTTATTCAAGATGGGAGATAATTTTTAAAAATCTTCTTCTTCAGATCCACCAGTCAGAATGCTTTCATATTTGCTATGCAACATCTCTAGGGGGGGTCAGATTCAAGTTTGTTCAAGTCAGATCCCTAGGTATATATTTGGGCTCGCTATGGTAGCCCAAATTTTTACTTAGTGCGATATGAGGACATTTCTTTACAAATCTTCTTTTTCAGATCAACCAGTCGGAATGCTTTCATATTTGGTATACAACATCTCTAGGGGAGGTCAGATTCCAGTTTGTTCAATTCGAGTGGCTGGGTTAATATTTGTGCTCCATATGGGAACCTGAAATTTAACTTAGTACAATATGAGGGAATTTCTTCAAAAATCTTCTTCAGATCCTCCAGTCAAAATGCTTTCATATTTGGTATACAACTCAGATTCAAGTTTGTTCAACTCGGATCCATAGGTTAATATTTGAGCTTGCTACAGTAGCCCAAATTTTAACTTAGTGCAATATGAAGAAATTTCTTTAAAATTTCTCTTCTTCAGATCCAACAGTCAGAATGCATTTATATTTGGTACACAGCATCTCTAGGGAAAGTAGATTCAACTATGTTCAAATCGAGAGTCTGGGTTAATATTTGGGCTCCCTATGGGAGCCAGAATTGGCCATTTTGCTGAAGAATTAAAAATTTTGTATTCAGTATCCTCTAGAGGTGTGTAACTAAGATTATTCCACAAAGGTTGTATCAAGGGGCTTCATAAGGGGCTCTGCATTTTACATTATGATCAACTGAAGAAAAGGCATGATGCCCGGATTACTTTTGTCACTCCTGAGGGACTCAAGGATTGAGAGTGTAGCCTATGGATATGGATTGCTTAATGTAGACTCATTCTTGGACTCTATTTATATTGTGTTCTTTTCAAGATGCGCGCTTCAGGCTCCGTGGGGCCTCTTGTTTTTAATGGATCCCAGAAATGAAGACATATTCTATTTTCAATTAATAGGTTGTTAATAAGCTCTGGCAAACAAGATTCAATTAGCTAAATTTATAGTTTAATCTTGGGCTAAAAATGCTTGAAATTTCATTATTTCAAAATTATTTATTTATTGGGGGGTTTAACAACACTTTCAGCAGCCAGGGTCACCTTGTGTCAGACATTTTTTACAGGTGGATGAAGCTGGCTTACCCAGAGAAATCCACCAAGCAATGGTAAGCAACTGCCAGACTCCCCAACGTACTAACTCCACACAACCAGGGTTTGCATTGGTTGAAGATTGGCAT
The DNA here is from genome assembly GCA_031216915.1 of Pictodentalium vernedei. Classification (NCBI taxonomy): domain Eukaryota; kingdom Metazoa; phylum Mollusca; class Scaphopoda; order Dentaliida; family Dentaliidae; genus Pictodentalium; species Pictodentalium vernedei. The sequence continues at coordinate 726,434,721 of CM062297.1, read as the reverse complement.
TGGCAATGCACCTTAGTACCCAGCACTACGGTGCCCCCACATGGGCAATCTGGATAAAGTGCCTTGCCTAAGGACACAGCATAGTAACTCCTTCTGGGGATCGAACTGTGGACCTTTTCATTTTAAGTCCAAGCCATAACCACCCTGCTCCCTTCAAAATTTCTTCGTAGAGGGTTAAGATTAATTTCTGCCACTACAGAACACAGTTGAGGAGGTTGCTGCAAGTATTGTGTGATTGGTAATACAGTGGAGCCCACTTAATTGGATATCTCTTAACTGAATAACCCTGTTAATTGAATATAATTTCCCAACACAAAACCATTTACCATACCCCCAGTACAAATTTGACCTTTTCATTGAATATAGTTTATAGAGTAAACTCCTGTTAATTGAATAAAACCCCCGTGGGAACCCCAGGAAGTGAAGCAGTGCTTGTTTACTGTGGTAAACAAGCTCTGTTTCACTGGTAAAATAGGACCCAGTCACTAATGCTTGGGGGTGCGAGTCCTCTAAAATAGGCAACATGGGGTATAAACGATTGACTGACCTTGTCTTTATCTCCATGTTGTGGTCATGATTAGCCATTGTGCAGAAGTATGTGACCTTAAACAACAATAAATAAATAAATAATTGAATAAAAAAAATCTTGTTACCTGTCGTGAAATTACCCTGACTCTCCAGTTTTCCTTTGTTTATAGATCTATTTGACCTCCTGAGTACATCCAGTACAGGCATTCAATCTATTAGCTCTGTCAAACAAGATTGAATAGAATAAATGCTAACTTTATCTCTAGAATACAGGAAAGTGACACAATCCCTGTTAATTGAATATTCCTGTTAATTAAATAGTTTTCATTGGCAAAGTGGCTATCCAATTAACATGGTTCCACTACCATGATGGTTGCCAACCTTTTTCATGGGAGTGAATTGCACCTACACAGAAGAAGGTGCTTGTGTACTGAAACACTGTGTATTCTATATCAAGGGTGTTGAGTTTTATCCATTCTACTTATTGCAGCTAACAATGAACAGTTTACTGAAGGTCAAAATGAAAACAACATGTATTTGGGATTTGATCATTACAATTAAACTAATCGGTGAATGCTAAAAGGCATGTAAATGATGTTTGTCTGTGTATGGGAGAATGTACTTTTTCTCTGCATTATACGGTGAACAAAAGCACGACATGTTTTGTTAGCATTACTGTTAATCCTAACGTTACCTTGGTCTATAAGGAATGAAAACAGGTGAATCATTTTACCCCGTACAGTACTTTGCCACTACATGTACATTCAAATCCCCATCAGAATTTCTAGAAAGTGGAGCAGTGCTTGTTTGCTAGTCTAGTAAATGGGATCTCGGCTTAGAGCATTGGTCTTTAATCCAGACCATCTGTGCTGTGTCCATGAGCTGTTAACTGTTAACCCGCTGAGTATTTTCAAAATATTTTTCAGCAAATCTAGTCATGGCTGCGGTGAAAAATTCATCTAAATTTGACTCAAGAAAGCATTGCTCAAAAGTCCATTCAATTCATGGGAGGAGGCAGCAGGTGGTAAGCCTTAGTACACAGTGCCACCATGTACCCACTTTTGTGGTTGCATTCATGTGGATGCACAGTGGCAATGTGCACTAAGACTTACTGCACATTGATCATGCACTTGCCGTCACTGCTTGTATTGTGTTAGTGGGTGAGTGAGTTGGTGAGCCTGAAATTTGCTTGCCACTTGGGCTGTTGTGATTATTTGATTAATTGACTAACCGTTGACTGTTGCGGTAGTTGACAGTTTTTATTTTTAGTCGATCGCTGTTCATTTTAAAGTGGTACAAGTCGGATTAAAATTCTGCTGTGTAATGAGGTAAATTAACAGATTGTTAACCTTTGAAATGTTTTGCCACAGTTACTTGTGATATCCCATGGCCTTTGATTTCCACATTATTGTGCAACAACGTAATTTTGAAAACACTGAGCCTTCCCATTTGATCAATTCCTGTTCGCTGTAGTATTAATCTGCACCTGTTGATCAGTACTAAAGAGTATCTTACAAACGGCGTATCTTTTAATAATTGCTGTTTGGGAAGTCACTGCAGAGTAAATAGAATCTTCAGTATTGTACACTCGAACAACCTCCTTTGGAATGATTGGAACCACAAAAGTGAGAAAATTTTAACAAGCCCCACAGCGGTAACTTCACTTGTAGTACAAAGTTGTAACTTGTGGAATGGAGGGGGTTTTATATTCGAAATTTCTGAATATTAGTTACAGAAAAGAAACATTTGCACAAAAAATTTAAATTCTTTAAATTAATTGAAGTCTGCCAGAGGTGTTTCAGTGTTTCTATTTTATCTCAAAATAATGCAGAAAGGTACACATTCAAACATTGTCAGCTTTAAATTTATTTTGTAAGTATATTAGAGATTGTTGAATTCACGGGAAACGACTATTAAATAACAAACTATCAACTGGTGCTGGTGATCAGTCGACTATGAAAATTGATAGTCATGACATCTCTACTTGCCACTGCTCAGTGGTTCTCAAACAGTAATTGGAATAATAAATTTTGGTATTGTGTGTGATTGGGTAAAGGGTTAATATTTACATGTACGCCTGATTTGATAGTTTTACAGCTATTAACCCTTTGCGAAAGAATCGGTCACATCTGCCCACGTAATATGCAAATTCGGCAGCTGAAAAAATATTAGTTTTCAAAAAATTTCAACAATACCATATCATATGACCCCTTTTTGGAACGAGCTCATCGAGCTCGTTCCAATGTGGGGTCACATGATATGGTTTTGTTGAAATTTTTTGAAAAATTTAAGAAAATTATATTTAAAATAATAAAGTTTGATATCGTCTGCATTGGGTAAAGGGTTAAAACATTGGCTGATTGGAATCAATTGGCTGTTTCTGGAACATAATTCTTACTCTCCTCAACCTGGCTAGAGTGGAGCGTAATCACAACAAAGCCACAATAACCTGAGAGCCTCATTTGAGAGGGTGGGAACCACACTCATTTTCCACCAGATTGGATTGAATGGATCGTAAATAGTATCAGATCGATTTTTATATTGGGTATTTAATCAATCTGATCTATTCTCATTAGGTAAATGGCTGTTTTGTGAGTTCAAAGGTCAACATTCAGGCTATTTAGATGAAAATTATGACCTCATAATCAGTGCATGAGGTTGGAAGTCCTGCAAAGTAGGCAGCATACAGGTAAATGACTTTAACTGGTTGAGTGCTAAATTATTTTCCAAAGGTGATTTGAAACATGGGATTTTTTTTTCAAAGATACCATACTACAGTTGAAACTGGAAGTTCTGTCAGAATTGGCGCAGAAAATGCTTGTTAGGTAACAGACTCCTTACTGCAGAAAAGCGGGTGCGCTGTGCAATACAAAATATAATGTGCTATTGGCGAGGTCAGTAGTAAAATTAGGAACTAAACCGATCGAACAGATAGAAAATATTGAGACTACATTGTGTAGAGCGTGGATTACTACTATATCGTTATGGGATAGATTTTTATGTGTACCCATCTATGTATGGTACACATAATGCTGGCATCCGGGGTGACCATCCGTCGTTCATCCATCCTTTGTCCGTCCGTCTGTCTGTCCATCCATCCATCCGTCTGTCTGTCTGTCCGGCGTCCGTATCCATTTCTTTGGCATTCGATAACTTGAAAAATATTGCTTGGATTGTCAAGTTACTTTATGTTTGTGTTCAGGTTACTGATGTGCCGAGCTGTATAGTTTTTGGTGTAAATCGGATAATTTGATCCTGAGATATTAACCCTTTATCCTTCAAATTGAAAATTCCTCCAATCCCTTTGGCATTCGATAACTTGAAAAATATTGCTTGGATTGTCTAGTTACTTTATATTTGTGTTCAGGTTACTGATTTGCTGAACTGTATAGTTTTTGGTGTAAATCAAATCTGATGATTTGATCCCGAGATATTAACCTTTTATCCTTCAAATTGAAAATTCCTCCAATCCCTTTGGCATTCGATAACTTGAAAAATATTGCTTGGATTGTCTAGTTACTTTATATTTGTGTTCAGGTTACTGATGTGCCGAGCTGTATAGTTTTTGGTATAAATCTGTTATTTTGATCCTGAGTTATTAACCCTTTATCCTTCAAATTGAAAATTCCTCCAGTCCCTTTGGCATTCGATAACTTGAAAAATATTACTTGAATTGTCAAGTTACTTCATATTTGTGTTCGGGTTACTGATGTGCCAAGCTGTATAGTTTTTGGTGTAAATCTGTTATTTTGATCCTGAGATATTAACCCTTTATCCTTCAAATTGAAAATTCCTCCAATCCCTTTGGCATTCGATAACTTGAAAAATATTGCTTGGATTGTCAAGTTACTTTATATTTGTGTTCAGGTTACTGATGTGCCGAGCTGTATAGTTTCTGGTGTAAATCTGATAATTTAATCCTGAGATATTAACCCTTATCAGTAGGTGATAAAAGCTGTTACTGGACCACTTGGTACATGTGCTGTACACGTACAAGTACATGGTGCGTTTACCATCATAGGATTCAGTGTTAAATCGCACGCTTGTTCGCAAAAAATGTCGTTTTTTTATGGTGGTCCAGAATCGGCTGTTATTTTGAGACTCCTAGATCGCACTTTTAACGTTTAAATACCTGTTGGCGAACATGTTGAATGTACACGTTTTACAAAAAAGTGAAAAATGTATGAAATTGTACATTTTTTTTTTCTTAAAAATTTTTGTTTACGTTCCCATCGTGGATCAGACCTTCAATCTATCGTTGGTGAACGCGAGCAAAAAACGCTTTGCCGGTTCTTGACCAGCATAAAAAAACGGTTTGCCGATTCTGGTCCAGAATCGGCTATTGTTTTTGAGGCGGGGGGTTTTTCCAAACTTAACAGACTACTATTGGGCGCTCTCATTTCTGACGTAAGTGGGGGGAATACCCGGATTTTTCCAAACTTAACAGACTACTATTGGGCGCTCCCATTTCTGACGTAAGTGGGGGGAATACCCATAGTGGATTTTTCCAAACTTAACAGACTACTATTGGACGCTTTCATTTCTGACGTAAGTGGGGGAATACCCATAGTGGGGGAATACCCATAGTGGATTTTTCCAAAACTTAACAGACCACTATTGGACGCTCCCATTTCTGACGTAAGTGGGGGGAATACCCATAGTGGGATTTTTCCAAACTCAACAGAAAAAAACTAAGTTTTTTTGGAAAATCCCACGATGGGTATCTCCACTTGTACAGTATAAATAGAGCTCCTGCGCGCTACAATCATCATTGGCGAAGATCCTCCAGGATCGGCCACACGAAAAAAGGGTGAGAAGAAATCTACGTGAATCCAAATGTAAAATAATAATAAATTTTATCAAAATAATGTGTATCATTACACCGAGTTACTCTGCGATGAAGCTCGTTCTGACACGTGAATATAATTATTCACGAAGGAAGCGCTGTAGATTTTATTGACCAGTCACTGAGGGTTGAAAGGGGCTTGTTCCCCATACCGTCCCTGCGCGCCTTCGGCGCGTTAAACCATTCCATTCGGGTGTCAGTCTACAATCATCAGTCTGTTTTTATCAAAACTGACAAGCAGGTCGCATGTCAAAGTGACATTTACTGTATAAACTTACTGAGAACGCTGTTTGTCACGCTAGAAATGTATTACAGGTTTTTATTCAAATGAGTCAATTGTCAGTTAAATGGTTTAACTGAAAAACTATTCTATGGATGAAAGCGGAAACAGATCCAAAGATTAATTGATGTTATTTTTTTTTTTGAAAAGCGTTACATTTACTGACATGATTTTATTTGAGATTTTAATTATTCATGTTCTTTCTGATTTTTAACACGTTTGAAACGGACGCTATTTTAATATTTTTAACTATTTATCGAAGTTTCATTTTGTAAAATGTTTTTCCTCAACTGGTTTTAGTTATTATATTAAAGACAGAAGATTTTTATTTACTTAAAACATAAAACATAAAAATAATTATACATTTAATTTTGAAAATAATAAATAACTCACATTAGCATACTCAAAGGAATATTAATAATTTAAAAACGAAAAATGTTTTTACAGATGGATGCTAAACGTCGAGATCATATTTTAAACGAATATGAACGTGCCAAGAAGAGCATTCAATCGGCTGACAGAAGCAGACGTCTCGGAGAGATGGAATTGAGACGCGAAACCACAAAAATATTTAAACCCGTGACGGAGTGTCAAGAGCGAAGCAAGAAGGAGATAGTTGAAGAATTGAGACCCATAAAAGAGGGTTCTTTGAGAATGGGTTCGTTGCCCGGTAGTTTTACGAAACAGTTTTCCTTTCAATCTACACCGGATTACGTTCCCACAGGGATTCAAACCGACGTGAGCGAGACCGACGATACAGCTTCGACTATCACCACTGATAGCGTCGCGTCGTCTGAGGATGGTGGTAAGAGAGATCTGTTGTATGGAATTTATAAGGATTCGGATGGTAGAACTTTTGTGGGCGATATAGAAGTGGAAATGGATGATGAAGATTTAATTGTCGGTTCGAATAAGTATAAAATAACTGATGGACTGCGCAAATTGCTCCTTTTCGACAAGCCTGGAGATTACACGGAACAGGTTTTCGGCACTTACGGCGACATTCTGGTTCAGACCCACGCCATGCTGAGAAATAACGATGCCAGAGAGACAAGACCCAAAGCCAACAGAGGTTACAAGTGGACGAAAGTGGTGAAACCCATATGGGATATGAATAAGAAGTTCGTCGAATCGGTGACTGGCAAAGGGGTGAGAACCACTTTTCTTCCGACTGATTCTGACGCTCTGTCTCAGAGATTGAGTTTGTTGATGGCAAGCAGACGTGCTGGTAACACAGGGTTAGATAATCAGATAGTTACTATATTTGACGAATTGTTAAGACAGAAGGTTTTGAATAAAAACCATTATAAAAGGCTGATGAACGAATTGAAGGATTGATGTATATAATAAGTAGAGAGAAACAAACAAACAAACAGAAATATATGAAATAAAAAAAAACAGTAAATTTTACACTAGAATAATAAAAGTATTTAAACAACAAACGATTTACCAGTGAAAAACAAAATATATATTGTAAAATAAAAAAAATATGTTGGTGATAAAGAACAGGGGATACGTCAGAACTTACGTTTAAGGCAGTTCTGGCATCGTCGATTCTATAATGCGAGCGTTCAAGAGCGATGCGGGTAGAAAACTCGCATCGACTGCGTTTGAGGTCGGTAAGAAGACGGCTTTGGATGCTGGTAAGAAAGCCGCTTCAGAAGCCAGTGGTAGGATAGCTTCTGTGGCTGGCAAGAGGGCAGCCGACGCATTGATCGACAAGTTGATCAGTCCGCCGGCTAAGCGAGCTGCGTTAGAGCGAACGCCAAAAAGTTGGAAAGATTTTAAGGATGCTGTGGTACCCATACAAGATTTAACCAAAATGACGAGTGGATCTGGATTGAAGAGAACTCGCGACGGTGTAATATAAATAAATAATAATATTAAAAACTGAGTTTGAAAAAACATAAAAAATTGTGTTTGAAAAAAATCTAAAATAACAAAAAAAAAAAAAATAAAACAAAGATGAACATTAAAGATATGTCTTGGAACGACGCCACGACCAAGAGGTCGAATAATGAGTTCTTTCCCAAAAGCATAAGAGGCTTGATAGTGGGAAAATCGAATTGTGGAAAGACCAATCTGTTGATGAATCTGTTGTCCTGACCCGACTGGTTGGATTACGACAGATTGTTTGTGTTTGGCAAGAGCTTGTTTCAACCTGAATACAGATTGCTTCGAGAGTGCATGGATCGTAGATTGCCCAAGGACGTCATAGCCCGAATCTTTGACAGTAGGGAGGAAGTCGACAAAAGTGAAGCTCCTCTTTCTACCATTTTGGACGGTGCGGCGATGGAATTAATGAAGAGAAATGCATCTTCGAACGTCGAGTGTCGATTTTATGAGAACGCTAGTGATGTTCCGGATCCTAGAGAATTGAAATCGGAAGATAAGAATCTCATGATTTTCGACGATCTGCTTTTGGAGAGACAGAACCGATGCGAATCGTATTACGTTAGGGGTCGACACAGCAATGTGGACTGTTTCTACCTGTCGCAGAATTATTTTCGATTGCCCAGACAGACGATAAGGGAGAACGCTAATTTTCTATGTCTCTTTTGCCAAGATCTCAAGAATCTCAATCACATCTACGGCGATCACGTTGCAAACGACATGAGCGTGGCGGAATTCAGGAGATTCTGCAAGAGGGTTTGGGATGGAGGAATTTACAATTTCGTCGTGATCGATTTGACTAGTGAATTTAATCGCGGAAAATATCGGTGCGGATTCGACAAGTTTTATGTTTCTGATAATAATAAGATAGAGCGTGAAAATAAAAAAAAATTAGAAAATAATAAATCTTCAAATAATTAGTTTTGAAAAACTAAAAATAAAATTAAAATATAATGTTTGAACAAGGAGAATTGTTAGAACGGATAGCTGAGAATACGGCTGCAAAACAATCCATTCAAATCGTGGTGAGTGGCGATTCGCGACGAAATTCGAACCTTCCATCGAATTGAAAAGAGAGAAAAGATACGAGATGGCGTTGGTGAATCTGGAGACTTATTATTCCTTTCCCAACATCTCCGAAAAGAATAACTCGTTCAGGTATTCCGACGGAGTGGATTGGTTGGAGATTCGAATTCCCAAAGGAAGTTACGACATAGACGATTTTTGAACAATTACATTCAGACGCGAATGAAGACGGATGGAAAGGGAAGCAACAAGATCAGACTCGCTCCCAATCCTAATACCTTACAGACTATGTTGGATTTGGAAGATAATTTTCGAGTGGATTTCAATACGGATGATTCTATAGGCAAGATGTTGGGATTCGATCGAAAGATGTATCGAGACCACGCGGCATCTGAAAATACGGTTGACATTCTCGCAGTCAATAGCATTCTGGTGAATGTGGATGTGATTGCTGGAAGCTACGTGAATGGTAGCGCTCAACCGACGATCTATTCCTTCTTTCCAAACGTGTCGCCGGGTTATAAGATCGTAGAGCGACCTCGAAATTTAGTTTATCTTTCAGTGATTTTAGACACGTTGTATAGTCTCAAAACCACGTTGACGGATCAAAATGGTGAACTGTTAGATCTTCGCGGAGAGAGGGTGACGATACGATTTCACATAAGAGAAATATAAAAGCAAAAAAAAAAAAATATTGTGTATATATATAAATAACAAAAATAAAGTAAACGCAATATTAATTTTACAAAAATTATTTAATATATATAATTATCATTAAAACAAAAAAAAAACAATTGAAGAAAATATATTTAAAAAAAAGAATTATGACACAATATGTGGTTAAAAACTTGAACATATCCGTAGGACAGAAGAAGAAACTTAAGAGAGCGTTAACAACTCGAGGCGAGGTAGTGAGATTCAAATTCACTCACGAAGATCTGACGAGTGGCGGTCAGGATTCGATCGCTTGGACCAGAAGTCAAATCAAAAGGATGGAGAAAGCGATTCGTGATGGAAGAGGGTTGACGGTGAGATTGAGTCCCGCTCAATTGAGATACAATTTGAGAGTGAAAGATGGTTTCCTGCCGCTATTGGCAGGAATCGCCGCAAAAGCATTACCCTTCGCCGCAAAGTCACTACCCTTTCTCGGAAAGACTCTCGGCGTGGGAGCTCTCACGGGACTCGCGAGTTCGGCAGTTGAGAAATTAATGGGTGGCAGCGGACTGTTTTTGAAGAAGGGAGGAGCCGTGTGTCGCGTCCACGTAGTCAACAGCGGTAAAGGATTGTATCTAGAACCCGTTAGAGGTGACAACTCTTTGAGTGGAAACGGTCTCTATCTGAAGAGTGGACGGAACATTGAGCGACTCGGCAAGGGTTTGTTGTTTGGTGAGAATTCGCCGTTTAAGAATATACCGATTTTGAATATGTTATTATAATGTAAAAAAATTATATAAATATAAATCATAGAAAGTATAAAATAATATATAAAATGGATAAAAAGGTGGAAAAACAATTAGACGATAATGATGAATATCGTGAGATAGAGTGCGAAAAAGATGTGGAAAAACGATTAGACGCTAATGATGGATATCTTAGGAAAGAACTGATAAAAGAGTTAAATAAAGATCGGGATATGCGGTTGAAATTTAAAAGAATGAGACGTTTTCCACTATCTTCTGAAGAGAATGGTAATGATGCGAGTGTTACCGAGAGATGCACAACATTCGTTCATAATTATGATTCGGATAAACAAATGTGTTGTTATAAAAACGTAGCATATCACAAAAAAAAAAAGAAAAAGAAAAGAAGAATCGACGCTGAAATTTAAGAAAAAAGGAAACGTTATTATAATATATGGGTAATATATTATAAAAAGTAATGAGATCTAAAGATGATCTCATTACTTTTTTTTTCCTTCTTCTTTGCTAAAAAATCAATCTCTCTGTTGCTTATATTTCCAGGTCCGTTATTAGCATGTTGACACTCGTGTTTTCTCCTTTTTAGCAAATGTGTTGAATGTTTATCTTTACTTTTTTGAGTTTTTTTACTTCGGTCAATGCGCTCTCACCACCCGATTTGTTCATGAGTTCAAGTGAGATGTTTGGAAATATGTAACTTCCATAGGGCAACGACAAATCGTCCTTGTCGAATTCTCTATCTTTGGCGATGACGATATTCTGCAGATCACTTTCGTACTCGTAAAACAAATCGAGCGTGGCTTCGTCCAATTTCAAAGGCATGCTATATTTGTCGTATTTTTGCTCTAAGCCCTTCGTCTCGACCTCGTTCAATTCGATGGGATCGTGTCGTTGTAATCTATAGATTTTAGAACCGAATTTCTTATATGTTTCGACTCGTTTCAATATCAATTCGCATCTTTTAGGTGTTGTTGTCATGATCGATTATTTGTTTTTTTATTTTATGAATTCTTGCAAATAATGTATATTTTAAGTTTTGTATTTTAATAATTTGTTTAAAAAGTTTTGTTTTGTTTTTTTTACTCTTTAGTAATATAAAAAAATAAAGTTTTTTTAATTTTAATTTTTAGCTCAACTTTGACGAAGTCAAATTTGAGCTATTGTCATGGCCCGTCGTCCGTCGTCCGTCTGTCTGTCCGTCCATCTGTCCGTCTGTCCGTACGTCAACAATTGGCTATGGCTCGGGCTAGAGGTCGTATTTATGAACCGATCTTTACGAAACTTCTTGTGTACCTTTGTTATGACCCTGGGACAGGAACGAGTGTTTTTAGGTGTGGTCCGAAATTCAAGATGGCTGCCAGTGGCCATTTTGTACCGATGATGCAAAAATCAGTTTTTTGTACAGAACTTCTGTATGAAAGTTCTGATTTGAATAAAGTTTTGTATAAATGTTTAGTACCATGGGATACATCACATATAATACGGGTTTTTTTCTCGTGCGTAAATTATGCAAATTAGACTGACTTTGATTTATTTAGTGTTACTTTCAGAGCAGTAAGTGCCAAGCTGCTATGGCTCGGGCTAGAGGCCGTATTTATGAACCGATCTTTACGAAACTTCTTGGGTACCTTTGTTATGACCGTGGGACGAGAACGAGTGTTTTTGGGTGCGGTCCGAAATTCAAGATGGCTGCCAGCCGCCATTTTGTACCGACGATGCAGAAATCTGTTTTTTGTACAGAACTTCCATATGAAAGCTCTGATTTGAATAATTTTTTGTATGAATGTTTAGTACCATGGGATACATCACATATAATGCAGGTTTTTTTCTCGTACGTAAATTGTGCAAATTAGACTAATTTTGATGTTTTTTGGTGTTACTTTCAGCACTGTAAGTGCAAATGCCAATACGGCTCGGGCTAGAGGCTGTATTTATGAACCGATCTTTACAAAACTTCTTGGGTACCTTTGGTATCACCGTGGGACGAGAACGAGTGTTTTGGGGTCCGGTCCGAAATTCAAGATGGCCGATGGCAGCCATTTTGTACAAAATTAGGTGCAATCAGATTTTTGCACAGAACTTCCATATGAAAGCCCTGATTTGAATAAGTTTTTTGTGTGAATGTTTAGTACCATGGGATGCATCACATATAATACAGGTTTTTTTCTCGTGCAGAAATTATGCAAATTAGATGAACTTTGATTTTTTCAGTGCGACTTACACACAGTAAGTACACATGTCAATACGGCTCAGACTAGAGTCTGTATTTATGAACTGATCTTCACAAAATGTCTTGGGTACCTTTGTTATCACCTTGGGACGAGAACGAGTGTTTCTGGGTGTGGTCTAAAATTCAAGATGGCTGCCAGTGGCCATTTTGTACCGAAATTAGGTCTAATCAGTTTTTTGTACACATCTTCTATACAGCTCAGACTAGAGGCCATATTTATGAACCAATCTTTACGAAACTTCTTGGGTACCTTTGTTATCACCGTGGGATGAGAGCGAGTATTTTTGGGTGTGGTCCAAAATTCAAGATGGCCACCAGCAGCCATTTTGTACCAAAATTAGTGCAATCAGTCTTTTGTATAGAACTTCTGTATGAAAGTTCTGATTTGAATAAATTTTTGTATGAATGTTTAGTAACATGGAATACATCACATATTGTAAGGGGTTTTTTTTCGTGCAGAAATTATGCAAATTAGATGAACTTTGATTTATTCAGTGCTATTTACACAATGTAAGCACACATGTCAATACAGCTCAGGGTAGAGGCTGTATTTATGAACCAATCTTCACAAAACTTCTTGGGTACCTTTGTTATCTCCTTGGGATGAGAATGAATGTTTCTGGGTACGGTCCAAAATTCAAGATGGCTGCCAGTGGCCATTTTGTACCGAAATTAGGTCCAATAAGTTTTTTGTCACAAGTTCTATACAGCTCGTATTTATGAACTGATCTTCACAAAACTTCTTGAGTACTTTTGTTTTCACCTTGGGACAGGAACGAGTGTGTTTTGGGGTGCCTTTGTTATCACTGTGCTATGAGAACAAATATTTTGGGGTTCAGTCAGACCCACTCTGGGACTCAAAGATTTTTTCTAGTTCAGCATCTGACTGTCACCCACCTTTACAATACTTTACCTATACATTTGTTACAGGCAACGGTCAGTATTTATGTACAGACCGTTACAATACTTTATATGTACCTTTGTTATCAGGTCATTACCTAGATGTTTGTCATTGCTGTGTCACATACTATACATGTACATGTCTTTGTCTTGACAAGTTGAGCTACAGTGTCATTGACACTTTCATTTTTAATGTGAAAAAAAAATTTTTTTTGTGAAAGTTTATTTCTCTTTATATATAAATAAAAAGTTAAATTTAACATCCTTTTTTTTTTCTCGTATTAATTCATTTTTTTTTTTCACGTTAAGAACATAAAAAAATTGATTAATTTTTTTTTGAAGGAATTAAAACATATATATAAACAATTTTAAAACTTTTTAACAAATTATCATTTAAATACAAAATTCGAAAAAATATTCTTACAAATCCAATTTTGAGGTAAAAAAAACAATGATTAAATCCGAATATCCGAATTATAGTTTAGAACGTGCAAGACTTCAAACGTTTAAAAATTGGCCTTCGCATCTTGCTCAGAAACCTGAAGATTTAGCTGCTGCGGGTTTCATTTATGTGGGTAAAAGTGACAGAGTTAAATGTTTTTGTTGTAACACACATTTAATGAATTGGGAACCTAATGACAAACCGTTGGCAGAACACATAAAAAATTCCGAAGGTCGTTGCGATTATTTGAAGAAGATCCAGACATGAGGATTGATTAAAATTGAAAACGAAGAATGGGAAAGAAATAAAAACGAGAGTTTATTAAGGGGTATTTTACAATCCGGATACACGAAGGAACAGTTGTACAATACATTGAATTACGCAAACAAGACGTTATCTCAATTCTCGACTTTACAAGATTTGATTCGATTCATGAAAGAAGCAAACGGGTTATTATGTATTGAGAAGGAGTCGAGTGATGTGAACACGTGTCTGCTTTGCGAAAACAATTCTGCAAATGTTTTGTTTCTACCATGTGCACATTTGTGTTATTGTAAGGAATGTTATTCTAGAGACGAGAAAACGTGTTCGTTTTGCGAACAAGAAATAAAAGCGTTCGTAAATTGTTTTGAATAAAAAACATTAAAGAAAAAATTAAATTAAAAAAAAAATCTTTTTTATATATAAAGAGTAAAAAACAAAACTTTTTTAACAAATTATTTAAATACAAAATTCAAAAAAAAAAAATATTCTTACAAAAATGGAAAATTTAAATGAGAAAACCGTACCTCAGTTAAACGAGATTTGTAAACTATTAAAAATTCCACATTTCAGAAATCATAGAACTAAATAACAAAACATTGAAGTCATACAGGAACATTTGCGAAACGATAGAAAGGCAAACAAAATGTCGATAGCAACGATGTCAAAAAATGCATCGGTTGTGAAAAATGAGAAGAAGAAAAAGATAGTAAAAGGAATCGAAATGCCGACGTCGAAAAAACCCAAAAACGTTTCGATTGTGAAAAATAAGAAGACGAGTAAACGAAAAGCCATTGAAGAACATCAAGTTTCAAAAGAAAAGAAAAGAAAAACTAAAACAAAAACGAGTGATGCACTTCAGATTCTAGACAAACGAGATATATCGAGCGAAATTCAACGAGCAATCGACGAAGGGAAAGGAGAAGAATATGTAGCATGACTCATCACGGAACTATTCCAATCGAAGCCTGTAGAACGGGAGAGTGCGATCAAAGGCGTTTTTAAAACTTTCGACGTGGTTCCCTCATTCAAGAAAATCGATCCGAAATTGTTCATGGAACGGGTGAAGAAAAAAGTATTGGATTTGTTTCGCGAACACATGAACGTGGAACAAAAAAAAATTAAGATGATACTCCATTGCGTGATGAATAAAATCGACGTGAAGTCCAGCGAGAGCATCGTGAAAAATGCATATTTCAGATCTAACGTCGAACCCGTATTTCGAGGTTCAGATTTATCGGACGTTTTCGAAAAGATGAAAGACAAGATGTTGACGTCTCTCACGAATTATCAACATGAAGGTAGTAATTGGACGTTCGATGAGGTGTTGAAACTCGAAATTCATATAACTAAAAACGATTCGTTGAAAGGATCTTCCTATGTGGAATTACCGTATTTCTTAGCTAAAAACATTCTGTGGTCAATGTGAGAAATAAAGATGATCTGTGTTTTAAATGGGCAGTCACCTCCGCTTTATACCCTGTCAAAATGCACTCCGATAGAGTTTCTCGTTACGAGGAGACTTCTAAAAATCTCGATTGGACCGGAGTGACTTTTCCAATGCAGTTAAAACACATCGAACGTTTCGAAGCTCAAAATCCCACCGTAGCGGTGAACGTCTTGGGATATGACGATGAAAAACGAATGATCTATCCTCACAGACAGACTTCGTATCTCGAAAGAGAAAAGACGATTATTTTATTATTGATTTCGAATGGTGACAATCGTCATTATTGTTGGGTTAAACATCCGAGCCGATTACTGTCGAGACAAAATAATAAACATGAACATAAGATATGTTTATGTTGCAACTGCATGAACATGTTTCAGAGTGAAAAATCGTTAGCGAAACATCAGGAATATTGCAATGAAAATCAAGGTGTCGCCATCGAAATGCCCAAACCTAACACCATCGTGAAGTTTGAAAATCGCAATAGAAGGTTAAAAGTACCATTCGTTGTGTACTCCGATTTCGAATGTTTCACCGTGAAAATGAGTTCCTGCCAACCTAACACTCTTCAAAGTTATGTCGAAAGATATCAAAAACACACACCTTCGGGTTATTGCATTTACGTGAAATGTGCTTTCGACTTGCAACACGACATGGGTCCCTTCACCTACACGAAACAGTGCGAAGACGACGACGTGGCTCAAAGGTTCGTGGAAGAGTTAGAATCGAAAATTCAAATGTTATACGACAAATTCAAAACTCTGGCAGAAATGATCATCACGCGAGAGCAGCAGGACGAAAATAACAGAGCCACCGAATGTCACATATGCAGACAATCGTTCGACAAGAATTCGGAGGAAAATAAGAAGGTCAGAGACCACGATCATTACACGGGTCTGTATCGCGGTCCGGCTCACAGCAAGTGTAATTTAAAATATCGAGACGCCGTTTTCTATCCGGTGATATTTCACAATCTCTCGGGTTACGACAGTCATCTGTTCGTGAAAAATCTCGGCACCCCCCCCCCCCCCCCCCCCCCCCCCCCCCCCCGATGGAGAATTAAATTGCATCGCGAACAGTGAAGAAAGATACATTTCATTCACGAAATGGAAGGACATGGAGAAGAAAAGAGTAATCGACGGAGAGACGTTGGAAGAAAAAACGAAATCCATTCATAGAGGCATACATTTCATCGACAGTTTTAAATTCATGTCGACCGCTCTGGAAAAATTAGTCGATAACATGAGCAAGGATAAATTTAATATCACGAGCGAACATTTCGGAGAACGAGTAGACGTTATGTTGAGGAAAGGAGTCTATCCTTACAATTACATGAACGATCTAAAGAGATTTGACGACACCGCACTACCTTCGAAAGAAGATTTTTATTCAAAATTATATGAATCCGACGAGAATTACGAACACGCCAAAAACGTGTGGAAATCATTCGATATGAAAACCATGAGAGATTATCACGATCTCTATCTGTTCTGCTCTTGTTATGATCTGGATCCCGCTTGGTATTTCACCGCACCCGGCCTGGCGTGGGACGCTCTGTTGAAGACCACCGAAGTCCAATTGCAATTATTATCCGTCGTGGACATGTTGCTCATGTTCGAAAGGGCTGCGAGAGGTGGCGTCTCAATGATCTCCCATAGATATTCTGAAGCTAACAATCCCTACATGAAAGAAGGTTTCCATTCGAAACGATCGAATAAATACATACAGTATTGGGACGCTAATAATCTGTACGGTTGGGCTATGAGTCATCCTTTACCGATTGGAAATTTCGAATGGGTGACGGAACAGGAAGGGATGCAAAAATGGAGAGACTATCCTTGCATTTTAGAAGTCGATTTGAACTATCCGGAAGAATTACACGTTCTACACAACGATTATCCGCTGGCTCCCGAACGAATGGAACCGAACGAAGGAGACGAGGAAAAACTCATTCCTAATTTATTTAACATATGTAACTATGTCGTCTACAGTGAGAATTTGAAACAATACGTCGATTACGGGATGAAATTATTCGACATACATCGCATCATTCGATTCGACGAAGAGCCTTGGATGAAAAAATACATCGATCTCAACATGAATCTCAGAATTCGAGCCGAGAACGATTTCGAAAAAGATTTCTTCAAACTCATGAACAACTGCGTGTACAGTAAATCGATGGAAAACATCAGGAAGAGAACCGACGTTCGACTCGTCACGTCTGAGAAAAGAGCTAAAAAATTAGTGGCGGAACCCAATTACAAACACCGAACCATATTCGACGAAAATCTAGTGGCCGTTCACATGCAAAAGACGCACCTGAAGTTCGAGAAACCGTATTATCTCGGACCGATCATCTTAGATATCAGCAAGCGATTGATGTACAAGTTTCACTACGATTACGTCAAACGAAAATTTGGTGATAAAGCCAAACTACTGTTCACCGATACAGACAGTTTAGTTTACGAGATAGAGACAAAAGACGTCTACCGAGATATATCTCCGGACGTGGCCGCGTGGTTCGACACGAGCAATTATCCCGTTGATCACCCGTCCAACATTCAATCGAACGACAACAAGAAGGTGTTGGGTAAATTTAAGGACGAGAGCGGCGAATCCTCGAATTCGTGAGCTTGAGACCCAAACTGTATGCTTATTGTCTAGAAGATGAAGAGATCAAGAAGAGCAAAGGGGTTAAAGTGTGCGTGGTGAAGAAAAACATCTCTTTCCAAGAGTATAAAGATTGTCTGTTAGGAAGTGGTCCGGTGTATAAGACTATGAAATCGATTCGAAGCGAAAATCACGACTTGTATACCGAAATAGTCAACAAGATTTCACTGACAGCCGACGACGATAAGAGATTCGTGTTAGACGATAAAATAAGCACTTTGGCATGCGGACATTGGATTTCGTATCTAATTAGAGACAATAGGATTTCAGATATGATTGTGGATGATAGGATTCCAGATATGATTAAGGATGATAGGATTCCAGAAAATCAAGAGGAATTAGACGGATTCAAGATTATGGAAATCGATAGAGTTAGTTTAAAAAGAAAAAGAAAAAAATTTTTAAAAAAAATAATGTCATTTTAGTGAATTATAATAAAATAAATAAATAAAAAAAAAAATATATACGCATTTATGAATAAGAAAATAGAGATATCCGTAGAAGGTGTCGTCTTACCTAATGAACCCCTATCCAACATCGATCTGTCGAATGCGGCGAAGGATTTGAAAATCAAAGATTTTCTAGGCGTGTTTTCTAGAGATGCCTTGCCGAAGAGAAGACCTCGACAATCGGAATGCGGAATTTTAAATCTAGACGATTTATTGGGTGAAGGCACTCACTGGGTGGCGTGGTTCAAGAACGGGAAGAAGAATTATTATTTTGACAGCTACGGAATCTCACCGCCGAAAGAAATAAAGAACTATTTCAACAAATCGATGGTTCATTACAACACGGAATGAGTGCAATCACCAGATCAAGTCTTTACGTTCTCAAGAGATGGTCTGAAGGAGATCGGTTTCAAGACATTCTCAATGATTTACATTAGAGAGAGATTTTTTTTTTTTATAGTATATAAAGATAAAAAATTATTTAAAAAAATTTTAATCAAATAAAAACGAAAAATAAATAAAATAATTCATTTTTAATGAACTGCGTTTGAAATATATTTTTTTAAAAACAAAAAATCTCAAAACAACATGCCAGTCGATAAATTTGGTAGAAGTGACGACGAAAAAGTCAACCTAAGAAAGAAGAGGAAGACGCTCGAAGTCGACGATGGTTACGACGTTGCCACTTGGACGAACATTACGTTCGGAGATACGAACCTCGAGAGGAACCTTTGAACATGAACGATAAGAAGCTCTACAATCTTCCTGAGCCGATAGATCTCGCAGATGCTGCGACGAAAAAATACGTCGATGGGGGAACGCCGATTTCGAACGAATCATGCTATATAATTACGTGGATAAAAGCATGACCGACGATCTCGATCTGAAATCTAAACGTT
Organism: Pictodentalium vernedei; assembly: GCA_031216915.1. Lineage (NCBI taxonomy): Eukaryota > Metazoa > Mollusca > Scaphopoda > Dentaliida > Dentaliidae > Pictodentalium > Pictodentalium vernedei. The sequence goes on along the minus strand of CM062297.1, from coordinate 726,415,429 downwards.
TCGTGAACGTCGCAAATCCCATAGATCCCACGGATGCCGCGACCAAGAAATACGCGGATGACTCTCACGCGAGATTCAGCGAACACCTGAGAAATAGATACGTTCAGAAAACGATGCACTCGGAATTGAATGCCAGTTCTAACAAGATAACGAACGTGGCCACTCCCATGAATCCCAAGGACGTGGCGACCAAACACTATGCAGATCTGGAACAGAGAAAGTCTGACAAACGAGAAATGAAATCGGATCTGAATGCGGGATTCAACAAGATATTGAATCTGTCGAAGGTCGACGACACGGATGCGGACTCAACCGCGGTCAACAAGGGCTACGTAGATTCTGCCGTGATACGATCACAAGAATACCTAGAATCGCAAGTGGACAATCTCTACCTGAACAAACAATCTGGCGGAACCATGGAGGGTGGTATCGACATGAACGGTGAGAATTTATTCGGACTCAGTCATGATCCCGAATTCGATTCCACCGCGGTCAGCAGGAAGTATTGGATGACAACTCGGTCTGGAGACAGGGTGACATCATGGAAGGTAAACTAGACATGGGTGGACACGCGCTCACGAATCTACAGGATCCTGTGAACATGACGGATGCCTGCACCCTGATTTCGGTGGTGGAGAAAGTCAAATATGCTAGACAATTGATCACCATGTGGGCCGAGAGAGCGGCACGTTAGAGGAGGGAAAAGCTGAGTGGTCTTTCGGAAATGGAGGTAGTGGATCGCAACATGGTCAGGTGGGATATCCCATGCCATTGGGAGGTGAAATCATTCGAATGAGTCTGGCTTCCTCGGATTTGAATAACAGAACGGTCGTCAATCTCATGGTGAATGGAGTAGAGAGCGATAAGAGATACAGCGTCGAAAAGACTGAGAATCAACACGCGAATGTTAGCACGTTCGGCACGCCTCTCAAAGTGAACGCTGGAGACAGGATTAATTTCGTTACGAAAACCAATAATCCCGAAGTCGCCACTTCTGTGGTGAGCCTACTGATCGAAATAGATCTTTTGAATAAACAGTGAACGCGTGGAAATAATTAATTAAAAAAAATAATGTGTGATTATTAAAAACAAAAAAAAAAAGTAATGGTGTACATAATGTCGCCATCCGTGGTGGCTCTCCGTCATACAGCTTTCTACTAGTTGCGCGTATGGGTACACATCTGACGATTTCATCAGCCTATTTTTCATTTAGTAATTATTTACAATTTCTGAGGACAAACACAAGAAGCACTTGCGAACTTTCATCACATGTGATCAAAGTTTGCATGTGTGTGTAGTGCTGTTACGAACAGTGATGAATACTTCAAGTGGAGAATATAAGATGCTACGATTAACTTGTTATCCACTGTCCTCATTCTGTATATGTAGCCGAGTTTTAATATTTATTTACATCATTACATGTACACCTATCCGAGTAGAGGTGAGGAATGATGTTAATAATCTCTATTTACTTGTATAGAAATGTTGGGTATGCAGGAGTAGTCAATTAACAGGGATTGTGTCACTTTCCTGTGTTCTAGAGATAAACTTAGCATTTATTCTATTATATCTTGTTTGACAGAGCTCCGTGAGCTCTGTCAAACAAGATATAATAGATTAAATGCCTGTATTGGATGTACTGAGGCCATATAGGTCTATAAACAAAGGAAAACTGGGGAGAGACAGGATCATTTCTTAACAGGTTGCAAGATTTTTTTATTCAATTAACAGGAGTTTTCTCGATAACCAATTAACAGGGCAAATTTCCTCAGTATAGGAACCCATTTTGAACTTAGTAGGGCATTTCAGACAAATTTCTTTAAAAATCTCCTTCTCAAGATCCAGCAGGCAGAATATATTGATATTGGGGGTATGCAGCATGCTTGGGGGGGGGGGGGGGGGGGGGGGGGGGGAGATTCAAGTTTGTTAAAACCAAGTCCCTGGGTTCATATTTGGGCTCACTGTGGGAGCCCGGATTATAACTTAGTCAATATGAGGAATTTTTCTTTAAAAATCTTCTACAGATTCAGCATTCAAAATGTTTTGATATTTGGAATGCAGCATTCTTAGGGGGGGGGGGGGGGGGGGGGGGAAGATTCATGTTTGTTCAAGCCATGGCCTTAGTTCCATAAAATTTGTCTCTCATGACTTCATTCCTTTGTAGTGTTGATGAACCATGTCTAACTGAATGTGACCCCCCAAATACTTCTTTGAACCACTTTGGCCGGTGAGCAATTAAGGCTCCTTGGGGCCTGTTATTTGTGTTAGTTGTCTGAGGCATTTAGCCCTATCATTGTTGTCATATTTGCCTAGTGAGCAATTCCGAGCATTCTTTCTTGTGCCTATTGTTAGTTCTGTTTTTCGAGAATACATTTCCTTAACAATCAGGGCAAGGTGCAAGGAGTTCATCTAGGTTTTTATGAACGGGTGCCAGAAATTCGTTTTTTGAATCTATCATCATGGATTATGGATATTATTTCTGTATGGTGTATTCTTTGGCCCTTGGCATACTATCTTGATTTCAAGGGATATGGTGACACTATATCATTGGGTGTATTCCTTGCAATAGCGCCATGTTCATCACATTCCTCTCTGCCCTTTAGTGGCAACATGGAGTTGGTCAGATGTGATGGAGCCCTATGTCTTATACTATTCTAGATGGGAGCTCTGTGGTCATGCCTGGTTGTTTGACCAGTTATTTTGTTAGCATAACTTGACAAAGTCAAGATAAGCAATTGCCATCACGTGTGCGGATGTCTGTTAGTCTGTGAATCTGTGAGTCTCTTCACATTTTCCGTTAGCACAGGCTACACCCCCGCAGATCTTGTCTGATCATCACAAATTTTCATATGCAGGTTTGGGGGCATTTCTAGATGAGAACGTCCCCTTTTGGTCGCGATCGGTCAACCGGTATGGCTGCCCATGCCCAAAACCCGAAAACCATTAGTACAGTCTACAGGTCGTATTTATGAAGGGATTTCATTGTAACGTGGTAGGATGCCTCTGTATAATGCCTAGATGAGAATGTCCCCTTTTGTTTATGATCTTTCAAGCATGATGGCTGCCCAAGCCCGAAACCCAAAAACTTTTAGCACACTCTGCAGGTCATATTTAATATGGAGGGATTTCATTGTAACCTGGTAGGTATTTAATATGGAGGGATTTCATTGTAACCTGGTAGGATGACTTCTTATGATGTCTAGATAAGAACTTCCCCATTTGGTCGCGATCTGTCAACCATGACGACTGCCCAAGCCTAAAACCAGAACAGTCTACAGGTCATATTTATGGAGGGATTTCATTGTAACTTGGTAGGATGGTAGGATGACTCCAAATAATGGCTAATGAGAACATCCCCTTTTGGATGTGATTGGGCAGCTGTGATGGCTACAGGGGCCCGAAGCTTGAAAACCTTTAGCACAGTCTACAGGTCATATTTATGAAGAGATTTCATAGTAGCTTGGTAGGATGACTCCAAATAATGTCTAGATGAGAATGTCCCCTTTTGGTCGCGATCATTCAGCCTTGATGGCTGCCTGAGCTCAAAACCTTTAGCATTGTCTATAGGTCTTATTTATGGAAGGATTTCATTGTGACCTGTTAGTTTGGTTCCATGCAATGTCTAGATGATGACACCCCCTTTTGGTCGTGATTGGTCAACTCTGACGGCTTCAGGGGCTCAAAGCCCGAAAACCTTCAGCGCAGTCTACGGGTCATATTTATGAAGGGATTTCATTGTAACTTAGTAGGATCACTCAAAATGATGCCCAGATTAGAATGTTCCCTTTTGGTTGTGATCATTCAACCATGATGGCTGCCCAAGCCCAAAGCCCAAAACATTTAGCACAGTCTACATGGTCATATTTATGAAGGGATTTCATAGTAACTTGGTAGGTTGAATTCATGTAAAGTCTAGATGAGAACGTCCCCTTTTGGTCGCGATCATTCAGCCTTTATGGCTGCCGGGGCCCAAAACCCCAAAACCTTTAGCACAGTCTAGAGGTCGTATTTATGTAAAGATTTCATTGTAACTTGTTAGGTTGACACCAAAAAGTGCCTAGATGATGACATTCACTTTTTGTCGTGATTGGTCAACTGTGACGGCTACAAGGCCCAAAGCCCGATAACCTTGTGCACAGTCTACACAGGTCATATTTATGAAGGGATTTCATTGTAACTTTGCAGGATCACTCCAGATGATGCCCAGAATACAACGTCCCCTATTGGTCGCGATCATTCAACCATGATGGCTTCCTGAGCCCAAAACCCCCCAAAATTTAGTACAGACTACAAGTCGTATTTGTGAAGGGATTTCATTGTGACTTAGTAGAATGACTCAGTATAATGTTGAGATGAGGACGTCCCCTTTTAGTAGCAATCGGTCAACCGTCATGGCTACACAGGCCTGAAGCCTGAAAACCTTTAGCACAGTCTACAGACCTTGTTTATGAAGGGATTTCAATGTAACTTGAGAGGATGACTCATTTTGGAATAATTTCACTGTAACTTGGTAACTTTTGTTGACATATGTTAACTGTGAGGGCCACATACATTAACTGTTAGGTCATATTAACCCATCCCTCCACCCTTTAGTACAGTGTACACCTCATATTATTTTTATGAAACACATAGCATACAGGGAACAGAAATTAACATATTCCCAATTATCACAATTCTTGTCTTATTTCATAATCCTTTCATAAACATTGAACATTATCCTTTTAATCAAACAAAACACACAGACAAGCTAAGCTACACTTCCATTATGATAAGCTTCTGTTCGCTGTTAACCCTTTACCTAACATGAAAAGCAGACGACACTTGCAAAAAAAATTCTTGAATAACTAATTTTTTTCATTTTTTGTCTCAAAAACATATCGAGCTTGTTCCAACGAGGGGTCATAACCTATGTTTTTGAGACAAAAAATGAAAATATTTTGAAAATTAATTGGCGATTTTTGAGAATAGCGCAGGCCGGTTTTGGCTGTTACGTTGGGTAAAGGGTTAATGCACTTTCATTGAGAATAGTAGCAGGAGCATAACTTCGGTTTCCTTTTTCCAAAAGTTGAAAAAAAAGTAATGCATGTGGGGGTTTCGATATATGATTTTAAGTCTCTTGAATACATTCTCTTAAATTCTTACTCAGTGTCAGTATAAGAGTTTATAAAATTTATGCGCTATTTGGTAGGGCTGGGCGGTTTTTCTGTTCGTTTTTTTTTTTTTTAAAAACCAAAACCGAACCACCGCCTTAACAAAAAAAACGAGACTTTCGGTTTCAACAAATTTCCCAGAATTGGTCAAGTTTATGACCACTCAGTCACTTGCTTTCCACACGTCAAAGGCTTAAATGTCTTGCAAAGGTAAATGCTGTGCCATTTATGCTTACTTCAAGAGGACTGACAACAAATCTCCCCACCCCAATAGTGGTAACAAATTTCTTGTATCTTAAACAATATCTACAGAACCACCACCAGAAAGAATGTGAAAAATTAAAAAGTCTTACATAGAAATCCACACATGCAATTCAAGAAGCGTTAAGTAAATTTAATGAACCGGACACAGTCCCAGGCTCACTTATATTCGATCAAATAGGTATTGCAAGTTATCTGACAATATATGGTGTAAAAGTAATATAAATTACCTTTGACCCAAAATCATCTGCGTACGGTGCATAGTAAATTAGATTGGAGGTAAATATAAAATTTATTGAGTTTTAAAACCTAAAAGTTCACATGGGAGAAATGACGAGTAAATTATGTTAACTACTGGCACGTTCTCTGAAGTCACATGCTGAGAGATAATGCTGCATATTGGCAGTTCTGTCTTTTGTCAGCGATAAAATGATTAAATTAAAATAGAACATCTCCTGTTAAATGGATGGCAGGTAACTATTGAAAGTTTTTTTTAAATTTATTAGGAATTGTTTGTATGCTATTTGAACTTAATTTAAGGAATCGCGCAGTCCTGCTGGTCTGTCAGGTACACACGCTGTATTCCTATTACGAAGTTGTTATACAACACGTGTTTTCCCATAACCATGTGTATTTTGTGAACACAACAAATCCCAAGATGCAATATTGCAAACTTTCTTTCAAATCTCATTATGCAGCCATCTCCCTTCAAAAATATGAGATGAAATCAATGCAGGGATCAGCCAAGAGGGCAAAGTAAAGTCAATATTTGGGCAAAGTTTTTTTTTTTTTGGGGGGGGGGGGGGGGGGGAGGGGGGAGCCTGGAGAGAACCACAGTAGTTGTTGAAAACAAAACAAAAATTTTGTTTGTTTGTTGTTTTTTAACACTTCACAGAACAGAGCTTGCTAGGAAGCTTTCCTAGTACCAGCAGAAATGATTGGCCAAAAAAAGTTGCCTTTGGTTGTGTGATAGCAAATCAAAAATTGCTCTTGCTGCTGATCACTTAATGATACACTCATACACTCATCTCTTTTGACAATTTGAGCCCGGTGAGCATTTTGGGCTCACTTGAGCCTCTGATTAATCATATCCCGTTCAGGTTCTGAATCCAGTCTTCAATTCGATGTGGTACACAAAGGGGAATCCTACTCTCTCATTCTCATAGATTTGAACGGTTACAGTTTGGAATTTCATTTATTGGGAATTACTTGTACACAGGGACATGGTCACCTGTTGATTGGCCCTGAAGCGTCTGAGTTCTCACAGATAACTTTCCATTGGGATTCGATTGGACAAGTTTAAGATTGTAACATATTTAGATCACCGGTTCCCGTCCGATCTCCATATTAACAATGTTCAGCCTAGTCAGTACTTTGACATTTTACTGCCTGGGTATTCCAGATGCGGTACACATTTTAGAAGCTTTTGATTTTATTATAAGATCTTCGCTAAGGAAGTTGGAACTTTATCTTCGTCTTGAGTCTTGAACAGATGATTGCTCAGGAAGGCGACGTATTGGTCACAACAGATTAAATTCTGCTTGTAATCAGGAGCCTTTAAAGTGATTATATATACTTCAGTCTGCCTTTTATTGCTCAGAGGGGAATCATATATTAGGTTTCTTTTCTGATATTCTTCGGTACCGCTTTTATCACTGATTCCAGGCCACTTTCCTCTTTGAAGGTTAATTTTCTTCAAAAAACAAGGGGGGAGGGGGTGGTTTCTCAATACCTCTTCTGGCCTTATAATGAGTGTGTAACTATGGGTGAAGCTGTTATTGTCTACAGATAATACAGATCTTTTATGTGCAACTCGGTGTGTTACATTGTATATGGTGTGTGTCTCCAAATCTCGGACACGCTTTTCCTAATTTTAAGCGTCTTATTCTGCACTAGCCTTAAAATTTGGGCTCTTTACACCCAATTAGCATAATCGTTTATTCTAAGTAATAAGGATTCATTTGGCTATTGCTCCTTTTATTTCTTATTGGTGGTATGTCCTTTTCTATTGTTGTATAGAGAAGGATATATGTAATTTCTCATATTTTAATCTCCTATTTGCTTTTGGGAGACCTCCTGCAGGCTTAAGAGCTAAAATTTATCCTGCTCTGGGCCTTTGTACAGTAGAAAAATATGAAAAATTGATAGAAATTTGTATATTTTTTTATACTTACCAATGGCCCAGATGGGGATGGCTCTCCCATGAGTGTGCACTCACTCCTCCCCGCTGGATTTTCTACTGTATCAGTCATTTAATCTGGTAAGAATGATGACTGGCACCAATTTGCATGCACAGTGTTTAAAGGTATGGAGGACCTTTATAAAACTCTAAATTTCTGGATTTATATGCAAATTTTGGGGGTTGGGGGTTTAAAATTTTGTGTTTGGTCCTTAAAAGTTATGAGTTTGCACCAGCGAAGTCTGGGCCATTGGTAAGTATAAAAAATATATAACTCACTATAAATTTTTCATGTTTCTGGAATTACTGATTTTCTTTTGAATTTCCAACCTATTCTGGATTTGTGTGATAAACCAGCCCCTTACATTCATGATTCTTAATTTTTGAACTTCTAATTATTGATCTGTCATGAGTTCTTTGTGACAAGTGATTCGATTGTCTGTTTCCGCTTTTTAGAGCAATGGGATCACGTGCGTACAGTTAAAATGATGGCTGTTGTTCAACATGAGTGCAATTGAAACAAATTGATGACAGAATAATAAATAAATTTCAATGGAAATGGTTGGGACATGAGAATGTTTTCTTTTTCTCAGACTATATTTTAGAACCCTAAACTTACCTGGAATTGCTGAGTGCACGATTTGTGACGATCGCATTTGTTATGGTACCGGAGGAAAAAAAGATCTCAAGCGGCATTCGAAATAAAAAAAAATCCTGAAAAATCAGCAGACAAAAGAAAATTTTCAAACACTGAAAAAAAGTATTTTTGTGGCAATGAAAATGGAGGAAGATGGGTTCACTATGGATACTTCTGATACTGGTACTTCAAAATCAAATTCAATATCAAAAACCTGTGAGCTTCTGTATGGTGCCCACCTTTCCCACCCCCACTCCCCCACCCTCACTAATGATCATGACTTGAGTAAATGTGCACGGAAAATAGAACCATTGCTTCCAAATGTGAGTTTCCTGGATAGAAAAACAAATAGCGAGGCCATGATAATTTCTTTCATAGCAGAGCACAGTTTGCCACATTCAGAGGCTCAACTCTGCAAGGAACTATCAGTCGACACCAAGTCCACGAATGACTTGACACTGGAGTGACAGACTGCAACATATAAGTTGAAAGAAGGCCTAGCCACAGTTGCACATAAATGCCTTGTTCACATGCACCACATTTACTGGACATTGATGGTGATGTGTGCCACAATATTCGTAATGCCTTGAAGAAATTCTGTTCACATTTTGTCGACCATATAGAAAGACTTGATAATGATTTACACAAGTACTGACTTGAGAGTGCATCTCAACGAAATAAGTAAACTGTTGTCTGTCGATTTTCTTGTCCCTATGCAGAGAATTAACCACCGAAGGTTGTCAGCATTTGATATGACTAAACGAAATTTAAAAAATATGAAAGCTCTGACATTGTTCTACTACTCATGGATGGAGAAAGGACTCAGAGATTTATCTTGATGAATACACCAACATTGTAAGCCAATGTTCTAAACCAGCGCCTGTATGAGATCATAAAACTTCTGAATGAAAAAAATCTCACATTGGATGGGGAACGAAGGAAACAACTCATTGTTCAGATCTTCTATGAAGGAGAAATAAATATTCTCTATATGTCACTATATGCAAGTGTATTACCAATGCTCAAATCATTAGATCCCCACAAAACAAAGTGCGTGACATAATGTTTTTTCCCCGCCTAGTTTCAAGATGGCAGACTGGTGGCCATATTGGATTTTTTTTTTTTTAGTAAACTTGTGGAGTTAACTACTTCCACAGTTTTAGCAGCATTTTCAAGAAACTTTTTAAAAATGATCAACATGATGAGGGAAAGTGAGTGACATAAATTTTTTCTTGCTCTGTTTCAAGGTAGCCGACTGGTGGCCATATTGGATTTTTTTCCCTCTCTGTTTCAAGATGGCTGTCTAGCAGCTTTTTGGGATTTTTTTTTTATGGTGAAAAATTGAATGCCCCTTTTCAGTCACCCACACTAGGTGGTATGCCACAGTGGGGGTATACCGGGCGACAGACCATCTCTAGTTTGTGCTTGTTTTTTTAACTAAAAACACCCATGGTACATAAACTTCATGTCAATCAAGCTGAGTTTGTCAGAACCTTCCTAGCATGCTTCATAAGACACGAGAATATCAAGGATCTGTCTGCCAAAGAACTGTTACCAATTGACATCAGAAATGGACAAATTCATTTGCAATCTTCTCCTGCTTACATTAGCGTGGGTTATTGAGAAAACACACTAGTTTTTGTCTTCCGACATTTTAATAAATGCCAAGATTAACCGAAAATCAGAGGTTGTGTGCCATTGGTATACATGAGGCTGGGATACCTCCAGATGAGCTCGCTGCTGAGTTCTGGGTCACTGTGGCCACTATTTACTGTCTCATTGGAAGGTATAGAACCACTGTATCTACTGCCGACCAACTTCGTTCAGGTCGACCAGGAGTTATGACCCCTGCACAAGACTGACACATCAGGACGTCTCACTTGCGGGATCGCTTCCTTCCAGCAATGAGGACAGCAGCAATTACTCCTGGTAGAACTAACAATAGAATCAGTCCACAAACTGTCCGCAACAGACTCTGAACACGGCATCCGAAGTAGGCATCCATACAATGAACCAGTCTTTACCCAATGTCATCGTACCGTCAGAATGGAATAGGTATGTCAGCATGTTTGCTGGACTCAGCAGCATTGGAGCACAGTTCTTTTTAGTGATGAATCATGATTATGTCTACGGAGCGCTGATGGTAGAGCAAGAGGGTATCGCCGATGAGGAGAACGGTTTTCTGCTGCTTCCGTGAAGGAATGCAACCGTTATGGCGGGGGTAGTGTAATGGTTTGGGCAGGAATTTACTTGCACCATCGAATGCAGTTGATCTTTATCGATGGTAATCTGAATGGACAGCGATATATGGACGAAATTCTTAACGCTGTTGTTGTCCCATTGTTCAACTCTAAAGTCGGATTGCAGTTATTCCAGCAAGACAATGCCCAATGTTATGTGGCACATATCTGTCATGACTTTCTTGGGGAGAAGAGCATCGAATTTCTTCCCTGGCCCCCACTTTTGCCAGATTTGTCACCAATCGAGCATCTTTGGGATCAATTGGACCATCGGGTACGACTTCATGATCTTCAGACTTCAGGCAATTTACATAATGTTCTAAGGCAGGAGTGGAATGCAAAACCACATTTTGACATCTAGAGACTTATCAGGTACATGCACTGTCGATGTCTTGCCATCCAAGAGGCTAACGGTGGACATACATGCTATTGACTGCAAGTGTGAACTTTTCATTTCACCCCATGTCCTGACGTGATGCTCGCAACAGTAAGAACATGAAATTATGCAAATTCATACAGCTAGACTCGAAATATGAATTTACAATAATTTGTTTGGGATTAAAGTCAATAATACTTAAAATATTGCTCCTCAAAGTTTATTAAACTTTCTTTTTATGCCCCCCCCCCCCCCCCCCCCCCCGACTTAGGTCGGGTGGCTTATAGTGCTTGAAGTGTGCATGTGTCCATCTGTGTGTCCGTGTCTTTGAGTGTCCAAGCCAAATACTCAAAAACTGTTAGGGCCACATTCATCAAGCTTCACACAATTATAAACGACCATGGGAGGATGTGTCACACACCACAGTTGGGTTCGTACCTTCATGGTCAAGGTCCCATTTCAAGGTCACACTAAAAATCGGTCAATATTTGTGTCTCAGCCATAACTCAGAAACGAATCATAGTGCAATTGTGAAACTTTTTACAAATGTTAAGGACAGTTAGAAGGTGTGTCACGTATGATAGTTTCCACCGCATCTGCAAGGTGAAGGTCACAGGGGGGGGGGGGGGGGGGCATGTGTTACCTTAGTAACATTCTTCTTATTCTTCTTGTTTGACTCAGTATACATTAAACAAATAGCTATATAGTGTACCCAACAATACCCTCACAGCCAACTTTAATTTCAATTCACTTATGGGGAATTTCTCAAAGAGACAAATACATGAATATGAAAATGTGGGGGCAAACAACACCCCCACACCTACTTGAGACCAATGAATTTAAAAAACTTGTATGGAAAATTAAAAGTTCAATTGGAGATGCAGGGTGGGGGTGGGGGGGGGGGGGGATTTTAATCATTCCACTCTGTGTGTTAAGCTGTTTTCTGTCAGCTCATTTTGAAGAATGATAGAACACAAGAGTGTAATGATTTGGAAATCAAGTTAACAAACGTGTCAATAATTTCATTGACATTGACAAAATCAATCATGCATGTAGCTCTCTTCCCAAAGACTTCAGAACAACACTTAATTAACCCATCCATGTGGCTGTGACTCAGATAACCAGTATTTTCCAAATAAAATTAACCATCATGCCTCTGGTTTTGCTTAAAATGAAAGTAATTCTTTAAAATAATAATAAGCGAACGTTTCCCACCTGTTTTATTTATTACTATTTAACCCTTTATCCAAAGGCATGCAACAGCAACATTTTTTATTTGAATTTTTTTTTTAGTTTTTTCAATAATATTTTAAGTAAACCATATCATGTAACCCCTTCATTGGAACAACCTTGATGGGTTTCTTTAAATGTTTTTAAAAAAGAATTGTCACCTACTCAATTGGTAAATTATACTGGCAGATGCACTTGATTCTTTAGGTAAATCATTACAGAAGTATATTGAGTTAGGTTTCATGTTTGTATCAATGGTTGTCAACCAAGGAGCACCATCTAGAAATTTTAATTCTCTCTCCACCATGTCGAAAAATTTTGAGATCCTGGCTTTGGGCCTGATGAAAATACATTTTTTCCAATGGTATAGCACTTAACTTGTCTTCAAACAATTGTTTGTTGCTGTGGTCAGTTCTTGGTTTTATAATTTATGTTTGAAAAGCCTTGATTAATGGTCAATAACTTTTCTTGGGTAAATTTTGCCACTTACTATGCTTTTTATAACATATATAAAAGCTTGAAGGAACACGAATAAGAGTTTTTTGATTTGTTAAAAACAGGACTAACATGCTTTTCTGAGGTTCCAAAGTATGTAATTCAGATTTGAGTTTGTAATCTTCTGCGTACAACATTTCCTACATACATGATTTAATTCTGATGAAATTTTTTTATATATGCATATTCCCAAATTTTCAAGCTGCGATAATTTGAACAAACTTATCTGCCTTTGATTTTAATGAAAGTTTTACACATACCCATAAACAAACGAATGTGCATTTATTCCAATATTTTTCGAAGCTCCAATTTCTGAGATTCATAACACATCAGTCAGTATGGGGGGTTGAACATTTTATTTCACAAGTAACAAAGAAAACTGCATAGGCTTTGATACATAAATCTTTTTCTCATCCAGCTGATCAAATGCAGAGTTGGGAGCCATGTTTCTCATTGATTAGACTCTTCTGTTTGAAATAAATTGAGATTGAATCGGACCTGAGGCACTTGCATTGTGTCCCTCAATAAGTCAATTAAAAAACCCACTTACTGATGTTGGAACATGGTGGCCTGATGTATTAAGGTACACAGCACACGGATGGTTCTTATGGCTTCAACCAGTACAATTTGAACTCAAGCTTTGTTTTTGATACATGAGTAAGTTGGAAAGTTTGGAAATTACTTAAGTACAATTGCCGTGGAGTGGTTGTCCATGTATGCGTTTACCAGGTAATAAAAATCATCAGCAGTGAAATTTTAATTAATGAAGCACCAGGTTGTACCCAATGCTTCATTAATTAAAATTTTTGCTCATTATTTTTATAATTAGTGTTTGGAATATAATTTTACTGCGGCCGTAGAAGTATTGCCCACCCGTGAAAAGTGACTAGTCCATGTTGATTCTCTGTGGATATTAACAGTTGTAACGATATGGAGAGCTGGGTGAAGCCTTCCAAAACAGGCTTTGCCATCCCCTCTGATAACCACACATACAAACTCAAGTCTGCAAATAGTATTTTGTTTAGTGCCTGTCATGGTGGCAGGCTTGAATAGTTTTGTGACTGGTATCCCATACTCAGTACCTGATACATGTCCACATCTCAATTATATATGTAGATCTGATCAGAATACTGTCTTTCATTTATTGGAAAGAGAGCTTTGTTTGTTGGGGTTTAGCAGCCCTCTCAACAGCCAGGGCCTTATCATGCTATACTGTTTTACTGATTGAGGAATCCATAGAGAACCACTGACCAATGGTTAGTAACTATCATAATTTTCAACATATTAACTTAAAACTAGAAGAGTTGGCAGTGTTTGAAGACAAGTTTACAGTTGTGGTGGTCTATACCTTCATGGGCAGAGCCACCTGCTCCCACATGGGCAATCAGGATGAAGTGTCTTGCCTGAGGACACAATGCAGATGAGGCTGATCAGGATTGAACTGTCAGCCTATTGATCTCAAGTTCAATTCTCTAAATAAATACACTTTGTACCTTTCAAGTGAGAGTGTTTGTTTCCAACCTCCAGTAACTTATTTGTGCTTTTTCAGGTTATTCTGAAAAAACATGTTTTTTTTGAAAATATGAATGAGGTTGTTTTTATGTGTACACAATAGTGCATGGAGGTTTTTTTTTTCCAGGTCCAGTTTTGGTTTTATTAGCTCACCAACGTCCCCGTGGGAACCCCGGGAAGTAAGCAGCACTTGTTTACTGTGGTAAACCAGTTCCGCTTTACTAGAAAAATAGGACCCAGTCACCAATGCTTGGGGTGAAAGTCCTCTAAAATGGACAACATGTTGATCAACGATTGACTAAACTTGACTTCATCTCCATGTTGTGTCACGATTAGCCATGGTGCATAAATATGTGACGTTAACCACCAACAAACAAACAAACAAGCTCACCAACGAAATAGTGTGAGCTTATGTCATGACCCAAGATGCGCCGTCATCAACACTTGTGTTAAAGTTATTATACCAGTCCACTTTGACTTTCAGCCCTGTTGCTATGCACCTCATACTGTATTTCTATGGATTACAATTATCCAAAGACCCTTTCCGGTGATATTTTATTGATTTTTAGCTCAACTTGACAAAGTCAAGCTGAGCTATTGCCATAACTTCTCGTCCGTCGGCGTACGTACGTACGTTAGTATGTTAGTACGTTAGTACGTACGTCCACAATTTCCTTTGGCACACCTCACAGTTTGCATTTATGATCAGATCGCTTTGAAACTTGGTATGCTTGTTTGGGGTGACCTCTAAACGGAGGCTATCGATTTTCTCCAATTTCCGTCAAAAAATGTTGCCGCGGCCAACTTTCTTAGAACTTAGTTTAGTGAAACCTCAATATTTCCCTTTGGCACACCCTACAGGTCACATTTATGATTGGATCGCTTTGAAACTTGGTACGCTTGTTTGGGGTGACGTCTAGATGGGAGCTATTGATTTTCTTCAATTTCCGTCAAAAAATGTTGCCGCGGCCAATGTTCTTAGAACTTAGTTTAGTCAAACCTCAATATTTCCCTTTTGCACACTTTACAGGGCACATTTATGATTGGATCACTTTGAACTTGGTATGCTTGTTTGGGGTGACCTATAGATGGGAGCTATCGATTTTCTTCAAATTCCGTCAAAAAATGTTCCCGCGGCCATCGTTCTTGAACTTAGTTTAGTCAGACCTCAATATTTCCCTTTGGCACACCCTACAGGGTACATTTATGATTGGATCTCTTGCAAACTTGGTGTGCTTGTGTGGGGTGACATCTATATGGGAGCTGTCGATTTTTTTCCATGTCTGTCAAAAAATGTTGCCGCTGACCTTTGAACTTAGTTTTGAACTTAATTTAGTCAGGCCTCAATATTTCCCTTTAACACAACCTTCAAAGCACATTTATGATCGGATCACTTTGAAACTTGGTTTGTGTGTTCGGGGTGACCTCTAGATGTGAGCTATTGCTTTTTTTTTTCATTTCCATAAAAAATTATTGTCGTTATCACCAGCCTTTGAACTAACTGCATTTGTTCATCAACTTCTCCCTTTTGAGGGTATATTTATGAATTACCATAAAAAAAACCCCAAACCATTGCATTAAAAAAGTCCAGAATCTCCAAACAATGTCCAGCCAAAACTTGGCTGGACATTGTTTGGAGATTTTGGACTTTTTTAATGCAATGTTAGACTTTTTTGTCACTTTGGACTTAGAAAATTTCTGACCTGTTTTGCTGTGCATGTACATGACCGGACATTTTTTTGCAGATTTGTAATAAGCCTAGATTTATTGCATGCGATGCGTTGGTGAGCTAATGGGGATGGACACACCCCTCTTTTTTTTTTTTTAAAAAACCTTTGTTTCGGTTCAGTTTTTTGGTATTATTTCCAGGCCCTTCACTTAATCTAAATCACTAATGTCTTACGAGAAAAAGACCATATAAATGTCACCTGAGAGCTATTTAAAGTGTACTATGTCCCACTGGCAGTACTAGTAGTGCAGTGGCTGGAGCTGAAAAAGGGCTCTAATTTAGGAGATACCCCTACCGGAGGTATAACAAGCTGAAACCGGTCTCAAATGGACCGTATGGATACCTAGTTTTTGGAAACTGAGGTTGTAGTTGTTAAAATTCTGCACAACATGGCAAATTAACCCCCTGAGTGCGGGAACATAAGAAAAAAAGGCAATTATCAACATTTCCTTATTTGATTCCTAAAACAGTACGTACATGTAGAATTGCTGAATATTTCAAGGTATTTCTATTTATCGGACATGTTTCAAAATATTTCAGGGGGTTTTATGCTCCTAGGGAGGTTAAGAAGCCCCAAAATGCCCCCACATTTGGCGTTTTTTGGCAATATTTGGAAAATATCTGTACATTTTCTGCTACAAAATGCCCAATATATGCTATAAAAGTACCAAATGTCATTTACTTCATCAGGTAGGGTCTCTCATTAAAGAATATGTCAGTTAAACTATGATAAAATGTTCACAACCTGATAAATTAACCCTTCTCTGGAGCTACCGAGGGTCGAGTGAAAACTACCATTTTTCTAAAATCGGCATCTTTTAAACAAAAACGAACAGTTAACATTGAAAATTGTGGAAAATATCAGGGTTACTATTGGAAACTGAGATTATGCAAGGTATATGGCAGAGTTTTATGCTGTCAAGGTGCAAAAGCCCCCGCAATACCCCCTGACTTTGGCATTTTCAACGATTTTATGCCACAATTGTAGTCCCAACAGGTCCCAAGCCAGATTTGTTGGACCAGATAGATTGTCTCATGAATAAACTTTCAGTTGAATCAGGATAAAAACACCTTTGAGAAAATCTGTTCAATATATTCTTATTTTTGCTCAGTAGGACCCACTCACGAACATAAGCGTATGAGCTAAAAGATTTTCGTGGGGGGGGGTGGGGGGGGGGGGGGGTTGTGTTGTGGTGGGGGGTGGGAGCAGCAGGAATTGTTGCCAGAATGCCAGAAAAAGCACACGTGCGCGGGCAAAGCCCACAACCCAGACCACCCGCCCCTCTGCAGTGTCTTCGGCACTCGACGGTCGCCTGCAACTCTGCGCGCAAGCTTTGCCAATGCATGCATGTGTTTCAAGGTCGATTTTTCAAAACATTCTGGGGGTGGGGGGGGGGGGGTGGGTAGTCCCCAAGAATTTTTTGAAAAATCAACCTTCAAAAAAGAAAAGCAATTTGAGACCATTTAGCGGCATTAATTCGAGTGCTGTACTCGAATTAGTGCCGGAAAATGACCTCAAATTGCATTTTTGGAGGTGGATGCCAGAAAATATTTCCCAAAACTCATCGGATTTGGGCACTTCATTTCGTTGTCGGGGCTGTCCATATATTTCAACCAAATTGTTTTTTTTCAATGCTGATCATCTTACTGCCTGAATGTTCAATGCTTCCTGAAAAATCACAGAGCTGAGGGGGAGGGGGTGGATGTGCCTATGCTCATGTATCCTTCAATATACGGAAAAAACATGAAATCAGCTCGATTCTATGTGTCTAATTATCAAAGTCAGTGTCTATCTCTATCGCATTTTCATTTTCCTGTTGTATTACATTGCTGTGATTTTCACAGTCAGTGCAGCTACATATGTCAATACACTCTAGTCCTGCAAGGATAAAAGGGCACATCCTCCCGTTTTTGCAGTCTTTGTCAGTGCAGTAGAGGTGTGTTAAGTCGCGAACCTCAACTGGAGCGGAATTTTGAGTAAACATTGTCTGGGTAATTCCGCAGCCTTCACAAGCAGACCAGCCATGACCAACTGGTGATATCAGCGGCGGCTGTGCAATATGGCTTTCGCACCAAATCTTGGTTTGATACTTGGCCCGAAGGATGTACTGCTTGAGTGCATCCTCTGTTGGTAGAAGCATAGATGCTGGCTTGTCTGTGGTCGTGGCCAACTGGTAATGTAGATCATTTAATGAATCCAAGTCATTGCCTTTCTTGCCATACATAAGAAGCACAAATTTACATGACAGTGAAACACCCTCATGGAATCCTTTCATATCTGACAATGCTTGTGCATTCTTGATTAGTGTAGAGTAAGCAGTTCGCTTACCAATCCTGTTGAAAGAGCATGTGGTGTCGCACCCAGTGATGGCACTCACAAACAGTCGGTCCTAACTGTGTAACTATCTCATGGACTGGAATGTATCGCTGCTTTCCAGAATGCCCAGCATACATGTATATCTTGTCGGCCAGTTGTTCTCTACCAGAATAGTAGATCAACAGAACCAGGACATCAGTGTCCTCACAACGAACAATAACTCTTGAATGGTCACGTGAGAGACTGACGGCATGGAGGATTATCCTAGTATCTGCTTCCTCCTGTGTACTCTGAAGAAAGTCAATGGATGAGACTCCTGATTGGTGTACTTCTTTCACCAGCTTGCCATCACTGAAACCACCAGCCAGAATAATTGATTTCTTGTTCGGTAATTGTTCGTAATTGTCCATTATATGTTGAGAGATGAAGTTTGCTAGGCTGGACTTGTTGCCTCCACTTTTCAGAAACTGGCGGTAGTTTGGAACCTGTCTGCCTCCTTGAATCTGGTATGTTAGTACCATGTTGTTGGCAACCCTGCACTGCCTTTCGGAGGATTTGATTGATGTCTCGGCGTCATAGCGATCAAAGATTACTGTAATGCTGCTGATATCCAAAGAAGGATTCCCGAAAAGACTTAACAGTCGCTTCTGAACCATTGTAGCTAAATCATGGAATGTTGTAAAGTGATTTTCATTTAAACTCTGAATCATAGCCATTCCATCAATTATGTATGCGGATGACGTGAGTTCAGTTGTCGAGGTTTGTGGTAGCTCTGCTAGAACATCCTAACAATTTGCTTCAAGTCCCGTAGTAAGATCAGCTTTTGCTGTTTTCCTCATCGACCCATCTTCATGAAAGAGTGCTGGTGGCACAGCGGCAAGTTCATAACATAGTACCTTCCTCAAATTGACGTTATGACTCTGTGCCACAGCCAGTAGCCGTCCTGAACAACACCTCAGTATCAATGATCAGCTTCCGGTCCTTATCATTGGTGAGTGATTTTTTCATATCTGAAAATGTCAACACAGTTCCTTTCTTCATGGGGTCCCAAAAACTCTTAGAATGTTCTGCTCCAATTCGTTCTTTTACAAAGTCCTTATAAGCTGCTTTTCCCTTTTCTGGAATACACTTCAAGGAATCCTCAACTTCTTGAGATGCCATTTGACTGGTGGTGATGTTCAGAAGCGATGTTGGTACCTCATCTAGATTTGAATGATTCTGAGTATGCTCCAGTGACATGTCATGTCATCAGCCAGTGCAAAAGTGCCCCTTTACGAAGGGTGAAGCCGATGATGCCTCCTCGACTCTTTGTTTCTCGATTTATCGTTTGTTCAAGGGTTTGGTCAGTTGGCACACAATTAAATTTCCTATGCGGGGACCTTCACACCACAAAACCACCTCGCATCGTGTGTTCAGACATTCTTGGCTGAGTTTGTTCCAACTGCTTCATCTCTGCAATATATGCTGGGGTGTAGCGAGCATAGTTGATGCGCCCTGCATGCATCCAATAGGGCACTGTTTCCATCACCGTGCATTGTAAAGTTCGCCTCTCTGTCTGCTCTGAGCAATCGTAGCAAAATGTTGCCAGACTCTAAAAAGCTATCCCAATAGGCAAACGTTGCCGACTGTTCTCGTCCTGTTTTCTGATATTGAATATTGATTGCGGGATTTTCTTCTCCAACTCCTGACAAGCGGCTCCTGACTCCTGACAAGCGCAGACACTGGGATCCCTGCCTTCAAAGGATTTCTCTAGGCATTGTATTAACTCCTTGGTTTCATTTGACAACCATGGCAAACTGGATGGCTTAGCAAATGCTTCAGCGGATTTCACACAACACAATAGCCATGGCATGTGTAGTATGTTTTCCATCAAATGTTTCCTCGTTTTGGTCAAAATCTTTGGTCGTGGGATCTGCACTTGAGGTGGGCCTGAAAGTTGGTCAAGAGCCACTGAAGTAATGAACTTTCTCACCTTGTCGTAGTTTATACAATATCCAACTGAACTTAAAACTTTTATAAGTTCTTTACTGCCATGGTCATGGTGCATTTGAACACCTAGCCCAAATGTAATTGGGGTTTTGTATTTTACAAGACAGAGAAATGATACTGTGGCATATTCCAAATACCTTCAAATTCGTTTCACTATCATCACAACCTTCTGATGAGCTCTTAGAATTGTCAAAGTGCTGTGTTGATGTACACCATACAATAAAATCATAGTGTTTTTGGAACAAATGTTTTGCACAGCTGTTTCTCAAACTGCCTGCTTGGATTATAATGATTTGATTGAAATGTTTTTCCTGAAATTGAATCACGTAATACGGCTTGAGGAAGGATGACAACATTGTCCAATTGGTCTGATTCATCACCAGATCCAAATTCGTAATCACCCGATTCATTGATTTGAATGTTCAGAGCAGCTACCTTCTTCACGACATCACCAACAGTTATCTCACTCGAACAAACAAGATCGGACTTTCCAACCTGGGTAATAATAGACAGCCGATCACCAAATCTTTTCCTCATCTTCTCTTTGAGTTTCCATGATGGGTATTCACTGAGTTTCTCTGCTGCATTCTCACCTAGTTCCTGAAGTATAACCAGGAATCGTTCATGCAACGAAGACAGTGCCATAACCTTCTTGACCTTTGAAAAAATTGTGTGTTCAATTTCCTCACTTAAACTAAGGACATTCATAGCCTTCTCTAATTCAGCCTTTGACCGGTCAGCCTTGATATTTCTTGGTGAGATATAATGACTGTAACAGGACCTGTGGTATTTTGCATCATATGCAAATAAGTCTGGATATGACATCATACGCATGTGAATCTTGTCATCAAGTCTTTCCAAAGATGCTGCAATGACATGGTCACAAGTTGAAGCTCCAGTGCCAATGGCGATTTCTGTTAACCTTTCTGTTCTTTTGTATGATTTCTCACAGATGAAAGAATCAGTTCTTATATTAAACATGGAAGTGTCTGTGCGCCGGATTCGAGATGGACCACTCTGAGCCACGTCACCAGTCGCCGTAGTACTAGGTTCACTTGGTATATACTTGAGATTACTTGCAGTTGTATATGATGCCCTGCACTTTTTATGATATCTGATGGTAACAGTCTGGTTTAAAATGCCATCTTTGATCTTGGAAACCTGTCATGTACAGTGTCCTGACGTATTTCCACAGCTCGAAGAACACCTTTTACTCCATCAAGTGTGGGATTTCTTATGGATGGATTGTCTACTGATTTCTCATCTAAAGTCTGATCACATATCACACAAACTTCACTAAGTTTTCTTCTCTTCTCAAGGGGTTGTTCAATTTGTTCCATCTTGATTCCCTGCAAGAGAAGGGTAATATATTAAATCTCATAGATAGGTCATGCTGAATCACCACAGCTATTACATGGAATTTGGGATATAATTAGGCTTAGGGGCCTAATTATATCCCAAATTCCATGTAATAGCTGCGGTTGGGGTATTCTGGGGTATTTTGGTTGTCTTTTACCCCTTGACAGCATAAAATGATCTTGCATAATCTCAATTTCGAATAGTAGACTTGATATTTTACACCAATTTCAATCTTAACAGTTCATTTTTGCATAAAAGATGCCGATTTTAGAACAATTGACATTTTCACTCAAACCACAGACACATTGGAGAAGGGGTTAATTCACCGGGTTGTGAACATTTTATCATAGTTTAACTGACATATTCTTTAATGAGAGACCCTACCTGAGGAAGTAAGTCAAATTTGGTACTTTTATAACATATATTGTGCACTTAATAGGAGAAAATGTACAGTTATTTTCCCAATATTGCAAAAAATGCCAAATTTGGGGATTTTGGGGGGTTCTTAACCCCTTTGGGATCTTAAAACCACCTGATATATCTTAATACATGTCCAATACATAGAAATATCCCAAAATATTTACAATTCTCCAAGTACTTTATGTCTATTGAATTAAATAAGGAATTATCTAAAATTGCATTTTTTTCTCATGTTCCCGCACTCAAGGGGTTAAATCACTATGTTGTGCAGAATGTTAACAACTACAACCTCAGTTTTCAAAAATTAGGCATCCACACCGTTCATTTGAGACCGGTTTCAGCTTGTTATAATTATACCACCGGTAGGGGTTGACTCATTTTTTTCGGTCTCTGCCGCTGCACTATAGGACATGGCACACTTCACTAGCACTCAGTTCACGACGTGTTATTATAAATTTGGGTTAGATTGTATGTCATTTGAATAGTTTCTTGTATATGTTCTATTTGGTGAATGCTATGCATCAGTGACAATTGTTCTTGAGTAGGCCCTACCAGCCATTCTCACAGTCGGGGTACGACTTATACAAAGGTAATAGTCGCAGGGAAGGTATTTTGGCTGAAAATATTGTGTGTGACGTATATGTGGGAGCGACTTATACATGGACATAATTGTACGGAAATAATCTCTTTTGGATTTGCCCATTCTGCTGACGTTCGCAGCCATTTTAAAAATGAGATTACGAGGGGGTTGTTGTAAATTTTGAAGTTTAATGTCAAAGTATGCAAAAACCATATGGCTGTTTTTTTTTTGCGCCTGTCGGTTCGGTTTTTAGCTCACCTACATCTGTAAGATGTGGTGAGCTATTGTGATAACCTCGGGCGTCAGCGTCGGCGTCCGGCGTGTCCAATATTGTAAGAGTTAATGTTAAGGTGAATTTCTCAAGCATCAGTGGGCTCAGGCCTTTGATATTGCATATGTAGGTTCTAGGGGACTATTAGAACAGTATTTAACCCTGAAACTACGACTTTTTTCCAAATTTCAGCTAAAATTTTCTGCCAAAAGTTGTTGTAAGAATTTGCGTTTAGGTGTTGTAAGAATTTGTGTTGAAGTCAGCTTTTGTGCAGATTGTGCTGGTTTAACTTCTCATTACTATTGATTTTCATATTTCAATAACAACTGTAGGTATTAACCCTACTGTATGCAGAAATTTAACGAAAATTTTCTTTTTTTTCACTCAAAATTTTCATGTTTTTCTCGGACTTAGTAAATTTTAAGTTGTAAAACTTTGTGTTTAAGTGAGTTGTGTTTCTATGTGTCTTTCCAGGTGATTAATATTCTACACTTGGGTTACTGAACTCCATTGCAGTAATATTTAACCCTCATTACATGCATATTTGAGGAATTTGAGGCTGATTTTCTGCCAAAACTTGTTGTAAGAATTAGCGTTTAGGTGTTGTAAGAATTTGTGTTAAAGTCAGCTTTTGTGCAAATTGTGGTGCTTTAACTTCTCATTACTGTTGATTTTCATATTTCTATAACAACTGTAGGTATTAACCCGACTGTATGCAGAAATTTAACGGAATTTTTTTTTTTTTCAGTCAAAATTTTCATGTTTTTCTTGGTCTTAGTAAATTTTAAGTTCTAAAAGTTTGTGTTAAGGTGAGGTGTTAAGCTGAGTTCTCAAAGATCAGTGGGCTCAGGCCTTTGATATTGCATATGTAGGTTGTAGGGGACTATCAGTACAGTATTTAACCCTGATACTACAACTTTTTTCCAAATTTCACCTAAAATTTTCTGCCAAAAGTTGTTGTAAGAATTTGCGTTTAGGTGTTGTAAGAATTTGCATTAAAGTCAGCTTTTGTGCAGCTTGTGCTACTTTAATTTCTCATTACTGTTGATTTTCATATTTCATTAACAACTGTAGGTATTAACCCTACTGTATGCAGAAATTTAATGGAAATTTTCTTTTTTTTCAGTCAAAATTTTCATGTTTTTCTCGGACTTAGTAAATTTTAAGTTGTAAAACTTTGTAAACTTTGTGTTTAGGTGAGTTGTGTTTCTATGTTTGTTTCCAGGCGATTAATATTCTACGCTTGGGTTACTGAACTCCATTGCAGTAATATTTAACCCTCATTACATGCATATTTGAGGAATTTGAGGCTGATTTTCTGCCAAAACTTGTTGTAAGAATTAGTGTTTAGGTGTTGTAAGAATTTGTGTTAAAGTCAGCTTTTGTGCAGATTGTGGTGCCTTCATCTCTCATTACTGTTTATTTTCTCATTTCAATAACAACTGTAGGTATTAACCCTACTGTATGCAGAAATTTAACTGATTTCTTTTCTTTTTTTCAGTCACAATGTTCACGTTTTTGTCTGACTTACTCAATTTTAAGTTCTAAAAGTTTGTGTTAAGGTGAGGGGGATTTTTGGGACTTATATTCACTTTCTTTAAAAAAAATTTTTTAAACTTATTTTTTTTAATACTTTCTCATACTTGTTACTAGTAACATTAAGGCTTATTTTAGTTGTTGATGTGATGTATTTTTGTTGGGACTTATAGTCACTTTCTTGAATGAATGTTTTTCCGCAACTCCTCTTTAACCAATGAATGTACTTACAATTTCAGTGATTTATGAAAGCCTTGAATGAATGTTTTTCCGCAACTCCTCTTTAACCAATGAATGTACTTACAATTTCAGTGATTTATGAAAGCCTTTCCTAATTCTTATTTATGATTTAATATCTGGCCTCACGATTCATATTCTTAATCATAAACATTTCTAAAAGAGAAAAATGCTTTTATATCCAATGATTTTATGTTGAATTGATATATAATAAGTGCAGAAATATAGACTTTCCAAAGCCATCACATAAACCACATTAATCATTTGATGCCTAGTTAATGATTTATATTAACTAAATATTAGGCATGTTACATTGGAACGACATTATCAAGCGCGAATGTAGGTGAGCGTTGGGATGTAACATCCCTCTTGTTCAGTTTGCAGCTAAATCCAAAACCGAACCGAAAAACCTCCATGCTCTAGTACACAAGCTCTTAAACATCCAGCTCAGGCTTGGGACTTCCTGATGTCAGACTGCTTTGCCTAAAAAGTCCAACTCAGCATTTGCCTCACCTTATTCACATTGTTATTGTTTCATTAGCATATTTTTTTCTTGAAAGGTGATTGAAGCGTACATTCTTAGCATAACTTGACAAAATTAAGAGGCTATTACAATCACGCATGCAGAAGTCGGTGAGTTTGTGAGTATGTCAGTCTGTCAGTCTGTGAGTCTGTTCACATTTTCTTTATCACAGGCTGCACCCCTCAGTTCTTGTCTGATCTTCACAAAATTTCATATGTAGGTTCAAGGTCATGTCTAGATGAGAATGTCCCCTCTTGGATGCGATCAGTCTATCGTGATGGCTACAGCAGCCCAAATACCTTTAGCACAGTCTACAGTCATATTTATGAAGGGATTTCATTGTAACTTGGTAGAATGACTCCATGTAATGGCTAAATGAGAATGTCCCCTTTTGGTCACGATCGGTCAACCATGACATTTGCACACAGGCCTAAAACCCCAAAACCTTTATAACAATCTACAGGTTGTATTTATGAAGAGATATTATTGTAACTTTGTAGGATGACTCTGTATAATGTCTAGAAGAGAACATCCTATTTTTGTTGAGTTCAGTCTACCATGAGAGCCGCAGAGGCACATTACCTAGAATCCTTTAGCACAGTCAACAGCTTGCATTTATGAAGGGATTTCATTGCAAATTTGAAGGATGACTCGGTATAATGTCTAGATGAGAACGTCTTATTTTGGCTATGATCGATCAACTTTGATGGCTGAAAAGGCATGTGACCTAGATTTGTTTAGCATAGTCTACAATTCATATTTATGAAGCAATTTCTTTGTAGCTTGGAAGGATAACTCGATTTGATGTCTACATGAGACTTCATATTTTGGTCACGATCAGTCAGCCTTTACCGCTGCCTGGTCACATAACCTAGATTTCTTTAACACTGTCTACAGGTTGTTCTTATGAAGGGATTTCATTGTAACTTGGTAGGATAACTTGTTATGATATCTAGCTGAGACGGTCGTATCTTGGTGATTGGTCAACTCTGACCACCAAACCGTCACGTGACTTATATTCCTTGAGCAAAGTCTACGACTTATATTTATGGAGGGATTTCATTGTAACTTGAAAGGATGACTCGTTTTGGAATGATTTTACTGTAACTTGGTAACTTTGGTTGACATACATTAACTGTGAGGTCCTCATTAACCCAGGCTT
Source organism: Pictodentalium vernedei (assembly GCA_031216915.1). Taxonomy (NCBI): domain Eukaryota; kingdom Metazoa; phylum Mollusca; class Scaphopoda; order Dentaliida; family Dentaliidae; genus Pictodentalium; species Pictodentalium vernedei. The sequence continues at coordinate 726,389,226 of CM062297.1, read as the reverse complement.
CAATTCTTTAATACAGTCTACACCTCAAATTATTCTTATTGAAAACACAGCATACAGGGAACAGAAGTTAAAATATTTTCAATTATCAAAATTTCTGTCTTATTTCATAATCCTTTCATAAACATTGAACATTATCCTTTTTATAAAACACTATACACAGTCAAGTTAAGATACAGTGTCATTGACACTTTCATTGGTATTGCAATGTCGTTACTGGGCGTACCTTTGAAAAAGAGATCTTTTCAAAATTTGTCATGAAACCAAATATATTTTTATACTGTACCAATGACCCAGACATAGCTGGTGCTAACTCTTAAAATATAGGGCCAAACACAAATTTTGCCCCCCAATCCCCAAAATTTGCATCTAAAACTAAAGAAAACATGTCCTGAAAGGCCCTCCACACTTCGCCCCTACTGCGCATGTGCAGTGTCAAGGACGTTCCGAAATTGGCGCCATTAATCATTCTAAGTTTGGCCCTTCATCAGTTAACATCTGACTGATCTTTGTGCTTTTAAATCTCAGTTTAAATGATGCCAGACACATAAATATTAGTGAAATGGTGATTCTAAGGAGGATAGAAAAGGAGGAGAGGAAAAGAATGTGTGACAGAATATTATCAGGGCTGTAACTTAAAATTTTTTAATGAAATTATGTTAAGTTACCTATTTTCAAGGCAGCAGCCATTTTGTTGTCATTCTGATTATTTAGTTACACTGTTTTTTCAAGTGTTTTTCCTCTCTCCCTGTCCTTTAAGTTCCCCCTTGCTATTCTCCCATGCTTTTGGCATAGTTTCTGTAATTATTATTACTAAAATTTCTTGGGAGTTTTAGCTGAATAACAGAATGAATTCTGTTCTTTCCCCATGTTTACGTCTTCACCTACGGGTGGTTAGGCGTTGTGTTCTGCATCTACCATCTGATGTTCTGCAGTTTCTTCCCTGGAAGTCTCTGTTTTGCATCAGATGGTGTATTTTTGGTAACTGATTTCGGGCCTGGGTGCCTGGAGTCTTATTTTAGTGTTTTTACACTCATTGTTTACATTTACAACAGCCCTCTGTGTGAGGGGGGGATTTCTAAATAATAATATCTTTATGTTATTTTAATCATAAATAGATACATTATTATTGTTCGTAAGTGTTGAATAAATTGTTTAAAATATTTTTAAAATTTTTGTCCACACTTAGGCTTGGGATCCATTGGGGCTCAACGTTACTTTTCAGAAACTTGGGCTGTTCTGAAAAAATATTTTTTCAAAATATTTTGATTTCAATTATTTTTTCTATATTAATGGATCATATTATTATTATGTATTTTGATTGCCAGGGGTTAGTGCGAGTACCAGGACTTGTTTTCTTTTCACATTGAAAGGATATTGATCAATTGTTTTAAGAGGAAGTCTTCCTCTGACCTTATTATCATTCTGTATGTGGTCAGTGTACTCGCATTAACTCCTGTTCTGTATCGTATGATTTCGATGACAATATGGGAAGCGTATGTCACGGTATGTTGTTGGGGATTTGGACACTCCGGTCCTTTCCCCGCAGGGTCACTCTACTTTATCGATTTCTATTTCAGACGATCAAGATTAGGGTGATGTATCTGTGATGTCTTCCAACAGTGTGCCTCCGTCGTCACAATTAATGAAGAGCTAGCGGAAAAGTGCTCATGTAATACGCCAATTGCCTAAGAGGACCCTAGTAGGTTCGACGGCCTTTGACGTCCGCTAGCTCGCCCGGTGTAGCGTCCATTCACCGAATGGTTCGGCAGCCGGGTTCGTCCGTTGCGGTCTAGAAGGAATTTTGGGGTGATGCGAGCACTATAAAATTAACTTAATGCACACCCAGTGACGGCGGATCGGAGGGAGAACGGAGGAAGCCTTTTAGTCCGGTTCATAGCTCGTTCCGGTCCATCCGGACGGCAAGCGAGAGAGGCCCCTCTCTCATTCAACAACATCTGGCCCCAGATGTTGTGGTACAAATGTGTCGTTAGCGGAGCATACGTCCGTCGCTCGGGACGCTCCGTTGTATAGGCAGTCCGCTGAGACTGCTAAGGCTTCCTCTTCTCGTCAGCGCACACGACCGCACCTTGGCTGCGTGACCGCCGATATTTTACCAGCTTCGCCGATCAAGGATTCTTCGGCGACCAGGTCACACCATCCGACAGCCAGGGATTCGAGACCGATGGACTCCGGACGTTCGCATAGGAAGTATGCGGGAGCCATCTGATGCGGAGCTACCCTCGGCGAAGCAGCGATAGTCTGCGCCTCCGCAGGTCTCGACGCCGGACATTCTTGTGCACATAGCACAGCTTATCGCAGCATCCCAGCAGCCGACAGAAACGGTGTCGGATCGAGAATTATCCGACAGCGCTGGGTCGGTAGCCGGGGACTCGAGGCCTGCAGACTCCGGACGTTCGCATAGGAAGTGTGCGGGAGTCAACGTACACGGAGCTTCCAGCGGCAATGCATCGTAAGTCCGCTACTGCACAGGCCTCGGGAACGGACGTGCTTTCCTTAATAGCACAGTTTATCGCAGCATCCCAGCATCAACTGAATCTGTCGCATATATTTTATCCGACGATGCTGGGTCGGGACGCTCCGCGGAAGCGGGTACGGACGTCCGAAAATTTTCATCCGGTCCGACGGGATACCGAAAGGGATTCGGTGGATTTCTAGCTTTCCCTTTCGGAACAACATATGCTGCGATGCCGGATAAGAAACTGATAGCGTCGGTGGACTTAGAAATTTTTGGTTCGGTTCAGGGACATCGTCCCTCAGTTCCGACATAGTCCAATAATGTCACGCAAACTATCGAATTATTGAACGACGCTATATATATTATTATTTTATGCTTGCTATCCAAGCATTTCTGGTTTCTTGTTCGAAGAGTTATGGAGATGTCTTTCAAAAGTGTGCCTCTGTCGTCATAGTTAATGAAGAGTTAGCGGCAATATGTGCTCATGGAATATGTCTATCGCTTACGGAGTGACATTCGCTAGCTCACCCGGTGTAGCGTACATTCATCGAATGGTTCGGCTGCCGGGTTCGTCCGTTGCGGTCTAGGAAGGAGATTTGGGTGATGCGAGCACTTTAATTACTTTAGTACTCACCCAGTGACGGCAGATTGAGGACAGATCGGAGGAAGCCAACAACATAGGGGACCGCATGTTGTGGTTCAGATATTTTACATTCGGAGCATATGTCCGTTGCTCGGGACGCTCCGTTATATTGACAGTCCGAGAGACTGTCTTTAATGCTTCCTCATCCTCACAGCAGGGCACACGACCGCACATTGGCTACGTGACCTCGAGTATCCGATCAGTTTCGGCATTCAGTGTTTCCACAGCGAATAGGTCGCGCCATCCGGTAGCCAAGGGACACGAGGCCTATACACTCCGTTCGCTCGCATATTGGAAGTATGCACGGGGTAACGATCTCGGAGCTTCCTGCGGCAATGCATCGTAAGACCGCTGCTCCTCAGGCCTCAGTGACGGACGTGCTATCCGAGTTAGCACAGTTGTTTCGCAGCATCCCAGCAATTGACGGTTTCTCGGTCGAATCAGGAATTATCCGACGGCGCTGGGTCGGTGCGGTCCGCGGTTGCATCAAGCTACGGACGACCGAACGCTTTATAGGGTCCGACAGGATGGCGAAAGGGATTCGAAAGATTTCGAGTTTTCCCTTTAGTAGTATCGGAAGATGCCTTTCTTATCTTCTGGCATTTCTTCCAGTGATTATTTTTCGGACTTCATTGCTGCGATCTTGGATAAGAGACTTATAGCGTCATTGGACTCGGATTTTTCGATCGGTACAGGGGCTTTGTCCCTGACTTACCGACGCAGTCCAATATTGTCATTACAACATGTGTTTTATTTTTCGACGCTATATATTTATATATATATACAAGCCTGCTACTAAGCATGATAGTTTAGTTTCTTGTCCGCGTGGCTCATTTCTGCCATTTTATCTTTTTTACACATAGTTTATTTTGGCAGAGCAGGGCATACCGAGAGTTCATATGCGTCTAGACGGTGATTAAAGACTGCATATATTCTTTTTCGCCGTTTATGTCTTTTCCAATTTCAATGTTGGGAACGACATTATGTATAGTAGACTTAACTTAGACGCTTTATTATACGTAATCCGCCTTACTGAGGCGTTATCATTACGTCTTCAAGAAAAGATTTACGGGATATTATTCTCAATGTAATTTCTTTTGAGGGCAGTAGTTTGTTCACGTATAACTCCGCCCTTCAGTGGCTGATTGGAGTTGGTTAGACGTGATGCAGCCCTAGCTACATCCACGCGTGGATAGTAGGTTAAGAACTCTCTCAGAGTCGCTTCGTTCTCGGAGGAGCTTCTCTTCGACGGCAACTTTCCGGCAATCCATGAATTGCTTGAATTATACATTCTCTTGTCTATCTAGTGTTACAAGAGATTCAGACTGGGGCAAACATTTGGTGGTTGACTCAGAGAGTGCCGCCGCAGTTGCCGGACCCGAGTGTGGCTGTTATGACGGTTGCCAGTCAAACAGATTGGGATATATACTGATCCCTACGGATTCGAAGTGCCAGGGTCTTTGGGTTCCGCAGTCTTTTAGCTATCAGTTTAACTTCCGCGGAATAATGTTTTTTAGGCTTGCTTTATGTCATTGCATGAACATTATTCAGAAACGCATGCCCAAATTCCTGTCCTTTAATTCGACAGTAGTGGCGTATCTCCGGAACCAGGGAGGCACTCTTTCGTTTCCGTTATTCAATTTAATGGAAAGAATCCGTCTGTTGGTTATAGTACACCAAGTTCAGTTTTGGTCCGTCATATTCTGGGTCGTCTGATTGTTTTATCGCACTCCCGTTCTCTTACGGGTCGCTTGTTGCTGTCAGAATGGACTCTCAACAAACAAGTATTTAATCAGATTTGCTATCTATGGGAGCGCCCAATGATGTTTTATTTATGACACAGCTTGCTAATCAATTGCAGACGTATGTGTTGGCTTGTCCAGATCTCTGAGCTAATACTGTTAACGCTCTATTGATCTATAGGACGGAATGATAGGATACGCGTATCCTCCGGCGCTGTTGTTTTAGCAGGTATTGCTAAGATAAACAACCACTATACATTTCTGTTGATAGCATCTCTATCTTCACAGAGATCATGAGTAATTTACTCTCTTGTCTACTGTGGATCTTAACGTGAAATCTTCCTCTATGTGAGGATCTTTTTTCACTGGGTAAATCGTGTCATCTTTATCACAACCAGCAAGGTCGCAACCTTCATGTATTCTGTTGTGTGGTCCGTATTGCATTGTATGCACTGTACTGGACGAGCTTTGGACGCGATTTCTTACTATAGGAGATCCTCTTCTTCGCTATTCTATGCGACTAAAGTGGAGGCTCTTCCGTCGTGGTGTAGGGATCATTATGTTCATATGGTTGATCCCTCCATACTACTCATTGCTATTTTTTAGTATACTTGTTTCACAAGATCTACTGCAGCCTGTGTTATTTAGGTTATAGGTTTATGTTACCTCATACCTATGCACTCTACTATAGTTTACAATTGAGTCTTTTGTCTCTTTATCTAAGTCAGTTAGTAACTTTTTGATAAATAGACTTAGAATCTTTAGATTAAATTCCTATACGGATTTTAACTTCGGTTCTTATTTAGCTAAGTAATCATTTGAGCCTCTGGAAACAGTAGTTTTCAAATTCTGACCTTTTAGACAGTAATTCTGTTGGTTTCTCTTTTACTGTAGAGTCAGTGAGTTTCATGCACTATCGATGGATGATTTTCACTTTCATAGTTTCGGAATCAATACTTCCGTTACTATTTAGGTTGGATTGTTGCATAAGAGTTAGGCTCCTATTATCCGGAACCTATTATTTTAAGGTCCTTCCGTCTTCGTATGGGCATAGGCCTTTACTCTTTCCGGGTACAGTTTATGTATTTATAAACAGATATCTGTTTATTACAAGGGCGTAAGCTTCTTCTGTCTTTGATGTCTAGTAGAAGGACGTTACGCTCCATTTTATTGTTAATGGATTCTATTAACTAGCGTACTGCTTATGGTATATCATTAGCTTAGCAGTTGTGCTTAAGATTTCGGCTCATGAAGTAAGAGTTCTTCTACTTCTTGGGCTTACATTAATAGTGTTGCTATTATAGATTTTTGAAGGCTGCTCATTGCGCTCAGCCATCCATTCATGAATTTTATCTCAGAAATATCGAGTCCATTTCTGGAGGCCTCTATTGTTAGGTCTATTATCTACTGCTCAGAATGTCATTCTCTTAACAGTTGCTACTCAGGGCTTGATTTAATCTGAAAATTTTGAATAGCAATTTACTATTCACCCTGGAAAATTGATTAGCATTTGATCCAAAAGCACTTGAAACTAATAAATCTTGAATAGCAAAATTCAGAAATTGGAGAGCAAAATGCTATGCTAATCCAGTTAAATCGAGCCCTGTTGCTACTATAGCTAGGTAGGCTGTCTGTTTCGGCAGTGTCTCCGTTCGGCTGCCCTCTTCGCTCTGGGCTATTTGACCCAGGGCAAGAAAAAGGGGGGGGGGGGGAGGGTGTTCCCTTGGGTCACCTGTTTTTACTATGAAAACAAGGGGATACCTCCTCCGGAGTTAGTAATTCTGAGCTGTTATTGGGATGGTTGTTTAGTGAGAAGTTTAAGTTTATAAAATTCATTCAAGTCTTAGTTTTTAAAGTATAGCCTTTGAATATTGCATATGTCAACGGACATGATTATGCAATTCTCGCACACTTTTAGAAGTATAAGAGTCTCTATTCTCTAGACTTACTTTATTATTGGCTTACTTTAAAAATTATTAGTATAAGGATTATTGGATATTAATAGAGTACATGGATGTATGAAGCTCAATTTTTGGAAGGTGTTGTATCTTTCTAATTTATCATAAATAAGAAAGATACATGTAAGGCCTATTACTTCTTTTCCCTACAGGGGATGACTCTATTTTATTTTTATTGAGCGTATTCCATTTTGCTCTATGTCCTTGGCCCTCCAGCCTTTTTACTATTCAGCTATGTCTGGGTCATTGGTACAGTATAAAAATGTTAAAAAATTTATAGTAATTTATATATTTTTTATACTTACCAATGACCCAGACGGGGATGGCCCTCCCAGGAGTTGGGAACTCTTGCCTCCCCGCTGAGTACATAGCGCTTACCAGGCACTGGTTATTAGAATGATTAATGGCGCCAATTTCGGAACGTCCTTGACACTGCGCATGCGCAGTAGGGGCGAAGTGTGGAGGGCCTTTCAGGACATGTTTTCTTTAGTTTTAGATGCAAATTTTGGGGATTGGGGGGCAAAATTTGTGTTTGGCCCTATATTTTAAGAGTTAGCACCAGCTATGTCTGGGTCATTGGTAAGTATAAAAAATATATAAATTACTATAAATTTTTTAACTTTCGGCTGACTGAAAAAATTGCTGTGAAAATACTTTGTTATCCTTTCAGTTTTGTCATGGTTCTGAAACAGTTGATATGTTAATATGTGCTGTGGGGTTTTTGTTGATTTTTCAGGCATCCAATAATAGCTTATATAATAAAGATTCACATGGAACAGATGCAACATTTTTTGATAAGATGTCTATAATACAGAAACGAATTTTGTAAGTTTTACTAACATATTTGAGTTCTGAAAATCATGACGTTTGCATTTAAAAAAGTACAAGTTTGTCTGTTTATTTATCTTTTGATCCCTGGTGGTATCTTTCATATTAGTTCAATGACAGCAACTGGAAGAATGCATGTTCCTTATTTAGGGTTAGACCAATTAATATTTTCAACGTGCAGTCATTTATGTGTCAGCATTTTTAGCTTAAGCTGACAAAGTCAAGATAAGCTATTGCCATCACGCATGCAGAAGTCTGTTAGTCTGTGAATCTGTTCACATTTTTCTTTAGCACAGGCTACACCCCATAGTTCTTGTCTGATCATCACGAAATTTCATATGCAGGTTTGGGGTCATGTCTAGATGAGAATGTCCCCTTTTGGTCATGATCGGTCAAGTGTGAGGCTGCCCAAGCCTAAAACCTGAAAACCTTTAGCATAGTCTGCAGATTGTATTTATGAAGGGATTTCATTGTAACTTGGTAGGATGCCTCTGAATAATATCTAGATGAGAATATCCCCTTTTGGCCATGATCTGTCAACTGTGATGGCTGCCCAAGCCCAAAACCCCAAAACTTTTAGCACAGTCTGCAAGTCAAATTTAATATGGAGGGATTTCAAAGTAACTTGGTAGGATGTGTCTGGATGAGAACTTCCTCATTTGGTCATGATCTGTTAACCGTGATGACTGCCTGAGCCCAAAACCCAAAAACCTTTAGCACAGTCTAGGTCGTATTTATGGAGGATTTCATTGTAACTTGGTATGTTGACTTCATATAATGTCTAGATGAGAACCTCCCCTTTTGGTCACGATAGGTCAACTGTGATGGCTATAGGGGCCCGAAGCCTGAAAACCTTTAGCACAGTCTACAGGGCATATTTATGAAAGGATTTCATTGTAACTTGATAGGATGACTCCAGATAATGTCTAGATGTGAACCTCCCCTTTTGGTCGCAATCATTCAGCCGTGTCGGCTGCCCAAGCCCAAAACCCGAAAACCTTTAGCAGAGTCTATAGGTCATATTTATGGAGGGATTTCATTGTAACTTGGTAGGTTGACTCCATATAATGTCTAGATGATAATGTCCTCTTTTGGTTGTGATCAGTCAACTGTGATGGCTACAGGGGCCTGAAGCCCAAAAACCATTAGCACAGTCTGCAGATCATATTTATGTAGGGATTTCATCGTAACTTGGTAGGATGACTCCAGATAATGCCCAGATGAGAACGTCACCTTTCACATCACCCTCAGAATAATGTCTAGATGAGGACATCCCCTTTTGGTTGTGATCGGTCACCCGTGATGGCTACACAGGCCCAAAGCCCGAAAACCTTTAACACAGTCTACAGGCTGTATTTATGAAGGGATTTCATGGTAACGTGATAGGGTGAGTACTTGTGATTTTGAAATTATTGGATATGTTGCTCACTTGTTGCCTGTTTTGACTTAGAATTTGTTGTCTGTGGACACAACTTTGTCCAAGCTTTTATTCCTTCATATTTTGGTCAAGTGGTCTTAACAACTGAGCCCTATGGTTTGGTGATGGTCTGTGTGTATCCGGGTGTCCTTGCACTGTTAGTGCAATACATACCTGGGCATTTTCCATGGATTTCGACTTTTTTATCATCAATAAAGTCATTTTTGAGATATGCACAAAAATGTTGAAAAAATTTAGGTGGGTCAGTTTGGATTCAAATAAAAATAGCATCGGAACTATATTGACCGGGCACTATATTGTACAGCACCAGCTCCGTTTTAGCATCACATTAAGAACACAGTGGACATCTTCAAAGCCGGCATAAAACACTCAAGTTTATTGGTTGCCTGCGGCAATACAATTGAAAATGGCACAATTCCAATCGATCAAATGGTGTTTAATATGATTTCTAACAAAGAGAGAAACGTGATTCTTTTGTGAATGAAAATATTTGAGATTTGGTCAACTTCTCTATAACAGCAATTGAGAAAATAATAGAAAGAGATTTGATGAGCTGACAGTTGCTTGTCAATGCTCTGTGATTCTCTACAGGTACACGGGCTTCCTCCACCCGTAAAACTGTCACGGTCATGATTAACCATTGTGCATACTGTATATGTCTGTGTATAAGTCACACTTTTTTACCTGGAAAAGTGATGTCAAAATTGGGGGTGCATCTTATACATGGGTACGACTTGTTTCAGAGAATTTTCAGGGCACTGACTTCTTCGGACAAACGTTGTTCCTGCTGTTTGTCACTTGTATAACAGTACAATCGTGTGGTTTTGAGTGAGTGCAGATTCATAAAACTTATTTTCTGTTCATTTTATTTCAGTTTAAATACTTCAGAAAATAAATTGTCAATAAAATATGTGTGTTTTCTGTTACTTTTATCCATAAATAATAATAAAGAAGTATGCTATTTAGTCGTTGTTCAATCAGCACATGTGTTTACATCAGTGCGTGTGCCGGAAATCAACAGGTTTGTGGGGCCAATATGGATGAAACCATAAAAAATACAAAATCATCAAAATAACAATGAAAAATAAAAACACATTAAATGTATGCCAACTATACCTGGAGAGAAGTATTTATTTATTCATTCCATGAACTCCAATTCACTGATGTGTAATGTTCGGTTATAAATTATGCACACATGCACCAGGTAAAGTTCGTTTCAATAGCACCAACAATGCTTTTGTAGGACAAAAATCTGAAAACAATTTGCGCTGTGACCTGCGTAGTTGTATTTATATTGGTTTTTCCTGAATGTTCTCACGTTCAGGAAAAACCAACATAAACACAACAACTGCACAGGTATGGCGCAAAGGGTGCTCTAATTCTGAGACTATGACGTTTCAGTCACAAACGAGTGTTGGATTTTCTTGACAGGGCTGAAAACATTGGGGTGATAAACAAACAACAAAAAACAAATAAATGCGAGTATTCTTTAAATCTTTAATAATAATTTTCCTTTATTATTTTATCTTATTCAGTACGTGATAACTCATGAAAACTTACCTATTTCCGTTGCATCCCAAACTGCCCCAAATTTGGAAAACGTAACTTGCAACTAATTCTTGTTGACTGCATAAACTTGAAAATGGGTGTGCGACTTATACATGGGCTTTAACAAAAGGGAGGAATTCCAAGTGTGAGTTAGTGGTGTGATTTATACACGGGAGCGATATAAACACGGACATATACGATAAGTAAGTGACCTTAAAAGACCAATAAATAAATAAATAGAAAGAGATAGTGAAGATCAAATGAAAGAAATTGACAGACATGTGAAAAACAGATTTAAATGGTATTAAATGATTGGAGAGAATAGTTGAACTTTTGATTTATGGTCGTTCAATGACAACACAATTAGGAGAATATATCAGGAAGGACGAAACACCAGGTCAAGTTCTTTGTGTATTGTGTACGGAATTTCTAGGGTGGGGTGGGGGGGGTGGCTGGCTCAGTAGGTAGAGGTGAAAGCTGCAAGCTAAAAGGTCCTCGGTTCGAATCCCACCTGCGCCAACCGCATTGTGCCCTTGGGCAAGGCACCTCACCCCCATTGTGGCAATGTGTACTAAGGCATACTGCGTGGTGACTTAGTAGGTAGAGGTGCAGGCTGGAAGCCAAGGGGTCCTTGGGTCAAATCCCACTTGTGGCAACCGCATTGTGTCCTTGGGCAAGGCACTTTACTCCCATTGTCCACGTGGGCGCACGGTGGCACGTCGATGGTGCACCTGTTTTCAACCAATGCTAACCCTGTTTGTGTGGAGTTAGTATGTTGCGGAGCTGACAGTCGCTCGCCATTGCTTGGTGTTTCTCTCCAGGCACTCCGGCTTCCTCCACCCTTGAAACTGTCACGGTCATGATTAGCAATTTGCACCAACAATGCTTTTGTAGGACAAAAATCTGAGTATGTGACCTTAAAACACCAATAAATAAATAAATAGAAAGAGAAAGCGAAGATTAAATGAAAGAAATTGACAAACATGTGAAAAACAGATTTAAATGATATTGATTGGAGAGAATAGTTGAATTTTTGATTGATGGTCGTTCATTGACAACACAAATCAGAGAATATATCAGGAAGGATGAAACATCAGGTCAAGTTCCTTGTGTACGGGATTTCTGAACTGTGCTTAAATGGAGAGAGATACACTTAATATAACCACTGCACCTATGGTGCAGTTGTTCAATTAACTATATCCATCTCGTCATTTGCTTGGTTAAGCTACTTGGAAGTAATCCCAACAGGTTACTAGTACACAGAAGTGGATTTTGATATTATATCTTAACTAAAATACCTGAGATATTTCATCAATAATACCTTTGTATTTTATTCTTAGAAGCCAGGAAATGCAGTCTGAGAGGATCTAATTTTTAAAAATTTCCCCACCTGTGGGAGGGGAACACAGCCTCCCCCACACTCACCTTTGGTGAGCATGGATGCTTTTGATGTCCATTCATGCCTTCAGTATCTGCATCAGAGTTTTTTGTAATGCTCTGTTCCCATGTCTGGCACAATAACTTGAAGAAACATTCTCCGATTTGACTAATATTTGCCATACAGGCCTTTTGCAATAATATCTCAAGCAAGTTCGAAAACTGGCTCAGTCCACTTTTTTGTTAGAGTTATGTGCCATAATTAGTCAATTTTTACGAATTTTGATCTCGTTAGCAGAATAACTTGAATGAACATTCTCTGATTTGATTAATATTTACCATACAGGTCTTTTGCAATAGTGTCTCAAGCGAGTTCGAAAAGTGGCTTTGCCCAATTTTCGTTACATGGTTGTGGGCCTTAAATAGTCAATTTTTATGAATTTTGAAATTGTTTGTGCAATAACTTGAAAAAACATTCTCCCTTGTGACTAATATTTTCCATTGACATCTTTTGCAAAAATATCTCCAGTGGGTTACAGACTTATGGGAATCACTCCATGGAAATTCCTGTAAATCTGACTTGCACCACATTTTTGTACTCAATACTGTTCAAGAATGCATTAACCCTTTGGTGCATGGTTAACACCACTTCACCACGAGTGGTGAACATTTGGTACACCAATCTTCTTTGGGTATATTTTATTAGCTCACCTGAGCGAAGCTCAAGGGGAGCTTAACTAATCACTTTCTATCCTTCGTCCGCCGTTGCCCTTAGCATAAACTTTACATTATCGACTTCTTCTCACAAACTCCTGGACCAAATTGAACCAAATTTTCTCCTCTTATGTCAATTCAAGTTTGTTCAAATAAAGTTGCCACGCCCACAGGGGGCACTACAAGGTACATAACTCTGATAGTACCCATAAATTTTTTCAAAAATTCAAGCAAATCTTCTTCAGATCTACCAGTCAGAATCTTTTCATATTTGTTATACATCTCTTTGGGGGGGGGGGGGGGGGGGGTCAGATTCAAGTGTGTTCAAATCAAGTGCCTGCGTTAATATTCGGGCTCTCTATTGGAGCTCGAATTTCACTTAGTGCAATATGTGGAATAGTCTTCAAAAATCTTCTTCAGATCCACCAGTCAGAATCCTTTCATGTTTGGCATGCAACATCTGTTGGGGGGGTCAGATTCAAGTTTGTTTAAATCGAGTCCCTGGGTTAATAATTGGGCTCCCTGTAGGAACCCCAATTTTAACTTTGTGAAGTATGAGGAAATTTCTTTAAAAATCTTCTTCTTTAGATCCACCAGTCAAAATGCTTTTATATTTGGTATACAACATCTTTAAGCAGGTCAGATTCAAGTTTCTTTAAATCAGGTCCCTGAGTTAGTATTTGGGCTCTCTATTGGAGTCCAAAGTTTAACTTGGTACAATTTGAGGACATTTCTTTAAAATCTTCTTCAGATCCACCAGTCAGAATCCTTTCATGTTTGGTATACAACATCTATAGGGTGTCAGATTCAGGTTTGTTCAAATTGAGTCCCTGGGTTTATATTAGGGCTCTCCATGGGAGTCCAAATTTTAACTTGGCGCAATATAGGGAATAAAAATTTTTAAAATCTTTTTCAGATCCACCAGTCAGAATCCTTTCATATTTGGTATACAACATGTTGAGGTGGGTCAGATTCTAGTTTGTTCAAATCAGTTACCTGTATAAATATTTGCTCTCCCTTTGGAAGCCCGAATATCAACTTGGTGCTGCAATATGAGGAATTTTTTAGCTCACCTGAGCAAAGGGGAGCATTACTAATCACTTTCCGTCCATTGTCCGTCTGGCATAAACTTTACATTATCAACTTCTTCTCACAAACTACTTGACCAAATTGAACCAAATCTGGTGTGCATGTTCCCCATCATATGCCAATTCAAGTTTTGTCAAACAAAATTGTCACGCCCAAGGGGGAGGGGTGGGGGGCACCACAAGGGTCATAACTGGCACCCATAAAACACAAAAAAAAAATTTCTTCACATTCAGTGGTCAGAATCTTTTCATATTTGGTATACAACATCTCTATTTGGGTTAGATTCAAGTTTGTTCAAATCGAGTCACTGTGTTAATATTTGGACTCCCTGTCAGAGCTCGAATTTTAACTTAGTGCTATATGTCGTAATTTCTTTAAAAACTTCTTCAAATCCACCAGTCAGAATCTTTTCATATTAGGTACACAACATCTGTAGGTGAGTCAGATTCAAGTTTGTTCAAATCGAGTCACTGGGTTAATATTTGGGCTCCCTATGGGTGCCCGAATTTTTACTTAGTGCAATATGAGGAAATTTCTTTAAAAATCTTCTTCAGATGCACCAGTCAAAATCCTTTAACATTTGGTATACATCATCTCTAGGGGCATCAGATTCAAGTTTATTCAGATTGGGTATCTGGGTTGAAAATTTGGGGTCTGGCTTGGACTTAGAAATTTTTGGACCAACATTCAAAAAAAAAGATTTTTTGGATTTGTTAGGTGTTTTGATCAATTTTGAGATGAGAAAAAAAAAATTTTTAGTCTAAAAATTTTGGGTCCTGTGTCGACTTGGAAATTTTGAACCCAAATTTGAAGAAAAAAAATTGTTTTTTATGCGTTTTGTTCAATTTCGAAATGAAAAAATTTAGCCTAAAAATTTTGGGTCCAGTTTGGACTTAAAAATTTTGGACCAAAATTCAGAATTTTTTTAATTGTTTTGGCGTTTTGTTTAATTTTGAGACAAAAAAAAATTTTTTTACTCAGAAAATTTTTGGTCCGGTTCTTTTCAAAATCGAGTTCCTAGATGAATTAGAGTGCTTTTAAGCAAAAATGTTTTTACCCTATGTCCTCCCCTCCATTCCTTATCAGGGGCGGGGGGGGGGGGGGGGGGGGGGGCAGGCAGTTAGCTTTAACAAACTGTTTGGCTGCAAATTAAGCAGAAAAAAAAAATTGCTACAAAATACGTTTTGAAGGAATTTGAGTGAATTTATGTAAAAACAAAAAAAGGACCCCTATGATAATTTCATGACTTCATTCCTCTGAAGTATTGATGAGCCATGATTAGCTGAATGTGATCCAAAATACTTCTTTGAACAACTTGTTTAAGAAATCTTCAGATCCACCAGTCAGAATCCTTTCATATTTGGTATACAACTTCTTCAGGTGGGTCAGATTCAAGCTTGTTCAAATCAGGTCCCTTGATTAATATTTTGGCTCACCATTGGAACCCAAAGTTTAACTTAGTGCAATGTGAGGACATTTCTTTAAAAATCTTCTTCTTCAGATCCACCATTCAGAATTCTTCAATATTTTGTTTCTAACATCTTAATGGGATTAGATTCAAGTTTGTTCAATTTGAGCCCCTGGCTTAATATTTGGGCTCTCTATGGGTGGGGGTGGGGGTGGCAGGGGGAGCATGTTAGGCTCAGGTTTGTTCAAATCCATTCCTTAGTGTTTTTTCCTTAAAATTTCATGACTTCATTCCTTTATAGTGTTGATGAACCATGTCTAACTGAATGTGATGCCCAAATACTTCTTTGAACCACTTTGGCAGGTGAGCGATTAAGGCCCCATGGAGCCTCTTGTTTATACCATGATCGTCAGATTATTAAGAGTCGCTATTATTTTTTCTTGATTTTACTGAAGAACAGACGTACCTACATGCAAATCTGTTTTTGCTTACATAAGCATCGTTGGGCGGTACTTCTGCTGTCAATTTTATCACCAAAAATGGAAAAAGAAACTGAACCTTTTTCATTTTAATAACATAATAAAATACTGTTTTGAGTTATGTCGTCGTCCGTGAACATGGTGTTTGCGTCTTCTCCTCCCAAACCGCTGAACCAATTTAATTATGTCTCCCCTTCCCAGAAGGGAGACATATTGTTTTAGTGCATATTCTTCTTCTTCTTCTTCTTCTTCTTCTTCTCATACAAACTTTGTCCGGGCCATAACTTTTTTGTCTCTTGACCAACACCTTAGATACTTGGCATGTGGATGTATCAACATGAGCTGGTGTGCAGTGTACCATAGTGACCTTCATGTGACCTTGACCTTTGACCTGAAGGTCAGATTTATGTGTTTTTTTAAGGGAAACATCACACAAACTTTGTCCGGGCCATAACTTTTTTGTCTTTTGACCTACACCTTAGATACTTGGCACGTGAATGGATCACCATGAACCAGTGTGCAGTGTACCATAGTGACCTTCATGTGAACTTGACCTTTGACCTGAAGGTCAGATTTATGCACTTTTTTAAGGTAAACTGTCTGGACCAGAACTTTTTTGTATTTCGAGTTAGGCTTTAGATATTTGGCATGTGGATCACCATGAGCCGGTGTGTAGCGTACCATTGTGACCTTCATGTGATCTTGACCTTTGATCTGAAGGTCAGATTTGTGCTTTTTTCAAGGAAACTTTGTCCGGACCAAAACTTGTTTGTCTTTTGAGCCAGGCCTTAGATATTTGGCACGTGGATGTATCACCATGAGCCGGTGTGTCGCATCCCATTGTGACCTTCATGTGACCTTGACCTCAAGGTCAAATTTATGTACTTCAAATAGGGAGTAATTGTCCAGACCAGAATTTTTTTGTTTTTTGACCAAGGACTTGGTTATTTGACATGTGGATGTGTCACCATGAGACCGCATGTTGTGACCTTCATGTGACCTTGACCTCAAGGTCAAATTTATGTACTTCAAATAGGGAGTAATTGTCCAGACCAGAATTTTTTTGTTTTTTGACCTAGGACTTGGTTATTTGACATGTGGATGTGTCACCATGAGACTGCATGTCGTCTACCTCGATGACCTTCATGTGACCTTGACCTCTGACCTTAAGGTCAAATTTATGTACTTCAAATAGGGAATAATTATCCAGACCAGAACTTTTTTGTTTTTTGACCTAGGACTTAGATATTTGACATGTGGATGTATCACAATTAGACCGCATGTCACATGTAATCATGACCTTTGTGTGACCTTGACCTCAAGGTCAAATTTATGTACTTTAAATAGGGAGTAATTGTCCAGACCAGATTTTTTTTTTTGGACATGATGTGTCACCATGAAACCGCATGTCCGCTACCTTTATGAACTGCATGTGACCTTGACCTCTGACCTCAAGGTCAAATTTATGTACTTCAAATAGGGAATAATTGTCCAGATCAGAACTTTTTTGTTTTTTGACCTAGAACTTAGATGATTGACATGTGGATATATCACAATGAGACCACATGTCATCATGACCTTCATGTGACCTTGACCTCAAGGTCAAATTTATGTACTTTAAATAGGGAGTAATTGTCCAGATCAGAATTTTTTTTTTTTGACATGTGGATGTGTCACCATGAAACCGCATGTCCGCTACCTTGATGAACTGCATGTGACCTCGACCTCTGACCTCAAAAGGAAGGGGAGACATATGTTTTAGTGTACTAAAACACTTTCTAGTTGATATTTGAGATAATAGTTTGTTATGACATCGCAATTTGATTTTGTTCAAATCAAGTTGCCTCGCCCGTGGGTAGGGCCACACCCAAAAAGTGTGCTGAAATCTTAAAAAATCTTCTTCTCATGAACCAGCAGTAGCAGAGACTTGATATTTGGTGTGCAGCTTCCTTTTGAGGTGTAGACTCAGATTTGTTCAAGAGAAGTTTGTGGGGCTATACTTGGCATCGTAATGGGAGGGGAAAGAATATTTGCCCCTCCCAAAATTTCTGTTTTCCAAACCGAGAGGCAAATTTTGACCAAATTTGATATGAGGGTTTTTTGGGTCATAAGTACTTAATTTATGCCAAAAATTTTTTTCCTGTCGCCCCATGGGAACCGCAGGAGCTAAAAATAGAAAAAAATGAAAATGCCCATATCTCCAAAACTACACGGCACTGAGAATTCTTATTTGTTGTGAAGCTTCCTTAGGACCAACAGAATGGAATGGTAAAAAAAAATTGCCATCGGTTTTATCATGGGGTACTTTTTGGGGACTTTGAAAAAGTGCTGAGTGAGCATTTTTTAACACTGTGGGTAATGGGAAAAACATAAGACTACTTTTTCCCAAACCACTGCTCCAAAAGCTTTCAAATTTCACATATAACATCTTTGGAAGATTGTTTTACATGTTTATTGAAATCAATTGTCTGGGTCGATATTTGGGCTCTCTATGAGAGCCCAAATGTTTAAATTAGTGCGGTATGAGGAGTATTTTTTAAAAATCTTCTTCAGATCTACCAATAAGAATCTTTTGATATTTGGTATGCAGCATCCTTAGGGGGTGAGATTCAAGTTTGTTGAAGCCAAGTCCCTGGGTTCATATTTAGGCTGAAAATTTGGGGGCCCGTTGCGGACTTCGAAATTTTTGACCAAAATCTGAAAAAAATTTTTTTTGGTTTTTTCTGCGTTTCGGTCAATTTTAAGACAAAAAATTTTTGTATTTTTTTTACACCAAAAATTTGGCGTCCGGGTGGGACTTCGAAAATTTTGGACCAAAATCCGAAAAAAAAATTTTTGTTTTTTCTACGTTTTGGTCAATTTTAAGACAAAAAAAAAAAAATTTTTTTCCCCTGAAAATTTGGGGTCCGGGTGGGACTTAGAAAATTTTGGACCAAAATCCGAAAAAAATTTTTTTTTGTTTTTTATGCATTTCGGTCAATTTTAAGACCAAAAAAAGAGAAAAAATTTTTTCCTCTGAAAATTTGGGGTCCAAGTGGGACTTGTAAAATTTTGGACCAAAATCCGAAATTTTTTTTTTTTGTTTTTTCTGCGTTTTGGTCAATTTTAAGACAAAAAAAAAAAATTTTCCCTTAAAATTTAGGGTCCGGTTGGGACTTGGAAAATTTTGGACCAAAATCCGAAAAAATTTTTTTTGTTTTTTCGACATTTTGGTCAATTTTAAGACAAAAAAAAAAAAACAAAAATTTTCTCCTGAAAATTTGGGGTCTGGGTGGGACTTGGAAAATTTTGGACCAAAATCCGAAAAAATTTTTTTTGTTTTTTCGACATTTTGGTCAAATTTAAGACAAAAAAACAAAAAAAAAAAATTTCTCCTGAAAATTTGGGGTCTGGGTGGGACTTAGAAAATTTTGGACTAAAATCCGAAAAAAATTTTTTTTTGTTTTTTCTGCGTTTCGGTCAATTTTAAGACAAAAAAAAAAAAAAAAATTTTTTTCCCCTGAAAATTTGAGGTCCAAGTGGGACTTAGAAAATTTTGGACCAAAATCTGAAATTTTTTTTTTTTTGTTTTTTCTGCGTTTTGGTCAATTTTAAGACAAAAAAAAAAAAAAAAAAAAAAAAAATTTCCCTTAAAATTTGGGGTCCGGTTGGGACTTGGAAAATTTTGGACCAAAATCCGAAAAATTTGTTTTTGTTTTTTCAACATTTTGGTCAATTTTAAGACAAAAAAAAAAAAAAAAAATTTTCTCCTGAAAATTTGGGGTCTGGGTGGGACTTAGAAAATTTTGGACCAAAATCCGAAAAAAAATTTTTGGGGGTTTTCTGCGTTTCGGTCAATTTTAAGACAAAAAAAAAAAAAAATAATTTTTTTCCCCTGAAAATTTGAGGTCCAAGTGGGACTTAGAAAATTTTGGACCAAAATCTGAAATTTTTTTTTTTTTGTTTTTTCTGCGTTTTGGTCAATTTTAAGACAAAAAAAAATTTTTTCCCCTGAAAATTTGGGGTCCGGGTGGGACTTAAAAAATTTTGGACCAAAATCCGAAAAAATTTGTTTTTTGTTTTCTCTGTGTTTCGGTCAATTTTAAGACAATAAAAAACAAAAAAAAATTTTCCCCTGAAAATTTGGGGTCCAAGTGAAATCCGAAATTTTTTTTTTTTTTTTGCGTTTTGGTCAATTTTAAGACAAAAAAAAACAAAAAAAAAAAAAAAAAAAATTTTCCTCTGAAAATTTGGAGTCCGGGTGGGACTTAGAAAATTTTGGACCAAAATCCGAAAAAATTTGTTTTTTGTTTCTTCTGCATTTCAGTCAATTTTAAGACATCTTTGGAAGATTATTTCACAGGTTTATTGAAATGAATTGCCTGGGTCGATATTTGGGCTCTCTATGGGAGCCCAAATGTTTAAATTAGTGCAGTATGAGGAGTATTTTTGAAAAATCTTCAGATCTAGCAATAAGAATGTTTTGATATTTGGTATGCAGCATCCTTAGGGGGGTGAGATTCAAGTTTGTTGAAGCCAAATCCCTGGGTTCATATTTAGGCTGAAAATTTGGGGTCCCGTTGCGGACTTCGAAATTTTGGACCAAAATCCGAAAAAAAAATTTTTTGTTTTTTCTGCCTTTTGGTCAATTTTAAGACAAAAAAAAAAAAAAATTTTTCCCCCTGAAAATTTGGGGTGCGGGTGGGACTTAGAAAATTTTGGACCAAAATTGGAAAAATTTTTGTTTTTGTTTTTTCTGCGTTTCGGTCAATTTTAAGACAAAAAAAAAAAAAAAAAAATTTTTTTCCCCTGAACATTTGGGGTCCGGGTGGGACTTAGAAAATTTTGGACCAAAATCCGAAAAAATTTTTTTTTTTGTTTTTTATGCATTTCTGTCAATTTTTAGACAAAAAAAAAAAAAAAAAAAATTTTTTCCCCTGAAAATTTGGGGTGCGGGTGGGACTTAGAAAATTTTGGACCAAAATCCGAAAACAATTTTTTTTGTTTTTTATGCATTTCTGTCAATTTTAAGACAAAAAAAAAAAATTTTTTTTACCCTGAAAATTTCAAGTTTGTTGAAGCCAAGTCCCTGGGTTCATATTTAGGCTGAAAATTTGGAGTCCCGTTGCGGACTTCGAAATTTTGGACCAAAATCCGAATTTTTTTTTGTTTGTTTTTTTCTGCGTTTTGATCAATTTTAAGACAAAAAAATTTTTTTTTTTTTCCCCTGAAAATTTGGGGTCTGGGTGGGACTTCGAAAATTTTGGACGAAAATCCGAAAAAAATTTTTTTTGTTTTTTATGCATTTCTGTCAATTTTAAGACAAAAAAAAAAAAAAAAAAAATTTTTCCCCTGAAAATTTTGGATCCGGGTGGGACTTAGAAAATTTTGGACCAAAATCCATAATTTTTTTGTTTTTTGTTTTTTATGCGTTTCTGTCAATTTTAAGAAATTTGGGGTCCGAGTGGGACTTAGAAAATTTTGGACCAAAGTCCGGAAATTAGTTTTAGCATTTTTTATGCGTTTTAAGAAGAAGAAAAAAATTTAGGCTGAAAGTATTTTGTTTGGGAAAAAAATCTGTTTTTTATGTGTTTATCTCAAGTTTGGGACGTTAAAGTGCAGGAACTCAAAATAGAAGGAAAATCCTGTGTATTGTGTGGGCACAATCGCTTCATCTAGTTGGTATATGCTTTTCTTAGGAGGGGCGTATGCAGCTTATTCAAGTCAAGTCCCTGGTTTGATATTTAGACTACCATGTCAGGTGAGCGCCCTCAGGCCCCCTGGGGCCTCTTGTTCTCAATTTTAACCCCTTAAATGTGATACTTTTTTTTTACTTTTATGTGCAGGTTTTGAGGTTTGTCTTTCTTTTCTTCCAAGTAGTGACTAACCTTGTAGCATATTGCCATAGTTCCTATTTTATATTAGGATGCTTCTTGGGGCTATTTTTATATTATTTAACCCTTTAGCTGCTTATTTACTTTTAATTTTGGACTTTTGTGTGCAGGT
This sequence comes from Pictodentalium vernedei, assembly GCA_031216915.1. NCBI lineage: Eukaryota > Metazoa > Mollusca > Scaphopoda > Dentaliida > Dentaliidae > Pictodentalium > Pictodentalium vernedei. Next base: position 726,367,541 of record CM062297.1, on the reverse strand, counting down.
TTTGGACTTTTGTGTGCAGGTTTTGATATTTTTTTCAAGGTTGAGTTTTACCTCACTGGCATATTGCCATGGTGGTTATTGTAACATTTTCAGGGTATTTTTCTAAATTTTAACCCTTTGAAACAAAAGTGATGCTTGTTTGACTTTTATGTGCAGGTTTTGAGGTTTTTCTTTTCTTCCAAGTGGATATTTTTCATGTAGGGTTTCACCTTACTGGCATATTGCCATGGTGGTTGCTGTGACATTATCAGGGTATTTTTCTCAATTTTAACCCATTGAAACAAATGTGATACTTTTTTTTTACTTTTATGTGCAGGTTTTGAGGTTTGCCTTTCTTTTCTTCAAAGTGGAGACTTACCTTGTAGCATATTGCCATAGTTCCTATTTTATGTTAGCATGCTTTTTAGAGGTTATTATTAGATTATTTAACCCTTTACCGGCTTATTTTCTTTAAATTTGGACTTTTAGGTGCAGGTTTTGAACTTTTTCGCTCATCTTGACAAAGTCAAGCTGAGCTAATCTCATCGCTCTCCGTCTGTCGTCCATCGTCCGTCAACACCATGTTTTGCTCTTCTCCTCCAAAGCCACTGCGCTAATTCAAGTGAAAGTTTGCGTGAGTGATGGTCCCAAAGGGGCATTTCATTTTTGTTCAACTCAGCATGCCCAGCCCCATAGGGAGGGAGTGGGTGAAAATGCTCCAAAATATTTTTAAAATCTTCTCAAGAACCTGTGTGTACAATGACTTGATATTTGCTATGGAGCTTCCATATGATATGTAGAATCAAGTTTTGTTGAAACGAAGTTCGTGAAGTAATATTTGGCTTTGTAATAGGAGGGGTAAGATTTTTGGCCCCGCCCAAAATTTCTATTTTCTGAACCGATGGGCCGGTATGAACCAAATTTGGTTTGTGGTAGTATTGGGTCATAAGTACTTGACCCATGCAAAAAAAAAATTCCCACATCCCCATGGGAACCCTGGGAGCTAAGAATAGAAATATTTTCAAACACCCATATTTCCCAAACCCCATGGAACAGAGAGCTTTTATTTGGTATGAAGTATCCTTATGACCAGTAGAATTGAACGGTAAAAAAAAATTGCATTCGGTTATGTTAGGGTGTTCTGTAATGGGCATCGAAAAAATGCTGAGTCAGCATATTTGCAAAAATTTTAAAAAATCTTTTCTCCAGAACCAATCATCAGAATCATTTGATATTTGGTATACAGCATTCATAGGGGGCGGGGGGGGGGGGGGGGGGGGGGGGGGGGGCGGGTCAGATAAACGTTTGTTGAAATAAAGCTCATTGGTTCATATTTGGGTTCTCTACAGGAGCCCGAAGTTTTAACATAGGGTAATATTCTTTAAAAATCTTCTTCTTCAGAACCACCAGTCAGAATCTTTTAATATTTGGTATACATCATTGTTATGAGGGTCAGATTCTAGATTGTTCAAACCAAGTCCCAAGTTCGTACGGAAGCACAAATTTTATCTTTGTTCAATATGGAGGGTAATTTAAAAAAATCTTCTTCTTCAGATCCATCATCCAGAATGCTTTGATATTTGGTATGCAACATATCTATGGGGGTCAGATTCAAGTTTGTTCAAATCAGATCCCTAGGTATATATTTGGGCTCACTATGGTAGCCCAAATTTTCACTTAGTGCAATATGAGGAAATTTCTTTAAAAATCTTCTTCTTCAGATCCACCAGTCAGAATGCTTTTATATTTGGTATACAACATCTCTAGGGGGGTCAGATTCCAGGTTGTTCAATTCGAGTGCCTAGGATAATATTTGGGCTCCATATGGGAACATGAAATTTGACTTAGTACAATATGAGGGAATTTCTTCAAAAATCTTCTTAGATTCACTTGTCAGAATGCTTTCACATTTGGTATACAACATCTCTAGGGGGGTCAGATTCAAGTGTGTTCAAATCGGATCCATAGGTTAATATTTGGGCTCGCTATGGTAGCCCAAATTTGAACTTAGTGCAATTCGAAGAAATTTCTTTACAATTTCTCTTCTTCAGATCCAACAGTCAGAATGCTTTCATATTCGGTACACAACATCTCTAAGGAAGTCAGATTTAACTGTGTTCAAATCAAGAGCCTGGGTTAATATTTGGGCTCTCTATGGGAGCCGGAATTGGCCATTTTGCTCAAGAATTAAAAATTTTGTATTCAGTACCCTCCAGAGGTACTAAGATTAATCCACATAGGTTGTATCAAGGGGCTTCATAGGGGAGCTTTACATTTTACTTATGATCAACTGAAGAAAAGGCATGATGCCCAGATTATTTTTGTCACTCCTGAGGGACTCAAGGATTGACAGTGTAGCCTATGGAGATGGCTTGCTTAATGTAGACTCATTCTTGGACTCTGTTTAAATTGTGTTCTGTACAAGATGAGCACTTCAGGCCCCGTGGGGCCTCTTGTTTTTTTTACTCCAGCCACCCCTTTACATTGGCCACCTGTTGGTGAGCCACAGGGTACTGATACCCCCTCTAGTTATATATAGTAGAACAGGTAATCATGGTATAAATAATCATTAAGCATGATAGCTTTACAGATTACCGGTTCACTACCCAGAATACTGGAACCCTGGGAAGTCACACAATGCTTGTTTACTATGGTAAACAAGCACCATTTTTCTGGTAAGATAGGACCTCGTCACTAATGCTTGGATTGCAAGTCGTCTACAATAGGCAACATGGCACATAAATAATTGACCGACCTTGACTTTATCTCCATGTTGTGGTCACAATTAACCATTGTGCAGAAGTATGTGACCTTAAACGCCAATAAATAAATAAATACTACACAATAATCTCAGTGGCCGACAGGAAATGTGTTTACTGTAAAAAGGGGCTTTAATATGCTGTCTTGTATGACTCACTGCTGGAAATGGCCCAGAGATCACTTCTCACTGGCATGTTGCAGAGCAACATAGCATCTGTTCTTTTCACTATTTCATGACGAGTTAAGGGCAAAGACATACCAGCTTTTCAACATCATTGCTTTTTTAAACTATTTATGATGAAGAGGGTAATGCAGTTAGGCCAGGTGGTTGAGTATGTTTTCACACGGCAGAATTGACCAAATTCAGTATTCATAATGTTGGAAATGTAAACACCAATGACGCACTGGTGGGAGTCTTGATTGAATGCTTTGGGGGCACAGGGTGGCTCAGTAGGCTGAGGAGCAGGCTGCAAGCCGAGAGTTCCTCGGTTTGAATGCCACCTGCGGCAACCGCGTTGTGTCCTTGGGCAAGACACTTCACCCCCATTGCCCAAGTGGGGGCACGGTGATGCTGTGTACTAAAGCGTACTGCACGTCGATGGTGCACCTGTCTTCAACCAATGCTAACCCTGCTTGTGTGGAGTTAGTATGTTGGGGAGCTGACAGTTGCTCAGGGGTTCTCTCTGGGTACTCCGGCTTCCTCCACCCGTAAAACTGTCATGGTCATGATTAGCCATTGTTCAGAAATATGTGACCTCAAACACCAATATATATAAATAATATTGAATGCTTTGACATTTACTGTGCCGTGCCTTATGTGTACTAGAAATAAAGTTTTCCATTAATTTAGAATTGCGTTTTGGAACCTGATATTTTGTTACTTTTGCTCAATTGCTCAAGCACCATACAATGTAACTTTGCTATGTTAGGGTACAGTGTTAAGATAGGCTTAGCCTGTTGACCAAACCCAGTTTCAAATTATTGAAATAAAAATATTGTTAAAAAACAAATTGGTCTGTAATTAATTCTTAAGAGTTCTGAACTTATTAGTATAAAACTTGGTCAAAGGTTTTAACAAACGGCATGTGATTGATTACTGGGTTATGGATATGCAACACTCTCTGATTGAAACCACAACTCGATGCCTGCATATCCGATGCACATGCGTTGTTAAAAACTTGACACACATATTAACAGGCATGAGAAGATTCAGACTTGCGATTTTGAGATTGGGCAGACGCATTTTGGTAGGTTTTTAAAAAAAACTTGGGCACAGAGACAACCAGCATGGAAATCTTTGTATTTGAGACTTCGAGATCAGTTGAACTGATTTTGGTAGAGTAGAGTTATTGCCATTTTTTCCTTTGGAGTATTTTTAAATGTAATGGGAAACTGAAGGAGGTATTCTTCCTCACATTAGAACAGTTACGTTCAGTTTGGTTTATTATAGTTCTGCTTCTCCAAAATAGGTCATGACCCCTAATTGGAATGAACTCACTGATGGCAATCCATAGGGGTTAGCTGTGTGCTTCAAAAAATTAGTTACTTCAAAAATTGTTTTATCAAGTACCATCCTGTAGTCATGGTAGGTAAAGGATTAAATGTTGAGCAGAGGGATGGGGCAAAAATGCTCCAATTCTTAAAAAATATTCTTCTCAAGAACCAGCAATAGCAGAGACTTGATATTTGGTATGCAGCTTCCTTTTGAGGTGTAGTCTCAAATTTGTTCAAGAGAAGTTCGAGGGGCTATATTTGACGATGTTAAAGGAGGGGCAAAAATTTTGGCCCTGCCCCAAATTTCTATTTTCCAAACCGCGCTGCCGATTTGAACCAAATTTTACATGAGTGCTTATTGGGTCATAAGTACCTAATTTATGCAGATTTTTTTTTCCCCATATCCCTGTGGGAACCTCCTGTGGGGAGATTCAATTTTGTTCAAGCCATGTCCCTAGGTCCATATTTGAGCTCACTTGGGGAGCCCAAATGATAACTTAGTTCAAAATGAGGAATTTTCTTTAAAAATCTTCTTCTTCAGATCCAGCAGTCGGAATGTATTGATATTTGGTATGCAGCATCCATAGGGAGGTGAGATTCAAGTTTGTTCAAGCCATGTCGCTAGGTCCATATTTGGGCTCACTGTGGGAGCTTGAATTGTAACTTAGTTCGAAATGAGGAATTTTCTTAAAAAATCTTCTTCTTCAGATCCAGCAGTCGGAATGTTTTGATATGTGGTGTGTAGAATCCTTAGGGGGGTAGATTCAAGTTTGTTAAAGCCAAGTCCCTGAGTCCATATTTGGGCTCCCTGTGGGAGCCTGAATTATAACTTAGTCAATATGAGGAATTTTTCTTTAAAAGTCTTCTTCTTCAGATTCAGCAGTTGGAATGTTTTTATATTTGGCATGCAGCAACCTTAGGGGGCTGAGATTCAAGTTTCTTCAAGCCAAGTCCCTTGGTTCACATTTGGGCTCGATATGGGAGCCTGAATGACAACTTAGTTCAAAATGAGGAATTTTCTTTAAAAATCTTCTTCTTCAGATCCAGCAGTCAGAATGTTTTGATATGTGATGTGTAGCATCCTTAGGTGGGTGAGATTCAAGTTTGTTAAAGCCAAGTCCCTGGGTTCATATATGGCCTCCCTGTGAGAGCTCGAATTATAACTTAGTTCAGTATGAGGAATATTCTTTAAAAATCTTTTTTTTTAGATCCACTGGTCAGAATCTTTGGATATTTGGTATAAGCTTTTCATTGGAGGAGCAGATGCAACTTGTTGAAATCAATTCTCTGGGTTGATATTTAGGCTACTATGTCAGGTGAGCGCCCTCTGAGGCCTCTTGTTAAATTACTAATCTGCCATGTTTAACCCTTTACCCAACGAATCGCCCGTATCCTCTCACATAATATGCAAATTCAGCAGCTGAAAAAATATTACTTTATCGAAAAATTTCAACAAAACCATGTCATGTGACCCCTCTTTCAGCGAGCTCGTTCCAAAGAGGGGTTACATGATATGGTTTTGTTGAAATGTTTTAAAAAAATTGAAAAAATGATATCATCTGTGTTGCGTAAAGAGTTAACATGAAAGTCTTGACTATCTTTCAGAATCTTTCTCAACTCAAATGTTAAATATTGCATCCACATAGGAATAGAATGAAATTGTTCAAAATTCAACTTGAATTTGATTCAAAATTTCGAATCATTTCTACCTCACCTTGAGAAAATCAAGCTGAGCTAATCTCATCACTCCGTCCATCCATCCATCTGTCTGTCAGTCCATCTGTCCATCTGCCCATCTGTCTTCCATCAACACCATGTTTTGGTCTTCTCCTCCAAAACCACTGGGCCAATTCAAGTGAAAATTGTGTGAGTAATGGTCCCGAAAGGGCATTGCATTATTGTTCAATTTAACATGCCCAGCCCCATAGGGAGGGGGTGAGGGAAAATGCTCCCAAATATTTTTAAAATCTTCTCATGAACCAGTGGGTACAGTGACTTGATATTTGTTATGGAGCTTCCTTTTGAGGTATAGAAACAAGTTTGTTCAAAGGAAGTTCATAAAGCAATATTTGGCTTATAATGTGAGTGGTAAGATTTTTGACCCGCCCAAAATTTCAGTTTTCTGAACCACTAGTTCGATTTGAACCGAATTTGTTGTGTGGTATTATTGGGTCATAAGTACTTGATTCATGCAAAAACAATTACTGCATCCCCATGGGTACCCCAGGAGCTTAAAATAGAAATATTTTCAAACACCCACATTTCCCAAACCACACGGAATAGAGAGCTGTTATTTGGTATGAAACGTCCTAAGGATCAGTAGAATTGAATGGTAAAAAAAATTGCCATCGATTATGTTAGGGTGTTCTGTAGAGGGCATCGAAAAAATGCTGAATCAGCATATTTGCAAAAATTAATAAAATCTTTTCTCCAGAACCAATGGTCAGAATCTTTTGATATTCGGTATACAGCATTCATAGGAGGGTCAGATAAAAGTTGTTAAAATAAAGCCCATTGGTTCATATTTGGGCTCAATACAGGAGCCTGAATTTTTAACTTAGGACAATATTGGGAAAATTCTTTTAAAATCTTCTTCAGAACCACCAGTCAGAATCTCTTAATGTTTGGTATGCATCATTGTTATGAGAGTCAGATTCAAGATTGTTCAAACCAAGTCCGTAGGTTAATATTTGGGCTTCCTATGGAAGCCCAAATTTTAACTTAGTTCAATATAGGGGATACTTTTTAAAAATCATCTTCTTCAGATCCACTAGTCAGAATGCTTTCATATTTGTTATACAACATCTCTTGGGGGGTCAAATTCAAGTTTGTTCAAATTGGATCCCTAGGTATATATTTGGGCTTGTTATGGTAGACCAAATTTTAACTAAGTGTAATAAGAGGAAATTTCTTTAACAATCTTTTTTTTCAGATCCACCAGTCGGAATGCTTTCATATTTGGTATACAACATCTTTAGGGGATTCAGATTAAAGTTTGTTAAATTTGAGTGCCTGGGTTAATATTTGGGCTCCATATGGGAGTCTGAAATTTAACCTAGTGCAATATAAGGGAATTTCTTCAAAAATCTTTTTTCAGATTCACCTGTCAGAATTCTTTCGTATTTGTTTACAACATCTCTAGGGGAGTCAGATTTAAGTTTGTTCAAATTGGTTTCCTGGGTTAATATTTGGGCTCCCTGTGGTAGCCTGAATTTTAACTTGGTGCAATATGAGGAAATTTCTTTAAAAATCTGCTTCTTCAGATTCTCTAGTCAGTATGCTTTCATATTTGGTATACAACATCTCTAGGGGGATCAGATTCAAGTTTGTTCAAAGCGAGTCCATAGGTTGATATTTGGGCTCGCTACGGTAGCCTAAATTTTAACTTAGTACAATATGAAGAAATTTCTTTAAAATTTTTCTTCTTCATATCCAACCGTCAGAATGCTTTCATATTTAGAATACAACATCAGTAGGGAGGCCAGATTCAACATTGTTCAAAGCAATAGCCTGGGTTAATATTTGGTCTCCCTAGGGAGCTGGAATTAACCATGTAGCTGAAGAATTAGGAATTTTGTATTCAGTACCAACTAGAGGTGTGTAACTAAGATTAATCCACATAGGTTGTATCAAGGGTTTTCACAGGGGAGCTCCACATTTTACATTATGATCAACTGAAGAAAAGGCATGATGCCCCGTTTATTTTTGTCACTCCTGAGAGGCTCAAGGATTGACAGTGTATCCTATGGAGATGGATTGCTTAATGTAGACTCATTCTTATTCTTGGACTCTGTTTATGTCGTATTCTGTTCAAGGTGAGCGCTTCAGGCCCCATGGGGCCTTTTGTTATTTTTTAGTCCCCTACTATAGAACGATGACTTACAGATCAAGTTTCATTTACACTCTGTCTATCCATCCGTCAGTCTGTCAGTCAGTCTGTCTGTCATACTTTGGTTTTCCAGACCTTTTTTTTGAAAAGCTTCAATGGAATGATTTCATTTTTGGTAACCTACTATAGAACGATGACTTACAGATCAAGTTTCATTTGCCCTCTGTCCATCCGTCAGTCTGTCAGTCAGTCTGTCAGTCATACTTTAGTTTTCCGGACTTTTTTTGGAAATGCTTCAACCGAATGATTTCATTCTTGGCAACCTACTATAGAACGATGACTTATAGATCAAGTTTTAGTTTCATGCTGATTGCATTATTCTTGTGTGAGTTATGGCCCTTGGAAATATGGAAAAGTGCCAAAATATCAGTTTTCCGGACTTTTTTTTGGAAATGCTTCAACAGAATTCATGCTGATCACATCTACGTTATAAGATTTGTATAATTATTAATGCTCATTAGTCCGGTAGGGGACATTGTATTGCTTCAGCGATATGTGCGCTCTTGTTTAATTATGCATTGTTGGTGTTTAGAGGAAGCTTCCTTTCGATTTTGGACTAGTCAGCTGAATCCAAGATGGCTGCCAGTGGACAATTCATTATGGCAGCCATCTTGAATTTGGTTTCCGCCCAATAACTTATGAATACTGACTCGAAGCAATTTCAGGTTTTGATTATGCATTATTGGTGCCTGGAGGAAGCTTCCTTTCGATTTTGGTCCAGCCAACTAATTCATTTTGGCTGCCATATTGAATTTGGTTTCCATCCAATAACTAATGAATGCTGACTCAAATCATTTTTACCTTAACTTGACAAAGTAAAGATAAGCTAGTGCCATCACGCATGCGGATGTCTTTTAGTCTGTGAGTCTGTTCACATTTTCCTCCAGCACAGGCTACACCCTGTAGTTCTTGTCCGATCATCACGAAATTTCATATGCAGGTTTGAGGTCATGCCTAGATGAGGACATACCCTTTTGGTCGCGAACGGTCAGTCGCTGTGATGGCTGCCCGAGCCCAAAACATTTAGCACAGTCTACAGGTGATATTTATGAAGGGATTTCATTGTAACGGGGTAGGACGACTCAGTATTATGTCTAGATGAGGTCATTCCCTTTCGGTTTTGATCTGTCAGCCGTGATGGCTACACAGGCCCAAAGCCCAAAAACCTTTAGCACAGTCTACAGGCCATATTTATGAATAGACTTCAATGTAACTTGATAGGATGACTCGTTTTGGAATAATTTCACTGTAACTTGGTAACTTTGGTTGACATACATTAACTGCGAGGGCCACATTAACCCACCCCTCAGTTCTTTAGTACAGTCTACACCTCAAATTATTTTTGGCTCACCTGACTTTTAGACAGGAGAGCTATAGTGATCACTCACCATCCATCATCCGTCGTCCATGAACATGGTGTTTGCGTCTTCTCCTCCCAAACCGCTGAACCAATTTAATTGATATTTGAGATAATAGTTTGTTATGACATCGCAATATGATTTTGTTCAAATCAAGTTGCCTCACCCCTTGGTAAGGCCACGCCCAAAAAGTGTGCCTAAATCTTAAAAAATCTTCTTCTCATGAACCAGCAGTAGCAAAGACTTGATATTAGGTGTTTTGAGGTGTAGACTCAGATTTGTTCAAGAGAAGTTTGTGGGGCTATATTTGCCATTGTTATGGGAGGGGCAAGAATTTTTGCCACTCCCAAAATTTCTATTTTCCAAACCGAGAGGCAGATTTGAACCAAATTTGATATGAGGGCGTATTGGGTCATAAGTACTTAATTTATGCCAAAAATGTTTTTCCCATCGCCCCATGGGAACCGCAGGAGCTAAAAATAGAAACAAATTAAAACGCCTGTATCTCCAAAACTACATGGCACTGAGAATTGTTATTTGGTGAGAAGCTTCCTTAGGACCAACAGAATAGAATAATCAAAAAAAATTGCTATCGGTTTTATCATGGGGTACTTTTCTAGGACTTTGAAAAAGTGCTGAGTCAGCATTTTTTAACACTGTGGGTAATGGGAAAAACATTTAACACTACTTTTCTCCCCAACCACTGCTCCAAAAGCTTTCAAATTACACATATAACATCTTTGGAAGATTGTTTCACATGTTTATGGAAATCTATTCCCTGGGTCCATGTTTGGGCTCTCTAACCATAGCCCAAATGTTTAAATTAGTGCAGTATGAGGAAAATTCTTTAAAAATCTTCTTTAGATCTACCAATGAGAATCTTTTGATATTTGGTATGCAACATCCTTAGGGGGTGAGATTGAAGTTTGTTCAAGCCAAGTCCCTGGGTTCATATTTAGGCTGAAAATTTGGGGTCCCTTTTGGTTTTTTTTATGCGTTTCGGTCAATTTTAAGACAAAATTTATTTTTTTTTACACTGAAAATTTGGGGTCCAGGTGGGACTTTACTTAGATGGAAATTAGTTTTTTGGGTTTTTTATGCGTTTTGCTCAATTTTAAGAAGAAAAAAATGTTTTAGGCTGAAAATATTTTGTTTGGGACTTTGAAAATTTCCGAACAAAAATAAAAAAAAATCTGTTTTTTATGCGTTTATCTCAATTTTGGGATGTAAAAGTGCAGGAACTGAAAATAGAAGGAAAGTCCTGTGTATTGTGTCGGCACAATCACTTCATCTAGTTGGTATATGCTTTTCTTAGGAGGGACGTATGCAGCTTATTCAAGTCAAGTCCCTGGTTTGATATTTAGACTACCATATCAGGTGAGCGCCCCCAGGCCCCCTGGGGCCTCTTGTTATTGAAAACATAGCATACAGGGAAGAGAAATTTACATATTCTCAATTATCACAATCATTGTCCTATTTCATAATCCTTTTATAAACGTTGAACATTATCCTTTTCATCAAACAAAACACACAGTCAAGTTAAGCTACAGTGTCATTGACACTTTCATTATTTTTTTATTTAATTATGCATTGTTGGTGTCTAGAGGAAGCTTTCTTTCGATTTTGGACCAGTCAGCTGAACCAAGATGGCTGCCAGTAGCCATGTTGAATTTATTTCCATCCAATAACTAATGAATACTAACTCAAATAAATTTCAATTTTTGGCAATACATTATTGGTGTCTACAGGAAGCTTCCTTTTGATTTTGGATCAGCTAGCCAATTCAATATGGCTGCCATGGTGGCCATATTGAATTTTGTTTCTGTCCAGTAACTAATGAATGCTGACTCAAATGAATTTTTTTTTTTTTTTTGATGGATTATTGGTGTCTAGTGGAAGCTTCCTTTTGACTTGGTTAAGCCCCCCGAGAGACTTACCTACCCTTTTATGACCCTGTCGGGGGCCATATGCCACGCTTTGTATTGCTCTTGTTTTCAGTGAAATACTGATAATCACATGTGTTCTGAACATTTTGAATGAGAATTTCAAAAGAGTCGAATTCAACGGCAAACTTCTTCCATTCGTTGACTTTTAATGAGCTAAGCTAGCAGAGCAAAGTGTTGATATTAGCAGTGAGCATTTTAGCACAACTTACTTACAGAATAGATTCGAACGATGATCCTGGCCCAATGTGTACTGAAACTTAGCATTTGGCAAAACCTCATATTCAACTTTTATCTGCTTTTTAAAGCTGTCTTCACATCCAAATATGTTGGATCTGCATAAGCAACTTCATGCCTCGGTTCAAAGTTGTTTCAAGTGAATAGTGTTTCAGTATTCTGTCGTAATCTTCTTACAGAGTTTAGAGTTTTAGTTTTGTGTCATATTTGTCTTTTTAATTCAGTTTTTTTAAGTATATCGCACAGAACATTTATCATCCTTTCCAGCTAGGCCTGTTATGTTTCATCATTGATACACACAACTTTCTCGGCTATAGTATTCAACCGATTACCAAACATGGTTGCTGACCGATTCCTGATTATTTAAGCCCACAATCAGCCGATTCTGATGCAGAGTCTGATGGTGATACCGTGCACTACTAGACAAGTCAAAGCTTAAAAGAACTACATTAAAGTGAACATATTTTTATACTAAAACCAATAGCCCACACTTAGCTGGTGCAACCTTAATATTATTAAGGGCCAAACACAAATTTTGAACCCCCCCCCCCCCTCCTCCCAATCCCCAAAATTTGCGTACAATACCAAAAATTAAACGTCCTATCTGGCCCTCCATACTTTTAATACCTGCGCAAGTGCAGTGCCCAGGAAGAGACGAGAATTGGCGCAAAGCATCATTTTTTTCGTTTGGCCCAAGTCAGTAAACATTTGAACTGACATCTGTGCAATAAATTCTCATTTTTGAAGACTCCAGACACAAATCAATGATGGTTTTCATGGAATCAACAGTGTAGCAGGATGCTGGAAGTGAATAACAGTGGTTTTGGATGTTCAGGGCTGTAACTTTATAATTTTTATGTAAAATTATTCATGTTCCCCAATTTTGGGATATAATTCGTAATGTCGTCATTATAATATGACTTCACTGTTGTTTTGTTAGTATTACTTTCCTTCCCTCTGCTGAACCCTCCTGTTATACTCCCAAGCTCTTTCGGCCTTTTTATTGAGAATTTTTTATTAAAAATTCTTGAGAGTTTAACTTGTTTTACGGAATAGGTATTCCGTTTATTCCCCATGTTTACATCCTGTTCATTACTGTTCACGACGTTTTGTATTCTTGCATCTTCTACCAGATACATTGTTTTTTCATCAATGAAGATCTTGCTTTGCATCAGGTGGTTGTTGATCGGTTACTGACTTTGGGCCTTTGTTGTGCCTGTTGTTGGTTAGTTTCCGGTTTTCCCTCTTGACGTTGTTGTTTGTTCAATATTGTTTTGGATATGTATTAATTCAATGTTTAGTTAAAAACAATTATTGTTTTTTCTATTAGGATACATATTATATCTTATTCCGGTAGTTTAGCTTTAATTAGGTAATGCTTGTCCATACTTGGGCTCTATCGGAATGCCCCTTGGGCTCATGAGGTTCCCTTGAGGCACTTAGACTTCAAAATTGTTCAAAATTTTTTTTTCAATTTATTTAGAAAATTTTTGTGATTGTGTATGTTTTGTATCCTTGTGATGTTTATTCTGTATTATTATTGGGAGTGCAGTGGACTTATGTTTTTAGCTTCATTGTTATTGTATCCATTATAATAATTGGTACTTAGTGTAAGTCCAGGAAGCCTCGGAATTAAAGGCTTGTTGTTTGCCGATAGTTGCGGTACTCCTTCAATACTTTTACTATGGGATGCGAACATTGGAAATGGGTTTCGACCTGTGTGGTGGGCAGTGAAATTCCAATGTAGGAGCTTTCACCGCTGGCGAATACTAGTCTTTCAGTCTCTTTTTCAGAGGAACAAGAACATGGTGATGGTACCTTGACACCTGTTCATTACGTGCTGCTGTCATTGCACTCTGATGAGCCCCGCTCTGATGAGTATCTAGAGCTAGCTGCCAAGGTGCTCATGATATTTAGCAGGGGATTGAGGTCTTCAGTTTGTTTGCTTAATCCTCTGCATGCAGCTATCTTGACTTGCGAAGCGGTCATTCCTATACAGGAGCTGGGGGAGCGCGGTGGCTCAGTAGGTAGAGGTGCAGGCTGCAAGCCGAGAGATCCTCGGTTCGAATCCCACCTGCGGCAACCGCGTTGTGTCCTTGGGCAAGACACTTCATCTCCATTGCCCGCATGGGGGCACGATGACGCCGTGTACTAAGGCGTACTGCACGTCGATGGTACGGATGTCTTCAACCAGTCTAACCCTGCCTGTGCTGCAGTGCGGAGTTACGATGTTGGGGAGCTGGCAGCTGCTCGGTGGTTCTCTCCGGGTACTCCGGCTTCCTCCACCCGTAAAACTGCCGCGGTCATGATTAGCCATTGTGCATACATATGTGACCTTAAACATCAATAAATAAATAAATATACAGGAGCTGGGATGCCGGGTAGGTCCATTGCAGTCGAGTAGTATAAACGTGGGTAGAGCGAGCTCCATGTAAAATAAAGCTCACCCAGCGATGATGGCAAAAGGAGAAAAAGCCTGAAAGTTTCTCTATGGGATGCTCGGCGAAATCTGGTGTTAGATCACGAGTTGGTGATCCCTTTCCGTCCCGTTAGCAGTCGGGGTCAACTGTGTCCATTGCAATACAACAAGGCTCGGCTGCGGTTATGGCTTCTTTTTACCTGCGTCGCCAGCGGCAGAGCAGGTCTAGTAACTGCTCGACCCCATCCGTCCGTCCGTCCGTCAGTCTGTCCATCCGTCCGTCTAGGCGTCCGTCAGTCCATCCAAAACACTTCTTCCATCAAAGTTTTCTTGGCTTCTATGAAAGGGAATGATTTTATATTTGGTCTGCTGCTTCATAATGATGAGTTGTATCGTGTAAGCAATTTTCAGATCTGCCGTGCAGCCACTTCCTGTTTGCCAATACTTTGAAATTTTACTGTACCCACTGAACGTTGAAATTTTCCGTCAAGGTTTTCTCGGCTTCTATGCAAGGGATTGATTTTATGTTTGGTCTGCTGCTTCATAATGATGAGTTGTATCGTGTAAGCAATTTTCAGATCTGCCGTGCAGCCACTTCCTGTTTGCCGATACTTTGAAATTTCACTGTACCCACTGAATACTGAAATTTTTCGTCAAACTTTTCTCGGCTTCTATGCAAGGGATTGATTTTATATTTCATCTGGAGCCTGATAATGATCAGTTGTATCGTGTATACAATTTTCAGATCTGGTGTGCAGCCACTTCCTGTTTGCTGATTCAATTGCATGCAGCGACGCAGGTCCAGACCCGGTATTGGTCTTGGCTTGTTACATGGAAGGGCATGCAAAGGGGATTAGCCTACAAGTTTCTGAACAGGATACTCAGTGAGATCTGGGGTCAGCTCGCGAGTTGGAGAGCATTCTCCATCCCGTTAGCAGTTGGGGTCGACTGTTTTCTGTCATGAGAAACTTCAATGAGTCGGCGCACCCATCCAAAATGTGCGAGTCGGGATACTCCTTCAACACTTCAGCCATGGTGGCTGTTGTTACGGCTTCCTCTACTTCCATGGAAAAGCATGCTAAGGGGTAAAAGCCTATAAGTTTCTAAACGGAATGCCCGGCGAGGTCTGGAGTCAGATCGCATGCTGGAGAACCCTCTCCGTTTCATCAGCAGTCGGGGTTGACTGTTTCCGCTTCAAGAAACTTTAGTGAGTTGGGACGTCTGTTCACGCATGCGGTCCGGGACGCTCCTTCCACACTGCAGCCAGTTCCTATTGCAGCTATGGCTTCTTCCTCTGCTTCATCATTGAAGCACCTTAGACCGCAGACTAGCTGTCTGACTTTGCATGTTCATGCTGTTCCAGGGAGGTGTTCCCAGTTGTGACCACTGACGTCTGATTAGCCTGCAGCTAGTGGTTCGAGACATTTTTATACAGGACATGTGTCGAAAGATCTGGGGTCAGATCTCCGTCCCGTGAGCAGCATATGGTGAAGAAGCGTATAACTGCTGCTCCGCAAGCCTCATTCATGGACCTGCTGCCACAGATTGCGCAGCTTATCACAGCTTCTCAGTAGTCGCAGGTTCAGCCATCAACAGTCTCCACTAGTGAGCTTTCAGATGGTGCTGGGTTGGTCCAGTCATCTGTACATTCAGATGATGTTGACAATGTTTTTCAGATGGAACATTCAGATTATGAGAGGGCTACGGAGGTTGACCCTCCATCCCTTACAGAACAGCACATTAAGACTATGAATTTTATTCATAAGTTCTTTCGAATCTTGTTGCATCTGAATAAAAGTCTGCATTTGCTAGGCAAAAAACAGCTTAAGGTACTGAGTGAAGGAAAGACGAGGATGTTTCCTTCCCGGATCTTTCTGCTCAGGTGTTGAAGGCCTTCGGTCTGATTATCGATGCCTCCTTTGGCCTAGCAATAGTATAAGAAAGGCAATGATCTATTCTTTATGAATAGAAGATCGATAGCTCATAGTTAGGCGGAGATAGCTGTCTTGTTTGGAATAGAGCCAAAGGAATAAGTATGCCTTTTCCTTCTCAGTGTTGTATTCCTAGGCATCAGAGGCATTTAGTTTTATTGTTGACGCCATAGTAACCTTATGTACTGTTTGAGCGGTCTTTACTTGCACATTAGTCTTTACTTGCACGTTGTAAGTCTTTGTTTAGTGAGCTGTCTTAGGCCGTAGAGTAACACATAGATATCTGTCTTCACCTATACAGACTTTTAGACTGTGTTAGCTACGCTGAGACCGCTATCTTTTTGGAATAAGGCCGTTAGAAGGTGTGGTATTCCTAGGCATCACAGGCATTTAGTCCTATTGTTGTCGCCTTAGTTTATCTTATATGAATTAAGAGTAGTCTGTTTATATATCATTAATGGCTAACGTCGTAGTGGCCTTGTGTACTTGACAGCAGTATTTTCTTATTCATTGCGGATAACTTCGCAAGTCTCTGTTTAGGGAGCTTTCCAAGGCTGCAGGTGACACAGATATCTGTCTTCACGGAGATGAAAACTAATAAGCTGCGTTAGCTAATCTGAGCCTGCTGTCAATTTGAAATTATGGCCGTTAGAAGACCAGTCCTTTATTCATTATCTTGAGTGACTAATGTTGTAAGTCTCCGTTTAGTGAGCTTTCAAGGTCACAAGTTACACTGAGATATCTGTCTTCACGGAGATGAAGACTTCTTTTAGCTGCACTAGCTAATCTGAGACTGCTGTCTCTTTGGAATTAGGGCTGTTAAAAGGAAAGACTACATTGTTTCCTTCTCAGTGTGGTATTCTTAGGTGTCTGAGGCTTTTTAGTCTTTTTGTTAATGCCTTATTAGTATCAAGTGTGGCCCTTTTTCCCTTAACTTGATCAACTAACGTTGTAAGTCTCCATTTAGTGAGCTTTCTAAAGTCGCAAAAATTACACTGAGATATCTGTCTTCACGGAGTTGAAGACTTCTAGCTACGTCAGCTAGGCTGAGACCACTCTCTTTTGAGAATAGAACCGTTAAAGGAAAGAGTTCATTTTTTTTCTTCTCGCCGTGTTGTTTTCTTAAGTGTCACAGACTTTAGTCTTATTGTTGACACTATAGAAGCCCAGCTTGAATTATGAGTGGTGTTTTTTCCCTATCATTTATGGCTAGCATTGTAAGTCTCCTTTAGTGAGCTTCTGGAGCCGCAGTTAACAGCTATTTAATTGTCTTCACGAATAGGAAGACCTTTAGCTGCTTCAGCTAGGTTGAGACCACTGAGGCCAATAGGGGCAGAACGTATTTATCTTATTGTAAGCCTTGTATGCATTCAGTTATATGCATGTCTTTCATTGCTCTTCGATTGATAGGTGGCTTGTGGTCTGATGACGACATCAGGGGCGCATCCACTCTTTAGTTGGTTTGCGCCCTGTGGTTGGTCGTTCATATATTGCAATTTTTTGTATACGAGCATATGATTCCTGAACAGTAACTGTTTTTGGATTCTGACTTCTTTCATGAATACATTCGGTTGATATTGCTAGCCTTCGTGTACCTGTGTGGCAGGCAGGTTGGTTATCTGGACGACCTTCTGTAACTGTGGCAATTAGTCCACTCTTGAGAAGTTTTGTTCAGAGTTGTCTGCTTTTGTTACGACGTATATGAGTCTCTTCCTCAGGTTAATCGCATTAACGTCATTTTATTCCTTTAGTTTCCTGGTAAGATTTTGTATCACCCGGTCATGCCATTGATACAGGCTGTATTCAGATGAGGGTACATGCGGGATTCTGTTGATTGCGTGTCTAATATGTATTTATTATTAGGCAGACGTATTATTGAATAGATTCTCTTAAATTCTTGCTCTGCGTTAGTATAGAGCTTATGAGAATTTTGGGGCTAGTTGGATCAGTTATATGAAGTTTCTTACAGGCTGTCTATGCATACATTCTCTATTTTGGATTCATTATTTGGAGTGGTATATTCTTTCTCCAAACAGTCATTGGTTTTAACGGACCTAGGGAACAATGAATTATTTGAAGACGGTCCATGATGGGTTTTTAGTCGAGTTGTGACGAAGTCAAACTCGACTTATAGTTTGGTGAATGGCGGGCGGGCGGGCGGGTGGGCGGGGCGGGCGGGCGGACGTAAACAATTGGTTTCCGGATGATAACTTGATAGTGGTTCAACTCACATTCATTAAACTTCATACGTAGGTTGGTCTTGGTGGGAGGAAGAACCCTATTGATTTTGGACATGCTACGTCGAAGGTCAAGGTCACAGTGACCTTGAACATAGTAAATCTTAAACAATTGGTTTCCGGATGATAACTTGATAATGGTTCAACTCACATTCATGAAACTTCATAGGTAGATTGGCCTTGGTGAGGGGAAGAACCCTATTGATTTTGGACTCGCTACGGCAAAGGTCAAGGTCACAGTGACCTTTAACATAGTATATCGCAACAATTGGTTTCCGGATGATAACTTGATAGTGGTTCAACCTAGAGTCATGAAACTTCATAGGTGTGTTGGCCTTGGTGCGAGGAAGAACCCTATTGATCTTGGACTCACCAGGTCAAAGGTCAAGGTCACAGTGACCTTGAACATAGTATATCGCAACAATTGGTTTCCGGATGATAACTTGATAGTGGTTCAACCTAGAGTCATGAAACTTTATAGGTGTGTTGGCCTTGGTGCGAGGAAGAACCCTATTGATCTTGGACTCACCAGGTCAAAGGTCAAGGTCACAGTGACCTTGAACATAGTATATCGCAACAATTGGTTTCCGGATGATAACTTGATAGTGGTTCAACCTAGAGTCATGAAACTTCATAGATATGTTGGCCTTGGTGCGAGGAAGAACTCTATTGATCTTGGACTCACCAGGTCAAAGGTCAAGGTCACAGTGACCTTGAACATAGTATATCGCAACAATTGGTTTCCGGATGATAACTTGATAGTGGTTCAACCTAGAGCCATGAAACTTTACAGGCGTGTTGGCCTTGGTGCGAGGAAGAACCCTATTGATGTTGGACTCACCAGGTCAAAGGTCAAGGTCACAGTGACCTTGAACATAGTATATCGCAACAATTGGTTTCCGGATGAGAACTTGATAGTGGTTCAACCTAGAGTCATGAAACTTCATAGGTGTGTTGGCCTTGGTGCGAGGAAGAACCCTATTGACCTTGGACTCGCCAGGTCAAAGGTCAAGGTCACAACTCGACATTGGATCTGTGATCCTGAGCGGCATTTTTTTTTTTTTAATCATATCCCGTTCCAGTTTCTGAATCCAGTCTTCAACCGGAAGCGGTACACAAGGGGAATCCTATTCTCATAGAATTGAACAGTTACAATTTGGAAGTTCATTATTGGAATTAATTGTACACCTGAACGTGGCCACCTGTTGGTTTGCTCAGAAGCGTATAAATCCTATCAGATAACTTTCCATTGGGATTCAATTGGACAAGTTTTAGGTTGTACATATTAATATCACCGCTTTTTGACCTATCCATGTATTCTGGATATGGCATACTAGGGCTGCACGGTATACTGGTAATTACCGGTATTGAGAATGATACTGGATGAATACTGGTAATGTTTTAAAAGTACCGGTATATCGTAAGAAACGGTATTGGATCAAATTATCGAAGTTGAAGTCGATACATTATTAGGGAAAAACTGACAACTCCAGTGATAAGTACATGTCAATCGATCTTTATTCGACCAGTGAAAACACAGTTTGCAGCGCACTTGAACAGCATAAGTTACAAGTAAGTATACACCTACCAGCAATTTGAAACTGATCATACTTAACAAAACAGCCATCTTGGATGTTTTTGTGGTGTTTGCTTATTTGTTTCATAACTTGAAAAACAAATGACTAGTCGATTACAGTCTTTCAACTGGACCTAGTATTCCTCCTTTTTTTAATGCCAATCCCTATATTTTTACACTAAAACCAATGACCCAGACTTAGCTAGTGCAAACTCATTAATTTCCAGGACCAAACACAAATTTTTGACCCCCCCCCCCCCCCCAATGCCCCAAAATTTGCTTACAATACTAAAAATTCAAAGTCCTGTCTGGTCCTCCATACTTTTGGTTACTTCACATGCGCTGTAACCAGGAAGGTACCGAAATTGGCGCAAACATCAGTCTTTTGTTTGGCCCAAGTCAGTAAACATCTGAACTGACATCTCGTCGTTGCGCTTTTGAAATGTCGTATACCGCGTTTTCGCGCCAAATCACTTTTTTACAGATTCGGATTCTACGAGTCCTAATACGTCTAAAAAAATCAACACGGCCAGAAAAAACCCTTAAAACTGTTTTTTTAGGCCTATTTTAATTTTGCAATTTTCTTCATATGCGATTTTTTTTTCTTCTGAAATGTCGTATATGCTATACGACATTTCAGAATTGTTCTTGCGTTGTATCACTTTGTCGTATACCTGCTGTACGACATTTCAAAACTGACATCATGCTGTGATACGACATTTTGTAACTGACATCATGCTATAATGTCAAGTTTTCCACCACGAATTATTAAGCGTTGTTTGTGATTTGTGGCTGCAAGTACAACCAGGCTTTGTTGTGAATTCTCAGTAAACTATTTTTTCAGAAGACTACAATATAAGGGCTGGTAAGTAGCTATTACAACGATACATACACCCAATAACTGATTTGTGGATATGGCACAATAATTGATCGAGCCCCTTTACATCTCCAATCGAGCGACCCACGATACTCCGAGATACACATGGATTCCCCTAAACCATCATGCTGTCGCCAAAACACTATCAACTTGTGTTGATCTGTCGACAAACTGCGCAGATGACTTTTGGCTTCCTGATCCTGTACAAAAGCCTTATCAAGAACTGGCCAAATTGACCAAACTAGAGTAAGAGAGGTAATGGGTGGTTTCACCCCCATTCCAGTGACCCCCCCCCCCCCTCCCCGGCGAGTAGTTTCGCTGGTTATGCAGTCGTCCCCAGACAGTTTTGTAAGTGCCCTCCCCCATGGTCGAAGTCACTCATTTAATGCGGGCGAAATCACTCACCAAATTATAAGTTTCCAAACTTAATCACAGTTGATGAGAAACGAAACTGTTATCTGTTATATTTATATTTGATTGTTAAATCAGGTCCGTATGCACCGCGGAGCGGGTGATTTATGGTTAAACACGGGGGGGGGGGGGGGGGGGGGGGGGGGGGGGGGGGGGGGTGGAGGGTAGGAAGGGGGAGTAGAGTTTGCATCCATATGTGCCGGGTGGGGAGTTGCAGCCCCCCCCCCCTCCCCTCCAAGTCTGGAAAAAATTGCATTTTAATTTTTTTTTTTAGGGCAAGGTTAGGTTATTAAAACTGCGCGAAAAAAAAAAACATTTTCACAATGCAACTTTAGATCATTACCACATGAAAGTTTCCCACCAAATTCAGCCAGGTACACGTCAACGAGTCGGCAATAAAGTCTGCGATTACAAGGTCAGAAAAGCAGCTGAAGCTCTAGAGTGGGTCTCAGACCATCAGGTTTTTCAAAAGTTTCCAGGGAAGCTCCTCGACCCCACCAGTATGAGGGTATATGTGGGGAGAGACTTATCCACTCTTAGCAACCTCGACATTATGCTCCTCGATGTAGTAGAGCATAAGTTTCACCCTAACTGTCGTAATGGCTGTTAATCAATTTTCCAGAGGGAGGCAGCTCCTCAAGCTCGCTCTAGCGTCAAATATTGCGCTGATGCAAAAAGTTCGTGGAAGAGATCAACTTCACACACCGACTAAATATGTGACCGGAGACAAAGTTAGTTCCTCAAGCACTTCTTACGTGATTTAAGGTGGGGCGGATTGTTAAAACGCCAAACAAAACACGTGTACACCAATGCAATTTAGACATCGGTAGCTCGGTGACAGACAGTACATCATCACTCCCGACAGTGTCATCCCAAGTAGGCACCGAATGTTATATTTGTGATCAGCCAGATAGTGAAATGTTTTATGATTCGTACCGCATTCAAGGCAAAACCATCACTAATACGCCCGAGAAAAACCTTGTAAATCACCGTGAACTCGTCCGCAACAAAGATAGCAATTATGCGGCTCCACTTGACCACGCATGTCTTGCAGTAGAAATTATTCAAGAGTCTACTCTCGTCAAACATTCAACCATTCCAGACAGTCCAAAGTCTGATAGTTCTCATTACGATTCAGATCTTGATACTGAGTGGACGCCGAGTAAAACGAAGACGAATTAGCTTCAGAAAGGATGACACGGTAGTGGACATTTCGAGTTCTGTTCCTGTCGAACTAGCGGGGTTGAGTACAGCACCGGAGACCAGTTCCATGACAACCGACCTGCTGCAAACACGAATTCTCGATTCTGACTCCTCTTCGAATGGTTCAGACAGTATTCTGTGTGTTGATAATACAATCGACAACCCCCCCTTTCCCCCGAAAAAATAAAACAAAAAATCTACCCTGAAACAATAGAGAATAAATGTGCAGAAACAGAAACGTATGACTGGGGAAGCTTACGTTTAAAAAAAACGGTCAACAAATGAAAAAGTAAAAAAAACAAGAATGAAAAATGAACAAAGTGAAGTGCGGAGAACTCTGTAAATTTAAGAAACTTTGTCAGGAATTTAGCGGCGATGATTGAAAACGTCTGTTTACAGCATTCTGGCAAAATATGTCATGGGAAGAAAAACAAATCTATACAACAAACCTTGTTGTTAAGTGCGATGCAGAAAATGTGCAAACTCAAGATGGAAGACGAAACAACACATATAAATATCATTTCAAGAAAGTTATTTTGATGATGAGGGTGTGCAAGTCATTTTTCCTCGGTACACTCGGCCTTGGGGAGAGGTCGCTCTACACCTGGATAGAGCAATACGAGGAACGCAATCCCGGCGTCCTCCACAGGCGCAAAGACGAATGAAAGGTCTAGAATTGTAACTGATAAGTTGTAAAACTTCCTTAACGCCTTGTCGAAAATGGAGTCACACTATTGCAGAAAATCGTCGTCTAAATTATATCTTGAACCGATATTCCAGTCAATGTCCGATTTGTATGGAGCGTTTTGCGAAAAGATGAAAGAGGAAGGTAACGAGGCAGGTAGCCGCAAAACCATTACAAACACTTTCGACAGTATGAATTTGTCTCTTCTTAGACCAAAGAAGGATCAGTGCGATATTTGTTGCTCGTACACTGTGGGCAACATGGGTGAAAATGTTTATGCATCCCACATTGCTCTGAAAACCCGGTCCAGAGAGGAGAAAGAGTGCGACAAACAACATGCTGCTGATGTGTACAACACAACCTCTCGCGTCATTGTGGTAGACAAACAGAGTGTACACCTATCTGATTCTCCGTCATTGAAGGCCAGTGCGATTTACTACAAAACTAAACTAAATTGACACAATTACACGGTCTTTGATTTGGTATCGAAAGACACAACATGCTATGTATGGCATGAACGTGAAGGCGATTTAAGTGCTGGTTCCTATGCTCCATGTCTATCTGATTATGTTTCTACATTGCCAGAGAATGTTAAACATGTGACAATTTACAGCGATGGTTACACAAACCAAAACCAGAACGTAATTCTCTCTAATGTTCTTCTCAAGCTGTCAGTTGATAGGGGAATAGTTATTGAACAAAAGTACCTCGGGAAAGGGCATACGCAAATGGATGTAGACAGTGTGCATTCGACTATTGAACGCGCAATTTGTGGAAGGCCCATTTACTCCACACATAATTATGTTGAACTTATTTGTGTTGCCAGAAGGAAACAACCACACAAGATCAAATACTTATCGCATACTTTCTTTGGCA
This sequence comes from Pictodentalium vernedei, assembly GCA_031216915.1. NCBI lineage: Eukaryota > Metazoa > Mollusca > Scaphopoda > Dentaliida > Dentaliidae > Pictodentalium > Pictodentalium vernedei. Next base: position 726,343,666 of record CM062297.1, on the reverse strand, counting down.
ACTATAGGGATGCAAACATTAATGTACACTTCGATTCGTCCTGGTATTAGGCCTGGGGACAAGAGCGTTACTGATATCCGTTGTTTAAAATACTTTCCGGATGGTCGAATTCAATATAAAGTGAGCTTTCACGATTCTTATAACGATGTTCCAGGGAAAAAGACAAGGGGTTCTTCGTGGTTACTAGACGAAGCGGCAGATTTAAATGTACAAAAGCTACACATTGGTCCCATTCCCATAAAACTTTCTAAATATCAAGACCTGCAGGGCCTCAAGCAAGTTATACCCACTGATTATCATGCGTTCTATAAAAGCTTGCCTCACACTGTGAACGTCTAACACCCATGTTTTACTCCAATAGCCCAACCATTCCAGAACAAAATTTTCTAGCATTTATTTAATACGATGATTCAACGTCCATGCATTACTTGTGGTAGAGCTTGTTTTTCTTAGTTTGTGACTTGCTGGAAAAAGATGGTACTCTGTACCCGCCCCCTCCTTCCCAATCTTGTTCCAGATTTTGTTTATTGAGTGACTGTGGCTGAAAGTAACGAAATTTTTATCTCCTTTTTATTGTTAATTTGACCACTTTGAGGATGGGTTTCCACCATACATGCATCATTTCATCATTTTGAATATATATAGACTTTTCTCAAAAAGATATTGTCGTCTTTGTTGTTTTCTTAGTCTTTAAGAACTACAAGAAAATTGAGAGCGGATTGCATGAGTTATTCTCTGTAGGGTTCCATACTCCATTAGATAATGCTGGCAAGTCTTCCGGTATTATCTAATGGAGTACGGAATCCGAAAAGTAGTCATTGAGATTAGGTAGCGTTATAGGTTATTGCGTTTGGGATTTCATACTCCATCATATAATGCTAAATGGACAAGGTCCTTCAGCCTTATTTAATGAAGTATAAAGAGGATACTTATGGTTTGTGTGTAAGTACCAGAATTATCACATGAGTAGCTGCAAAGAAATATAAGTTTTCATGAGCAGCTGAATGTCTTGAGTGAAAAGTTAGATTTCCCTGCAGTCACGAATGAGATGATCGTTGTACGCACACAAAAACTGTAGGTATTTTGGGGGGTTTTATGCGTGACCTTGTTTTGGCACTTTACCCAAATGTAACGGCCAAAAAGCGACCAGCGCTTTTCACCAAAATCGGCTTTAAAATATTATTATGATTTTCAATATTTGTCTCAAAAACATAGCTTATAACCCCTTACGGAATGAGCTCGCTCCGCTCGTTCCAGTGAAGGGGTCATTAGATATGTTTTCGTGACTTTTGTAGTTGCTAAAAAGCAAAAACCAAGGGAAAATTGTCATTTATTTAGAAGTTTAGTGCACAGGTTGCTCATTTGAAATGTCGTAAAAAAGCAGATACGGTAAGCTTTTCAATCTGTAATGTCGTATAAATGTCGAATACCGTCGGTGAGTATAAACTTTGGTTTCGAAATGTCGTATACATCTGAATTTCTCGCTTACGACCTCTAATCCGTTTGAAATGCTATTTCAATTGAAAATAACGCGAAAAAATACCGACATACCGATTTTGTCTTGCTTTGGTCATGAAATATTGGAAATAATCAGTTTTTTGTCTCTCCTGTAAAATATGAAAAACTCGATATACGACATTTCAAAAGCGCAACGACGATCTGTGCTTTAAAATCTCTTTTTATACGCCCATTTTGAAAAAACGGGTCGTATTTGGTATACCGCTGTCCGTCCGGTCACACGTCGTATGATAACTTAAGAACGCTTTGAGAGATTTTCGTGATTTTTGGGTAGGTGGTGTATATCGATGGAGGGAAGCTCCCTTTTGTTTAGTGTTGCCGTTCGGTTATGGGACTTTATTACTTAGAAAATTGTTGATTTTTTTACACGTCATACGATAACTTGAGAACGCTTCGAGAGATTTTCACGATTTTTTGGTAGGTGGTTTATGTTGATGGAAGGAAGCTCCCTTTCGGTTGGTGTCGCCGTTCGATTAGTCATTCCAGAGTTATGGGACTTTATTACTTAGAAAATCGTTGATTTTTTCTTGAAGTCATGATCTCTAAAGACATAAGATATATACATGAAATTCAAATAATTTTATTTCCAAATTATTGAACACAGTATGTTGTTGGTTATGATTATTGTACAAGAATATAAAAAAAATCTGACAAGTACACATGTATACTCATATTGTGTGCTTCCCTCTTGTAATTAATAATAGACGTATCATGCGCTCATGGCGCAGCTGTTTATTTGAAGATGCCAGACACAAATCATTGATGATTATGGTGGATTCAAGGATGTGAAAGGATGCTGGAAGTGAACTATGGTGGTTTTAGACGTTCAGGGCTGTAACTTTAAAATACTTATGTATTCCCATTTTCGGGACATGGGCCTGAACGTCATCATTCTTGCTAATGATTAAACCTACTGTTTGTTAAATGTTCCTTCCCTCTCTTCCCATGAACCCTCCTGTTAAACTCCCAAGCTTTGTTGACTTTTTTATCAAAATTTTTTATTAAATTTTTTTGGAGTTTAACGTGATCTACAGAATGTTTATTCCGGTTATCTCCATGGTCACGTCCTCATCCTGTGGGTGCTAGGACGTATGAAGTCTTGCATATTCTACCAGATGCATGTTTTTTTCTTCTTATGAAGATCTGGCTTTGCATCAGGTAGTGATTGATCGGTTACTGACTTTGGGCTTATTGTATGCATGTTGTTTTGTTTCCGGTTTTTCCTGTTGACTTTTCAGTTTGACAACGCTTTAATTTATAGTATTCTTATAGTATAGCACAGTTATTATATTTATAGTAGGATACATGTATTAATAATTCCGGTAGTGTAGCTTTAATTATTTAGTGTTTGACCGCACTTAGGCTCTATCGGGATGCCCTTGGGCTCATGAGGTTCCCTTTGGGAACTTAGGCGTTTTCAAAGTTTTTTTAAAAAAAATTTCGAAAATTTTGATTTCTTTCGAAACGATTTTGATTGCCACATTTTTGTATCCTTATTATGTATACATTGTTTTGTAGTTTAGGAGTGCAGTGGACTTCTTTGGCTTAAATATTATTATGAAATCTTTTTCCTCAAGTGTAAGGTGAGGAAGTCTGCCACGGATTTACATGCTTGTTGTCTTTCTTTTGGTCGCTGCACTCCTTCAGATACATGTGCTACTTGTGAAGTGTGGGATGACAAACATTGGAAGTGGGGAGTCGAGTTATGTGCGTGGTGAAGTTCCAATGCCGGAACTTTCACTGCAGGCTAATTCTAGCTTTTCAGTTTCTTTTTTAGAGGAACAAGAACATGGTGATGGTACAGCGACACGCATCCAAAATGTGCTGCCGTCGTCGTGCTCTGATGAGCAAACAGCACTAGCTGCAAATGTGCTCTTGAATATCAAACAAGGAATAAGGCCTCTTATTTCTTTACAAGCAGCAAGGTGAATCAGTTACCCCGTTAGTGGGAGTCGTAACACCAGATAAGTCTGTAGCAGTTCACTGTTGAGGAGAGTGTAGATTTGGGTAGAGCGAGCACCTCAAAATCAAAAGCTCACCCAATGACGACGGCAAAGGGGAAGAAGCCCGTCCCAACAACAGTCGGGGCCAACTGTTGCTGTTGTGAGAAACTTCACTAAGTCAGAGCTAACGTCCTCGGCTGATGGAGATGCTCCGTCCACACTGCAGCCGGCGGCAGTCACGGCTGCTTGCACGTCTCTTACTAAGGACATTAGATCGCTCACTAGCTATCCGACTTCGGACATTCAAGCCGTTCCGCGAAGATGCTCCCAGTCTTCGCCTCCGAAGTCAGGCCATCTGATAGCTAGTGGTTCGAGCCATGATTATGCGGAGCATTTTGGAAGTTCGGCGAAAAGTTCTGGGGATAGATCTCCCTCCCGCGAACATCATGTGGCAAAGAAACATCAGACCTCAGTAACAGACTTGCTGTCGCAGAGAGCACTGCTTCCCAGCCAACACAGGTGTGACCATCAACAGACTCCGGGAGTGAGCTGTTGGTCGGTGCTGGGTCGGTACGGTCATCCATTCATCAGATGGAACTGACCAAAATTCACATCTAGACCAAGCAGATGGTGAAAGGGAATTGGAGGAAGATTCTCCGACCCTTTTGGAACAATATATGGAAGCGATGAATTTTATTCATCAGTTTTTCCCTGATCTTATTCCTCCTGGTCAGCAAGATGTGTCTGCTAGGCAGAGAACGCTATCATCCCTAGATAGGGATACCCAGCAGAGAAAAGATGACGTTCTTTCCTTCCGGGGTTAGTAGTTCGTGTGTCAGAGGCCTTCAGCCACATTGACGACGCAATATTCAGCATAGCAAATTCAAGAAAGAAAAATCCTTCCTTATTGACATCTTCTATTCACATACCGTTTCCTGGACCATGTCACTTAAAAAGAGTTGGAGAAGATGTTCAAAGAGCTCCTCTGCATCTGGATGATTGGGCTTTAGATCTGGATGTCTCGTTACCTGCATCATTCAATGTCTGCGGGGCTGCGGCAGACTTGATTCCACTGGGTCACTTACGCACGTGTCCTCTTCAGATTTTCTTTACTCAGAACTGGAGTGTCAAGACGCATTCGATCGAACGCCAGATAAAAATGATAAAACAAAAGGTTCAGATTTGGACAGATCTTGAGTGGTTGACTCAAGTACTGGAACCGGTCTTTGCTATTATGATGGATGCGAGTCTGATGGGTTGGGGTACGTCCCTGATTCCCGCAGACCTGAAGTGCCATGGTCTTTGGGACTCTTCGTTCCTGGAAAGCACATAAACATCAAAGCGATGATGTCTATTTGGCTTGCACTGAAACACTGGATTGCTTACGTAGCGAACATCCATGTGCAGATTCTGTCGGACAATTCCACTGTATTGGCTTATCTCAGAAACCAGGGCTGCACTCATCCAATTCCTCCAAATGAATTGACGGAGAAAATTCTCCTATTTGCTCTGAGTCATCACGTTCATCTTTCTTCTCGTCATATTCCGGGCCGTCTGAACGTAGTAGCAGACTCGCTCTCAAGGAAAGGTCGCCTGTTGCCATCGGAGTGGACTCTCAACAAATGAATATTCTAGCAGATTTGCTACCAGTGGGATCGTCCCATGATAGATCTCTTTGACATGAACCTAAACAATTGGCTTCCGACGTTCGTGTCACTTTGTCCAGATCACCAAGCGTTCACAGTAGACACTTTATCGATCTCATGGAACAGGATAATAGAATATGCATATCCTCCAACTCTGCTGATTCAGCAGATTCTGTTAAAAATCAAACAGTCTCACTGCAAAATCTCGCTGGTACCACCTTTGTCAGCTCAGAAACCTTGGATCAACCTGGTCAGGTGTCTGTTATGGGACATTCCCCAGACGCTTCCTCCTCTCAAGGACCTTCTGTATCAGGGGAAGTCCCACACACTGCATCACAACCCGGAAGGTCTCAACCTTCACGTATTTCCATTGTGCTGTTCTTCCTGCATGGGAAGCAGTTTTCAGGACGAGCAGTGGATGCAATTTCTAAATGTAAGAGGACCTCCTCTTTGCTAAATTATGCAGCCAAATGGAGAGTTTTCTTTCCTTGGTGTACAGATCAATCGGTGTATATTTATAATCCATCTATTCCTCAAATTGCAAATTTTCTGGTCTACCTGTTTGACATACTCAAACTGCAGCCCATCACGATTGAGGGCTATAGGTCTATGTTATCAGACACATATTCTCATCATGATAACTTGATTATTGGATCAGATCCTTCTTTATCCAAACTAGTTAGAAATTTCTCTGTTAATAGTCCTAGAACCCTCAGATTAATTCCTAAATGGAATTTGGCCTGAGTTCTCTTGAAGCTTCAAGAAGCTCCTTTTGAGCCGTTAGATGATGTCGAATTTAAATTCCTGACTTATAAAATGGCTTTTTTCTTAGCCTTTGCTTCTGCCAGAAGAGTTATTGAACTCCATGCATTATCTGTTGAAGATTCCCATTACCGTAGTGTGAGTAATACTATTACTCTTACTATGGAAGTCTGATTCTTGGCTAAGAATCAGATTCCGGATAAACAGCCTTACCGCCCTCGGACAACCGTAGACTGCTGTTGTGTCCAGGGAGAGCAATGCACATTTATAAACATTGATCTAGCTTTATTAGAAAAGGAAGAAAAAGGTTTTTCCTTTCGCTTATACCTAACAGAAAGAATATTTCTGTCCATCACGATTGAGGGCTATAGGTCTATGTTATCAGACACATATTCTCATCATGATAACTTGAATATTGGATCAGATCCTTCTTTATCCAAACTAGTTAGAAATTTCTCTGTTAATAGACCTAGAACCCTCAGATTAATTCCTAAATGGAATTTGGCCTGAGTTCTCTTGAAGCTTCAAGAAGCTCCTTTTGAGCCGTTAGATGATGTAGAATTTAAATTCCTGACTTATAAAATGGCTTTTCTCTTAGCCTTTGCTGCTGCCAGAAGAGTTATTGAACTCCATGCATTATCTGTTGAAGATTCCCATTACCGTAGTGTGAGTAATACTATTACTCTTACTATGGAAGTCTGATTCTTGGCTAAGAATCAGATTCCGGATAAACAGCCTTACCGCCCTCGGACAACCGTAGACTGCTGTTGTGTCCAGGGAGAGCAATGCACATTTATAAACATTGATCTAGCTTTATTAGAAAAGGAAGAAAAAGGTTTTTCCTTTCGCTTATACCTAACAGAAAGAATATTTCTGTTCATTCAAATGTTAGATGGATTCAATTGGCAGTAAAAATCGCTTACGAGAATCTATCTGCAGATCAACGTTCTGTCAATAAGATTTCAGTGCATGAGGTTAGGGCACTGTCTTCTTCTTGGGCTTATTCTAATAGCATTGCTATTACTGATTTAATGAAGGCAGCCTACTGGACTCAACCGTCTTCATTTACTAAGTTCTATCTTAGATATTTAGAGTCTATCTCCGGTGACCTGGATCCTTGGGTCCACTTTCTGTCGCATAGAATGTCGACTAGTAATAATACATCTCAGTGATGTCTTAGGCAGTCGGCTCGAGCACTGACGCTGTTCCGCTGCCCTCCTTGTTCTGAGGATTCTATCTTCAGAACAAGGGGAAGAGGGGACGGTTTTTCCCTTAATATCATTTGCTTTTATGGTGAAAAGCAAAGGAATACCTCCTCCAGTGTCTGATCCAGCATCGGTGCTGGGTGGTTTTAATGTGTAGCTCGGTATGAAGCAACAATTATGTCTCATTTATGTATTGCTTTTAAAGTGTTGCTAAGTGTGAAGCATTGTATATGTTACATATCAAACGAGCTTTAATATACAATCCTCGCACACTTTTAAATGAGTATAAGGCATCTCATTCTCTGGACTTACCTAACAATTGGTTTCCTTCACCAAATCAGAATAAAGGATTATGCCAGTGTGCCACGATATCTTCCCCGCCCCCCTAGATATCTCCCCCCCCCCCCCCCCCCACCTCAAAAATAAAATATGAAAAGAACTGAACAAAAAGATAAAGATAAGAACATTTATTTATGGTATTTTCATTGAAATTAACACAAAAAAGTGGTTCAACTCTTTAATATATTCATGACTAGTGAATAGAAAATAGGCAATCTCAGAAGCAACTATTTCACAAATATCAATAGGTTTTTTTTACACCATGGGGCCAGCCATAACAAAGTCCAAACAATGGCTGCAAAAGGTTCTATGAATGTCTATTGGGAGTTTGACATGGGGGGGGGGGGGGGGGGGGGGGGGAGATATCCAGGCCTGGTTATCTTCCCCCCACCCATGACAAAAAATATAGAACAAATTAAAAACAGTTTCAACTTGGCTTATACCATTGAATAATGACAAGTGAATTAAAAATAGACAATCTTAGAACCTTTCCAGCAATTTTGGGGACTTTTCCAAAAACGTGGATGGGGTAGGGGTGGGTGAGAGGTCCAACCTGCATATCTTCTGCCTCACCCGTCCAAAAAACATAGCTACTATTTCAAAAATATCAATAGGTTTTTTTACACCGTGAGGCCAGCCATAACAAAGTCCAAACAATGGCTGCAAAAGGTTCTATGAATGTCTATTGGGAGTTTGACATGGGGGGGGGGGGGGGGGGGGGGGAGATATCCAGGCCTGGTTTCTACTTGGCTTATACCATTGAATAATGACCAGCGAATTGAAAATAGGCAATCTTAGAACCTTTCCAGCAATTTTGGGGACTTTTCCGAACATAGGGGTGGGTGAGATGTCCAACCTGCATATCTTCTGCCTCACCCGTCCAAAAAACATAGCTACTATTTCAAAAATATCAATAGGTTTTTTTACACCGTGGGACCATTGAATAATGACCAGTGAATTGAAAATAGGCAATCTTAGAACCTTTCCAGCAATTTTGGGGACTTTTCCGAACATGTGGATGTGGTAGGGGTGGGTGAGATGTCCAACCTGCATATCTTCCGCCGCACCCATCCAAAAAACATAGCTACTATTTCAAAAATATCAACAGGTCTTTTTACACCGTGGGGCCAGCCATAACAAAGTCCAAACAATGGTAATAATTTAATTGATACTGCACTTACCCAGTGAAGAAATACATTATATACTGAGGGAACATTGTGCTCCTTGTAAAGTACAAGTTGCAGCTCAGTGAATGAGTGCTGAATTGGTATGTTGATGATTATGGAAGCCAACATCTATGGTAATAACCATTTTCACACTGATGTCGAAATAAAAAAAAATTCAAGCAGCAAATATTTCCAGTAATGCAACTAGGAATTTGACCAATTCAGTCCTGTTTGACAGCGCTCACTGTGCTCTGTCAAATTAGATTGAATTGGTTAATCTCCTAGTTGCATTATGGGGAAAAAAACTGTTTGAAATTTTTACATCTGAGTGTGGAGGGTTAATTTCAGGATTTGATATAGTTACAGGTAAATAATTTAATTATTTTTATGAAAGATTTGCAATATTTTGCCCTTATTGTTTTTTGGAAAGTTCCCTCATTTATCCCTAAAAATTCCCTTATTTCTTGTTACAAAATTTGTTTCCTCTAAATGCCCTTATTTTTCACAAAAATTGAGTTGAAAGCCTGGGATTACAGTTGAAGATATGAATGTTTTTTTCAACAGTCAGTAATCTGACACATCCAATAAGGCTATCAAAGCAGTCATTCTGGATTTTTTCTTGTCTAAACAGTAATTTGCTAAACAAAAGAACAGGGGATCCCATTTAGTCTGGTGCATTACTTATGAATATAGAATAGTTCCTTTTCACAATCATTATTCTGGCATTTTCAATTTCGCTTTCTGAGCAGCCACCTTTCATTTTTTGTGATTTTGTTCATCCAAGCAGTAACATTACTGAAAATTAGATATCCAATATAGTTCCCATTTGTGTTTGTCGATAATACGGCAAACACAATACTACATTTCATGTATATTAGTCAGTAAAAACTTGAAAAATAAAAATGTAACCAGCCCTTCCTCACTGACTGGAATAAAACAGTTGTTTAGAAATCCATTTTTTATTGGCCTTACAATAGTCTTTAATCAGTTGACAGGCCTAGGATGTACTTTTGAAACCTAAAGGCAGTCAAAAGGTCATATTTGTACTGACAGTTAATGCTGAATGGTTTTGTTTGAAACTATATGCACTTAACTGGATCATTCTATTGGGCAGTATTCAATTAAGGGGGCTTTACCATCTCACAAAATGCCCCATGGAAACCCTAGGAGTGGACCAGTGCTTGTTTACTGTGATGAACAAGTTCTGCTATTGTGTTAAAATTAGACCTGGTAACCAAAGCCTGGGGTGGAAGACCTCTAAAGTTGACAGCAAAGATATGAAAAAAAAATGCTAGCTAAACTTTACTTGAACTTATGCTTGTCCTGAAGTCATAATATATGCATAGATAGTGCACATGACATTGAACACCAATTTATAACTGGTTGAGTGCTGGAAGTCCAAATTTGGATTTTAATTGGAAGTGCGGGTACCACAAGTTAAAGGCTTTATATTCTGTGGCTGTGCTTCATATCATCTTTGAAATGAAATTATCTAGTAAGGATTTGCCTTGTTGCAATTTATGGGAGGGTTGGTGGGGTTCCAACCCTAATTTACTGTTTAATTGTTTTTCAAGTGGGTGGTATTTTGTGTTCACTTGGTCTGTCCATACATCCGTACGTCTGTATGTCCGTCTTTCTGTCCGTTATGCTTTAGTGGGGTACACATCTGCTCTCCGTAACCCCTCTTAAACCAGTGAACAGATTTCATTGAAATTCTCAGACATTCTTTTACATACATGGAAGGTGTGCACCTCCTATTTTGTTTTCAGATATTTTCTTTTTTACAGTTTCCCATATTAAAAAATGAACTTTGTCCAATTCAATTAACATTCTGTACAGATCTGCTATCCGCAACTTCTCTTAATTTATTTATTTATTGGTGTTTAAGGTCACATACTTATGCACAATGGCTAATCATGACCATGACAGTTTTACAGGTGGAGGAAGCCGGAGTACCCAGAGAGAACCACCGAGCAACGGTCTGCTCCCCAACATACTAACTCCACACAAGCCGGGTTAGCATTGGTTGAAGACAAGTGCACCATCGACATGCAGTACGCCTTAGTACACAGCGCCACCATGTCCCCACATGGGCAATGGGAGTGAAGTGTCTTGCCCAAGGACACAACACGGTTGCCGGAGGTGGGATTCGAACCGAGGACCTCTCGGCTTGCAGCCTGCACCTCTGCCTACTGAGCCACTGCGCCCCCCCCCCAACTCCTCTTAAACCAGTGAACAGATTTCATTGAAACTTTCAGGCATTCTTTTACATATATTGAAGATGTGCACCTCTTGTTTTGTTTTCAGATATTTTCATTTTTAGGGTTTTCCATATGCTTTGTCAATTCAAGCTTGCGTGGGGATGGGAGGGTGGTTGTTGACATTTGCTATCCGCAACCTCTTTTAAACTAGTGACTGGATTTCAATGAAACCTTCAAACATTCTTTTACATACAGTGAAGATGTGTACCTTCTATTTTGTTTTCAGATATTTTCATTTTTACAGTTTCACATATTGAAAAATGGGCTTTGTCAATTCAAGCTTTGGTGTGGAGGTGAGGGGGTTGTCAGTGTTTGTGCTCTCTACATTAAACACACTTTTACTGTTGTAAAATGCTTCTTGGTGGGAGTGGGTGGTATCATTTAGTGAGCAGTGCTCACAGTTTTTCTAGTTTTTACAGCATCTGTTTGGTTGAAACCAATTGATCAGTGTCATGGTCACGATGATTGAACTTCAAATATTGACTTAACTGCAGAGAATAATAGTTGTGGAAAGTATTTATCAAGGAACAAGCAGTCAGAATGTTATTTTTATATCATAGATTTTGATTCGAATCTGATTGTTAAATATCCCGGGTAAACAAATCTAAATGTGGAACTTGGAATTTCCAAGCAGTCTCGTGATGACGTGATTCATTTAGACGGGTTCCTTCTCTATTTACGTTGAAAACAAAATGGAATGTGTTTTGTATCACCACATGTGTGATACAACTTTGTTTTTAGCTCACCTGACCGAAAGTCAGGGTGAGCTTTTCTTATCACTCTTCGTCCGTCGTCCTGCGTGAAGGTGGTGTTTGAGCCTCTTTCTTCTAAACCACTGGCCACATTTTAATTAAATTTCATGTAAGTAGTGGTTATATAGGGGTATTTTGATTTTTATCCAAATTAGGTTTCGGCTCATATTGAGCAGAGGTGTGGAGAAAAAATGGCCATATTTTTTGAAAATCTTCTTCTAATGAACCACCAGTAGCAGAGACTTGATATGTGGTATACAGAGTCCTTTTGAGGTTTAGAATCAAGATTGTTCAAGAGAAGTTTGTCGGGTATTATTTGCCTTCGTTATGGGAGAGGCAAAAATTTTGGCCACGCCTAAAATTTCTATTTTCTGAATCGTGAGGTCGATTTGAACGAAATTTGATATGAGATGATAATGGGTCATAAGTAGTTGAATGATGCAAAAAAAATTTTTCTCATTGCTGCGTGGGAACCTCGGGAGCTAAAAATATGAAAAACCTTAAAACTGCCATATCTCCAAAACTACACGGCACAGAGAATTCTTATTTTGTATAAAGCTTACTTTTATCCAATAGAATAGAATGGTTAAAAAAAATCCCGAGCGGTTTAATCACAAGGTACTTTTTTCAGGACTTTGAAAAAGTGCTGAGTCAGCACTTTTTAACACTGTAGGCAATGGGAAAAACATTAAAAAATCTTTTTCTCCAGATCCAGCAGGCAGAATCTTTTGATATTTGGTATGCAACATTGTAGGGTGGATCTGATTCAAGTTTGTTCAAATCAGCCCCCTGGGTTCATATTTGGGCTCAGTATAGGAGCCCGATTTCGAACTTAGTGCATTTCAGGCAAATTTCTTAAAAAATCTTCTTCTCCCGATCCAGCAGGCAGAATCTTTTGATATTTGGTATGCAACATTGTGGGGTGGATCTGATTGAAGATTGTTCAAATCGGCTCCCTGGATTCATATTTGGGCTCACTATAGAAGCCCGAATTCGAACTTAGTGCATTTCAGGCAAATTTCTTAAAAAATCATCTTCTCCAGATCCAGCAGGCAGAATCTTTTCATATTTGGTATGCAACATTGTGGGGTGGATCTGATTCAAGTTTGTTCAAATCGGCTCCCTAGATTCATATTTGGGCTCACTATAGAAGCTCGAATTCGAACTTAGTGCATTTCAGGCAAATTTCTTCACAAATCTTCTTCTCCAGATCCAGCAGGCAGAATCTTTTCATATTTGGTATGCAACATTGTGGGGTGGATCTGATTCAAGTTTGTTCAAATCGGCTCCCTAGATTCATATTTGGGCTCACTATAGAAGCTCGAATTCGAACTTAGTGCATTTCAGGCAAATTTCTTCAAAAATCTTCTTCTCCAGATCCAGCAGGCAGAATCTTTTCATATTTGGTATGCAACATTGTGGGGTGGATCTGATTCAAGTTTGTTCAAATCGGCCCCCTGGATTCATATTTGGGCTCACTATAGAAGCCCGAATTCGAACTGAGTGCATTTCAGGCAAATTTCTTAAAAAAATCTTCTTCTCCAGATCCAGCAGGCAGAATCTTTTCATATTTGGTATGCAACACTGTAGGGTGGATCTGATTCAAATTTGTTCAAATCAGCTCCCTAGATTCATATTTGGGCTCACTATAGAAGCTCGAATTCGAACTTAGTGCATTTCAGGCAAATTTGTTAAAAAATCTTCTACTCCAGATCCAGCAGGCAGAATCTTTTGATATTTGGTATGCAACATTGTGGGCTGGATCTGATTCAAATTTTTTTCAAATTGGCTCCCCAGATTCATATTTGGGTTCACTATAGAAGCTTGAATTCGAACTTTGTGCATTTCAGGCAAATTTCTTTAAAAATCTTCTTCTCCAGATCCAGCAGGCAGAATCTTTTCATATTTGGTATGCAACATTGTGGGGTGGATCTGATTCAAGTTTGTTCAAATCGGCCCCATGGATTCATATTTGGGCTCACTATAGAAGCCCAAATTCTAACTTAGTGCATTTCAGGCAAATTTCTTAAAAAATCTTCTTCTCCAGATCCAGCAGGCAGAATCTTTTGATATTTGGTATGCAACATTGTGGGGTGGATCTGATTCAAGTTTGTTCAAATCGGCTACCTAGATTCATATTTGGGCTCACTATAGAAGCTCGAATTCGAACTTAGTGCATTTCAGGCAAATTTCTTAAAAAATCTTCTTCTCCAGATCCAGCAGGCAGAATCTTTTCATATTTGGTATGCAACTTTGTGGGGTGGATCTGATTAAGATTTGTTCAAATCGGCCCCCTGGGTTTATATTTGGGCTCAGTATAGGAGCCCAAATTTGAACTTAGTGCATTTCAGGCAAATTTCTTAAAAAAATCTTCTTCTCCAGATCCAGCAGGCAGAATCTTTTCATATTTGGTATGCAACATTGTGGGGTGGATCTGATTCCAGTTTGTTCAAATCGGCCCCCTGGATTCATATTTGGGCTCACTATAGAAGCCCGAATTTGAACTTAGTGCATTTCAGGCAAATTTCTTAAAAAATCTTCTCCAGATCCAGCAGGCAGAATCTTTTCATAGTTGGTATGGAACATTGTGGGGTGGATCTGGTTCAAATTTGTTCAAATTGGCTCCCTAGATTCATATTTGGGCTCACTATAAAAGCTCGAATTCGAACTTAGTGCATCTCAGGCAAATTTCTTTGAAAATCTTCTTCTCAAGATCCAGCAGGCAGAATCTTTTGATATTGGGTATGCACCATGCTTAGGGGGGTGAGATTCAAATTTGTTCAAGCCAAGTCCCTGGGTTCATATTTGGGCTCACTGTGGTAGCCTGAATTATAACTTAGTTCAAAATGAGGAATTTTCTTTAAAAATCTTCTTCAGATCCAGCAGTCGGAATGTTTTGATATTTGGTATGCAGCATCCTTAGGGGGTGAGAGTCAAGTTTGTTCAAGCCATGTTCCTAGGTCCATATTTGGACTCACTGTGGGAGCTCGAATTGTAACTTAGTTCAAAATGAGGAATTTTCTTTAAAAATTTTCTTCTAAAGATCCAGCAGTCGGAATGTTTTGATATTTGGTGTGCAGCATCCTTAGGGGGGTGAGATTCAAGTTTGTTAAAGCCAAGTCCCTGAGTTCATATATGGGCTCCCTGTGGGAACCTGAATTATAACTTTCAATATGAGGAATATTCTTTAAAAATCTTTTTCTTTTTTTAGATCCACTGGTCAGAATCTTTGGATATTTGGTATAAGCTTTTCTTAGGAGGAGCAGATGCAACTTGTTGAAATCAATTCTCTGGGTTGATATTTAAGCTACCATGTCAGGTGAGTGCCCTCAGGCCCCTTGGGGCCTCTTGTTATTGTATAGGCAGAACGGTGGAAATCCCATGTTTTACATTAATAGGTGTGTGATAAAATAACATACAGTGGGACCTTGTTAATTGAATAACCTCTTTGCCAGTGAAAATTATTCATTTAGTAGGAGTATTTAGTTAACAGGGTATCGGGACAATTTGGTGTATTCTAGAATTAAGCAGAGCATTTAGTCTATTATATATTGTTTGACAGATCTCATTGAGCTCTGTCAAACAAGACAGAATAGATTATATACCTGTGAACTGAGGCCAAATAGGTCAAAAAAGAAAAGAAATTTGGCGATTGTCAGGGTAGATTTCATATATTGAAAGATTATTTATTTAGTTAACTGGAATGTACTCTGTAACCTGTATTCAATTAACACATCAAATTTGTATTGAAGACATGGTAAATGGTTTTCTGCTTGGAAGTTATATTCAGCTAACAGGGTTATTGGTTTATGAGATATCCAATTACAGATTGTATTACTGTTTACTATTGGCAGGTCATGGACAAAGAGAGTAATCGCTTGACTGGACTGGTTACGTGAAATAATTCATGAGAGGTGAGTGACATTGTATAAACACGAGTGTGCGAATGTGCACGAGTGTTTTACAATATAGTCCCTCGCCTAGATTGAATTATTTCACGTAACCAGTCCAGTCAAGCAATTACTCTGTTTATTACTTTTTATTATTAATGATAATTATATTATTTAACCCTTTACCAAACACAACGGCCAAAACCGGCCAGCAATATTCTCCAAAATTGCCAATTAAAATTTTTATACTGCACCAATGACCCAGACTTACCTGGTGCTAACTCTAAATTATTCAGGGCCAAACACAAATTTTGCCCCCAATCCCCAAAATTTGCATCCAAATAAAAAAATCCATTGTCTTGTATGGTCATCCATACTTTTGTCCACTGTGCATGCACAGTGTCAAGGAAGTACCGAAATTGGCGCCAAATCCTCATTCTTTGTTTGGCCCTTCTATCAGTAACATCTCACTGATATCTGTGCTTATAATCTCAGTTAAAATGATGCCAGACACAAAATCATGAAGGAAATGGTGGATCCAAGGATGAAATAAGAGGATGAGAGGAAGGAACAGTGGAAGGATGTGTTCAGGGCTGTAACTTATAATTTTTATGTAAAATTATTTCATGTTCCCTAATTTCAGGGCATGGGCCTGATGTTTTCATTCTTGCTATGAAATCTCCACTGTTTGTTAAGTGTTTCCTCTCTCCCATTCCTTGATACCCCCCTTGCTAATCTCCCATGCTTTTGCTATAATTTTTGAAATTTTTTTTATTGAAATCTCTTGGGAGTTTTTAGCATAGTAACAGAATGTTTATTCTGTTATCCCCATGGTTATGCCCTCACCCTAGGAGTGTTTAGGCGTTTTGGTCATGCATCTACCATCCGATGTATTGCAGCTTCTTCTGTGGAAGACTCGGTTTTGCATCGGATAGTGTTTTAAATTGGTTACTGATTTTGGGCCATGTTTTTCAGTGCCTGGAGTCTTGTTTCCGGTTCTTATTGACTTTTGTTTCCGTTGACAATGGTTACTTCTGTCAGTGATTCCTTGTCTTCTGTAAGGTTTATTATACAGTCAGATACATTAATATTGTCCGTAAGTGTAACATTAATTTTTAGAAATGTTTTAAAATTTTTGTCCACACTTAGGCTTTTTTGGGGATCCATTTGGGCTCATCGTTCCCTTTGGGAACTTGGGCTCATGTCAAAATTTTTTTTTCGAAAATTTTCTTTGGAATTATTTTTCGAAATTTTTGATACGGATTATATTATTACTATGTATCTTTGTATTTTCAATTGTTTGTGCGAGTGCCATGGCTGTATATATTTTTTAATTATGAAAGAATCTTGTTCAAATTGTAAATCGAGGAAGTCTTCCTCTGATTCTCATGCTCATTGTATTTGCTGTAGTCACTGTACTCACACTAATTCTTGTTCAGGTTGTTCCAGTTGGGATAACAAACGTTGGAGACGTGTGTCATGGTATATTGTTTGTGGTGAGAGGTCCTCTCGGAACAGGGTCACTCTGCTGTTTCTCTTTTTCAGAGGAACAAGAACAGGGTGATGTTTTCATGATGTCTTCCAGAAGTGTGCTGCCGTTGTCGTAAACCAATGAAGAGCTAGCGGCAAAAGTGCTCAAGGAAATCAGACAATTGCCTAGATCCTTTGTAGGATTGACGACCTTGTCACCAGCTAGCTCGCCGGCGAATCTATCACTCTTGACGTGGGTGATGTGACGCCGGGTATGTCCATTGCGGTCCAGCAGAGGAGAAAGGGTGTTGCAAGCACTATAATCTTGGATCACGCACACCCAGTGATGACAGAACGGAGGATGGATCAGAGGAAGCCAATTAGTCCGGTAGCTAGCTCGTTAAGGTCTACCCAGACCACGAGCGAGAGAGGCCCCTCTCTTTTACAACAACATCTGGGGCCAGATGTTGTCATACTTAACGTTCATCAGTCGGAGCTTACGTCCATTCCTCCTGCTCGGCACGCTCCGCCGCATAGGCAACCGGCGTCAGCTAGTCTATTGGCTTCCTCTTCCACATGCCAGCACACACGACCGCACCTTGGCTACGTAACCTCGGATATCCAGCCTGCTTCGCCGACAAAGGATTTTACGTCGACCAGGTCACTCCATCCGGTAGCCAAGGACATGAGGCCTTACCAGTCCGGACGTACGCATAAAAGAATTATGCAAGAGGAACCGTCCCAGGAGCTTCCAGCGGCTAAACAACGTAAGACCGCAGCTTCACAGGCCTCCGCGATGGACTTGCTATCGCAGATTGCATAAATATGTGACCTTAAACACCAATAAATAAATAAATAAATCGCAGATAGCGCAACTCATTGCAGCAACCTTCGGAAACTCTTTCAGATCAGGAACTGTCTGAGGAAGCTGGGTCGGTATGTTCCCCTGCAGTGTCAGATAGGGACAACCGAGATTCGTATCTTGTCCAGTATGATGGTGAAAGGGAATCCGCGGAGCTGGATTTTTCCCTTCAGGAACAACATAAGGTGGCTGTAGATTTTATCCGGCAACACCTTCCAGACGTTGTTCCTTCGGACCAGAGAGCTGCGATACCAGATAAGAGACTTGATAGCGTCACTGGACACAGACTTTTTCGGCCGGACTAAGGACGTCGTTCCTGAGTTTCCGGTCCAGTCCAGCAATGTCTCACGGATGTTTGAATTGCTGAATGACGCTATATTTTTATACTGTACCAATGACCCAGACATAGCTGGTGCTAACTCTTAAAATATAGGGCCAAACACAAATTTTGCCCCCCAATCCCCAAAATTTGCATCTAAAACTAAAGAAAACATGTCCTGAAAGGCCCTCCACACTTCGCCCCTACTGCGCATGCGCAGTGTCAAGGACGTTCCGAAATTGGCGCCATTTATCATTCTAAGTTTGGCCCTTCATCAGTTAACATCTGACTGATCTTTGTGCTTTTAAATCTCAGTTTAAATGATGCCAGACACATAAATATTAGTGAAATGGTGATTCTAAGGAGGATAGAAAAGGAGGAGAGGAAAAGAATGTGTGACAGAATATTATCAGGGCTGTAACTTAAAATTTTTGAATGAAATTATGTTAAGTTACCTATTTTCAAGGCAGCAGCCATTTTGTTGTCATTCTGATTATTTAGTTACACTGTTTTTTCAAGTGTTTTTCCTCTCTCCCTGTCCTTTAAGTTCCCCCTTGCTATTCTCCCATGCTTTTGGCATAGTTTCTGTAATTATTATTACTAAAATTTCTTGGGAGTTTTAGCTGAATAACAGAATGAATTCTGTTCTTTCCCCATGTTTACGTCTTCACCTACGGGTGGTTAGGCGTTGTGTTCTGCATCTACCATCTGATGTTCTGCAGTTTCTTCCCTGGAAGTCTCTGTTTTGCATCAGATGGTGTATTTTTGGTAACTGATTTCGGGCCTGGGTGCCTGGAGTCTTATTTTAGTGTTTTTACACTCATTGTTTACATTTACAACAGCCCTCTGTGTGAGGGGGGGATTTCTAAATAATAATATCTTTATGTTATTTTAATCATAACTAGATACATTATTATTGTTCGTAAGTGTTGAATAAATTGTTTAAAATATTTTTAAAATTTTTGTCCACACTTAGGCTTGGGATCCATTGGGGCTCAACGTTACTTTTCAGAAACTTGGGCTGTTCTGAAAAAATATTTTTTCAAAATATTTTGATTTCAATTATTTTTTCTATATTAATGGATCATATTATTATTATGTATTTTGATTGCCAGGGGTTAGTGCGAGTTCCAGGACTTGTTTTCTTTTCACATTGAAAGGATATTGATTAATTGTTTTAAGAGGAAGTCTTCCTCTGACCTTATTATCATTCTATATGTGGTCAGTGTACTCGCATTAACTCCTGTTCTGTATCGTATGATTTCGATGACAATATGGGAAGCGTATGTCACGGTATGTTGTTGGGGATTTGGACACTCCGGTCCTTTCCCCGCAGGGTCACTCTACTTTATCAATTTCTATTTCAGACGATCAAGATTAGGGTGATGTATCTGTGATGTCTTCCAACAGTGTGCCTCCGTCGTCACAATTAATGAAGGGCTAGCGGAAAAGTGCTCATGTAATACGCCAATTGCCTAAGAGGACCCTAGTAGGTTCGACGGCCTTTGACGTCCGCTAGCTCGCCCGGTGTAGCGTCCATTCACCGAATGGTTCGGCAGCCGGGTTCGTCCGTTGCGGTCTAGAAGGAATTTTGGGGTGATGCGAGCACTATAAAATTAACTTAATGCACACCCAGTGACGGCGGATCGGAGGGAGAACGGAGGAAGCCTTTTAGTCCGGTTCATAGCTCGTTCCGGTCCATCCGGACGGCAAGCAAGAGAGGCCCCTCTCTCGTTCAACAACATCTGGCCCCAGATGTTGTGGTACAAATGTGTCGCTAGCGGAGCATACGTCCGTCGCTCGGGACGCTCCGTTGTATAGGCAGTCCGCTGAGACTGCTAAGGCTTCCTCTTCTCGTCAGCGCACACGACCGCACCTTGGCTGCGTGACCGCCGATATATTACCAGCTTCGCCGTTCAAGGATTCTTCGGCGACCAGGTCACACCATCCGGCAGCCAGGGATTCGAGACCGATGGACTCCGGACGTTCGCATAGGAAAAGTATGCGGGAGCCATCTGATGCGGAGCTGCCCTCGGCGAAGCAGCGATAGACTGCGCCTCCGCAGGTCTCGACGCCGGACATTCTTGTGCACATAGCACAGCTTATCGCAGCATCCCAGCAGCCGACAGAAACAGTGTCGGATCGAGAATTATCCGACAGCGCTGGGTCGGTAGCCGGGGACTCGAGGCCTGCAGACTCCGGACGTTCGCATAGGAAGTGTGCGGGAGTCAACGTACACGGAGCTTCCAGCGGCAATGCATCGTAAGTCCGCTACTGCACAGGCCTCGGGAACGGACGTGCTTTCCTTAATAGCACAGTTTATCGCAGCATCCCAGCATCAACTGAATCTGTCGCATATATTTTATCCGACGATGCTGGGTCGGGACGCTCCGCGGAAGCGGGTACGGACGTCCGAAAGTTTCATCCGGTCCGACAGGATACCGAAAGGGATTCGGGGGATTTCAAGCTTTCCCTTTCGGAACAACATATGCTGCGATGCCGGATAAGAAACTGATAGCGTCGGTGGACTTAGAAATTTTTGGTTCGGTTCAGGGACATCGTCCCTCAGTTCCGACATAGTCCAATAATGTCACACAAACTTTCGAATTATTGAACGACGCTATATATATTATTATTTTATGCTTGCTATCCAAGCATTTCTGGTTTCTTGTTCGAAGAGTTATGGAGATGTCTTTCAAAAGTGTGCCTCTGTCGTCATAGTTAATGAAGAGTTAGCGGCAATAAGTGCTCATGGAATATGTCTATCGCTTACGGAGTGACATTCGCTAGCTCACCCGGTGTAGCGTACATTCATCGAATGGTTCGGCTGCCGGGTTCGTCCGTTGCGGTCTAGGAAGGAGATTTGGGTGATGCGAGCACTTTAATTACTTTAGTACTCACCCAGTGACGGCAGATTGAGGACAGATCGGAGGAAGCCAACAACATAGGGGACCGCATGTTGTGGTTCAGATATTTTACATTCGGAGCATATGTCCGTTGCTCGGGACGCTCCGTTATATTGACAGTCCGAGAGACTGTCTTTAATGCTTCCTCATCCTCACAGCAGGGCACACGACCGCACATTGGCTACGTGACCTCGAGTATCCGATCAGTTTCGGCATTCAGTGATTCCACAGCGAATAGGTCGCGCCATCCGGTAGCCAAGGGACACGAGGCCTATACACTCCGTTCGCTCGCATATTGGAAGTATGCACGGGGTAACGATCTCGGAGCTTCCTGCGGCAATGCATCGTAAGACCGCTGCTCCTCAGGCCTCAGTGACGGACGTGCTATCCGAGTTAGCACAGTTGTTTCGCAGCATCCCAGCAATTGACAGTTTCTCGGTCGAATCAGGAATTATCCGACGGCGCTGGGTCGGTGCGGTCCGCGGTTGCATCAAGCTACGGACGACCGAACGCTTTATAGGGTCCGACAGGATGGCGAAAGGGATTCGAAAGATTTCGAGTTTTCCCTTTAGTAGTATCGGAAGATGCCTTTCATATCTTCTGGCATTTCTTCCAGTGATTATTTTTCGGACTTCATTGCTGCGATCTTGGATAAGAGACTTATAGCGTCATTGGACTCGGATTTTTCGATCGGTACAGGGACTTTGTCCCTGACTTACCGACGCAGTCCAATATTGTCATTACAACATGTGTTTTATTTTTCGACGCTATATATATTATATATATATACAAGCCTGCTACTAAGCATGATAGTTTAGTTTCTTGTCCGCGTGGCTCATTTCTGCCATTTTATCTCTTTTTACATATAGTTTATTTTGGCAGAGCAGGGCATACCGAGAGTTCATATGCGTCTAGACGGTGTGATTAAAGACTGCATATATTCTTTTTCGCCGTTTATGTCTTTTCCAATTTCAATGTTGGGAACGACATTATGTATAGTAGACTTAACTTAGACGCTTTATTATACGTAATCTGCCTTACTGAGGCGTTATCATTACGTCTTCAAGAAAAGATTTACGGGATATTATTCTCAATGTAATTTCTTTTGAGGGCAGTAGTTTGTTCACGTATAACTCCGCCCTTCAGTGGCTGATTGGAGTTGGTTAGACGTGATGCAGCCCTAGCTACATCCACGTGTGGATAGTAGGTTAAGAACTCTCTCAGAGTCGCTTCGTTCTCGGAGGAGCTTCTCTTCGACGGCAACTTTCCGGCAATCCATGAATTGCTTGATTTATACATTCTCTTGTCTATCTAGTGTTACAAGAGATTCAGACTGGGGCAAACATTCGGTGGTTGACTCAGAGAGTGCCGCCGCAGTTGCCGGACCCTAGTGTGGCTGTTATGACGGTTGCCAGTCAAACAGATTGGGATATATACTGATCCCTACGGATTCGAAGTGCCAGGGTCTTTGGGTTCCGCAGTCTTTTAGCTATCAGTTTAACTTCCGCGGAATAATGTTTTTTAGGCTTGCTTTATGTCATTGCATGAACATTATTCAGAAACGCATGCCCAAATTCCTGTCCTTTAATTCGACAGTAGTGGCGTATCTCCGGAACCAGGGAGGCACTCTTTCGTTTCCGTTATTCAATTTAATGGAAAGAATCCGTCTGTTGGTTATAGTACACCAAGTTCAGTTTTGGTCCGTCATATTCTGGGTCGTCTGATTGTTTTATCGCACTCCCGTTCTCTTACGGGTCGCTTGTTGCTGTCAGAATGGACTCTCAACAAACAAGTATTCAATCAGATTTGCTATCTATGGGAGCGCCCAATGATGTTTTATTTATGACACAGCTTGCTAATCAATTGCAGACGTATGTGTTGGCTTGTCCAGATCTCTGAGCTAATACTGTTAACGCTCTATTGATCTATAGGACGGAATGATAGGATACGCGTATCCTCCGGCGCTGTTGTTTTAGCAGGTATTGCTAAGATAAACAACCACAATACATTTCTCTTGATAGCATCTCTATCTTCACAGAGATCATGAGTAATTTACTCTCTTGTCTACTGTGGATCTTAACGTGAAATCTTCCTCTATGTGAGGATCTTTTTTCACTGGGCAAATCGTGTCATCTTTATCACAACCAGCAAGGTCGCAACCTTCATGTATTCCGTTGTGTGGTCCGTATTGCATTGTAAGCATTGTACTGGACGAGCTTTGGACGCGATTTCTTACTATAGGAGATTCTCTTCTTCGCTATTCTATGCGACTAAAGTGGAGGCTCTTCCGTCGTGGTGTAGGGATCATTGTGTTCATATGGTTGATCCCTCCATACTACTCATTGCTATTTTTTAGTATACTTGTTTCACAAGATCTACTGCAGCCTGTTGTTATTTAGGTTATAGGTTTATGTTACCTCATACCTTTACACTCTACGATAGTTTACAATTGAGTCTTTTGTCTCTTTATCTAAGTCAGTTAGTAACTTTTTGATAAATAGACTTAGAATCTTTAGATTAAATTCCTATACGGATTTTAACTTCGGTTCTTATTTAGCTAAGTAATCATTTGAGCCTCTGGAAACAGTAGTTTTCAAATTCTGACCTTTTAGACAGTAATTCTGTTGGTTTCTCTTTTACTGTAGAGTCAGTGAGTTTCATGCACTATCGATGGATGATTTTCACTTTCATAGTTTCGGAATCAATACTTCCGTTACTATTTAGGTTGGATTGTTGCATAAGAGTTAGGCTCCTATTATCCGGAACCTATTATTTTAAGGTCCTTCCGTCTTCGTATGGGCATAGGCCTTTACTCTTTCCGGGTACAGTTTATGTATTTATAAACAGATATCTGTTTATTACAAGGGCGTAAGCTTCTTCTGTCTTTGATGTCTAGTAGAAGGACGTTACGCTCCATTTTATTGTTAATGGATTCTATTAACTAGCGTACTGCTTATGGTATATCATTGGCTTAGCAGTTGTGCTTAAGATTTCGGCTCATGAAGTAAGAGTTCTTCTACTTCTTGGGCTTACATTAATAGTGTTGCTATTATAGATTTTTGAAGGCTGCTCATTGCGCTCAGCCATCCATTCATGAATTTTATCTCAGAAATATCGAGTCCATTTCTGGAGGCCTCTATTGTTAGGTCTATTATCTACTGCTCAGAATGTCATTCACTTAACAGTTGCTACTATAGCTAGGTAGGCTGTCTGTTTCGGCAGTGTCTCCGTTCGGCTGCCCTCTTCGCTCTGGGCTATTTGACCCAGGGCAAGAAAAAGGGGGGGGGGGGGGGGGGGGGGAGGGTGTTCCCTTGGGTCACCTGTTTTTACTATGAAAACAAGGGGATACCTCCTCCGGAGTTAGTAATTCTGAGCTGTTATTGGGATGGTTGTTTAGTGAGAAGTTTAAGTTTATAAAATTCATTCAAGTCTTAGTTTTTAAAGTATAGCTTTTGAATATTGCATATGTCAACGGACATGATTATGCAATTCTCACACACTTTTAGGAGTATAAGAGTCTCTATTCTCTAGACTTACTTTATTATTGGCTTACTTTAAAAATTATTAGTATAAGGATTATTGGATATTAATAGAGTACATGGATGTATGAAGCTCAATTTTTGGAAGGTGTTGTATCTTTCTAATTTATCATAAATAAGAAAGATACATGTAAGGCCTATTACTTCTTTTCCCTACAGGGGATGACTCTATTTTATTTTATTGAGCGTATTCCATTTTGCTCTATGTCCTTGGCCCTCCAGCCTTTTTACTATTCAGCTATGTCTGGGTCATTGGTACAGTATAAAAATGTTAAAAAATTTATAGTAATTTATATATTTTTTATACTTACCAATGACCCAGACGGGGATGGCCCTCCCAGGAGTTGGGAACTCTTGCCTCCCCGCTGAGTACATAGCGCTTACCAGGCACTGGTTATTAGAATGATAAATGGCGCCAATTTCGGAACGTCCTTGACACTGCGCATGCGCAGTAGGGGCGAAGTGTGGAGGGCCTTTCAGGACATGTTTTCTTTAGTTTTAGATGCAAATTTTGGGGATTGGGGGGCAAAATTTGTGTTTGGCCCTATATTTTAAGAGTTAGCACCAGCTATGTCTGGGTCATTGGTAAGTATAAAAAATATATAAATTACTATAAATTTTTTAACTTTTAGGCTAACCTCTAAGACTGGCAGATCCAGTTTCTTATCGAAAAATGCTCTACATCTGCCATTCATTATCAGTAGAAATAAATTTGAAATGGCAGGAAATGGCGTTCCGAGAGTTCCTCTGCATTTAAACGACCAGGCAGAAGGCTTGGAGTTATCATTGCCGGTGTCTATGTCGATTCTCTCCAGTACGGTGGAGACGACAATCTCGTCTAACAGAACCAGTTTAGACGCCTTATCATACACAGATCACCTTACCAGAGCATTTGCACAATGTCTCGATGGTAAAGAATTCCAGGATGTTCAAACTTTCTTGAGAGTTCATTCTAGGGCAATCGCATTTTCCACGTATAACTCCCCTTTCAGTGGCAAATTTGGAGTTAGTCAGACGTGATGCTGCCCTGGCTCCATCCACTGGAGTGGATTCTAAGGTGAAAAACTCTCGAGTCGCTCCGGTTTCAAGAGAACTTCTCTTTGATGGTAAGCTTCCATTAATCTATGATCAGATTACTAAGAAACCTTCAGACTCTCTGCTCTTTAAGTCTGTTTCTAAAAAACAGAAGTCAGCAGAGAGGAGTAAGTCAGGAACTTCTGGGGCGAGTACGTCCAAGGGAAGCTCCTATAGAGGATCTAAAAAAGCCTCTAGTTCGTACTCCTGAGACTGTCAGAGTAGCGACTCAGGTAGGGGACGTAATGCTGCCGAGACAACCGGTCAGATGCTCCTAGGTCGACTGGTCGAGGTGCGGGTCGGGGAGGATGTAGTTTCTCCTCCCGCAAGTCTCGCAGGTCCAGGAGGTGAAGGTCAGAACCTCTATTGCGCTCCAGTGTGCAGAAGGCTGTCAAGATTCTTAACGGGTAGAGTGCTGGAAGCCCATATTTGCGCTTTATTCTGAGGTGCAGGTGCCACAACTTGATGCCGTCATATTCTGAGAATATGCTTCATATTAGCTTGGAATTAAAATTATTTAGTCTGTGAGGGTTTGCCTTGTTACAATTTATGGGAGAGTGCCAAGTGGCACTCTCCCATAAATTGTAACAAGACAAAGAGACGTCAACAAATCTGGATGACTAAAAATAATTTAGCACTCTACCAGTTAACCAATTGGTTGTCAATTACGGACGACTAATGGGTTCAGGAGGTTATTTCGGAAGGTCTGAAACTGTCCTTCAGAGAAAAACCTCCATTAACACAAAGTCCACGATGGACTCAGTTTCCATCAAACCTTCAGAAGAGAGATTCGCTTCTATTAGAGGTGCAATCCCTTCTGGAGAAGAACGTAATAGAGGTTGTAGAAAACCAGGACTCTTCCGGTTTTTACAGTCACCTGTTCCTGGTACCAAAACCAGATGGCTCGATCCATCCAGTTATAGATCTAAGCTGGATAAACAAGCTGATCGTGGCTCCAAAATTTTATATGGAGACCATTCAATCGGTGAGAGCTAGCATTCAAGTGAACGATTATGCTTCAAGCATAGATCTCAAGGATGCATACTTTCACGTCATGGTACATCTGACGTTCAGAAAGTACCTTCGCTTCGCTGTCCTAGGAGTCGTTTATCAGTTCCGAGCAATGTGCTTCAGACTGAATCTGGGCCTTCACTTGAATAATGAACTCGGTAATGACTCATTTCTGAGCTCATTCATCTTCGGTAACGTAAGCCTACTTGGATGATATTCTTCAGAGGTACGGCGACAGATTAACTCTTCAGAACGATGTTTAGAGTCTGCTTCAATTGCTCCGACGTCTCGGTTTCATAGTAAACGAAAAGAAGTCGGATCTAGTTCCGTCCAAGTCATTCATTCACTTGGGAATGAGCTTCGAGACGTACAACAATCTGGTTCGTCTGCCATTACCCAGAGCGAAATTAGTCAGTTGTTATGCTCGCTTTTGTCTTCACTTAGATGTAGTAACAGCGAGAGAATTTATGCGGCTGATAGGTTTGTGCCGAGCCGCCTTGGACTTGTTCCGATGGGGTGCCTACGCACTCATCCACACCAAATATTTTTCACTCAGAATTGGAGTGTGAAGATTCATTTGCTCGAAACAAACATCGTCTTGTCGAACCAAATAAAACAGGAGATTCAGACTTGGGCAGATATTCAGTGGTTAACTCAGGGAATTCCACTGCAACTGCCGGATCCAGTTTTTACGATTATGACGGATGCGAGTCAAACAGGTTGGGGCACGACATTGAGCCGAACAGATTCGAGGTGCCAGGTCTTTGGGATCCACAATTTCTGAACAAGCACATAAACATCAAAGAAATGATGTCACTTGGGCTTGCGCTACGTCATTGGATGAACATAATTCAGAATTCACATGTTCAAATACTGTCCGACAATTCGACAGTAGTAGCCTACATTCGGAACCAGGGAGGCACTCATTCCATTCCATTATTCAACTTAACGGAAAGAATCCTTCTGTTTGTCCTAGAGCATTAGGTTCTTCTATCGGCCCGTCATTTTCCATGTCGTCTGAACGTTCTTGCGGACTCCCTTTCTTGGAAAGGTTGTATGTTGCCATCAGAATGGACTCTCAACAAGTGAGTATTCAATCAGATCTGCTACCAATAGGATCGTCCAATGATAGACTTGTTTGTGACACATCTCAACAATCAGTTGCAGACGTATGTGTTGCCATTCCCAGATCCTCGAGCATTTGCAGTAGACGCTCTCTCGATACCGTGGGATGGAATGATAGGATACGCGTATCCTCCATCTCCGTTGATTCAACAGATATTGCTAAAAATCAAGCAATCTCACTGCAAGATTCTGTTGGTAGCATCTCTGTCGCCCCACAGACCATGGATAAATCTACTCAGGTGTCTGTTATGGGACATTTCTCGGAAGCTTCCTCCATGGGAGGACCTTCTTTCGCAGGGGAAATCACGTACACTGCATCACAACCTGCAAGGTCTCAACCTTCACGTATTTCTGTTTTGCGGACCTTCTTGCACAGCAAGCAATTTACAGGACAAGCAGTGGATGCAATTTCTAACTGTAGGAGGACCTCCTCTTTGCTAAATTATGCTGCTAAGTGGAAGGTTTTCTCTCATTGGTGTAGGGATCATTCAATTGATTTCTATGATCCCTCCATACCAGACATTGCCAATTTTTTGGTCTACTTGTTTGACGAGATCAAACTGCAGCCAATAACTATTAAGGGTTATAGGTCTATGCTATCGGATACTTATGCTCATAATGATAGCTTACAGATTGGATCTAATGTCTCTTTATCAAAGTTAGATAAATAGACCTAGAACCCTTAGGTTAATTCCTAAGTGGAATTTAGCTAGGGTTCTTCTGAAGCTAAAAGAAGCGCCATTTCAGCCCCTAGACACGGTAGACTTCAAATACTTATCTTATAAGAAGGCTTTTCTCTTAGCCTTCTTTTCTGCTAGAAGAGTTAGTGAGCTTCATGTCCTATCTGTTGATGATTCTCACTATCATAGTGTTGGTAATACTATTACTTTGACTACTAATGTGGGATTTTTTGTTAAGAATCAGGCTCCTAATAAGTACCCTGAGCCTATTGTTATTAAGGCTCTTCCATCCTCAAGTGGCCATAGGCCTTTGCTGTGTCCAGTTAGAGCTAAGCGTATTTACAAACGAAGATCTGAGTTTATCAGAAAGGGACGAAAACGTTTCTGTCTCTGCTTCCAAATAGAAGGGACATCACGGTCCATTCTATTTCTAGGTGGATTCAGTTGACTATTCATACTGCTTATGAAAGATTATTTCTACTCAGCAGTCTGCTTAAGATTTCAGCGCATGAAGTTAGAGCGCTGTCTACATCTTACGCTTATGCTAATAGTATTGCTATTACTGATCTGATGAAGGCTGCATACTGGTCTCAGCCTTCTACGTTCACAAAGTTTTTCCTTAGAAATATTGAGTCTATTTCTGGCGACCTTAGATGTTTGGGTCCGTTATCTGTTGCTCAGAATGTCGTCCACTAAACAGTTGCAACTATAGTTATGCAGGCATTCTGTGTTCCAGCAGTCACTCTGTCCTGCTGCCCTCTTCTTTCTGTGGTGATTGACCCAGAGCAAGGAGAAGGGAGTGGGGGGGGGGGGGGGGGGGGGGGTGATGGTGTTCCCTTTTTTCACCTGCTTTATAGTGAAAAGCAAGGGAATACCTCCTCTGGAGTCAGTAATTCCGAGTCGGTGCTGGGATGGTTTTAAAGTGTAAAGTTAATGTCTGTCTCATTTATGTAATATTTTTAAAGTGTAGCTCGGTGTGAAGCATTTGTATATGTCACGTGTCATACGAGCATTAATATACAATCCTCGGACACTTTTAAATGAGTATAAAGAGTCTCATTCTCTGGAATATCTTTATTTATTGGCTTTCCTTTAAGAAATTAGTATAATGGGTTATACTGGATGTTAATAGAGATCATTGATGTTATTGTGCTCAATTACAGATTGGTAATATGTCTTTCTTATTTTGTATAAACAAGAAAGATATATGTAAATCCTGTTTCACCTTTTCTCCTTGAGGGGATAATTCTATATATATGTAATTGCGTCTGTTGGATTTTCCTTTATGTCCTAGGCCCTCCAGCCTTTTTTCTATTCAGCTAAGTCTGGGTCATTGGTACAGTATAAAAATATGAAAAAATTTATAGTAATTTATATATTTTTTATACTTACCAATGACCCAGACAGGGATGGCCCTCCCATGAGTTGGGAACTCATATCTCCCTGCTGATCATATAACATTTACCAGGCACTGGTTGTAAGAATGAGGATTTGGCGCCAATTTTGGTACTTCCTTGACACTGTGCATGCGCAGTGGACAAAAGTATGGAGGACCATATAGGGCTTTGGATTGTTTGATTTGGATGCAAATTTTGGGGATTTGGGGGGCAAAATTTGTGTTTGGCCCTGAATAATTTAGAGTTAGCACGAGCTAAGTCTGGGTCATTGGTAAGTATAAAAAAATATATAAATTACTATAATTTTTTTCATTTTCATTATTTTCTCATTTTTTGTCTCTAAAACATAGGTTATGACCCCTCATTGGAACGAGCTTGTCGACAAAAAATGAAAATAATAGTTTTTTATTCAAGAATTTTTTTTTGCAAATGTCGTCTGCTTTTCATGTTAGGTAAAGGGTTAAAAAACAATGAAGTCCCTATTACACCTACGGCAAAGCGTCTTCATTTACGTGCACCGATATGTGACACAATTGTTGATTGCATAATTCACTTGTGAAGTAATCAAACCTGGAAATCCCAGAAAATCACACTTTGGAAAGTAATAAATGAGAATTATTTGTAATGGAAGTAGGAATATGGATTGACTCAAAATGTGACTGTTCAATTTTGTATTTCCAGTGGAGTTACCCTTTCCATCGGTTCAGGTGTGATGTATTCACAGATTTACACTCCAAGCTTGTATATACAAAATACAGACACCACAGCAAGTTCAAATTGTAAGTAGTGCTACATTTCTGAAGTGGAAATGTAAGAGTTTATTACAACCCTTTACCTAACATAATTCCCATAACTGACCAAGCCTGAAAATAAGCAATCTGTCATATGCAGAATGAGGTCCCCAGAGGGTGAATTTGCTGATGCTACCCCATACAGTGGGCCAATTTATCCTTTGGGTATCTCTTTCTCCATAGGCCTCAGACTTTGATTCAAATTGAGGTTCACAGAGGGTAAATTTAGTGTTGTTACCCTGCCGTGCAGAGTAGCAACATCAAGTTCACCCTGTGGGGTCTTGTTCTGCAGATGACAGTTTGCTTATTTCCAGGCTTGTAACTGACTAACGTTATTCACAGAATAATGGAGAGCTGTGGTTAAAGCATTGGACTTCAAACTGAATGGTTGATGATTCGATCCTGACTAGCAGTAACTGCATTGTGTCCCTGGGCAAGATTCTTAATCCTGATTGCCCATATGGTGACAGTGTACTAAGGGCATACTGCACATAAAGGGAGAGCTATCAAATTTCTCCAAATTTAGTTAAAAAACCGTGGCCACCGTGGATGTGGCATATAAATTGTCAACAATTCCATTAGCATACCCTACAGGTCACAGCGCATACCTGATACTTTTTTAATTTTATATGTCGCACTTTGGTGTGATGCCTAGATGAGAATGATCAAATTTTTCTGAATTTCCTTGAAAAACATGGCCATCAGTGGTCATCTTGGATTTGGCATATAAATTGTCAACAATTTTTTTAGTCCATTCTGCCAGCCAGATCCCTCACCCGATCTTTTTTCAGATTTCATATGTAGCTTTGGTGTGATGCCTTTTGTGTGGAAACTTGAGTGAATGACTAGGCATCACTTGAACTTTCAGTTTAGTTCAGTCCCTTCTTGGACAAGTTGAGCAGCAGTGCCATTGACACTTTCATTTTTTTAAATCATTCAGTACAGTACAGTACTGTGGATTGAAATGTAGAAATACAGTTTCAAATTTATTGTGGCATTATGCTGCTATTAACTATTTAGATAGTAATCAAATTAAACGAATATCCAAACTTTCTTATATTAACTCTTAAGGGCCTAACTCTGACTATGATCACATTTTTTTTGCAACAGAACAGGTGCCCCTACATGCAGTCTTTGGGTTAACTCACAAGTTACATTCTAAGCACCTTGGTAGTTGCTTTAGGCAAGTCTCAGTTGCCTTTTAAGGCAACTAAGACTTGCCACAAAACAGCAGCAAAGTCACATGATAGTCGCATAGACTGTCAAAGTGGAGCAAAAATATGTAAAAAATCTCTAGGTCCTTAAGGATTAATTTCTACACTTCACAAAACAGAGATCACTTTTAATAATAATGAATGAAGACAGTTGATGATTATTTGTTTTTAATTTTTTTTTTTTCATTTCAGTGCTTGATTATGTCTTTCCAACATTTTGTGGCATCTATTTAACAAGTACAATCCATGTCATAATCTACACAGCCTTCATGCAGAACAGGCCCAGAGTATATCCAAAAGTCATTTTACCAGGGTTTATCTCTGGCATAATGTGGGCTGTAGGAACAACTAGTTTTTTTATAGCAAATGATGCTCTTTCAGAAGCAATATCATTCCCACTTATCAGCAGCATACCAGGACTAATTGGTGCCTTCTGGGGAGTAATTGTTTTTAGGGAAGTCAAGGTGAGTTTCACTGTACATATTTCGGTGCCATTATCTTTTTTTTAGCTCACCTGACTTTCAGTAAGGAGAGCTATAGTGATCACTCACCGTCCGTCATCCGGCGTCCGTCGTCCGTGAACATGGTGTTTGCGTCTTCTCCTCCCAAACCGCTGAACCAATTTAATTGATATTTGAGATAGTAGTTTGTTATGACATCGCAATTTGATTTTGTTCAAATCAAGTTGCCTCGCCCCTTGGTAAGGCCATGCTCAAAAAGTGTGCCTAAATCTTAAAAAATCTTCTTCTCATCAACCAGCAATAGCAGAGACTTGATAATAGGTGTGCAGCTTCCTTTTGAGGTGTAGACTCAGATTTGTTCAAGAGAAGTTTGTCGGGCATTATTTGCCTTCGTTATGGGAGGGGCAAACATTTTGGCCATGCCTAAAATTTCTATTTTCAGAACCGTGAGGTCGATTTGAACCAAATTTGATATGAGATGATAATGGGTCATAAGTAGTTGATTGATGCAAACAAATTTTTTCTCATTGCCCCGTGGGAACCTTAGGAGCTAAAAATAGGAAAAACCTTAAAACTGCCATATCTCCAAAACTACACGGCACAGAAAATTCTTATTTTGTATAAAGCTTACTTTTATCCAGTAGAATAGAATGGTTCAAAAAATCCCTGTCGGTTTAATCACAAGGTACTTTTTTCAGGACTTTGAAAAAGTGCTGAGTCAGCACTTTTTAACACTGTAGGCAATGGGAAAAACATTAAAAAATCTTCTTCTCCAGATCCAGCAGGCAGAATCTTTTGATATTTGGTATGCAACATTGTAGGGTGGGTCTGATTCAAGTTTGTTCAAATCGGCTCCCTGGGTTCAGATTTGGGCTCACTATAGAAGCCCGAATTCGAACTTAGTGCATTTCAGGCAAATTTCTTTAAAAATCTTTTTCTCCCGATCCAGCAGGCAGAATCTTTTAATATTTGGTATGCAACCTTGTGGGGTGGATCTGATTCAAGTTTGTCCAAATCGGCCCCCTGGGTTTATATTTGGGCTCAATATAGGAGCCCAAATTTGAACTTAGTGCATTTAATGCAAATTTCTTTGCAAATCGTCTTCTCAAGATCAAGCAGGCAGAATCTTTTGATATTGGGTATGCACCACGCTTAGGGGGGTGAGATTCAAGTTTGTTCAAGCCAATTAAGTCCCTGGGTTCATATTTGGGCTCAATGTGGTAGCTCGAATTATAGCTTAGTTCAAAATGTGAAATTTTCTTTAAAAATCTTCTTCCGATCCAGCAGTCGGAATGTTTTGATATTTGGTATGCAGCATCCTTAGGGGAGTGAGATTCAAGTTTGTTCAAGCCATGTCCCTACGTCCATATTTGGGCTCACTGTAGGAGCCCGAATGATAACTTAGTTCAAAATGAGGAATTTTCTTTAAAAATCTTTGTCTTCAGATCCAGCAGTCGGAATGTTTTGATATTCGGTGTGCAGCATCCTTGGGGGGTGAGATTCAAGTCTGTTAAAGCCAAGTCCCTGGGTTCATATACAGGCTTACTGTGGGAGCCTGAATTATAACTTCGTTCAATATGAGGAATATTCTTTAAAAATCCTTTTTTTTAGATCCACTGGTCAGAATCTTTGGATATTTGGTTTCAGCTTTTCTTAGGAGGAGCAGATGCAACTTGTTGAAATCAATTCTCTGGGTTGATATTTAGGCTACCATGTCAGGTGAGCGCCCTCATGCCCCCTGGGGCCTCTTGTTACGTTTTCTACCTTTTTTTAACTCAACTTGACAAAGTCAAGCTGAGCTATTGCCATCACTTCTCGTCTGTCGGCATACGTACGTTAGTATGTACGTCCACAATTTCCTTTGGCACACCTCACAGGTCACATTTATGATCAGATCACTTTGAAACTTGGTATTCTTATTTGGGGTGACCTCTAGATGGGAGCTATCGATTTTCTTCAATTTCCGATAAAAAATGTTGCTGTGGCCAACGTTCTTAGAACTTAGTTTAGTCAGACTTCAATATTTCCTTTTTGCACACCCTACAGGGCACATTTATGATTGGATTGCTTTGAAACTTGGTATGCTTGTTTGGGGTGACCTCTAGATGGGAGCTATCGATTTTCTTCCATTTCCGTCAAAAAATGTTGCTGCGGCCAACATTCTTAGAACTTAGTTTAGTCCGACCTCAATATTTCCCTTTGGCACACCCTAAAGGGCACATTTATGATCGGATTGCTTTGAAACCTGGCTTGCTTGTTTGGGGTGACCTCTAGATGGGAGCTATCAATTTTCTTCTATTTCCGTCTGTCAAAAAATGTTGCCCCTGGCAACGATCTTTGAACTTAGTTTTGTCAGGCATCAATATACTCCTTTGGCATGCCCTACAGGACACATTTATGATCAGATCGGTTTGAAACTTTGTATCCTTGTTTGGGGTTACCTCTAGATGGGCGCTATCGATTTTCTTCCATTTCCATCAAAAAATGTTGCTGCGCCCAATGTTCTTAGAACTTAGTTTAGTCCGACCTCAGT
The DNA here is from genome assembly GCA_031216915.1 of Pictodentalium vernedei. Taxonomy (NCBI): domain Eukaryota; kingdom Metazoa; phylum Mollusca; class Scaphopoda; order Dentaliida; family Dentaliidae; genus Pictodentalium; species Pictodentalium vernedei. The sequence goes on along the minus strand of CM062297.1, from coordinate 726,308,802 downwards.
ATTTCCCTTTGGCACACCCTACAGGCACATTTATGATCGGATTGCTTTAAAACCTGGCATGCTTGTTTGGGATGACCTCTAGATGGGAGCTATCAATTTTCTTCCATTTCCGTCTGTCAAAAAATGTTGCCACTGGCAATGATCTTTGAACTCAGTTTAGTCAGGCATCAATATATTCCTTTGGCATGCCCTACAAGGCACATTTATGATCAGATCGGTTTGAAACTTTGTATGCTTGTTTGGGGTTACCTCTAGATGGAAGCTATCGATTTTCTTCGATTTCCGTAAAAAAATGTTGCCACTGGCAATGACCTTCGATGAACTTCGTAAAAACTTAGTGCAGTTGAGCATCAATATTTCCCTTTGACACACCCTGCAGGGCACATTTATGATTGGATTGCTTTCAGACTTGGAGAGCTTGTGTGGGGTGACATCTATATGGGAGCTGTCAATTTTCTTCCATTTCTGTCAAAAAATGTTGCCGCTGACCTTTGAACTTAGTTTAGTCAGACCTCAATATTTCCCTTTAACACGCCCTTCAGGGCACATTTATGATCGGATCACTTTGAAACTTGGTATGTGTTTTCGGGGTGACCTCTAGATGTGAGCTATTGCTTTTTTTCATTTCCATAAAAAATTATTGTCGTTATCACCAACCTTTGAACTTAATGCATTTGTGCATCAACTTATCTCTTTTGCACTCTCTGTAGGGTATATTTATGAATTTCCATAAAAAAAACATTGCCACAAGCAATGACCTTCTACTTAGTGCATTTGTGCATTAACATCTTCCTTCGGCATGCCGCAGAGGGCACATTCATTATCAGGTTGTTCTGAAACTTTGTATGCTTATGCAGGGTGACAAAGATAGGAGCTATTGATTTTCTTTTCATTTCCTTCAAAAACTGTTGCTGTTAGCAACAATCTTTGAATTTATTGCATTTGTGCATCAACATTCTTTGACATGGCCTACAGGCCACATTTATCATAGGATTGTTTTTAGCTCACCTGACTTTCAGTCAGGAGAGCTTTAGTGATCACTCACCGTCCCGTCGTCCGTCGTCGCCCATGAACATGGTGTTTGCGTATTCTCCTCCCAAACCGCTGAACCAATTTAATTGATATTTGAGATAATAGTTTGTTATGACATCGCAATTTGATTTTGTTCAAATCAAGTTGCCTCGCCCGTGGGTAGGGCCACACCCAAAAAGTGTGCTGAAATCTTAAAAAATCTTCTTCTCAGTAGCAGAGACTTGATATTTGGTGTGCAGCTTCCTTTTGAGGTGTAGACTCAGATTTGTTCAAGAGAAGTTTGTGGGGCTATACTTGGCGTCGTTATGGGAGGGGCAAAATATTTGGCCCCGCCCAAAATTTCTATATTTTTATACTGTACCAATGACCCAGACTTAGCTGGTGCTAACTCTAACAAAACCAGGGCCAAACACAAATTTTGCCCCCCAATCCCCAAAATTTGCATCCAAAACAAAAAGAAATCATGTCCTAAAGGACCTCCATACTACGCCTCTACTGCGCATGCGCAGTGACGCAGACGTCCCGAAATTGGCGCCAATTATCATTCTCTGTTTGGCCCTTCATCAGTCAACATCTCACTGATCTTTGTGCTTGTAAATCTCAGTTTAAAGGATGCCAGACACGTAATTTTTGGAGAAAATGTGATTCTAAGGAGGATAGAAGGAGGAGAGGAAAAAGAAGTGACAAAAATAATCAGGGCTGTACTTAAAATTTTTTGATGAAATTATGTTAAGTTGCCTATTTTCGAGGCATGGTCCTCTTGTTGTCATTCTTGCTAAATGTTGCACTGCTTATTCAGTGTTTCCTCTCCCCTAGCCTTCTAAAGTCCCCCCTTGCAATTCTCCCATGCTTTTGGCATATTTTTGAGAAATTTCATTTCTAAAATTTCCTGGGAGAGTTGCTTGGTTACAGAATGTTTTCTGTTATTTTCCCCATAGTTACGTTTTCACCCATGGGTGTATAACGTTTGTGTTCTGCATCTTCCATCTGATGTTCTGCAGATTCTCCCCTGGGAGTCTCTGTTTTGCATCAGATAGAGTGTAATTTGATGACTGATTCCGGGCCAGTTCTTTCAGTGCCTGGAGTCATGTTTTCTGGTGTTTTTACACTGTTTGTTTACATTGGCAACAGCCTTTTTTGAGGGGGGCTGTTTGCCTTTGCTGTAGTTTATCTCACTGTAAGATACATTTATATTATCCGTAAGTGTCTCATTAATTATTTAATATAATTTTAAAATTTTTGACCACACTTTGCCATCGGATCCATCGGGGCTCAACGTTACTTTTCAGCAACTTGGGCTTCGCTGAAAAAATATTTTTTCAAAATTATTTTGATTTGCAATTGTTTTTTCATTTATTAATGGATCATATTATTATGTATCTTTGTGTCAGGGGTTTTTGCGAGTAACTAGGACTTATTGTTGTTCTTTCACAATGAAGGGACATTGTTCAAATTGTAATAGGAAGAAATCTTCCTCTGACTTTCATGATCATTGTATTAATTGTAGTCAGTGTTCTCGCATTAATCCCTGTCCTATATGTGAATATTGGGATGAGAAACATTGGAAACGTGTGTCACGATATGTTGTTTCTGGAGAAAGGGCTATGCCGGCTCTTTCTCCGCAAGGTCACTCTACTCTCTCAGTTTCTATTTCAGAGGAACCAGAACAGGGTGATGTTTCCATGTTATCTTCTACAAGTGTGCGTCCGTCGTCACAAATGAATTCAGAGCTAGCGGCAAAAGTGCTCATGGAGATTAGACAAATGTCGTCCGCTAGCTCGCCCGGTGTAGCGTCCATTCACCGAATGGTTCGGCAGCTGGGTTCGTCCGATGCGGTCCAGGAGGAAATTTTGGGTGATGCGAGCACTATAAACATAATAGATGCACACCCAGTGACGGCGGATAGTAAGCGAGAACGGAGGAAGCCTTTGAGTCCGGTTCCTAGCTCGTCCAGGTCCAGCCGGGCCGCGAGCGAGAGAGGCCCCTCTCTCGTACAACAACATCTGGGACCAGATGTTGTGGTACAAAATGTGTCTTTAGCGGAGCATACGTCCGTCGCTCGGGACGCTCCGTTGTATAAGCAGTCCGCGGAGACTGTTAAGGCTTCCTCTTCTCGTCAGCGCACACGACCGCACCTTGGCTGCGTGACCGCCGATATATTACCAGCTTCGCCGATCAAGGATTCTTTGGCGACCAGGTCACACCATCCGGCAGCCAGGGATTCGAGACCGATGGACTCCGGACGTTCGCATAGGAAAAGTATGCGGGAGCCATCTGATGCAGAGCTGCCCTCGGCGAAGCAGCGAAAGACTGCGCCTCCGCAGGTCTCGACGCCGGACATTCTCGTGCAGATAGCACAGCTTATCGCAGCATCCCAGCAGCCGACAGAAACGGTGTAAGATCGAGAATTATCCGACGGCGCTGGGTCGGTATGCTCCGCCGAAGCATCGGGGGCGGACGACCGGGAACATCATGAGGTCCGACCGGATGGTGAAAGGGATACGGATGACTTGGAGCTATCCCTTTCGGAACAACATAAAGCTGCCGTGGACTTCATCCGGCACTTTCTCCCTCAAGTTGTTCCGTCGGGCCAGACTGCTGCGGTTCCGGACAAGAGAATTATAGCGTCATTGGACTCTGAATTTTTTGAGCGGTTCAGGAACATCGCTCCCGAGTTTCCGTCGCAGTCCAATAATGTTGCAAGAACATTTGAATTATTGAACGACGCTATATTTAAACTTGCTTCCAGGACAGGGAAAGCAGGTTTCTTGTCCGCTAATACTCTCAACCTGCCTTTCATTAATGCAAGGAATAAATTCGATATGGCAGGACAGGGTATACCGAGAGTTCCTCTGCGTATGGACGACGAGGCGGAAGACTTAGAGCTATCATTACCGTCGTCGGCTTCTATTCCAACCGCGGTGTTGGAAACAGCTATTGCGTCTAACAGAGCCAATTTAGATGCCTTATCTTACGCAGATCACCTTACTAAGGCGTTATCACTGCGCCTTCAGGGGAAAGAGTTTCAGGATATACAATCCTCTTTAAGACTTCTTTCAAGGGCAGTAGCTTATTCCACGTGTAACTCCGCCCTTTCAGTGGCAAATCTGGAATTGGTTAGACGTGACGCAGCCCTAGCTACATCCACACTAGTGGATACTAAGGTGAACAACTCTCTTAGAGTCGCTTCGGTCTCAGGAGAACTTCTCTTTGACGGCAAGCTTTCTGCTAATTATGATAAAATTACAAAGAAAGCTAAGGATTCTCTGTTGTTCAAATCTGCTCCTAAGAAGTCAGATACAGCAGACACGAATAAGACAGGCACTTCTGGGTCTAATGCGCCCAAGAGAGGTTCCTATAGAGGTTCTGGTGCGTCCTCTTGGTCTTATTCGAGAGACCGTCAGGGTAGCGACTCTCGTTCGGGACGTCCTTCAGGCCGGGACAATCGGTCGGACGTCCCGAGGTCGACGGGGCGAGGTGCGGGCCGTGGAGGACGTGGTTTCTCCTACCGCAGGCCTCGCAGGTCCAGGAGGTGATGGCTTAAACCTCTATCGTGTACCGGTTGGCGGAAGGTTGTCGAGCTTTTCACAAGAATGGGCGTCGATTACGGACGACCCTTGGGTGAGAGGAGTGACTTCGGAAGGTCTAAAGATATCCTTCAAACGAAAGCCTCCATTAACTCGAAGTCCAAAGTGGACTCATCTTCCGTCAAATCCGCAGAAAAGAGACGCTCTGTTATTAGAGGTGCAGTCTCTTTTAATGAAGAACGCGGTAGAGGTCGTAGAAAACCAGGAATCTCCGGGATTCTACAGCCATCTGTTTCTGGTTCCGAAACCAGACGGCTCGTTCCGTCCAGTCATAGATTTGAGCTGGATAAACAAGCTGATCGTCGCTCCGAAGTTTTATATGGAGACGATTCGATCGGTCAGAGCGAGTATTCGGGTGAACGATTATGCAACAAGCATAGATCTCAAAGATGCGTACTTTCACGTCATGGTACATCCGACATTCCGAAAGTACCTACGCTTCGCAGTCCTAGGAGTGGTGTATCAATTCCGGGCGATGTGCTTCAGATTGAATCTAGCACCCTGGGCTTTCACTCGGGTAATGAACTCGGTAATGATCTATTTCCGAGCTCATTCGTCTGCGGTAACGTCGGCCTACCTGGACGACATTCTTCAGAGGTACGGCAACGAGTTAACGCTTCAGAACGATGTTCAGAATCTTCTTCTATTGCTCCGACGTCTCGGTTTTATAGTAAACGAGGAGAAGTCGGATCTGGTGCCGTCCAAGTCATTCACTCATCTGGGAATGAGCTTCGAGACGCACAACAATCTCATTCGTCTGCCGTTAACCAGAGCGAAATTAGTCTGTTGTTACGCTCGCTATTGTCTGCACGCAGACAAAGTCACGGCGAGAGAATTTATGAGACTGATAGGTCTGTGCGGAGCCGCCGCGGATCTCATTCCGATGGGGCGGTTACGCACACGTCCTCTTCAAATTTTCTTGACTCAGAATTGGAGTGTGAAAATTCATTCGCTCGATGTAGACGTTCTCTTGTCAGATCAAGTGAAACAAGAGATTCAGACTTGGGCAAACATTCAGTGGTTAACTCAGGGAGTTCTGCTGCAGTTGCCGGATCCGAGTTTTTCCATTATGACGGATGCCAGTCAAACAGGTTGGGGTGCATCATTAATCCCAACGGATTCGAGATGCCAGGGTCTTTGGGATCCGCAATTCCTGTGCAAGCACATAAACATCAAGGAAATGATGTCAATTTGGCTTGCGTTACGTCACTGGATGGACATTATTCACAATGCTCATGTCCAAATTCTATCCGACAATACGACAGTAGTGGCGTATATACGGAATCAGGGAGGCACTCATTCAGTTCCGTTGTTCAATCTAACGGAAAGAATCCTTCTGTTTGCGCTAGAACATCACGTTCTTCTTTTGGTCCGTCACATACCGGGTCGTCTGAATGTGCTAGCAGACTCCCTTTCACGAAAGGGTCGCTTGTTGCCGTCGGAGTGGACTCTCAACAAACAAGTATTCAATCAGATTTGCTACCAATGGGAACGGCCAATGATAGACTTATTTGCGACACATCTCAACAATCAGTTGCAGACGTATGTGTCTCCGTGCCCGGATCCAAGAGCATTTGCAGTAGACGCTCTGTCGATCCCTTGGGATGGAATGATAGGATATGCGTATCCTCCAGCACCGTTAATTCAACAAGTATTGCTAAAGATAAAACAATCTCAATGCAAGATTCTGTTGGTAGCATCTCTGTCGCCACAGAGACCATGGATAAATCTACTCAGGTGTCTGTTGTGGGACCTACCGCGAAAGCTTCCTCCACGGGAGGATCTTCTTTCGCAGGGGAAATCGCGCCAACTCCATCATAACCTGCAAGGTCTCAACCTTCACGTTTTTCCGTTGTGCGGTCCTTCTTGCATGGCAAGCACTTTACAGGACGAGCAGTGGACGTGATTTCTAACTGTAGGAGGACCTCCTCTTCGCTAAACTATGCGGCTAAGTGGAAGGTTTTTCGTCGTTGGTGTAGGGATCATTCTGTAGATATATTCGATCCCTCTATACCAGACATTGCAAACTTTCTAGTATACTTGTTTGACGAAATCAAACTGCAGCCTGTTACTATAAAGGGTTATAGATCTATGTTATCTGATACCTATGCACATCATGATAGTTTACAAATTGGATCTAATGTCTCTTTATCTAAGTTGGTTAGAAACTTTTCGATAAATAGACCCAGAACTCTTAGATTAATTCCTAAGTGGAATTTAGCTTGGGTTCTTCTTAAATTGAAGGAAAAGCCATTTGAACCTCTTGGGACAGTAGATTTCAAATTCTTATCTTATAAGACAGCTTTTCTCTTAGCTTTCTCTTCTGCTAGAAGAGTTAGTGAGCTTCATGCACTGTCGGTGGATGATTCTCATTATCGTAGTGTTGGGAACACTATCACCTTCACTACTAATGTAGGTTTTTTAGCTAAGAATCAGGCTCCTAATAAATATCCGGAACCTATTGTTATTAAGGCTCTTCCGTCTTCAGACGGGCGTAGGCCTTTACTCTGTCCTGTTAGAGCATTACGTATCTATAAACAGAGATCTCAGTTTATCAGAAAGGGACGGAAACGTTTCTTTCTGTCTTTGATGCCTAATAGAAAGGACATTTCAGTCCATTCTATTGCTAGATGGATTCAATTAACTATCCGTACTGCTTATGAGAGTTTATCTTCTTCTCAGCAGTCTGTGCTTAAGATTTCTGCTCATGAAGTAAGAGCTCTTTCTTCTTCCTGGGCTTATGCTAATAGTGTTGCTATTACAGATTTAATGAAGGCTGCTTATTGGTCTCAGCCATCCACATTTACGAATTTTTATCTCAGAAATATTGAGTCCATTTCTGGAGACCTGCATTGTTTAGGTCCGTTATCTGTTGCTCAGAATGTCGTCCACTAAACAGTTGCAACTATAGTTATGCAGGCTTTCTGTTCCGGCAGTGACTCCGTCCGGCTGCCCTCTTCGCTCTGGGCTATTTGACCCAGGGCAAGGGGGGGTGTTCCCTTCGGTCACCTGCTTTATAGTGAAAAGCAAGGGAATCCCTCCTCCAAGTCAGTATTTCTGAGTCGCTTCCGGGATGGTTTTAAAGTGTAATATTAATGTTAAATTCATTCATGTCTTATTTTTAAAGTGTAGCTCGGTGTGAAGCATTTGTATATGTCAAGTGTCAAACGGGCTTTAATATACAATACTCGGACACTTTTAAATGACTATAAAGAGTCTCAATTCTCTGGACTACTTTATTTATTGTCTTGCTTTAAAAATAATTAGTATAAGGGATATACTGGATGTTAATAGAGAACATGAATGTTATTGTGCTCAATTATTAAGGGTAGTGTATCTTTCTAATTTAATATTAAATAAGAAAGATGCATGTAAAGCCTAATACTCCTTTTCTCCTTAAGGGGTTACCTCTTTACTATATAGTTGAGCCTATTGGATTTTCCTCTATGTCCTAGGCCCTCCAGCCTGTTTACTATTCAGCTAAGTCTGGGTCATTGGTACAGTATAAAAATGTTAAAAAATTTATAGTAATTTATATATTTTTTATACTTACCAATGACCCAGATGGGGATGGCCCTCCCTGGAGTTGGGAACTCTTGCCTCCCCGCTGAGTACATAGCGCTGACCAGGCACTGCCAGTAAGAATGATAATTGGCGCCAATTTCGGGACGTCTGCGTCACTGCGCATGCGCAGTAGAGGCGTAGTATGGAGGTCCTTTAGGACATGATTTCTTTTTGTTTTGGATGCAAATTTTGGGGATTGGGGGGCAAAATTTGTGTTTGGCCCTGGTTTTGTTAGAGTTAGCACCAGCTAAGTCTGGGTCATTGGTAAGTATAAAAAATATATAAATTACTATAAATTTTTTAACTTTCCAAACCGAGAGGCTGATTTGAACCAAATTTTATGTGAGGGCTTATTGGGTCATAAGTACCTAATTTATGCTGATTTTTTTTTTCCCGTAGCCCCATGGGAACCGCAGGAGCTAAAAATAGAAAAAAATTAAAACGCCCATATCTCCAAAACTGCACGGCACCGAGAATTTTTATTTGGTGTGAAGCTTCCTTAGGACCAACAGAAAGAATTGGTAAAAAAAAATTGCCATCAGTTTTATCATAGGGTACAGTTTCGGGACTTTGAAAAAGTGCTGAGTCAGCACTTTTTAACACTGAAGGCAATGGGAAAAACATTAAAAAATCTTCTTCTCCAGATCCAGCAGGCAGAATCTTTTGATATTTGGTATGCAACATTGTAGGGTGGATCTGATTCAAATTTGTTCAAATCGGCCCCCTGGGTTCATATTTGGGCTCAGTATAGGAGCCCGATTTCGAACTTAGTGCATTTCAGGCAAATTTCTTAAAAAATCTTCTTCTCCAGATCCAGCAGGCAGAATCTTTTGATATTTGGTATGCAACATTGTGGGGTGGATCTGATTCAAGTTTGTTCAAATCGGCCCCCTGGGTTTATATTTGGGCTCAGTATAGGAGCCCAAATTTGAACTTACTGCATTTCAGGCAAATTTCTTTGAAAATCTTCTCTCCAGATCCAGCAGGCAGAATCTTTTGATATTTGGAATGCAACATTGTGGGGTGGATCTGATTCAAGTTTGTTCAAATCGGCCCCTTGGGTTTATATTTGGGCTCAGTATAGGAGCCGAAATTTGAACTTAGTACATTTCAGGCAAATTTCTTTGAAAATCTTCTTCTCAAGATCCAGCAGGCAGAATCTTTTGATATTTGGTATGCAACATTGTGGGGTGGATCTGATTCAAGTTTGTTCAAATCGGCTCCCTGGGTTTATATTTGGGCTCAGTATAGGAGCCCAAATTTGAACTTAGTGCTTTTCAGGCAAATTTCTTAAAAAATCTTCTTCTCCAGATCCAGCAGACAGAATCTTTTCATATTTGGTATGCAACATTGTGGGGTGGATCTGATTCAAGTTTGTTCAAATCGGCTCCCTGGGTTTATATTTGGGCTCAGTATAGGAGCCCAAATTTGAACTTAGTGCATTTCAGGCAAATTTCTTCAAAAATCTTCTTCTCCAGATCCTGCTGGCAGAATCTTTTGATATTTGGTATGCAACATTGTGGGGTGGATCTGATTCAAGTTTGTTCAAATCGGCCACCTGGATTCATATTTGGGCTCACTATAGAAGCCCAAATTCAAACTTAGTGCATTTCAGGCAAATTTCTTCAAAAATCTTCTCCAGATCCAGCAAGCAGAATCTTGTGATATTTGGTATGCAACATTGTGGGGTGGATCTGATTCAAGTTTGTTCAAATCGGCCCCCTGGGTTTATATTTGGGCTCAGAATAGGAGCCCAAATTTGAACTTAGAGCATTTCAGGCAAATTTCTTTGAAAATCTTCTTCTCAAGATCCAGCAGGCAGAATCTTGTGATATTTGGTATGCAGCATCCTTAGGGGGGGTGAGATTCAAGTTTGTTCAAGCCATGTCCCTAGGTCCATATTTGGGCTCACTGTGGAAGCTTGAATTGTAAATTTTTAAACTGTACCAATGACCCAGACATAGCTGCTGGTGGTAACTCTTAAAATATAGGGCCAAACACAAATTTTGCCCCCCAATCCCCAAAATTTGCATCTAAAACCAAAGAAAACATGACCTGAAAGGCCCTCCACACTTCGCCTCTACTGCGCATGCGCAGTGTCAAGGACGTTCCGAAATTGGCGCCATTAATCATTCTAAGTTTGGCCCTTCATCAGTTAACATCTGACTGATCTTTGTGCTTGTAAATCTCAGTTTAAATGATGCCAGACACATAATTATTAGTGAAATGGTGATTCTAAGGAGGATAGAGGAGAGGAAAAAATGTGTGACAGAATATTATCAGGGCTGTAACTTAAAATTTTTTAATGAAATTATGTTAAGTTACCTATTTTCGAGGCAGCAGCCATTTTGTTGTCATTCTGATTATTTAGTTACACTGTTTTTTAAGTGTTTTCCTCTCTCCCTGTCCTTCAAGTCCCCCCTTGCTATTCTCCCATGCTTTTGGCATAGTTTTTGTAATTATTATTACTAAATTTTCTTGGGAGTTTTAGCTGAATAACAGAATGAATTCTGTTCTTTTCCCCATGTTTACGTCTTCACCTACGGGTGTTTAGGCGTTGTGTTCTGCATCTACCATCTGATGTTCTGCAGTTTCTTCCCTGGAAGTCTCTGTTTTGCATCAGATAGTGTATTTTTGGTAACTGATTTCGGGCCTGGGTGCCTGGAGTCTTATTTTAGTGTTTTTACACTCATTGTTTACATTTACAACAGCCCTCTGTGTGAGGGGGGGATTTCTGGAAAATAATATCTTCATGTTATTTTAATCATAACTAGATACATTATTATTGTTCGTAAGTGTTGAATAAATTGTTTAAAATATTTTTAAAATTTTTATCCACACTTAGGCTTGGGATCCATTGGGGCTCAACGTTACTTTTCAGAAACTTGGGCTGTTCTGAAAAAATATTTTTTCAAAATATTTTGATTTCAATTATTTTTGCTATATTAATGGATCATATTATTATTATGTATTTTGATTGCCAGGGGTTAGTGCGAGTACCAGGACTTGTTTTCTTTTCACATTGAAAGGATATTGTTCAATTGTAATAAGAGGAAGGCTTCCTCTGACTCTATAATCATTCTATATGTGGTCAGTGTACTCGCATTAACTCCTGTTCTGTATCGTATGATTTCGATGACAATATGGGAAGCGTATGTCACGGTATGTTATTGGGGAATTGGACACTCCTGTCCTTTCCCCGCAGGGTCACTCTACTTTATCAATTTCTATTTCAGACGATCAAGATTAGGGTGATGTATCTGTGATGTCTTCCAACAGTGTGCCTCCGTTGTCACAATTAATGAAGGGCTAGCGGAAAAGTGCTCATGTAAATACGCCAATTGCCTAAGAGGACCCTAGTAGGTTCGACGGCCTTTGACGTCCGCTAGCTCGCCCGGTGTAGCGTCCATTCATCGAATGGTTCGGCAGCTGGGTTCGTCCGTTGCGGTCTAGAAGGAATTTTGGGGTGATGCGAGCACTATAAATCAACCTAATGCACACCCAGTGACGGCGGATCGGAGGGAGAACGGAGGAAGCCTTTTAGTCCGGTTCATAGCTCGTTCCGGTCCATCCGGACGGCAAGCGAGAGAGGCCCCTCTCTCGTTCAACAACATCTGGCCCCAGATGTTGTGGTACAAATGTTTCGCATTCGGAGCATACGTCCGTCGCTCGGGACGCTCCGACATATAGTCAGTCCGGAGTAGACTGTCAATAAGGCTTCCTCATTCTCATAGTTGCGCACAGGACCGCTCTTGGCTACGTGACCACGGATATCCAGTCAGCTTCGCCAGTCAGAGAATCATCGGCGACCAGGTCACACCATCCGGTAGCCAGGGACACGAGGCCTGCAGACTCCGGATGTTCGCATAGGAAGTGTGCGGGAGTCAACGTACACGGAGCTTCCGGCGGCAATGCATCGTAAGACCGCTCCTGCACAGGCCTCGGGAACGGACGTGCTTTCCTAAATAGCACAGTTTATCGTAGCATCCCAGCATCAACTGAATCTGTCGCATATTTTTTATCCGATGATGCTGGGTCGGGACGCTCCGCGGTAGCGGGTACGGACGTCCGAAAATTTCATCCGGTCCGACGGGATACCGAAAGGGATTTGGAGGATTTCGAGCTTTCCCTTTCGGAACAACATATGCTGTTGTGTATGTCATCTGACTTGGTCTTCTACAGCTTCTTTCGTCGGACCAGAATGCTGCGATGCCGGATAAGAAACTGATAGCGTCGGTGGACTTAGAAATTTTTGGTTCGGTTCAGGGACATCGTCCCTCAGTTCCGTCATAGTCCAATAATGTCACACAAACTTTAGAATTATTGAACGACGCTATATATATTATTATTATATGCTTGCTATAACCAAGCATTTCTGGTTTCTTGTTCGCAAAGTTACGGAGATGTCTTTCAAAAGTGTGCCTCTGTCGTCATAGTTAATGAAGAGCTAGCGGCAATAAGTGCTCATGGAATATGTCTATCGACTACGGAGTGACATTCGCTAGCTCACCCGGTGTAGCGTACATTCATCGAATGGTTCGGCTGCCGGGTTCGTCCGTTGCGGTCTAGGAAGGAGATTTGGGTGATGCGAGCACTTTAATTACTTTAGTACTCACCCGGTGACGGCAGATTGAGGACAGATCGGAGGAAGCCTGTTAGTCCGCTTCCTGGCTTGTCCAGGTCCGTCCGGGCTGTGAGCGAGAGAGGTCCCTCTCTCGTCCAACAACATAGGGGACCGCATGTTGTGGTTCAGATATTTTACATTCGGAGCATATGTCTGTCGGTCGGGACGCTCCGTTATATTGACAGTCCGAGAGACTGTCCTTAATGCTTCCTCATCCTCACAGCAGGGCACACGACCGCACATTGGCTACGTGACCTCGAGTATCCGATCAGTTTCGTCATTCAGTGATTCCACGGCGAATAGGTCGCGCCATCCGGTAGCCAAGGGACACGAGGCCTATACACTCCGTTCGCTCGCATATTGGTAGTATGCACGGGGTAACGATCACAGAGCTTCCAGCGGCAATGCATTGTAGGACCGCTTCTCCTCAGGCCTCAGTGACGGACGTGCTATCCGAGTTAGCACAGTTGTTTCGCAGCATCCCAGCAATTGACAGTTTCTTGGTCGAATCAGGAATTATCCGACGGCGCTGGGTTGGTGCGGTCCGCGGTTGCATCAGGTACGGACGACCGAACGCTTTATAGGGTCCGACAGGATGGCGAAAGGGATTCGAAAGATTTCGAGTTTTCCCTTTAGTAGTATCGGAAGCTGCCTTTCATATCTTCTGGCATTATCTTCCAGTGATTGTTATTTCGGACTTCATTGCTGCGATCTTGGATAAGAGACATATAGCGTCATTGGACTCGGATTTTTCGATCGGTTCAGGGACATTGTCCCTGACTTACCGCCGCAGTCCAATAATGTCATTACAACATGTGTTTTATTTTTCGACGCTATATATGCATACAAGCCTGCTACCAAGCATGATAGTTTAGTTTCTTGTCCGCGTTGCTCATTTCTGCCGTTTTATCATTTATACGAATAGTTTATTTTGGCAGAGCAGGGCATACCAAGAGTTCATATGCGTCTAGACGGTGTGGTTAAAGACTGGAAATATTCTTTTTCGCCGTTTATGTCTTTTCCAACTTCAATGTTGGAAACGACATGATGTATAGTAGACTTAACTTAGACGCTTTATCATACGTAATCCGCCTTACTGAGGCGTTATCATTACGTCTTCAAGAAAAGATTTACGGGATATTATTCTCAATGTAATTTCTTTTGAGGGCAGTAGTTTGTTCACGTATAACTCCGCCCTTCAGTGGCTGATTGGAGTTGGTTAGACTTGACGCAGCCCTAGCTACATCCACACGCGTGGATAGTAAGGTTAAGAACTCTCTCAGAGTCGCTTCGTTCTCGGAGGAGCTTCTCTTCGACGGCAGCTTTTCGGCAATCCATGAATTGCTCGATTTACATGTTCTCTTGTCTATCTAGTGTTACAAGAGATTCAGACTGTGGCAAACATTCGGTGGTTGATTCAGAGAGTGCCACCGCAGTTGCCGGACCCGAGTGTTGCTGTTATGACGGTTGCCAGTCAAACAGATTGGGATATAATACTGATCCCAACGGATTCGAAGTGCCAGGGTCTTTGGGTTCCGCAGTCTCTTAGCAACCAATTTTCTTCTGCGGAATAATGTTTTTTAGGCTTGCTTTATGTCATTGCATGAACATTATTCAGGAACGCATGCCCAAATCCTGTCCGTTAATTCGACAGTAGTGGCGTATCTCCGGAACCAGGGAGGCACTCTTTCGTTTCCGTTATTCAATTTAATGGAAAAAATCCGTCTGTTGGTTATAGTACACCAAGTTCTGTTTTGGTCCGTCATATTCCAGGTCGTCTGATTGTTTTACTGGACTCCCGTTCACTTAGGGGTCGCTTGTTGCTGTCAGAATGGACTCTCAACAAACAAGTATTCAATCAGATTTGCTATCTATGGGAGCGCCCAATGATGATTTATTTACGACACAGCTTGCTAATCAATTGCAGACGTATGTGTTGGCTTGTCCAGATCTCTGAGCTAATGTTGTTAAAGCTCTATTGATCTATAGGACGGCATGATAGGATACGCGTATCCTCCGGCGCTGTTGTTTCAGCAGGTATTGCTAAGATAAACAACCACAATACATTTCTCTTGATAGCATCTCTATCATCACAGAGATCATGGGTAATTTACTCTCTTGTCTACTGTGGGTCTTAACGTGAAATCTTCCTTAATGTGAGGATCTTTTTTCACTGGGTAAATCGTGTCATCTTTATCACAACCCGCAAGGTCGCAACCTTCATGTATTCCGTTGTGTGGTCCGTATTGCATTGTAAGCATTGTACTGGACGAGCTTTGGACGCGATTTCTTACTATAGGAGATCCTCTTCTTCGCTATTCTATGCGGCTAAAGTGGAGGCTCTTCCGTCGTTGGTGTAGGGATCATTATGTTCATATTGTTGATCCCTCCATACTACTCATTGCAATTTTTTAGTATACTTGTTTCACAAGATCTACTGCAGCCTGTTTTTATTAAGGTTATAGGTTTATGTTACCTCATACCTATGCACTCTAGGATAGTTACAATTGAGTCTTATGTCTCTTTATCTAAGTCAGTTAGTTACTTTTTGATAAATAGACTTAGAATCTTTAGATTAAATTCCTATATGGATTTTAACTTCGGTTCTTATTTAGCTAAGTAATCATTTGAGCCTCTGGAAACAGTAGTTTTCAAATTCTGACCTTTTAGACAGTAATTCTGTTGGTTTCTCTTTTACTGTAGAGTCAGTGAGTTTCATGCACTATCGATGGATGATTTTCACTTTCGTAGTTTCGGAATCACTATTCCGTTACTATTTAGGTTGGATTTTTGCATAAGAGTTAGGCTCCTAATATCCGGAACCTATTGTTATTAAGGTCCTTCCGTCTTCGTACGGGCATAGGCCTTTACTCTTTCCGGGTAGAGTTTATGTATTTATAAACAGATATCTGTTTATTACTATGGGCGTAAGCTTCTTCTGTCTTTGATGCCTAGTAGAAGGACGTTACGCTCCATTCTATTGTTAATGGATTCTATTAACTATCGGTACTGCTTATGGTATATCATTGACTTAGCAGTTGTGCTTAAGATTTCGGCTCATGAAGTAAGAGTTCTTCTACATCTTGGGCTTACATTAATAGTGTCGCTATTATAGATTTTTGAAGGCTGCTCATTGCGCTCAGCCATCCACATTCATGAATTTTTATCTCAGAAATATCGAGTTTATTTCTGGAGGCCTCTATTGTTAGGTCTATTATCTACTGCTCAGAATGTCATTCACTTAACAGTTGCTACTATAGCTAGGTAGGCTGTCTGTTTCGGCAGTGTCTCCATTCTGCTGCCCTCTTCGCTCTGGGCTATTTGACCCAGGGCAAGAAAAAGGGGGGGGGGGGGGGGGAGGGTGTTCCCTTGGGTCACCTGTTTTACTATGAAAACAAGGGGATACCTCCTCTGGAGTTAGTAATTCTGAGCTGTTATTGGGATGGTTGTTTAGTGAGAAGTTTAGGTTTTTAAAATTCATTCAAGTCTTAGTTTTTAAAGTATAGCTTTTGATCATTGCATATGTCAACGGACATGATTATGCAATCCTCAGACACTTTTAGGAGTATAGGAGTCTCTATTCTCTAGACTTACTCTATTTATTGGCTTACTTTAAAAATTATTAGTATAAGGATTATATTGGATATTAATAGAGTACATGGATGTATGAAGCTCAATTTTGGAAGGTGTTGTATCTTTCTAATTTATC
Organism: Pictodentalium vernedei; assembly: GCA_031216915.1. Taxonomy (NCBI): domain Eukaryota; kingdom Metazoa; phylum Mollusca; class Scaphopoda; order Dentaliida; family Dentaliidae; genus Pictodentalium; species Pictodentalium vernedei. Next base: position 726,292,286 of record CM062297.1, on the reverse strand, counting down.
ATAAATAAGAAAGATACATGTAAGGCCTATTACTTCTTTTTCCCTACAGGGGATGACTCTATTTTATATTATTGAGTGTATTCCATTTTGCTCTATGTCCTTGGCCCTCCAGCCTTTTTACTATTCAGCTATGTCTGGGTCATTGGTACAGTATAAAAATGTTAAAAAATTTATAGTAATTTCTATATTTTTTATACTTACCAATGACCCAGATGGGGATGGCCCTCCCAGGAGTTGGGAACTCTTGCCTCCCCGCTGAGTACATAGCGCTTACCAGGCACTGGTTTTTAGAATGATTAATGGCGCCAATTTCGGAACGTCCTTGACACTGCGCATGCGCAGTAGAGGTGAAGTGTGGAGGGCCTTTCAGGACATGTTTTCTTTGGTTTTAGATGCAAATTTTGGGGATTGGGGGGCAAAATTTGTGTTTGGCCCTATATTTTAAGAGTTAGCACCAGCAGCTGTGTCTGGGTCATTGGTAAGTATAAAAAATATAGAAATTACTATAAATTTTTTAACCTTTGTTCGAAATGAGGAATTTTCTTAAAAAATCTTCTTCTTCAGATACGGCAGTCGGAATGGTTTGATATGTGGTGAGTAGCATCCTTGGGGGGAGGGGGGAATTCAAGTGTGTTAAAGCCAAGTCCATGGGTCCATATTTGGGCTCCCTTTGGGAGCCCAAATTATAACTTAGTCAATATGAGGTATTTTTCTTTAAAAATCTTCTTCTTCAGATTCAGCAGTTGGAATGTTTTGATATTTGGTATGGAGCAACCTTAGGGGGCTGAGATTCAAGTTTGTTCAAGCAAAGTCCCTTGGTTCATATTTGGGCTCACTATGGGAGCCTGAATGACAACTTAGTTCAAAATGAGGAATTTTCTTTAAAAATCTTCAGATCCAGCAGATGAATGCTTTTGATATTATTTATGCAGCATCCTTAGGGGGGTAAGATTCAAGTTTGTTCAAGCCATGTCCCTAGGTCCATATTTGGGCTGATTGTGGGAGCTCGAATTGTAACTTGGTTCAAAATGAGGAATTTTCTTTAAAAATCTTCTTCTTCAGATCCAGCAGTCGGAATGTTTTGATATTTGGTGTGCAGAATCCTTAGGGGTGTGAGTTTCAGGTTTGTTAAAGCCAAGTCCCTGGGTTCATATATGGGCTCCCTGTGGAAGCCTGAATTATGACTTAGTTCAATATGAGGAATATTCTTTAAAAATCTTTTTTTAGATCCACTGGTCAGAATATTTGGATATTTGGTTTCAGCTTTTCTTAGGAGGAGCAGATGCAACTTGTGGAAATCAATTCTCTGGGTTCATATTTAGGCTACCATGTCAGGTGAGCACCCTCAGGCCCCCCTGGGGCCTCTTGTTTAACTTGGCGTGCTCATTAGGCACGAACTTTAGATAAGAGCTATTGATTAGCATTCATTTCTGTGAAAAAAGTTGCCATTTACAATAACCTCTGAACATACTACATTTGTGTATCAACATTCTTCCTTTAGCCAGTCTTACAGTTTACATTTAAAAATGCTGTTATGTTGAAATTTCATCAAATGACTTTGGTACCAATGCTCTTCAATTTTGCCATTTCATTTATAACTTACCAAGTTCAAGTTTGTCAAGTTGATCTACAGTGTCATTGACACTTTCATTTTTTACATGACATGAATTGCAGAAAATAGAATTTTTACACCTTAAAAAAAAAAACAACAGTTTTTATTCATTCTTGCCAAAATATAGTCATGGCTCCACATTGGAATGTACTCAGTCAGCATGTTCAGACCCAGACAGTGATGTTGGTTCTGAAGAAACAACAGAAAAAATAGCATTCAGTTTTCATTTTTGTGCATTGTTTAACTCTTTCAACATGAGAGGATGCTTTTCTGGTCCAGGAACATGATTGGTCGTAATTTCATAAAGTAGGATGGCTACTAAGTGAATGTGTGTGGTAGAACAATTAATATTTTCTATGTGCAGCCTTCTGTTCTACCCCCAGATAATGGATATATATATGTGCAAAACAAATTCCACTCATAGGGGGAAAATTTTATCTCTATTTTCCAATAAAACCATTCAGATATTGTTGTCAAAAGAACTTGTTCATTGCAGTACAAGTCAGAATAAGTTGTAACATAACTGTAAAAAAATAAGTATACTGCTGCTTGTGTACGCATAAAACCAGTATCTGACATCATTTTCTGGAAATGATGTTAGTTTCTGGTCTTATCAGTGTCAGAAGAGAAAGGTACTTAGTTTATAGCAGTTATCCTACAACTTTATTTTGACTTGTACTGTATGCCAATTCAGGTGACATCCACATGTTTATGGTTCTGGTGAGAAAATTCCAACATATTAGTGGCTGGATTAACCTTATGGTAATAAGGTCAATACAGCTTTTGTCTTCTAAGTTCAGATGTATTTTATTAAATTTGAAACCTTATGGACTCTAGCGAGCACCAAATTCAACAGAAAACTTTTCATTCCAGTATTATAGGTCATTTGGCCATAGTTCAGGGCATCCAGGCCTGGACAATCACCTTTAGTCTTGTTTCTTTTTCATTTTTGGAAGCCTAATACACCAAAAGCAATATCCACAAAAACTCAAAGCATTTTGAACAGCTTAAATTGAAGACTTACTTCTTCGCAGAACTCCCCCCTCCCCCCCCCCCCCCCCCCCCTCATTCTGTTCAGAAAAGCATGTGTGGTGCAGCAGACAGTACTTTTAGTTAAGATAGCTGTAGCCAGCATAAGATCTGAGGTGGGGACTGATGTTCTTTTCCAGAGAAATTTTTCAAGGCAAGATAGAGGACCAAAATTTTCAGTTGTTCTTGGAGGGATAAGATTTTTGGCCTCGACCAAAATTTGTATTTTCTGAACCAATAGGCTAATTTGAACCAAATTTGGTATACAGTGTTACTGGGCCATAAGTACCTGATTCACGCAGCAACAAAAATTTGCTGTGTCTCTGTGGGAACCCTTGGAAGGGTTTATACGGGTTATGGAAAATAAAAAAATAATTTTGAGGCCTAGAATTCTAGTTTTGGAAAAATAGGGTTTTTTGGGGATATTCTTTGAAAATCATCTTCTTCAGAACCACCAATCAGAATTCTTGGATATTTGATATTCAGCATTTTTATGGGGGGGTCAGGTTCATGTTTCTTCAAATTAAGTCCCTGGGTTCATATTTGGGCTACCTGTGGGTGCCCAAAATTGAACTTGGTACAATGTAAGGAATATTTTTTTACAATCTTCTTCATGTTCTCAAGTGAGAATCTTTTTATATTTGGTATATACATCATCATTATTGATGGCAGATTCAACTTTGTTCACATAAAGTCCCTGCATTCGTATTTGGGGGCTCACAAAAATTTTCTTCAGATCCACTGGTTTTAATCTTTTGATATTTGATAGACAACATCCTCGTGGATTTAAATGATCTTTTGTGTGCTGATAGGCTCACAGAAGTTAAGCAACGTCGAGCCTGGTTAATCATTGGATGGCTGACCATTTGAGTAATTGATTCGGACTCCCACATTGTGTCCTTGGGCAAGGCACTTAACACCAATTGTCCACATGGGGACACAATGGCGCCATGTACTAAGGCGTACTGCACGTCGATGGTGTGCATGCCTTCAACCAATCTAACCCTGCCAGTGCTGCAGTGCGGAGATCTGATGTTGGTGAGCTGGCACCTGCTCGTCGTTGCTCGGTGGTTCTCACCGGGTACTCCGGCTTCCTCCACCCATAAAACTCACGGTCATGATTAGCCTTTGTGCATAAGTATATGACCTTAAACACCAATAAATAAATAGTATGTTGATAGGCCTTCACAGGGGAAAGGATATTCACAAGTAACACGTTTTGTCCATTTTTTGCTCACCTGATTGACAGTCAGGGTGAGCTATTTACTTTTTGTCCGTCGTGAAGGTGGTGTTTGGGTCTTTTTCTCCCAAACCACTGGTCACATTTTAATGAAATTCCACATGAGTAGTGGTTATATAGGGGCATTTGGGTTTTTCTTCAAATTGGGTTTCTGTTCAAATTGAGGAGGGGTGGGGCCAAAATGCCTCGTTTTTTCTTCTCATGAACCAGCTGCTGCAGAGACTTGATATTTGGTATACAGCTTCCTTTTGAGGTGTAGACTCAAATTTGTTCAAGAGAAGTTTGGGGGCAATATTTGTTGCCGTTACGGGAGGGACAAAAATTTTTGCCCCGCCCAAAATTTCTGTTTTCCAAACTGAGAGGCTGATTTGAACCAAATTTGATATGAAGTATTAGTGGGTCATAAGTACTTGATTTATGCCAAAAAATGTTTTCAAAATGCCCTGTGGGAACCACAGGAGCTAAAAATAGAAAAAAAATTAAAACGCTCAGATCTCCAAAACTACACAGCTCTGAGGATTCTTGGTGTGAAGCTGTGAAGGACTAACAGAATGGAATGGTCCAAAAAATTGTTATCGGTTTTATCATAGGGTACTTTTTTTCGGGACTTTGAAAAACGGCTGAGTCAGCATTTTTTAACACTGGATAATGGGGAAGCATTTAAGACTCTTCTTCTCACAAACCACTTCTTCAAAAGCTTTCAAAATTCACATATAACATCTTTGGAAGATTGTTTCACATGTTTGTTGAAAGCAAATCTCTCTATGGGAGCCCGAATGTTTAAATTAGTGCAGTATGAGGAATATTGTTTAAAACTCTTCTTCAGATCTACCAATCAGAATCTTCTGATATTTGGTATGCAGCATCCTTAGGGTGGTGAGATTCAAGTTTCTTCAAGCCAAGTCCCTGGGTTCATATTTGTACTCACTGTTGGAGACCGAATTGTAACTTAGTTCAATATGAGGAACATTCTTTAAAAATCTTCTTCACATTTATGATTCATCAGTAAGAATCTTTTGATATTTGGTATGCAGCATACTTAGGGGGGTAAGATTCATGTTTGTTCAAGCCAAGTCTCTGGGTTCATATTTGGGCTCCCAAATTATAACTTCAAAATGAGGAATATTTTTAAGAACATTTTTTTCAGATCCACTGGTCAGAATGTTTTGATATTTGGTTATGGTTTTATTTGTTCAAATCAGGTCCCTAGGTACATATTTGTACTCCTTATTGGAGTCCATATTTTATCTTGATGGAATTTGAGGAAAAATCTTTAACCCTTTACCCAATGTACTGACCAAAACTGGCCAGTGCTATTCTCAAAAATCGCCAATTATGTTTCATTATTTTTTGTCTCAAAAACATAGGTTATGACACCTCGTTGGAACGAGCTCATCGAGCTTGTTCCAACGAGGGGTCATAACCTATGTTTTGAGACAAAAAATTTAAAAAAATAAAAATTAATTGACGATTTTTGTGAATAGCATTGGCCAGTTTTGGATGTTCCATTGGGTAAAGGGTTAAGCCTGTGTAATAATACCTGTACCTGACACTGATTCTAAGGAATGTATTAGCTAGCTTCACAACGATCAGTGTCAGGTACAGATATTTTCCATGATAATAAAAATATGAGATGATTTGGACAGTTACATGACTAATATTTGCATCAGTAGTTTTCTTACAAAATTGAATTAGCGAGAGTGGTGACTCAGTGGCTACGGCATTGAACTTCAAACCGAAAGGTCCACGGTTCAATCCCAGCCAGGAGTAATGGCATTGTGTTGTCGCAAAAGCACTTCATCTCGATTGCCTACATGGGGGCACAGTGGCACTGTATATTAAGGCACACTGCACGTCGATGGTGCTCTTGTCTTCAACCAATGCTAACCTTGCTTGTGCAGAATTAGTATGTTGGGTGTCTGGCAATGGCTTGTCGTTGTACAGCATTTCTCTCCAGGAACTCCGGCTTCCTCCACCCATGACTTGAGGTGACCCTGGCTGTTAAAAGTGTTGTTAAACCCTAATAAATGAATATAAACAAAATGGAATTAGCTTTGAAAAGATTCATTTGGGGGGAAAGACTTGTATCACAATTACAGTATTGTAATTTTTGGCGATGTTGACAGTTACTTTGCATTATCATAAACTGATGTCCCCGTGGGAACCCCGGGAAGTAAGCAGCACTTGTTTACTGTGGTAAACCAGTTCCGCTTTACTAGTAAAATAGGACCCAGTCACCAATGCTTGGGGTGAAAGTCCTCTAAAATGGGCAACATGTTGATCAACGATTGACTAAACTTGACTTCATCTCCATGTTGTGTCACGATTAGCCATGGTGCATAAATATGTGACGTTAACCACCAACAAACAAACAAACAAACATCATAAACTGATGACTGGTATTTCCTTGCTATACAGCATCACTGAGTTTTCAACACAATTTATATTTGTCCACTTCAGTTATACGAAACTTCTCAGATATACCAAGTGTTCGATATGATTGTTTAGCAGTCTGAATGTTGTGACCATCCACAAGTGAATGGTCACAACATTCAGATTGCTAAACTCTTCAATAAATTATCTAATATACATGTATTCACAAATAAATAACTTGGTTATTGATAGTTCATCAGGTATGGTGTAACTTGCAGCTTGTTTTGAGAAACATTTTCAGGCTCTATAACAAGGTAAGTTTTTCTACAGTACCACCTGTTAGTTTGTGTTACCAAATTTCAATAACATGTGGGATACCTGAATATATTTGAATTTTCTATCCATGAGATTGGTTCAAATTCATGGTGCTTAATGATATCCCCAAACGGTGGCCATGTTCCCAAATTCTGGGAGTTGCATGACAGAAATACTCAACAAAAATCAAAACAATTTGTGATATAAATGACACCTGGGAAACAAAATTTAGTGCTGTTAATACAAATTCAAACCTCAACATAATTCTTCAAGAATTTGATATTCGGTAAAGAAAGATAATAAATATGTCATTGGGATCTCGACACCTTGGATATCTGCAACTGTGTATTAAAGTCACAGCTCACTTTGGTGATTTAAGACCAAACAAAACTGATTTGGCCCAAGTGATTGCAGACCTACCCAAAATATTTTCGGACCTACAGCAACCCTAGGGATTTTTCAAGGACATTCAGTGCTCCAAAATTTGGTGAATTTTGACCCATTGGAAAAACCAGAGTAACCTTGGTAGCTTTGGCAGGCCTATGTCCAGTGCCCCAAAATTCATTCACTGTTATTGTCCCTAAATTCAGCCAGTCGAAATGATTGTCTTTGGCTTCAGGGCAGTTTGCCAGTATTGTAATAGAAGGTATTCATCTTGCTGAGGAAAAATAGAGCTCATGTGTTTACCACAAGTATTGGTTTCGAAAACCTGTGTAACAATTTTTTCCTGGTGTGTTGTGCAAATTGAGATGATTAAATTTTGGTCAAAGGTCCCGGAAATTTCTTGAAAATTCCCTTCAAAAATTTTTGTCCATCAGTTTCTCTTCTCGGGAATAGGGACGTATGCTACGCCACAAGGAACGAGTTAAGAGAAAAGTATTAGTAGTGTCTGATATATAGTGGACTGTGACCGAGTTAAGTAAATTGGATAACACATTTGGAGTGAAAGGGATATAACTCCTATGTCTCAGAGAAGCATAATCTTGGCTATAATGGTGTCAAGTGTACTCTTCTCGATAATTGTGTAAAGGATTAGTACTAATTAACAGCTGTACATCAATTTATAGTCATAGAAAGTAAGCATAGTGTCAGACCATCAGTCAAATTTTGTTGTGAAAGTTGCATTTAAAACAGACAACTTTCTGAGGAGTGCTGACTGGAGTTCATTTCTACACATCTGGTAAATGATATAATGTTACCAACTTTCAATTTCATAGAAATAAAACAAACCATAGTTGCAGCCTCGAAGAAAAGTACATGTCTATATGAGCTGCAACTATCTTCTATTTTAAACTGGTTTATCAGTTTCAGAACTACAATATAAATAAATTTAGTGTTGCACATGCAGTTCAAACAGATAGAGAATGTTGGCTTTCAGATCAGATGTGACAGTTGGATAAATGTCTTCATCCTCTGCCATCCCAACACATGTACATATCAATGAGCTGTTTCCATACATTTTGTAGGGGAGGTGCATTATTATGGGCAGACACCCACCAATTCCAGACATCACTGAGATGAAAACAATTTTGTACATTTGAATAATAAAACTGAACTGCTAATTTTCAATAATGTTGGAGATTGAAGGGCATTCGTTGAGTGTTCAACCGATTACCAAAAATGGCCACTGACTGATTACAGGTTATTTGAGCTCACAATTGGCTGATTCCAATGCCGATTCCAGTTGTAATACCATGCACCACTAGACAAGTCAAGGCTTGAAAGAACTACATTCAATTGAACTTATTTTACGGGTTTACAGTTCGTTCACTACTAGATAAGTCGGGACATGAAAGAACTACATTAAATTGAACATATTTCACAGTGATAAACTCCATTGACTCAGGTCCAGTAGAATTACCAGTTGCACACACTTGGGCAGTAAACTTGGCTCTCAGACCCACATTGACAACCCAAGTGCACACAACTGGTAATTTTACTGCAATCTGATTCAGTGGAATGCAACCTTCACTTTTCCGGTATGAACTGGTGATTGCCGCAAGTACACTCAATTGTAGTCATTACATGTCGTTTAAATTGTATATCCTGTAAAGAGGTGTCTAGAGAAATTAAGAATAGACATTGTGGTGGTTTTTCAATTTTATTGAATGGTATGATTGACATCATTTTACATTAACAATTGAACAGTTGCAAAAGATGATAAAAGTGGTTTATGAATCATCACAAAATGCTTGGCAACAATCTGTTAAACCGATGTTCCAGGAGCCATTGCCATTGTCATCTGATTGCCCATAATCAGCTGATTGTGGTGGCCTGTTTCAATCATCAGTTCAATACTGCATTTGTGACTCATGGGGGAGAGAATCACATAAATGTAGGCCATATTATCTGTTTTGACAAAACCAGAATCTACCAAATATTCTAAGGAAGTCTGTAAAATTAGAAAATAATGGGGTGGATTGGGGGGGGGGGGGGGGGGGGGGGGGGTCTGGGGGGATTAAGTAAGACCTCCCCAAAAAGTTTGTCAAGAAATTTTTGGCCCATCAGAAAATTCTGTAGGCTTTTTCTTGGTAAAAAGTTTGCAAATTGGAACCAAAAATAATCCATATTTTGGCCAAAACATTACGTGTTTAGACTAAATTTTGCCAAAATGATTGAAATGTGATTTCCCAATCAGAAAGCTGCTGAAAAATTTAATTTTTTTTTAGCTTAACTTGACAAAGTCAAGATAAGCTATTGGCATCAAGTGTGCAGAAGTCTGTTAGTCTGTTCACATTTTCCTTTAGCACAGGCTACACCCCGCAGTTCTTGTCTGATCATCACAAAATTTCATATGCAGGATTGGGGTCATGTCTAGATGAGAATGTCGTCTTTATGGCTGCCCGAGCCCAAAACCCGAAAACCATTAGCACAGTCCACAGGTCGTATTTATGAAGGGATTTCATTGTAACTTGGTAGGATGCCTCTGAAAAATGATTAGATGAGAACATCCCCTTTTGGTCATGATCTGTCAACCATGATGGCTGCCCAAGCCCGAAACCCAAAAATTTTTAGCACAATCTGCCGGTCATATTTAATATGGAGGGATTTCATTGTAACTTGGTAGGATGACTCCGGATGATGTCTAGATGAGAACTTCCCCATTTGGTCGCAATCTGTTGACTGTGACGACTGCCTGAGCCCGAAGCCCGAAAACCTTTAGCACAGTCTATAGGTCATATTTATGGAGGGATTTCATTGTAACTTGGTAGGTTGACTTCATATAATGTCTAGATAAGAATAGCCCCTTTTGGACGTGATTGGGCAACTGTGATGGCTATAGACGCCTGAAGCCTGAAAACCTTTAGCACAGTCTACAGGTCACATTTGTGAAGGGCTTTCATAGTAGCTTGGTAGGATGACTCCAAATAGTGTCTAGGCGAGAACGTCCCCTTTGATCGCGATCATTCAGCCTTAATGGCTGCCCGAGCCGAAAAACCTTTAGCATAGTCTATAGGTTGTATTTATGGAAGAATTTCATTTTAACTTGTTAGGTTGACTCGATATAATGCCTAGATGATGACATCCCCTTTTGGTCGTGATTGGTCAACTGTGACGGCTACAGGTGCCCGAAAACCTCGAGTACAGTCTACGGGTCATATTTATGAAGGGATTTCATTGTAACTTTGTAGGATCACTCCAGATGATGCCCAGATGAGAATGTCCCCTTTTGGTTGCGACCATTCAACCATGATGGCTGCCCGAGCCCAAAGCCCGAAGCCCGAAAACCTTTAGCAAAGTCTACAGCTCATATTTATGAAGGGATTTCATTGTAGCTTGGTAGGATGACTCCAAATAATGTCCAGATGAGAACGTCCCCTTTTGGTCGCGATCATTCAGCCTTAATGGCTGCCCGAGCCGAAAACCTTTAGCATAGTCTATAGGTCATATTTATATAAGGATTTCATTGTAACTTGTTAGGTTGACTCGATATAATGCCTTGATGATGACAACCCCTTTTGGTCGTGATTGGTCAACTGTGACGGATACAGGGGCCCAAAGCCCAAAAACCTTGAACACAGTCTACAGGTCATATTTATGAAGGAATTTCATTGTAACTTTGTTGGATCACTCCAGACGATGCCCAGATGAGAATATCCCCTTTTGGTTGTGATCATTCAACCATGATGGCTGCCTGAGCCCAAAGCCCAAAAACCTTTAGCACAATCTACAGGTCATATTTATGAAGTGATTTCATTGTAACTTGGTAGGTTGACTTCATATAATGTCTAGATGAGAATGTCCCCTTTTGGATGCGATTGGGCAACTGTGATGGCTACAGGGGCCCGAAGCCCGAAAACCTTTAGCACAGTCTACAGGTGATATTTATGAAGGGATTTCATTGTAACTTGGTAGGATGACTCCAAATAATGTCTAGATGAGAACGTCCCCTTTTGGTCGTGATCATTCAGCCTTGATGGCTGCCCGAGCCCAAAACCCCAAAACCTTTAGCATAGTCTATAGGTCACATTTATGGAAGGATTTCATTGTAACCTGTTAGTTTGACTCCATATAATGCCTAGATGATGACATCCCCTTTTGGTCGTTATTGGTCAACTGTGACGACTTCAGGGGCCCGAAAACCTTGAGCACAGTCTACAGGTCATATTTATGAAGGGATTTCATTGTAACTTCGTAGGATCACTCCAAATGATGCCCAGATGAGAATGTCCCCTTTTGGTTGCGATCATTCAACCATGATGGCTGTTCGATTCCAAAAACCTTTAGCACAGTCTACAGGTCATATTTATGAAGGGATTTCATTGTAACTTGGTAGGTTGTCTTCATATAATGTCTAGATGAGAACGTCCCCTTTTGGACGAAATTGGGAAACTGACGGCTACAGGGGCCCGAAGCCCGAAAACCTTTAGAGCATTCTACAGGCCATATTTATGAAGGGATTTCAATGTAACTTAATAAGATGACTTGTTTTGGAATAATTTCACTGTAAATTGGTAACTTTCATTGATATACGTTAACTGTGAGGGCCACATACTTTAACTGTGAGGTCATATTAACCCACCCCTCAGGTCTTCAGTACAGTGTACACCTCATATTATTTTTACCAAAAACATAGCATACAGGGAACAGAAATGAACATACTCCCAATTATCACAATTCTTGTCTTATTTCATAATCCTTTCATAAACATTGAACATTATCCTTTTCATCAAACACAACACACAAGTTAAGCTACAGTGTCATTGACACTTTCATTTTTTGGCCAACAGTTTTCTAATATTTGAAAATAGTTAAAATTGTGGAATGAGTCCCCCCCCCCCTAAAAGTCCCTAATGCTATTATCACAGTGACAGCAGATGTATTTATGCATTTACATGTCATGTTATTTTACTTGTCTACCTTAAGGTTACGGCCAACATATTTTAGGCAAAACTTATTGATTGTAAAATTATACTAATCATTGAATAACATAAGCATATTACATGTTAAAATGAAAGTTTCTTTGCACAGAAGCCAAAGGAATGCATCTATTTCAAGTTCCCTTCCACACTGAAAGTTGCTCTGTAAAATGTAGTCCGCTGTGCGATCTGTCACCTGTGCGATTTTAGGTAGACCAAGTAATGCTCAAAAATTACCCAGATCACTTTTCAAGATGCAATTTTTTACAACTCTCTGAGAAAGTGTCTTAGAAGCTCGCTGACCGCTCCCCACCACCATTTAATGTTGCTACGGAAAAGTTTAAGAGTGAATTGTAACTAGCTTCTCCAATATTAATTGTTCAACTAACGCAACCAGACTGCAGTGGTGGAAAAATCATTCTTAAGTAACTACAAACTTTCTGCCTTTTCCTTCAAAATGTAGCTCATGATTCCTTATTAGAATGTGATTGTTCCAATTATGGATCATTAGCTAGGTTTTGAAGAGAATAATTATACCTCCACTTTCGAAGAAATTGGGGGTATACTGGATTACATGCGTCTGTCCGCGCATCTTTCCGTCCATCCGTGTGTGAGTCCGTCCGAGAATATTCTTAACTTTCATAACTTAAGTAATAACTTTCATAACTTAAGTAAATTATTATTAAATTATTATATTTTTATACTGTACCAATGACCCAGACTTAGCTGGTGCTAACTCTAACAAAACCAGGGCCAAACACAAATTTTGCCACCCAATCCCCAAAATTTGCATCCAAAACAAAAAGAATTCATGTCCTAAAGGACCTCCATACTACGCCCCCACTGCGCATGCGCAGTGACACGGACGTCCCGAAATTGGCGCCACTTATCATTCTCTGTTTGGCCCTTCATCAGTCAACATCTCACTGATCTTTGTGCTTGTAAATCTCAGTTTAAAGGATGCCAGACACGTAATTTTTGGAGAAATGGTGATTCTAAGGAGGATAGAAGGAGGAGAGGAAAAAGAAGTGACAAAAAAATAATCAGGGCTGTACTTAAAATTTTTTGATGAAATTATGTTAAGTTGCCTATTTTCGAGGCATGGGCCTCTTGTTGTCATTCTTGCTAAATGTTGCACTGCTTATTCAGTGTTTCCTCTCCCCTAGCCTTCTAAAGTCCCCCCTTGCAATTCTCCCATGCTTTTGGCATATTTTTGAGAAAGTTCATTTCTAAAACTTCCCTGGGAGAGTTGCTTGGATACAGAATGTTTTCTGTTATTTTCCCCATAGTTACGTTTTCACCCATGGGTGTATAAACGTTGTGTTCTGCATCTTCCATCTGATGTTCTGCAGATTCTTCCCTGGGAGTCTCTGTTTTGCATCAGATAGAGTGTAATTTTGATGACTGATTCCGGGCCAGTTTTTGCAGTGCCTGGAGTCATGTTTTCTGGTGTTTTACACTGTTTGTTTACATTGGCAACAGCCTTTTTTGAGGGGGGCTGTTTGCCTTTGGTGTAGTTTATCTCACTATAAGATACATTTATATTATCCGCAAGTGTCTCATTAATTATTTAATATAAATTTAAAATTTTTGACCACACTTTGCCATCGGATCCATCGGGGCCCAACGTTACTTTTCAGCAACTTGGGCTTCACTGAAAAAATATTTTTTCAAAATTATTTTGATTTGCAATTGTTTTTTCATTTATTAATGGATCATGTTATTATGTATCTTTGTGTCAGGGGTTTGTGCGAGTAACTAGGACTTGTTGACTTTTCACAATGAAAGGATATTGTTCAAATTGTAATGGGAAGAAATCTTCCTCTGACTTTCATGATCATTGTAGTCAGTGTTCTCGCACTAATCCCTGTCCTGTATGTCAATATTGGGATGATAAACATTGGAAACGTGTGTCACGGTATGTTGTTTCTGGAGAAAGGGCTATGCCGGCTCTTTCTCCGCAAGGTCACTCTACTCTCTCAGTTTCTATTTCAGAGGAACAAGAACAGGGTGATGTTTCCATGATGTTTCCATGTTATCTTCTACAAGTGTGCGTCCGTCGTCACAAATGAATTCAGAGCTAGCGGCAAAAGTGCTCATGGAGATTAGACAAATGTCGTCCGCTAGCTCGCCCGGTGTAGCGTCCATTCACCGAATGGTTCGGCAGCCGGGTTTGTCCGATGCGGTCCAGGAGGAAATTTTGGGTGATGCGAGCACTATAAACATACAAGGTGCACACCCAGTGACGGCGGATAGTAAGCGAGAACGGAGGAAGCCTTTGAGTCCGGTTCCTAGCTCGTCCAGGTCCAGCCGGGCCGCGAGCGAGAGAGGCCCCTCTCTCGTACAACAACATCTGGGACCAGATGTTGTGGTACAAAATGTGTCGCAAGTGGAGCATACATCCGTCGCTCGGGACGCTCCATTGTATAGGCAGTCCGCGGAGACTGCTAAGGCTTCTTCTCGTTAGCGCACACGACCACACCTTGGCTGCGTGACCGCCGATATTTTGCCAGCTTCGCCGATCAAGGATTCTTCGGCGACCAGGTCACACCATCCGGCAGCCAGGGATTCGAGACCGATGGACTCCGGACGTTCGCATAGAAAAAGTATGCGGGAGCCATCTGATGCGGAGCTGCCCTCGGCGAAGCAGCGAAAGACTGTGCCTCCGCAGGTCTCGACGCCGGACATTCTTGTGCAGATAGCACAGCTTATCGCAGCATCCCAGCAGCCGACAGAAACGGTGTCGGATCGAGAATCATCCAGCGGCGCTGGGTCGGTATGCTCCGCCGAAGCATCGGGGGCGGACGACCGGGAACATCATGAGGTCCGACCGGATGGTGAAAGGGATACGGATGATTTGGAGCTATCCCTTTCGGAACAACATAAAGCTGCCGTGGACTTCATCCGGCACTTTCTCCCTCAAGTTGTTCCGTCGGGCCAGACTGCTGCGATTCCGGACAAGAGGATTATAGCGTCATTGGACTCTGAATTTTTTGAGCGGTTCAGGGACATCGCTCCCGAGTTTCCGTCGCAGTCCAATAATGTTGCAAGAACATTTGAATTATTGAACGACGCTATATTTAAACTTGCTTCCAAGACGGGGAAAGCAGGTTTCTTGTCCGCTAATACTCTCAACCTGCCTTTCATTAATGCAAGGAATAAATTCAATACGGCAGGACAGGGTATCCCGAGAGTTCCTCTGCGTATGGACGACGAGGCGGAAGACTTAGAGCTATCATTACCATCGTCGGCTTCTATTCCAACCGCGGTGTTGGAAACAGCTATTGCGTCTAACAGAGCCAATTTAGATGCCTTATCTTACGCAGATCACCTTACTAAGGCGTTATCACTGCGCCTTCAAGGGAAAGAGTTTCAGGATATTCAGTCCTCTTTAAGACTTCTTTCAAGGGCAGTAGCTTATTCCACGTGTAACTCCGCCCTTTCAGTGGCAAATCTGGAGTTGGTTAGACGTGACACAGCCCTAGCTACATCCACACTTGTGGATTCTAAGGTGAAGAACTCTCTTAGAGTCGCTTCGGTCTCCGGAGAACTTCTCTTTGACGGCAAGCTTTCTGCTATTTACGATAAAATTACAAAGAAAGCTTCGGATTTTCTGTTGTTCAAATCTGCTTCTAAGAAGCCGGATACAGCAGACAAGAATAAGACAGGCACTTCTGGGTCTAATGCGCCCAAGAGAGGTTCCTATAGAGGTTCTGGTGCGTCCTCTTGGTCTTATTCGAGAGACCGTCAGGGTAGTGACTCTCGTTCGGGACATCCTTCGGGCCGGGACAATCGGTCGGACGCCCCGAGGTCGACGGGGCGAGGTGCGGGTCGTGGGGGACGTGGTTTCTCCTACCGCAGGCCTCGCAGGTCCAGGAGGTGATGGCTTAAACCTCTATCGCGTACCGGTTGGCGGAAGGTTGTCGAGCTTTTCACAAGAATGGGCGTCGATTACGGACGACCCTTGGGTGAGAGAAGTGACTTCGGAAGGTCTAAAGATATCCTTCAAACGAAAGCCTCCATTGACTCGAAGTCCAAAGTGGACTCAACTTCCGTCAAATCCGCAGAAAAGAGACGCTCTGTTATTAGAGGTGCAGTCTCTTTTATTAATGAAGAAGGCGGTAGAGGTCGTAGAAAACCAGGAAACTCCGGGATTCTACAGCCATCTGTTTCTGGTTCCGAAACCAGACGGCTCGTTCCGTCCAGTCATAGATTTGAGCTGGATAAACAAGCTGATCGTCGCTCCGAAATTTTATATGGAGACGATTCGGTCGGTCAGAGCGAGTATTCGGGTGAATGATTATGCAACAAGCATAGATCTCAAAGATGCGTACTTTCACGTCATGGTACATCCGACATTCCGAAAGTATCTACGCTTCGCAGTCCTAGGAGTGGTGTATCAATTCCGGGCGATGTGCTTCGGATTGAATCTAGCACCCTGGGCTTTCACTCGGGTAATGAACTCGGTAATGATCTATTTCCGAGCTCATTCGTCTGCGGTAACGTCGGCCTACCTGGACGACATTCTTCAGAGGTACGGCAGCGAGTTAACGCTTCAGAACGATGTTCAGAATCTACTTCTATTGCTCCGACGTCTCGGTTTTATAGTAAACGAGGAGAAGTCGGATCTCGTGCCGTCCAAGTCATTCACTCATCTGGGAATGAGCTTCGAGACGCACAACAATCTCGTTCGTCTGCCGTTAACCAGAGCGAAATTAGTCAGTTGTTACGCTCGCTATTGTCTGCACGCAGACAAAGTCACAGCGAGAGAATTTATGAGACTGATAGGTCTGTGCGGAGCCGCTGCGGATCTCATTCCGATGGGGCAGTTACGCACACGTCCTCTCCAAATTTTCTTGACTCAGAATTGGAGTGTGAAAATTCATTCGCTCGACGTAGACGTTCTCTTGTCAGATCAAGTGATACAAGAGATTCAGACTTGGGCAAACATTCAGTGGTTAACTCAGGGAGTTCCGCTGCAGTTGCCGGATCCGAGTTTTACCATTATGACGGATGCCAGTCAAACAGGTTGGGGTGCATCATTAATCCCAACGGATTCGAGATGCCAGGGTCTTTGGGATCCGCAATTCCTGTGCAAGCACATAAACATCAAGGAAATGATGTCAATTTGGCTTGCGTTACGTCACTGGATGGACATTATTCACAATGCTCATGTCCAAATCTTATCCGACAATACGACAGTAGTGGCGTATATACGGAATCAGGGAGGCACTCATTCAGTTCCGTTGTTCAATCTAACGGAAAGAATCCTTCTGTTTGCGCTAGAACATCACGTTCTTCTTTCGGTCCGTCACATACCGGGTCGTCTGAATGTGCTAGCAGACTCCCTTTCACGAAAGGGTCGCTTGTTGCCGTCGGAATGGACTCTCAACAAACAAGTATTCAATCAGATTTGCTACCAATGGGAACGGCCAATGATAGACTTATTTGCGACACATCTCAACAATCAGTTGCAGACGTATGTGTCTCCGTGTCCGGATCCAAGAGCATTTGCAGTAGACGCTCTGTCGATCCCTTGGGACGGAATGATAGGATATGCGTATCCTCCAGCGCCGTTAATTCAACAAGTATTGCTAAAGATAAAACAATCTCAATGCAAGATTCTGTTGGTAGCATCTCTGTCGCCACAGAGACCGTGGATAAATCTACTCAGGTGTCTGTTGTGGGACCTACCGCGAAAGCTTCCTCCACGGGAGGATCTTCTTTCGCAGGGGAAATCGCGCCAACTCCATCATAACCCGCAAGGTCTCAACCTTCACGTTTTTCCGTTGTGCGGTCCTTCTTGCATGGCAAGCACTTTACAGGACGAGCAGTGGACGTGATTTCTAACTGTAGGAGGACCTCCTCTTCGCTAAACTATGCGGCTAAGTGGAAGGTTTTTCGTCGTTGGTGTAGGGATCATTCTGTAGATATATTCGATCCCTCTATACCAGACATTGCAAACTTTCTAGTATACTTGTTTGACGAAATCAAACTGCAGCCTGTTACTATTAAGGGTTATAGGTCTATGTTATCTGATACCTATGCACATCATGATAGTTTACAAAATGGATCTAATGTCTCTTTATCTAAGTTGGTTAGAAACTTTTCGATAAATAGACCCAGAACTCTTAGATTAATTCCTAAATGGAATTTAGCTTGGGTTCTTCTTAAATTGAAGGAAAAGCGATTTGAACCTCTTGGGACAGTAGATTTCAAATTCTTATCTTATAAGACAGCTTTTCTCTTAGCTTTCTCTTCTGCTAGAAGAGTCAGTGAGCTTCATGCACTATCGGTGGATGATTCTCACTATCTTAGTGTCGGGAACACTATCACCTTCACTACTAATGTAGGTTTTTTAGCTAAGAATCAGGCTCCTAATAAATATCCGGAACCTGTTGTTATTAAGGCTCTTCCGTCTTCAGACGGGCGTAGGCCTTTACTCTGTCCTGTTAGAGCGTTACGTATCTATAAACAGAGATCTCAGTTTATCAGAAAGGGACGGAAACGTTTCTTTCTGTCTTTGATGCCTAATAGAAAGGACATTTCGGTCCATTCTATTGCTAGATGGATTCAATTAACTATCCGTACTGCTTATGAGAGTTTATCTTCTTCTCAGCAGTCTGTGCTTAAGATTTCCGCTCATGAAGTAAGAGCTCTTGCTACTTCTTGGGCTTATGCTAATAGTGTTGCTATTACAGATTTAATGAAGGCTGCTTATTGGTCTCAGCCATCCACATTCACGAATTTTTATCTCAGAAATATTGAGTCCATTTCTGGAGACCTGCATTGTTTAGGTCCGTTATCTGTTGCTCAGAATGTCGTCCACTAAACAGTTGCAACTATAGTTATGCAGGCTTTCTGTTCCGGCAGTGACTCCGTCCGGCTGCCCTCTTCGCTCTGGGCTATTTGACCCAGGGCAAGGGGAAGGGGGGGGGGGGGGGGGGGGGGAGGGGGGGCGGGTGTTCCCTTAGGTCTCCTGCTTTATAGTGAAAAGCAAGGGAATGCCTCCTCCAAGTCAGTATTTCTGAGTCGCTTCCGGGATGGTTTTAAAGTGTAATGTTAATGTTAAAATTCATTCATGTCTTATTTTTAAAGTGTAGCTCGGTGTGAAGCATTTGTATATGTCAAGTGTCCAACGGGCTTTAATATACAATACTCGGACACTTTTAAATGACTATAAAGAGTCTCAATTCTCTGGACTACTTTATTTATTGGCTTACTTTAAAAATAATTAGTATAAGGGATATACTGGATGTTAATAGAGAACATGAATGTTATTGTGCTCATTTATTAAGGGTAGTGGATCTTTCTAATTTAATATTAAATAAGAAAGATACATGTAAAGCCTAATACTCCTTTTCTCCTTAAGGGTTTACCTCTTTACTATATAGTTGAGCTTATTGGATTTTCCTCTATGTCCTAGGCCCTCCAGCCTGTTTACTATTCAGCTAAGTCTGGGTCATTGGTACAGTATAAAAATGTTAAAAAATTTATAGTAATTTATATATTTTTTATACTTACCAATGACCCAGACGGGGATGGCCCTCCCTGGAGTTGGGAACTCTTGCCTTCCCGCTGAGTACATAGCACTGACCAGGCACTGCCAGTAAGAATGATAATTGGCGCCAATTTCGGGATGTCCGTGTCACTGCGCATGCGCAGTGGGGGCGTAGTATGGAGGTCCTTTAGGACATGAATTCTTTTTGTTTTGGATGCAAATTTTGGGGATTGGGGGGCAAAATTTGTGTTTGGCCCTGGTTTTGTTAGAGTTAGCACCAGCTAAGTCTGGGTCATTGGTAAGTATAAAAAATATATAAATTACTATAAATTTTTTAACTTTCTATAATATTTGTTGGTCAATGGTTTGCCCACACTAGTTATTTTTTTTTTTTATTACTTGTTTTTATTATTTGTTCACTTAGAAATTGTGTCCATCTGAGCCAAATTTTGTCTGTTCAACCTGTATCTTGGGTATCGAATGTTCTATTGCAATGAAATTTGCCGTGACCACTGCTTATGGTATAGACTTTAAAAAAAAGGATTCAATGATATTTCTCACATTCTCCTTTTTATGACAAAGGCTTCTGCCTCATTGCATAAAACTTCCAAACACCAAACAATTTACCATACCTTTTGACTTAGAAATTGTTGGAAATTGTTATACCCCCACTTTTGAAGAAAATGGGGGGGGGGGGGGGGGTCGGGGGGTATACTGGATTACATGTGTCAGTCTGTGCATCCGTCTGTCTGTCCACACGTCCATCCGTGTGTGAGTCCATCTGAGAATATTCATAACTTTCATTATTTTCTATAATATTTGTTCGTCATAGGTATGCCCACACTAGGCGGTACACCACGTGGGGGTCTGCACCAGACGACAGTCCAGCTCGTGTTGAATTTGTAAATTAAATTACTAATAATGGCAAGATGTAACCACCATGTTAGGTGAAGCTTGACATGGAAGAGTCATTATACAGGAACGGAACTGATTGAGGAAAACCAAATGTTGGAGGGGGGGGGGGGGGGGCGGAGAGTGGGGGGAAGAAGTTTGAAAAACAAGTTTATGTACATCACAGTGTTATTTTGCAGGGAAATTCATTATACCTCCCCACTCTCGAAGAGATTGGGAGTATAAAGAATTATATGCATCCATCTGCCTGTCTGTTCGTCCATCTCTCTGTCTGGATCCATATCTCTGCAGTGAGTGGATTGACTTCAGAAAAATTCAGTATGTGGTGAGGTGGTATGCAATGGTGGGGGTATGCACCATACCATGGCCCAGCTCTTGTTATCCCCTGCCGACGAAGTTGGGAAGGCGATATTGAAATGGTGTCTGTACGTCAGTCCATCAATTTGTCAGGCCATCCTTCCATCATAAACTTTGTCCAGTTAACTCCTACAGTTTTCAGTGGATTTTTACGAAACTTGGTCTGAATTATCATTATCAAGTGTAGATGTGCATGTGGTCAGGAATTTCTGATGCAATGAATTTTTGCATGGTTATGGCCCTTGGAAATAGCAAATTTTCCTTCAGAAAGGATTGTCCGCTTAACTCCTACAATTTTTATTCGATTTTTAAGAAATTTGGTCTGAAGTATTGATATCAAGTGTAGATGTGCATGTGGTCAGGAATTTCTTATCAACCTACCTTACAATTGTTTACTACAGGCTTGCACTACAGACGCCTGTTTGATCTTTCCCAAGAGATTTGGGAAAGAAAAGTGGTGCAAAAGCACCACGAAAAAATAAGCCAAAACTGGGTTGAACACTATCAGTGCACACCCAGTAGGGGACACGCTTCTCTAGTACAATTCCACGACTTTCGTTAACCAGTGCGCAAAGCAGTCATCAAATCATTTTTTAGCTCAACTTTGGCGAAGCCAAATTTGAGCTTTTGTCGTGGCCCGTCGTCCATCTGTCCGTCTGTCCATCTGTCCCTGTCCGTCTGTCCGTACGTCAACAATTGGATACGGCTCGGGCTAGAGGCCGTATTTATAAACCGATCTTTACGAAACCTCTTGGGTATCTTTGTTATGACCGTGGGACGAGATGAGAAATTCAAGATGGCTGCCAGCCGCCATTTTGTACCGACGATGCAGAAATCTGTTTTTTGTACAGAACTTCCATATGAAAGCTCTGATTTGAATAATTTTTTGTATGAATGTTTAGTACCATGGGATACATCACATATAATACGGGTTTTTTTCTCATGCGTAAATTGTGCAGATTACACTAATTTTGATGTTTTTTGGTTTTACTTTCAGCACTGTAAGTGCAAATGCCAATACAGCTCTGGCTAGAGGCTGTATTTATGAACCGATCTTTACGAAACTTCTTGGGTACCTTTGGTATCACCATGGGAAGAGAACGAGTGTTTTGGGGTCCGGTCCGAAATTCAAGATGGCCGATGGCAGCCATTTTGTACAAAATTAGGTGCAATCAGATTTTTGCTCAGAACTTCCATATGAAAGCGCTGATTTGAATAATTTTTTGTGTGAATGTTTAGTACCATGGGATACATCACATATAATACAGGGTTTTTTCTCGTGCAGAAATTATGCAAATTAGATGAACTTTGATATTTTTATACTGTACCAATGACCCAGACATAGCTGGTGCTAACTCTTAAAATATAGGGCCAAACACAAATTTTGCCCCCCAATCCCCAAAATTTGCATCTAAAACTAAAGAAAACATGTCCTGAAAGGCCCTCCACACCTCGCCCCCACTGCGCATGCGCAGTGTCAAGGACGTTCCGAAATTGGCGCCATTTATCATTCTAAGTTTGGCCCTTCATCAGTTAACATCTGACTGATCTTTGTGCTTTTAAATCTCAGTTTAAATGATGCCAGACACATAAATATTAGTGAAATGGTGATTCTAAGGAGGATAGAAAAGGAGGAGAGGAAAAGAATGTGTGACAGAATATTATCAGGGCTGTAACTTAAAATTTTTTAATGAAATTATGTTAAGTTACCTATTTTCAAGGCAGCAGCCATTTTGTTGTCATTCTGATTATTTAGTTACACTGTTTTTTCAAGTGTTTTTCCTCTCTCCCTGTCCTTTAAGTTCCCCCTTGCTATTCTCCCATGCTTTTGGCATAGTTTCTGTAATTATTATTACTAAATTTCTTGGGAGTTTTAGCTTAATAACAGAATGAATTCTGTTCTTTCCCCATGTTTACGTCTTCACCTACTGGTGGTTAGGCATTGTGTTCTGCATCTACCATCTGATGTTCTGCAGTTTCTTCCCTGGAAGTCTCTGTTTTGCATCAGATGGTGTATTTTTGGTAACTGATTTCGGGCCTGGGTGCCTGGAGTCTATTTTAGTGTTTTTACACTCATTGTTTACATTTACAACAGCCCTCTGTGTGAGGGGGGGATTTCTAAATAATAATATCTTTATGTTATTTTAATCATAACTAGATACATTATTATTGTTCGTAAGTGTTGAATAAATTGTTTAAAATATTTTTAAAATTTTTGTCCACACTTAGGCTTGGGATCCATTGGGGCTCAACGTTACTTTTCAGAAACTTGGGCTGTTCTGAAAAAATATTTTTTCAAAATATTTTGATTTCAATTATTTTTTCTATATTAATGGATCATATTATTATTATGTATTTTGATTGCCAGGGGTTAGTGCGAGTACCAGGACTTGTTTTCTTTTCACATTGAAAGGATATTGATCAATTGTTTTAGGAGGAAGTCTTCCTCTGACCTTATTATCATTCTATATGTGGTCAGTGTACTCGCATTAACTCCTGTTCTGTATCGTATGATTTCGATGACAATATGGGAAGCGTATGTCACGGTATGTTGTTGGGGATTTGGACACTCCGGTCCTTTCCCCGCAGGGTCACTCTACTTTATCAATTTCTATTTCAGACGATCAAGATTAGGGTGATGTATCTGTGATGTCTTCCAACAGTGTGCCTCCGTCGTCACAATTAATGAAGGGCTAGCGGAAAAGTGCTCAGGTAATACGCCAATTGCCTAAGAGGACCCTAGTAGGTTCGACGGCCTTTGACGTCCGCTAGCTCGCCCGGTGTAGCGTCCATTCACCGAATGGTTCGGCAGCCGGGTTCGTCCGTTGCGGTCTAGAAGGAATTTTGGGGTGATGCGAGCACTATAAATTAACTTAATGCACACCCAGTGACGGCGGATCGGAGGGAGAACGGAGGAAGCCTTTTAGTCCGGTTCATAGCTCGTTCCGGTCCATCCGGACGGCAAGCGAGAGAGGCCCCTCTCTCGTTCAACAACATCTGGCCCCAGATGTTGTGGTACAAATGTGTCGTTAGCGGAGCATACGTCCGTCGCTCGGGACGCTCCGTTGTATAGGCAGTCCGCTGAGACTGCTAAGGCTTCCTCTTCTCGTCAGCGCACACGACCGCACCTTGGCTGCGTGACCGCCGATATATTACCAGCTTCGCCGATCAAGGATTCTTCGGCGACCAGGTCACACCATCCGGCAGCCAGGGATTCGAGACCGATGGACTCCGGACGTTCGCATAGGAAGTATGCGGGAGCCATCTGATGCGGAGCTGCCCTCGGCGAAGCACCGATAGACTGCGCCTCCACAGGTCTCGACGCCGGACATTCTTGTGCACATAGCACAGCTTATCGCAGCATCCCAGCAGCCGACAGAAACGGTGTCGGATCGAGAATTATCCGACAGCGCTGGGTCGGTAGCCGGGGACTCGAGGCCTGCAGACTCCGGACGTTCGCATAGGAAGTGTGCGGGAGTCAACGTACACGGAGCTTCCAGCGGCAATGCATCGTAAGTCCGCTACTGCACAGGCCTCGGGAACGGACGTGCTTTCCTTAATAGCACAGTTTATCGCAGCATCCCAGCATCAACTGAATCTGTCGCATATATTTTATCCGACGATGCTAGGTCGGGACGCTCCGCGGAAGCGGGTACGGACGTCCGAAAGTTTCATCCGGTCCGACGGGATACCGAAAGGGATTCGGTGGATTTCAAGCTTTCCCTTTCGGAACAACATATGCTGCGATGCCGGATAAGAAACTGATAGCGTCGGTGGACTTAGAAATTTTTGGTTCGGTTCAGGGACATCGTCCCTCAGTTCCGACATAGTCCAATAATGTCACACAAACTTTCGAATTATTGAACGACGCTATATATATTATTATTTTATGCTTGCTATCCAAGCATTTCTGGTTTCTTGTTCGAAGAGTTATGGAGATGTCTTTCAAAAGTGTGCCTCTGTCGTCATAGTTAATGAAGAGTTAGCGGCAATAAGTGCTCATGGAATATGTCTATCGCTTACGGAATGACATTCGCTAGCTCACCCGGTGTAGCGTACATTCATCGAATGGTTCGGCTGCCGGGTTCGTCCGTTGCGGTCTAGGAAGGAGATTTGGGTGATGCGAGCACTTTAATTACTTTAGTACTCACCCAGTGACGGCAGATTGAGGACAGATCGGAGGAAGCCAACAACATAGGGGACCGCATGTTGTGGTTCAGATATTTTACATTCGGAGCATATGTCCGTTGCTCGGGACGCTCCGTTATATTGACAGTCCGAGAGACTGTCTTTAATGCTTCCTCATCCTCACAGCAGGGCACACGACCGCACATTGGCTACGTGACCTCGAGTATCCGATCAGTTTCGGCATTCAGTGATTCCACAGCGAATAGGTCGCGCCATCCGGTAGCCAAGGGACACGAGGTCTACACACTCCGTTCGCTCGCATATTGGAAGTATGCACGGGGTAACGATCTCGGAGCTTCCTGCGGCAATGCATCGTAAGACCGCTGCTCCTCAGGCCTCAGTGACGGACGTGCTATCCGAGTTAGCACAGTTGTTTCGCAGCATCCCAGCAATTGACGGTTTCTCGG
This sequence comes from Pictodentalium vernedei, assembly GCA_031216915.1. Classification (NCBI taxonomy): domain Eukaryota; kingdom Metazoa; phylum Mollusca; class Scaphopoda; order Dentaliida; family Dentaliidae; genus Pictodentalium; species Pictodentalium vernedei. The sequence continues at coordinate 726,266,992 of CM062297.1, read as the reverse complement.
TCGAATCAGGAATTATCCGACGGCGCTGGGTCGGTGCGGTCCGCGGTTGCATCAAGCTACGGACGACCGAACGCTTTATAGGGTCCGACAGGATGGCGAAAGGGATTCGAAAGATTTCGAGTTTTCCCTTTAGTAGTATCGGAAGATGCCTTTCATATCTTCTGGCATTTCTTCCAGTGATTATTTTTCGGACTTCATTGCTGCGATCTTGGATTAGAGACTTATAGCGTCATTGGACTCGGATTTTTCGATCGGTACAGGGACTTTGTCCCTGACTTACCGACGCAGTCCAATATTGTCATTACAACATGTGTTTTATTTTTCGACGCTATATTTTATATATATATATACAAGCCTGCTACTAAGCATGATAGTTTAGTTTCTTGTCCGCGTGGCTCATTTCTGCCGTTTTATCTTTTTTACATATAGTTTATTTTGGCAGAGCAGGGCATACCGAGAGTTCATATGCGTCTAGACGGTGTGATTAAAGACTGCATATATTCTTTTTCGCCGTTTATGTCTTTTCCAATTTCAATGTTGGGAACGACATTATGTATAGTAGACTTAACTTAGACGCTTTATTATACGTAATCCGCCTTACTGAGGCGTTATCATTACGTCTTCAAGAAAAGATTTACGGGATATTATTCTCAATGTAATTTCTTTTGAGGGCAGTAGTTTGTTCACGTATAACTCCGCCCTTCAGTGGCTGATTGGAGTTGGTTAGACGTGATGCAGCCCTAGCTACATCCACGCGTGGATAGTAGGTTAAGAACTCTCTCAGAGTCGCTTCGTTCTCGGAGGAGCTTCTCTTCGACGGCAACTTTCCGGCAATCCATGAATTGCTTGATTTATACATTCTCTTGTCTATCTAGTGTTACAAGAGATTCAGACTGGGGCAAACATTCGGTGGTTGACTCAGAGAGTGCCGCCGTAGTTGCCGGACCCTAGTGTGGCTGTTATGACGGTTGCCAGTCAAACAGATTGGGATATATACTGATCCCTACGGATTCGAAGTGCCAGGGTCTTTGGGTTCCGCTGTCTTTTAGCTATCAGTTTAACTTCCGCGGAATAATGTTTTTTAGGCTTGCTTTATGTCATTGCATGAACATTATTCAGAAACGCATGCCCAAATTCCTGTCCTTTAATTCGACAGTAGTGGCGTAGCTCCGGAACCAGGGAGGCACTCTTTCGTTTCCGTTATTCAATTTAATGGAAAGAATCCGTCTGTTGGTTATAGTACACCAAGTTCAGTTTTGGTCCGTCATATTCTGGGTCGTCTGATTGTTTTATCGCACTCCCGTTCTCTTACGGGTCGCTTGTTGCTGTCAGAATGGACTCTCAACAAACAAGTATTTAATCAGATTTGCTATCTATGGGAGCGCCCAATGATGTTTTATTATGACACAGCTTGCTAATCAATTGCAGACGTATGTGTTGGCTTGTCCAGATCTCTGAGCTAATACTGTTAACGCTCTATTGATCTATAGGACGCAATGATAGGATACGCGTATCCTCCGGCGCTGTTGTTTTAGCAGGTATTGCTAAGATAAACAACCACAATACATTTCTGTTGATAGCATCTCTATCTTCACAGAGATCATGAGTAATTTACTCTCTTGTCTACTGTGGATCTTAACGTGAAATCTTCCTCTATGTGAGGATCTTTTTTCACTGGGTAAATCGTGTCATCTTTATCACAACCAGCAAGGTCGCAACCTTCATGTATTCCGTTGTGTGGTCCGTATTGCATTGTAAGCACTGTACTGGACGAGCTTTGGACGCGATTTCTTACTATAGGAGATCCTCTTCTTCGCTATTCTATGCGACTAAAGTGGAGGCTCTTCCGTCGTGGTGTAGGGATCATTATGTTCATATGATTGATCCCTCCATACTACGCATTGCTAGTTTTTAGTATACTTGTTTCACAAGATCTACTGCAGCCTGTTGTTATTTAGGTTATAGGTTTATGTTACCTCATACCTATGCACTCTACGATAGTTTACAATTGAGTCTTTTGTCTCTTTATCTAAGTCAGTTAGTAACTTTTTGATAAATAGACTTAGAATCTTTAGATTAAATTCCTATACGGATTTTAACTTCGGTTCTTATTTAGCTAAGTAATCATTTGAGCCTCTGGAAACAGTAGTTTTCAAATTCTGACCTTTTAGACAGTAATTCTGTTGGTTTCTCTTTTATTGTAGAGTCAGTGAGTTTCATGCACTATCGATGGATGATTTTCACTTTCATAGTTTCGGAATCAATACTTCCGTTACTATTTAGGTTGGATTGTTGCATAAGAGTTAGGCTCCTATTATCCGGAACCTATTATTTTAAGGTCCTTCCGTCTTCGTATGGGCATAGGCCTTTACTCTTCCGGGTACAGTTTATGTATTTATAAACAGATATCTGTTTATTACAAGGGCGTAAGCTTCTTCTGTCTTTGATGTCTAGTAGAAGGACGTTACGCTCCATTTTATTGTTAATCGATTCTATTAACTAGCGTACTGCTTATGGTATATCATTGGCTTAGCAGTTGTGCTTAAGATTTCGGCTCATGAAGTAAGAGTTCTTCTACTTCTTGGGCTTACATTAATAGTGTTGCCATTATAGATTTTTGAAGGCTGCTCATTGCGCTCAGCCATCCATTCATGAATTTTATCTCAGAAATATCGAGTCCATTTCTGGAGGCCTCTATTGTTAGGTCTATTATCTACTGCTCAGAATGTCATTCACTTAACAGTTGCTACTATAGCTAGGTAGGCTGTCTGTTTCGGCAGTGTCTCCGTTCGGCTGCCCTCTTCGCTCTGGGCTATTTGACCCAGGGCAAGAAAAAGGGGGGGGGGAGGGTGTTCCCTTGGGTCACCTGTTTTTACTATGAAAACAAGGGGATACCTCCTCCGGAGTTAGTAATTCTGAGCTGTTATTGGGATGGTTGTTTAGTGAGAAGTTTAAGTTTATAAAATTCATTCAAGTCTTAGTTTTTAAAGTATAGCTTTTGAATATTGCATATGTCAACGGACATGATTATGCAATTCTCACACACTTTTAGGAGTATAAGAGTCTCTATTCTCTAGACTTACTTTATTATTGGCTTACTTTAAAAATTATTAGTATAAGGATTATTGGATATTAATAGAGTACATGGATGTATGAAGCTCAATTTTTGGAAGGTGTTGTATCTTTCTAATTTATCATAAATAAGAAAGATACATGTAAGGCCTATTACTTCTTTTCCCTACAGGGGATGACTCTATTTTATTTTATTGAGCGTATTCCATTTTGCTCTATGTCCTTGGCCCTCCAGCCTTTTTACTATTCAGCTATGTCTGGGTCATTGGTACAGTATAAAAATGTTAAAAAATTTATAGTAATTTATATATTTTTTATACTTACCAATGACCCAGACGGGGATGGCCCTCCCAGGAGTTGGGAACTCTTGCCTCCCCGCTGAGTACATAGCGCTTACCAGGCACTGGTTATTAGAATGATAAATGGCGCCAATTTCGGAACGTCCTTGACACTGCGCATGCGCAGTGGGGGCGAGGTGTGGAGGGCCTTTCAGGACATGTTTTCTTTAGTTTTAGATGCAAATTTTGGGGATTGGGGGGCAAAATTTGTGTTTGGCCCTATATTTTAAGAGTTAGCACCAGCTATGTCTGGGTCATTGGTAAGTATAAAAAATATATAAATTACTATAAATTTTTTAACTTTTTCAGTGCGACTTACACACATTAAGTACACATGTCAATTCGGCTCGGGCTAGAGTCTGTATTTATGAACTGATCTTCAGGAAATGTCTTGGGTACCTTTGTTATCACCTTGGGATGAGAACGAGTGTTTCTGGGTGCGGTCTAAAATTCAAGATGGCTGCCAGTGGCCATTTTGTACCGAAATTAGGTCCAATCAGTTTTTTGTCACAAGTTCTGTACAGCTCGTATTTATGAACTGATCTTCACAAAACTTCTTGGGTACCTTTGTTTTCACCTTGGGACAGGAACGAGTGTGTTTTGGGGTGCCTTTGTTACTACTGTGCTATGAGAACAAATATTTTGGGGTTCAGTCAGACCCACTCTGGGACTCAAAGATTTTTTTCTAGTTTAGCATCTGACTGTCACCCACCTTTACAATACTTTACCTATACATTTGTTACAGGCAACGGTCAGTATTTATGCACAGACTGTTACAATACTTTATATGTACCTTTGTTATCAGGTCATTACCTAGATGTTTGTCATTGCTGTGTCACATACTATACATGTACATGTCTTTGTCTTGACAAGTTGAGCTACAGTGTCATTGACACTTTCATTTTTTTTTTGTCCGTCCTCGTGATTAGGACGGCCATTTGCAAATTTAGAAACAGTGATAATTCAACTCGTTGACAACGGTTTCCTGTGACTGGAATTATGGATCTGAGGATCGAATAATAACAGGACTGTGTTTTATATATTCTCGTTATTATTTTCAACCATGTTTTCATTGTACTTTATATATTTTACATGTCGCGTGCGACTTTCACGTACCGTGCGTTTCATACATAAAATTTTTTGTTTGATAAATTTTATTATTATTGGAGTTAGGTGTCATTGGGGGACTGTATGGACAGGATATCTCCACTCTGTTGAGAGCAGAACTTCTGTTTTTAGGTCCCTGCCTGCCATCTGGGTTCAGTTGTGTTCCCACCGGTACTTTTTCTGCCACCTTTCTCTCGTAGTTGGGGGTATTCTTCTCCAGTCTATATCTGTTGAGTTCACCTTTTTCTTCTACTGCTCTCACCTCTGTTATGTTCACTATGGTTCGTTTAGGGCAATTCATTTTGCCATCGCTTTGGTTCATTCTCGTGGCCGTTCCTCCCGCACCTGTGGGGAGGGGGGGAACTGCTGGTGTTTTGGGGCCTCCCAACATGACAACGTCTGGTGAGAGTTATGCCCCCTCCATGGGGAGTGTGCAATTCCTCCCTCTCCTGTGGCTGTGGGGGCGAGATGGGAGGGAGGGCAAGCCTGCAAATAACTCAAATTTTGGTGCCTGTCAAAATGACAGGCACCAACAAGTTTGTGCTTGTCACCACAAATTTTGTGTCTGTCAAAACTTGTGAAGAATTACACTTGACCCGAAATGCTAGCTTTGCTGATAAAATAGCTGTAATAGTTCTTAATACTTCAGTTCAAATCTCTTGTTTATAATTCTATTTATTTACATTTTTTAGCTCAACTTTGGCGAAGCCAAATTTGAGCTTTTGTCATGGCCTGTTGTCCGTTTGGCCGTCTGTCCGTACGTCAACAATTGGATACAGCTCGGGCTAGAGGCCGTATTTATGAACCGATCTTTACGAAACTTCTTGGGTACCTTTGTTATGACCGTGGGACGAGAACGAGTGTTTTGGGGTGCAGTCCGAAATTCAAGATGGCTGCCAGCCGCCATTTTGTACCGACGATGCAGAAATCTGTTTTTTGTACAGAACTTCCATATGAAAGCTCTGATTTGAATAATTTTTTGTATGAATGTTTAGTACCATGGCAAACATCACATATAATACAGGCTTTTTTCTTGTGCGTAAATTGTGCAAATTAGACTAATTTTGATGTTTTTGGGGGTTACTTTCAGCACTGTAAGTGCAAATGCCAATACAGCTCGGGCTAGAGGCCGTATTTATGAACCGATTTTTACGAAACTTCTTGGGTACCTTTCGTATCACCGTGGGACGAGAACAAGTGTTTTGGGGTCCGGTCCGAAATTCAAGATGGCCGATGGCAGCCATTTTGTACAAAATTAGGTGCAATCAGATTTTTGCACAGAACTTCCATATGAAAGCGCTGATTTGAATAATTTTTTGTGTGAATGTTTAGTACCATGGGATACATCACATATAATGCGGGTTTTTTTCTCGTGCAGAAATTATGCAAATTAGATGAACTTTGATTTTTTCAGTGCGACTTACACACAGTAAGTACACATGTCAATACGGCTCAGACTAGAGTCTGTATTTATGAACTGATCTTCACGAAATGTCTTGGGTACCTTTGTTATCACCTTGGGACGAGAACGAGTGTTTCTGGGTGTGGTCTGAAATTCAAGATGGCTGTCAGTGGCCATTTTGTACCGAAATTAGGTCTTATCAGTTTTTTGTACACAACTTCTATACCTCTCAGACTAGAGGCCATATTTATGAGCCAATCTTTACGAAACTTCTTGGGTACCTTTGTTATCACCATGGGATGAGAGCGAGTGTTTTTGGGTGTGGTCCGAAATTCAAGATGGCCACCAGCAGCCATTTTGTACCAAAATTAGTGCAATCAGTCTTTTGTACAGAACTTCTGTATGAAAGTTCTGATTTGAATAAATTTTTGTATGAATGTTTAGTAACATGGAATACATCACATATTGTAAGGGGTTTTTTTTCGTGCAGAAATTATGCAAATTAGGTGAACTTTGATTTATTCAGTGCTACTTACACAATGTAAGCACACATGTCAATACGGCTCAGGGTAGAGGCTGTATTTATGAACCGATCTTCACAAAACTTCTTGGGTACCTTTGTTATCACCTTGGGATGAGAATGAGTGTTTCTGGGTACAGTCCAATATTCAAGATGGCTGCCAGTGGCCATTTTGTACCGAAATTAGGTCCAGTCAGTTTTTTGTCACAAGTTCTATACAGCTCGTATTTATGAATTGATCTTCACAAAACTTCTTGGGTACTTTTGTTTTCACCTTGGGACAGGAACGAGTGTGTTTTGGGGTGCCTTTGTTATCACTGTGCTAGGAGATCAAATATTTTGGGGTTCAGTCAGACCCACTCTAAAGAAAAAAATCGTTAATTAATCTGTTTAAAGAATGTCACTTCAATCGTCAAAGCATGTCAATTTAGACGAAAGCATCCCACTCTTCCTCAATATCTGACTCAACCTCAAAAAAGTTTTCAAGCCACCACTTTGTACTTTTAACTTCCTCGTTCCCCTCATCTGTATCACTTGGGCCTGAGTCACTGATTTTAGATTCAGAATCATCTGTCAGTGAGTCGTCAGATTCATCCAGTGTCACTTGTACCGAATCAGGAGACCTTTCAGAGGACGTTTTGAACAATTTGTCACGGCGTTTACGTTGAATGTATCGTTTATGCTTTTTCTGGAGAGGGCGTCTTGTTTTTGCTTGGCGCCAGAGCTCTGTCGCAGTATTCACGTCCACGTCCTTTACAGATGGGCCTTCTTCGAGAATATGAAGGATACACGTCAGCTGATGTTCTCCAAGAGAGCTCCTATTTTCAGTTTTATTTTGTTTCATTTTTGAAAACAACCTTTCTAGTTTCGCATTGCACACAGGAATTGTGAATAAAATCTCAATAAAGAGCAAAACAGAGCACCACCTCTGGCAAGCATTTTGTGACTTGAAAATATGATTCCAAGTTATTCTGTAATCAGAATCTCCAGGCTTTAAATATGCCAAGGTGTGATTTACCAAATCATGCCACTGTTCAAGAATAACTAGGTCTGTCATGTCACACCCGTAGGTTAGGCCTACGTTTCTTGCAAGAACGGGTCTGAAGTTATTGAACAAGTGGAGGATGGACGAATCAAGAAAATCTTTATTCACAACACCTGGTGTGCTATTAGTGGAGTCCGAACCACCCTCCTTCACTGTTATAGTAACCACTCTGTGGGGCCAAGCTTGGGTATTAAGTACTTTTGCTACTTTGCGAAGATCAAAGCAGTTTGTGCTATCCAGTCTCTTTCTCATTTCTGCCTGCAAAGATTCAATAACCTCACCCTTTGATATGCGTTTGAGTGTTACCATGGCTTCGTTAAAGGGTTTTAAAGGTAAATCTATGCCCTGATAAGAAATTATGGTGTCTGTTTGGGTAATTTTTGACAACAAAAATTTCACAGCTGGCCAGTCCTCCACTGGCTTGGATGCGAGTGCTTGGAGTTTTCTGAAGTCGTTTTCAAGACATTCCACTGCTCTCACGCAGTCAATCCCTTCCTCTTGAAAGCATTTGGAGACAGTAGAGGCAGGCATGAGTACATCTATAAAGAATGCAACATGGAGAAGCATTTTGGGGGTTTTCCAGCTCTTGATGTAACCTTTAATTTTATCACTATCTTTGGAGCTGCTGTCGGAAGCCACATGCTCCAGATGCTGCAAATATATGCCATACTTGTCAAGCACCTGGTGTGAAGCTGTTAGTTTAAATGTAATCCACCTAGTTCCAGAAGATCTTTTAGGTTTGACTGAACCCTCCTCAAAAATAAAAGTTTCCTTCATAGCATCAAAAAGTACTTTGAGCTCTGAGAACTTTTTTGCCGATTTACTATACACGGCTAAAAGTTTTTGAAGCATATTGTCTGTCTCTTTAAAAAATGTTTCATTTAGACTGTGTTTCAAAGCCAGTTCGAGTCTGTGGGCTATACACCACGTAAACACAAGGCCTCGAAATGATTTCTGACGTAGGAGAGCTTGAACCCCTGCTTTGTCTCCACTGTTCACAGTTGCACCTTCCGCTCCAAAACCAACAAGTTTTGAATATAACTCCTCCTTTGAGATCCCCAATAAACGAAAGCTCTCTTCAATTGCATCGACTGTCCCAACTGCATCAGCTTTTCTGACATTTTTTAGGTACATGAATTTCAAACAAATGTGTACTTGGTGAAAGGGTCCTGTGGGGTTCACAAACAACACATAAACTACCTCCTTTTCCGAGGTTGATTTATCTGTTGCACCATCGGTTAGAATACTAAGAAATTTGACATTTTCCAGCTGCTTTTTCAGGCCAATGGCCAAGTCCTGTCCCAGATAATTTATGAACTCTGTGCACTGTGTCCTATTCAAATAGGTTGGGCCCAGGTCTACCCAATGCTTAATTTCAAGGCCGCCTATTTTTTCGAACATTGAAAAAGGGAGCTGATTTTTGGCAATAAAATATGCGATCTCAAACTTTAACTTCAGTTGTGCACGGAGGGTTTTTGAAAGTGATGTTATTGATGCTGGAATTGTGCTTTGGTTTGGATCATTGTGTGGGGTATGCTCCTGACCTTTGGCGTGAAGGCGCATGGCTTTCATATGGCACAATGTCATTGCGTGATCTTTTGCATTTGACAAGCGTAAGTTTTCTGAACCCACTATCCAGCGATCACTGAAGTCTTGACAAACAGATATATCAGATTTAAATTTTTGGCATAGTCTACATGTCATTTTTTTTACATCTCCCCCACTAGTATTTTCTTCAAAGTCCAGCCACATTTCAGCGTTATGTGCACTTAAATCTTCCCTTATCCATTTCCTCATTGTTGTGGTTTTGAGCTTTCTTTGTTTATTGTGGTTGGGAAATTTATTGTCATTATTATTTTGCTCTTCTGACTTCTGTAATGTACGGTCTTTAGATTTAATTTCGCCCGTCAAATTATCTTTTTTATCAAAAAATGCAGTTATCTTTGACTTTGACATTTTGGAGTCGGAAAATCAAAATGGAGGCGTTTCTCACAAAACATTGCCGGAGCTAATCTGATTGGTTCGAAAAAACAACAACGAGAATTCTGATTGGTTTTGAATGGAGGTTTGTTAGGTTGATTATTTATAGTGCTCACGGAAGTTCGTCATGTAATGCTTGAGGTTATCTGGTTGGCCCCCATAATAAATTTAGTTCTGACTGAATGGAAATGGAGGCATGTTCACTTAATTATTTATAGCCAACGGGGGATCTAAGCTGAGTTCCAAGGCTATGAAGATGTCATTCTTCATCAGGGTTGACACTTTTTTGCCTCCGGTGCGTTATTGTTCCTACAATTCTGCCAATCCGTCAGTCTGCCAGACTTTGATGGTCTTGGATCAGGACTCCAACCCCCAAGCCGGCCATTTTGGACTCTGGAGTCCGTGTTGGGCTTATTGAGAGAGATGCTGGAATGCTTTCTCTCTTCGATCACGTCGTCTCTGCTTGGTTGCTTATCTGCTCCCAGATGAGTTTGACGATGAACAGGGTTTTTGTGTGCGCTGTCCAAGACGCTCATGCATCTTGTCACACACATGCCTGTAACACGGCTAACTTGGAATTAGTTCGCAGGGACACTGTGCTGGACACAAGCTGTTCCTTTCTTGAGGTGCAGCCCGCTGCTCTTCGATCTGCCTCTATCGGCGGGTCCGCAACTATTCCATGGTTCCGTGGCAATGGTCCGGGATGACTCCCTATGTCATTCCATAGATCAGCTGCTGCTTCGTCAGCTTGATCAGCCTTCTGTTGGAGGCAGGGGCCGTCCAAAGCCTAACAAGTACCCTTCTGCTTCTTCTGCGAAGCCAAGGGCTGATCCTCCTGCCGCCACTTCTACTCACTCACAGGGTAAGGGTAGGCGTCGGCAGTAGTCACCTCAAATTCATCCCAGGTTGAGGCATTCCACTCAGTCGAGAGTGCCTCTTCCAACACAAGTCCCTTTCAATGTTACACGTTGGGAACTTTTGATCACGGAGGTAGGCAATCTCCTGTCAAAGGGGGCGATCGAGGTCATCAAGAACATTCTTTCAGTGGGATTTTATTCCCGTCTGTTCTTGGTGCCGAAGAAGGATGGCCGACTCAGACAGGTTATCGATCTGAGTATCCTGACCCAGTCTATTGTTGCTCCTTAGTTCAGCATGGAGGCTTTCAGGTCGGTTCGCCGCTTCATTCCCCAGGGAGTTTTCCAGTTCAAGGCCATGCCCTTCGGCCTCGCACTGGATCCTTGGGCCTTCACCCATCTGATGTCGCATGTGTTAGTGTTACATCGCACACAGTCCAGGGTGTCTTCTTCGGCATATCTAGTCGATATCCTCCAGAAGCATTCCAATGCTGCCTTTCTGGAGTCGGATGTCGACACACTGTTGAGCCTACTCACGTCACTAGTGTTTAGAGTCAATGAGGAGAAGTCGGACCTGGTCCCTTCTCCGTCATTTTGTCATCTGGGATGGGCTTCCGTACTCAGCTGGATATGGTGGCAGTTTCCCGGGCAAGGGCTGTGATTTTCTCGGCCTTTTGCCCTGACTCTGTCCCAGTCCACATCTGCAACAGCTCAGGGTCTTCCCCCGGCTTCTCGGTCTCTGTGGTTCGGTGACGGGTCACATTCCTCTAGGTCGGCTGCATGTCAGACCTCTCCAACACTTTCTGCTTAGTCGTTGGAGGCGAATGTCGATCCTCTGGATCTGGTGCTTCAGTTTCCGGAGTCTCTTCCTCATCACCGTCTCCCTTGACAGATGTTCAGTGGATTATGCACAGAGTTCCGTTGGACTTCCGCACGTCCGATGATGTTCTGACGGCAGTCGCCAGCAATCTCGGATGAGGTGTGACGCTGGATCCTCCAGGTCTTTTCCTTCCCGGGTCATGGGACCAGGATCCAGCAGCTCTTCACATCAACCAGAAGGAGCTTCTTGCTCTTCTGAGTTTCCGGCAGTGGATCCCTCGCCTTTCGATTGTCAGGTCCTTCTGCTGTCTGACATTTCGACAGTGGTTGTTTACATTTGGAACCAAAGCAGCATGCACTATGTTCCCATGTACGAATTGGTTCTGGATCTTCTACTGCTCGCTCAGGATGTCAATGCCAGAGTGGTGGTTCGTCACATTCCCGGTCATCTGAACATTCTAGCCGACTCCCTGTCCCGACAGGGCAGGTTCTTTTCCACCAAGTGGATGCTCCACATGGCGGTGTTCCAGTCTCTTTGCCATCTCTGGGGTCGTCCCCACATCAATCTCTTTGCGACTCGTTGGAACCATCAGGTGGATACTTTCGTGTCCCCGTGTCCAGATGCTCTGGCTTTCGCTGTGGATGCTCTGTCCCTCCTTTGCAATGGTCTTGTCGGCTACGCCTATCTGCCGGTTCCGATTTTGCCTCCGGTTCTAGCCCAGATATGAAGCTGCAGTTGTCGAATCATTTTGATCGCACCCGTGTCGCCTCAGTGGGTGTGGATCAATCTGCTCGGCTCTCTATTAGCGGCAGTTCCAGCATGTCTCCCTCTATGTCGCTACCTTCTTTGCCAAGGTCTCCTGAGGAGGTTTAGCGTCGCCCCGACTTCTTTGTGCCTTCGCACATTCTATTGTCAGGTCCTGTCTCCTCCGTAGCGGTTTTTTCGAGACGAGCAGTGGAGTTGCTTTTCTTCTTCAAGGAGGCACTCCACTGGTTTAGCCAATGCGGCTAAGTGGAAGGTCTTCTGTCGATGGTGTGCGGATCACTCTGTTGCTTCTGTCACTCCTTCGATCACACAGATTGCGGAGTTTCTGGTATATGTTTGATTCTGAGGGTCTCCAGCCTGTTTCCATAAATGGGTACAGGTCCATGCTTGAGACCTTTTCGTATGTGGGACAGCGTCATATCGGCACTAATCCATGCTTCTCCAAGCTTGTTCAGCACTTTTCCTTGAAAAGGCCTAGGACTTTGCAGCTTACCCCAAGATGGAATCTTTTTTGGGTGCTGCTCTGCTTGGGGGTGGGGAGTGGGGTGGGCTCCGTTCGATCCTTTATCCCAGGTGGTTCCCCGTGGGAACCCCGGGAAGTGAAGCAGTGCTTGTTTACTGTGGTAAACAAGCTCTGTTTCACTGGTAAAATAGGACCCAGTCACTAATGCTTGGAGTGCAAGTCCTCTGAAATAGGCGACATGGGGTATAAACAATTGACGGACCTTGACTTTATCTTCATGTTGTGGTCATGATTAGCCATTGTGCAGAAGTATGTGACCTTAAACAACAATAAATAATAAATAATAATTATCCCAGGTGGATATGTGTTTTCTCACATCCAAGACAGCTTTTCTGATGGCTTTTGCATCAACCAGATGGGTTAGTGAGCTTCACGCCCTCTCGGTTGACCCAGCCTTTTTCTGGAGCTCTCCCACCAATGTTATGTTTACCAGTGATCGCTCCTTTCTGGCCAAGAATCAGATACCGGAAACTACTCCGCCTCATATCTGTATCGGGTCTCTTCCTTCTGTTGAGGGTGAATGCCCTTTGCTCTGTTCATTTGGAAGGGTAGGATCGATTTTTTGTCTCTTATTCCTGGTCGACAGAAGATCTCTACTGAATCCATTTCTCGGTGGATTTGTCTTGCTATTCATGCAGCTTCCGCTCATCTAGCGGCTGGCGATTGTATTAACAATCGTTTTTCTGCCACGAGGTGCATGCATTGTCTACCTCTTGAGGCTTATACTAACTCCCGTCATGGTGTCGGATGTTATGCTGGCGGCCTACTGGGGAAATGGTACTTTCTCCACTTATCTGCGACAGTTGCAGGAGCAGGCAGAGGACCTTTGTTCTACGGGTCCTCTTTCTTCTATTCAGGCTGTTGTCTATCCCAGCCATTCAGCTTCTTACAAGGTCAGTTCCAGGTCTGTGCAGTTACTGCCTTTTCTGTCTGTGCATCGCACATAACCATACGCCTCTTCTCTCATTGTCTTTTACTAATGTTTGTGATGCTGTGGTTTGATAGGCCTAGGGACCTCTTCCTCTGTCCATGGTTCCTGTGCAATTGGGTTATGTGTGGGTTGGTTATGTGATTCCCTCCATCCTGTTGTCTATTCAGCCTGTAGTAAACAATTGTAAGGTAGGTTGATAGGAAATTTAAATTTTATAGTAAATTTCCTTTCTTATTATACCTACCGCAATTGTTTACATGGAGGCCCTCACATGTTCTTATTCAGGTAAGAATCCTTCCTCAACGCTGATCACATAACTCCTATGTTGGCGGACTCAAAAGAATGATTTGATGACTGCTTTGTGCACAGATTACCGGAAGTCGTGGAATTGTACTAAGATGAGGTGTCCCGTACTGGGTGTGTGCCGATGGCGCTTGACACAGTTTTGGCTTATTTTTTTGTGGTGTTTTTGCACCACTTTTCTTTCCCAAATCTCTTGGGAAAGATCAAATAGAGAGTATATTTTCCGAGTTAGGGTCTCCCACCGTAGTGCAAGCCTGTAGTAAACAATTGCGTTAGGTATAATAAGAAAGGAAATTTACTACATTTTCGATGCAACGAATTTTGCCTGGTTACAGCCCTTGTTAATAGCAAAATTTTCATCACAAATGCTTGTCCGCTTAGCTCCTCCTGCATTTTTTATTCGATTTTTAAGAAATTTGGTCTCAAGTATCAGGATCAGAAATTTTCGATGCAACAAATTTTTGCATGGTTATGGCCCTTATAAATAGCAAAATTTACATCACAGAGACTTGTCCACTTAACTCCTCCTACATTTTTCATTGGATTGTAACGAAGTAAGTGTGTGTGTGGTCAGGAATTTTTGATGCGGCAAATTTTACATGGTTACGCCCTTGGTAATAGCAAAATTTCCATCACAAATGCTAGTCCTCACAGCTCCTTCTGCACTTTTCATTGGATTTTTACGAAACTTGGTGTGCATATGCATATGGAAAGGAAGTTTCGATTTGAATAATTTTTCCTGAGTTATAGCCCTTGTTGACTTTGAATTTACCGGTTTGGAATCCAAAATTTTGGACCGAAATTCAATGGTTTGTTCAATTTTGAGATGGAAACTTTTTTTTTTTATAGCCTGAAAATTTTGGGTCTAGTTCCGACTTGGAAATTTTGGATCAAAATTCGGAATTTTTTTTTTTTTTATTCTTTTTGAAAATGGAGTTCCTAGATGAATTAGAGTGGTTTAAAACAAAACTGTTTTACTCTTTGTCATCCCCTCCCTTCCTTGAGGGAGGGGGGGGGGGGGGGCAGTTAGATTGAACAAAATGTTTGGCAGCAAAATATATCTTGAGAGATTTAGAGTGATTTTATGCAATCCCCCCATTCCCCCTATGCCACCCCCCCCCCCCTCCCACCCCAAGGGTCAATTAACTGGTAGTGTGCTGGAAGCCCATATTTGGGCTTTATTCCAAAGTACTGGTACTTCAACTTGAGTGCTTCATATTCTGTGGACGTGTTCCATTTTATCTTTGGATTGAAACTATTTTGTCTATATGGATTTTCTTTGTTAAAATTAATGGGAGAGTGCCCAAAGGCACTCTCCCATAAATTGTAACAAGGAAAATAAATTTTGTCAACCGAAAATAATTCAGCACTCTACCAGTTAAGTGGAGGAAATAAAATTCAGTGGGCGGTAATTTCTTTAAAAATCTCCTCCAAAACCATCAATTAGAATCTTTTGATATTTGGTTTACAATATCTCTAGGGGGTTTCAGATTCAAGTTTGTTTGAATTGCGTCCATGGGTTAATATCTGGGCTTCCTATGGAGTAGGCATTATTTATTTATTTATTTGTGTTTAGGATCGCATATTATGCACAATGTTTAATCATGACCTCAGCATGGATATAAAGTCATGTCCCACCAATCATTTATACCTTATACCCATGTTGCCCATTTTAGGGGACTTTCACCCCAGGCATTGGTTGCCCTGGCTTCTTTTATCAGTAAAACATGTCAGTAAGGATTATGATACCTTGGCAAAGATAATATATCATCAGCACTTATTGTAGTAGCTTTTCTTTTTGAAAATAAACAGGAAATTAATCATGTTAATTGGACTATTATGCTTATTGTGGCATCAGGGATGGAAGTTTTCGGGTATTTGCCAGAATTCCGGTTTTTCGTTCTGTTCTGGGCCCCGTCTTTTATTCCCAACTTCTGCATTTCTAAAGTAAGTCTCTTCCATTGCCCCCCCCCCCCCTCCCCCCCCCCCCCCACACACACACACAGGAACCTCGGGAAGTGAAGTGTAGTGCCTGTTCACTGCGGTAAACAGGCTCTGTTTTACTGGTAAAATCGGACCCAGTCACCAATGCTTGGGAGGTGAAACCCTCTCTAAAATGGGCAACATGGCTTATTAACACTCACCCCTGGTCTTGAGTTGATACTCATGTTGTGGTCGGACTCCGCGTTGTATCCTTGGGCAAGGCACTTAACCCTGATTGTCCACATGGGGCAACATGCCACCGTGTACTAAGGCATACTGTACATCGACGGTGTACTTGTCTTCAACCAATCTTACCCTGCCTGTGCTGCAGTGCAGAGTTACGATGTTGGGGAGCTGGCAGCTGCTTGTCGTTGCTTGGTGGTTCTCTCCGGGTACTCTTGCTTCCTCCACCCGTAAAACTGTCACGGTCATGATTAGCCATTGTGCATAAGTATGTGACCTTAAACACCAATAAATAAATACTCATGTTGTGGTCATGGTTAGCCATTGTGAAAAATAAATGTGACCTTAAATACCAATAAATAAATATAAATCCTTCCATTGAACCTGCTTTCCAGCAAATTGTCAACATTTTGTTCTCCTTTTGTGGTACTGCTTCATACAGGAGCCATTCTAGAAAATTAATCTGATCTTGAAATGCATGTGCATTCTATGGGGTTCATTTGTTATTGTGCTGTGTTTGCACTGTAAGTGAGTATCTTAATTTGAAATTTGCTGATTCAAGAAATGGATGCTGTATTAAACAACAAATTCAAGTGGCAGTGGTTGAAGAAGGACATCTACAGTTGCTATCTTCTTTATTATGTGTGAAAGATAAAAATTGTGGAAAAGTGCTATTGATATTTAAATTTGCAGGTAAAAATACTAAAATACTTCACCTGTTTTTAAGCTCAGGCCAGCCAAGGTGCCATGAGATGCACTCTTAGGACCTTAAAAATCCGCCTCCCATCTCCCCCTGCTTCCAACAAGAGGACAACCCCTTCTGTAACCACCCCCAGCTAAGCGCTCGGCCGAGGATCTGCCTTCACCCTTTGTCAGATCTTTTTTTTCATTCATCCCCTCTTACGTCAATGTGTCACTGACAATAAAAAAAACAGTGATTGACCCATAGGTGTCTGGGTAAACACTGCGTCTACTGCAGTTTTGCAAAGGATACTTTTTACATTCATTTTGAATTTGAGAAAAAATGAATGAAATTATATACTTGTATTCAATGAAAGTGAAACAGACACCAAAAATTAAAAAAAAGTTGTTGCCTGCTCAGAATATCATGCAGACTAGGCCTCTGTGCAATGCTAAAGAAGAATGGGTCAGAGGGAACCCCTGCCCACACACCTAAAAATCCTGTTGAGAAATGAATGTGTGGTGAACAAGCCTGAATATAAGCAACCTGTCATTTGCAAAATGGGGTCCCCAGAGGGTGAATTTGCTGAGCTGTCCCATACAGTGGGCCAATTTATCCTCGAGGTACATCTTTCTGTTTTGGCTTGAGACCTTGATTCAGACAGGTTCACAGAGTGTCAATTTTGTGATGCTACCCTGCTGTGGGGGTGGGGTCAACTTATTATTCATGCCAAATGGAGTATCCTCCATGCTTTTTGAATGCTGAGGTACCAAGAAAGTGAAGGAATAACTGTAGCAAAATGGCCAAAGAAGTATTGGGGGAGTACATGAATTAATTCTTGGGATGTCATGTATGTTTATTAGGCCTAAAAAAGTTAATCTGTTTCTCAGGCCCTCCTGCATGGTCGTTTTGGCTGCTGCATGCTCTCTTTTTGTAACTAATGCAAAGATAAAAAAAAAAAAAAATTAAATGGTATATGTCTGATATTTTACCCAAGTTAATAAAATTGATAAATTTGCCCCTTGAGTGCAACAAGGCTTTGCATTGCTTTAGCACTGCAAAGCCTTCTTGCACTCAAGGAGCGTATTTCACCACCACCCATGCTATTCTGTAGTTTATGGGGCCTAAAACATAAAACAGACCAAGAACATAAACTTTAGTTGGCAAAGAAATAATTACAAAAATAAAAAAGAAGTCCCCAAGGGGCCTTAATTGCTCACCTGACAAAGTGTATGGGGTCACATTCAGTTAGACATGGTTCATCAAGATTACAAAGGAATGAAGTCACGAAAAGGCAAATTTTATGGAAAAACACTAAAGGAAACTTGAACCTAACCTGCCCCCCTCTCCTTGCCCCCCTCCCCCCACATCCATAGAGAGCCCAAATATTAAGCAGGGACTCAAATTGAACAAACTTGAATCTGACCCCCTTGAGATGTTATATACCAAATGTGAAAGAATTCTGACTGATGGATCTGAAGAAGGTTTTTAAAGAAATGTCCTCACATTGCACTGAGTTAAACTTTGGGCTCCAACAGAGAGCCCAAATATTAACTCAGGGACTCGATTTGAACAAACTTGAATCTCTCCCTCCTAGAGATGTTGTATATCAAATATGAAAGGATTCTGATTGGTGGATCTGAAAAAGACTTTTTATGTGTACCCATTCTATGTTTGGTACACATAATGCCGGCATCCGGGTTGACCATCCGTCGTCCGTCCATCCTTTGTCTGTCCATCTGTCTGTCCAGCATCCGTGTCCATTTCTTTGGCATTCGATAACTTGAAAAATATTGGTTGGATTGTCAAGTTACTTTATATTTGTGTTCAGGTTACTGATGTGCCGAGCTGTATAGTTTTTGGTGTAAATCGGATAATTTGATCCTGAGATATTAACCCTTTATCCTACAAATTGAAAATTTCTCCAATCCCTTTGGCATACGATAACTTGAAAAATATTGCTAGGATTGTCTAGTTACTTTTTATTTGCGTTCAGGTTACTGATGTGCCGAGCTGTATAGTTTTTGGTGTAAATCTGATGATTTGATCCCGATATATTAACCCTTTATCCTTCAAATTGAAAATTCCTCCAATCCCTTTGGCATTCGATAACTTGAAAAATATTGTTTGGATTGTCAAGTTACTTTATAATTGTGTTCAGGTTACTGATGTGCTGAGCTGTATAGTTTTTGGTGTAAATCTGATAATTTGATCCAGAGATGTTAACCCCCTTTTATCCTTCAAATTGAAAATTCCTCCAATCCCTTTGGCATGAGATAACTCAAAAAATATCAATCCGATTGTCATGTTACTTTATATATTTATTCAGGTCACTGATGTGCTGTGCTGAATAGTTTTTATGTAAATCTGATAATTTGCTCCGGAGATATTAACCCTTTATCCATCAAATTAGCCACTCCTCCAATCCATTTCTATATGTACCCATACCTTGTATGGTGTACATAATGTCGGCATCCGTGGTGGCCCTCCGTCATACAGCTTTCTACTAGTTGCGTGTATGGGTATACATCTGACGATTTCATCGGCCTATTTTTTAAGAAATTTTTTCATATTACATTAAGTTAAAATTTGGGCTCCCTATGCCCAAACGTTAACCCTGGGACTTGATTTGAACAAATCCACCATGTCCCTCCCCCCCCCCCCCCCCCCACCCTCTGAGATCAGAAGATTCTAATTGACGGTTCTGGAGAAGGTTTTTTCAATTTTGAAAAACAATTTAGGGGCGCCTTCAGAGTAATGCCCCTTGTGGTGCCCCCCTTTGGCCGTGGCAACTTTATTTGAACAAACTTGAATTGAAATATGATAAGGAACAACCATATCAAATTTGGTTCAGTTTGGTCCAGTGGTTTATGAGGATAAGTCGATAATGTAAAGTTCACGTCGGATGGACAGACGAACGATGGGCAGAAAGTGATCACTTAAGCTCCCCCTGACTTTTAGTCGGGTGAACTAATAAAAAAAACGCTTGCCCATGGGGCCTAAGTTTGACATTTTTCAGGAAAAGTTGGGGAAATAAGTTCAGCCCCCCCCCCCCCCCCCCCCCCCCCAACATGACTATGCCACTGCTCAGGAATGTAGTAAGCTTTAAAAACAATATAAAATCATACACTTCTAATACTGAAAAATATTCTTCATTTCAAATACACTGAATTATTGAAACTTACTTTGGACAATAAAGGTCACATATCCAACAAAGAATTTTATTCAAATTCATCTAACACCTGGAGCTAATTCTCTTTTCTTATTTCTTTTTCCAGGGTTTACGGAATTACCTTTTCTTTTTGGCAGCATTTGCCTTCTCAATACTATGTGGTGTGCTTACAGGACTTTCAAAGTAACAACATGTTACAGTGATTTGTATGGAAGAATGGATTGCAATCCTTGTGGTGTTCACTGCTACAAGCATACACAAATAATTGTGCAGGTGTGGCAAACACAATATCATAATATATAAAATACCACAGGGCAGAATGAATACTTGTAATTTCAACGAATATCACAAAATTTTTTGCAACCTTTTAGAACATGGATAACCTGCTGAAATAGGTGTTTTTTTAACTGGAAGGTTGCAGATACTTTTTACTCTTTTGCAGACAAAAATTGCCTGTTTGTAAATTTATGTGGGTTTCTGATAATTTGATAACAGTCATAACAAATTTGTTCAAATGAGAAGTAAGTTCATGTAACAATATTTCACCATAAGGCCTATTTTAACCCTTTACCTAATGTATCGCCCGCATCCGCCCATGTAAAATGCAAATTGAGCTGTTGAAAAAATTAAATTTTTCAAAATATTTCAACAAAACCATATCATGTGACCCCTCATTGAAACGAGCTCATTGAGCTCGTTGCAATGAGGGGTCACATGATATGGTTTTGTTGATTTTTTTTTTTTAATTTTTAAAAATGATATTTAAATAATAAATTTTGATATCGTCTGTGTTGGGTAAAGGGTTAAAACGTTTCTTGTTTTTGAGTAGTTTAATCGATTTTATTAGGAGAAAGGGAGGTTTTTTTCCAGTCAACAAAATAGTGCTAAAAATGACTGGACTTAATTTTTTAACACCTCACATTATTCTGTGGAAAAACCAAAGTTTTCAGCTGATAATTTCCCATACTGCAGTTGCAAATTTAACCAACTATAAAAGGTTTAGCAGAGCACAGTGAGCTATCGAATAAAATAAAGTTGGTTAAATTTTTAGTTCAACAAGTGCAAAATGGTACCTCTGAAGATATCTTCAGGTGTAAGAAAGAGGGATGAGTCAAATTTTCAGTGATGAATGAGGCGCCTAAGAAACAATATATTTTATTACCTAATAGGTAAGGGGTATTTTTGCTATGTAGGGTTAGTATAATAAATCATGTCAATATCTGATGAAATTATTTTGAAAAACTTGAAATACAGTTATGCCACAAAAGTTGAAAATTGTTTCTCAGGCATGATCATTTTGGCAGATAAATAACCCAAGTTAATAAAATACACAACTGCCCATGTCATTCTGTAGATTAGGAGGCTTAACCCTTTACCTAACAAATCGGCCCGCATGATTTTAAAATTTACCAGTTGAAAAAAATATATTTTTCAAAAAGTTTCAACAAAACCATATCATGTGACCCTCATTGGAAGGATCTCATCGAGCGCGTTCCAATCTGGGTTCACATGATATGGTTTTGTTGAACTTTGTTAATAAATTTTGAAAAACGACAATTAAAAAAATAAATTTTGATATCCTGTGAATTAGGTAAAGGGTTAAAACAAAAAACAAGACAAATATTTGAACCTCTAAGAGTGAGGAAATAATAATTACAAAAGTAAGAGATAAAATAAATAAACAATGTATTTTCACAAAATACAGCCTAAGAAACAAAAGATCTACTCTTTTTGTGGCCTTAATGTTTGAAATGTAACATGCTGATAGGTATGCCCCAAATTTGATTTAACCTTTAACTGGTAGAGTGGTGGAAGCCCATATTTGGGCTTTATTCTGAAATGCAGGTACTGCAATTTAAAGTCTTCAAATTCAGTGATTGTGCTTCATATTATCTTTGTAATGATATTATTAGACTAATAAAATTTGCCTTGTTACAATTTATAGGAGAGAGCTCACAGGCACTCTCCTATAAATTGCAACAAGGCAAAGACATATGAACAAAATTTAAAATAATTTAACACTCTACCAGTTAAGGGCCAAGAGATTTTTACATATTTTTGCAACACTTTGACACTCTACATCCTGAAACTGTGCTGTTGTTTTTTGGAAAGTCTTGGCTGCCTATATAGGCAGCCAAGACTTGCCTAAAAACAACTACCAAGGTACTTAGAATGTAACTTGTGGTCTAACTGGTAGAGTGTTGGAAGCCCATAGTTGAACTTTATTCTGAAGTGCAGATGCTGCAATGTAAAGGCTTCATATTCTGTGTATGTGTTTCATATTATCTTTGAAGTAAAAGTATTTAGTTTGTATAGATTTGCCTTGTTACAATTTATGAAAGAGTGCTGATAGGCACACTCTCATAAATTGGAAGAAGGTAAAGACATGTGAAAACATTTTGATGACCAAAAATAATTCAGCATCCTACCAGTTAACCCAAAGACTCCATGTAGGGGCACCTGTTCCATTGCAAAAAATGTGATCAAAGTCAGAATTAGGCTCTGAAGGGTTAAGACATGGCTAGAAATTATTGCTAAACTGTTCGATTCACAAGGTGTGGTATAGTTTAAAGTCTGAAAAATTACCCAGACCTCTAAGGGGTAAAAGAGACAGTATGTTTCGATTAGTTTTATTGTAAGACACAGAGTTCTCAGTAGGTAGAGGTGCAGGCTGCACGCCGAGAGGTCCTCGGTTCGAATCCCACCTGCGGCAACCGCGTTGTGTCCTTGGGCAAGACACTTCACCCACATTGCCCATGTGGGGGCACGATGACGCCGTGTACTAAGGCGTACTGCATGTCGATGGTTCGCATGTCTTCAACCAATCTCACCTTGCCTGTGCTGCAGTGTGGAGTTACGATGTTGGGGAGCTGGCAGCTGCTCGTCGTTGCTCGGTGGTTCTCTCCGGGTACTCCGGCTTCCTCCACCCGTAAAACTGTCACGGTCATGATTAGCCATTCTGCATAAATATGTGACCTTAAAACATCAATAAATAAATAAATAAATAAGACACAGAGTTCATAAACTCTTAGTTAATCACAATTTTCGAGATGGGGATTTGCTTCTCTTAATTACAAATCATGTGGGCAATAAAGATTGCTCTCCCTAAACTGACAGGCCTGAATGCAGTGATGCTTTCCTGGTGGAACACTGGAGAATGCCAATCCCCTATTTTTTTCTGAGGGGAAACACTATTCACCCATAATTGCAAGACCTGGAATTGCTTGAGTTTGATGAATATCCAACACACTGTTCAGCTAGCAAGACAAGGGAGTGCTCTCTGTGTTCAACAGAACAAGCACTCCTTTATCTTGCTAGCTGCATTAAACCCCATTTTATTAAATGATAAGTTGCTTGCTTTTCAAACTATAATATACATATATGTAAATATAGGTTTGATATAAATTCACAAAGTGGTATCCTTGGGAAATTGTACGTTGGTTTATATTAGTATCTCAAAATGTCTCCCCACAAAATGAAGGAACGGTGGCTCATCCTGATTATCTGGCTATCAAAGTAATGTAATTGACTCAAAAAATCAATGAGAATGTGATTCTTCAGTAATAAATTTCAATATTTTCCTGGGAAGACCCTCGGCAAACAGTCAATGATTGCTGAAATGATGAACCCCCATTACCCTACTTCTAAATTTCCAAAAGCATCACTGGCATAAGGGCACAAACATGTTTTGTTGTGGAAAACCTGATAGCAGTTAAAGGTATAATTACAACCCTTGGCCATTTGCTAACGAAAAATGTATATTTTATATGGACAAATTATGCCGAGATTTCTCAGAAAAAATATTGTGATTTTTTTTTTTTCCTAAAGAGCAAAAATTAACCCTCTGTGCACTGATGTTGGAATGTTTTTTTCCCATATTGCAACTAGGAATATAGCCAGTTAAATCTTGTTTAACAGAGCTGCAGCTCTGTCAAACAAGATTGAATTGGATAAATTTCATTTTGTATTATTGGAAATATTGTGAAAAATTTGCTGTCAGAAATTACGATATTTTGACATCACCGTGTAAAGGGTTAATAAGTTTTAATACACATGTAGTGGGATTATGTCAGTATTTATAATAAGATTCAGTTACCAAAAATTGGTTAGCCAAGGGTTCAGTGGTTCATTGGTTAGCATTTTGGAATTGGACTTGTTATTTAGGTGGCAGGTTTAGACCTAACACATGTTTGCTGAATTGGGAACAAGTTGGCAGTGTGTGTTTGTGAACACCGCGTCTTAAACTCAACCCTGGCTCTCTCTGGGTACTCAGTTCTTTTCCACCCAAAAATTAAAAAATGAAAAAAATATGAATGGAGAGGTGGGTGGGGGATAGTGCCAGTGCCTTCACCCCATATCATATTTTGTGCAGCACTCCCCTTCTCATTTAGCCAAGAAAATGGTCACATTCTTAATTGGAGTGACAAAAGATGTTTTATAACTACGTTCAATGTTAGAATGGAGATGGAATTGTTGTGTGATTTTGCTTTAGATCATGGAATGCATGTCATGTAACACATTCTTGGAAAGAGCTCTGTGCCCGACTTCAACTTTGTCACGATTTGTGAGAACCTGGGTTTTTATTCCCATGGAATAATTTCAAATTTGATAGTGCTCCAAAATGTGCATGTATATAACATCATAGTCTAAAACAAACCTCGTATTTTTCAATTTAGGCCTCACAAAGTAGATCTTCTGTTTCTCCTGCCATTATTGTAAAATTGCATGCAAGCTAGCATTTTTATGTGTACCCATACTATGTATGGTACACATAATGCCGGCATCCGGGGTGACCATCCGTCGTTCGTCCATCCTTTGTCCGTCCGTCTGTCCGTCCATCTGTCCGTATCCATTTCTTTGTCATTCGATAACTTGAAAAATATTGCTTGGATTGTCAAGTTACTTTATATTTTTGTTCAGGTTACTGATGTGCCGAGCTGTATAGTTTTTGGTGTAAATCTGATAATTTAATCCTGAGATATTAACCCTTTATCCTTCAAATTGAAAATTCCTCCAATCCTTTTGGCATTCGATAACTTGAAAAATATTGCTTGGATTGTCAAGTTACTTTATATTTGTGTTCAGGTTTCTGATGTGCCGAGCTGTATAGTTTTTGGTGTAAATCGGATAATTTGATCCTGAGATATTAACCCTTTATCCTTCAAATTGAAAATTCCTACAATCCCTTTAGCATTCGATAACTTGAAAAATATTGCTTGGATTGTCTAGTTACTTTATATTTGTGTTCAGGTTACTGATGTTCTGAGCTGTATAGTTTTTGGTGTAAATCTGATGATTTAATCCTGAGATATTAACCCTTTATCCTTCAAATTGAAAATTCCTCCTGTCCCTTTGGCATTCGATAACTTGAAAAATATTACTTGGATTGTCAAGTTACTTTATATTTGTGTTCAGGTTACTGATGTGCCGAGCTGTATAGTTTTGTTCAGGTTACTGATGTGCCGAGCTGTATAGTTTTTGGTGTAAATCTGTTATTTTGATCCTGAGATATTAACCCTTTATCCTTCAAATTGAAAATTCCTCCAATCCCTTTGGCATTCGATAACTTGAAAAATTTTGCTTGGATTGTCAAGTTACCATATATTTGTGTTCAGGTTACTGATTTGCCGAGCTGTATAGTTTTTTTGTGTAAATCTGATGATTTGATCCCGAGATATTAACCCTTTATCCTTCAAATTGAAAATTCCTCCAATCTCTTTGGCATTCGATAACTCGAAAAATATTGCTTGGATTGTCAAGTTACTTTATATTTGTGTTCAGGTTACTGATGTGCCGAACTGTATAGTTTTTGGTGTAAATCTGTTATTTTGATCCTGAGATATTAACCCTTTATCCTTCAAATGGAAAATTTCTCCAATCCCTTTGGCATTCGATAACTTGAAAAATATTGCTTGGATTGTCAAGTTACTTTATATTTGTGTTCAGGTTACTGATGTGCCGAGCTGTATAGTTTTTGGTGTAAATCTGATAATTTAATCCTGAGATATTAACCCTTTATCCTTCAAATTGAAAATTCCTCCAATCCTTTTGACATTCGATAACTTGAAAAATGTTGCTTGGATTGTCAAGTTACTTTATATTTGTGTTCTGGTTTCTGATGTGCTGAGCTGTATAGTTTTTGGTGTAAATTGGATAATTTGATCCTGAGATATTAACCCTTTATCCTTCAAATTGAAAATTCCTACAATCCCTTTTGCATTCGATAACTTGAAAAATATTGCTTGGATTGTCTAGTTACTTTATATTTGTGTTCAGGTTACTGATGTTCTGAGCTGTATAGTTTTTGGTGTAAATCTGATGATTTAAACCTGAGATATTAACCCTTTATCCTTCAAATTGAAAATTCCTCCAATCCTTTTGGCATTCGATAACTTGAAAAATGTTGCTTGGATTGTCAAGTTACTTTATATTTGTGTTCTGGTTTCTGATGTGCTGAGCTGTATAGTTTTTGGTGTAAATCAGATAATTTGATCCTGAGATATTAACCCTTTATCCTTCAAATTGAAAATTCCTACAATCCCTTTTGCATTCGATAACTTGAAAAATATTGCTTGGATTGTCTAGTTACTTTATATTTGTGTTCAGGTTACTGATGTTCTGAGCTGTATAGTTTTTGGTGTAAATCTGATAATTTGATCCGGAGATATTAACCCCCTTTATCCTTCAAATTGAAAATTCCTCCAATCCCTTTGGCATGAGATAACTCAAAAAATATCAATCCGATTGTCATGTTACTTTATATATTTATTCAGGTTACAGATGTGCTGTGCTGTATAGTTTTTTTATGTAAATCTGATAATTTGATCCGGAGATATTAACCCTTTACTTTATCCATCAAATTAGACACTCCTCCAATCCATTTCTATATGTACCCATACCTTGTATGGTGTACATTATATCAGCATCCGTGGTGGCCCTCCGTCATACAGGTTTCTACTAATTGCGCGTATGGGTACACATCTGACGATTTCATCGGCCTATTTTTTATTTTATTTTTTGGATTTTCCTAAAGGGAAAATCTATTTGTTATTGAATTGATTATTTTTTTTTTTTTTTCTATTATTATTATTCTTCCACACTTTTATTTTCACTATTTCTCGAAAACGCTCTTGACGATGTTTTTTAAAGTTTCTGTACTCATAAAGGGCCATAAATTGTAACTAATCGTCACATTCCCATTTTTCTGAAAATGTTTTAGTTAACCCTTTAACAAAAATAGTCGGCAGCTAATCTTTGGACTGGAAAGGGCGATTGACTTGAAATTTTCTCAGACATGTCAGCAAACCACCCCTCTATCAGCCTATGGTACAAAAATGTATGAAGTTAACACCTTTCTGCCAAAACATTTTTCAAAACGAAAAAAGAATTCAAATTTTGGCCATTTTTGAACTCAATCTTGGAACAGGGATATGCTGAACCAACTAAAATGGCTTAGAAATGAAGACTGTATCACCGAATTGTAAACACCATCGAAAAAATTTCGATTCGAATTTCCGACAATCCAAAATGGCGGCCGAAAAATCGAATTTTTATTTTCGGTTATTTATGCATTTCAGGCCATTTGGAGACGAAAAAAAAAATTTTTTTTTGCACCAGAAAAATTTTCGGTTTGGACTTAGAAATTTTTGACCAAAAGTCGGAATTTTTTGTTTCGACCGGGCTACTTTGCCGTCACAGTACTCAACAAGGGGGATGATTTGAAAGCTTCTAAGGGTAGAAATGTTGAAGTCACAGTGTACATGAACAGTTATCATCTTTTGGAAATGGAGTTGTTCTTAATTTGGCTTCTGCTAGCAGTCAAACATGGCTTCGGAACACTGTGACCAAAAATTGAAAAAAAATTTCTTGGTTTTTTTTACTTTATTATGTCTAGACTCATTATTTCTCATAAATAAAAACTATCAATGACGGCCATGAGTCCTAATAAATAAAACCATCAGTATTTGGGGCAAAATGTTTCTTGTTGGGCAAAAATGCCCAAAAATGCCCCAAAACGCCCAAACCTTTATAGGCCAATATCTCCTGAAGGCGAAAAGCTATCCACTTAATTTCTTGACAGACTTGTCAGAATTACTCTTCTCTAAAACAAACATAATTGGTATTTTTTTCCATTTTTAGCTCAACTTTGACGAAGTCAAATTTGAGCTATTGTCATGGCCCGTCGTCCGTCCGTCTGTCCGTACGTCAACAATTGGCTATGGCTCGGGCTAGAGGTCGTATTTATGAACCGATCTTTACGAAACTTCTTGGGTACCTTTGTTATGACCGTGGGACGAGAACGAGTGTTTTTGGGTGCGGTCCGAAATTCAAGATGGCTGCCAGCCGCCATTTTGTACCGATGATGCAGAAATCTGTTTTTTGTACAGAACTTCCATATGAAAGCTCTGATTTGAATAATTTTTTGTATGAATGTTTAGTACCATGGGGTACATCACATATAATACGGGTTTTTTTCTCGTGCGTAAATTGTGCAAATTAGACTAATTTTGATGTTTTTTGGTGTTAATTTCAGCACTGTAAGTGCAAATGCCAATACAGCTCGGGCTAGAGGCCGTATTTATGAACCGATCTTTATGAAACTTCTTGGGTACCTTTGGTATCACCGTGGGACGAGAACGAGTGTTTTTGGGTCCGGTCCGAAATTCAAGATGGCCGCTGCCAGCCATTTTGTACAAAATTAGGTGCAATCAGATTTTTGCACAGAACTTCCATATGAAAGCGCTGATTTGAATAATTTTTTGTGTGAATGTTTAGTACCATGGGATACATCACATATAATACGGGTTTTTTTCTTGTGCAGAAATTATGCAAATTAGATGAACTTTGATATTTCAGTGCGACTTACACACATTAAGTACACATGTCAATACGGCTCAGACTTGAGTCTGTATTTATGAACTGATTTTCACGAAATGTCTTGGGTACCTTTGTTATCACCTTGGGACGAGAACGAGTGTTTCTGGGTGCGGTCTAAAATTGAAGATGGCTGCCAGTGGCCATTTTGTACCGAAATTAGGTCTAATCAGTTTTTTGTACACAACTTCTATACAGTTCAGACTAGAGGCCATATTTATGAACCAATCTTTACGAACCTTGTTGGGTACCTTTGTTATCACCGTGGGATGAGAGCGAGTGTTTTTGGGTGTGGTCCGAAATTCAAGATGGCCACCAGCAGCCATTTTGTACCAAAATTAGTGCAATCAGTCTTTTGTACAGAACTTCTGTATGAAAGTTCTGATTTGAATAAATTTTTGTATGAATGTTTAGTAACATGGAATACATCACATATTCTAAGGGGTTTTTTTTCGTGCAGAAATTATGCAAATTAGATGAACTTTGACTTATTCAGTGCTACTTGCACAATGTGAGCATACATGTCAATACGGCTCAGGGTAGAGGCTGTATTTATGAACCGATCTTCACAAAACTTCTTGGGTACCTTTGTTATCACCTTGGGACGAGAATGAGTGTTTCCAAAATTCAAGATGGCTGCCAGTGGCCATTTTGTACCAAAATTAGGTCCAATCAGTTTTTTGTCACAAGTTCTATACAGCTTGTATTTATGAATTGATCTTCACAAAACTTCTTGGGTACCTTTGTTTTCACCTTGGGACAGGAACAAGTGTGTTTTGGAGTGCCTTTGTTATCACTGTGCTATGAGAACAAATATTTTGGGATTCAGTCCGACCCACTCTGGGACTCAAAGTTTTCTTTTCTAGTTTAGCATCTGACTGTCACCCACCTTTACAATACTTTACCTATACATTTGTTACAGGCAACGGTCAGTATTTATGTACAGACCATTACAATACTTTATATGTACCTTTGTTATCAGGTCATTACCTAGATGTTTGTCATTGCTGTGTCACATACTATACATGTGCATGTCTTTGTCTTGACAAGTTGAGCTACAGTGTCATTGACACTTTCATTTATGTTTTCTGCCAAAATTTTTCACAAAACGGAAAGTTATCTCGAAAATCGGCCATTTTGGATTGAAATATCGGAACCCCAGGAGCGATTTTTGAAATAAAGTTCAGCAATTGATAGCTCATTTTATACCCTAACAGAAAATAGAAAAAACCCAAAACCCCTTGTCGCTAGATTTTGCTGTAGATGAGGGTGAAGGAAGGTACCCTCAAAAGTGTGTCGAAAGTTGGCGAAATTAAAAAAAAAGGTTACCTTAACGTATGGCAACGGTATAAACTACTGGCGGTCTCGACGATATACAGATGCAAAATCACACCTTGAAGCCAGTTAGCCAAGTTCTCACAAGAAACGGGGACTTCATGCTCAGTTGCAGCTCTACACTCGTCTACAACACTGCCTAGGTCCATTCCAAACTGATAGAGTCTGGACGAATAGTGTTCTCACTTTCCACGCGATGGGCGATGTTTCCACGCGGTCTGGACACTCGCATTGGATGCCATGATGTCGAACAGGCTCCGTATAACAAGTTCTGAAAATTTCAAGTCGCTGTCTTCCGCGGTCTCGACACAGCTCGTGTATGTCTGAAGTGCAATTGTAATGTCTAATTGGAGAATTTTCGTGAATCTTTTCCTGCCAAAAAGATACTCACCACCGATTTCTTATAACTTCAAATTCTAACGATTATCTAAGGTTTAAATGTAGTGTCTGGGAGGGACCCCCCCCCCCCCCCACCCTGCAGCTCCAGCCACTAACGCTAACCCTACCTCTCCCCCGAACTTTCCCACCTTAGCGGCATTCTGGCTCGAAAGTTGCTAAAATGACAAGAGGCTACATTAATGTATGACAACGGTACAAATTACGAGTGGTGAAGGACGATATTGAGACAAACAATCATACCTTGGAGCCGGTTAAGCAATGTGGCACTGAAACCTGGCACTTTATGCTCAATCACTGCTGTATAGCCATCTACATCACTGCCTAAGTCCATTCCAAAATGATAAAGTCGGGACGAATAGTACTCTCTCTTTCCACGCGTTGTGTGGTTCTTCCATGCAGTGCAAACACTCGATTCTAGTGCCAAAATGTCGGCCAGGCTTCGTAGAACAAGTCCTGAAAATGTCAAGTCGCTACCTTCAGCGGTCTAGACACAGTCCGTGTATATCTGAAGTGCTATTTTAATGATGTTTAATATGCAAAGTTTCGTGAATCTTTTCCTGCATGCCAAAAACCTACTTACCGCCAATTTCTTTTGACTTTTAACTTCTGACGTATCTCAAAGATTTAAAGGTTGCATTGTGTTCCCTGGGTGGGGGTCTTAAAGAAGCAACTTCGATTTACAGTCAACTCGTTACCAGTCACACCCAGTTGTAAGTTTTAAGAGGAACTACCACAGAGAGGGATGAGTAGGGCAGTCTGCGCCCATTCACCTCGTCTTCTTTCGTACCGGCTTTAAAAAGACCAAATTCAAAAAATTACCTCCTCTCTTCAAACCACTATTTCTCAGCCAGTTCTTGGCGAATTTCCATGAAATTTTCACTCAGCGTTCACGAATAGTTGCTGCATCACATGCCATGAAGCGACACGAATTTCGCATTTCGTCATTCTCGAAATCGAGAAGAGCGTATGCGCATGCGCACGAGGTTGCCGCGGGCCACGTGCTGGGTTTCTGGATTTCCAGCGACACGGTCGTGTTTGGCAGAGCTTCTATTTCAAGTCGCTGCTCCAAAAACTCTCGCCTCTCTACTGTACATGGAACAGAGTGTTTACTTGTTATTATTTGGATTTTCCTAAAGGGAAAATCTATTTGTTATTGCATTGATTATTTGGATTTTCCTGAAAGGAAAATCTATTTGTTATTGCCAAGATTATTATTCTTTTTTTTTTTTTATTTTTGTTTTTCCAACACATCGGGGAAAGAGTTTTCTCGAAAACGGTCTTTAAGATTTTTTTCAAACTTTGCACAATCAATGACAGCCATGAGTTCTAATAAATAAAACCATCAGTATTTGGGGGAAAATGTTTCTTGGTGGGCAAAAACGCCCAAAGCTTCGTTGGCCAATATCTCATGAAAGAAAAAAGCTATCGACTTAATTTTTTGACAGACTTGTCAGAATTACTCTTGTCTAAAACAAATATAATCGGTATTTTATTCCATTTTTTATGTTTTCTGCCAAAATTTTTCACAAAACGGAAAGTTATCTAAAAAATCGGCCATTTTGGATTGAAATATCGAGATTTAAATATAAAGAGCCCTCTAAAAGGGTTCCAAATTGAAGGAAGTAATACCGCCTTATAAAAAAAATCGAAAGAATTTCGTTTCGAATTTTCGTTAATCCAAAATGGCGGCCAAAAAATCGAAATTTTTTTTTCCGTTTTTTATGCGTTTTGTTCAATTTTGAGACAAAAAAAAATAATTTTTTTGCACTGAAAATTTTCGGTCCGGTTCGGACTTGCGAAATTTTCGACCAAAATTCGGAAATTTTTGTTTTTGTTTTTTATGTGTTTTGTTCAATTTCGAGACGAAAAAAAAATTTTTTTTTTTTTTTACACACCACCACCTAGAAATGAAAATTGGTCTTCAGACTGGTACTTTGACCTAATTATACTGTACTACTGGAGTGGGTAAAAAGCGGCGGTGATTGCGAATGTGTAGCGCATATATAGGTAAAAGATTCCCCGCAGTTTAGAAGCACAATTTTGTTGCGTTTGCCTTCGGGCGGTCGCCAAAAGTACACTCTCGGCCTCTCAAAGGTCCGTACACCCTCTTTTTGGCATGAGAATACTCGGCGTTCTTGACTCGTATAATGATTTCGTGATTCATATGGGATCATTCACGGTCTGTTTAAACCTTTCCCCACCCCATGGGAATAAGGTTTTATTTCACTTGGCTTCTGATGGCTGGAGAACTACCACTCCGGTTCGGACTTTTCGACCAAAATCCGGAAATTTTTGTTTTTGTTTTTTATGTGTCTTGTTCACTTTTGAGACGAAAAAAAATTATTTTTTTTTTACACTACACCAAAAAACGAAAAATCGGTCTTCAGACTGGTACTTTGACCTAATTATACTGCACTACCGGAGTGGGTTAAAAGCGGTGGTGATTGAGAATGTGTAGCCTGTATACAGGTAAAAAGATTCCCCGTAGTTTGGAAGTACAATTTTGTTGAGTTTGGCTTCGGGCAGTCGCCAAAATACACTCTCGGCCTCTCAACGGTCCGTACACCCTCTTTTCGGCATGAGAATACTGGGCGTTCTTGAATCGTATAAGGCTTCCGTGATTGAAATGGCAACATTCACGGTATTTTTAAACCTTTCCTCACCAAATGGGAATAGGGTTTTATTTCACTTGGCTTCTGATGGCTGGAGAACTACCACTCCGGTTCGGACTTTTAGACCAAAATCAGGAAATTTTTGTTTCTGTTTTTTTTATGTGTTTTGTTCAATTTTGAGACGAAAACAATTTTTTTTTACCTGGAAATTTTTTGGTCCGGTTTGGACTGAAAATTTTTGATCAAAAAACAAACTTTTTTTTAGATCACCACTTTCACCTGATAAAACTGTACTACAAGGCGGGTTAAAGTGGCCGTTATTCAGAATTTGGATGTTGAGGCTCTTCCTCCACCAGTAAAACTATCCGACGCGACTGCCCAACCCCCACCCAAGGCAAACATGCATTAGATTAGACTCTACAGACTCTGGCGTCCAAGCCAGGAAACACGTCTGAAAAACCTTGATCATTTTGCACCTGGCGACCTCAATTTCAGTAAACGTTGTTCATAATGTTACATGGTATTTTGTATCCTAAACTGAAATCGAAAGTAGAACACTAAGAGTCTGTTATTTTTTATGGGAATATGACTCCAGCTACTCATCCCCTCCCCCGTCCTCACTGAATTTGATGACGGTGGCAATTCCGACGGTATTGCCAGAGTGTTACTAACTGTGTAGACATTACATAGCGACACATCCCTAATTTGCCTGGCTGCCATTACCGAATCGGACTGTATCAAATTTTTGCGGCAATCCACGAAGCGATCTGGAACAATTCTCACACGTGTACGGCTCATCGTTACAAACAATATTTATGCGAATCATCAAAAACTTTGCGCGAACCGTCGGGGATTTCGAAGCAACCCATTTTTCGTTCGCGTATTTTCAATTCAGGCGACCTCCAGGCGAACCAAAAGATCGTTCGCTTAAAAAGCAGGCCTATTGTGTTAACTATTGACTAAACGCAGAGCCATGACAATCCTCAAATGAGGCATTATGAGGCTCTAGAATAGTTATCAGAGACTCTTATTAAAACAAATCGGGGAGGGGGGACACCCCCTCCAATACCTTCCCTCACCTCGGCGGGGCTGTGCATTTTGGGTATGCCCAATATATTACGGACTTTGGGTCCAAGTTCGAATTAGCCTTAGGTACAGAATTGTCCCCTCCCCCCTCTCCCCACACCCATGTCGAATTTTTAAATAATGCTGACTTCGGACCGGGAAAGTTGCCTTCTGGTACCGCGTTTCAATTTCAGGCTTTCATCGTAAGAGCTCACGGCATAGATAAATAACTGAGAATTATTCATCTACCCTGCGACGTACATGTAGATAAGAAGCAACAGGAAGGGTTGGGGAAATATGACCAATGTCTGATGGAATTCCCCTAAAGTCACAACAGAATACATGATTGGTTAATCTTGATTTTAGGCCTACACATGTTGTGGTCACACAAATCCATGTTTGTCATTGTCAGAATGGCAGGAGGGCCATAATGTTCCGCCTAAAATGGGTCCAGGTGGGCCATTTTTGTTCCACCTTAATTCATTAAAAGCGGGCGACTTTCTTGAGTTGACACGAAGTTAGTTGAGCTTTGCCAATCCAGTGAATAGTGATGTCCGACAAATATCAAATAGTTTACCTTGGGTACCGGCAAGAAATTTGGTGACCCCCCTCCCCCCCCCCCCCAAAGAACAATACATAGTGGTAAATATATTGGAATATTTTTTACTCAATAAAGAAATATTTTGGTATGCTGTTATTTCGAAAACAAAACGTTTCAAAAACGGAATTGTGAAAGCAAGAAAGGAAACTTGGAATCCATGCTGAAAACAAAGCTCTGCACATCAAGGGAGATTACTCATCACCATTCTCTTGCCGAAGCCATCTGTTTCAAAAACGCATTGTCATTCACTTCACTAGTTCAGCGATCTGAACGTAGTGGCTACCCCTCTACCCGGAATAGGAAATTCGATCTCATTCGCGCAGAGGAGGCCATCAAACTCGGTCGCATTCGCACAGAGCAGATTATCAAACCCCTTCTGCACAATTGCGATCGAATTTCCTATTCCGCATCGATGAAAAGGTCTATTCGTTTCGGCGCCATTACCGGGTTATCGTTTTCACTGTTTTATATTTAAACAACAACATGGCCGATTTTGAAATCTCCGTCGCCGCCTCACTAGTACACAAATGACGACATTCAAAGGATAAAACCTAGTTTGGATTAATAAACTCTTCCCAAATGTAAGGAAATACGTGTACTATCGATTGCAGCCGGTAATAAGGGCGAAAGCTTGATATATATTCCTAATTTCGAGTTTTGAGTTCCCATAAAAACTTGATGGGAACTTTTTCTATAGGATTGAATGGGAAGAATCTGAACGTAGAGGGGTAGCCACTACGTTCAGATCGCTGAACTATCACTTCACGTGGTTAGAAGCCTCTGCACTGCTCAACACGGGGTAATGACAATTTGTGTCTGGCACATTGAGACATGCTGGCACTCGGATCTAAATACAAGCATTTATGAAAGAGAACAGTTATATTCAGAAAAATATTCGCTTTTAGATTATACAGGGTAGGCGTTCAGTGTCATTTTACGTTTTGAGTGAAAAATCATTGAAACTTTGGGGTGTCTGATTACAGGAAATATCCGGACAGTTACCTACCTGCAAAAACCCATTTGCTTCCTAACATTCTGACATGGAAGCCAAAAGTAATACAGCACAACGAAGGCCTGGAATTATACTTCTGAATGGGAATTACAACTGACATGGATTTACTGCCAAATGTCGTCCACTCGTTGACATTTAATGAGGTCGACACAGTAATAACGCGCAGTTTGAAATGTCTATGGTTGTTCCAATGTATGGAGCCTTGGCAGTCAGTGCAGAATTTCATTAGATGCGACCTCTGGGAGCTGGCAGACTGCATAGAGATCCTGCCGACATTGCTGCTGTTTTGATTCAGTAGTGTAGCCACGGAATTAAGGGGTGGGAGGGATAGGGGGGTGGGCAAGTCCCCTAAATGTGCCCCCCCCCCAAAAAAAAATAAATAAATAAATAAAAATTGACCCAGTGCAATTTAGTACAACATAGAGCCCCCACAAATGCTGTCCAATATAGGGCAGCACATGCTACAACTGCTCAGATTGAATCTGAAGAGTACTGAACTTTGCAAAATATTCTCGGGTAGACTTTGTCCTTACTAGGAGTCTATGACCCTCTGGACATTACCCCCTCTGCAAATTTCTCTGTACTAATCCCGAAACCCGACAACAACCATCCAAATATCATGGTAGTTATCGCACTTCTCTCCTGAACAATAGCTGCTGGTCAAACGAGAAGACCCCAGTGATTTACATCAAACAACAGGGTTTCTGTAAAAAAAATCTTGACATTATATCGTCTACCGTCAATATGTTAACAGGCTCATCAAAAATCCGTTTTTCTGCATTCTTCTCAATTTGAGACGAAAAATAGGAGGAAAATCCTGTGTATTGTGCGAATGTCGGCTTATTCGCTCCTTGGCTCATTCGCCCCCTGGCTCATTCGACCCCCCGGCTTATTCGCCCCCTGGCTTATTCGACCCCCCGGCTTATTCGACCCCTATGTGTTATACACAGGTTTCAAGTGGTCATTTACGCAAGGTTAGAAATATTTATGGTAGTAGTTGACACTTCTAATCTAAAATACGAGCGAGGAGTCCAGAACAGAACTTGACGGATGGGAGATTAGGGAAAATACTAACAACGCGCAGCTTCCAAGTATAACAAAGTTTATTAAAAGAAGATAGTATTCACAAGACACGGATGCTAACATGTTAACTACTGACCACTTTTACAAAACATTTTTTTATAAAGACATAAAGATAGATTTGTATGAATCCATCGTATTTGGTGACGAAATAACACTCACAGGACACAATTTACAAACAACATGGAACGTTGTGAATGACAAAAATATAAATATACATAAATAATATAAATACAACTGTGGCATTGAAATCATATTTTACAATTAAACAAAATACATCTTACATTGAAACCACATTTTATAAATAGAAATATATTACTATTCACATTCGCAATATTTAATTTTATACTGGAGCATACAACCTGGCAGCTTCTTTTAAAAGACGACTGGTGCTGATAGACTTTGCAGTGTACTGTTCCCAGAGGCTCATAAGTTTTCCCGTGACCAGTGTTGTTCTACCCAATTGTCGACGGCGTAGTTTTCCCTCTGAGATCATTTTGACATTAGTTGGTGTCCTTTTTCCTTCTTGATACAGCAGGGTTATTACAAGGTAGAAGGGGAGGTTTCCTTTTCTTGCTCGCTGGTTCAATCTATTATGTCAGCCCTCACAGTCATTGTTGGTGCGTATGCTCCTGTTGAAAACTGTCCATGACTCTACGGGCCAAGTTGCATTCTCTATCCATGTAGTCTCTACATAATTGAAGAAATCCTCCAAGCCGATGGCGATTCTTGAAGGAGAAGATTGGATTTCTTTTACAGCTTTCTCTTTTAGCTTGCTGAAGGAAGTTGGTATGTCATCTGCTGGTAAAAACGGTAACGTAAACACTTGGCGTAAGATCTTATAAATTCTGTCTTTCTCTGCATATGCTCGTTGCAGCCCCCTCTGTTGCACATTCCTCCACATGGCCTGGCCAAAATGAAATGAGCATCCGTGGATGGTTGGTTCGTCAAAAACAGACCTGATGGCTCCCCACATGGCAACTTCAAAGTCGACGACGAATGACTTTACTTTAATTTCTTCTGGAAGATGGTTGAGTATTGCTCTTAGAACCTGAAAACGGAATGAAGAATTTTATTTATTATTTTATATTATTTATTCAATCCATAATTCATCATTTATTTATTCAAATAATATTTATTTATTTGTTTATTCAAATAATATTTATTTATTTATTTATTTATTTATTTATTCAAATAATATTTATTTATTTAATCTGAAAATGTATTGATATCTTATTAGTAATATACACCTTCTTATAATCTTTCTTTTGGCGCCGACTCATGACGACGAAGCACAATGGAAGTTGTTTCAAATCGTCGCCAGATCTCACAAAACCATGAATGGACAAAAGTTGAACAAATGGCTCTTTTATTATTTTGAATGTTCCGTCTAAATACCAGGTCTTGGTTTCTGCTAGTAGTTTCAGTTGCTGAGCTGTTGCAAATATGAGATGTCGTTGACTGTCTGACTTGATGTCTTCTAGAAGAAAAGCTCTGTCTGTTTGAGACAACAGATAATCAGTATCCAGCTGAAACAAGAGAATGAAAATATTAATTTGGTTAATCATTAATCTACTTTTTGCGTGCTTATCAATAATTATTATACTTAACACCCATTTGTAATTTAATTGAAAGAGAAATGTAAGATAACTTCCTCGAAAGACAAGTCTACTTGATCCTTCGGATTATTAGTTATTATCCCACTTTTTGCGCGCTCATGATCAATAATTATTATTCTTACTTAATACCCATTTTAATTGAAAAGAAAATGTAAAGATAATTACCTCAAAAGACAAGTCTACCGGATCCTTCAGACGGGCGACTGAACGGGCCCGACGACATATTCTTTCAAGTGTTGCTTCTACGGGCCGAGATGCTGGTGGTAGTTGATCATTCACAAGTGTGTCTGTTACAAGTTTTACGGTCGTTCCGGATGATTCAAAGTGGTCATTATGTGCTGCCCTCTTTACGTCAGCAAAGATCTTTACTGCTACATCAATTCCTGTACGATAAATGTAAAGTTATTAGTTTAAACACCATTTTAAAAAAAATAGCTACAGCATGATTAAATAATTTAAGAATTAGGGATTTGACATAAGCATTTGTTAAAGTTATTGCCTTGTTCCGAATATGACATTCTTATTTATTCTTATTACTATTTACCCTCTAGCACTTAAAAGTTATTGCCTTGTTCCGAATGTGACATTCTTATTTATTCTTATTATTTACCCCTCTAGCACTTTTTTCTTTCTCCGAATGTGTATTCTAAAAAAAATACAAACTATACTGTACCTGGTTTGGCAGGATGAATGTGGGCCAGTGAATTTCTGCTAAAACTTCCGCTGCTTTCTGTTACTACAGCTGGGCAAACTTGTTGTCCTCTGACGCTACATCGCCAAACTATGTTGCCATTTTTGTAGGTTCTCTTGTGCACGTATGTAAATCCATCGCTGCTCACCAGTTTTCGACTGCCCCTCTTAGAACCAGTTTCCACTATTTGATATGTCGTATCCGTGCCAAGTCCACTGACATCATCTTCTAAAATGGTCTCAACATCAACTGATCTGCAACATAGAATGTAAAAACATTAGCATGACAATTAAATTCATAACACTTCAAACATGATAAAAAATTATACCCTATGTGTAGCAGCTACGCCCCTGCCCCCTCCTCCCTTTGTCTACACTCCCGACACCCACCTGCCCCCTCCCAATATTTCGAAAAAAAGAAAGATATGGCTACTTACTCTTCATTGTCTTCTGTCTCCATGGGTCTTTCAAGTCGAGACGCATCAAACGTCGAGTTATTGGATGCTTGGAAACCAAGGCTGAAGTTCGGGATGTCATTGCTGCTATTATCTATAGATGTTCTGGTGCTCTCCAGAGGTCCCCTGTTGTCATTTGAAGCCTCATTGGAATCATTAATGGCCGACACATCACCACCAAGTGGTCTGCAAAGTTGGCAAATATATTCAATACTCTGACGCTGTCTGTTGGCTTGTCGATACTCATCTCTTGTGATACCTGTCCCGCAGGTTCTGTGTGTCCATCTTCGGCAAGTCGGTCTGTCACATTCTACTGCTTCTTGTCGTGGTCTCACGGTATTGCCACATGCTACGCAAAAGTGGTTATCGCTAGACATTGTGCAAGATTTGAATGATGTGAAAGATTGATTTCGAGTTTGTGATTTGAAAATGAGAACCCAGTAGTTATATATGGTTCTTAAGTTGATAATCACCCTTAGTGTGAACAACACTGTTTTCATAGCGTTGCTTTAATCTACTTGACTTATTAAAAAACTACTCATCACTGTTTTCATTAACCTTTAGATGAACCGCTTTATGCTTGCCGAAATCTGAGAAGTTGTTTTTACAAATCCTGTACCCTGTGCCGAAACAAACAATTCTTGGAAACTGACAAGATTTAACCGATTACTAATCACGCTGTAACCACAACATGATCAATTCACAGCCAACACACTGGATGTTTTGACAAACAATCAATCATTTGGGTGGGAGAGTAATCAATTAGAACATAGGGGTCGAATAAGCCGGAGGGTCGAATGAGCCAGGGGGCGAATGAGCCGGAGGGGCGAAAAAGCCAAGGGGCGAATGCGCCAAGGGGCGAATAAGCCGTATACCTATTGTGCGGGCACAATCACTTCATCTAGTTTATTTCTGTAATTATTTCTTTGCCATCAAAAGTTTATGTTCTTGCTTTATGTTTTAGGCCTCATAATCTACAGAATAGCATGGGTGGTGATGTGTGTTGTCCCTTGAGTGCAAGAAGGCATTGCAATACTAAAGCATTGCAAAGCCTTCTTGCACTCCAGGGACAAATTTATAAAAAAAATTTTAATTTCAGACCTGAACCATTTAATTTTTGTTTTTTTTAAATTTTACAGTGGTTATAAAATGAGGGTTTTTTTTAACCGTTAGGGACCTAGTTCCACTTTTGGTGAATTTCTTCTCTCAAATGTAAATTCCGAACACATGCTCCAACATACAGGCTTTTTTAGCTCACCGAAGGGAGCTTAACTTATCACTTGCCGTCCATCGTCGTCCGTCATCGTCCGTCATGAACTTATCGACTTCTCCTCCCAAACTACTGGACCAAATTGAACCAAATTTGGTGCGCCTGTTCCTTATCATATGTCAATTAAAGTTTGTACAAATAAACCTTCCGCATCCACAGGGGGCACCACAAGGGGCATTACTCTGATAGCACCCATAATTTTTTTTTTTAATCCAGAACCATCATTTAGAATCTTTTGATATTTGGTATATAACATCTCTATTGGGGTCAGATTCAAGTTTGTTCAATTCGAGTCCCCGGATTAATAATTGGGCTTCCTGTAGGAGCCCGAATTTTAACTTGGTGAAATATGAGGAAATTTCTTTAAAAATCTTCTTCAGATCCACCAGTCAGAATGCTTTCATATTTGGTATACAACATCTATAGGTGGGTCAGATTCAAGCTTGTACAAATCGGGTCCCTGAGTGAGTATTTGAGCTCTCTATTGGAGCCCAAAGTTTAACTTTGTGCAATTTGAGGAAATTTCTT
The DNA here is from genome assembly GCA_031216915.1 of Pictodentalium vernedei. NCBI lineage: Eukaryota > Metazoa > Mollusca > Scaphopoda > Dentaliida > Dentaliidae > Pictodentalium > Pictodentalium vernedei. The sequence continues at coordinate 726,225,772 of CM062297.1, read as the reverse complement.
TAAAAATCTTCTTCTTCAGATCCACCAGTCAGAATCCTTTCATATTTAGTATACAACAGCTATAGGGGGTCAGATTCAAGTTTGTACAAATCGGATCCCTGAGTTAGTATTTGGGCTCTCTATTGAAGCCCAAAGTTTCACTTCGTACATTGAGGAAATTTCTTTAAAAATCTTCTTCTTCAGCTCCACCAGTCAGAATCCTTTCATGTTTGGTATACAACATCTTTGGGGGGGGGGGGGGGGGGGGCAGAATCAAATTTGTTCAAATCAAGTCCCTGGGTTTATATTTGGGCTCCCTATGAGAGCCTGAATTTTAACTTGGTGAAATATGAGGAAATTTCTTTAGAAATCTTCTTCTTGAGATCCACCAGTCAAAAAGCTTTCATATTTGGTAGACAACATCTATAGCGGGGGGGGGGGGGGGGGGGGGGGGGGGGGGGGTTCAGATTCAAGCTTGTACAAATTGGGTCCCTGAGTTAGTATTTGGACTCTCTATTGGAGCCCAAAGTTTAACTCCATGCAATTTGGGGAAATTTCTTTTAAAATCTTCTTCTTCAGATCCACCAGTCAGAATCCTTTCATATTTGATATACAACATTCATAGCGGAGGTCAGATTCAAGTTTGTACAAATCGAGACCCTGAGTTAGTATTTGGGCTCTCTATTGAAGCCCAAAGTTTAACTTCATACAATTTGAGGAAATTTCCTTAAAAATCCTCTTCAGCTCCACCAGTCAGAATCCTTTCATGTTTGGTATACAACATCTATAGGGAGGGGGGGGGGGGGGGGGGTTCAGAATCAAGTTTGTTCAAATCGAGTCCCTGGGTTTATATTTGGGGCTCCTTATGAGAGCCTGAATTTTAACTTAGTGAAATATGAGGAAATTTCTTTAAAAATCTTCTTCAGATCCACCAATCAGAATGCATTCATATTTGGTATACAACATCTTGAGGTGGGTCAGTTTCAGGTTTGTTCAAATTGTTTACCTGGGTAAATTTTTGGGCTCCCTATGGGAGCCCGAATATCAACTTAGTGCAATATAAGGAATTTTTTTTAAAAAATCCTCTTCTTTAGACTCTGTAGTCAGAATGTTTTGATATTTGGTATACAACATCTCTAGGAGGGTCCAATTCAAATTTGTTCAAATCTGGTTTATGGGTTGATATTTGGCTTCCTATGGGAGCCCAAATTTTAACTTAGTGCAATATGAGGAAATTTCTTGTAAAAGTCTTCTTCTTCAGATCCACCAATCAGAATCCATTCATATTTGGTATACAACATCTGTAGGTGGGTCAGATTCAAGATTGTTCAAATCGGGTCCCCGGGTTAATATTTTGGCTCCCTATTTGAGCTCAAAATTTAACTTAATTCAATGTGAGGACATTTCTTTAAAAACCTCCTTGTTCAGATCCACCAGTCAAAATTCTTTCATATTTGGTATATACATTTGTGTCATCTCAAGAGAGATCAGATTCAAGTTTGTTCAATTTGAGTCCCTGGCTTATTATTTGGGCTCTCTATGGACAGGGTTGGAGGGGGGCGGGGGCAGGGGGAGCATGTTAGGTTCAGGTTTGTTCAGATCCATTTCCATAAAATTTGCCTTTGCATGGCTTCATTCCTTTGTAGTGTTGATGAACCATGTCTAACTGAATGTGACCCCAAACACTTCTTTGAACCACTTTGGCCAGTGAGCAATTAAGGCCCCTTGGGGCCTCTTGTTTTTGGTGGTCTTGCTTATGGATGTCACAGTACCTTGGCAGTGATTTTTAGTGAAGTCTTGACTAATTGTATTGGTAGTCATGACTACTAAAGTAGACACCACTTCAAAGTCAATGTTTTTCTTTATTACATGACAGAAAACATCTCATAATTTAATCAGCTAAAACATGTGTCAGAACTGCTGATAAACTCTGGTATTGCCGATTTATTCTATACTACTCAAAGTTTGCTAAGCACCAAGTACATCCAACTACCTGTTTTACGTTTTAGTTGAAATATTGTAATGAGAAGTGTATATTTTTTTATTTAATTATATCTTTAATGATTTAAGTACAGAAATTAAGATTTTATTTGTGTTTGACATTATTTCTTAGCTTTTGAATACGATTACCATGGGAAATGGATATTATTGGTAAAAGAGGAAATTTTCAATATGCCAAAAAGTTGACGGGGCAAACTGGTATGGCTTCAATATTAAGTATAAGACCCATTACTGTTAATTACAGCTTGACAACGCCTTCTCATGCTCCCAATCAGGTTCCTGGTGGTCCTTTGTGGGATGTTGTTCCATTCTTGGACCAGCATGGCACCAAGGACCTGGACACTTCTTGGCTGGACTGGACGGGCTGAAATTGCAAGCTGCAACTCATTCCAGACATGTTCGATTGGATTGAAGTCAGGGGATCTTGCTGGCCAGTCCATATGCTCAATCCCCTCCCTCTGTCGGTACTCCCTGACAGCATGGGCAATATGAGGATGGGCATTATCGTCCATCAGAATGAATCTATCACCCACTGCACCTGCATACAATCTGACGTGGACATCCAGGATCTCATCAATAAAGCGTTGTGCAGTCAATGTACCACGTTCAAGGACACAGAGCTCTGTATGTCCATCCCAGCTGATGCCGCCCAGACCACGATTCACCCTCCACCATAGCGGTCATGGAATCGCTCTTCTGGTCTTCTCCATATTGTAGAATGCCTATCTGTGTGGTCTACGCACTACCTTGACTCATCTGTAAAAAGGGCAGGTTGCCAATCTTCTCTGGTCCATACAACGTGGTCCATGGCCCATTCATATCGTGCCTGGCGATGGTTCTGGAACAGCAGAGTGCAAATACACGGTCTTCTCGATCAGAGACCACCTTCCTGCAACCTTGCCCGGATAGTCTGCGTCGAAACATTTTCCCCGGATGCATTCTGAAGGTCACTGCGAAGCTAGGTTGCTGTGGCAAGGCAGTTCCTACGGGCCTGAATGATCAGAAAACAGTCTTCACCTGCAGATGTTGCCCTGTCTCTGCCACCACTATGCCGTCTTACTGGTGTGCCATAATGCTGAAATCTTGCCCAGTCTCTGGTGATCACCATATTGTGCACACCAAGGGCTTCACCAACCTGACGATGGATAGTCCCTTGCTCCACATTCCCTACAGCCCGCTACATTTCTGCTTCAGACAAATGTCTTCTTACATTTGCATTTGCCATATTCAATTATTAAATCAAAAGGGTTTGTGTTGAAATGAAGATTGAATATCCTACACATGTCATGTACATGTAGACAGTACACAAAACATAATGAAAATCAAGGGGTACATGCTTTCCATGGCTGTCACGAAAAATCTGCCTCTCCAGAGAGCTAGTGTAAACACTGGGGACCATCTCAATACATTGCTCAATCATATCCATCAAAAATATCGCAAATATGTCACAAGCAAATTTCACAATGATGTGTCAAATATTTGGTGCAAAGCAAACATTGAGTAGTATATTTTTATCAAAATCAAACTACTATTTCCTCGTTCTGTCATTGTTGTCTATAAATAGTGCAAGTAGTTTTTTAGACTTGCAATGAGCCCATTCCAGCAGTCTGTCACTTAACAGCATCACTTGAACCTAATGAAATATTCTTTAAAAATTGGCATATGGTAGTCTGTCCCTGTTGGAAGTTGGAACCCTGGGATGTGGGGTTCAGTACTGTAATGGACAAGTTCTGCATCACTGGTATAAAAAAAATCATGCTTGATACGGAAGTGGGCAACATTATTATAAAATGACTGATGAAATTTAGACTCATACTTATGTTGCAGTTATGACAAAGCCATACGGTGTGCAGAATTTAGTGAGAATGCTTGTTTCGTTCGTGTGGTGCTTAAGCTAATTTAAATCTACGTGAATGGAGGACCTGATAGCCAGAAGTTGCATCTTGAATGGTAAAGTCTGAGTAACTTAACTAGTAGAGTGCTAAATTTTTGCCTATAGGCACTCTCCCATAAATTGTAACAATGCAAATCGATGGAGATGAATTTATTCTACTTCCAAGATAATATGAAGGACATCTGCAGAATATGAAGCCTTTAACTTTAGGTACCTGCAGTTCAGAATAATGCCCAAATATGGGCTTCTAGCACTCTACCAGTTAACCAGCCTTTCTTGTGTTTGGATAGTTTTTGTAGACTTTGCCTTGAGAGGCTATATATATTTCAATTCCACGCAATATATGAATACTTGTTAATGATAAAACAGCAGTTTCCCAAGAATTTTTAGGTAGTCGAGTGTTCGGTTAGCCATCTCCAAACCACGTGAACAGTCAGTTGGTTAGAGTCATTTTTGAAATTTTTCACACTGCCATAGCTGTGAAAGTAGCCTTAAAACCAAATAAACCAATAATGGATTCCTGGGCTCATGGATCGCTCTTATTAGTGAAACAATTTACATCTCTGATCTGTGTTTACACAACAAGCTTTTGAGAAAACAGATGAAAGAAGAGAACACTCTCTGCTACTGCAACATTTCAAGAGAAATTTTCAGATGACGCCCTCTTGATTTGAGTTCACTGGGAAATTTGAAGGTGAAACCCTCAAAAGTGAACCAGTACGGACAACAAAGGACCAAAAACATCACTTTCAAATGACCAAAGCGAAGTCCACTAAGGGACATAAAACCAAACAACTGTATTTGTACTGAATGGGCAGTAAATTAGAATGGGCATCAGGGTCTACTTTGTGTCGTCAGGGTCTATTTTCATTAAACATAGGGGGCACGGTGGCTCAGTTGGTAGAGGTGCACGCTGCAAGCCGAGAGGTCCTCGGTTCGAATCCCACCTGCGGCAACCGCGTTGTGTCCTTGGGCAAGACACTTCACCCCGATTGCCTACATGGGGGCACGATGACGCTGTGTACTGAGGCGTACTGCACGTCGATGGTGCGCATGTCTTCAACCAATCTAACCCTGCCTGTGCTGCGGTGCAGAGTTCAGAGTTACGATGTTGGAGAGCTGACAGCTGCTCGTCGTTGCTCTGTGGTTCTCTCCGGGTACTCCGGCTTCCTCCACCCGTAAAACTGTCACGGTCACGATTAGTCATTGTGCATAAGTATGTGACCTTAAACACCAATAAATAAATATAAATCATTAAACATAGTGGTAAAATGTTATTTTCTTGGGGCCTACTGTAGGTCATGGAGAAAAAATTTTCATGGCTGATCTTAGGTCCCTTCAGTCTCAGCCATGACAAAATACAAGGCCAGCATTTTATGTCACACACAAGGATGCTGCATGCCTATCCCATACCCCATGGAAAAATATGGCATTTTTAGACTGAAAAGTAGTGAAAGTGTTCCAAATATTGATTGAAAAGTACAATCCCCCCCTCCCCTTCAAATATTGATTTGTAGTAGGAATTTATGATTCTACAAGCCTCAGTTGGATAATTAACAGTTAGGCAGGCCTAGAAATAACTCGCAAATAAGCATTTAGGTAATGTGTGGGTTACATTAATTGTAAAATACCCGAGTGAACTACAGGTTATGGCAGGTTTGACAGGTTACGTCAAAGTAATACAACTTAAGTTTATTAAATTACCATCTCAAAAGAACTTCTGCCAAAATAAATACCAACTGCTAATGTGAGATCTCGTTAGATCTCACGTTAGTTGTTGATATTTAGATAGGTGAGAATCCCATTAACCCTTTATCCAACGTAACGGCCAAAACAGGCCAGTGCTATTCTCAAAAACTGCCAATTAATTTTCATTATCTTTTCATTTTTTGTCTCAAAAACATAGGTTATGACCCCTCTTTGGAACGAGCTCAGTGAGCTCGTTCCAATGAGGGGTCATAACCTATGTTTTTGAGAAAAAAAATTTAAAAAATTAGTTTTTCAAGAATTCTTTTTGCAAGTGTCGTCTACTTTTCATGTTAGGTAAAAGGTTTGACATTAAAAAAGCATGACTGGCATAGTAAAAACAGAGACGCACCACAACACCCTTTTCCTGTTGGTTACGCGCATGCTGTATGACATAACCTGCCAACAGGTTTTGATATGAGCCTTTTATTTCTGGAGGGGGGTAAATGGAATTCTGCATCTTGTAATCTATAGTTGGGAAATTTTGACTCTGGAGGGGGGATGTGCTATTTTGCACTTTTTTCAAAAATTATGTAGTGGTTGTTTTATATAGTTTTGCCTTCCAGGGTGTAGGTAGGGTGCAATTGGAAATCTAGAGGTGGACAACTCCCCATCTGAGACCCCTCTGCAACATTGCTGGTCATGCAACATATAATCTTGTATTAGAAAATGTTCAATTATTCATTAGCCACTCTTTTTTTGTGTGTTTCTTAGGGTCTGATCATGGTTTGATCTCTTTCTTCCACTTTAGTCATTTTCAATCTTAACGGAAGCCTTCAGTTAGAAGATAGTTGAAGTAGAAGAAATTTACTGATCAGCTGAATGGGGAATTCATTGGCCACTAGCTTTGTTTACATTTTCACATATTTATTATTATTATTATTTATTGGTGTTTATTGTCAAATACATTATGCACAATGGCTAATCGTGACCATGACAGTTTTATGGGTGGAGGAAGCCGGTGAGAACCACCCGAGCGTCGATGAGCAACTGTCAGCTCCTCAACATTCTAACTCTGCTCAAGCACTGCTCAAGCAAGGTTACAGCGGTTGAAGATACGTGCACCATCGACGTGCAGTATGCCTTAGTACATGACGTCATCAGGCCCCCATTTAGGCAACCGGGATAAAGTGCCTTTCTCAAGGACACAAGGCTGGTCGTCCCATACGGCGATTAAACTCCGGACCTCTAACATAGAAGTCCAACAGTCTACCACTGAGCCACTGTGATCCCCTTACATTTTCAGATAAAATATTACAGGAATGCCAAGTTAGAACAATGTACCGAAAAACTAAATCTATACTGATATCATAGGGATACCAAACCGAACCAATCACTAAATACCGAAACTGTCTGAATTTTCAAATGTTCCTACATTTCCTGGTTACAAGGACTTGTTGAGGTTTGATAGCAGTTGAATATTTCATTTTCATGAAAGAATTGGCTGATTTTATTTTTAGTTTTGTTAACGCTCAGGGACCTGGGTATTGTCCTGAATTCTCGCTGGACTACAACCTGCAAATGCCTCAAATAGGCCTTTAAAGGTTAAGGTGTGTTTAGAAGAAGTCACAAAATTACTGTAGATATGATTTGTGTTCGTATAAGAATGCCACTGTTGAGTTCATGGTCAGTGGCATTTGCAAAGCTGTGGTAGAATGATACAAGAACAACTTAATCTGTATTTTCCTGATGCGAATTCTTTGGTACTATCAGCAAATCTCATTCAAGTCAGATACCGAATACCGAGGTATACCCCCTTAAAAATACCGAAACCGATACTAAACTCGAAATTCCAATACCGTCCATATCTAGAATGCTTGTACATTGACATAATATAGCATGCTCTCAAATTTGTAAAATCATTGTATAATCAATCATGAGCATATTTGAAGAACACTATATTTTGATTTATTATGTACTTTATAAATAACCACATTTCTATTGGCTGGATCTTATACACGTGACTGGTACTTAAAAATCCATGTTTTCCAGTGAATATCAAGTTTCTAAATAGAGCTTTTGGAAATCCCTTCTCTAGTTCTATTTCAAGTGACTTAATCTATATAACGTTCTTTATTTTTATGTTATTCTACAGATGATAACTGTTTTATTGTTAAACGTATTTCTGTTTAATATAATTGAACTTTAAATTGACAAATAAAAGATTGTTTTTTTGAGGATGGTGTATATAATAAAACTGTTATGGACTTTTGTGGTGGTAAATATGATGTGATATGGACCTAAATAACTTATAGTGACCGAGGCTAACGCCTCGGTCAATAAGAGTTTTTAGGTTCATATCACATCATATTCACCACCACAAAACTCCATAATTATATAATATCAGATCTTTATTTTTTCTATTTATATTGATTGTATCATGTAATATTATAGCAGTTTAATGTACAATGCTCAATATTTAAATATAAATTATATATATGGTGTTATCAGGTATGGCCTGAAAATATTTTTGTTACCTTACTGTTACATGTGAAGTTTGTCACGTTAAATGTAAAATGGGTACACTGTATTGCTTCACAATATTTAGATTTCAAAACCAGTGTCAATATCGAAAAAACAATTTTGAGATATACCGATGTATCAGCAAATATTTCAGTTTCAAAACAGGTGACTTGCCTGGCATTTTGTGATTTATAAAGTTCCAGTTTACAGTATAAATAAACACTTATTGAGTGCCAACAGTATTTTACAAGAGTTCAAATAACAATTTGGAATACCTTGTATCAGTGTTTCTGTGTAATGTTAATGGAGTAAACAGACAGGTATTTTTACGGCTCACTGTTTGTATCAACACTGTTCATACAGGAATGATTGATCATCTGATCAGTCACGCATCTTACCAATGCAGTTGATATTAGATATTCGGTAATATTCATATAGTTTTGAAAAAATTTACTTTTACTTCAAGATGTTGTAAGCATGTTTTCCCTATTTTCACACATTATACACATTTCACTTTCAACAAACCAAGAACTGCAAATCCTGGTATTGTGCAATAAAAAAGAAATATTGTTACTCATGATATATTGGTGTTCATTTATCGTGGACGATATTTAACTGTTGAAGATTTCAGTACCTGTGTTGAGAGTATATGGAAATGCTTCAATTTTGCCATTTTATTTATAATTTAACAAGTTCAAGTTTGTCATGTTGAGCTACAGTGTCATTGAGCGGAAGTTTTCTACAGAATTAAATTAATTCTCTGCACACTGATGAGCTTTGTCAACAAGATTAAGTTGGTTACATTCCTAATTGCATTATGGGAAACATTTGCTTCTAGAAATTTTTATATTTCAACATCCAAGAAATTATTTTAAAAAGAATCACTTATTTGTTTTTAGCTCACCTGACTGAAAGTTAGGTTGAGACGTTGTGATCACTCTCCATCTGTTGCCCATGAACAATGGTGTTCGTGACTTCTCCAAAACTGCTTAACTGATTTCAGTAAGATTTGGGGTGATTGTTTGTTCATACATCACATTTTGATTTTGTAAAAAACAATTAGCTGTACACCATAGGGAGCTGGTTGGGAAAAATGCTCCCACATTTTTAGTACCGCCTGACAAAATGTCAGCAGAGCTTTTCCGATGCTAAGTTGTCCTATCATCCGTCTGTCATCAAAATTTTGTTTCTCTAGGCAATAATTTCTTAACCACTGAATATTTTTTAATGAAACTTCATAACAATATGTAATATCAAACGTCAGTGTTCCGCGAATATGTGCCCCTCAAAGTCAACGTCACAGGCTCTCTGATAATGTGACACTTGGAAAAACTTTGACATTTGTTTGTCCAGGCCATAATTTCTTAACCACTGAACGTAAACTCTGCCTGACTGAATGTCAGTGGAGCTTTTCTAATGCTAAGTTGTCCGTTGTCCATCTATTTGTTTGTCTGTCCATCATTGGTGCATCCATCGTCAATATTTTGTTTGTCCGATCCATATAATTTGAACAAATTGGCAGATCTTGTTTCTGCCTAGTACAATTATTGATCATGACTCAAAAGTGTGTTGCAATATTGATCCAAGGTCATATCATCAAGGTCACAGCAAAAGTTGGATTTTGTTATACAGCCCTTGTCTGGTTCATATATTTTGGTGTGATTGACAGATCTTATTCATAGTACAATTATTTCTCATGACTCAAAGGTGGGTCATGACTTTGATCCAAGTTCATATCACGGTCAAGGTGACAGGCAGCAAAACTGTTTTATTGCTATACAGCCCTTGTCTGGTCCATATAGCTTTGTATGATTCACAGATCTTATTCTTAGTTGGTGCAATTATTTCTCATAACACAACAGTGTGACAAGACTTTGATCAAAGGTCATGCCATCAAGGTCAAAGTCACAGGCATCAAGACTTTGATATTGTTATACAGCCTTGTCTGGTCTGTATAATTGAATCTGTGTGACAGATCTTGTTCATACTTTGCACAATTGTTACGCATAACCTAGCCTTGTGTCATGACCTTGAACCATTGTCATATCATGAAGGTTAAGGTCACAAGCAGTAACTCCCCACGGGAACCCCGGTAAGTGAAGCAGTGCCTGTTCACTGTGGTAAACAGGCTCTATTTTACTGTTAAAATAGGACCCAGTGACCAATGCTTGGGGGGTGCAAACCCTCTCTAGAATGGGCAACATGGCTTATTAACGCCCACCATTTGTCTTGAGTTGAAACGCATGTTGTCATGATTAGCCATTGTGCAAAAATAGGTGACCTTAAACACCAGTAAGTAAATAAACAACAAGCAGTAACACTTGGATTCTTGTCTTGTATTTAGCTTCCCTAAAAGCAGTCACCCTTAGCAGAGCTGTCTAGACGCCTCTTGTTGAAAAATCCTCTTCTCATGAACCGATTGGTACTGTGAGTTTTGGTACTTCGCTTCCTTTTGAGATGGAGAATAAAATTTGTGCAAACCAAGTTTGTATGGCAATATTTGCCCTTCTTATGAGAGGGGCAAGATTGTTTACCCCACCCTTAATTTTTATTAGCTCAACTTGACAAAGTCAAGCTGAGCTATTGCCATCACTTCTCGTCCGTCGGCGTACGTACATACGTACGTACATACGTACGTACGTACGTTAGTACGTACGTACGTTAGTACGTACGTCCACAATTTCCTTTGGCACACCTCACAGGTCGCATTTATGATCAGATTACCTTGAAACTTGGTATGCTTGTTTGGGGTGACCTCTAGATGGGAGCTATCGATTTTCTTCAATTTCCGTCAAAAAATGTTGCCGCGGCCAACGTTCTTAGAACTTAGTTTAGTCAAACCACAATATTTCCCTTTGGCACACCCTACAGGGCACATTTATGATTTGATTGCTTTTAAACCTGGGATGCTTATTTAGGGTGACCTCTAGATGGGAGCTATTGATTTTCTTCAATTTCTGGCAAAAAATGTTGCCACGGCCAACGTTCGTAGAACTTAGTTTAGTCAGACCTCAATATTTCCCTTTGGCACACCCTACAGGGCACATTTATGATCAGATTGCTTTGAAACCTGGTATGCTTGTTTGGGTAGACCTCTAGATGGGAGCTATAGATTTTCTTCAATTTCTGTCAAAAAATGTTGCCACGGCCAACATTCTTAGAACTTAGTTTAGTCAGAAGATTCAATATTTCCCTTTGGCACACCCTACAGGGTACATTTATGATCGGATTGCTTTGAAACCTAGCATGCTTGTTTGGGGTGACCTCTAGATGGGAGCTATCGATTTTCTTCAATTTCCGTCAAAAAATGTTGAAGCGGCCAACGTTCTTAGAACTCAGTTTAGTCAAACCACAATATTTCCCTTTGGCACACCCTACAGGGCACATTTATGATTTGATTGCTTTGAAACCTGGTATGCTTGTTTAGGGTTACCTCTAGATGGGAGCTATCGATTTTCTTCAATTTCCGGCAAAAAATGTTGCCACGGCCAACGTTCGTAGAACTTAGTTTAGTCAGACCTCAATATTTCCCTTTGGCACACCCTACAGGGCACATTTATGATCAGATTGCTTTGAAACCTGGTATGCCTGTTTGGGTAGACCTCTAGATGGGAGCTATCGATTTTCCTCGATTTCTGTCAAAAAATGTTGCCGCGGCCAACGTTCTTAGAACTTAGTTTAGTCAGAAGATTCAATATTTCCCTTTGGCACACCCTACAGGGTACATTTATGATCGGATTGCTTTGAAACCTAGCATGCTTGTTTGGGGTGACCTCTAGATGGGAGCTATCGATTTTCTTCAATTTCCGTCAAAAAATGTTGCCGCGGCCAACGTTCTTAGAACTTAGTTTAGTCAAACCACAATATTTCCCTTTGGCACACCCTACAGGGCACATTTATGATTTGATTGCTTTGAAACCTGGTATGCTTATTTAGGGTGACCTCTAGATGGGAGCTATCGATTTTCTTCAATTTCCGGCAAAAAATGTTGCCACGGCCAACATTCGTAGAACTTAGTTTAGTCAGACCTCAATATTTCCCTTTTGTACACCCTACAGGGTACATTTATGATCGGATTGCTTTGAAACCTGGCATGCTTGTTTGGGGTGACCTCTAGATGGGAGCTATCAATTTTCTTCAATTTCCGTCAAAAAATGTTGCCACAGCCAACGTTCATAGAACTTAGTTTTAGTCAAACCACAATATTTCCCTTTGGCACACCCTACAGGGCACATTTATGATTTGATTGCTTTGAAATGTGGTATGCTTATTTAGGGTGACCTCTAGATGGGAGCTATCGATTTTCTTCAATTTCCGGCAAAAAATGTTGCCACGGCCAACGTTCGTAGAACTTAGTTTAGTCAGACCTCAATATTTCCCTTTGGCACACCCTACAGGGCCCATTTATGATCCGATTGCTTTGAAACCTGGTATGCTTGTTTGGGGATACCTCTAGATGGGAGCTATCGATTGTCTTCAATTTCTGTCAAAAAATGTTGCCGCGGCCAACATTCTTAGAACTTAGTTTAGTCAGAAGACTCAATATTTCCCATTGGCACACCCTACAGGGTACATTTATGATTGGATTGCTTTGAAACCTGGCATGCTTGTTTGGGGTGACCTCCAGATGGGAGCTATTGATTTTCTTCAATTTCCGTCAAAAAATGTTGCTGTGGACAACGTTTTTAGAACTCAGTTTACTCAGACCACAATATTTCCCTTTGGCACACCCTACAGGGCACATTTATGATTTGATTGCTTTGAAACCTGGTATGCTTGTTTGGGGAGACCTCTAGATGGGAGCTGTCGATTTTCTTCAATTTCCGTCAAAAAATGTTGCCACGGCCAACGTTCTTAGAATTTAGTCGAGTCAGACCACAATATTTCCCTTTTGTACACTCTACAGGGCACATTTATGATCGGATTGCTTTGAAACCTGGCATGCTTGTTTGGGAAGGCCTCTAGATGGGAGCTATCGATTTTCTTCGGTTTCTGTCAAAAAAATGTTGCCACTGGCAAAAAAAAATGACATTGGTACCAATGATCTTCAATTTTGCCATTTCATTTATAACTTACCAAGTTCAAGTTTGTCAAGTTGAGCTACAGTGTCATTGACACTTTCATTTTTATGAACTGATCAGCAAATTTGAACCACATTTTGTATGTGGTATTATTGAGTGATAGGTACAGTGGAGCCCACTTAATTTGATATCTCTTAACTGAATAACCCTGTTAATTGCATATAATTTCCCAATACAAAACCATTTATCATACCTCCAGTATAAATTTGACCGGTTAATTGAATATAGGTTATAGAGTAAACTCCTGTTAATTGAACAAAAAATATTGTAACCTGTTGAGAAATTACACTGACTCTCCTCAGTTTTCCTTGTTTTATAGACCTAATTGGCCTCTGTACATCCAATACAGGCATTTAATCTATTATATCTTGTTTGACAGAGCTCATGGAGCTCATAGAATAAATACTAAGTTTATCTCTAGAATAGAGGAAAGTGACACAATCCCTGTTAATTGAATGCGTCTGTTAATTGCATAATTTTCATTGGCAAAGTGGTTATTCAGTTAACAGGGTTCCACTGTACTTGATTCATGCCAACAAAATTGTTTACCTCATCGGAACAAACAATTGTTATTAGCTCACCTGACTGAAAGTCAGGGTGAGCTTTTCTGATCACTTTATGTCCATCGTCTGTCGTCCGTTGTGAAGGTGGTGTTTGGGTCATTTTCTCCCAAGCCACTGGCTGCAGTTCAATGAAAATTCACATGAGAAGCGGCTACATAGGAGCATTTGGGTTTTTCTTCAAATTGGGTTTTCTGCACATATTGAGGAGGGGGTGTGGCCAAAAAATGCACAATTTTTTTTTAAATCTTCTTCTCATGAATCAGCCATAGCAGAGACTTGATATTTGGTATGCTACTTCCATTTGAGGTGTAGACTCAAGTTGGTTCAAGAGAAGTTTGACAGGCAATATTTGCCTTTGTTCTGGGAAGAGCAAGAATTTTTGCCACGCCCAGAATTTCTATTTTCTGAACCAAGAGGCCAATTTGAAGCAAATTTAATATGAGGTATTATTGTGTTATAAGTACCTGATTTATGCAAAAAAAAATTTCCTGCAGCCCCGTGAGAACCTCGGGAGCCAAAAATAGAAAAAAAAAGAAAACGTCCATATCTCCAAAACTGCATGGCACTGAGAATTTTTATTTGGTGTGAGGCTTGCATGAGACCAAGAGAAAGGAATGGTAAAAGAAAATTGCCGTCGGTTTTGTCATAAGTTACTTTATCGGCACTTTGAAAAAATGCTGAGTCAGCATTTTTTAACACTGTGTCGAAATGGAAAAATATTAAAGAATCGTTTGCTTCCAAACCACTGCTCCAAAGGCTTTCATATTTTTCATATAACATCTTTGGAACATTGATTCACAGATTTGTTGAAATCAAATCCCTCGATCCATATTTGGTTTCCCAATGGGAGGGCAAATGTTCAAATTAGTGCAATATGAGGAATATTCTTTAAAAATCTTCTTCTTCAGATCCACAAATCAGAATCATTTGATATTTGGTATGCAGCATCCTTAGTGGGGTGAGAATGAAGTTTGTTCAAGCCAAGTCCATGAGTTCATATTTGGGCTCCCTGTGGGAGCCCGAATTAGACCTTAGTTAAATATGAGGTATATTCTTTTAAAATCTTTTTCTTCTCATCCACCAGTCAGAATTTTTTGATATTTGGTATATAGTACGCTTTGGGAGGTGAAATTCAAGTTTGTTCAAGCCAAGTCTTTCGGTTCATATTTGGGCTCCCTTTGGGAGCCCAAATTATATCTTTGTTCAGTATGAGGAATATTTTTTTTAAAAAAAACCCACTTTTTCAGATCCACTAGTCAGAATCTTCTGATATTTGATGTACAGCATTCTTAGGGGGCTGAGAGTGAAGTTTGTTAAAGCCAAGTCCCTGGGTTTATATTTGGGCTCACTGTGGGAGCCCAAATTATACCAAAATTTCTATTTTCCAAACTAAGAGGTCGATTTTAAACCAAATTTGATATGAGGGCTTATTTGGTCAGTAGTATCTAATTTATACCAAAATTTGTTTTCCTGTCACCCCACGGGGACTGCAGGAGCTAAAAATAAAAAAATTAAAATGCCCATATCTCCAAAACTACATGGCACTGATAACTTTTAGACGGTGTGAAGCTTCCTTAGGACCGACAGAAAGGAATGGTAAAAAAAAATAGCCATCGATTTTATCATAAGGTACTTTTCCAGGACTTTTAAAAAAAAGTGCTGAGTCATCATTTTTTAACACTGTAGGTAATGGGAAAAACATTGAAGAATCTTCTGCGACTAACTAACGAACACAAGTTCTGCGTCACGCAACACATTTTAAATCCTCTTAATGACAAAAATTCTCATCAAAAGTGAATAAAATTTCACACATGAGTAAAACATACCCGTACACACACCCTCAATCCCTTTTAAACTTTTATCAGCCTATATTTTGCCATATTTTACTTGTTTTCGTTTGTGTTTGTTTATGTTCGTTTGTTTTCGTTATTCAGTAGCACCCTTTATTTACTATTGGTTATTTCAATTACATGGAAGCATTTTATGCACAAGATATTTGAGAAAATATTTACAAGTTTATCGTTATATTTCAGAACATGATAAAGACTAAAACCCATATGGATAGGACACATAATTCTCTCTAACAACTCGTTTATCGAACACTCTTCGATAGCCCTTCTTTTGTGATAATGTCATCAGTTTAGCGTCGTCTCTATTTCTAGTAATTTTATGTGAATCAACCACTGTCACTTTTCCTTTCAGCTCATCGGTCACAAAACATCTTAGAACTTCAAAATTCACATCTAACATGTTCTTATAGTTCAATATAATTCCTCGTACTTTACACCGAGTGAAATGCTCATCCTCTTCCGGATTCTTCAACTTGTAGGCATAGTTTTGGGGCCAGCCTGTCACAAATGTTTGAAAATGATTGTCAGGCACCTCATCTATGAGGTCACCTAGATAATCCCCCAACAAGAGTTTCTGCTCACTATTTTTAGAATGGAATGGTCAAAACAATTTGCTGTCGGTTTTATCATGGGGTGCTTTTGGGGGATTTTGAAAAAAGAGTGCCGAGTCAGCATTTTTTAACACTGTGGGTAATGGGAAAAACATTTAACTCTTCTTTTCTCCCAAACCTCTGCTCCAAAAGCTTTCAAATTTCACATATAACATTTTTGGAAGATTGTTTCACATGTTTATTGAAATCGATTCCCTGGGTCCATATTTGGGCTCTCTATGAGAGCCCAAATGTTTAAATTAGTGCAGTATGAGGAATAGTCTTTAAAAATATTCTTCTTCAGATCTACCAATAGGAATCATTTGATATTTGGTATGCTTCGGCAAGTGAGCCAAATCCCTGGGTTCATATTTAGGCTGAAAATTTGGAGTCCCGGTTCGGACTTCTTCAGAAATTTTAGACCAAAATCCAGAAATTAGTTTTTTTGATTTTTTTATGCGTTTCGGTAAATTTTAAAACATTTTTTTTTTTTTTTTACATTGACAATTTGGGGTCCGGGTGGGAAAATTTTGGACTAAACTCTGGAAATGAGTTTTTTTGTTTTTATGCATTTTGGTCAATTTTAAGACAAAAAATTTTTTTTTATATACACTGAAAATTTGGGGTTCGGGTGGGACTTCAAAGTCCGGAAATTAGTTTTTTGATTTTTTATGCGTTTAGATCAATTTTAAGAAGAAAAAAAAATTTAGTCTGAAAATATTTTGTTTGGGACTTCGAAAATTTCCGAACAAAAAATAAAAAAAAAATGTTTTTTTGCGTATTGTGTGGGCACAATTGCTTCATCTAGTTGGTATATGCTTTTCTTAGGAGGGGCATATGCAGCTTATTCAAGTCAAGTCCCTGGATTGATATTTAGACTACCATGTCAGGTGAGCGCCCTAAGCCCCCCCCCCCCCCCCCCCCCACCCCCCCCGGGCCTCTTGTTTGTTATAAAGCATCCTTAGGACCTGTAGAATCAAATGTAAAAAATGGTTGTGTCATACTCTATAAAAAAAAATGCTGAATAGACTTGTTAAGGCTCACTATTGCAGAGGGAGACTCGCCATTTTCTAGACAAAAATAAATTTTGTTAAATGAGTTTGAAAACTAGGATTTTTTATGCAATCTCACTATTAAAGCTAATGAATTTTTCTTTTTGAGCCATATAAAAATTAAAATCTCCATATTTTTGCTCATAAATCTTACTATTTTACCTTTCAGCAGCTAAATGTGTGTGCTCCAGAATCACCTATTGGAATCTTTTGATATTTGCTACACAGCATCATCTGTAGGGGGTTCAGATATAAATTCGTTGAAATTAAGACTATTGGTTCATATCTGGGTTCCATACATGAACCCAAATGTTAACTTAGTGCAATATGAGGAATATTATTTAAAAATCTTCTTCTCTGGGCCGCCAGTTAGAATCTTTTGATATCTAGTATACATCATAACAGGCGTCAGATTCAAGTTTGTTCAGTTAAGTCCTTCTGTTAATATCTGGCCTGTTTTGGGGGTTTGTTGTTGTTGTTTTTGTTTGTTTGTTTTTTTTTTTTGGGGGGGGGGGATTAAGTTCTTACCAATTGGGCCTTATACCATTCAGGCCTTCAGTCATCCCAAATCTTTCAGAAAAAAGAAAAAGAAAGGCTCATTGAAATCAGAGAAAGTAATTTCACTTAAATGAAACTCATGAGATGAGATTAGAGTCACCTTTTGTATATATTTGCTGATGGTTCATTAAATTTATAGTTTTCAACAAGACTAGATTTGACTTTCAAATTGGAATTCTTGCAAGCAAGCTACAACAAAACCAAATTATAAAATCCTGAAAACAAATCAGCCAAAATTATAATTATGCATCTATCTAAGGCACTTTACTGAAAAATCTTTTTGAAAATCCCAGAAATGTTTTTTAAAATGGGCAAAGAAAATAGTAGTAAATTACCTGTATGTTGTTTTACAAAAAATACAGAAGGACATCCATAAAATCCCAAACAAGTAACCATAAAGTTCCAAGACAGTTAACCAATATACATGTAGAGAGTCGTTGATACTGGTCGATTTGGCCAAACAATATTAAAAACATGCTAAATTACCTCAGAACTGTTTACCACTTCCTTTCCAGTAATGGAAAGAGTGTTCCTTCCAAACAACTCAACAAATAACAATCTAATTATCCAGCAGAGGTTCAATGTTTGACCATCTTGAGTATGCCGCGGTACTAGAAGCAATCATGGGGAGCTTGGGTGGATAGGGATCAAGGAGAGGATAGACTCGGTTATCTTAATTAATTGGTATATCTCTCAGACACCCGATGGTGTAAAGTAATGTTCCAGAGTATTTTCAACTCATAAAGACTGGGTGGATGGTCCAAGTGAGGGAGCTGATAGAGAACTACCCATTGGAGATCTAGGACCTAAACATAGGGACAAACGGTTCAGGGTCAATTTGGCCTTGAGTCGATTCGGCCTTTGTTTAGGCCGAATCGACTCACTTTTTAGGCCGAATCGACTCACTTTGTGGAAAATATTTAATAAAAAACAACTTATTTTTATGCGATGGATGAAAAATCTACCAAAATTTACAGAAAACAAAACTGAATACATCCAAGGTACGAAATGAAATAAAACCTTTCATTCATTCAGCTATACATAAAATACGGCGTAACATTGGTTGCAACATTCAGTTTTTAACGATATATTCTTGCACCAAATGTAATAGAGAGATTCGACCCCGGGAGCATGCTGTTTCATGCGATATTTGTGGGCAGTGGCAGCATAGGAAAGGTGAAACTTCTATAAACTATGATTTTTATGTGGACGCAAAAAGGCGAAGGATTGACTTCTCATTTACATGTTGCCTCTGCGTAGAGCAAGGGACTTGTCTTTGTATATGTGTACGATATGGAATAAATTACAGATAAAAAATCAAGTGTTTGTTGTTTTTTGTCCCAACATGGTCTAAAGTAAAATCCCATTCAACTTACCTTGGGGTCCAAACGACCCGGAGCCGAATAGACAGGCCGTATCAACTCGGGGTCGAATCGACTCCAGGCCGGATCGACCCGATTCCGGGGCAAAGCAGGGTAAAAAAATCGTCAGAGAAAGGGTCATGGAGGATGGTAACCTTAATTGGCGAAAGGGAGTCCGATCAAAGTCAAAGAGGCCTCTGGGTGGCCTGCTTGATAAAGAGAAGCCTGGTGTTGAAGAGTACCTTCATGGCACCTTTGGGGGTCACTGTTGTTCAAGCTGAGGTCGCGGTCCCTGGAGCTGAGGGGAAAAATTAGGAAAAGGGAGTGCCAGATGTGTAATTTAGGCATGGTGGAGACCCTGGAACACTTTCTACTAGAATGCCCAAAGCACCAGTCTAAAAGAAGAAGATTCACTGGGAGTATAGTGGGGAAGTGGGATGGGAGAATGAAAGGCATGTGGTTAGTGAGAGACTCAAAGGAGAGGGTTAATATGCTAATCGAAGAGATTGGGAAGAATGGGGCAAGGGATGTCATCAAGCAGTTCGTCTCAGAGTGTTGGGAGGAGAGAAGACGTGTGGGAACAGGGAGGCAGATGGGTGTACAGGGGTAACCAAGGCCTTCTCACCCGAGCACCGCGACAAATCAGCGGCCGGCCAAAGTGTAATTAATTATATTCTATACCACTCTCAAAAAAACAGGTTAATCTTCATTTTTTGTTTTCCAAAGTTGATAAATTTAGAATGAGCAGCTGAAGTTCAGTTTCAGGCGATGGTTCCATGACCAAAAATGGTTGAAAATTATGTTTGTGTTTATATGGGTACTAAATATAGTTTATTTTCAAATAATAAGTCATGTAGTAACTATAAATTATAATTGTGATAGAGTGATATTTTTAAGGAGCTATATAAGTAATAGAAATCTGTTTATTTTGAAATTCCCTCCTCTGATATTCCTTAAGTTCAAATTAAATATATTCCCCGTGGGAACCCCGGGAAGTAAGCAGCACTTGTTTACTGTGGTAAACCAGTTCCGCTTTACTGGTAAAATAGGACCCAGTCACCAATGCTTGGGGTGAAAGTCCTCTAAAATGGGCAACATGTTGATCAACGATTGACTAAACTTGACTTCATCTCCATGTTTTGTCTCGATTAGCCATAGTGCATAAATATGTGACGTTAACCACCAACAAACAAACAAACAAACAATTAAATATATACAAAATATACATCAAAATGAAGGTTGAGATGTATAGGACACGAAACACATATGTAATCAACCCATAGAGTTGACAGCAGGCAACACTGGTTCCTGGAGGTCTGCTACCTTATTCGTACCAGAACTTATAATACAATAATATTTCACGAGGACTCACTCCAGTCACTTCCACCCCAAGTCAATTCGGCACCTAGTCACTTCGGCTTCAAAGTCATTTCGGCCATAGTCATTTCGACCCCAGTCACTTCAGCCCCTCGGTCATTTCGATCCCATTTCGAGGATAGGTCAATAAACAGCAATGCATAGTTTGTGTTTAAAAATAATGGTTATTGACCTTTATTAATTAAATTTCAATAATTTATATTTTTATATGACTTTTTATATGACATTAAAAATTATGAATGCTGGATGATTCGGACCATGTACGATCGTACACGATGTTTTTTTGGACGATTCGGACCATATTTCTGGACGATTCGGACCAGAGGTTTGGACGATTCGGGCCATGTCTAGGACGATTCGGGCCATATATCTAAAATTTATTCATGTGCGGTATTAACGCACATTTTCTTATAAATGACAAGCCATGTATTGGACGATTCGGGCCATAAAACAGAACACAACTAGGGTGGAGTACTGGGCACTGGAATAAACGAGCCGAGGAGGACCAGGTAATTGGACGATTCGGACCAGAGTTTTGGACGATTCGGAACACAGCTTGGATGGGAAAATAAATAAAGCACAAATAATAATCATTTAATCCTTTTAATCATTTAGAACACATGTAATATATCAAACAAGATAAGCAAACATCGTTTTTTGACAAAGACAAAATGAATAAAAAATAAACTGAGCACAAAATATATAGAATCATTTAAAACATCATTTTAACATGGACAATGGATTTTATCACATCTCTTTAAAAATTCGTTGGTTGCAATCTCCTTCTTACTATACAATTCCCACAATGCCACCAGTTTACCTTGTGTAATGTCTGTCTGTTTTCTCTGATATTTTTTCAGGACTATGTTGATTGCAATAATAGCCGCCGACTTTTATAAAGTTAATGTCAAATATATATATACTAATATTTTCCGAAATATGGTCCGAATCGTCCAGAAATATGCACAAACATATATATATTTAAAACTGAGAGGCATCACACTGGCAACTGTTTGGTTAAAACAAAAATCCAGTGATACGTGGATTCATTTAATTTTCGGGCGTCAATGCACTCTTCATCAGAAACACATATAACTGCAGAGAGAGAGAGAGATAATAGCCAGAATGTGGGAGAGAGAGAGTTTTATAGAGTTAATGTCAAATAAGTTATGTATTTTTACTTGTATTACAAATTCGATGTGTCCACAATTCACAATTATCATCTAAATTCAAATGTTAAAATCGCACATGTATAAATTTTCGAGATATGGCGAAAGGTTTGTGATTTTCACTCATTTAATGTATAAAAGATATAAGAGATATATGGTCCGAATTGTTCAAGACATGGTCCTAATCGTCCAAACATCTGGTCCGAATCGTCCAGAAATATGGTCCGCGAATCGTCCCAAAATATCTGATCCGAATCGCACATGGTCCGAATCGTCCATGATTTGTTACATACTTATTTACATTCAGAAAAGTGTGTGTGAACAATATAATTATATTTCAGTTGATTCATCTGCAGGTACTGGCATGGTGTAAATAGCGCTGACTTCGTGTAGAAACTCTGATGTTCTTAGTTGGCCGTTTTCATATTTCTTCCACCCTCCGTATCATCCAATGTCATGTTTTTTGTCATTATTCAGTTTAACCAATATTTATTCAAAATATTTCAAAACAGTATAAATTAGACAAAATAGATGGTGGATCCGACAGAAAGCTAAAAAGCTTATACAAGGTCATTTCGACATACAACATTTACAATGTTACATTATAACGGGATCAATAATAGTCAAAAGGTTACATATATATTGTTTAATCTATGCTCATTAAAGTCTGATATTTCGAAGAATAAGAGAATTATGTATGAAGAGAAAAAAACAGGAAGCCAACCAGGGTGTAAACTAAGCCGATGACGATTCCAGCCAACTACAAGCACGGCAGGCGTACACATTCATATGTTAAATTCAAACTCCTTTCCGTAAAACAGCACAGCTCCACACACCAAAGTCGTGACCACCACAGTCGCCCTCATCAAGGCAACTTGACCAATTTGAATGAGTATTTGGCTACAACCACCCCGATGAAGACTACAGTGGCAGGCGAAGCGGCTGCACAAGAAGATTGAAATATATAAACACGCTTACATTTACGGAAAGTGCTTTGTAGCTACAATATAATTTTGGACCACACCAATGCCTGAGCTATTATCTTCATTACTTAGAACTTCGGAGCCACAGAGTAGGGTTGACATATTTGGAATAAATGGTAGTTGACCAATTGTTCGGTTACGGATATTGAAGTAGTGTGGGCACGTTAGCAGAAAAGGTTCAGTTGACTCAATTTCCCCACATTGGCAGTATGGTGACAGTGATATGTGATTGGCGTACAAATGTGAGTTGAGGTTACTACATCCCAGGCGCAACCTACAGTGGTATATCTGTGCTGCACGACATTTAGCATTACTGAAGAAGGATGGCGACCGTCGGCTATTATGATTTAAGTAATTCTTGAAGTTGCTGTAAGAACTGTTGTCTCTTATTGGCAATGGTATGTTGTTCCATAGTTTAGTTACTTCTGGGATGAAAGAAGATTGGTACAAATTGGTTCGACAGAAGGGGATTCTGAGGTTACCACAAGAATGGAGAGTATGTGTCGTATTGATCGCCGTCATGAATGGCGGGACCTTATTAGTAATGTGTTGAGGCGTTATGCGGTGGTACATCTTAAAAACTGCATCAGTTTGTGCTTCCTTCGCCTTTCTTGGATGGTATCCCAGCAGGTTTCTGAGTATAATAAATCTTTACTGGCACTGACAGTTCCACCTGTAACAACCCTAGCTGCTGCCACTTGCATTTTCTCTATATTAGCAATATCAGCTTCATTGCAGTTGTCCAAGACTGTATCAGCATATTCTAATAGGGATCTTATAAATGTGAAATAGATTTTTTCCAGAACGCATCTATCAAGAACGAATTTGTACTTTCGCACTAAATCTATACGTGTCCCGGCTTTGGCACAGATATAGTCAATGTGATTATTCCACATGCAACTAGTATTTAACACAACACCTAAATGTTTGTGACTGTTAACTTTGGTAATTTGTGTATTAAAGAACAAAAGGGGTGGATGAGATCGTGGATTAGTTTTCCAAGATATGAGCATATTTTCAGTTTTTTGTGGATTAAATTCAACCAACCAAGATCTGGCCCAATTTTCTTCTAGTAGCCAGATCACGATTGATTAAATTAGTTGTTTGGGTCGGATTTTCAACAATTAGATAAAGAGACGTGTCGTCTGCAAAGAGGCGTAGGCTGCTTATCAATTTTTCCGTTTTGTCATTGATGTAAATGAGAAATAAGAGGGGACCAAGAATCGAGCCTTGTGGGACTCCGGAGCAGACGCATCTCCAAGAAGAGACCTCGTTAGCTATAACAATTATCTGGGATCTATCCGAAAGATATGATCTGAGGAAGTCCAGCAATTCACCCCTAATTCCGACCTTCTCTAGCTTGTATATCAATCCGGGGTGCCAAACTTTATCAAACGCTTTGCTCACATCACTAAAAACAACTCTGACCTCCTTGCCTTCGTCCAGGGTGTGACAAAACTCATCGTATATATCTGTTAATTGGAGAGCTGTAGAGTTCCGAGGTGTAAACCCAGATTGGAGTGGACTTAGAATATTGTTATCATCCAGAAATTTCCATATGCGCTTAAAGATACATTTCTCAAATATTTTGCCTACACAGCTTATCAACGATATACGACGATAATTTGTGACTTAAGTTGGAAGGAGTTTTCTCCAGAATTGTAGACACATTAGCTTTTTTCCCTGCAGATGGGAAGTAACGGTTATTTAATAAGATATTAAAAAGGATCGATAGTGGTTCACACAATGAATTTTTACTCTCTTTGAGCAGACGCGGGTTGACCATGACTGGACCAGAGGCTTTGGCCACATTATTGTTTAAGAGCTTCATGAACCTCGCGGCAGCAGTGCGTTATGCTATCTAAAATTTAACTGGTTGGGGAACAGATGTTGGCAGCGAGGCTTGGGAATCGTCTGCACAAGAAATAGTACAAACATATTCGTTCAGTACCTCAGCTTTCTCAATGTCCGACAAATACATTTAGTTTTGATGGATTAAGGTTGGGATTCCCGATGAGGTATTATCGACTGTAAATGATTTGAGTGTCTTCCACCATTGAGTAGGTGAAGTTTCTGAGCTTTTCAGCACATTTTGAACTTTGGTTAAATGAAACGTTTTAGACTTCCCTATCGCCGAAACAACCTCGTTCCCCTTGTTTTTGTATTTATCTCATGCTTGAGGAAGGCCGCTCCGTTTGGCAGCACGATACAAACGTTTTCTTTGCCTGATAGGTAATCTGATGTTGTTATGAAACCAAATGGGTTGATTAGTTCTCAAGGTTACATATTTATTCGGGATATACTCAGATGCCAGATAGAGTAACTTATTAGTAAAATCAGATACAATAGTGTCCAGCTTGGATTATCAAAACTATCTCCCCATTGTTCTTTAGCGATTGCACTGTTTAGATCTACGTAGTTACCTAATTTATAAGACCAGACACGTCTCTTAAAAGCAATTGGGACTGGATTTTTGAAGTCAATTTCGATTGAAATTGGTTTATGATAGCGAATCATGTCTGGAAAAAAAGCTGAGATAAGTTAAAATATTTAGCAATTTCCAAAAACTTTTTTGCCACTGGCATACGTTGATTATCGTTGAAATCACCAGTGACAATAAGATCTTTTATTTGGGTATCTTTAGCTTTCTCAATGGAGGTAGCAATAGTACTCCACAATTCGACTGGACTATTAGGAGGGCGGTAAAACAGGCCCACCAGTAATGACTTACCATGTTTTGTGACTACTTCGGTACAAAGACACTCAGTATTTGCCAACTCAAGATCGGGTCTATGTCGAAAACTAATACCGTCTTTAAAGTACACCGCCACATCACCACCCCTCGTCGGGCGATCCTTCCGTAGTGGTTCCTGGAAGCTAGGCAGAAGGATATTAGATGTCGGAAAATTATCAGTTAACCACGTCTCAGTGAGGGCCAGGATATCGAAAGCCATAGATTCGCATTTAAGAATGTCAAATTTCGTTTCAACATCTATACTCTGTATATTCAAATGACATATTTTCAAAGTATTTACACTATTATTTGAGTCAGTAGGGTCAGGGCCTGGGTTCAACTGAACATCGCCCGATAATAAAATTAGTAACGAATGAAGCATAAGTAAGACGAAACTAAGAGCCAAAGGTATCCCATATTTAATAAGACTGATCTTATATTATATATATTAACGTTTGTGGTCTTAACAGAACTTTTTTTTTAAATAATTAAAGAAAAATTAAATATTTTTTTTGTATATGGTTTAAATAAACGACCCTCTGAAATACTGTTAAACTTTTCTCAACAAATCATTGAAAATGTTAACAATATTTCAACTTCGACAAGTTATCAAAGGTTATTAAAGTGTTCGTATGATAAAATTAATTAACTTACTGCAACAATCATAAAATTTGGGAGACTACTCTATATTAACTTTTTTGTCTTAACAAAAAACTGTTAAATATTTAAAAATTTGAAAATTAAATAATTTTATATATGGTTCATTGAAAAACGTCAGACGTCATGGAAAAAGATGGACGTGTTTACAATTTCTGCGTGAGAACTATAACGTTTTTTCGTGTTACACTGAGTTACATTGTGTAATTTTATATGTGTGAATAAGTCAAATTAAGGAGAACTGATCATTTATCAAATGTAAGTGAGTACTGTACCGCCTCAGGCCATGGAGAACTGAAGAGAAGAAATATTGTGATAAAAAGAAATAATATAAACCTTTCACTGGATAATGAAGTTCTATTAGCTTTTCACTGGGTTATAATCTCACAAATCACGCGGATGTTTTAGTGTACACGTATTAACAAATTATTAAGCTGTATGAGTTAACAAATACATTATTTACTGGTGGTGATGGAATTGGATTATTAGGAATGCCATTCAATGTATGTTAGTTAACTGGAAAGTGTAAAACGACAGGCAGTGCCGATATTTTGTAATATTAGTATTTGAGAGAAGTGTTTTTCACATACCATTAAACATGCTATTCCATTCAGAGCCTGAGGCAATAGAGAAAATGGACTTTGAGAAAAAAAACTGGGAACGATAAACTTGTGGACACAATACGGGACTATTCCTTAAATCTGGAGAAAGTAATAAACAAAAAGAAAGCGGAACTACAGGACGACATCCACGATCTACAAGTGAAAGATAGCGGAAAATGTATTGTCATTACCCTGGATACAAACAAATTCGAGGACGAAAATCTGGATTTCTAAAATGTACTGGGACGATCAGAAACAAAATGAAGTGCGTGGCGTTGTATGGGAGTGTATTTCTGACCGAAAGCAAATTGTGGTGGAGGACAAACTTACAATACCGCGCAATAAATCAAACAAAGTGAAAGTCCATATTTATAGAACTCAGAATAAGATCATGATACATGGGTCCAAACCGAATATAAGATGGTGGATAACCAAGGATTTTCCTTCTGTTCGTGAGCTTGGTTTGAACACGAAATGTGAGGCGGACATGGACGAATTAGTGGATAGAATGTACAATGAAAGGCGGGAAAAAGGGAATATTCTAGCGACTGTAATGTCACTACGACTCCTCCAAATAGACTACAGATACGAGATGCTTCCAGATACAAATCTAAAAAGAAAAAGATAAGGACGGCGTACCACAAAACCCCAGTTAAAGCTCCTCTTTCAGAAATAGTCTGCTCTTCACGAAATCTGTACTCGGCCTCTCACAGAGATGCAGTGAACTATACGGCGCTAAAGCATTCTCTTGTTGGTGTTCAAGAACTTATAGAAGAGCTCAAACTGACCCAAAAAGCAGTGGAATCTAAATTCGCCGAGGACATCAAGGATCTAAAAGCACAATTCGAAAATACAATGAAATTGGCTACAAAAAACCTGGAACAGCAAATGTTTGACGTAACTTAAAGGCGAAATTACCTCAGTTAAACAGAAAGTTAAAGGCACGGCGTTTCGACAAGGAAAACAAGGATCGAGTGACGATAAAGTGGCAAATCGTCTCAAATCAAACGGGCACGCAGAGCCAGAAACTAACTCATGTGTAATAGTTGATTCTGTTGATAACACTCCCTCAAAAACATCATTGATACTGTTTAAAATACCCTCCAATCGACATGTTCTTGAATTTCGGTTATATGTACCAAATGTCACCGTGAAAAATCGATTCAGTGCTATAGGGGTTAATTGTGATTATTCGGCTGATCAAGAAATCGATAGAAGAAACGACGAGAGTTATTCACAGGACACGAAAGCAAGTTACAATAATCATGCGTTCACATATTCACAACCGAATGGAGAATCGACAACACTAACTCATATCTTGATTGGCGACTCGGTTATCAGAGGAATTGACTCAGTTGCTGGCCATAAAGGAGAGGTTGTTAAACAAATAGTGCAACCAGGTCAGAGAATAGAAGGTCTTATTCGCTAGTTACAAAATGCAGATGTGTATGAACATGTAACGAAAGTAACTGTTCATGTTGGCATTAACTCGTGTAGACATCAAATTGTTACACCTATAAAAAAATCGAGGAGCTGCTAATTCTTTTAAAGCAGATATACCCACGGGCTAAGGTTAACGTATCATCTGTTCTTCCCACGCCAAATTCAACAGATATTAATTCATTAATCAACGAAACCAATCGAAGATATAAACTGTCAATGTGATAACATCGGATATGACTTTCAAGACAACACCGGAGGCTTTATATCACACAGTGGCGTTCTTCAGACACATCTTTATCGGGATGATTGGTATGTAAATACTTCAGGTATCAAAGAGCTAGCTAAGAGGATTAAATATTCTCCCAACAGTGCCAGTTCGCCAAACCAATTCAGTTATAATGTGAATTATGTTCGTGACCGACAACAGCTCTACCACAGACACCATTATCCAAACATTCAGCCTGCAATGCCACACAGGAACATTTGAAATTATTGCGCTGGTCAAAGCGATACGATGCGCACTGTCAGTGGTGAACAACGTATACAGTTGAGTGATAATCACCAGGAATGTCAAACATGTAATAACAATGAAGTGACATTTTTGTGCCAGCAATTATCAAGGGTTTTAATGCATATCGACTCCAAAAGACCGAGAGTTTAGAAATGAAACAGAAATTACGCACACATTAGAATTACTATTTTCTCTGCAAATGTTATTTCAATACTTTCACACGAGAAGACTCATAAGCCTTATAGTTATCCGCAACTATGGTACCGTACGAGTGTTATATCGTCGACGACATTGTTAAATTATTAAAGATCACCAATGTTCCAAACTCGATTCCAATCAAATACCATGTCACTACTCTTTAGTTCATTTGAGATTGACAGAGAGTATCCCGCGTTTCGAAATTCTGTGAGTTTATCTCATTCCATTGTGTGGACCCAAATTATTTTCTTTCAAGCACTAAGGTACGCCCCTTAGGCTTAAATGTTTCCCGAACTTATGGCTACTAAAATATATTCTCCTCGTCGTGAAATAGTGCTTGTTTTCGTCGGTAAACTATTTCAGTTTGTTGGAAAAATGGGACCCGGTCATTAATACCTGTGTTGGAAGTCCACTAAAATGGGTAATATTCGTATATATGACTGTTTAAACTTGACCTTATGCCCTTGTTGTGGTTGCAATTAGCCATGGTCGCTGAAAAGTAACCCCAAACACCAGTACAATAATAATAATAAACTCATTTTCGGTCGAGTCCATATAGCACTGGACCAATACCAAATGAACAGTGCCGGAGGAGTGAGTTGTGGGTTAGTAATTGAGACGCCTCATTCTCATTTCACTCTGTTGATGGTTCCGGGCCTGGGCGCCATCTCCTGGGGAGATAATTGAGAGCTAACTTCTCATGTGAGTGACCTACAGCGTATCTCCTCTTATACTGTGCACTCTAGACCCCAACAACCACCAGTAATCACTGGAGACAAGATATTTACTTTTTTAATTTAAATTCAAATATTCTATTCTGGTATTTAATCAACCTCGCTATATCGAATCAGCTAAATGTACTTAAATGCAATGGAGACAGCTTACATAAGTTTAAGCTTGCTGCTGGATCCATTTTCCGTTAATTATTTGTATCCTGTATATATTTTTGTACTTGTATGTTTTTGTTTACCGGAAATAAAATATTGTTAAAACTAATTTTTATAATAGTCCAACCCTTGACTAGAAGTTTGCAGATAACTAATTTTTAAGCTATTTATTATGAATAATATTGCAGTAATCCCGTCAGAATGACCACTGAAGTATGGTTTATTTAAATATGCAACGTAAATTATCACGTGTTATCTAATGTTGACTCTCTCCAGTTCTCCTTAGACAGCGTTGTTAAATAATAGATTCATCATGTCTGCACGTTCGAAATGCAAAATATTTCCCAAAATTGGCAACACTGTGTGGAATACACAAGGTCTCTCTCAGACCCATGTTTCCTTAACTTGTTGAACAGGTACGATTTTATAACAATTCTAGAATCTTGACATGGTAGAGACGACGATATAGATATACCGGATATACCTGCTTGGATCTGCGTCGCAATAACGCCAAATACAAAAAGGCGGTATTGCGTTCTATTATCTTGACAGATATAAAGCGTTCTTCCAGAGATCATTTTCTATCGACGGCCTGTCCCTGTGGGCACAATTTGATGGTCAAATGTTCACATTGAAAGATCCAGTACTTTTCGTGTCCATGTATGTACCGCCCCAAAACTCTACAGACTGGAGAACAGAGGCAAGTGACACATCCATCTTTTGTAGCATGAAAAATAAATTGAACGAATATGATGAGAAGGTGCTGGTGATAATGGGTGGAGACACAAATGCCCTTTCTGGCGTGTCTCCGGATTATATTACAGATGATACTGACAGGCACATTCCGCTCCCCGATTTTTACACAATCGACAACTGTCGAGCTCGTACGAGTCTGGATAAAACTCTGAATACCTATGGAAGGCAGCTGATTTCATTCTGTCAGGCTGCCAAACTCAGAATTCTGAACGGCAGGGCTCCTGGGGACTAAATGGGAAATTTTACAAGTTTTCAATATAATGGAGCCAGTGTTGTTGATTATGTAATCACTTCAGAAATGTACTTATCAGATGTAGATTACTTTTGCGTAAAAGCCCCCAATGAGCATTCAGATCACTCCAAACTAATAATGTTAT
Organism: Pictodentalium vernedei; assembly: GCA_031216915.1. NCBI lineage: Eukaryota > Metazoa > Mollusca > Scaphopoda > Dentaliida > Dentaliidae > Pictodentalium > Pictodentalium vernedei. The sequence continues at coordinate 726,194,940 of CM062297.1, read as the reverse complement.
TGAAATACAGGAACACCTCTAATACATCCGATGTAAATCTAAAATATAAATATACCATGCCCCAATTCACACTAAGGTGGACACCTGATAGCCAGATGAGAGCTATAAGAGCAATTTATGGTCACGATGTTGAATATAAAAACAGCAGTTTCTAATGAAACCCCACACTCATGATAGAAAAGGCTCTACTGACGCCGTGACCGAATTCCGTGAGTTATTGGGTATTATTAACACAGCTGCAACAAAAAGAATAACTCTTAGGAAATCGAAAATGAGACCTAAGAAGAGATGGTTTGATAGCGAATGCAAACAACTAAAAAGTGCTCCGGATGACATTATAAAACGCTTGCAATGCACACCCCACGACAGGTCATTGATTCAGAAATTTTATTCTGCCAAAAAAGCATATAAGTAAACACTAAAAAGAAAATCAAAGTTATACTTCAAAAGCATATGCGATAAACTAGAACACCTGTCAACATCTGACCCCAGAGTATACTGGAAAACAATTAATTCATTGCGAAAAAACAAAGCCGCAGATCAACATCTGGATGCCGACAGAACTGTACATTTCTTCGGTGATCTTCTCTGTAGACCTAGACCACCGAACAAATCTAACAGTCCTGTGCACTTAATAATGGTTCATTTACTGCCGATAAAATTATGTACTCGGTTAAACGACTCAAAAACAAAAAAAAGCATCTGGTTCCGATAATATATCAAACGAACTGCTTAAAATGGTTACCCCACATCTTATCAATCACTTAATTAAACTTTTTAACCAGGTGTTTGAATCACACTATTATCCACTGATTTGGAGCATTACTGTACTAATAACTATCTGCAAGAAAGGTGATAGATATGATCCAAATAATTACAGAGCAATAGCCGTAAGCAACGCGCTTGGCAAGCTATTTATTAAAGTTCTGAACGAAAGGATTAACACATTTCTGGAAGACAATTCCTTATCCACCGATAAGCAATTTGGCTTTAGACAAGGTCGAGGTACAACCGACAGCGCTTATATTCTTAAAACATCGATAAATAAATATAAAAAGATGAAAAAACCACTATATGCGGTTTTTGTTGATTTTAAGAAAGTCTTCGACACTGTTGACAGAAATATTCTCTTTCAATAACATAACAAAGTGGGTATATGTGGTAATATTCTCGCAGTGTTAAGTTCTTTATATCACTCAAGCTTTTATCAAATAAAAACCGAACTTCGCGTGAGCCTCGCACAATTATCGACAATCGGTGTTAGGCAGGGCTGTGTTATTTCGCCGACATTATATAAATTTTTTATTGATGACATTGGAGACATTTTTGATGAAAAATGTGCACCTGTAAAATTAAATAATACTACATTCAGTCATCTGCTTTTCGCAGATGATAGGGTGCTGATATCAGACAACCCATACGGATTGCAGCGATGCTTAGACCAAATGCTTAGACGAGCTCAATGTAAATGTAGATAAAACAAAGGCGACGACATTCCACTTCCGTAAAGTTAGAATGCCAAACTTCCACATAGGTTCAAATTCAGTTACTAAGGTATCCGATTACACTTATCTTGGCCTTTGTTTCGCAAAAAATGGAAAGTTAACAAAAGCACAACAAGAAATAAGCCAAAAGGGCATGGAAGTACTGTACAGTCTACTAAATACTTTCAAAAAGGAATGGTTGCCTCCGATAATTCTTCTCACTAAACTTTTCGATTCACTTAAGCCTATTCTTTTATATGGAAGTGAAATGTCGGCGCCTGAAATAAACAACACACACGGCGATAAGGTTCCGCGTGAACATGTTCATCTACAGTTCTGTAAAATCATCCAACCACGCAGCGAGAGCGGAATTAGGTCGATGTCCTGAGCACATAGAGGCTACGATGCAAATGATTAAATATGCAACCATATTGTACCAGATTTCTTCTTTAACTCTGTTGTAGAGCTGCCTCGGTGTTGAAATTTGACTTCGATGTCGATTTTCGATTTTTTGGGACAAAAAACCGCGATGTCAATGTCAATGTCGATGTCGGTGTTAATAACACATGTGCCTCATTCAGTCTTTCGAGTTTGAAAATCGTGCGCGAGTGAGGTTTTAGTAACTTTTAGCGCTGTTTTGAGAAAAGTGGGCCTCGTTTCAAGTCCATAAAAACACTTCTTTTGTAAAATATTGAAAAAAACACAGTACCTCTGTGATCGTCAGGCATTAATCTAATAATCTATGCATGTCATGATGTGTATTGAATATTCTATCAATCAACGTAATGAAATTAAGAGCCTTTAAATCCACAATGTTAGTTTAGGTTTCACGTGTAAACATCTAATTAACATCAGAGCGCGTGCTGAATATGCACACTCGATTGACAGTTGAGTGTTCCTGATGCAATCTCTTGAAACAAAAGTCCAGTAATTAATTGAACAGAAAACGGCACACAGATTGGAAGATTATCGGGACTGGGGGATTTGCACAATTAGCAGCACGGACACTCGACTATCAATCAAGTGCAGGGCTTGCCTTGCCTAAAAAAAGTCCCCCAGATCATCATGAGGCATGTTTTGAAGTAGAGAAATGAAAAAATAAAATTTGAATAGCAAATTTTGTATACCACGAGTGCAGATATGGCAGATTCGTTGGGTAAACTGTTAACAAAAAATGGCTCCGACTATTTTGCGTCTAAGCATTGCCATTCCTGGGACAGTCGGGCTGCATGCGTGACATCACTCTAGTTTGATTTTAGACGGCGTTGTTTTTTTTTATGCTTTTTCCGTCCGTTGACGATTACCGGAAATCGAAAGCAATATTTTATGTAAACAAAGCCGCCAATTTTGGAATTTACCCCCATACAGCCCTGTCGCCGTGTTTTGAAGGATTTTGATGCCCTAGCTTTGTTGGATATGTGAAGCACATTTGGCCACATGTTGTTCTCCGGAAATATAATTGTATTAACAGTTCTGGTACAAATACGGTAGAAGACTTTCATGAATCAGAGTGGTGCCTGCTGTCAACTCTTGTTGATTTCATATATTTTTCGTGTTCTGGACTCCGCGCCTTCATTTTGATGTATAATTTGTGTATGTTTCATTTGAGTTCAAGGAGAGGGCGCGGTGGCGTTGGGGTGACTAGGTTCTCGTCGGATCACCGAAGTCAAGCAACGTCGAGCCCTATTGGTCCTTGGACGGGTGATCGTCTGGATTTGTCCAGGAACATTCGGCCTCAGTCAAGGCCGAATGTTTCCACTTTTGAGGCTGAATGTTCCCACTTTTGGTAAACTTTTCGGAGTTGAAAAATAATTTTTTTGTTCATTTTTTTTTTTTTTTTTTGTATAGTAGGAGGTTTTCCAGAATATTTTTTTTGAAGAATAATATATACGGCGTACCTACCTTTATTCCTAAAGTCGAAACGTTTTAAGCACTAGACCGATCCATAATGAATATTGAATTATAATGAAATATAAAATCCATAGTATAAAATCCACTGTATTGAATAAGGGGCGCGGTGGTGTTGCGATAACCGGTTCTCGTCAGATCACCGAAGTTAAGCAACGTCGAGCCCGGTTAGTTCTCGGATGGGTGGCCGTCTGAGCGATCGATTCGGACTCCCGCCTTGTGTCCTTGGGCAAGGCACTTTACCCAGTTGTCCACATGGGGGCACGATGACGCCGTGCACTAAGGCGTACTGCGCGTCGCTGGTGCGCATGGCCTCAACCAAACTAACACTGCGTGTGCTTCAGTGCGGAGTTACGATGTTGGCGAGCTGGCAGCTGCTCGTCGTTGCTCGGTGGTTCTCTCCGGGTACCCCGGCTCCATCCATCCGTAAAACTGTCACGATTAGCCATTGTGCATAAGTATGTGACCTTAAACACCAATAACTAAATATGCTACACAAAGTTTGCCAAGCACCAAGTATATCCAACTACCTGTTTTACGTTTTAGTTGAAATATTGTTATGAAAAATGTATATATTTTTTAATTAATTATATCTTTAATGATTTAAGTACAGAAATTAAGATTTTATTTGTGTTTGACATTATTTTTTAGCTTTTGAATACGATACAATGGAAAATGGATATTATTGTTAAAAGAGGAAATTTTTCAGATTTGCTAAATTTGCTAAAAGGGTGACGGAGCGAACTGGTATGGGTTCAATATCGAGTATGAGACCCATTACTACTGTTAATTACAGCTTGACAACGCCTTCTCATACTCCCAGTCAGGTTCCTGATGGTCCTTTGTGGGATGTTGTTCCATTCTTGGACCATCATGGCACCAAGCTCCTGGACACTTCTTGGCTTGACTGGACGGGCTGAAATTGCAAGCTGCAACTCATTCCAGACATGTTCGATTGGATTGAGGTCAGGAGATCTTGCTGGCCAGTCCATACGCTAAATCCCCTCCTCCTGTTAGTACTCCTGGACAGCATAGGCAACACGAGGACGGGCATTATCGTCCATCAGAATGAATCTATCACCCACTGCACCTGCATACAATCTGACGTGGGCATCCAGGATCTCATCAATATACCACTGTGCAGTCAATGTACCACATTCAAGGGCATAGAGCTCTGTACATCCACCCCAGCCGATGCCGCCCAGATCATTATTGACCCTCCCCCATAGCTGTCATGCCCAGCAATGTTGACTGCATGGAATCGCTCTCTCGGACTTCCCCATACCCTAGAACGCCTATCGTGTAGTCTAGGCAGTACCTTGACTCGTCTATAAAAGGGACAGATCGCCAATCTAATATGGTACATCCAACATGGTCCATGGCCCATTCATATCGTGTCTGGCGGTGGTTCTGGGACAGCGGAATGCGAATACATGGTCTTCTCGATCGGAGACCACCTTCGTGCAACCTTGCCTGGATAGTCGGCGTCGAAACATTACTCTGGACGTATTCTGAAGGTCACTGCGTAGCTGGGTTGCTGTTGCAAAGCGGTTTCTACGGGCCTGAATGATCAAAAACCGGTCTTCAGCTGCAGATGTTGCCCTGTCTCAGCCACCACCACGCCGTGTTACTAGTGTGCCATACTGCTGAAATCTTGCTCAGGCTCTGGTGATCAGCGTATGGTGCACACCAAGGGCTTCACCAACCTGACGATGCGTAGCCCCTTGCTCCACCATCCCAACAGCCCGCCACATTTCTGCTTCAGATAAATGTCTTCTTACATTCACCATATTCAATCATTAAATCACAAGGGTTTGTGTTAAAATGAAGAATGAATACCCTACACATGTCATATTCATGTAGACAGTACATAAAAACATCATGAAAATCAAGGGGTACATACTTTTTATGACTGTCACGAAAAGTCTGCCTGTCAAGAGAGCTAATGTAAACACTGGGGATCATCTTAATATATTCCTCAATCACATCCACCAAATATATCGCAAATATGTCACAAGCAAATTCCACAATGACGTGTCAAATATGTGGTGCTTAGCAAACTTTGAGCAGTATAAATAAATATTGAATAACAGATTGACAATATATGTGCTCCAATGCTGACGTGTAAACCCGAAATGATATACTTCTTCTTGGACGTTGTTTGGCACAACTCAGTTTAAAAATTTTGTTTCTTTCAGTTCTTGTGATCAGAGTTCTGGCCTCTGATGAAATACTCAGCGTTTTCACAGTGCGACTGCAGCTTTATTGATTTAATCGCACTTGATGAGGCGATAATTTTCTGTTTTTACAGTTTCTTTGAACTCATAAGATATCGAAACAGCATTGTCTTCAAACGAAAGATATGTCATTTTCAGTAAATCATATTTCAGGGGTTGCAACGGGCCTCGGGGAATATCTATTGGGTGTGATGCCGGTCAGGGGAGGGGTTATATTATTTTTATTAGCAGATAAAAAAATTCATAATGACGTAATTATTGTTGAAGGCTGGACTTTAACCCAGTTTTACAATATTTTGCAGACACTCACCCTTAGATGCCAACTTCGACAGGCCGAGATTGTGAGGATGAATGTGGTTGGCGGTGATTTGGAAACCCGGGTTAGAACTGTAACAAGAAATATCCAAGAAGTTAGAGGAAGCATGGGAGAAATATGAAGAGAATGATATAACTAAAACTAGATTTTTGAGGTTGTGTGCCAGTATATATAAAGTGCGATTGTATTTTGTATAGGTCAATATATCTGTCGATGTTAAATGTATTTTATAAAGTATATATTGTATATTACGCTGTATTTATTATTTTTTGGTTGTAATAAAGGTGTTTGTTTTATATTGTATAGTACACTGCATTTATTTTTGTTTTGGGTTGTAATAAATGTGTTAAAACTCATCTAAAACCGCGTTTCTCCTAATCTCTCCTAGTTTAAAACGGAGGCCGAATGTTCCCAGGCCGAATGTTCCCAGGCTGAATATTTCCGGGGTCGAATGCCCCCGAGGCCGAATGTTCCTGAGGCCGAAAAGAGCGATCGATTCGGACTACGTGTTGTGTCCTTGGGCAAGGCACTTCACCCCGATTGTCCACATGGGGGCACGACGACGCCGTAAACTAAGGCGTGCTGCACATTGATGGTGCGCATATCTTCAACCAATCTAACCCTGCCTGTGCTGCAGTGCAGAGTTACGATGTTTGGGAGCTGGCAGCTGCTCGTCGTTGCTCGGTGGTTCTCTCCGGCTTACTCCACCCGTAAAACTGTCACTGACACGATATGACCTTGGCTGTTAAATGTCGTTAAATCTAAATAAATAAATATGAATTTAAGGAATATCAGAGGTGGGAATTTCAAAATAAACAAAATTCCATTACTTCAGTATATAGCACCTTTTGAAATAATGATAAAAGAAAAATAAAACTCACTAAAAATTGAGTTTTTCGTTTCCATCACACTTTCTCACCAGAGGGGCACAAAATGTCTAACTGTTCGTAAAAAGTATGGTAAAAGCCACATCAGCAAATACACTACAATATTGGAGTCCCCAAATACCCGAAAACATTCTTCCAGGTTGAATGATGAAGAAATGAGGTATTTTTGTATAACCATGTGATTGGGTGTCATGGTTTCCATTTAGGCGGGGAGGGGCTGTTTATGTATTTCAGAATTATCAGTGTGAACTGTAATTACATGTTGCCTGGCCAGAAATTGAAATTGAAATCTTTATTTGCAGTATAATTATTGTACAAAAATAACATTAAACTAATATGTGGACTGCGGGAAACAGCATAGCCCTGTTGTCTGTCTTCCTGCTATTCCCGATAAAAAAATAGAGAAAAAAATATAAAAACGGCCAAGACAGCAGAGTTTCAAGCAATTCAGTGATTCAGTGAATCATTCAATAATGAAATATTCAGATGAGAATGATAAGAAGTGATAAGATACCAGAATGGAAGGTATATGACAAATCTTAATATTTCTGGCGAGACTCCGTCAACTGCATGTCCTGACTATCAGGGCTCAAGGAGTTCTGTCAGGCAAAACATGAACTTGAGTGAGGTTCCAAAGCGAATTGTCCCTGTATCAGTATGCATCGCGTCTTCTGATTGGTCAACGTTACCGAAACAAATAGCCATGGTATCGGCTGTCTTCAAACATGCGGGTGATAAAAGCGCGCGCCGTTGTTCCCCGTTTGTCACTCGAGAAACATCCAGGTGATAAAAATAACCTTTGACAACGACTGCGCCACATCGATTGCAGAAACTCTAATAAGAACTGTTAAGTTATATCCAACTTATTGTAGTATTGTAGTGAATACTAATGCAAATTAAAAAACGTCGTTGCAGCCCTATGAGTAGAAGCACTTGTTGGCTGTCGTATTCGTCTATTCGATGAGAACTGAACAGATTGAATCGGGTTCGCAAATATACTTTTGCGCATTGCGGGGTGAGAACATCAAGGGGAGCAACTCATCTGTTTATCTTCGATATCGCTTGACAGAAACTGTCGGAATACAAATGTCAATCTCTCGCTTCACTTGTCACCCCGAGAGAGACATCGTTTCCATAAATTGTAACGGGGTAAATGCCGGCCATAAAGTATTTTTTTCAATGAGGGGTCACAATTTCAGTGAGGGTTTTGGAGCCAAATTGAAGTAAAAGTAGGAAATCCACGGTGGGCAAAAATACGGGCACAGTCAGTGTGACTTTAAGACTTGGTGTCAACAACAAATTAACATTACCAGGGCATTAAATCTCTGCTTACTTCATAATTTATTTTGCGGTTTCCGATGGTCAGCGTAGAAATGTATGCTATTAATTCCACCTTCCTCTTACAAAATTCAGTGACTGCGGCTCAATTCAAAATCTTCAAGCTTAAACCCAAGTGGAGTCTGAAATTGTGAGACATAGTTTACGAAATTCAAAATGTCACCTTCCATGTTCCATGTCCAGCGTCGTTTTAGGTGAATATTTAAGCTATTCTCCCAAAAACATGAATAAAACACACAACACAAAGCATCTAACATGTGCTGAAGCTTGTTCCATGGAAATACAGTATGGAAGGCTGAATTTACACAGTTTTAAAACTTTTTCAACGAATTCAAATTCACCAAAGTGAAAAACATCTCCATGTGTGACCTGGATTATAAACAACGATTCGGAAATAGACTCGGTCTATTTATAGTTTTGCTGTGACGTTTGTTTCGCTGTTTGGTTCAAAACCTGAGGCTCAGTGTGGGGTTTAAACTTCGTAGCCTGAGTCTTAATGTGGGATCATATTTTACATCTCGACATTATTTTTGTGTTAGGAGGCGGGACAAAATCGTTATCTCGGGCAACATCCAGGGTACATTGAGATTTAATACCTGGATGTCTCCTTTTCAACCATTCGGCTTGCGCCTCATGGTTGAAAACTGACATCTAGATATTAAATCTCCATGTGCCCTGGATGTTGCCCGAGATAACTTATAATGTTCAGATCAGGACGATGAAATGTATTAAGATACCAGAATGGGGTGGATTTAACAAATCTTAATATTTTTGGCGGAACTCAATCAAGTGCATGTCCTGTCTATCAGGGCTCAAGGAGCCCTGTCAGACAAAACCTGCTCCTAAGTCAGGTCCCAAGATAGCGTACTTGCATTCTAACTGCACTATAATTTAGGTATCTTTGGTCAAGAGCACTCCACACCGAGCCCGATGCAAATGACACGTATACGTATAAAAGGGGAGATGCGCCGTAATTGGAAACCACTAAACTTTGACTGAGTACGTCAATCACATGCATCATGCCCACCATGCACTAACGTATCAGAGGGTTGCATTCAGTACACTCAGAGCGCCCACAATCAACATGGATAGAGTATGATTTCAGAAGATTGTCGGTTATGGTTTTCTTAAACTGTTGTCTGCTATAACGTTGTATAACTTGTGGGTTTCATTACAATATCGAGGAAAAACTTGTGTGAATAGGGAGATCAGATGAAAATTTAGTTCTTGGTTTGATGTTCGAAATTTCCCGGATAGTCTGGTATCCATACCAGAGGAATTATTGTATACCATGAAGACATTTTCGAAGTATACTGGTAATCTCTTATTCCACCAGTTATGCATGAACAGCTGCGCATGAAGTTTATAAAGGTCACTAAATTTTAGAATGCCCTTCTTACGGAAACGGTCATGATTAGCCATTGTGCATAAATATGTGACCTTAAACACCAATAAATAAATAAATAATTCTTACGGAAAAGAGGATCTGTGCGCGAGGTATATTTTTCCCTACCAATAATACGAATGATCTTTTTTGCAAGAGAAATATTCTGTTGGCAGATGGAGCGTGGCCCCAAACTTGGATACCATAAAGTAAGTGTGGATCGACCAACGACAAATATAAAGTTTTTAATGCCTTTTTGTGAAATACTATTTTTTAGCTCTATTTATTGCGTGGATGGCCCTTGCCATTTTTTAACAAATTGTCGATGTATGGTGTCTAAAAGCTAGATTTTCGTCCATGTAAATACCTAAAAATTTCACTGAAGAGTCTTCTTGTCGCTTACCAATTGGCTCAATATTCGCTTCATTTAGAACTACGCGCCTGTTGCCGATATTATGTGTGTCATTGCTTGGATGAAGCAAAATGTACTTTGTTTTATCAGCATTAAGCACTAATTTGTTTGCGGCACACCACTCATTGATATGTTGAAGTTCAGTGTTTGTCTTATACATTGTGACATGAGGTATAGACTGTTGTATCATCGGCAAATAATAAAACGTTCAAGTTGGTTGATTTTGAAATATCGTTTAAAAAGATTAAAAATAAAATAGGCCCCAAAATGGAACATGGGGAACGCCAGTTGTTATCGCTTTGGGTTCGGAAGTTCTGTTAATAACTTGAACATACTGGTTTCTACCCGATAAGTAGTCAGTAAACCAGTTCTTTGGCAGGCCCCTAATCGCGTAGTGATCGAGTTTACTAATCAAAGTCGGATGATCAATGGTGTCAAAAGCTTTTGAAAAATCTTGAAACAAAGACAAAGTGCAATCCTTTGTTGGCCGATCATTATTTTCAGCCACGCTGTTAACGAGGTGCAGTATTGGGTGAATCGTCGAGTGTCCTTTTCTAAAACCAAATTGGTAATCGTACAGTATGTTGTGCGTATTAAGATATTTTGAAAGCCTTGTGTACATTACTTTTTCTAAAACTTTAGAGAAGACCGGTAGAAGACTAATAGGTCTATAGTTATTAAACAGTTGTGGATTCCCCGATATCAAAACTGGGATTACTTTAGCCATTTTAATTTTTTCGGGTATAATGCCGGTGTGACAGGAATGATAGTCCGTAGGAAAATTAGTCCCTCTGGACTATTATTCCGCGGAATTATAGTCCTAGGTCTAACATTTCTAGGAATAGTAGTCCGCCGGACTACTATTCCTAGAAATGTTAGACCTTGGACTATAATTCCGCGGAATAATAGTCCAGAGGGACTAACGTTCCTACGGACTATCATTCCTGTCACACCGGCACTAAAGGATAGATTGATAATATGAGTTAAAGGAGTCGATACCTCGAATGCAACTTCTTTCAATAATTTAGTTGAAATATTATTAGAATCAGTACTAGTTTTGGGAGAGAAGCTGTTTATAGAAAGTCCCACCTCCTGGATATTAGAGGGTGATGTGAAGAAAGATTATGTTCTGTAATCGTTGTCTAGGTATTCTGAAAATGATCTGTTTAAATGGGGAACTTGCCTGTTTAACGTTTTGCCAATATCAATAAAAAAAGGAATTAAATTTATCAGCGCTTTCCTTTGGGTCGCTGATCTCAGTTTCGTTATCAATGAAGCTAGACGGTAAAGCAAACGAACTCTTTGATTTATTAATAGCTTTCTTCAAAATTTCCCATGTTTTTTTAATATTATTTTTGTTTTTAAGTAAAATGTTGTCATAATATTTAACCTTGCATTTACGTTTCAATCGGTTAAACTCTTTACAATAATTTTTATATTCAATGATATTAGTATCAGAGGGCTTTTTCAACTTTTTTAGATATAACCGCTTTTTATTTAATGAGGATTGCAGAAGTCCTGGTGTCATCCATGGTTCATATCTCACGTATTTTTTTAGGGGTAGTCGCCGGTTTTAGAGGAAAGGCTTCATCAAATGTTTTTTTTTTGAAAACAACAGAGAAAGGCATTGTACGCAGTGTTCGGGAAAGTACTATTCAGTGCATGAGTGAAGTCATTATCAGATAGAAGCCTCTTAAAACAGTCAATACTTTCTGGTTTGAATTCCTGTTTATGATACTGTGTGGGTGCATACTGCCGTGTGGTCATTTGTCGAATACAGAACGTCGCAAAATGATCGCTTCCATCTGTGATAATAATTCCAGCTCTGGACTCAGTAACTTTGTTACAAAATAAATGGTCTATAAGAGTGTCCGAGAAGTGACCCTTGTGGGACGAGTAATAACGGGCATGAAGCCTGTACTGAACATAGAATCCACATAAATATTAGTTTTTGAATGGTTACCAAAATTTAATAAGTCAATATTGAAATCTCCTATGAGATAAACTGTTCTATTCTCCTTATACAATTTATCGAGAATCTCAGGTAATGTAGTCAAAAACTGATCAATGTCAGCCTTTGGAGCAGTGTTTGGTCGATAGATGATCCCAATAACATATTTCGTAGTGGAAGATATTTCTATAAACAATGACTCAAAAGCCGTGGGGAATAAAAACAGACAAGTCATTCCGTATTTTAAAAGGCATATTTTCATTAACAAATATTGCCACACCGCTCCTGCCGTCATCGTTTGCAGGTGGAGAACGAGAGACCAGTGGATGTAGCCTTCCAGTTATTAAGTTATATTTTTCTTCATTTCAAAAGTTTCAGTCAGACCAATAATATCAAAAATGTTCCTGTTTGATTGTAAAACACACAGAAAATTATGGAGATGATCCCAATTTGCATTAAGACTGTGGCAGGTAATGTTTAAAAGGGATAGTATTTTGTTGGTGGTTGTAATCGAGCATTTAAAATCGTCTGTCGTGTAATATTTGCAACATTGATTTTCTGAGGTGAATGGGGAACTAGCGTAATCCTCTCTATCATTTGTTACCGTTTCCTTAAAGTTGGAAACGAAATTATTATCATCATCATTCTGGATCTTATCAAACGTAATTACATCAGCCATGATAAAACATATCTATGCAAAAAGTAATAAGTTCTATAAAAGTAAAAGACAACCTGCATTTTATAATGAATGGCTCAGACTTTAGTTGCAGAAATAAAGAAACTCTGCTATCAAAAGGTGGCGGGAAAATGTTACTCGCCATGACCGCCTAATCGGGAATTATCCTTCATTTGCCATAAACTAACGTCTGGTTGATTAAAACTTTTACTCAATATGAACTTACAGACGACCCCTACATTATATACTCTCCCAAAAAAGAAAGCGCGCATGCTAAAAAATAACACTAAAAAAGATATATATCATTTTCATTCATGGAAATTTTATTCAATCACAGATGAATCAATTTGTGATCAACACGAGAAATTTCATTACGCTACGACGAATATTCTTGGTGCCATAGAGAGTCAAAGACACTAAGGATCAAACACAAAAGTCACACACTCAATATCTGGTATAACCCCCGTCTGCATCGACTACTGCTGTGCATCTACGCCTCATGGAAGCGAACAAGTTAGCATGGAAGTGTTGTGGGATGTTGCTCCATATTCTGATAAGCTGTCTTTGGAGTTCCACAAGCGTTGACGGTGCATGGGGAAGCCGGCGTAGCTGACATTTCATTTCGTCCCATACGTGCTCAATGGGTGAGATATCGGGCGAATTTGCGGGCCAGGGAAGAACATCCACTTGTTGTTGCTGCAGATACTGTTGAACAACACGAAATGGGACAACAACAGGTGTAAGCACTTCATCACGATATCTGGCTGCATTGAGATTGCCATCAATAATGACCAGCTCAGTTCTGTTACGAGCAGTGATGCCACCCCACACCATGAGAGGCCATCCCCCATAACGGTTTCGCTCCACGACACATGGATCTGCATAACGTTCGTTTCGACGTCTGTACACTCTCTGGCGGCCATCTGATGATGAAAGATGGAAACAACATTCATCTGTGAATAAAACACATCGCCACCAGTGTAAAGGGTGCCTGAGATGTTGTCTACACCACTGTAGTCGAGCACGACGATGACGTAACGTCAAAGTCGGACGAATTGCAGGTCTTCGAGGACGTAAGCCGTATTCTCTCAGCCGGTTGATTACTGTTTGAGGATGTATCCGTCTCAGGTTAGGGATGTTCCTGGCTGTGGTCGTTGCCGTTTGTTGCCGGTTCCGGAGATGGACGACACGGATATACCGATCTTGTGCAGGGGTGGTAACTCGGGGTCTCCCGGAGCTGGGTCGGTCTCGAACGTCATCATGTTGTGCATGTCGATGGACTAGCCTGTCTACAGTGTTACGGTGGCAGTTCAAATGCTGGGCAACCTCTCTGTGTGTTCTGCCAGCTCTAATCATACCCAGGGCAAGGAGACGTTGATTCATTGTCAATCTTGGCATGCTAATGTGGAGTCGTTTTAACAGCAGCGCAAGTTTGAATGTGAACGATAGGAAGGCCATACTTTAGTGTTTAAATACCCAAGGATTCACACTGCTGTATGAATTTTCAAACTCTCCGCGTGCAAAATATGCCTTTTCACAAACGTGCAGCACGTCATTTAACGTTAATGCAATTTTAACGGGGAAAGCTGTTTTTGTGTTCAATATAACTTATTCATGAACAGGTTAACACTCTTTACACCTACGAAATTATTTTGTTGGAGTTTGATCAATTTCTGCAATGCACACTTTCTTTTTTGGGCGAGTATATGTTCAATTGTGACTAAAGTTTTCTTCCGAAGATGGCATGAAGTCATCGTGTTTACCACAATCGGATGTTACAAAATTGTTCGAAAACCAAGGTAAAGGTGACACGTAGTGTACTTATTAGTGAACACCAAGGTAAAGGTGACACATAGTGTATTTATTAGTGTACCCATCCCTATGGGTCCCATTTCGGAAAGAAAAGTCAGCCAAAGCCTTAATGTGTCGTCGTGTATAGACCTTAATTCCCCACCTCGTCACCCTGATTAGTCAGTCACGACAAATTTACTTGATAAAAAAACGCTGCGGATAAATGAGTAGTCGAAATAAATCGTGCAATAGCCTGCTGACCCATCAATGTGTTTAGCTGGCGTGGGGAAATTAGTAAGTCGATTCGTCCGTGTATTGTGCCAGATATTACGAGGAATATATCATATTTATTATTTTCACTTACGTTTGATTCCAAATGGTATAATTAACTGGATTTGTCAAGAAATTGTATGCACTGTGCTAATCAATTTGTCAACATAGATATAGATATTGCAAGGAAATAGCTGCAATCATTCCACTACATAATGGTGTAGTCAAAAAGTATTTCCTGTATTTTCTGACACTAGAGGCACATCAACTGAGGGATTAAGTTGGGGGAGGGCGTTGGACATTATTAGGTAATGTGACTTATTACTTGAGATGATTCCATTACAGCTGTTTCCAGACGGTAAAGTAAGCAGAGATAATTTTCTGATATTAGAGGCTCAGGGGTTAGATTGGTGAGAGAGGTTTTATACATTTTTGGGTATTGTTACTTATTACTTACAGGCACTGCTTCACTTCCCGGGGTTTCCGTGGGGATTAAGGATACATATTTCATGGACACCCTTGCAATGATTTCATTACAACTGTATCCAAACAATGGTGTAAGCAATATTAATTTTCTTTGTTTACTGATGTCACAGGCGCATCAGCTAAGAGATTCGTTTTAAGGGGTTATCAACCATCTATTGCGCATAAGTTAGGACCATATGGGGGCTTTCGTTATTGACTAATTCATCGTTAGGTCATCTCCACGACTTTAAAGTAGTCATAGTCAGTCAGATATACATAATACATGAAAGCAGATGCAATGACTTCACTACACCTGTAGCCAAACAATATTGAAAGCCAAAATAATTTAATTTTCTGTATATTCTGACATTAAAGGCACATCAACTATGGTGATTTTGATCTACATATTATCTAGATACAGATACAATGATTCCATTACAGATATTCAAACAATAGTGTGGGCAAAACTAATTATCTGTTTGTTCTGACACCCCACCCCACCCCAACCTCCCCCATCAGCTATGTGGGAGATTGGAGTGGGAAGGGGGGTTCTTATACATGTACATTATTGTTAGCCATAATAATTTTTTGAATATTATGACATTAGAGGCACATCAGCTATATTGAATTGGATATACATATTACATGGGTACAAATGTAATTGTTCCATTACAGTTTTTCAAACAACAATGTGAGCGAATATAATGTTCTATATGTCATGACATTAGTGGCCCGTCAGCTGTGGGGAAGATTGGGGGGGGGGGGGGGGGGGGGTCTTATACATGTACATTATTGGGAATGTTATTTGTTACGTGGAAATGTTTGGAATATGAGGATTAATACCAGGATCAATGATCAACTGAGGGGGAGGGGGGGGGGGGTCATATATTTGGAGTAATGTTACTTTATACTGGGCATAAGTTGGTCATGAACAGATGTATGCCAGGGTCAGTGACTTCCTGCGTTCTCAGGGTGCACTCAGTTCTTATAAATGTACATATTACTCGAGCACAGCTTCACCGAATCCATTACAGCCAATTCCAAATAATGATGTATCAAAGATAACTTTTGGTATCGGAGGGAGGGGACTTGTTTGTTATTGGGCTTATTCATTGATTGGTATTCTCAGTCATCTACTTATACAATTAGTAAGCAGTGGCGGCGCCAGAAATTTTTTTTTTTGGGGGGGGGGCGCAACTAGGGGGGCAGACTCCCATGAAGGGGGGCAAATACGTAAAAGATCATATCATTACTTTGTTATGAGGTAGTCGAAACTTGGATTCAAAGTCCGTAATATACTTTTTTGGTTTAGTACGTCCTGTGGACGTACCAAACCAAAAAATTATATTACGGACTTTGGGTCCAAGTTTCGACTAAATGTAATGGTAATTAGCGGTCCTCCTTTCAAAAAATCCTGGATCCGCGTCTGGTGGGTCTGTGCGTGAGAGAGAGAGAGAGAGGAGAGAGAGAGAGAGAGAGAGAGAGAGAGAGAGAGACACTCATAATGCCCGTCTGTCATAATGCGAAATCCATGAATTTTTTTAGACAAGGGATACGGATAAACATGCCTTTGTTGGCTCATAACTTAATTATAACTTATAAGTATCTGCATCCGAGTCTTTAAATCTCTACTGCCTGGATGTGTTCATCAGCTAGCCTGAGGCTTTGGGCTAAGTGTGTATGGGAAATTATTGGGAATAAAAAAAGAGAGGTGTGTGTGTGTGTGTGTGTGTGTGTGTGTGTGTGTGTGTGTGTGTGTGTGAGAGAGAGAGAGAGAGTGACTGAATGTGTTTGTGTGTGAGGGTTGATGGAAATGCATGCGAGATGGTTGGGGGGGCAACTGGGGGGCAAAGCCTTCGTTTCGTTAGTAAGTAAACGTGCTATTGCCCTGATACAGCTGCAATGATTCCACTACGACTTTATCCATACAATACAATTTCTGAAATATCTGTTGTAAGAGATACACACATGTTGGGGGCCCTTATCTTTTTTGATTCTATGATTGGGTAATGTTGCTTCCTTTATTTTATGACATTTGGGGAACACCGACTAGTAGAGAGAATTTAAGAGAATATTCATTCTAGGATATTCTTAATTGTTGTTAGAGATCTACTTATATTTCTCTATATCTCTGGTATTAGATATTGCTACTTGTGAATTCAGTGCCAGATTCTAACTCAGTTAAGGCCAAATGGGGATATTTCATATTGGCTAATTCGTTATTAGGTCGTCTCTACCATTCAAAGGTACTCATAATGAGTTAGATATGCATATTACATGGCCACAGATGCAATGAATCCATTACAGCTGCTGCATTCAAACAATAGTGTAAGCCAAAATAACTTTCTGTATATTCTGACGTTAGAGTCTGTATATTCGTGACGTCAGAATCACATCAGATGTGGTGAATTCGATATACATATTACATGGATACAGAGATTTGTGTGTGTGTAGGGAGGGTGGGGGGGGGGGGGGGGGCTCTTATTTATTGTTGGCTAGATTCATTTCTGAGGGATATCGGCCATCTACTGTGCAGCCAGTTAGGTTTATATGGGTGTGTTCGATATTGATTGATTCCTTGTAGAGTCCTTTCAGCCACTTCAACGAATTAGATGTACATTTTACATGGATACGGCAGCAATGATTCCATTACAACTGCACCCAAATCAATAGTGTAGGCCAAAATAAGTTTCTATAAATTGTACCATTAGACGCACATCATCTATGGTGAATTGGATGTACAAGGATATAGGTGCAGTGATCACACTACAGCCGTCTTCAAGTAACAGTGTAACCCAAAATGATTTTTTGTATATTCTGACATCAGAGGCACATCAGCCATGTGGAATTAGATACACATACTTCAGGGTTACAAATGCAATGATTCCAACACAGCGTTACTCACTGTGGGGGGGGGGGGGGGGGGGGGGGGGGGTTCTTATACATTATTGGGTAATGATATATGTTACTTGGCATATATTGGGAATTAAGGATTTTTTGTATATTCTGACATCAGAAGGGCACATCTGCTATGTTGAATTAGATTTACATACCGCATAGATACAAATGCAATGATTCCAACACAGCCCTTCTCAAACAATAGTGTGAGCGAAAATAAATTTTGTAAATTCTGACATTTAATAGCTTTGGGGATATTAAAGGGGGGGGGGGGGGGTCTTATACATTATTGGACAATGATATTTGTTACTTGGCAAAAGTTAGGGAATATAAGGATTAAAACCTGGATCAGTGATCAATTTGGGAGGGAGCAAAGTAAAATCCATGTAATTTCTAACATTGGGGCACATTAGCTAGGAGATGGGGAGGGGGTTCTTATTGGTTATTGGCCTTATTCATTGGTAAGTGATTGTAGTCATATATTATTCGTTATTGGACTTGATCATTGTTGAGCATTCTCAGTCATCTACTTATACAATCAGTTGACAAGTATGTCCTTGTCTGGATACAGCTGCAAAGATTTCACCACAACTTCATCCATACAATGACACACCGGCTAGAGGGAGATTGGGAGTGGGTTCTTATGCATTATTGGGTAATCGTACTTGGAGTAAGTTGTGGATATAAGAATTAATACCAGGATTAATTTGGCTCGTTATTGGGCTTGTTCATTGTTGAGTATTCTCAGTCATCCCTTAAATAATCAGTTGATAAATATGGTATTGCCTGGACACATCTGCAAAGACTCCACTACAACTTCATCCATACAATGACACATCAGCTAGAGGGAGATTGGGAAGGGGTTCTTATACATTATTGGGTAATGATACTTGGTACTGGGAGTAAATTGGGAATATGTGACTTGGGTAATAATAATAATAATAACACTTTGGCCGGCCGCTGATTTGTCGCGGTTCTCGGGTGAGAAGGCCTTGGTTACCCCTGTACTCCCAACTGTCTCCCTATTCCCACGCTTCTTCTCTCCTCCCAACATCCCGAGACGAACTGCTTGATGACATCCCTTGCCCCATTCTTCCCAATCTCTCCGATTAGCATATTAACCCTCTCATTCGAGTCTCCCACTAACCACATGTCCTTCATTCTCCCATCCCACTTCCCCATTATGCTCCCAGCGAATCTTATTCTTTTCGACTGGAATTTTGAGCATTCTAGAAGAAAGTGTTCCAGGGTCTCCACCACGCCCAAATTACACATCTGGCACTCCTTTTCACTGTTTTTCTCAATTTGTCCCCTCGGCTCCAGGTACCGTGACCTCAGCTTGAACAGCAGTGACCCCCTCCCAGACAAACAAAAAAGTGCCATCAAAGTACTCTTCAAAAGCAGGCTTCTGTTTATCACACAGACCACCCAAAGACCTCTTTGATTTGACCCCTTCTCGCCTATTAATGTTACCATCCTCCATGACCCTTTCTCTGGCGATTTTTTTACCCTGGTAAGCCCCAACATCTGGGTCAGAGATCTCCAATGAGTATTTCTCTATTAGCTCCCTCACTTGGACCATCTACCCAGTCTTGATATTTGAGTTGAAAATTCTCTGGAACATTACTTTACACCATCGGCTGTCGGGTTAGACTAGAAAAGCTTGCTGTCTTGAACAGCTCCCCTTAAATGGACGCCAGGACACTTCTCCATATGGTTAACAGAAATATCTCCATTTTTAGCTCAGCTTGACAATATCAAGTATGAGCGATTAGGATGGGTTACGATCTCGTCCATCCGTCCGTCCGTATGTCCACTGTCCGCCAACAAGTCCTTTAGAACACCCTACAGGCAACATCTTTCACCTGATTAGTTTCAAATTTCAGATGTGGCTTTGGGGTAATTCCGAATTTCGTTGAAAAGCATGGCTTTGGCATATAAATTATCAACAATTACATTAACACACCTTAGAGGCCACATCTCTCACCCCGTCACCGATGTTTTTCAAATTTCATATGTAGCTTTGGTGTGATGTCTGGATGGGAGCTACCTACAGGCTGCACCACTCACGATCTTTTTCAAATTATATATCTAGTTATGATGTGATGTCTAGATGGGAGCTATGAAACTTTTCTGAATTTTAATGAAAAACGTGACCGCCAGTGGCCATCTTGGATTTGGCATTTTAATTGTCAACAATTCCATTAGCACACCATTCCGACTACACCTTTTACTCGATCGTTTTCAAATTTTATATGCAGCTTTGGTATGATGTCTAGATGGGAGCTATGAAGTTTTTTTTCTGAATTTCATTGAAACATATGGCTAGGAGTTTCATCTTGGATTTGGCATATAAATTGTCAACAATTCCATGTGCACACCCTACAGACTGTACCTCTCATCCGATCTTTTTACTAATTTTATATGAAGCTTTGGTGTAATACCCAGATGGGAGCTATCATTTTTTTCTGAATTTCTTTGATTTGGCATATAAATTGTCAGCAGTTTCATAAGCACTCCCTACAAGCCACATCCACCAAACGAATTTCTGGATTCATGTGTAGCTTTGATGTCTTTTCTGTAAAAAACTTGAGATGCACTCTCAAATATATTGCACCAAAGCCGTTATTTATGAACAAACCCTTGCTGAACAGTGGTTCTCGTTGTTGGTAGCATGATATGTTTGAAGAAAAAAAACAACATTCACGTCACAAATCACCTTTGAATAATATTAATTGGAAATTTATTTTAGAGGGGAAAAATATCTCCTCTTTTATTTTGTGACGATTTCTAGTGTTCCACATACAAGTGATCACTGTCAAAATATACCAACTCCGTCGATGAGTTACTTAAAAAACTGACAAAAACATTACACGTTTTGACCTTTTGCACCTGCAAATGTGTTATATAATGACCGGTCTATTTATAAATCTGACATCTCCCAATCAAAAAAAAAAACGCGGAGCCCTGAAAATCAGTGAGGGTTCCCTCACAAACAATGAGAATGCCCCCAAAACAGCGAGGGATAGTGAGGTTCCTTCCCAAATGATTCCTCCCATCCTCATGCAAGAAAATCCGATACTTCAAACACTGCATTTTATGGACTGAGGTGGGGCTGAAGTAAACGAGCCTCTCTCTCTCATAGCTATCCCATAATTCATCATTTCCTCATAACGCTTTTAAATACAATGTTGTCGGTGGGCCTGAATCAAGTGTTAATTTACGTCTACGCTGTTGATAACGTATCGAGACATCGTAGGGAGTACTGTCCCCAAATAATAATGGGAGAAGAAAGCCATGAGTCGAAAGAAGGTGACATCTTGTCGGATGCGCAAATTCAGGGTCAGAAGATACCGATACAACCACTGGAAGCAAATACTCAAAAGATGAAGGCGACGAAAATAGCCCCACAGGCGATTTAATCCGAAGAGAATAATGCGTAGAATTTCAGGAGTTGAAATCGTATATGGGCAGTGGCTTGCCCGAAGACGAGGTCAGCAAAGTGGCCAGAAAATATCTTAGACAGCTTGAGAGATTGCCAATGTAAGAGCTTTTTTAGGAGGATGAATCGAGTATAGATATTGAGACGACCATCCGGTCGCTGGCGGCTATAGTGATTTATCTGTCATCTCTCCTAAAAAATTCTCCAGAACCGCCCTCTAAATAACATTTGCGCACTGGCACTTTCCAGTAAAGAATTACAAAATAATCTTGGTGGACATCATCTCAGTTATCGGTAATTAATACTGTTCTAGCAGGAGCCGCGGAACCGGGGAGGGGGGAGGGGGGGCACACTTATTTTGCCGGGCCATGCTTTTTTGTATGCATATATTTTAACACAACCAATGACTGGTGAAACAAGGTGCGCGTCCAGAGCCTCCCTCATATTTTTGCCAGCTATGTTTCTCTCGTACTGGTTCAGTTTCGATGGATTTCAGATCATTTTTTGCAGTAAGTCGTAGCAACGCTAAAATGTATGCAGTCTGTTAAAAAATCAGTTAACTGAAATTGATCGTAAGTAGGTGATAAGTGCGGATTCAAGCATCAAATGTGCATGTACATGTACATGTACACGTACATCGATGTACGCATCCATAGGGATTCAGTGTTAAAATCGTGTACCCGTACACGATTTTGTCGTTTTTTAGGGTGATTTAGAATCCGCTTGCGGATTCAAACATCACTGGATTCTATATACATCGCTCAAGAGTGAAAAACGTAGATGAAATTTTAAGGAAAAGGAGGTGTATCGTCTGATTTTAGAATCCGCAAATGGGTTTCCCCCATAGGATTCAGTGTTAAATCGCGAGCAAAAAAACGTGTTGCGGATTCTAAATCATCATCAAAAAGTGGTTTCCGGATTCTAACATCATCCTGTCTGTACACGATTTTAACACTGAATCCCTACGGAGGCGTACACGGAAATCCATTTGCGGATTTTACGTCAGAAATCGAATCGTGTACAGACAGGATGTTAGAATCCGCAAACCCGTTGTCACGATGATAGTAAAAACTAACACATGTTTTTGTTGTGATTGAATGAGGTTTTCGTTCAAAAGAGCAGACTATAAATATGAGCGTCAGTTTTAAAAGAGTTGCGTGAATGAAAGGCATTCGTTCAAAAGAGTCGACTATAAAATATGATCTGTAAAAATAGACATTGGTGTTTTGTTTTGATGTAACGAAAGGAAATTGAGTTTAGAGACAATTAGAAAAAATCTTCGTTTTTAATGGATCGTTTTAATAATGTATAATAAAACGCATTTTCCACTCAATTAGGTTTGAGTGGTAAATTTTTAATATATTCATGATAATGGTCAGAGATTTGAATGAATGAATGAATGAATCTCCTTAACGTTAAATTAGAAAAACCAGTTTCTTTTATGTGCTAGAATGTTTTCAACTGTCTTCAAAGGTTCTCTCTTAATTCGACATTGAGTGAATGGTTTTTTGATATATGAATGGAATTCCTTTTAACAAACGTAAATTACTCTCAAATGCGTTAAATCAGAAACCGGTTTGTCATGTGCTTAAAACGTTTTTAAACTTTCAAGTTTTTCGCAATTCAATCAATATTGAGTTGAGATATGAATTTTTTTAGTTATTATATTAAAGACAGAAAGATTTTTATTAACTTAAAACATAAAATATAATTATACATTTAATTTTGAAAATAATAAAATAACTCACATTAGCATACTTAAAGGAACATTAACAATTAAAAACGAAAAATGTTTTTACAGATGGATTCTAGGCGCCGAGATCAAATTTTAGGCGAGTATGAACGTGCTAAGAAGGGCATTCAATCGGCTGACAGAAGCAGACGTCTTGGTGAGATTGAACTCGAACCCGAAGCCACAAAAATATTTAAACCCGTGACGGAGGGTCAAGAGCGAAGCAGGAAGGAGATAGTCGAAGAATTGAGACCCATAAAAGAGAGTTCTTTGAGAATGGGTTCGTTGCCCGGTAGTTTTGGAAATCGGCATTCCGTTCAATCTACACCGGATTACGTTCACATGGGAATTCAAACAGACTTGAGCGACGATACAGCTTCGACTATCACCACTGATAGCGTCGCGTCGTCCGAGGATGGCGGTAAGAGAGATCTGTTGTATGGATTTTATAAGGATTCGGACGGTAATACTTTTTGTCAGCGACACAGAAGTAGAAATAGATGATGATGAATTGACCGTGGGCTCAAACAGATACGAATTGACTGATGGACTGTGCAGATTGCTCCTTTACGACAAGCCTAGTGATTACACGGAACAGGATTTCGACAATTACGGTGACATTCTGGTTCAGACCCACGCCATGAAGAGAAATAACAATGCCAGAGAGACGAGACCCAAAGCCAACAGAAGTTACAAGTGGACGAAAGTGGTGAAACCCATATGGGATATGAATAAGAAGTTCGTCGAATCGGTAACTGGCAAAGGGGTGAAAACCACTTTTCTTCCGAGCGATTCTGACGCTCTGTCTCAGAGATTGAGTTTGTTGATGGCGAGCAGACGGGCTGGTAACACAGGATTAGATAATCAGATAGTTACTATATCTGACGAATTGTTAAGACAGAAGGTTTTGAATAAAAACCATTATAAAAGGGTGATGAACGAATTGAAGGATTGATGTATATATAATAAGTAGAGAGAAACAAACAAACAAACAAAAATATATAAAAATAAAAACAGTAAATTTTACACTAGAATAATAAAAGTATTTAAACAACAAAACGATTTACCAGTGAAAAAAAACAAAATATTTTATAAAAATAAAAATATATTGGTGATAAAGAACAGGGGATACGTCAGAACTTACGTTCAAGGCGGTTCTGGCATCGTCGATTCTATAATGCGAGCGTTCACGAGCGATGCGGGTAGAAAACTCGCATCGACCGCGTTTGAGGTCGGTAAGAAGACGGCTTTGGATGCTGGTAAGAAAGCCGCTTCCGAAGCCAGTGGTAGGATAGCTTCTGTGGCTGGCAAGAGGGCAGCCGATGCATTGATCGACAAGTTGATCAGTCCGCCGGTGAAGCGAGCTGCGTTAGAGCGAATGCCGAAAAGTTGGAAAGATTTTAAGGATGCTGTGGTACCCATACAAGATTTAGCCAAAATGACGAGTGGATCCGGATTGAAGAGAACTCGCGACGGTGTGATATAAATAAATAATAATATTAAAAAGTGAGTTTGAAGAAAACATAAAAAATTGTGTTTGAAAGAATCTAAAATAACAAACAAAAAAAAAAAAAAAAAAATAAACAAAGATGAACATTAAAGATATGTCTTGGAACGACGCCATGACCAAGAGGTCGAATAACGAGTTCTTTCCCAAAAGCTTAAGAGGCTTTATAGTGGGAAAATCGAATTGTGGAAAGACCAATCTGTTGATGAATCTGTTGTCCCGACCCGACTGGTTGGATTACGACAGATTGTTCGTGTTTGGCAAGAGCTTGTTTCAACCCGAATACAGATTGCTTCGAGAGTGCATGGATCGTAGATTGCCCAAGGACGTCATAGCCAGAATCTTTGACAGTAGGGAGGAATTCGACAAGAGTGAAGCTCCACTTTCGACCATTTTGGACGGTGCGGCGATGGAACTGATGAAGAGAAATGCATCTTCGAACGTCGAGTGTCGATTTTATGAGAATGCTAGCGATGTTCCGGATCATAGAGAATTGAAATCGGAAGATAAGAATCTCATGATTTCCGACGATCTGCTTTTGGAGAGACAGAACCGATGCGAATTGTATTACGTTAGGGGTCGACACAGCAACGTGGACTGTTTCTACCTGTCGCAGAATTATTTTCGATTGCCCAGACAGACGATAAGGGAGAACGCTAATTTTCTATGTCTCTTTCGCCAAGATCCCAATCACATCTACGGCGACCACGTCGCAAACGACATGAGCGTGGCGGAATTCAGGAGATTCTGCAAGAGGGTTTGGGATGGAGGACTTTACAATTTCGTCGTGATCGATTTGACAAGCGAATTTAATCGTGGAAAATATAGGTGCGGATTCGACAAGTTTTATGTTTCTGATGATAATAAGATAGTGCATGAAAATAAAAATTTAGAAAATAATAAATCTTCAAATAATTAGTTTTGAAAAAAATAAATTAAAATATAATGTTGGAACAAGGAAAATTGTTAGAACGGATAGCCGAGAATACGGCTGCAAAACAATCCATTCAAATCGTGGTGAGTGGTGATTCAACTCGATTCGCTACGAAATTCGAACCTTCCATCGAATTGAATAGAGAGAAAAGATACGAGATGGCGTTGGTGAATCTGGAGACTTATTATTCCTTTCCCAACGTCACCGAAAAGAATAACTCGTTCAAGTATTCCGACGGAGTGGATTGGTTGGAGATTCGAATTCCCAAAGGGAGTTACGACATAGACGATTTGAACAATTACATTCAGACGCGAATGAAGACGGATGGAAAGGGAAGCAACAAGATCAGACTCGCTCCCAATCCTAATACCTTACAGACGATGTTGGATTTGGAAGATAATTTTCGAGTGGATTTCAACATGGACGATTCTATAGGCAAGATGTTGGGATTTGATCGAAAGATGTATCGAGGCCACGCAGCATCTGAAAATACGGTCGACATTCTCGCAGTCAATAGCATTCTGGTGAACGTGGACGTGATTGCTGGAAGCTACTTGAATGGTAGTGCTCAACTGATGATCGATTCCTTCTTTCCAAACGTGTCGCCGGGTTATAAGATCGTGGAGCAACCTCGAAATTTAGTTTATCTACCAGTGAGTTTAGACACATTGTATAGTCTCAAAACCACGTTGACGGATCAAAATGGTGAACTGTTAGATCTTCGCGGAGAGAGGGTGACGATACGATTTCACATAAGAGAAATATAAAAGCAAAAAAAAAAAAATATATTGTGTACATATATAGGTAACAAAAATAAAATAAACGCAATATTAATTTTACAAAATTATTTTAATATAAATAATTATTATTAAACAAGAAAACAATTGTAGTAAATGTATTTTAAAAAAAGAATTATGACAGAATACGTGAAAAAAAACATGAACATATCTGCAGGACAGAGGGAGAAACTCGAGGCGAGGCAGTGAAATTCAAATTCACTCATGAAGATCTGACGAGAGGCGGTCAGGATTCGATCGCCTGGACCAAAAGTCAAATCAAAAGGATGGATAAAGGGATTTGTGATGGAAGAGGGTTGACGGTGAGATTGAGTCCCGCTCAATTGAGATACAATTTGAGAATGAAAGGTGGTTTCATACCGCTATTGGCAGGAATCGCAGCAAAAGCATTACCCTTCGCCGCAAAGGCACTACCCTTTCTCGGAAAGAATCCCAGCGTAGGAGCTCTCACGGGACTCACGAGTTCGGCAGTTGAGAAATTAATGGGTGGCAGCGGACTGTTTTTGAAGAAGGGAGGAGCCGTGTGTCGCGTTCACGTAGACGACAGCGGTAAAGGATTGTATCTAGAACCCGTTAGAGGTGGCAACTCTTTGAGTGGAAATGGTCTCTATCTGAAGAGTGGACAGAACGTTGAGCGACTCGGCAAGGGTTTGTTGCTTGGTGAGAATTTGCCGTTTAAGAATATACCGATTTTGAATATGTTATTATAATATAAGAAAAACATTATATAATTATATAAAATATAAATCATAGAAAGTATAAAATAATATATAAAATGGATAAAAAGGTGGAAAAACAATTAGAGGATAATGATGAATATCGCGAGATAGAGTGCGAAAAAGATGTAGAAAAATGGTTAGACGCTAATGATGGATATCTAAGGAAAGAACTGATGAAAGAGTTAGATAAACAGCGGGATAGACGGTTGGAATTGAAAAGAATGAGACGCTTTCCACCGTCACCACTACCTTCTGGAGAGAATGGTAATGATGCGAGTGTTACCAAGAGATGCACACCATTCATTCATAATTATGATTCGGATAAACAAATGTGTTGTTATAAAAAACGTAGCATATCACAAAAAGAAAAGAAAAGAAGAATCGACGCTGAAATTTAAGAAAAAAGGAAACGTTATTATATTATATGGGTAATAGTGAAGAAGGAAAACAACAAAAAAAGTAACGAGATCTAAAGATCTCATTACTTTTTTTTTCCTTTTTCTTCGCTAAAAAATCAATCTCTCTATTGTTTATATTTCCAAGCCCGTTATTAGCATGTTGACACTCGTGTATTCTCCTTTTTCGAAAATGTGTTGAATGTTTATCTTTACTCTTTTGAGTTTTTTTACATCGGTGAACTTGCTCTCACCACCCGATTTGTCCACGAGTTCGCGTGAGATTTTTGGATATATGTAACTTCCATAGAACAACGTCAAATCGTCCTTGTCAAATTCTTTATCTTTAGCGATGACGATTTTCTGCAGATCACTTTGGTACTCGTAAAACAAATCGAGCATGGCTTCATCCAATTTCAAAGTCATCTTATATTTGTCGTATTTATGCTCTAAATCCTTCATCACGATCTCGTTCAATTCGATGGGATCGTGTTGTTGTAATCTATAGATTTTAAAACCTAATTTCTTATTCGTTTCGACTCGTTTCAATTTCAATCCGCATCTTTCAGGTGTTGCTGTCATGATCGATTATTTGTTGTTTTTTTTCTTTTATGAATTCTTGCAATAATGTATATTTTAAATTTTGTATTTTAATAATTTGTTTAAAAGTTTTGGTTTTTTTTGCTCTTTATATATATATAAAAAAAAAAGTTTTTTAATTTTAATTTTCTTTAATGTAAAAAAATTTTTGTAAAAGTTTTTTCTCTTTATATATATATAAATAAAAAGTTAAATTTTAACATTTCAATCTCTCTATTGTTTATATTTCCAAGTCTGTTATTTGCATGTTGACACTCGTGTTTTCTCCTTTTTCGAAAATGTGTTGAATGTTTATCTTTACTCTTTTGAGTTTTTTTACATCGGTGAACACGCTCTCACCACTCGATTTGTCCACGAGTTTGCTTGAGATTTTTGGATATATGTAACTTCCATAGAACGTCAAATCGTCCTTGTCGAATTCTTTATCTTTAGCGATGACGATTTTCTGCAGATCGCTTTGGTACTCGTAAAACAAATCGAGTATGGCTTCATCCAATTTCAAAGTCATCTTATATCTGTCGTATTTATGCTCTAAGTCCTTCATCTCGACCTCGTTCAATTCGATGGGATTGTGTTGTTGTAATCTATAGATTTTATGACCGAATTTCTTATACGTTTTGACTCGTTTCAATTTCAATTCACATCTTTTAGGTGTTGCTGTCATGATCGATTATTTGGGTTTTTTTTGTTTTATGAATTCTTGCAATAATGTATATTTTAAATTTTGTATTTTAATAATTTGTTTAAAAAGTTTTGTTTTGTTTTTTTACTCTTTATATATATATAAAAAAAAAAGTTTTTTAATTTTAATTTCTTTAATGTGAAAATTTTTTGTAAAAAGTAATGAGATCATCTTTAGATCTCATTACTTTTTTCCTTCTTCTTCGCTAAAATCAATCTCTCTATTGTTTATATTTCCAAGTCTGTTATTAGCATGTTGACATTCGTCATTTTTCCACTTACGAAAATGTCTTGTATGTTTATCTTTACTCTTTTGAGTTTTTTTTACAATGGTGAACGTGCTCTCACCACCCATTTTGTCCACGAGTTCGAGTGAGATTATTGGACATATGTAATTTCCAAAGAACAACAACAAATCGTCCTTGTCGAATTTTCTGTCTTCGGCGACGATGATATTATTCACCAGATCGCTTTGGTACTCGTAAAACAAATCGAGCATGGCTTCATCCAATTTCAAACACATCTGATATTTGTTGTAGTAGCACTCTAAGCCCTTCATCTCAACCTCGTTCAATTCGATGGGATCGTGTTGTTGTAATGTATAGATTTTAAAACCTAATTTCGTACACACTTCGACTTGTTTCAATTTCAATTCGCATCTTTTGGGTGTTGTTGTCATGATCGATTATTTGGGGTTTTTATTGTTTTTATGAATTCTTGCAAATAATGTATATTTTAAATTTTGTATTTAAATAATTTGTTAAAAAAAGTTTGTTTTTCTCTTTATATATAAATAAAAAGTTAAATTTTAACATCCTTTTTTTCTCGTATTAATTCAATTTTTTTTCACGTTAAGAAACATAAAAAATTGCTTAATTTCATGAAAAAAAAATTTTTCACATTAAAGAAAAAAATTTTGAATTAAAAAAGAAATCTTTTTATATCTATAAAGAGTAAAAAACAAAACTTTTTAAACAAATTATTTAAATACAAAATTCGAAAAAAAAATATTCTTACAAATGAAGCAAACAGATAAAAAAAATTGGAAAATTTAAATGAGAAAACCGTACCTCAGTTAAACGAGATTTGTAAACTATTAAAAATTTCACATTCCAGAAATCATAGAACTAAATCAAAAAAAATTGAAGTCATACAGAAATATTTGCGAAACGATGGAAAGGCAAACGAAATGTCAATAGCAACTACGTCAAAAAATGCATCGGTTGTGAAAAATGAGAAGAAGAAGAAAAAGATAGTAAAAGGAATCGAAATGCTGACGTCGAAAAAAACCAAAAACGTTTTGATTGTGAAAAATAAGAAGACGACTAAACGAAAAGCCGTTGAAGAAGAACTTCAAGTTTCAAAAGAAAAGAAAAGAAAAACTAAAACGAAAATGAGTGATGCACTTCAGATTCTAGACAAACGAGATATATCGAGCGAAATTCGATGAGCAATCAACGAAGGGAAAGGAGAAGAATATGTAGCATGACTCGTCGCGGAACTATTCCAATCGAAACCCATAGAATGGGAGAGTGCGATCAAAGGCGTTTTTAAAACTTTCGATGTGGTTCCCTCGTTCAAGAAAATCGATCCGAAATTGTTCATGGAACGGGTGAAGAAAAAAGTATTGGATTTGTTTCACGAACACATGAATGTGGGACTAAAAATTAAGATGATACTCCATTGCGTGATGAATAAAATCGACGTGAAGTCTGGTGAGAGCATCATGAAAAATGCATATTTCATATCTAAGGTCGAAACCGTATTTCAAGGTTCAGATTTATCGGACGTTTTCGAAAAGATGAAAGACAAGATGTTGACGTCTCTCGCGAATTATCAACATGAAGGTAGTAATTGGACATTCGATGAGGTGTTGAAACTCGAAATTCATATAACTAAAAACGATTCGTTGAAAGGGTCTTCCTACGTGAAATTACCGTATTTCCTAGCTAAAAAACATGCCGTGGTCAACGTGAAAAATAAAGATGATCAGTGTTTTAAATGGGCAATCACCTCTGCTTTATACCCTGTCAAAATGAACATCGAAAGAGTTTCTTGTTACGAGGTGACTTCTAAAAATCTCGATTGGACCGGAGTGACTTTTCCAACAGAGTTAAAACACATCGAACATTTCGAGGTTCAAAATCCCACCGTAGCGGTGAACGTCTTGGGATACGATGACGAAAAACAAACGATCTATCCTCTCAGACAGACTTTGTATCTCGAAAGAGAAAAGACAATTATTTTGTTATTGATTTTGAATGGTGACAATCATCATTATTGTTGGGTTAAACATCCGAGCCGATTACTGTCGAGACAAAATAACAAACATAAAGGAAAGATATGTTTATCTTGCAAATGCATGAACGTGTTTCACAACGAAAAATCGTTAGTGAAACATCAGGAATATTGTAACGAAAATCAAGGTGTCGCCGTCGAAATGCCCAAACCCAACACCATCGTGAAGTTTGAAAATCACAATAGAAGGTTAAAAGTACCATTCGTCGTGTACGCCGATTTCGAATGTTTCACCGCGAAAATGAGTTCCTGTCAACCCAACGCTCTTCAAAGTTACGTCGAAAGATATCAAAAACACATACCTTCGGGCTATTGCATGTACGTGAAATGCACTTTCGACTCGCAACACGACATGGGTCCCTTCACCTACACAAAACAGTGC
This sequence comes from Pictodentalium vernedei, assembly GCA_031216915.1. NCBI lineage: Eukaryota > Metazoa > Mollusca > Scaphopoda > Dentaliida > Dentaliidae > Pictodentalium > Pictodentalium vernedei. The sequence continues at coordinate 726,163,436 of CM062297.1, read as the reverse complement.
GAAGACGACGACGTGGCTCAAAGGTTCGTGGAAGAGTTAGAATCGAAAATTCAAATGTTATACGACAAATTCAAAACTCTGGCAAAAGTGATCATCACGCGAGAGCAGCAGGACGAAAATAACAGAGCCACCGACGAATGTCACATATGCAGACAATCGTTCGACGAGAATTCGGAGGAAAATAAGAAGGTCAGAGACCATGATCATTACACGGGTCTGTATCGCGGTCCGGCTCACAGCAAGTGCAATTTAAAATATCGAGACGCCGTTTTTTATCCAGTGATGTTTCACAATCTCTCGGGTTACGACAGTCATCTGTTCGTGAAAAATCTCGGCACCTCACACGAAGAATTAAATTGTATCATGAACAGCGAAGAAAGATACATTTCCTTCACGAAATGGAAGCTCATGGAGAAGAAAAGAGTAATCGACAGAAATATGTTGGAAGAAAAAACGAAATCCATTCGTAGAGGCATACGTTTCATCGACAGTTTTAAATTCATGTCGACTGCTCTGGAAAAATTAGTCGAAAACATGAGCAAGGATAAATTTAAAATCACGAGCAAACATTTCGGAGAATGAGTAGATGTCATGTTGAGGAAAGGAGTCTATCCTTACGATTACATGAACGATCTAAAGAGATTTGAAGACACTGCACTACCTTCGAAAAAAGATTTTTATTCGAAATTATACGAATCCGACATTTCCGACGAGAATTACGAACATGCCAAAAACGTGTGGAAATCATTCGATATGAAAACCATGAGAGATTATCACAATCTCTATCTGAAGACCGACATTCTGCTCTTGGCAGACGTGTTCAAAAATTTTTGAGACGTCTGTCGTCGAAATTACGATCTGGATCCCGCTTGGTATTTCACCGCACCCGGTCTGGCGTGGAACGCTCTGTTTAAGACCACCGAAGTCCAATTGGAATTATTATCCGACGTGGACATGTTGCTCATGTTCGAAAGGGCTGCGAGAGGTGGCGTCTCGATGATCTCTCACAGATATTCTGAAGCTAACAATCCCTACATGAAAGAAGGTTTCGATTTGGAATGCTTGAATAAATACATACAGTATTGGGACGCTAATAATCTGTACGGTTGGGCTATGAGTCATCCTTTACCGATTGGAAATTTCAAATGGGTGAAGGAACCGGAAGAGATGCAAAAATGGAGAGACTATCCTTGCATTTTAGAAGTCGATTTGAACTATCCAGAAGAATTACACGATCTACACAACGATTATCCGCTGGCTCCCAAACGAATGGAACTGAATGAAGGAGACGAGGAAAAACTCATTCCCAATTTATTTAACAAACGTAACTACGTTGTCTACAGCGAGAATTTGAAACAGTACATCGATTACGGGATGAAATTAGTCGACATACATCGCATCATTCGATTCGACGAAGAGCCTTGGATGAAAAAATATATCAATCTCAACACGAATCTCAGAATTCGAGCCGAGAACAGTTTCGAAAAAGATTTCTTCAAACTCATGAACAACTGCGTGTACGGTAAATCGATGGAAAACATCAGGAAGAGAACCGACGTTCGACTCGTCCCGTCTGAGAAAACAGTTAAAAAATTAGTGGTGAAACCCAATTACAAACACCGAACCATATTCGACGAAAATCTAGTGGCCGTCCACATGCAAAAGACGCACCTGAAGTTCGACAAACCATATTATCTCAGACTGATCATCTTAGATATCAGCAAGCAATTGATGTATGAGTTTCACTACGATTACATCAAACGAAAATTTGGTGATAAAGCCAAACTACTGTTCACCGACACGGACAGTTTAGTTTACGAGATACAGATGAAAGACGCCTACCGAGATATATCTCTGGACGTGGCCGCGTGGTTCGACACGAGCAATTATCCCGTCGATCACCCGTCCAACATTCAATCGAACGACAACAAGAAGGTGTTGGGTAAATTTAAGGACGAGAGCGGCGGTAAACAAATCCTCGAATTCGTGGGCTTGAGACCCAAACTGTATGCTTATCGTCTAGAAGATGAAGAGATCAAGAAGTGCAAAGGGGTTAAGGCGTGCATGGTGAAGAAAAACATCTCTTTCCAAGGGTATAAAAATTGTCTGTTAGGAAGTGGTACGGTGTATAAGACTATGAAATTGATTTGAAGTGAAAATCATGACTTGTATACCGAAATAGTCAACAAGATTTCGCCGATGGCCGACGACGATAAGAGATTCATGTTAAACGATAAAATAAACACTTTGGCACTCGGACATTGGACTGTGGATCTAATTAGAGACGATATGATTGTGGATGATTGGATTCCAGATATGAGTAAGGATGATAGGATTCCAGAAAATCAAGAGGACTTAGACGGATTCGAGATTATGGAAATCGATGGTTCGTTACAATACGGAACGAGTGCAATCACCAGATCGAGTGTTTTGCAGTCACCTGTGTCTCTACGTTCTCAAGAGATGGTCTGAAGGAGATCGGTTTCAAGACATTCTCAATGATTTACATTAGAGAGAGATTTTTTTTATAGTATATATAAAGATAAAAAAATTATTTTTTAAAAAATTTTAATCGAATAAAAACGAAAAATAAAAATAAAATAATTCATTTTTTAATAAACTGCGTTTTGAATATATTTTAAAAAAAAAACAAAAAAATCTCAAAAACAACATGCCAGTCGATAAATTTGGTAGAAGTGATGACGAAAAAGTCAACGTTCGAAGTCGACGATGGTTACAACGTTGCCAACTTGGATGAACGTTATGTTCGGAGATACGAACCTCGAGAGGAACCTTTGAACATGAATGATAAGAAGCTCTACAATCTTCCCGAGCCGATAGATCTCGCAGATGCTGCGACTAAAAAATACGTTGACAGGGGGAACGCCGATTTCGAAAAAATTATGCTAGATAATTACGTGGATAAAACCATGACCGACCATCTCGATCTGAAATCCAAACGTTTGGTGAACGTCGTGAATCCCATAGGTCCCACCGATGAAAGAAATACGCGGACGACTCTCAGGCGAGATTCAGCGAACACCTGAAAAATAGATACGTTCAGAAAATGATGCACTCGGAATTGAACGCCAATTCTAACAAGATAACGAACATGGCCACTCCCACGAATCCCAAGGACGTGGTGACCAAACACTACGTAGATCTGGAACAGAGAAAGTCTGACAGACGAGAAATGAAATCGGATCTGAATGCGGGATTCAACAAGATATTGAATCTGTTGAAGGTTGACAACACAGATGCAGACTCAACCGCGGTCAACAAGGGCTACGTAGATTCGGCCGTGATATGATCACAAGAATACCTAGAATCACAAGTGGATGATCTCTACCTGAACAAACAATCTAGTGGAACCATGGAGGGTGGTATTGACATGAACGGTAAGAATTTATTCGGACTCAGTCACGATCCCGAATTCGATAACAGCGCAGTCAGCAGGAAGTACGTGGAAGACAACTCGGTCTGGAGAAAGGGTGACATCATGGAAGGTAAACTAGACATGGGTGGACACGTGCTCATGAATCTACCGGATCCCGTGAACATGACGAATGCCTGCACCTGGATTTCGGTGGTGGAGAAAGTCAAATATGCTAGAAAATTGATCACCATGTGGGCCGAGGAGGCCGGCACCTTAGATGAGGGAAAAGCTGAGTGGTCTTTCGGAAATGGAGGTAGCGGATCGAAACATGGTCAGGTGGGATATCCCATGCTGCTGGGAGGTGAAATCCTTCGAATGAGTCTGGCTTCCTCGGATTTGAATAACAGAGCGGTCGTCAATCTCATGGTGAATGGAGTAGAGAGCGATAAGAGATACAGTGTCAAAAAGACTGAGAATCAACACGCGAATGTTAGCACGTTTGGCACGCCTCTCAAAGTGAACGCCGGACACAGGATTAATTTTGTTACGAAAACCAATAATCCCGAAGCCGCCACTTCCGTGGTGAGTCTACTGATTGAACTAGTTACTTTGAACAAACAGTGAATGCATGGAAATAATTAATTAAAAAAAAAAAATAATGAGTGATTATTAAAAACAAAAAAAAAAGTAATCAGATTTAGAAAGATGTTCAATCTCTCTAGATCTAATTACTTTATTTTTTTTTTGGTTTTGTTTTAATACGTTATTTCTCATATGTTTCATCTCATGAAATTGGATCACCTATCTCGAAACATGTGTCGACATCTATTTTAGCATTTCGAAGAGTTTTTATAAATTCTCGAAAAGCAGTCGGTCCTCTATACGTCAACGTGTCTAAAAGTTTTCTGGTCTTATCTTCTATCAAGATTTTACTTTCGATTTCACATCTCATATAATCAGTCAATATCAAAGGTTCTGTTTCGACTAAAATGTCTAGAATTATTGCTAACGAATCTTGCGAAATATTTTTAATCAAAACACGTCTGTTTCTTCTTAAGTATTCTCTTTCTTTATCATTCATTTTTATAATTTTTTTAATTTTTATATATATATTTTTTTTTTCACACTCGTCTCTCATCGAATGATCGACATCTTATTTCCATCCGATTCGAATTGTAATTCTCTGTCCAACAGGACCAGGGCAAAGGCTTTGGTTTTTCTCGGCACGTTCCTATCGAATTGCATCTTCATCTGAATGTCTAAGACGCTACTCTTGAGTTGTTCACTCTGTTTACTGACGTCGAATATGAACATGGGATACATCGACTTGTATTCGCCAGGAGATATGTTAGGGTTGCTCATCAATTTGTCTAGACCGTGATACTTCTTTCTAAAATCAGCGGCGTCGCCGTACAGTCTGCAGAAATCGTTCTTGTCAAACAACGCGTTGTAATCGATTGCTGGATATCTCGTGGCATTCAGAAACACTTGCATGTTTCTCAAATGGCAGTGATCGAGCAGCGATGCATTCTTTTCCTGAAACCCATCCCTATCGGTCTGAAATGCAACCACGATGAAACGCGGTCTCTCGGAAGCGGATTTCACCGTCAATCTCCAATCGAAGTGATTCGTGGAGGGAGGAATGCTAGCCGTGTCGCACTGTCTCATTCTAAATCCCACGGGTAATTTACTCTTGGATTCTATGATCTTGTAGAGACGCGCTTTCTCCACGATCGAAGGCTCCATGTGCGGAACGAGCCACGATATCTTGTGTAGAATTATCTTACCCACATTGGTCGCAGTGAGTCTCACTATTGCGTCGTCATCTCCTTTTCGAATCAACGTCAGATTGTGTTTGAATCTGTACATGATCTTGTTGTAATCGTCCGCAAATCCGAAGATGTGTTTCAAAGGTATCCTGAATGAAAACGTTCCTTTAGGTCTGGACGTCTTGACGACGTAGTCGAATATCAAGGCGGCGCCGGCGCTAGCAGGGCCGACGGTGTCTTTCACCCACAACTGATTAAGTCCTCTGGATTTTGAAAAATCATCAGGAAACGTCAAGAGACCGAACATCGTGGTGGCCTGACTGGGATGAAACACAGATTCTATCTCTTGTCCGGATTTTTTTGACGAATCAAGTCTTGATAGAACCACACACATCGCAAATTCCGCGAAGCATCTGTCTGTCATTTTTAGTTCGTACTTCTCGAGAATTACTCATCTTGGTAACTCTCTTACACTTTACGCAATACATTTTTAAGAATTATTTAAATTAATTTCATTTTTATTTTATATATAAATTTAATAGTTAATTAATTCTGTTCTTATTATATATATATATATATTTTTCAATCGCTGCTCTTGAGTTCTATCATCTTACTGAATTCCTCCCTGGCCTCTTTCCTCCCCTTTTTCACGAGAGAATCCTTCATCTCTTCCTTGATGATCTGACGAGTCTTGATTCTCACGGCTTCTTTCATGGCATCGTATTTCAGTTTCTCGCCCAATACCACGAAGTATTCTCCGTCCGATATCCTACCATCTTTCAATGCCATCGAGATCATTTCGGATATCGTGTCGATCTTGGAGTCGGCCAAGACGCGAATCTTGTCATGTTTCCTCGCCTTCAGATATAATTTCCTACTCAAAATGTTTCCGAGCGTGCTAAACAATCCGGCGGCGAGAGCCACTCCTTCTACGGTCAACACGATCGGAATGCCGACCGTGGTCGACAACAATCCGATGCCGGCCACGTGTAAACCCATGGAAATCGTGATGAGTGTCGTGTCGATCGCGTTGACGAATTTCACGAAACGTGAATACTTCTTTTTGAGAGAATGACGAGAATCTCTCTCTCGAGTTAGATACTCTTGGATTCTACTGATTTGATCGATGCGATACCTCTCTCCTCTTTTTCTTTCTTCTAGCGATGGTGCCATTGGCAAAATGCTGATCAGCTTCTCATCCTCGTCGTCTACTAACGTCGGATACAATTTATTTCTGGTTCTCATTTTTGTGTTTTTTTTCTTTCTAATATTAGATAAAAAATTTATGTGTGTATTTATTTATTTTCAATTCTCCCTTATTTTTATATCAACGAAAAAACTTAGTTGTATGCTTCATTGAACAATAATTTCATGACACTTCCCTTGTCTTCTAAAGTCAGACTTTTACGCGCCAATTTCAGTTCTTCCGAAACTGTGGGCTTGCTTTGATCCTTATAGAAGAGTAATCTCTTCCAAAACGCGATCACTTCGTCGATTTGAACGCGTTCGAACGCCGGTTCGAAATACTTGACGACCATATCTTCCCTTTCCATCGTCAGACACGAATGATTTCCGTGATCGAAGTCTAGGTGATCCCGACATCCAACGCATTGTTCTAACAAGAGGCGACCTAGTTGTTTGTTCACACAGAATGCGTAGGCTCTCATCAGCATTTTTGAAAGAAACCTTGCTCTAATAGTCTCGGAAGCGCTCATGATTTACGTATTCATTTTTTTTTTTATTATCTATTCGATTTGATATATTTATTTTTTAAGTAACTATTTATTTATATATATTTTTTTTCTCTCCTACATATCATCAATTTTTTTTATCTCCTCGGGAAACGTTACAGTGGGTTTGCGGGCTCAGAATCACCTCTTTTCCGTGTACCGCACATGATTCGATTTCTGACGTAAAATCCGCAAATGGATTTCCGTGTACGCCTCCGTAGGGATTCAGTGTTAAAATCGTGTACAGACAGGATGATGTTAGAATCCGCAAACCACTTTTTGATGATGATTTAGAATCCACAACACGTTTTTTGCGCGTGATTTAACACTGAATCCTATGGGGGAAACCCATTTGCGGATTCTAAAATCAGACGATACACCTCTTTTTCCTTAAAATTTCATGATTTTCATCTACGTTTTTTCACTCTTGAGCGATGTATATAGAATCCAGTGATGTTTGAATCTGCAAGCGGATTCTAAATCACCCTAAAAAACGACAAAATCGTGTACGGGTACACGATTTTAACACTGAATCCCTATGGAGGCGTACATCGATGTACGTGTACATGTACATGTACATGCACATTTGATGCTTGAATCCGCACTTATCACCTACTATCGTAATCTTACAGACAACAAGTACCAAATCCATCCCAAGACAAGATAATCCACAGACAGTATAATTGCTGTTAACGTCTGGTAAAGCAAACAGGTGAGGTCTAAATGGTTATAAGTAAGTATTATTTAGGCTTAACTACTCTTTCATCATCCAAGGTTATTCTCATACCGCAAACTTTTATGGGCAGGAAACCTTTCCATCATGGCAGGGTTAACAGTTGTTTAACATGACGGTGTTCCCACTTGTGCAAGTGTCTTGCTCAAGTAGACAAGGCCAACACGCCCACAGGTTAGCGAAGCTCCAACTCATAACCTTTCGGTCAGAAGTCCAACCCATGCAAATTATGAGCCGTCAGCCCCCAATTGTAAAATTAATAGAAAAAATTCCCCAATTGTAAAATTAATAAAAAAAAAATTCTTGTTAAATGTATTCACGCATTCGTATTTGTGTTGTTGGGCAAGACGCATTGCCCACGTGGGGGCGCGGTGGCATTGTGTACTAAGGCATACCCCAACCAATGCTAACGCTGCTTGTGTGGTGTTAGTGTACTGGGGAGCTGACTGTTGCTCTGGTCATGACTGGTCATTGTGCAGAAATATGTGATGTTAAACACCAATAAATAAATAAATAACACGTTCGGGTAAAATAACTCGTGCATGGTTGAGATAATCTGTTTATCTTCTAATTGATTCATGATTTCAACAAAGGGTTAGTAGTACTGTATGAAAACCTTCGCTTGTGTTCGTCAGTATTCCGCTACAATATGAAAGCAAACACGTTCGAGCACAGCATGGGCGATGTCACATTTATAAATAGACTGGTCATTATATAAACACAGGTGCAGGTGATTGACAGGCTTGACAAACAAATTCGAAACACTATCGAAATTAATGGGCAGGTGTTAATTGTCATGACCCGTACGTGAGCTGGGATTTCCCTAAAAAGGATGAAATCTAATTAAAAGCAATTAAAAAATCAAATGAAACATTTTTTTTAAAACTTTAAAAAAACATTTAAAAAATTTACAAAAAACATTTAAAATGATTTCATCGATTCCTGCTCTGCCTGCTCCGGCAAAAAACGGGTACTTGGGGAACAAACATACTACTACTCATGTTTCTTCGCGTTTGTTTGCAAAATGATGTCGTAGTACATGCTATTGTATGGGGCTCTGTGTGGGCACTTCCCCATTGTTTGTCACGCGATTTGGCTTTGACATTTTACGTTGAATAGTTCTATTAATTGATGATATTAATTGATGATATGGCAGTTACAAAAATTAGAATGCTTTTCTCACAACAACTTGGTATTCTTATCCAACTCCTAAACTGCTGTCTTTCCTGTGGGTACTTCCCAAAATGCTGGAAAGTAGCCATAGGAGTCATGATACCTAATCCCAACAAAGACCTTACCAACATTACCAACCCCTCTAACTACCGCCTGTTAGCTTGCTTAGATGTGTTGGAAAAATAGTTGAGCGAATCCTCACCATGAGACTTCGTAGCTATCTCGAATCAATAATTTTTTTTAACAAATGGTAAAGCGCGTACAGGAGTCAGACTTTAGTGGCCATGCTACATTCCGTTACATGGACTCTGCGACATTCCGTTACATGTTCGTGCGACATTCCGTTACTTGTTTGTGAAAAAACGATCTGAGATCAGACACTACATTGAGCCGAGAAGATCAAACATCAGTGACAAAGAAGAATCAACCAACGAAAACAGAGAACACGGGCCCGCAAAGTGACTCAAACCCTGTGTGGGTGAGGTGTGCTTACATTTTGTGTTCCATTCATTGGATTCCATGTAAGTCGCAAGTTACTATTTTTTTTTAAATGTATTAAAATTGTTATTTTCAGTGAAGCCTTGTTAATTGTGCTTTCTGGTGAAAAGTCACTGACCCCTTTAGGATAAGAAACACCCCAACAAAAACGAAGCAGGCGGGTTCGAATCGGTGAGAGATACGTTCAAGCAACGATTCAGGCGACACTCATTGAGTCTTGGCCGAATACACGACGTTAATCAATTTCTCCTGGCAACAATCACGCCCGGTTCCCGAATCAGATAAAAATTAAAAAGTTAAAAATCAACAGGATCACTCAATGTTAATTTTACTAGATTTCCGTTTTCATATTCATACAGGTTGCCTCAATACTTTTTTGTAGTTTTAAAAAAGTGGTTTAGTACTAATATTTGGTTAAATTAGCTCTTCAATTCGATCGACGAAATCGAACATAACAGTAGTGGAAATTCTAGCAGAAGAGTAGGATGCATTGTAGGTTAGGGAATAATTAACCCTTTAAGTCAAAAATATTTTTGTGTGAAATTTTCAGTGATAAATTTCAGAAATGGGTACTCGAAGCTTGGAAAAGATAATTAGTATGGGCGAGCTATTGGGCTTTGCGGGTAGTGAATTACAAAAAATTGTAAAAGAAGAGCAAAAGCATGTTAGAGCGTTGGGTTGCGTTGGATCGCGAGGAGTCTTATCGAACGGGAGAAAGAGTTTGATAGAGCTGAAGGAGAAGTTTCGTAAGAGCGAGAAAGAGTTGAACGAGAAGCTGCATTAGAGCGTGAAATGGAGTAGAGAGGCAGCAGTAAGAGCTGCACAGCGAGAGAAAGATATTCAGGTTGGGCGCGAAAGGTCTGAAAAGGCGCGTGATGAAGCTGAAAGGGCACGCAAGGAAGCCGAGAAGGCTGTCGAGGAAGCTGGAAGACAACAGGAGAGGGAAATGGAAATTTTGAGCACATGGACACGGTTACCTGAAGCTAATGACTGGGTGGAGAAAATCCTGGGGGAAACGTGAAGGCACCTTATCCCCAGTTACACGAGTTCCATGAACAGACTGACGACATTGATACTTGCTTACAGAGATTCGAAAGGTTTGCTTCGACTCAGGGTTGGCTCGATGACGCCTGGGAGGGGGGGGGGGGGGGATTTGTCTTCAGTCTTCTTTCGCCAACAGGCAACTCGCTACCAGCTTTTGTGAGCATATCTCCTGGCCAAGCTAATGACTACGGTGAGCTGAAAAAGGCTATCCTAAATAGGTACCAGCTCACCGAGGAGGGGTCACGATGAAATTCAGAAAGTGTGAGGCTGTGTAGGGTGTAAGTTTGTACTAGGTTGTGTCATTTCGACTGTTGCGTCAAACTATTGGGAAATGAAGAGCCATTTCCCTCCTTGAAGGACCTACTTATCAGGGAGCAATTTGTGTTGTCGTGGACCCTCGAGATGGCATTGCCTTTTGAGGAGAAGCAGCAGGGTATGGTGGAAGAAATGACTAGGGTGGCCGAGCAGTATTTCGAGGCTAATGGGGAAAGTCTGACACAAGGTTGGCAGGGCAGGAGTGGGGGTAACGTGGTTGCAAAGGCACCTGTAAGAGCCCAACACAGATATCGGGCAGTGGCCTACCGGGTCGCGATTCAAGGCGTTAACTTGCTACATTTGTGACAAGAAGGGGCACCTGGACCGGAACTATTGGCAGAAGGCTATGGAAGGGAACCTAGCAAGAATGGGAGGAGAGACCCATCCCCGAAAAACTGGACAAATGCCAATCAGTCTTCTGAGAAGAGATGAACGGCCGCACTGTGCCAAAGAATTGGACCGGAGGAGAACCCACTGCGGTGGTGTATAGACGTTGGACATCTTAGGGTGGAAAGAGAGGAGTGCCCATCCGATCAGGAAAAGGGAGAAATGCCGTATGTCTGGGTTTTATGGGGTGGGGCAGTCCGTGTGTTGTGAGACACTGGGTGTAGTAGCGTGGCTCTCAAGCGGGCACTCGTCTGTGACGAACAACTGATTGGACACGATCACATGATGTGTGTACTCGTAGATGGAATGGCGAGGAAGTTCCCCCTTGTGAGGGTGGGGGTGGATACCCCACTCATCATTGGCGAAGTGGAGGCTATGTGTATAGAGGCACCCATCTGTGACTCACATGACGAGGCTTCTGCGGTAGTCACAAGCTGCGAGGAGAAAGCTATCTGGGGAGACAACTGAAGACGTCCACGTGGAAGACCGTATGTATGCACAAAAGGTGGACTCCACATTTGAGAAGGTTTGGGAGTTGGCCAAAAGTAGTGAGCCAATAGCTACAAGGGGTAAGGTTCTATATCCGATGTATGAAGAACAGAAGGGTAGGTCGAACAGCGAGGTGAAAAAATGGCTCCGGTGAAGTATCCGAAGCAGGTGATGACCCTAGCGCATGAATCGCTAGTGAGAGGGCACCTGGGGTCGAGGAAGCTGGTCGACCGCATCACATCCATTATCCATTGGACTGGCATTATAGGGGACGTCGCAAAATTTTGTCAGTCTTGCAACGTATGCCAGAAGGCTGCGCCTAAAGGTAACATCCTCAGGGTTCCGTTAGGGGAAATGCCTCTAATGAATGCACCGTTTGGCAGGGTAAGGGTGAACTTAGTCGGTCCGATTAAACACGAGTCGGAAAGGTAAATGGGAAATAGGTATTTTCTGACAGCTTCGGATTATACCACAAGGTATCCCGAAGCAATCGCTCTTCCCAAATTTTAGATGGAGTGCGTGACTGAAGTCTTGCTCGAGATGTTCAGCAGGTTGGGTTTCCCAAAGGAAATTCTGACAGATCAGAGGTCCCAATTCACCTCTGGGATGTTGGAAGAGGTGTGCCGTTTGGTTGCGGTGAAACAACTATTCACCATCCCCTATAACCCCAAAAAGCAACGGACTGTGCGACAGGATCAATGAGAGTCTAAAGGCGATGCTTAAAAATGTGTCAGGAGAGGCCCAAGGAATCGGTATCTACCAGAGTTCTATTTGACTCGAGGGAAGTTCCCCAGGCGAGCACATGTTTCTCTCCATTCGAGCTACTTTACAACCGAACAGTGAGAGGCACAATGCAGGTACTCAATGACCTTTGGACAGAGGAGGATATATCTCCAGTACGTAATACATACCAACATGTGTTGGACCTCCGAAACAAGCTGGCATAAAGATGCCACTGGCACGTGAGAGTCTACGTAAAAACCATTATGACCGCAGAACGAAGCAGAGGAAGTTTGAGGAAGGTCAGAAGGTAACCGTCTTATTGCCCACCGACCAAAATGAGGGAGGAGGTTGAGAGAATGTTGGAGGTGAGAGTCATCGAACATTCCAATTCCCTTTGTTTTAATTAAGAAGGACAATGGCTTATGATTTTGTATTGACTTAGGCGACTCAACAACATAGCGAAGTTTGAAAATGAACCCATGGGAAACATGAACGACCTACTGGCAGGCCAAGTATTTCAGTAAGGTTGAAGTGAGTAAGGCTACTGACAGGCCCCAGTCATATCAGATGGACATATGACTGCATTTACGACGCCGGGCGACTGTTATCAGTTCTGTAAGCTCGCTTTTGGGATGGTAAACACTGATGCCACTTTTCATAGGATGATACGGAAGCTGTTGACCAACTTCGAACTTGGCCAACTATGTGGACAACATCCTCTCTAAAACAAAGACATGGACAGAGTATATGACAGTGTATCGAGTATATGACAGATCTTAGGGTCCTGTTTAAGGGGCTCGAGAAGACGGACGTCACAGTGAAACTCCCAACATGTCAGATAAGGCTTAGGACCATCAAGTTTCTCAGTCACAAGATTGGTGAAGGCAAGGTTGAGAGGATCCGCAATGCGAGTTCCCCCCCAACCCCCCAACCCCCCCCCCCCCCCCCCCCCCCCCCCACACACACACCATCAGACGAAGTAACAAGTTAGGTCCTTCCTGGGGCTGGTCGAGAACCGGGCATGGTCATTACTGATAGAAATAGATCCACGCCACGTGTTCAGGCTAGACTCAAAGAGTGTCTCCTGAATCTGCGCACCAGCCGAAACCTACGTCCCCACATAGCCATGGTCATGGACGTCACAATTGTGATTAGTACGAGGAGACAACCAGTTACTTTATTCTCCAGTTTCATATACAAGACCCTCACTGATGCATCATGAAAAGCATGCAAAGTTTCCCTTTGAGACATATTTTCAAGGGGTAGTTGCCCCATCCCCACTCTTTCCAAGTGTACGCTGACACCTAAGATCATTTTTACACACCAGTGCTTTACATGCTATTAAATGTGTGTTGGGCTGATTTTGGAAGACAAAAATAATCGCCTCACGAAACAGTACGATACAGAAATGACTGTTAAACAAGGTGCTGCTCTACGGACCCAAAAATACGCACTCATGTTGTGCCTCAAATCTACCAAAATATTGGTATTCTCAAACTTAATGATAGTGTGATTGCTAAGCTGGGCAGTTATGTGTGCTCCGCCACCGCCGCCTCCCCAAACAACATGAACAGGTTTCGTGAGGAGCATTAAGGCATACTGGTTAGAGCATTGGACTTTAAACAACAAGGTCGGTGGTTTGACTATGACCAGCAGTAACTGCGACCTTTGGTACGGCACGTAATCCCCAATGCCCATGTGGGGGCACTGTAGCGCTGTGCACGAAGGAATACTGAACAGCTATACCTATGATGTCACTTGCCTACAACCACCGTTCTTTAAAATAAGCACCATCTTCGGACCACATCGCAACCAAACAAATAATTACATTTTCTTGCATTTTCTTGCAGTATGCGTTATCATTAGTTTTTTAAACTGCTTGTTCGATGAGAATGTAACCGGTTCGTTATTCTCGAAATTTGTGGCGTGTGGATTACTAAACAATGTGCACTCTTATAGTGGCACAATGCCCCAAAAGGAATTACTACACTCTCTTGCTTGGCTATTATCGATTTCTCTGACTACTTGTTAGAGAAAGGCGCAATTGTTTGATAGTATGAAAATATATAAGTTATGCCTAGTTGTGGTGCTCTGCGGACCCGACAAAATATGCACCCATTCGGTGTAACAGAGCTCTCAATGACTTTAAAAGGTATTTACACATTTGGCTAAATGGGCTATAATCCTTTTCTTTGACTACTTGTTAGAGAAATGGTTAATTGACTTGGCATTCCCTAATGCAACAGTGGGTGCCTTTCTGAAAAGATATGCACCCATTTTGTGCCAAAAGACTCCCAAAAAGGGTTCTAACATTTTTTTCTATAAGACCTATCATCAGGGTTGTCTGATTTCTTGTTAGAGGACGGTATCCCCAAAATAAATAGAGGGTGTCTTGCTAACCCAAGTGGTGCTGTGCGCCCCCCCCCCCCCACAAAGCTCCCCAAGATGGTACTGAAGTATACAAAAAGGGACAATCTTCTCCATATTCCCCAAATTTTCAGATGGTGCCTTGAGAAGCATATTGGTGCTTGCGACCTCCCCTTCCCCAAAATATGCACCCCTTTTGTGCCACAAGGCTCCCAAAAAGGGTGCTGTCAATTTTTGCTTTACAGTCTATTATAGGTTTGTGTGAAATCGTAGAGAAAGGGTCAGTTAGCACGGTATTCTCGAAATAAAATTTTGTACCCTTCTGGATTCACAAAGCACTTCAAACAAGGAAGGTAAATGTTTTTGTTATATCGGCTATTATCGGTTTTTACCACTGGTTGTTAGCGAAAAGGCAATCTGCTTGGTATTTTCCAAATTTATAGATGGTGCCTTGGGAAGCATAGTGTTGCTCTGCTGGCCCCACAAAATATGCACCCCTTTTATGCCATAAGGCTAAAAAAATGGATTCTGTCATTTTTCGCTGTGCAGTCCATTATCGGATTGTGTGAAATCTTGTTAGAGAAAGGGTCAATTAGCTCAGTATTCCCGAAATAAACGGTCGGTGTCTTGCTAACCACAGTGGTTCTGTGAGGCCTCCCAAATTTTGCACCCTTCTGGATCACAAACCATCCAAAAAAAGGAAAGGAAATGTTTTTGTTATGCGCTATTATCAGTTTTTCTTGCTGTTTGTTAGCGAAAGAGGCAATCTGTTTGGAATTCACCAGAATTATATATGGTGCCCTGGGAAGCATAGTAGTGTTCTGCGGGCCGCACAAAATATGCCCCCCTTTTTCTGCCATAAAGATCCCAAATAGGGTTCTGTCATTTTTTGTTTTACAGTCTATTTTCGGTTCGTGTGAAATCTTATTCGAGAAAGGGTCAATTAGCTCAGTATTCCCGAAATGTACAGTAGGTCTCTTGCTAACCAGAGTGGTTCTGAGCGCCCCCCCCCCCCCCGCCCAATTTTGTACCCTTCCGGGTCGGCAAAGCATCCCAAGAAACAAAGGGAAATGTTTTTGTTGTATGAGCTATTATCAGTTTGTCTTGCTTTTGATAGAGAAGGGGGCAATCTGATTGGTATTCTCCAAATTTGTAGATGGCTCCTTGGGAAACATAGTGGTGCTCTGCAGGCCCCCGAAATATGCACCCTTTTGTGTCATAACGCTCCCAAAAAGGTATATACAGTCTATCATCGGTTTGGGTGAAATCATGTTGGAGAAAGGCGTCAGTATTCCCGAAATAAACAGTAGGTGCCTTGCTAACCACAGTGGTTCTGTGCGGGACCCGAAATTTTGCACCCTTCTGGGCCCACAAAGCGACACAAAAAGTGAAATATTTTTGTTATGTGGGCTTTTATCAGTTTTTCTCGCTGTTCGTTAGCGAATGGAGCAATCTGCTTGGTATTCTCCAAATTTATAGAAAATGCTTTGAGAAGCATAGTGGTGCTCTGCGGGCCCCCCAAAATATGCACCACATTTGTTCCATAAGGTTCCCAAAAACGGTTCTGTAGTTTTATGCTTTATAGTCTATTATCGGTTTGTGTGAAATCTTGTTAATGAAAGGTCCAATTAGCTCGATGTTCCAGAAATAAACAGAAATAAACAGTAGGTGTCTTGCTGACCACAGTGGTTCTGTGCGGGCCCCCCAAATTTTGCACCCTTTTGGGTCCACAAAGCGACCCAAAAAAGGATGGGAAATGTGTTTGTTATATGGCCTATTATCAATTGTTCTCTCTGTTCGTTCGCGAATGGGGCAATCTGCTTGATATTCTCCAAATCTATAGAAGATGCCTTGGCACATACAGTGGTGATCTGCGGGCCCCCCAAAATATGCACCACCTTTGTTCCATAAGGCTCCGAAAAAGGGTTTTATAGTTTTATGCTTTATAGTCTATTATCGGTCTGTGTGAAATCTTGTTAATGAAAGGGCCAATTAGCTCGGTATTCCAGAAATAAACAGCAGGTGTCTTGCTGACCACAGTGGTTCTGTGCGAGCCCCCAAATTTTGCACCCTTCTGGGTCCACAAAGCGACCCAAAAAAGGATGGGAAATGTTTTTGTTATATGGGCTATTATCAATTTTTCTCGCTGTTCGTTCGCGAATGGGGCAATCTGCTTGGTATTCTCCAAATCTATAGAAGATGCCTTGGTAAGTATAGTGGTGCTCTGCGCCCCCCCCCCCCCAAATATGCACCACTTTTGTTCCATAAGGCTCCGAAAAAGGGATTTGTAGTTTTGTGCTTTATAGCCTATTATCGGTTTGTGTGAAATATTGTTAATGAAAGGGTCAATTAGTTCGGTATTCCAGAAATAAACAGTAGGTGTCTTGCTAACCACAGTGGTTCTGTGCGGGCCCCCAAAATTGTGCACCCTTCTGGGCACACAAAGCGACCCAAAAAAGGAAGGGAAATGTTTCTGTTATGTGGGCTTTTAACAGTTTTTCTCGCTGTTCGTTAGTGAATGGGGCAATCTGCTTGGTATTTTCCAAATTTACAGAAGATGCCTTGGGAAGCATAGTGGTGCTCTGCGGAGCCCCCAAAATATGCACCACTTTTGTTCCATAAGGCTCCCAAAAAGGGTTCTGCAGTTTTATGCTTTATAGTCTATTATCGGTTTGTGTGAAATCTTTTTAACGAAAGGGCCAATTAGCTCGGTATTCCAGAAATAAACAGTAGGTGTCTTGCTGACCACTGTGGTTCTGTGCGGGCCCCCCAAATTTTGCACCCTTCAGGGACCCCAAAGCGACCTAAAAAAGGAAGGGAAATGTTTTTCTTATATGGGCTATTATCAATTTTTCTCGCTGTTCTTTCGCGAATGGGGCAACCTGCTTGGTATTCTCCAAATTTATAGAAGATGCCTTGGCAGGCATAGTGGTGCTCTGCGCCCCCCCCCCCCCCCTCCCAAAAAAAAATATGCACCACTTTTGTTCCATAAGGCTCCCATAAAGGGTTCTGTAGTTTTATGCTTTATAGTCTATTATCGGTTTGGGTGAAATTTTGTAAATGAAAGGGCCAATTAGCTCCGTATTCCAGAAATAAGCAGTAGGTGTTTTGCTGACCACAGTAGTTCAGTGCGCCCCCCCCCCCCCCCCTCAAATTTTGCACACTTCTGGGTCCACAAAGCGACCCAAAAAAGGATGGGAAATGTTTTTGTTATATGGCCTATTATAAATTTTTCTCGCTGTTCGTACGTGAATGGGCCCCCGAAATATGCACCCTTTTGTGTCATAACGCTCCCAAAAAGGTATATTCAGTCTATCACCGGTTTGGGTGAAATCATGTTGGAGAAAGGCGTCAATTAGCTCAGTATTCCCGAAATAAACAGCAGGTGTCTTACTAACCATAGTGGTTCTGTGCGGGGCCCCAAATTTTGCACCCTTCTGGGCCCACAAAGCGACCCAAAAAGTGAAATATTTTTGTTTTATGGGCTTTTATCAGTTTTTCTCGCTGTTCGTTAGCAAATGGAGCAATCTGCTTGGTATTCTCCAAATTTATAGAAAATGCTTTGGGAAGCATAGTGGTGTTCTGCAGGCCCCCCAAAATATGCACCACATTTGTTCCATAAGGTTCCCAAAAAGGGGTCTGTAGTTTTATGCTTTATAGTCTATTATCGGTTTGTGTGAAATCTTGTTAACGAAAGGGCCAATTAGCTCGGTATTCCAGAAATAAACAGTAGGTGTCTTGCTGACCACAGTGGTTCTGTGCGGGCCCCCAAATTTTGCACCCTTCTGGGACCCCAAAGCGACCTAAAAAAGGAAGGGAAATGTTTTTCCTATATGGGCTATTATCAATTTTTCTCGCTGTTCTTTCGCGAATGGGGCAACCTGCTTGGTATTCGCCAAATCTATAGAAGATGCCTTGGCAAGTATAGTGGCGCTCTGCGGGCCCCCCAAAATATACACCACTTTTGTTCCATAAGGCTCCGAAAAGGGGATTTCTAGTTTTATGCTTTATAGTCTATTAGCGGGTTGTGTGAAATCTTGTTAAAGAAAGGGTCAATTAGCTCGGTATTCCAGAAATAAACAGTAGGTGCCTTGCTGACCACAGTGGTTCTGTGCGGGCCCCCACATTTTGCACCCTTCTGGGCACACAAAGCGACCCAAAAAAGGAAGGGAAATGTTTTTGTTTTATGGGCTTTTATCAGTTTTTCTCGCTGTTCTTCAGAGAATGGGGCAATCTGCTTGGTATTTTCCAAATCTACAGAAGGTGCCTTGGGAAGCATAGTGGTGCTCTGCGGGCCCCCAAAATATGCACCACTTTTGTTCCATAAGGCTCCCTAAAAGGGTTCTGTAGTTTTATGCTTTATAGTCTATTATCGGTTTGTGTGAAATCTTGTTAATGAAAGGGCCAATTAGCTCGGTGTTCCAGAAATAAACAGTAGGTGCCTTGCTGACCACAGTGGTTCGGTGCGGGCCCCCAAATTTTGCACCCTTCTGGGTCCCCAAAGCGACCCAAAAAAAAGGAAGGGAAATGTTTTTGTTATATGGGCTATTATCAATTTTTCTCGCTGTTCTTTCGCGAATGTGGCAATCTGCTTGGTATTCTCCAAATTAATAGAAGATGCCTTGGCAAGCATAGTGGAGCTCTGCGGGCCCCCAAAATATGCACCACTTTTGTTCCATAAGGCTCCGAAAAAGGGTTTTGTCTTTTTATGCTCTATAGTCTATTATCGGTTTGTGTGAAATCTTGTTAATGAAAGGGCCAATTAGCTCGGTATTCTAGAAATAAACAGTAGGTGCCTTGCTGACCACAGTGGTTCTGTGCGGGCCCCCAAATTTTGCACCCTTCTGGGTCCCCAAAGCGACCCCAAAAAAAGGAAGGGAAATGTTTTTCTTATATGGGCTATTATCAATTTTTCTCGCTGTTCTTTCGCGAATGTGGCAATCTGCTTGGTATTCTCCAAATTAATAGAAGATGCCTTGGCAAGCATAGCAGGCTGCAAGCCGAGAGGTCCTCGGTTCGAATCCCACCTGCGGCAACCGCGTTGTGTCCTTGGGCAAGACACTTCACCCCGATTGCCTACACGGGGGCACGATAACGCTGTGTACTGAGGCGTACTGCACGTCGATGGTGCGCATGTCTTCAACCAATCTAACCCTGCCTGTGCTGCGGTGCAGAGTTCAGAGTTACGATGTTGGAGAGCTGACAGCTGCTCGTCGTTGCTCGGTGGTTCTCTCCGGGTACTCCGGCTTCCTCCACCCGTGAAACTGTCACGGTCACGATTAGCCATTGTGCATAAGTATGTGACCTTAAACGCCAATAAATAAATAAATTGGCAAGCATAGTGGAGCTCTGCAGCCCCCCAAAATATGCACCACTTTTGTTCCATAAGGCTCCGAAAAAGGGTTTTGTATTTTTATGCTTTATAGTCTATTATCGGTTTGTGTGAAATCTTGTTAATGAAAGGGCCAATTAGCTTAGGTGTCTTGCTGACCACAGTGGTTCTGTGCGGGCCCCCCAAATTTTACACCCTTCTGGGCACACAATCGACCCAAAAAAGGATGGGAAATGTTTTTGTTATATGGGCTATTATCAATTTTTCTCGCTGTTCGTTCGCGAATGGGGCAATCTGCTTGGTATTCTCCAAATCTATCGAAGGTGCCTTGGCAAGTATAGTGGTGCTCTGCAGGCCCCCCAAAATATGCACCACTTTTGTTCCATAAGGCTCCGAAAAAGGGATTTCTAGTTTTATGCTTTATAGTCTATTATCGGTTTGTGTGAAATCTTGTTAATGAAAGGGTCAATTAGTTCGGTATTCCAGAAATAAACAGTAGGTGTCTTGCTAACCACAATGGTTCTGTGCGAACCCCCCAAATTTTGCACCCTTCTGGGCACACAAAGCGACCCAAAAAAGGAAGGGAAATGTTTTTGTTATGTGGGCTTTTATCAGTTTTTCTCGCTGTTCTTCAGTGAATGGGGCAATCTGTTTGGTATTTTCCAAATTTACAGAAGATGCCTTGGGAAGCATAGTGGTGCTCTGCGGAGCCCCCAAAATATGCACCACTTTTGTTCCATAAGGCTCCCAAAAAGGGTTCTGCAGTTTTATGCTTTATAGTCTATTATCGGTTTGTGTGAAATCTTTTTAACGAAAGGGCCAATTAGCTCGGTATTCCAGAAATAAACAGTAGGTGTCTTGCTGACCACTGTGGTTCTGTGCGGGCCCCCCAAATTTTGCACCCTTCAGGGACCCCAAAGCGACCTAAAAAAGGAAGGGAAATGTTTTTCTTATATGGGCTATTATCAATTTTTCTCGCTGTTCTTTCGCGAATGGGGCAACCTGCTTGGTATTCTCCAAATTTATAGAAGATGCCTTGGCAGGCATAGTGGTGCTCTGCGCCCCCCCCCCCCCCAAAAAAAAAAATATGCACCACTTTTGTTCCATAAGGCTCCCATAAAGGGTTCTGTAGTTTTATGCTTTATAGTCTATTATCGGTTTGGGTGAAATTTTGTAAATGAAAGGGCCAATTAGCTCCGTATTCCAGAAATAAACAGTAGGTGTTTTGCTGACCACAGTAGTTCAGTGCGCCCCCCTCCCCCCCCCTCAAATTTTGCACACTTCTGGGTCCACAAAGCGACCCAAAAAAGGATGGGAAATGTTTTTGTTATATGGCCTATTATAAATTTTTCTCGCTGTTCGTACGTGAATGGGCCCCCGAAATATGCACCCTTTTGTGTCATAACGCTCCCAAAAAGGTATATTCAGTCTATCACCGGTTTGGGTGAAATCATGTTGGAGAAAGGCGTCAATTAGCTCAGTATTCCCGAAATAAACAGCAGGTGTCTTACTAACCATAGTGGTTCTGTGCGGGGGCCCAAATTTTGCACCCTTCTGGGCCCACAAAGCGACCCAAAAAGTGAAATATTTTTGTTTTATGGGCTTTTATCAGTTTTTCTCGCTGTTCGTTAGCAAATGGAGCAATCTGCTTGGTATTCTCCAAATTTATAGAAAATGCTTTGGGAAGCATAGTGGTGTTCTGCAGGCCCCCCAAAATATGCACCACATTTGTTCCATAAGGTTCCCAAAAAGGGGTCTGTAGTTTTATGCTTTATAGTCTATTATCGGTTTGTGTGAAATCTTGTTAACGAAAGGGCCAATTAGCTCGGTATTCCAGAAATAAACAGTAGGTGTCTTGCTGACCACAGTGGTTCTGTGTGGGCCCCCAAATTTTGCACCCTTCTGGGACCCCAAAGCGACCTAAAAAAGGAAGGGAAATGTTTTTCCTATATGGGCTATTATCAATTTTTCTCGCTGTTCTTTCGCGAATGGGGCAACCTGCTTGGTATTCGCCAAATCTATAGAAGATGCCTTGGCAAGTATAGTGGCGCTCTGCGGGCCCCCCAAAATATACACCACTTTTGTTCCATAAGGCTCCGAAAAGGGGATTTCTAGTTTTATGCTTTATAGTCTATTAGCGGGTTGTGTGAAATCTTGTTAAAGAAAGGGTCAATTAGCTCGGTATTCCAGAAATAAACAGTAGGTGCCTTGCTGACCACAGTGGTTCTGTGCGGGCCCCCACATTTTGCACCCTTCTGGGCACACAAAGCGACCCAAAAAAGGAAGGGAAATGTTTTTGTTTTATGGGCTTTTATCAGTTTTTCTCGCTGTTCTTCAGAGAATGGGGCAATCTGCTTGGTATTTTCCAAATCTACAGAAGGTGCCTTGGGAAGCATAGTGGTGCTCTGCGGGCCCCCAAAATATGCACCACTTTTGTTCCATAAGGCTCCCTAAAAGGGTTCTGTAGTTTTATGCTTTATAGTCTATTATCGGTTTGTGTGAAATCTTGTTAATGAAAGGGCCAATTAGCTCGGTGTTCCAGAAATAAACAGTAGGTGCCTTGCTGACCACAGTGGTTCGGTGCGGGCCCCCAAATTTTGCACCCTTCTGGGTCCCCAAAGCGACCCAAAAAAAAGGAAGGGAAATGTTTTTGTTATATGGGCTATTATCAATTTTTCTCGCTGTTCTTTCGCGAATGTGGCAATCTGCTTGGTATTCTCCAAATTAATAGAAGATGCCTTGGCAAGCATAGTGGAGCTCTGCGGGCCCCCAAAATATGCACCACTTTTGTTCCATAAGGCTCCGAAAAAGGGTTTTGTCTTTTTATGCTCTATAGTCTATTATCGGTTTGTGTGAAATCTTGTTAATGAAAGGGCCAATTAGCTCGGTATTCTAGAAATAAACAGTAGGTGCCTTGCTGACCACAGTGGTTCTGTGCGGGCCCCCAAATTTTGCACCCTTCTGGGTCCCCAAAGCGACCCCAAAAAAAGGAAGGGAAATGTTTTTCTTATATGGGCTATTATCAATTTTTCTCGCTGTTCTTTCGCGAATGTGGCAATCTGCTTGGTATTCTCCAAATTAATAGAAGATGCCTTGGCAAGCATAGCAGGCTGCAAGCCGAGAGGTCCTCGGTTCGAATCCCACCTGCGGCAACCGCGTTGTGTCCTTGGGCAAGACACTTCACCCCGATTGCCTACACGGGGGCACGATAACGCTGTGTACTGAGGCGTACTGCACGTCGATGGTGCGCATGTCTTCAACCAATCTAACCCTGCCTGTGCTGCGGTGCAGAGTTCAGAGTTACGATGTTGGAGAGCTGACAGCTGCTCGTCGTTGCTCGGTGGTTCTCTCCGGGTACTCCGGCTTCCTCCACCCGTGAAACTGTCACGGTCACGATTAGCCATTGTGCATAAGTATGTGACCTTAAACGCCAATAAATAAATAAATTGGCAAGCATAGTGGAGCTCTGCAGCCCCCCAAAATATGCACCACTTTTGTTCCATAAGGCTCCGAAAAAGGGTTTTGTATTTTTATGCTTTATAGTCTATTATCGGTTTGTGTGAAATCTTGTTAATGAAAGGGCCAATTAGCTTAGGTGTCTTGCTGACCACAGTGGTTCTGTGCGGGCCCACCAAATTTTACACCCTTCTGGGCACACAATCGACCCAAAAAAGGATGGGAAATGTTTTTGTTATATGGGCTATTATCAATTTTTCTCGCTGTTCGTTCGCGAATGGGGCAATCTGCTTGGTATTCTCCAAATCTATCGAAGGTGCCTTGGCAAGTATAGTGGTGCTCTGCAGGCCCCCCAAAATATGCACCACTTTTGTTCCATAAGGCTCCGAAAAAGGGATTTCTAGTTTTATGCTTTATAGTCTATTATCGGTTTGTGTGAAATCTTGTTAATGAAAGGGTCAATTAGTTCGGTATTCCAGAAATAAACAGTAGGTGTCTTGCTAACCACAATGGTTCTGTGCGAACCCCCCAAATTTTGCACCCTTCTGGGCACACAAAGCGACCCAAAAAAGGAAGGGAAATGTTTTTGTTATGTGGGCTTTTATCAGTTTTTCTCGCTGTTCTTCAGTGAATGGGGCAATCTGTTTGGTATTTTCCAAATTTACAGAAGATGCCTTGGGAAGCATAGTGGTGTTCTGCGGGACCCCCAAAATATGCACCACTTTTGCTCCATAAGGCTCCCAAAAAGGGTTCTGTAGTTTTATGCTTTATAGTCTTTTATCGGTTTGTGTGAAATCTTGTTAATGAAAGGGCCAATTAGCTCCGTATTCCAGAAATAAACAGTAGGTGTCTTTCTGACCACAGTGGTTCAGTGCGGGCCCCCCAAATTTTGCACCCTTCTGGGTCCATAAAGCGACACAAAAAAGGATGGGAAATGTTTTTGTTATATGGGCTATTATCAATTTTTCTCGCTGTTCGTTCGCGAATGGGGCAATCTCCTTAGTATTCTCCAAATCTATAGAAGATGCCTTGGCAAGTATAGTGGTGCTCTGTGCCCCCCCCCCCCCCCCCCAAATATGCACCACTTTTGTTCCATAAGGCTCCGAAAAAGGGTTTTATAGTTTTATGCCCTATAGTCTATTATCGGTTTGTGTGAAATCTTGTTAATGAAATGGTCAATTAGCTCGGTATTCCAGAAATAAACAGTAGGTGTCTTGCTAACCACAGTGGTTCTGTGCAGGCGCCCCCCCCCCCCCCAAATTTTGCGCCCTTCTGTGCCCATAAACCGACCCAAAAAAGGAAAAGAAGTGTTTTTGTTATATGAGCTAATATCAGTTTTTCTCGCTGTTCGTTAGCGAATGGGGCAATCTGCTTGGTATTCTCCAAATTTACAAAAGATGCCTTGGGAAGCATAGTGGTGCTCTGCGGGCCCCCCAAAATATGCACCACTTTTGTTCCATAAGGTTCCCAAAAAGGGTTCTGTAGTTTTATGCTTTATAGTCTATTATCGGTTTGTGTGAAATCCAATTAGCTCGGTATTCCAGAAATAAACAGGAGGTGTCTTGCTGACCACAGTGGTTCTGTGCGGGCCCCCCAAATTTTGCACCCTTCTGGGCTCACAAAGCGACACAAAAAAGGAAGCGAAATGTTTTTGTTATGTGGGCTTTTATCAGTATTTCTGGCTGTTCGTTAGCGAAAGGGGCAATCTGCTTGGTATTCTTCAAATTTATATAAGATGCCATGGCAAGCATAGTGGTGCTCTGCAGGCCTCCCAAAATATGCACCACTTTTGTTCCATAAGGCTCCCAATAAGGGTTCTGTAGTTTTATGCTTTATAGTCTGTTATCTATTTGTGTGAAATCTTGTTAGAGAAAGGGTCAATTAGCTCGGTATTCCAGAAATAAGCAGTAGGCATCTTGCTAACCACAGTGGTTCTGTGCGGGCCACCCAAATTTTGAACCCTTCTGGGTCCACAAAGCAACCCCCCAAAAAAGGAAGGGAAATGTTTTTGTTAGATTGGCTATTATCAGTTTTTTCTGATTAATTGTTAGCAAAAGGGGCAATCTGCTTGGTGTTCTCCAGATTTATAGATAAGTCCTTGGGAAGCATGTTGGTGCTTTGCGGGCCCCCAAAATATGCACCCAGTTTGTGCCATAAAGCTCCCAAGAGGAATTCTGTGATTTTTGGATTGACAATCTATTATCGGTTTGTCTAAAATCTTGTTAGAGAAAGGGTCAATTAGCACTTGTTTACTGTGGTAAACCAGTTCCGCTTCACTAGTAAAATAGGACCCAGTCACCAATGCTTGGGGTGAAAGTCCTCTAAAATGGGCAACATGTAGATCAACGATTGACTAAACTTGACTTCATCTCCACGTTGTGTCACGATTAGCCATGGTGCATAAATATGTGACGTTAACCACCAACAAATTGGAAATTGAAAGGGTCAATTAGCTAGGTATTCCCTTAATAGACAACAGGTGTCTTGCTAAGCACAGTGGTACTGTGCGGGCCCCCCAAATTGTGCGCCCTTCCGGGTCCACAGGGCATCCAAAAAAGGAATGGAAATGGCTTTTTACTTGGGCTATTATCAGTTTTTTTCGCTGTTCGTTAGCGAATGGGGCAATCTGCTTGGTATTCTCCAAATTTATAGATGGTGCCTTGGGAAACATAGTGGTGCTATATATGCACCCCTTTTGTGCCATTAGGCTCCCAAAAAGGGTTATGTCATTTTTTGTGCTCTGCGGTCTATTATCAGTTTGTGTGAAATCGTGTTAGAGAAAGGGTCAATTAGCTCGGTATTCCCGTAATGAACAGTATTTGGCTTGCTAGCCAACAGTTATTAGATGAATCATACACATGGAGAATTTTCTTCGCACAATATATATATTACAATGGATGGCATACCATCCAGCCCTCTCTACCTCCCTGACAGCTGGTAATTGCGGACGGACATACAGACGGACAGAAGACGGAAGCAGGACAACTCGCAGTTAATAGTCATTAGGTGAATTATATTCGGGAACGAAAAAAAAGAAAAAAAGAATATATATATTATAATGGCTGGCATGCCAGCCTGCCCTCCCTGCCCTCCCTGCCATCAGGTTGCTCACGGTTTATCCAATCCCATGTGTATATATTCCTCCGCCATAGACACAGAACCATGATCGATCGATCGAATCAGAGGGGAGGGGAAAAGCTTCTCTCTCATCCAAGAGATCTCTACCGAATCGAACCTTGTGAGCAGAAAAAAACACTGAAACACACAGATGGAAAATGACTTGTTTTTTTACAATTTTGACGCTTGGGAATCTTTCACATACAAGAGGTCACCGCCGAGACTCGTGTGAAAACCAACAATAAATTACACGTTTTAACATTTGGGCACGCGATTTGTAATTTCACACATGAGAAACTTCGTCGAAATGGATGAAACTGATCGAGGAAAAACTTAAAACGCCGAGCAAAAATAACATGGTTTGGTTTTTGTCATCAACTTAGGAGTTTTCATCTCGAGTTTGTGATATCTTCATTGTCATCTTGCGACAGAAAATAACTGAGCACGAATTGGGCTATATCGGAATTTTCTCTGATTTTCTGAGATTTTATCGATCAACAAGACATCCTCGTACTATCTCTATCGGCGATGCGATTTAGTCGATTTCTGAAGAAAATAAGTTTTGAAAATCGCGAGAAATTATCTAAGTTAAAAAACCGGGGGGTTGCTGATCTCGAAAGTTTAAATGACCTCTACTGGTAGCCGATAACCGCTTCACGTTAAACAAGTAACAATATATCCCTTCTGCAGTTTGTAATGTAATATGACACACGCGATGTGAGTTAATTAACTAACACCGTATATATCATATATTACACACTCTCTCTGCATTGGAAGACTGTGTGTATGCTCAGTACCCTTTACAGCCCCTCTACAAGATTTGTGAATCGTGTCCCAGTAACCAGCTAGCAAGCAAGCAGGCAAATGTTTGATATAAAATTGACGTTCCGTCATTTATATCCCACATACACTGGCACTGTCTTTATGTTCTACGTGTAGCATAATTTATAACCGCAAGCATTGAAAAAGAAAGGAGGGAAAAATACTTTCTCCCAAAAATTGAAAGTGTCAACAGAAGCCCGGAACGACTAATGTCTAACAAAGATGTACCAGTACATTGCTATAACTTGGTTTTGAAATTATGAAGACGCGAGCAGTCTGCAACAAAGACATTAACGGATTTTGTAACAAACTGGAGCACATACTCTCCATCCAATATCCAACCCTTCTCACTCAGAAAATATTCCACCGACCGTGGAACAAGTGTAGACCTTCAAACTTGCACTTGAAAAAATCCCCATTGCTCACATGGGGGCACGGTGACATTGTGCACTAAGGCGTACAGCACGTCGATGGTGCACCTGTCTTCAACCAATGCTAACCCTGCTTGTGTGGAGTTCGTATGTTGGGGAGCTGACAGTTGCTCGCCGTTGCTCAGTGGTTCTCTCCGGGTACTCCGGCTTCCTCCACCCGTAAAACTGTCGAGGTCGTGATTAGCCATTGTGCAGAAATATGTGACCTTAAACACCAATAAATAAATAAATACTCGAAAAAATGACACTAAAATAGGATAGACGAGAAATCAGATGTCAGTACTTCCACCGTAAGAAATCACGGTACAAATATCGTATTTTTCGGTAATGGCAACCATTTCTTGTTCAGCCTGAGCACTAAACCGAGAGCTGATAATCATTAACTCTTTAGCCTGCTGAGTATTTTCTCGATATTTTCATCAAATCTAGTCATGGCTGCTTCAGAGCAACCATGACTAGATTTGATGAAAATATAATCTGAAATGTTACACCAGAAATCACAGATAAAAAATCAGTTCCATTTACAGAGAGACAATATGATTAAATATGCACAGATTATACTTATTTTAGAGACAAGGAAAACTCTGTGTTGGGCAGAAATATCCCCAGCAGCCGTAAAGAGTTAATGTACAAGACTACATCGTCTATCAGAAAGTGAGTTGCCGTTTTTGAACAAACTACTGTCGGTTGGTGTTGCGGTATTGTAAATATCAAAAGTCCATAGCATAATTCAAATTTCAAATTTTCTCAGTGAGAACACCTCCGTACCCTTTTCAACTAACCCATCTCAAGCGGCGTGGATTGGTGGATGGGGGAGGGTTCCGGGGTGTTCTGCCCTAGAAAAACGTGTACATGACAATCAGCATCGGCGTGTACATTGATCCGCAAACAAAGCGACGACGCGATTGTTGACGACTCTGCCAGTGTAATGATAACAATTTAGCCGGGCGCTGATTTGTCGTGAATCATAGATGAGAGGGTTTGGATTAAACCTATTTTCAAAATGCCTCCTTATCCCACGCCTCTTCTCTCCTCCCAACGCCAGGAAACGAACTGTGTGATCATATCCTGTACCCCAGTCGTCCCAATTTCTCCGATAACCACAATAACCTTCTCTTTTGTGTCACCCAATAACCACATATCCTTCATTCTCCCATCCCACTTCCTCATTATACTCCCAGTGAATCTTACTCTGTTAGACTGATATTTTGGTCATTCGTATAGAAAGTGCCCAGGTTCTCCACTTCTCCTAAATTACACATTTGGCAGTTCTTTTCAGTGTCTTTCCCATTTATCCTAAGCTCAGGCAACTGCGATCTCCACTTAAACAGTAGTGACCACCAAAGGTGCCAACAACTTACTCTTCAGAACCTGGCTTCTCTTTGTCAGCACACCACCCAAGCCCTCTTTGCTCTGACCACCTCTTCGAATAATCGCAGTTCTAACAATGCGAATCATTAGCATCAAAATGTAAACCAACATTCGCTGCGAAATAAAGAATTTCGCACACCAACCACGAGTAAGTAAGTGAGTAGTAAGTAAGTTTTTGTTTTGTAGCATGTGAATACAAACATGAAAAATGAAACAATCAGACTATGCAAACATACTGCAAGGAAGTGACGTAACCAAAGAGGCTTTTTCCTGTTATTCCCCGAATTGCTCTCACGACAGCAGATATTTAATATTAGCCGTCAATATCAACTTGATACCACATACAAGTTACGTACCATAAAGGTATCCGGACAAAATACCCTCGGACAAAATACCCTCAGGACATAATACCCTCAAAAAAATACCCTTACGACATAATACCCTCAATGGGTAGGACAAAATACCCTCGGACAAAATACCCTCAGACCAAATGTATATAAAGTTGGATTTTTGGTGTTGGGGGGTGGGGGGGGGGTGGGGGCGGGGTAATTGCATCTAAGGCACTAGCCGGTGTTTTATTTGAAATAACAAGTACCAATATTTTAAATTTTTTTTATTAACCCTTTACCTAACGTAACGGCCAAAACCAGCCACCGCTATTCTCAAAAATCGCCAATTAATTTTCACTGCTTTTTCATTTTTTGTCTCAAAAACATAGGTTATGACCCCTCGCTGGAACGAGCTCGTCGAGCTCGTTCCAACGAGGGATCATAACCTATGTTTTTGAGACAAAAAAATAGTTATTCAAGAATTATTTTTGCAAGTGTCGTCTGCTTTTCAGGTTAGGTAAGGGGTTAAACTAAATAGATATGAAGCACAATACCAATGGCAGATGGCAATTGAATATGAAGCACAATATAAATGGCAGATAGCACAGAACATGAAACAAATATGAGGGTATTTTGTCCGAGGGTATTTTGTCCTCCCCATTGAGGGTATTATGTCCTAAGTGTATTTTGTCCGAGGGTATTTTATCCTACAATCACCATAAAGTACCTAATATGAATGGATGGTGGCAAAGTGAAGAATGAAAGAGAGCGCGTGTTAGGCAAAACGTTCTGATAGCCAAGGGCAATGAACGAGTACCAGTGTTACCTGTGTAGAGAATGCACTAGAACAAATATGGACAGCTTATTTCAATCAACGCGCCCAGCGAATTTAAATCAGCGCAGCCGCGGCGCATACCCCGCCCAAACACATGATCCGCGTCCATGTCATGGGTTAGACAGCAAACCACCAGGGCCCTGAGGGTATAACTGACCAGGATGCAAAAATTCGCGTTACTAAAAGACTCGACATTCGGTATTGTTGAATGTGACATGGGGAGAATATGATTCTAAAATTTTGTTTGTCATGAAACGTTTGAAAAGAGGTATTGTATAGTTCTGGACCGTTGGTTCGATGTCGTTCCATAACCTTGGGAAGGTATGTAAACGGAGGTCGGTCGAAAACTTGGTCCTCGGCAGCTTAAAAGTTGTACACTTCCAGACTGCCTGGTATCCATGCCAGCAGGATTTGTGCATATCTGAAAACTATTAGTAAACGAACTAAGGAGTTTGTTGTTACGCCAATCATGCATGAAAAAGATAACCCGCAACTTGTAAATATCTTTAAATTTCAAAATACGAAGCGTTCTGAAAAGAAATTTATCTTAGTGCTCACTGCGCAGGTGATCCCCGTGGGAACCCCGAGAAGTGAGGCAATGCTTGTTTACTGGGGTCATCAAGCTCTGTTTTACTGGTTAAATAGGACTCGGTCACCAATGCCTGGGGAGGAAGTCCTCTAAAGTGAGTAACATGTGTATAAATGATTCGCTGCACTTTACTTCATATCCATGCTGTGGTCACGATTCGCCATTGTGCAGAAATATGTGACCTTAAACACAAATAAATAAATAAATAAATAAATAAATAAATTTAAAAAAAAAAATAAATAAATAAAAATATCCGCAGGTGAATTCTAGGAATCAGGTGGAGATAACCTCTCTATAAATAAAGGCTATACAGCAGTCATGAAAAATAGATCAATTTAGACCAATTTATATATAGAATAAATAGGTACCGGTAATCAGATTTCAACCACTCGTAGGATAAGGGGTTTAACCCTGGGCTCTGCCGAGTGGTTAAAACCCGCATTCTACCAGTGGTTTAAGTCTGATTTCCGGCCCTAGTACTTATTTGTTTTATTTATACCATGATCTTTATAAATCAAACACACATGGGTTTGTTTTGTTTACATCTGCACTGGTCAGCAGTACTCCCGGCTGCACGTAAATGCTTGATTGATAGCTAGATACATCGTCAAAGTTAATTGAATTTACCTTGCTTTTTCAGTCAAATTATTATTAACAATTTTTAAATTTTATTTTACATATTTAGTTGTAGGTATTTCAAACTTAATAAGTCATTGCACGTAGTAGATAGTACCGCACAAAGTTATATGTTTGAACGAAACAACGCGAAGTATTTAAAATGACATTTCCATTGGAAACATCTTAATCGCCATAGAAGCTTTACACCGACAGTGGGGTTAAAAGATAAAATTTAACATACGGGGTTTTCGCAGGTAGTATTTTAGGTGGACGTGGTATAAATTTAAATCAGCAGCCATATGGCAACAGGTCAAGCAGATTAATCAGTGTACTTTAACAATGAACTTTTCTACAATTAGTCATTCCATAAAATGTGGAAGTAAACAATCGATTACGTTAGTTCTGGAAAATATATTTGCCCCGCTGAGAATGAACATTAGCAATGGACTTATCCAAAATTAGTCATTCCACAAAGTATGGAATTAAAGAATGGATTACATATTTTTCTGAAAAATATGTTTGCTCTACTGAACATGAACACGATATATTTACACTTTAAGCTATGACACTCATCGCCATAATACGTACGGCAGATATTTCCGTGGAGAGTTTCCACTCCTTTCATCGTTTTCCATGGACTGTTTTACAGTGCAGGTGTAGTGTGTACATTCTGTGAGGGCGGTGGAGTAATAAATACCGATTTTATTTCTCAGTTTGTACAACTGGATTGAGTGAATAGGAACCCAATTGGGTTCATATTCACTCAACCCTGTTGATTTAGGTTCATTTGAAACCCAACTGATTTCAGAGTGAAGTATTTTGCTGAAAATGGGTTTCCAAATTGTGAAGAATTAATCAGTCCACATCAAAAACTTCCACGGATTTTGCAACAAAAGGCAAAAACACTTCATCTAATGCGCAACCCCTCTCAGCAATGCTTAGAAATTAGAATATTCCCTTGAGGACAAGTATAGACGCGATGGGTGCGCTGGGGGCGGGGCGATTAAGTAATATTTAATGATTTGTATTATATGCTCAGCTGTGAATTACCGAGTTAATGGTTAAGATAAAAAAATTGACATCTTCGAAGGTGAAGATTTTGAGAATCAGTTTCTATGGCGCGAGATGTTTCAGTTCCAAACGCAAACTCAGGTTATTCAGAATGTCGCCTATGAGAATACATTCAGTATATTGTAACTAT
This sequence comes from Pictodentalium vernedei, assembly GCA_031216915.1. Taxonomy (NCBI): domain Eukaryota; kingdom Metazoa; phylum Mollusca; class Scaphopoda; order Dentaliida; family Dentaliidae; genus Pictodentalium; species Pictodentalium vernedei. The sequence goes on along the minus strand of CM062297.1, from coordinate 726,130,731 downwards.
TTATTTATTGGGGTTTAACGGCACTTTCGACAACCAGGATCACCTCGTGTTGGACAGTTTCACAGGTGGGGGATGCCGGAGTACCCGGAGAGAACCACTGAGCAACGGCGAACAACTGCCAGACTCCCCAAAATACTAACTCACACAAGACAAGTGCACCATCGACGTACAGCACGTCTTATTACACAGCGCCACCGTGTTCCCACGTGGGCGATGGGGAATAGATGCCCTTCCCAAGGACACAACGTAGTCACCCCTGGCGGGGATCGAACCGTGGACCTTTCAGTTTGAAGTTCAATTCTGAAACTACCGAGCCACCGCGCATCCCATACATTGTAACTGTTGAACGTTTATCGAACAAATTGTGTTTTTTTATCTCGTTAAATTGTTGTTAAATCTTTTTCGATATTTTTGTGGATGTCGTGTATTGTGTACTAAGGAACTGCCGCATCGATAAACCATTTGCGCCCTGATTGTATCTTCCATGTCAATTCAACGACAGCGATTTGAAGAGTCCATTTTCATTATTTGGGAATTGACCAATTAACCTATGTTTTTGAGACAAAAAATGAAAAAAATTAGTTATTCAAGAATTTTTTTTGCAAGTGTCGTCTGCTTTTCATGTTAGGTAAAGGGTTAACAGTTCCAACGTGCACCCTTAGGGGGCGCGGTGGCTCAGTTGGTAGAGATGCAGGCTGCAAGCCAAGAGGTCCTCGGTTCGAATCCCACCTGCGGCAACCGCGTTGTGTCCTTGGGCAAGACACTTCACCCCCATTGCCCACGTGGGGGCACGGTGACGCTGTGTACTAAGGCGTACTGCACGTCGATGGTGCACCTGTCTTCAACCAATGCTAACCCTGCTTGTGTGGAGTTGGTATGTTGGGGAGCTGACAGTTGCTCGCCGTTGCTCGGTGGTTCTCTCCGGGTACTCCGGCTTCCTCCACCCGTAAAACTGTCACGGTCATGTTTAGCCATTGTGCAGAAATATGTGACCTTAAACACCAATAAATAAATAAATAACGTGCACCCTTGGGACTGCACATTGACAATATTGATTGCCGTACCCCCACACATTCACTTAGCAGCAATCGTACTAAATCAAGTTATGATGTAGCATATTTCTGGCCCTGGAAAGCCGTGCTTCTGTTTCAAAGGGTTAAAAAGTTTACACAGGGGGATAATGGGAGACAATGAGCAGATGATTTTGGTTTTGAATGATTCACAAATATCTCTATCGAAACAAAATATCTAAAATTCTGAAGGGCCCACAATAAAAACACAATCTATTGTTTCTGCGTTGGTATCGACGAATGTCCAATTCGTGCAAAGCTGCGAAAAAACAGATGTCACGAAGTGCCAGTGCTGCTGTCATTGCACTTGGAATGTAAGAGCACATATCAAATATCATGTATACATTATTCGATGAAAACAAATACCCGCAACCTGCGACATATTATGTAGATATTCTGTTTCAATATATTGGAAATGGCATATTCACCCTTTATTCCCAGTTAAATTTTCTTATACCGAATGTCAAATAATGCACGTCTTCTTTCCAGCCATATTTTTCTCGAACACGTTTATTCGTCCCTCAAGTTGGCACATAGAACACATTGGAACTCAACGGGCGTATTGCTGAGCATGTAGAAATGACTTTACATGGCATCATCAGATAGTAATTAATTTTGTTGTGGTGTCAGGACTATTGTCGGATGCCACATGTTTTATTCGTGAAAAAGCTATTGTTTTCTGTGCATTATAATAACCAGAATTATATAGAAATAGCATATCACGTTAAGTTCGTACCTGTTTTGCAGGATCCCATGCAGGATATCATATGTCATATTCACAGGGCATTGTAATGCACATGAGCGAGCCTGTAGCGATGTCATTGCTATGGCAGTACGTAATAGTGAATCGTCTGCTCAGAGCGTGTTGCCAAAGGGACGCGTGTTTGTCTTTTGCAGCCCTGTCGGTCTCTATCGGGCAACCTATGGTTGCTACAAGAACGAATGGTTTGATATGTGGAGGAAATGTGTTCTGCGGTGTGCCCGATTCATGGGTAGTGTTTTATTGGTTCAAATCTTTCCCCGAATCGTCATTTTAGCTGCCACTGGCTTCTACTCTGAGTAAATCCCTGACTATTTTTACTTCACCCTCCACCCTCCCTGGCGTGTAATTACAGTCAAGAAGAAAACTGTTGTCAAAACCATTGACAATGATTTCTATATTTTTAAATAACAGTGAATGTTATTTTCATAGGGCTTTACCTCCAAATGCATCTGCAGACATCACGAGTACCCCAAAAGAAGACATAACGTGCCTATATGATGGGTATTCTCTTTCACAATACAATTTCAGAAAACAATGCAGAGTACAATGCTTCAAACATTGTGTAAAGCCATTCTTGGGTCTATGCTAGCTTAACAAAAAATGCTTGGGTCTATAAGTTTATATGAACAATTCACTATAAGTTATGGGGCTTTCAGTGGGCGGATATGGTGTGAACGTATTATAGTTGTATGTTGCTCAACAGACACACACGCAAAATTATTTGTTTTTCGTTGAACACGCGAAATTAGGAAAAACATCGAAGCGAGCGTTGAATGTCAAAAACCAAATGTCGGAACTGACCGTATATAAGCTCTATATACGGTCAGCTCGATGATACACAGTCTCATATACGGTCACTAGATACTGAAGTTGATTGGTCAATAACAATTATATAATAAATAATATTATATGTCATTCCAGTGTTATTCGTGGATTCCGGACAATCCATGGCCTATAAGTTACTTAGATATTTTGAAACGTTGCCACTCGCGAGATTTGATGACTTGTAAAAACTGACAAGCATGCACAACTGAAAGCTCGAATGGTCACCGCCCTGCGTCAAGGTACCCTGAATTCACGACGGACTAAAGAAAGTAGACAACCCGATTGAGAAGCTGGAAAGCTATGATGATCTAGTGGCCGAACGAGAAACTGAAAGAATGTGTTTCCTAAATAGCTTTTTTCGATGACTCATCAGCGGCTTCTTACGAATGAAGTATCTGCCTTTCCAAATCACATACCTGAACCCAAACTTCTTGGGCACTATTTCATCTGGATAGATACGAGAGCAAAAGGATAGAACACAATTTTCCACGAATCTCCCCAAACATAATTTTCCGAAAATCCGGAATGGAATGGCAAACAACGCCAGAACACTAACTTCCAGATTCTTGTTTAGAGAAACTTTTACAAAAAAAAATTGTAGAAAACTATATTCTTATTGCGACTTGTAATTATAGATTGTGCAAGGATTGTAGACCGATATGAGTCAAATATGTGACAAATTGGATACGTGGTACGGAAATCCATATTTGTAAGAAATTAGCCACTAACTTCGTGACCGAAAGGCAGAGGAGACGGGTTTGGGGTGCGGGTAGTGGTGAAGTGGTAAAAGTGATCTGCTTGCTCCAATGCAACTCCCCGTTTAAATTTAATCGTTAATCCTTCCAATTTTGTACGCAGTGATTGTTGCAGCACGTCTTTTCTTGCAGTTCAGACTAATCTTAGGCACCGGCACCATGCTATACGAGACCAAGGGAAAAATTTCGTTTCTGTGTCCCGCCCTGAGGGCAAAGATTAGAAAAAGTGGCCCTGACCACAGAGCAACATTCTCACCGAATTCTAGTATCTCATCCATCATGACCCATCACACAATTAAGGTGGTCAGCAATCACATAGAACTTGGGTGGGAGCGCGGTGGCTCAGTAGGTAGAGGGTAGAGGTGCAGGCTGCAAGCCGAGAGGTCCTCGGTTCGAATCCCACCTGCGGCAACCGCGTTGTGTCCTTGGGCAAGACACTTCATCTCCATTGCCCGCGTGGGGGCACGATGACGCCGCGTACTAAGGCGAACTGCACGTCGATGGTACGCATGTCTTCAACCCCTGCCTGTGCTGCAGTGCGGAGTTACGATGTTGGGGAGCTGGCAACTGCTCGTCGTTGTTCGGTGGTTCTCTCCGGGCACTCCGGCTTCCTACACCCGTAAAACTGCCACGGTCATGATTAGCCATTGTGCATAAATATGTGACCTTAAACATCAATAAATAAATAAATAGAACTTGGGTCCTGATCATATCTGTGAGCTGAAACAGGAACTGTGACGTCTTGCTTACAGTCTGCTCCGAGAAAAAGTTATTGTAAGTAATATGAAGATGTCAGGAAGACAGCCAATCCGGCTATGATGTCTCCGAACAATATGCCTACTCACGTTCATTATGTAAAATGTAAACCATTGCATCATCTCCAAAACTTTCGGTGTACCATTTGTTATTATTAATTTGTGATATTGTTTGTGAGATGGTATATTGTTGAGTAAATTCCGTTCATTTCGTTTCATTTCCAGACAATTGAAACTATACGATTTGAAGTAAGCACCAGTCCAACATGTATCGTTTGATGGAGAGGAACTCTTGATTTTCAGCTCCGTTACAGGGGACGTTATATTCAAATTGATAGGAAAGTCACCATCGAAGAGTTTTATTCTTGACTCAACTCCTTGGGGACGTGACAACAGTTACTTATTCTTAGCTCCTTATTCGACATGCGTTATCAACGGTTGATAACGAATGTGGAATAAGGAATTGGGAATAAGTCACGTCCGTTTATTCCTACTGGTTTATTGAACTTCTATGATTTAGCGGCTTCTGATCATCCGAAAATTCAAAAATGTTTCACTGATGTCTAGATAAGTGAAAATAAGTTATAACACCTCTTCTCAGATTATCAAATCTAGATGGAAATATTCTTAAAAGTAGCAGTCTAGTTTCAAATTCACCACTTGTATGAGAAATATTTGAAAAACTGTGCCATTCCAGTTGATAGTACACTTCTTCAAAAATTATCTTCTTGATACATTTTAATCAATTTATCGAGAAAAGCGGAGCATTGGAAAATCACATTAACACATCACCAATACCTTAGTTATTCGTGCTGATGAATGCCAAGCTTTCTTAGTATCTTTGTTGGATCTGCATGCACCGTTTAACGCAATCGTTCATCTAATGTTGTCAAAACGACCAATCTAAGAGGAAATACCCTCAAATGGTTTTCATCTTATCCTTCCTGGGGGATATTAAACTGTTAACACTGGCCGCTGGCCCGCCCTCTTCTCTTTCAAAACACTAATATGGCGTTCCACATGGCTTTGTTCTAGGCCCGTTTTGTTACACCGTACACGCAACTCTCCTCTCACACAACCAATCAGAAAATATGTGATCATCACAAATACGCACATATTCTTCTTTGTATTTATTTATTGGTGTTTAAGAACACATATTTTTTATACACATTAATGACAAATCATGACTGCAATATGGATATGATGTCAAGTTCAGCAAATCTTTTCGGGATGGGATGGTTATAGTTTGGGGACTGGTGGGAACTGATAAGGACTGGCGCGTACCGGTGTGAACTAATTTTGCACATTTTAGAGGACTTTCATCCCAGGCATTAGTTACGGGTTCTTCTTAAACATAAACAGAGCTTGTTTACCATAGAAGGCAAACACTCCTTCACTTCCCTGGGTTCCTACGGAGACATATACGCCGAACATCGGTTTGGGGACTGACCACATTTATAGTTTGGGGACTGACAAGGACTGACGTGGATCGATGATGTGAACCTTTGGGAACTGTCTACTAATTCCTAGATGATAGTGTCGATGGCTCCTACGAACAAGTCAAAGAGTTAACCGACCAGTGACAGTCACCGGGAAAACTCTGACGACGCAAACCGTGTCGCGCAAATGAGCTACAGTTAAAACTAATCTATGCGTAATGACCATAGTAAGGCTATCAAATTCTGTACATATGTGTACAAGTGTGTCCATCTCGGAAACCAACAGGGAGTATAGCCATTTCAGTTGTCCAAAGTTAGCTTTAATAATTTCATACTTTTCTTTCAGGTGTTTATGCTGATCGATATAGTGTTTTAGTGTTGTATAGGTGTGATTTGTAATAAAAGATAGTTATATTAGTGTTTAGTTTAGTTTAGTTTCTCTGTCGGATTTTAGTGGCGTGTTCCCTATCTTCGCGCGGGTCATTTTCGGTGTTTTGTTTTGTTTACGTTTTCGACCGCTTTCTCAAATTTTAAGTTCCTCTTTGTAATTTTGGCTATTGGTCATTGGATTCTGTATATTATTTGTAATCATGAATGGTAAGTGTACGACGGGTGTTCAGACGGAGGTAAGTATGGGTGTTAAGGGAGGTCTGAGGGAGGTGAGTCGAGGAGTGCAGGTGGGGGAGAGTGAGGATCCGGAGCCATGCAGACAGTGTAATATGAGGTATGGTGGTGGTCGGTCAATGGAGAGTAGTGGGGTATGCGCGACTTGCAGGGATATTTTACAGTTGTTAGAGAAGTGTGTTGGATTCGAGCGGGAGATTGCAGAGCTGAGAGAGAGGTTGGGGAGGGCCGGTGTATCTGGAGTTACCCCGTTGAAGGTTACCTACGATGGTGAGGTGGAAGGTGGGTGGAAGGTCGTTGTGGACTCAAGGAGGAAACTGGGAAGCAGGAAACGTGGGGGAATAATGCTTGATGTGGGGGGTGTAACTGAGGAGGGGGGTTCGAGTAGGAAAATTCGGAAGGTGGCGCCAGGTCAGGGCTGCGTCGAGTCCGGAAGCCAGAGTTGGCGTAAGGCTGCCAAGGTTGCTAGGCGGTGTTTAGAAAACAGGTTTAGTGTTTTAGACTCTGATACCCCTGGGGACGAAAGTGAGGGGGAAAATGGGGGGTGAGATGGTTGTTGATGGTGATAGGCCAGTCGGGGTAAGGAGGGCGGTCAAGAGAAAGAGGGGGCCAGGAGCTTGCAAAACGAGAGCGGGTGCAGATGATATAGGAACTGGGGCCAGAAGAAGAAAATTAGTTGTAGCGGGGAGCAGCATTGTACGTGGGATTGACAATGTAGTTTGTGGTCCTGATAGTTCCAATCGAACAGTCTTGTGCTTTCCAGGGGCGAAGGTGGAGGATCTCAGGGACCGGGTAGATGACATTGTGGCAGGATCAGGACCGGAACCGGTAGTGGTGGTCCATGTGGGGACCAACAATATCAGGGAGAGAAGGTCAGTAAGTTTGGTGGAGAAGTATAGAGGCTTAGTCGGCAAACTGCTAAGTAGGAATGCAAGGGTAGTCGTATCCGGGGTCCTTCCTATCCTTGGAGGTGGGGACGAACGGAACTCAAGGATTTTGGCGCTAAATGAAGAGTTAGAGGACTACTGTGTTGATCTGGGAATTCTCTTTATCGACCATTGGGACACGTTTTGGGGCAATGGGAGCATGTACGGGCGTGACGGGCTGCATCTTAGCAGGGCGGGGAAACGAGTATTAGGGGATAAAATTCTACGGGTAGCAGAGCCTTTTTTGGAGAGGAGCGGGGTGGGAGGTCAGAGGCAAGTATAACTAGAGTGGACATAGGTGGGGTGAACAAGAGTGAGGGGGACAGAATAAGTTTACCAAGACTAGCACCAGAAAACAATGGGCCCAGTAGGCGGAAGCCAATGAACCTCGGTACCCTGAAAATGGGTTATAGCAACATCCAGGGTCTCCACCGGAAAGTAAGTGAAATTGCTACATTGATCGAAGCAGAGGAGTTTGATGTCATGAGCTTAAGCGAGACGTGGGTAAGACACGAGGAACGGGTAGATCAAGTAAGCGGGTGTGTGTGGATAGGTGTAGGGCGAACGGAAGGCCAGAAAAAGGGGGGAGGGGTAGGCATGTACATTAAAGAGGATTTAAAACCGTCGCTGATTACAGATCTGGAAGATATCATCACCTCGGCTGATGTGTCAAAAGAAATTGGATGGGTAAAGATCAGTCTGAGAAACAAATATATTGCCCTTGGGATTGTGTACTGTGGGGTGGAGGGAAGTAAACCCGAGTGGAATGACTCGATATACTCAACACTAAGGTCCAATATCACTGAACTAGAAAACAGGGGGCTCGGTATAATTCTGATAGGCGACTTTAATGGACACATAGGTGACAAGGAAGAAGGCATAGAGGGTGGGGACAAGAAAGTCAACAGGAATGGAAGGAAGCTGTTGAACATCACAAATGAGCTCGGTCTGAAGATTCTGAACAGGGACGCTAGATGTAAGGGGAAATGGACCTGGGAGAGAAACGACAGAAAATCAATTGACTACATTCTCACAGATATGAATTTATGGAGGGAAGTGATAAGGGTAGAAGTGGATGATGAGGGAAAATGGAGTTGGATAGTGATCACAACTTGATTACAGTGACGATGAGGGCCAAAAACCCGGAGAAAAGGAAAGGAAGCTTCAAGGAGATTTGGGAACTCAAAAAGGATGCGACTGGGCGAAGTTCGAAGAAAAACTGAAACCAAAGCTTGCAGCCGTACACAAGGGGGGTAGTGTCCAGAAGATGGCCGACGCCATAGTTGCGAGCCTAGTGGAGGCAGGGAAGGAAAGTGTAGGAAAGATTAGGGTGTCAACACGGGAACTTGGGTACAGAGTGAACGAAGAAATGAAAAGGGCCATAAAGGTTAGAAAAGCTAAATGTGCTGCATACAGGAGAAGTAGAAAACTTAAGGGGGTGGAAAGCAATGAGGCCATGGTAGCAAAGGAAGAATACCAACAAGCACGAAATAAAGTAAACAAGATTAAAGACGACAACCGGAGAGTGCGAAATAGCAGTCTTTTTAGGACGATAAGAACGACAGGGGGGGGGGGGGGGGGGGGGGGAGTCGAGTTCGAGCGTATTTTGGAAATGGGTGAACAAACGTAACAAAGGGAATAACCAACAGAGCATTAAAGTAGATGGCAGAGTTACAGAAGAGCGAGATCAAATCGCATTAGAACTAGTCAAGCACTGGGAAAAGGTAAACGATAAGCGATGGGGCATGGGGAACCCACCGGAGTGTCCGAACCAGGTCGAGGAAAATCTCTCGGACTTCGTGTGCAGCGAAATCAAAACTGAGGAGGTGCGAAGGGTGATCTCAAAATTGAGGAATGGAAAAGCGGGAGGGGTGGACGAAATTCCTAACGAATTTATCAAAAAAGGGGAAGAGGAACTCTTGGAGAGCCTAACTGCCCTATTCAATTTAGCCATAGAAAAACAAGAGGTCCCAAAGGAGTGGAGGGAAAGTAAAGTGACATTTATTCACAAAAAGGGGGAAAAAGACGTCTTGGATAACTATCGAGGGATCTCTGTCAGCAGCAACATTGGAAAAGTCTTTTGTAAAGTCCTGTATGGGAGATTAGAGGAGGTGATTGAGGAGAAGGGTTTTTTGGGAGAAATCCAGAATAGCTTCAGGAAGGGAAGGAGAGTCACTGACCATCTTTTCACGCTATCCCAAGTGATAGAATCCGCGAAAGTAAAAAAGAAAAAGATGTTCATGGCCTTTTTGGATGTTAAAAAGGCATACGATAGAGTATGGAGGGAGGGTATGTGGCGCAAGCTGGAGGCTCTGGGCTTGGGGGCGAGTTTGTTGCGATTATGAAAACATTATATAAAGATGTACAGAGTGAACTTAGCCTGGGTAACATTACAACAAAACGTGTACCTATGGAGATAGGCCTAAAACAGGGGTGTATCCTTTCGCCAATTCTTTTTGCATTGTACATCAAAGGTTTAGGAGATGAACTCCTGCATAGCGACGAGGGGGTGGCAGTTGGTGACTTGCAGATCCCAGGGCTATTTTTTGCAGACGATATGGTGCTAGTGTCAGAAAGCGAAGAGGGGTTAGAGAAGATGCTGGGAATTGTTGGGAAATATGGGAGCAAATGGAGACTCGAACTTAATGAAAGCAAGAGCAAAGTTATACCCGTGGGCCGCAAAGTGGACCCCACTCGAAGGTGGAGAGTGGGGGAGTTCTGCATTTCGGAAGGTAGCAGTAGACTTCTTAGTGTAGGAGAGACTAGTGACTATGAATACCTGGGGGGTAAATATAAACATCACAGGAAGAGGCATCTACCGAAACCACACAAATAAATTGATTCTGAAGGGGAAGCGAATCCTTAACCAAATGAAACTTATAGGGAGAAACAGTTTTAATAAGGTTTTCGTGGGGAAAACCATTTGGGAAATGGTGGGTCTGCCTAGTATAACATACGGTACTGAAGTTATACCCCTAAACCAGACAGCTGTTAAGAGCTTGGAAATCCTGCAGAACGATGCAGGCCGATGGATAACAGGCTCGAGTAATGCCGTAGCACTAGAAGCAATCAGGGGCGAGCTTGGGTGGATGAGGATCAAGGACAGGATAGACCTATTGAAACTCGGTTATCTTAATTATTTGGTAAATCTCCCCGATAGCCGATGGTGTAAAGTAATGTTCCTGAGAACTTTCAACTGAAATATCAAGACGGGGTGGATGGTCCAAGTGAGGGAGCTAGTAGAAAACTACTCAATGGAGATCTCGGACCTTGACGTTGGGGCAAACCAGGGCAAAAAGATCGTCAGAGAAAGGGTCATGGAGGATTGTAACCGGAATTGTCGAGAGGGAGTCAAATCAAAGATATCTTTGGGTGGCCTGCGTGATAAAGAGAAGCCTGGTTTTGAAGAGTACCTTGATGGCACCTTTGGGGGGTGGGGGGGGGGGGGTCACTGTTGTTCAAGCTGAGGTCGCGGTCCCTGGAGCTGAGGGGGAAAATTGGGAAACACAGTGAAAAGGAGTGCCAGGTGTGTAACGTGGGCTTGGTGGAGACCCTGGAACACTTTCTTATAGAATGCCCAAAATACCAGTCTAAAAGAACAAGATTCACGGGGAGTATAATGGAGAAGTGGGATGGGAGAATGAAGGACACGTGGTTAGGGGGCGACTCAAAGGAGAGGGTTAAGATACTAATCGGAGAGATTGGGAAGAGTGGGGCAAGGGATGTCATCAAGCAGTTCGTCTCCGAGTATTGGGAGGAGAGAAGAAGCGCAGGAATAGGGGGAGGCAGTTGGTAGAACATGGGTAACCAAGGCCTTCTCATACGAGAACCGCGACAAATCAGCGGCCGGCCGAAGTGTTATTATTATTGTCCTGTACACAAGCAATGTTTCAGCCAATGGACCTCCGGGTAATCCCTAGGTCCATTGGCAGAAAGATTGCCTGTATATGCTATGAGTAACCTGGAGCACCTGCCGTGCTTTGTATGCCATTCGATGTGGCAATTGCGTGCAATTTCTACGCGCAATTAAGCCTAGATAAGCGCCCAGTTCGTTACAAAACGTCTAGTTTTAACTGCATCGATCAATCACTCGATGACCTTTCCTACGATTCTTCGATTCATCTGGGTATTTGGGGATTGACAGAAACCAGTGTTTGGGTGGCCACTGTTTATCCTAAAGGACAAGTGGGAACTTGTATGCGCCAATGTGGGGCTGGCCTGTAGCTTATATACCTTGCCTTTAGGATTCGTATCTTATATATGGCTTCCACACCATGGCTTAGCTCTTGTGACTTCTATACATCCCATAAATCATAGCTCTATATGGTTCATCGAACGTGGCATTCACAGCTCCTGTGTGGCTCCCAGCTTCTATATGACTCTGACAATCATCACATGCGTGATGTTGCAATCGTGATGTAAGTATCCCCCAATAGTGCATCGTCATGTCATAAATAACTCCAAGTGCCCATGCATGCGTATGTTCATTGGGGTTTAAGGACACTTTCAACATCTAGGGTCACACCGTGCCTAAATGTTTTACAGGTGGAGGAAGCTGGAGTAACCGGAACGAAAGAATCACCCAGCAACTATCACTCCAACTTACAAAGGTGGCAAAAGCAGAGTCGGCAATGGTGGTTGAAGGCAAGTGCAACATCGAAGTCAGTAGGCCTTAAAAATCCCCATTGTGAGCCCACGTAGGCATTCGGAACTATGTGTCTTGCCCAATGGCATATGCATGTGTACTAGTGTACCATGTTCTCCCCCAAAAAGAAGTGATGCACATGGACACATGCGGATGTTTAGGATTGATGACAGTGGTAGTTTGGTGACTAATGGTTAACATTGAGGCCAAGTAAGGGATAGTGGGGACTTGTGCATTTCTGTATTTTCTGTTCAAATCCGAATTATTCATTACCATGAAATTCCACCTCTATTTTGTCAACGGCTGTCAGACAATATGCCACACGGTTTCAGTTACGTTATGGTAATTTCATTGTGTCTGAAAAAAGCAACGAAACGAGTTGACACTCACCTGTTCATGACAGGATCTTTGATAAACAAAAGTTGGCATGCCTGAAAACTTATATATACCCCGAGTTCTGGCAATAGAAGACGGGAATTGCTGTCCACACACAGGTAAGAGTAAGTTTTATTGTAGGTCCATAAAGTTTTAGAATTAGTTGACGTCCAGTTTCGTGTTCTTTGCACAGAGAAAAAGTACATTATAGTTTTCTACAAATAGGCTTAGGGGCGCCGGAAGCACTTCAGGGCAAGGCGTTCACACCCCGGGAAAAGTGCATTAGTTCGCGATAGCAGTTCCGCTCTGACATGCCGAAGCAGGCACGTTTCGAAGGCGGAAGGCCCGAGATGGAGTAGTTTGGGAAGAGGTGTCCCCCTCCCATTGGGAGGGAGGGGGCAACTCCTCTAACAATCCCCATTGCATTTTGTGAGCTCCAAGAACGGAAATGGGATGTATTTCACCTTTATTTAGAGAATAAATCATTGAAAAAAATTGAGTGACAAACCTGGAAAGGGCATATTGTCTGCCCCATCTCGCCCTCCGAAGGTAGAAGGACAGTTGGCCCCTCTGTCCCCGTGCTTCCGGCGTTCCTGAATACGCTGACATCGGCGGAAAACTGTAAATTTTCTCCATTGTAGTTTATCTGACATTTGTTCTGGGACGTTGCAATACTCATCTTAGTGCTTAATTTTTTTTGGAACACTTCAATCAGAAATATAATTAAATTTCATGAAAATATGCCCTGGATTTTTAATGAAGCACAAAGATGCTAAACTTAAATCGGGAGGGAAGATGAAAGGGGCGGTGTGTCTCGATTTGTCGGCTTCTATCGTTTTCTAAATTTGAGTCAGTGATACATATAGAATATACCCATAGTAACTTGGTGTGTCAAATGTTCACCACTCATGGTGAAGTGGTGTTAACCGCGAGCCTTCGGCGCTCGGTTAACACCACTTCACCATGAGTGGTGAACATTTGGTACACCAAGCTACTTTGGTTATATTTGATTTATACCATGATCGTCAGATTATAAAGAGTCGCTATTATTTTTTCTCGATTTTACTGAGCACCAGGCGTACATACGAGCGAATCTGTTTTTGTTTACACGAGCATCGGTGGGCGGTACTTCCGCTGTCATTTTTATCGCCGAAACGAAACGAAAAAAAACAAAATGAGACTTTTTCATTTTTATAACATAATAACATACTACTTCGAATTATGCATTCTTTATTAACACGAGACAATGCATGTTTGTTAATTTTTGGCATCTTATGAGGTAAACCCATTTAAAAACGTAATAAATAATTGCCATTTCCATTTCACTCTTCGCGAGGTGACGTACGATAAATTTAGACAAGTTTGCATTCAGGTCGACGTAACCAAATGTCAAAGGGGATGTAGTTCTACTGTAGGTGTAAATTTTTACTATTGAAATTCCATTGCTGGCGTGTGTTCATCACGGTTGGTGTGTAAAACTAAAATTTATGTCATCGGCTTTTCATAAATAGTTGAAAAGGTAATCTTGGTATAAATGTTGATTGTTAAAACAAAATTTGTTGTGGAAGATTATGACGGAGTAGTGCTATAGTCTAGTTCTAGTAAATACAATAAATTTTTACGAACAGTCCTTTGTGATAAAACTTACGGAGCTCGGTGGCTCAGTGGCCACTTCTTCAAACCGAGAGGTCTACTGTTCGATTCCCGCCAGGGGAAACGGAGTTGTGTCCATGGACAAGGCACTTAATCCCGATTGCCCACGCTGGGGCAAGATGAGGCTGTGGCCTAAGGCGTAAGTAATGCACGTCGATGATGCACCTGTCTTTAACCAATGCTATCTTTGCTTGTGTGGAGTCAGTACCTTGGGCAGTTGCTCGACATTTGTTCCGGGTACTCCGGCTTTCTCTACCCCTAAAACTGTCCAACACGAGGCGACGCTGGTTGTCGAAAGTGTCGTTAAACTTCTGTAAATAAATAGATAAACAATTCATTAAAATATACAGACATTAGGGTATAAAACGCCAATACCGAAATTATCATTGGATTTCTTTTTTTAAATTGGTTCCGGGACAGGAGGATTTTTATTTATTTTTTTAGCTTGAAATCAGCTGGTGAGCAAAAAGCCCTCCCTGTGTGCACATAAATGCATTAACCCTTTACCCAACGAATCGCCCGCATCCGCCCGTGTAATATGCAAATTCAGCAGCTGAAAAAATTATTATTTTTCGAAAAATTTCAACAAAACCGTATCCTGTGACCCCTCTTTGGAACGTGCTCGTCGAGCTCGTTCGAAAGAGGGGTCACATGATATGGTTTTGTTGAAATTTTTTGAAAAAATTTAAAAAATGATATTTAAAATAATAAATTTTGATATCGTCTGCGTTGGGTAAAAGGTTTTAACTGGCATTTGCTAAATTATTCTCAATCGTTAAAATTTGTTCGCACGTGTTTTCCTTGTTTAAATTAACGGGAGAGTGCCCAGGCACGCTCACATAAATTGTAACAAGGCACATACATTGTTATTTCTTTTGAGACACTCTAATTTGAAATATAGTTTTGCATGGGAGTATATGCTGGGAAAGGGTCTGAGGGTGGTAGCGATCCAAAGTGATGGGGAATTTGGCCACTTTTCAGAGCAAAAGCCTAATATGTTTAGAGCATATCTGCGCTCAAGTGGGCAGGGCTTTTTGACAAGAAAGTATAAACATTAGTAGGTTTGCATTATTGACACCATTGCTTTCGATTCACAATATCAAAACAGGTATGTGAAGAAGCTGGGAAATTCTTCCATTTTGAACCATTTTCCTCAAAGCTTTCAGCATTAAGTAAGACAAGACCATCAACATGACATTAACATTTGGAGACAATCATGTTAAAAGCAGTAGCTGTCACAGAAAATGTTGCCGATTTTGGATCTCCCTAGCTCATCGTATCGTTCGTTCGTCCTCACAAGGAATCGTTATGCCACTGTGCCCAAGCAGAATGAGAATATGAGAACCTGCGTAAAATCTATTATATAAACCTTATGATGTCTAGGTTAAATAAAAACCATAGATTAACGTAAGAGAACGGCAGCCAATGGGAATCCAGAATTTTGTGTATGTGAGGGCAAGCCAGGTTTTCTCCAGAGGGCGGAGCAGGTTTATAATTTATTTACCCCACACCGCTTTACCAACACGAATGGAGATAGTGCTTGCAAAGACATGTTTTGCCTCAAAAGCACAGTTTATGATTCACGATTAGAAGGAACTCAACGAGCGAGATGATAAAATTTGAAATATGATTTTTGGGAGCAACTATGGTAGCCCCCTCCCACATCCCCACCCCATCCCCGTATCTCCGCTGATTGATGACAGTGACCCATTAAAAGGTTATTATTTCCAGCGAGACTTGGGTAAGATACTTACCTGTCGTCACGTCCTGGAGCCCAGGTAGGCATTTGGGCGGAACTTATTATAACAGGTATTGACACAGAAGAGTTGTCAGTAAACTTATTGTATTGAATTTAGTGTTTCCAATTTCTAGATTTTTTTCTGAAAACGACATCGTGAACTTTCCAGATCCCAAATCCGCAAACCGGGAAATTTCCCTATTTGTTTTCTCCTCATAATACCCTATCCCCCTGCGTAATGTGCACTCGACGCACTTCCGACATGGTTACACAGAGCATGTCTTACAAATCTCATCCAGGCCATATTGCAAATTCTTAACGCCTCACTGTAAACTGGAACTTTCCACGAATCAAGCACTCCTTAATCAAAAAACCACCACTGGACCCCAACAGTCTGAAGAACTACCACCCAGTCTCCAATCTTTCTTTTCTGTCAAAGGTTGTAGAGAGGGTTGTAGCTGATCAGCTACAATCTCACTTGGAATCTAACTGTTTTGTGAAGCATTTCAATCAGCTCACAAACCAGCAGGGGCCCATACTATAAAACTATTGCAGTTGTATTTTTTAGACTTGTATTTTCTATTTATGGAAATATCTAATTGAAATTAACCATAAGCATTTGCCAGTTGGCAAATTGCCATTCTTCTGAAATGCTGATGATTCATTCCCGTCATTTAGATTCACTTGTAGAAAAAACAATTCGGGAAAATACAATTGTAAAAGTTTTATAGTATTGGCCCCTGCAGGTTGTAGCATCCAGACTGCAGTCTTGAGAGGCCAAAACGATTTACTGTTAGCACTGGTTGAGCAACTGCTATCATATCTCGTGCTTCTGGACCTTAGCTGTGCCTTCGACATTATTGATCACATGGCCCTTAGTATGCGCCTAGAAAACAGAATTGGCTTCAAAGGCGCAGCTCTTCACTCTTCAGTGGTTTCACACCTATTTACAAGTTCGCACTCAGTGTGTTGTTATCGATAGTGAGCACTCTGCAAAACTCCCCCTCCTATGGGGGCGTTCCTCGGGAGTCGATTGTAGGACGATTCTCCACACCATATATGTCCTGCCTCTATGTGTCGTAATAAGAAAGCATGGACTATATTATCACTGCTGTGCTGATAACACACAGCGTCTATCCATTTCTATAAAGATAGTGCGGTGCAGCAGCTAACACAGTGCATTCTGGAAATAACATCTTGGATGACTATTACCTTTCTGAAATTGAACCATGACAATACAGAAATTATCTAATTTGGAACACCACAGCATGTAAGTAAACTGCCCAAACTTAAATATCTAGAATGTATGTATTTCTTCATCCCAGTCAGTTCGTAACCTCGTTTTTTCTTAGATGAAAACCTATCACTTGACACACATTTAAGCACATTTGTCAAGTGGCGTATTTTCTTCTGAGGAACATAAGCAAAATTAGGAACTTTATATACTATAAAACGCCTGAACAACTTGTACATGCCTTTGTGACAACTCGGCTTGACTACTGTAACTCACTGCTCTTTGGAATAACAGACACCAACATTATAAAACTGCAACACATAAAAAATTGCGCAGTCCGAGAGGTCACCAGGAAGAAAAAAACATGCCACATAACACCTCTCCTTTACGAAGTGCATTGGCTGTCAGTATGCCAGAGCATCCCATACAAACTGTGTCTACTGGTTTTGGGGTGCCTTCATGGCCTTGTACCATCTTACCTCTCTGAACTTCTGAATTCGTATGAACCTGCCCGGACCCTAAGGTCCAGCAATGAAATTTTGCTTTCACAGCCAAAGGCGAAACTGAAGACTGCAGGCGACAGAGAATTTTCTGTGTCTGCCCCCACTGTGTGAAACTAACTCCACAAAAGTGTAAAAAACCATTCAGACCCGGAGTTCATTAACCCTTTACCCAACGTAACGGCCAAAACCTGCCAGCGCTATTTTCATAAATCGCCTATTAATTTTAAATATTTTTTCATTTTTTGTCTCAAAAACATAGGTTCCAATGAGGGGTCATAACCTATGTTTTTGAGACAAAAAATGAAAAAAAATAGTTATTCAAGAATTTTTTTTGCAAGTGTCGTCTGCTTTTCATGTTAGGTAAAGGGTTAAAGAAAAGCGTTAAAACACATCTCTTTCAACACGCATTCTATTAACAAGTGTAAAGCTAATAAAAACTTTCGTGGATTTTAGGCTTATAAATTATTATTATTATTATTATTATTATTATTATTATTATTATTATTATTATTATTATTATTATTAATGAAATTAAAATGACCCAGGGTGGGGGGTGCTCATTTCTCGGCAAAATTTTAGCGAAGTTTAGAGGAAATAAAAAGTGTTTTATTAAACGAATAAGAGTGGAAAAGAAAATGAGTTTGCGATACTCGTGGTACTCTTCATCACATACATCTACTTAAGTACCAGTATTTTGTCTGGCAATCATTTTACATAACAGTTATTGGCTCCGACTATCAGAAATGGATCGTCTGGTTCCAAATCGCTGAGAGTGAATCAAGTCTGAAGGAAATGTTACGCAGTTCAATTAGGTTATCAAAAGCGTGCGTACATAATTCATAGAATTCGGACAGAGGCAAACAGCCTAGTATAAGCTACCAGCTTGCTGAATCCATTTCCATTAATGTTTTGTGCTCGCTGATACGTGTATCATTATCGTGCTCGATTTCTGTAACTTTATTTAAACTTTGGAAAATATTGTTTAAACTAAGTACCAGTATTTTGTCTGGCAATCATTTCACATAACAACTCCATGAGCCCTTTACAGCAATTAAGCAGATGGAGGCGCGGTGGCGTCGCGGTAAACGGTTCTCGTCAGATCACCGAAGTTAAGCAACGTCGAGCGCGGTTAGTAGTTGGATGGTGACCATTTCAGCGACTGATTCGCGCTCCCGCGTTGTGCCCTTGATCAAGGCACTTAACCTCGATTGTCTACATGGGGGCACGATGACGTTCTGTACTAAGGCGTACAGCACGGCGATAGTGCGCATGCCTTCAACCAATCTAACTCTGCCTGTGCCGCGGTGCAGACTTCAGAGTTACGATGTTGGAGAGCTGACAGCGGCCCGTCGTTGCTCGGTGGTTCTCTTCGGGTACTCTGGCTCCCTCCACCCGTAAAACTGTCACGGTCACGATTAGCCATTGTGCACAAGTATGTGCCTTAAACACCCAATATATAAATAAATAATTAATTAATCAGATGGAAGGTTTGATCTGCGCATACCAGAACGTACAGATAACCATCATAAAATAGGTGAAAATAATCGCTATCGGCTGCGTAGATGTTAATTCAGATACAGAAGTTAGATGTTCTTCTCTATCTTAAATTTTCACAAAATTCAAAACTTCGAAGTTGAACACTGAATGATTAAATTTGATGAAAAATACTATTTCCCAAACGCGGGTATTTTCCCACCAGGATTAGCAAACGGCTTTGTAAAACTATAAAATAACATACTGTAAAATAATACAACTTTATTGATAGTTAATAACAGCACATAAACGTGCTGCATCCTTAAGAGGTTTCCTACTTGGATTCACGTCACAGGGCACGGTCGTTCATACAACGGGGGGGGGGGGGGGGGGGAGGGGGGGCTGAGGTAGCCGATTCGGGCAGTTGGTGGTCTAGTCCGACAAATTTGGTATACATGACGTGCTAGTTTAATTTAAGTTAGCACGACTACAACATGCATTCATTCGCAAAAAACATTTCCAAGAATCAGGAATTAATTAAATCCCAACTGACTAAAACTCCAAGTACATCATCAAGGGATATCTGCGAGGAAGCACCCATTGCTGATGTAAATGAAATAGATGTATAGAAGTCCCGAAAAATGACATGGTTTAGGGAATTCGTAGAATTTCACAAGGTCTAATCTCCGCATAATAGGCTAAGAGTTCATTAAAACACTTGATCTTGTTTATATAAGAAAAATGGGAAAATTACTCTATATATTGCATCACCAAGGGATTTATTTTTGGAAAAAAGGAGGAGAGATAACAAAAAAGTTACCGACAGAAAACATTCGAGGCCAAACATTCATCGTGTGTGAAAGTGCCCACATTTTGTTAATCGCTATTTGTGAGGAAGGGACTCACCTTGGATAATTTACTTACATACAGCTGCGTTTTCGGGAAGCCCCTTCAAAATTAAGAGAATAGTATGTTGGTATGGTTTCTTTGAATATTTCTTTCAATCCAGAGAGCGAAAATTGTCCACATTTTTCAGTATGTATTTCAGAAATGAATATTAAAACTTTCGCGAAAACAGGAAACCACTGTGTGAAATGAGAATGACACTTCAGGCAGATTTTCGAAACAACCCTCGCTCACAAAAGTAATCGAATACTTCAGTCTTTACAAACGTTTACGTTATTGTTGTTTCGGGTAATACTATTTACGTCGGCAAAGCTTGCCGATATATTATGCATTTAACACCTTCAATCACCACCAGGAAAAAGTTGACGTTGAACACTCGAAGCGTAAATTAGGAAGAATCATCCTTCATTCAAGCAACAGTCACTGATCACGCGATAAGATTTCCTCGAATGGCCGAATCACTCATACAGCAGTACTGTGTTTTTGATTTACGCACAATAAAATGGGTTCTTGTTTTAAAATTTAAATGTCGGGTTGGTCTCTTTTGAGAGAGTGGTGTAGATAAATTGGCTTGTACCACCATGAGAATTTAAGAGATGTTTTTTGAAGTCTCCACGTCGCCTCTGAGTTATATAATAGATTCGTCGATGTCTGCCCAGAGACGAGGTCTCAACATCAATACATCATTTCGGAAACCTCCATGATGTTAGTTACCTATATGTATTCTGTAGTTGGATGACCTGAAATGGGAGAGGAAACAAACTGGAAAGAAGCAGACTGTCATCTTAGAATGAGGTCCCCAGAGGTTAAATTTTGTGATGATACCCTGCACAGCAGAGTAGCATCACAAAATTTACCATCTGTGAACCTCAGTCTGAATGAAGGTCCCAGGTCTAAACAGAAAGAGGTATCCATAGGATAAATTGGTGGATTCCAGCTAACTGTATGGGATAGCATCTACAAATTCACCCTCTGGGGACCTCATTTTGTAGATTGCTTATTTCCAGCCTTCGAATAATTATCGTTTCCCAAAGCCCTTATAAGAAAATACTCGCAAATTTCGAAAGCATTAGCTCCTTCGGTTCCCATGGGGCAAAGGGAAAATTTTTTGGCATAAATTAAGTACTTACAAACCAACAAGCCCTCATATCAAATTTGGTTCAAATCAGCCTCTCGGTTTGGAAAATAGTAATTTAGGGTGGGGCAAAAATTCTTGCCCCCTCCCATAAAGAAGGCAAATGTAGTTCCTCTGACTTCTCTTGAACAAATCTATCTGTGTCTACGCCTCAAAAGGAAGCTGCACACCAAATATCAAGTCTCTGCTACTGCTGGTTCATGTTTTTAAGACTTAAACACACTTTTGGGACGTGTCCCTACCGAGAGGCAATGCAACTTGATTTGAACAAAATCAAAATGCGATGTCATAAAAACTATTATCTCAAATTTCAATTAAATCGGTTCAGCGATTTTGGAGGAGAATGCGCAAACACCATGTCCACAGACGACGGACGGTAAGTGATAACTGTAGCTCCCCTTACTGAGAATCAGGCGAGCTAAAATCATTTACAGTTACTGCTGATTCTTATTTACAGAGTCTGCACTGCAAAATTCTACACAGGATTCTCTACAGAATTAAACTTTATCAATGCAATTTAACTGAAACAGAATTGTGTACTTTCTGCAATAATGCTGCAGACAATCTCGCACCTCTTTTTGAATGTTCTTTCTCGAAAACAATATTAGTAAACTTGAAAGACAAGGTAAAAGAGGGATGTGGAATCTCACTATCGTTGGAAAAACAAAATGTCATTTGGGGTTAAAACAACGAGAAAAAGGACCTAATAACATTTATATGTATTCTTATCTATAAAAAAATAATTTATTCCTGCAAAGTGAGAAAGTGCTCTCCAGCTTTCGCAAGCTTCATTGACCAACCGAAAGAGTACAAAAACATAGAATTAATGTCCATTGGTGTATACTGATCTAAAAAGGCAGCTGCAGGCGAGGTGGGCCAGATTGTCAACATTCATATAACTGTTGACAGTTTGGCCCAATTCGTTTTCAGTTCCAGTGCGACTTGCGCAAGCGCTTTGAACGTCGGGGAGTGTTGTTTTGGGTTTTTGGTCGTGAGTGAGGAGTGTCACCGGCATCAAGGATGATATTCTAACTCCATGAGCCGTGATAGTTTGTGCTTTACCATTGCTCCTTGAGCTTTCACAACTGCTTCTGCAACACTCATTTATCTGATATCTTGGTGGTATTTAAGTCCTACTTTATTAGTTTTTTCTCTTATTCACTGTTTATTAGCTACAGAACCACGATTGTACGAAGTCCTAAGTGTGTAATTTTACATAAAAACCTATGTCTGATAATGTTCAATTGTTTTGTATATAATTAGCACTACTGTATCTGAATAAAAATATTTAAAAAACGAAAGACAAAAAATTCCAACAATTCATCAGAGTGCCGTACTTCATCAGAGTAGTCCTTAAGGACGCCGACTGTTTGGATGGGCAGTGGGTGGAGGACCACATTGGGAAGGTAGTCTAGAGAGGGTAAAGACGTTCCATTTGGATACACGTAACATCGAGGTCCGTAAATTACGTTCGCAACACTAGCTAAACGAATCAGCCTCACTTAATTTCTCTTCATCGATTTTATATCAAGAATTCAAAGTACTCCATACAAAGTTTATGCTCCGAAGGTTGTGTTAACCTTACGATCACTGACGATTAACAGCGATTGTATCTCAATCACAACACATTTTATTATCGTATGGATAGGTACAGGGTATCCATCCTCGTCATCAAGGGCAATGGGCAACCCCCCCCCCCCCCCTCCCCCGACATTCCTAGTATCCTCAGCATAGTTGCATAATTAATGAAGGAAGATACTGAACTGTGTGTGAATCGTGAAAGTTAGGTTTAGTCTGACTCATACCGTATGCATTACCCAAATCTTTGTTTATATTATTGGATTACCCTTTTTCATTTACTATCACAACTGGAGTACACCAAACACTGGATGTAATGCCAGCTTTCCGAAAGATGCGATAAGATGATATTCCACTCTAGTTCAACACAGCGTAATCACTCTTATTCGGGCCTTGTTGCCAAAAGTGAGAACATGACATTTCGGTTCCGATGCCCGGAATTAAATAATTCATTATGTCAGAACCGTAATAAGTGCTGTTATATTTCAGCTACCGGATTGGTCTCCGTGCAGTTGATTTTGTTTTTGTTTGTTTCACAGCAGGACTGGAATAGGTGGTATCACACTGTCGAAATTGCAAACCAGTATTTTTTTTAATCATCGTAGCAGGCAAAGGGGCGACACCGTGTTCATTGAAAGTTATCCATGACGTAAAAAAAAAACATTTCAGTAATGCATACCATGTGATTCCGTCTAAAACTGGCTTTCATGACTCACCACAGTCCAATATGTTCGTTCAGTAATTCAGCAACTGTGTTGAAAATCTATAGGATTACCAGAATCACCGAAAGGTAGATGCAGTCACCCTTGCTCTTGAACAAGAGGAGTGAACAGCCTATCCCCTTTCATTCGGTAATAAAATTTCTTATGATAATGATTAACCCTTTCCCTAACACGAAAGGCAGACAGCTGTTGCAAACAAAATTCTTGATTAACTAATCTTTTTCATTTTTTGCATAAAAATAGCTTATAACTAATTGGAATCCAATGAGAGGTAATAAGCTATGTTTCTGAGACAAAAAATGAAAAAAAATTACTTATTCAAACATTTTGTTTGCATGTGTCATCTGCTTTTCATGTTATATATAGACAATAAACGAGTTGAAATATGGTTTATTTTTTCGAGGCTTCGCCGAGAAAAAATAAACCATATTTCAACGAGTTGTATAACACAGATATAAAAACACACTATATGTTTATTGTTTTTATCTGATAACAAACAGACACCCGTCTCGTGCGTCTACCCGACTTATATATGCTTCCCACGGGCCTCCAAAGAAAACCAGTCTACGAGACAAAAGAAATAGGACAAGACGCATAGAGTTGTGTCCCTTACATTACAAAATCGATGACGGCGATTGTAAAGTGCGATTGCACTTCTTGCATCATGTAACTGCGCTGGAACAAAATAAATTTCACCTATTTTATTAACAGTAACAAAACGGTGTTTCAGTAGAGTTATTCTTTTTTTTGACATAGTTAAAGTTTTCTTCCGTGTTTTATGCTGTAGTCCCAATATAACAAATAATTTTGCGTTTGTTTACAATTTTTACGAAGTGTTTTTTTTTCAGGTAGAGCAGACGAACTTTTAATTAGCGCAGTTCCGCGAGTACTTTTGATCGAGACCGTGACTATAAATAGTTCGCAGTCGCCGCATACTAATTACTATCAACATTCAAGTAATTTCTACAATGTTTTGAAGCAAAATTTTAGCTTGCCTTTATTGAAGCAAAATAAATAAGAAATGACACCATCAGAGGATTTTGACAAAGTGCAATAAGCGTACAATTAAAACCTGCCCTGTGATATAACGATGTTTCATGAATGAATGAATGAAAATGGAATTGAAAGAGGTCAGAGGTCGTTCGCATAAATTATAATTATATACTTCAAGTAATTACAACGGTTGTTATACTCTATGGTTATCAGATAAAAAGGGTTAATCCAACCCTCAGCTTATCAACTTTCTATGGACTACTTTGAATTCTTTATGCAAAACTAGATAAAAAGAAACTAAGTGTGACTAATTCGTTCACCTAGCCTTCCAAACGTGATCTATGGAACTCGGTACTACGTGTATCCAACAGGAACATTCTGACTCTGCATCCATGTCGCTCTCCCAAGTGGCTCCTTCCCCAACTCTTTCAACCTTCCGCAATACATGAGGTCTACGGTGGTAGAGTATGAAACTTTGATGAATTGTTCAAACCTTGCTCGTGAGTTTGATTGGTTCGTACCAACTGAAACTCGGATGCCGTAAAAAAACTCTCTTGAGTTGAGAATATTTTCAGTCTCACGGCACCACCCCAGCCCATTCCAACTTGCTACTATGTGTTCGTAGGGCACATACATGCACCATCAAAGAGAATCTTTATCGCTAGATAACCATGCGTTGTTTCTATGAGAAGTGTTACATTTTTTGCTTTCCGTTCTTTTACAACCTTCGAGTCGCTTGGTACGACTGTATGTGTATAAACCATTCACTAATTTTTCAGCATTCGATCTGTGAGCAACAGGTGAATTTAAGCGCACTTTTCTAAGTTTAGACACTTGGAGGTTGGGAGAGTAGCTGCACAAAGACTGCTTTCACAATTTGTGAGTGTTTGTACGAACACTTTGCGAGTGGTCGTACAAATGTTATGCGAGTAGTTGTACATTTTTTATAACATGGGCTTGGGGAAATATGTGATTGTTCGGAGACTTTTCGCATTCCCTCACATTTTAGGTCACACATCTGAAAATATATTTTGAAAACTAACGATACCAGAAATCATATAATTAAACCAACCCAAACTGGTTTAATTGGGATTTGTTGCTCTCCTATCTTTGAGCCAGGTTAAGTATTTTTCATTTTCAAATACATGCTGAACAAGTTGAATATGTTTTGCTCTCTTGGGTTATAAAATACTTAAAGAAACCATATGCAACATATGAAGCCCATAATATGGAGGGAGCTTCACGGAAACACAACAGTTTGTAAGTACATCTTTCGCTTACTAAACGTCTCTGATCAAAAACTCCGAGTAATAAAAACTGTATACTACCGCTCTTAAAATGTGACATCGTTACCTGTCACAAGCATGCCACTATTTTTGGCAGTGGTGGACTCCGTCGAAAATGGTATATACCTCATCTCCTATTATCATTTAGAAGACACGTCAGATCTAGATTTTGAAATCTTTAATTCAACTTAACCCCTGAAAGTGGTATTATATGACACTTTCCTCCTATATACTTGTTTTTTGTTGAAGGAAGGAAAAGGTGAGGGACATCTTGCTGTGTGTTAATTTATCTTTGAATGTGAGTGTAAATTATCCTAACATATCTGGAGCCCTTCGTGGGGTTCCGAAAGCAGCAATTTACAAGCAAAAATAACATAACTGAACGAGCTTGAGTTTAGTTTCACAGGATAATAGTTTGTTTCAACAATATTTATTAAGCAAGACAGTTGAAACATACATACATGAATTATATTTAATACAAGCGGTATAAATATAATAAATAGTATATTTCAATATGTAGAACATGGGCTGTAATATTAGAATAATATTAGATGAGAGGATCCAACGGTAAGCATATTGCTTATCTGGGTCGTTTCCCCCTGGATCTGCAAGTTACACGAGAAATTGCGAGATTTATCAGTAAGGGTTAGCAGGTAACTGGTTAATCCATGCTTTGTGAAGTATGGTAGTATAAAGATGAATGAAATTCAACGGGGAAAGAGGTGAGGATAGCAGGGCCACAAAACGTTCTGACAACCTCCCTAGTAATGGTAAGAATAGGCAGCTGACACAGCTGGTTTAAATGTTAAACACGAATTACGACAATGTTAGAGTTAATCGTTCATTCGAGAGATATCAAGTCGCAATATATATAGAATATACCCATAGTAGCTTGGTGTACCAAATGTTCACCACTCGCGGTGAAATGGTGTTAACCGCGAGCCTTCGGCGCTACGATAAATTCTTGGACTAAATCAAAGACGGAGCTATTCTTCTCATTTTAAAGTTCAGAAGCACAAAGTAGTGTTAATTCATTAAGAGCAAAAGGTTGTTGACTAATTGTACGGTTACGGGCAGCTACGTGGAGTGGGCACGTAAGCAGGAAATGCCCAGTCAACTAAATCTCACCACATTGGCAGTAAGGTGACGATGATAAATGATTTGCGTACAAGTGTGAGTTGATATTACTGCAGAGGCGGAGTCTGCAGTGATAAATCTGGGCTAGACGACTATTAGCCCTACTGAAGAAATTCGGGGGTCGACGATTATTGCGATTTAGGAAATACTTAAAATTACCGTAAGAGCTGTTCTCTTTAACCTCCAATTAGATTTGACCCCCAAAGCCTGGTGACCTCTGGGATGAAGGGTGATTGGTACAACTGGCTTCGACAAAAAGGGGACCATGTGGTTCAGGGTTGGGGCGAATACATTGTAAATGTATTGAATACAAATACGAATACATTGAATTTTTATGAATGCGAATACACAAAATTCCTAGTGTATTTGAATACGAATATGAATACTTTACAAAGTATTCATGAATACAAAAATGAATACATGAATACATTTTTTTAAATAATGCTAAATTCATGCTTTTCGTGGCAGTTGGACATGTAAAACTGTGCAGTGATGACAAATAAGAATAACCACGTCATACAAATCAAAAAACTTTATTGAAGGTAAGAGCAAAAAATGGACAACCTTTTCACTATTTAATTTAAAATTTTCATATTTTTGTCCCTGACAGCTGTGTTAGGTAAAGGGTTAAATGACAGCAGCATATTTATGATTTGACAGATAAACAAAGATTATGGATATAATGGAAACACTGAGCTTTGTTCCAGTTAAAAATCATTTTGCAACCATTTTTATTAAATTGGACATTTATTTTAAATTAATTGAACAAATAAAAGTAAATTCAGATCAATTTACAGTTTATTTCTTCCAGGACTTGGGTAGAAAATTAGTGATAATTGAGTTTTACAGTTGTATGAGGATTAGAAATCCATGCAATTGACACTTAATGAACCTTTTGTTCTGCCAATAATCACTTCCGATCAATACGTTACTTTTCAATAAATTATGATATAACTAAATAGGGATTAATAAAAAAATGAAATATATTCATCCAATCCATCACCCTTGAGTAAACTAACCATCTGTTAGAGATAAACATCTTTGAAGTTAAAATCAAACATCTTTCCATCAAACAACCGTTACAACGAACTTGCCTGCTCAGCTGAGGTATTAATTATTATTTGGAGGAAGAAAAACATGTGACATGATTTAAGTCTCAGCTTATCTATGATATCTGCTTATACAGTAATTCAACTTGATATTGTATGAATTATCTGAATGTAGGACGTTTCGGACACGGACGTTTCGGACCGGACGTTTCGGACTAGGACGTTTCGGACTAGGACGTTTCGGACAGAAATATTGGACAGGGCGGACGTTTCGGCCAGAATGTATTTGGGTGTACTTTTGAGATTGTTCTCTTGTGGGTGGAAGGGAGGGGGAGGGGGTGGGGTGGGATGTAAATTGTAAAATGAAAATGAACAACATTTGAAAGTTTTATAATTTTTTAAAACTGTCATAAAATTTACCTGATATTATACATAGCACAACAAACATGAACATTTAAAAACAGGTTATAACTAATATTACAATAGCAAAACAATAGCACAATACAATTCTAATGTTACTTGTTGTTTCTGATTTATATAGTTTATAGAAATTACAAAGAACTAGAAAAATAAAATTTTCATGCTGGTGGCTGAACATTTCGCTATAAAAATTTAGTAACAGATTACGGGTTATAATTTAGAATGAAAAGTTTGGGTTTTTTTCACTTTTTCAAGTCTCTTTTAATTTATATATAATATAAATTACAAGGAACTGGAAAAAATAAAATTTCTATGCTTTTAAATGAATATTTAGAATATGAATATTTAGCTATAAAATTTAAGTATAGACTACCGGAAATAATTTGTCATGCTACTGGTTGGGTATACTTTTCCAAGTCTCTTTTAATTTATATATAATATAAATTACAAGGAACTGGAAAAAATAAAATTTCTATGCTTTTAAATGAATATTTAGAATATGAATATTTAGCTATAAATTTTAAGTATAGACTACCGGAAATAATTTGTCATGCTACTGGTTGGGTATACTTTTCCAAGTTCTTTTTAATTTATATAATTTATGAATTCCAACGAAATAGAAAAAATACATTTTTCATCTTATTGATCAAATATTTCTGAGTTTATAAATTTGGTTGACCACCACGCAGATTACAGCTTACACCTCGGAGAAATTCTGGTATGCTTTTACGACCAGACAACCTATCCTCACACAAATTTTGAAGACGGGATTGTAATTCAGTGAATACTTTTTTTGTTCTTTTTTTTGGTCTTATACCACGTTCAAGCTGGAGCAACACACCTTTGACACGTGCACATTCAGATTGTAAACATTCAATCAATTTCCAGATACTTGGGTGACTATGCCCAATAAGTCCTTGAAATTTATTATTCCAACCTTCTGAGATATTATTTGTTCTGGGCAGGTTGGCAATAGTGACATCATGGACATTCCAACTTGAAGGTGGAAATAAAGGAGGCACTCGCCTCAACCTAACAGTCTGAATACCATTCACCTCTCTTGCTGGTCTCTGACGAAGTTGACCATTAACATAAGTATTGTCAAAATATTCAACGAGAGGTTCTGCTTCCTCTGGCATTTGGTTTGGCTTATCATTAGTTGTACTGGCCATATTCTTCATGTTTTGTCTACATTTAGAAACATCTACTTCTGTTTGGTCAGCTAAGTGAGAATGAATCTTTGTTAGAATTGGACATTCATAACAGTCATTAGTCTTTAAGGTAGCTGCACAAGTTACAGGGGAGTCTCGTTTCACACAGCGCCATGTTATAGATTTCTGTTTCTCTGAGATTGACTTAATAGTGTACATGTGTCCCTCAAAACACAATTTTTTTCCACCTCTTTTTGTTGATAATATTTCCATCTTGAGGCAACTAAGAAGCAACAAATTATGAGGAGACAGTGATAACAGAGAATTTATATTAAAAAAAGCAGAATAGTTTTGAAGCCACATAAGTCAGAAAAAATAAAAGGACACTTTGAAATTAAGTGTTGCAACAACAACAAGAATTGATCTAAAAATTATCTGCCATAAAAATTTAGTATGAATCACTGTAAAAACACACTCAACAATGAGGGAAGCTGAGAAACACTCTTGCTATTAATTGTAGCTGTGGTGAAATTGCTATAAAAACACAAAGCCAGAAGATAAGAAGCTTTGAAGTCTAAAAAGCCTGAGAGAAAGAAAGTAAAACAGATGCCTACAATTGTGTTTTTGATAGTAAACTGAATGAATGGAGTATGATACATTGTAGCTTTATTTCAAAATTTTTCATCAGTTTGCATTACCACTATGTTTTACAAAAAGGCTCCCCCCCAAAAAAAAAAAATTCCCTAATAAGCAAAACTCTTTTGTAACAAAAATTTGTGCAAAATTAAATAAATTGAAAACCCACTAACAATATCCATATAAAAATATCCACTAAAAATTATATAAAATATAAAAAAAGTCCGAAACGTCCGGGGTCCGAAACGTCCTAGTCCGAATCGTCCATGTCCGAAACGTCCGGTCCGAAATGTCCTAGTCCGAAACGTCCGTGTCCGAAACGTCCGTCCACCGAATTATCTATGCCTATTTTATTTTTATTTAGTACTTTGAAAATAGTGTGATATTAAATGGAACAAATTCTTTCTTTTTCTTGTAATAAAATCTTGAAATTCATTTTTTTTAGTTTGGGGAAAATGTCCACTCTCTTCTTCCTAACTAGGGGAAAATGTACACCCTCTCATTTGAAATTAGGGGAAAATGCCGTAGGTGACACGTTTTTAGGGGAAACTGTCCTAGCGGAAAATGTCCTAGGGGAAAATGTCCGGAACCCATGATTTTGAATTTGAAAATTTCTGTCATTTAAAAAAAACAGCAGAAAAGTATTCAAAAGCATTCAAAAAAGTATTCATGAATACACCTCATATTTGACTGTATTTGAATACGAATGCAAATATTTGTATATTGCATGAATACTGAATACAGCCGAATACTTCAAAAAATGTATATACTATTCGAATACCGAATACGAATACCCCAACCCTGATGTGGTTGCCAATAGATCGGAGATTTGTTCCTAAGTTTGTCGTTGATATTAATGGTGGTACCATAATGGCAATGTATGCAGGTGTTAAGTGGTGGTACATCTAAAAAACTGCATTAGCATATGCTTCCGGGGCCTGTCCTGTAGAATATCTCAGCAGGTTTCGGAGTATAACAGAGTTTTACTGCAGCTGACACTTGACCTAGCAACAATTCTGGCTGCAGCTATTTGGATCTTCTCTATCTTCTCAATGTCAGCTTCGTTGCAATTATCACACGCGGAATCACCACGTTCAAGTAGTGCTCTGATGAATGCGAAACAATTTTTTTCCAGTATGTTTCTGCCGAGGTTAAATTTGTACTTCCTCGTCAAATCTATGCGCGTCCAA
Source organism: Pictodentalium vernedei (assembly GCA_031216915.1). Lineage (NCBI taxonomy): Eukaryota > Metazoa > Mollusca > Scaphopoda > Dentaliida > Dentaliidae > Pictodentalium > Pictodentalium vernedei. The sequence goes on along the minus strand of CM062297.1, from coordinate 726,099,750 downwards.
GTTTTGGAGCCAATATAGTCTATGTGATTAGTCCATGTACAACAACTATTTAAAATAACAATTAAATGTTTGACTGTTGATTTCCGAAATTTATGTATCAGAAAAAATTAAAAGCGAATATGTAGACCGTTGGGTTTTCGAGACAAAAGCATACTTTCATTTTTCTGCGGGTTAAATTTAACCAACCATACTTTAGCCCAATTCTCTATTGTCTTGGACGCGATTGATTATTTTTGCCGTTTGGGTAGGATTTTCAACAATTAGGTATAGTAATGTGTTGTCTGCAAAGAGGCGTATAATGCTTGTTAAATTTTCTACTATATCATTAATATAAATGAGGAAGATGATGGAACCAAGAATCGAATCTTTTAGGACAACGGCCCAGATGGTTCTCCATGATAAGGATTCATTAGCTACGACGACCAGCTGGGATCTATCTAAGAGATACAATTTTAGAAAGTTGAGTACTTCGCCATGAAATCCATCGTATCCTTCAGATATTGCATGAATTCCTATTTTCTCCAGCTTATAAATCAGGCCGGCATGCCATACTTTGTCGAAGGCTTTGTGGACATCAGAGAATACCACTCTAACCTTTTTGCCGTCATCTAGGGCATGACAAAACTTGCCATATATATCAGTTAACTGAAGAACTGTAGTGTCACCCGGTGTGAAACCAGACTGATATGGAGTGAGAATATTGCTTCCATTAAGGAACGTCCATAAATGTTCAAAAACACATTTTTGTAACAGTTTGCCTGCAGTGCTGATCAGAGCTGACATTGGTCGATAATTGGCAACTAGGTTTGAGGGACTTTTCTTGAAAATGGGAGAGACATTTGCTTTTTCCATGTAGGTGTGAAATAAAAATTACTGAGTTGTATGATAAAAAGGACCGAGAGTGTTCGCACAATGAATTTTTAATTCTTTGAGTACACGGGGACTAATGAAATCGGTACCAAAGGCGTGGGATACATATATTGATTTTAGAGCTTCGCATACCTCACGGCTATGGAGTGTTATGCTGTCAATTGTTTGTGGCAGTGAGGCATCGGAATCATCAAAAGTACAAATAGAGGTGAAGTATTTGTTGAAAACCTCGCTTTCTCAGTATTTGAGAGTACGTTCTGTCTTGGTTAATAACTGGTGGGAATGACGAAGTGTTATTACGCCCTATAAGTGATTGGAGGATCATCCACCAACACGGAGACGACGTCTCTCAATTTTTCATGACGTTTTGTATTTTTCCCATGCTTCAGGGAGCCCGATTCGTTTAGCTGCTCGATATAGTCGCTTTCTTTGCCTAATCAGTAGTCAATACATTATAAAACCACATGGGTTGGTTGGCCACCTGGAAGACAGTTTGCAGTAAAACAACTGAAAATGCCGTCAATGAAAAGCTTAAAAGGTGTGGAAGATAAGATACACCCTTGTCTTTTCCCTACGAAGGACAGACACGGTGGACTGATCCCCAATATGTTTTATTAAGATATTCACTTGTTTGGTACAGAGACTTTAACACGCCAAGCGTAGGTCCACCCATAGGATACCCCAATGACATGTTGAATGAAAGCGTCCGATTGTGCGAGTCTAAAGCTTTTTTAAAGTTGACAAAGGCAGGATACAGGAGTTTGTTCATATTTTTATATAGAGATTATTAGCATTATGTGGATGTACAAAATATGTGTCCGAGTCGAGCTCCGGGTTTTAAGGGCAGATCACGGCGAGTCTAAGACGAGTCGTAATCTACCCTTAGAACCCGGGGCGAGACTCAGATACATATTTTGTACATCCACACAATGGTAATAATCATTTTATCTTACAATATATTGGGGATAAGTCCAGAATGTAGACGAATATATAACGAACTATTTATTCGTACGGATGAACAAAAAGAAAACAAATGGAACTCAAGTGAAAGGAACGTGCTTGTATCCGACCCCCTGATACAAACATCTGTATCAGATACACGACAGTTGCGGATTTAATACAGACAAAATACATGTCGATTAAAAGATAAATTTATTTATCGTCGTTTTAAGAATTAACCTTTACCTAACATGAAAAGTACACGACACTTGCAAACAAAAATCTGGAATAACTATTTTTTTTCATTTTTTGTCTCAAAAACATAGGTTATGACCCCTCTTTGGAACGAGCTCATCGAGGGCGTTCCAAAGAGGGGCCATAACCTATGTTTTCAAGACAAATGTGAAAATAAATAATGGAAATTCATTGGCGATTTTTGTGAATTGCGCTGACCGGCTTTTGCTGTTACGTTGGGTAAAGTGTTAACAAACTATCTATCGTGCTGTGATTTTCTTCAGAGCCGTGTTGGTTGTGACTGAAGTTTAGTTCCATATAGCAACAGGTTTGCAAGGAAGCAATCTGTCCTGATTAGGATCGCACAAAGGGGAGCAAAAAGTTTGCTGGTTGGTTTATGTCAGTCGTCAAGAAGTGTAAAGGTGCCAAAAGAGGTGTCGTAAAAAGTGACACCTCTTTCGAAGAATGTAAAAAGGTATCTGTTCGAAGGTCGAGCAATTCACAAATCGATGAGCACGATTCAAAGCGACAAACACAACATCTATACGGAGATAGTCAATACGCAGAACGACACACGTGTGTGAATTGGTTAATCGACACGGCACGAATGCCAACGCAGAATGATAAAATGAGATGCCACTGGTCTCGAGTTTTATCCTTCTGCGATAGCACAAGTGTGTCGTTCTGTGTTTATTACGCGCGTGTCGTTTCGAGTTTATTACACGCCTTCACGTAAAGAAAAACAATTATTAGAAGGACACTCAGCAATTCATTGAACAACTATCAACAAAAAGAACACATTTTATTTTTAGCGCCAACCACATTTGCGAGGGGAACCTGTGTTACTATTTTGTCCCCTGAGTTCCAATGTGTTCTATGTGTCCATTGGCACATAAAACACATTGGAACTCGAGGAACGAATTTCAGCTATCGCCAAATGCCAGTGGAATTTCGCTTCCATTTAAAAATACTCCGTCAACGATTTCCGTTCTGCACATATGCAGCGGACCAGATTTTCATGTTCCGCATGGTTTAATGTTGCTGTAGATGGGGATTACATAGAACAGGCGTGCAATGAATATAATTTCCTTATTGGCTGATAACGGCAAGACAATTGTATTACTCGATGGAATAGTGCATTAGCTATTCTTCGACAAAATCAACAAGATCTTGAAACACATTGCTCGACGATTCAACCCGTCTCAGAAAATCAAGAAGAAGCTCTAGATACATCTTAACAATAAAAAAGATATATATTTCGGGGCATAATAAAAAAAGACCGAAAACAATTTTAAATTTAAAAAAAAAAATATGAACATATCAGAAAATGGCGTTATTTTCTCAAATTAACCCTCATCCAATATAGATTTGTTAGAAGCCGCCAAAGCAATAAAGATAAGACACCGTCGAGGTATGTTTTCTTAAGGAAGATTACATTGCTAGCGGTTCTCTACGAGAGGACAAATAAATAAAACGCTCCTTTTTATATATATTACATGTGTATATAAAAAGAATTTAAAAAAAAATAAATTTAAATAAATAAAATTTTAAACAGTTTCAAAAAATGTCAGTCGACAAATTTGGAAGAAGCTAGGTTGCGAAAAAGAGAAAGATCGCCAGTAACACTGCCATCAACAATGATGATGGTGGAATCTCCACAACATATACTTGTCAAGAGATACCGACCTCGATAATAACTGTTGAACATGAATTTTTAACAGCTTCATAATATTCTCGAACCGACAGATTTCAGAGATGCCGTGACTAAAGATTATACGGATAAAAACACGTAGATTTCGAGAGACATTTGAGAGATAATTATGTGGATAAAACCATGAATGTCAATCTACACTTGAAATCGAAACGATTAGTGAACGTCATCGATCCCAAAGATGTGTTGGATTCAGCTTTTCCTTTGTTATTGAGATTTCTCTATGATACGCTCTTAGTAACACAAGTGAGGATTGAAACCCCGCCTTATTTACGTCCTACAGCTAAAACTATAAGTCCTGCACGAACTGTGCGCTTATCTGGGCTAAATTGTGCATAGGAGTTGCGCGTAATTGCCATATCGAATGACATCCAAAGCACGGCAGGTTCTCATGGTTACTGAAAGCAAACACAGGCAATGCTTCTGCCAGTAGACCTCCGGGTTACCCGGAGGTCCATTGGCTGAAACACTGCTTGTACACAGGCCACATGTACAGACTTTGATAGCCAAGATTAATGCGCAGATCGACGTGCTATTTGTGCACATTTCATGACAGGATTTCTAGTTTTAACTGTACGCCCCTGGCTTCAGTGAACTGAGTTTTCATACAACCCCCCCCCCCCCCAAAAAAAAATATCGAAGAATAACTGTTGACAGGGGCAGCCAGTAATTTGGTGTACTTCACTGCGCGTCCAAGGGTACGCCGGTACACCACTGTCTCTGTTGATCGTCTTTTATTATAGTTCCTTTAAAATTCCAGTAGACCCCATCAATCCGCCACACCAAATTGTAAAGAGTCACCTTTGCGGTCTTTTTGTAAGTTTGCTATTGAAACTTCAATATTGATGTGATTTCCAACACAATATTTAAATCTACTTTCTCTAATCGAATTTGATATTTCAGCGGTTACTTAATGCAGTTGCCTTTCCTTGAAAGTTGGCCCTGCAGCGCGCCAACATCACGCTCAGGGAATCTGATCCAGTTGCAAAGCCCAATAAAACACACGAGCTTATACATATTGGCTGAAGGGGGATCATTCTGCATTCCGCACCATCAATAGCTTTATCTTGGTTAGAGTGGAGGTTGAGGTAATAAACTTTTTAACAAAACAATTTCGAGGTTTATCATCACCATATGCTTTGCATTGTTGATTTCCTCCCGAAATGGTATAGTCCCCATCTCATATAATTATTATAAGAGGACGGGCACCTCCGTAATTTACAAATTTGTTCAACTGGACCTCTAAAAGACAGTATCGACTTGAGTGACAGTTGGAAGTACACATAAATATACTCACGGTGAGGTGAAGAATTCCAAAGAACTCGTCACTTTCCCCACAATCTTAGGTGGGACGGTCGCTTCCTTGATACACACACGATATATATACACACCGGTGTCTGCATAATGTTATTCCGTGTTTAATATAAAACTTTTTTAATCCACAGGTATTATCTACCAGTGAAGACCAGTTCAACATGATTGTTGTTCTATGTTTAGCAGTTCTCTTTTGCGGTTAGTAGTCTTCTTCATTTCGTTTGCTGCCAGTTGTATAATATTTTGGTGTCATTTACACCTCTTAACCCTTTACCTAACATGAAAAGCAGACGACACTTGCAAAAAAAATTCTTGAATAACTAATTTTTTTCATTTTTTGTCTCAAAAACATAGGTTATGACCACTCGTTGGAACGAGCTCAACTAGAGCTCGTTCCAACCAGGGGTCATAACCTATGTTTTTGAGACAAAAAATGAAAATATTTTGAAAATTAATTGGCGATTTTTGAGAATAGCGCTGGCCGGTTTTGGCCGTTACGTTGGGTATATGGTTAACCTCATGTACACTGATGTCGAAATACAGGAATTTCAACCTTCATATTTTCCTCATAACGCAACTAGGAATTGGGTCGTGATGCGGTAGACACTATCACTCCGCATCTTCCCCATAACGCTTTAGAGGCCCATTTGTTCAAAACAAGTCAGTACGTTGGGGAGTCTGACAATTGCTCACAGTTGCTCGGTGGTTCTCCACGGATACCCGGCTTCCTCCACCCGTTAAACTGTCCGACAGGAGTTGACTCTGGCTGTCTAAAGTGTCGTTAAACCTCAATAAATAAATAAATAAATAAATAAATAAATAAATAAATAAATAAATTTAAAAAAAATAAAAATAAAAATAAATAAATAAATAAGTAAATATATCCGCAGGTGAATTCTAGGAATCAGGTGGAGATAACCTCTCTATAAATAAAGGCTATACAGCAGTCATGAAAAATAGACCAATTTAGACCAATTTATATATAGAATAAATAGGTACCGGTAATCAGATTTCAACCACTCGTAGGATAAGGGGTTTAACCCTGGGCTCTGCCGAGTGGTTAAAACTCGCATTCTACGAGTGGTTTAAGTCTGATTTCCGGCCCTAGCACTTATTTGTTTTATTTATACCATGCTCTTTATAAATCAAACACACATCGGGTTTGTTTTGTTTACATCTGCACCGGTCAGCAGTACTCTCGACTGCACGTAAATGCTTGATTGATAGCTAGATACATCGTCAAAGTTAATTGAATTTACCGGCTTGCTTTTTCAGTCAAATTATTATTAACAATTTTTAAATTTTATTTTAAATATTTAGTTGTAGGTAAACTTAATAAGTCATTGCACGTAGTAGATAGTACCGCACAAAGTTATATGTTTGAACGAAACATCGCGAAGTATTTAAAATGACATTTCCATTGGAAACGTCTTAATCGCCATAGAAGCTTTACACCGATAGTGGGGGTTAAAAGATAAAATTTAACATACGGGATTTTCGCAGGTAGTATTTTAGGTGGACGTGGTATAAATTTAAATCAGCAGCCGTATGGCAACAGGTCAAGGAGATTAATCAGTCTACTTTAACAATGAAGTTTCTACAATTAGTCATTCCATAAAATGTGGAAGTAAACAATCGATTACGTCAGTTCTGGAAAATATGTTTGCCCCGCTGAGAATGAACATTAACAATGGACTTATCCAAAATTCCTCCCCCGTTAAACTGTCCGACAGGAGTTGACTCTGGCTGTCTAAAGTGTTGTTAAACCTCAATAAATAAATAAATAAATAAATAAATAAATAAATAAATAAATAACAGATCTTGTCAGCTAAATACGTTGACGCTAAAACGTCCGCCCATCCGCTAAGATTTAGTCAAATCAATGTGATAATTCATCCCAATCCATGACATTTGATGATGTGGAAGCTGTTGCGCTATGACTGTGGTCCCAGCGTTACAGCTTTCACTTCATCAAACGTCACAATGTTTACCAAGCACTAAAACTATTTACACTGTATCCGTTTTTCAACCAAGACACTTGTCAATATGTCCACAATAACTAAAATAGATACTAAATATTAAATTTGTAGTGGCACGAAAAATGTGCACTAATCAACATATTCATTTTTGTACAGACATGAAAGTATATTCTTTAAAACGCAACCGAAGAATGCGACTGAAACACTTTTTATTGTTGATCATTTATAACAACGCGTGCCCCTCCCCACCCCCTTAAAATACCGGCGGCTTAGAAACTTTTCTATATGTGACCAATCAGCGTTCAAGTAATCCAGTTGTATAGACATCAGTGGTCACCATCAGATCGCGATCTGAAAGAGAATATTTTTACCGTCACAGTACAAACGAAGGTTGAAGCCGAGTGCCATTAGCAAAGGGCAGTGCGAAAGTTTCGAAAATCTGAATCCAAAGACTGCTACATATTGAATAAGTGATTGGGGCGTTTTTGGCCGATATTATACAGACTTTAAACAGTAAGCCATATTATTAAAAAGGTAACAAGAGACCCGCATAGCCGAGCGCTACTAATTCCCCGCACCTAATTGTGGAGGAGGGGCATAGGAGTTTTCTCCCCGCGTAAAAATCACTCTGAATCCGGCCAAATCCATCTTGGAGCCAAAAAATATTTTATGGCGTAACTGACCTGACGGGGGAGGGGAGGGGATGTGGTCATAGGAGTCATTTTTGTTTTTGCATGTAATCACTCGTTTTGGGGGAAAAGGAAATGCCTAAAAGACACGGGGAGGGGGGGGGGGTAAGAGGAGTCCATTTTTTCCACATATATTCACTCTATATCCTTCAAAATGCATAGCGAAGCAAAGACAAGAAAGTGTCTAGTTGACATGGGGTGGGGGGGGGGGGGGTGGTGTGGGGTGATTTGGGGAGGTGGAGAGGGTGGGGATTGACTGTTATAGGAGTCAATTTTTTTCCTGCACGTAATCACTCCAAAGAAAAAAAAATGCCTAAATGACATGGGCTGGGAGGAGGACGTGGGCTATAGGAGTCAAAAAGGTTTTCTGAATGTACTCATTCTAAACCCTTCAAAATGCCTAATTGGCATTGAAGGAGGAGGGCAATAACTCCCGACAAGTTTTATCGGATAACGGTGGACATCGAACTTGAGGTAGACATTGTTCCCAAAGAGGTATCCACCAAAAAAAAATGATATTGGATTACTAATGTTTAAATTAGTCCATAAACAAGCATTACACAATATTTTTAAAAGGGTAATAACTCCCATAATTTTTATCTTATACCGCTGGGCATCGAACTTAACGTAGACATTGTTGCTAGAGGGATATATACCGAAAAGAATTGAAATCTGGTTCCTGTTGTTCTTATTGTTAATGTTATGCTTTTAACAAGCATTACACGACATTTTTTTTATTAAACGAAGGGCAATATAAATTTTATCGAATATCGCTAGTCATCGAGCTTGATGTCAACATTGTTGCTATTGCGATACATGCCGAAAAGAATTGAAATCCGGCTCTTATTGTTAAATATACTACAATAAACAAGCATTTCGCAATATTTTTTATTAAATGAAGGGCAATAACTCCCATAAAATTTATCGGATATCGCTAGTCATCGAACCTGACATTGTCATTGTTGCTATAGAGACACATACCGAAAAGATTTGAAATCCATTAACTATTGTGCAAGTTATGCAACCTTTACAGAATATTTTTTATAAAAAGGGCAATAACTCAGATAATTTTAAAGAGACATTCGGTGGTCATCGAACTGGACGTAGAAAATTTTGCTATGGAGACATATACCAAAAAGAATTGAAATCCGTTACCTATTGTTCAAGTTATGCCATAAACAAAGTTCGGACGGACGGACAGAAGAACGGAGCTCTCCGCTATATCCCTCCCTTGGGGCGGGGGGGGGGGGGGTGGTGGATAATAATACAAAAGCTTTATTGGGAACAAAAATAAATTGGCTGTGGAATCCATAAGAAATGTATTCCATGAAAAAAATGAGTCTTCTCCATCTTAACCAAGGGCGCCTGTTACGCACGTTGTCCAGATATAAACTCTTTCCCAACACTGTGTATGAGAGCTGCTTCCAAAACGTGTTTTAAAGGTATGGAAACTCCTGTTCAGACTGGCTTGCCCACCTTATTCTTAAATTCCTTGTCTTCACTTTGTTCTTATCTTTTCTTCTGTTTTGTTCCCCATATATCTGCTTACAGAGTTTAAACATTTGAAAATATCGTCGCCCATGGACCGGTGCTTTTTGGCCAACTCTGGATGTCTTCCACCAGCTGACGCACCTGTTTTGTGTGGAGTTGGTTTGAAAGATATTCTGGCGATTGCTGGTACTGTGACTTTAATCAGGATGACTGTTGGGGCCTCGGTCCTTGGCGGTGTTATACAAGTTTATCATATGGTGTACATTTCTTTCGAGCTGGGGAGACGACACACATAAGCTTAAAGCCTTCCGTCGAATCCCTCATCTATTTTGATTCATTGGATGGTCGAAAACTGATATAAAATTCTGCTTAAAAGCTGAGGCCTGTCCCCAACTAATTTGGACATCCATTGCTTCGAACAAGCAACAAGAAAAGAAGTTAAAGGGGGCACATATATATTTTCCGTGGACATCGCAAGATGCCAATTATATAACTCCACTCCCAAAATGTACACATACATGTATATATATTCGAGGGAAGAAGATGATTATATAATCACACATTAAACATTGGATGGTGGAAGCTCAGGGCTGTACCCAACTAATACAGACATTCATTGTTTTGAACGGATTCGAACAGGCAATGTGAAAAGATGTTAAAGAGAGTCCGGACCTCTTTATAGGAAATTCGTCCAGGGTAGGATTAGCCGCTATATGCACGTAGTCCATACCTCGAAAAGTAAACGAAAGCAGACAAGGACAATGAGCTACAGGCATCCCAGTCGCTCTTCCAAATTCACTGCGCCTATATCATCACGCCCCTCTCCCACCACACACGCCCATCCTCACCCACCACAATGTTAAAGTTAGGAGTTCATCGTACAATACTGCACCGGCATAACTGCCCCCAGAGTAATTTTGTCAACCAGGCTTCACGGCGCTGTTTCAAGTGACACCCCTACCCCTCACTCCGATGAACATGAAAAGCTCCTTCTCATTTGGTGCCGCCGGCTTTGTCAGCCATATCCATATTCTAATAGAAGTGCATCTTAAAAACTACACCGGACAATCTTAGCCATCCAAGGATAATTGCCCTTCGAGCAGCGACGTTTTACGGCTAAATCCCACGAGGGTTCAGGCTCGTGAGAATCATGACAGCGCACTCGTATCCTAATATTCCGGCCTGCCACATATATGAAAATTAACATACATGTAACAGTTCCAACTATCCCAAGACTAGAGTGAGATGTTCTAAAATATGTCTTAACCCTTTACCTAACATGAAAAGCAGACGACACTTGCAAAAAAATTCTTGAATAACTATTTTTTTCATTTTTTGTCTCAAAAACATAGGTTATCACCCCTCATTGGAACCAGCTCGACGAGCTCGTTCCAATGAGGGGTCACAACCTATGTTTTTGAGACAAAAAATGATGAAAAATAATAGGCGATTTTTGAGAATAGCATTGGCCTGTTATGGCCGTTATGTTGGTTAAAGGGTTAAAGCGGGGTAAGAGTATTCATAATGACAGGCGGGGATAATCAGAATTATCAAAACTATCACAGACACGGTAATTTAGTTTGTTGGTTGTTGAATGACTTCGTTGATGTTATCAAATATTTAAATTTAAATAATTTATCCTGGGAGACATCCCGACCCCAGATGTGTTCATTTACATACAACGAATATTTTATATTTTTAGTTTGTCTCAGTTTGAACAGGAGTTCTCCATTCAACTTTGTCAGATCGTTAATGAAATTCACACCTTTGTTTTTGTAAAGTTTCCATGAACTTATTACAGAGTCTCTTGTCGCACGCTTGTTAAATTTAACAATGACTGGTCTCACATTATCGCACCTTGGTGGGACTCTTTATACCTCAAGTAGGTCACAGCTTTTAAGGTCCAATTTAGCTATTTGGTTTACAAGTTCTATGACCTTCTTTTCTAAATGTTCACCTTGATCTTCCTTCAGACCAAGAATCTTTATATTGTTCTTTCTGCTGTACTGTTCGTTGCGTTTAGCTATTTAAGTAATAATAATAACCCTTTGAAAATGTGTCACGATTCTCAGATACAAACGACAGATACGTGCCACGTGACATTGGACATTGTCTTGCTGAATAACTGCAATCAGACATTGGAGTTGAACAACAGGATAACAACAGCGTTAAGAATATATATCGTCCGTATATCGCTGTCTATTCGGATTACAATCGATGAAGATCAACTGCGTTCGAAGGTGCGAGGAATTCCGCCTACCCAACCCATTACACCACCCCCCGCCGAAACTGTCGCATTCCCACACGCAAGCATCAGAAAACCGTTCTCCTCGTCGGCGATACACTCTTGCCATACATTAGCGCGCCGTAGCCGAAATCGTGATTCACCACTAAACAGAACTGTGCTCCAACGCTGCTGAGTCCAGCGAAAACGCTGACGTACCCATCCTGACGGTACGATGACTTTGGGTAAAGATAGGTCTGTGGTATGGACGACTACTTCGGATGCGGTGTTCAACGAGTCTATTGCGGACAGTTTGTGCACCGATTCTATTGTTAGTTCTACCAGGAGTAATTGCTGCTTTCCTCGTCGCCGGAAGGGAGCGACCCCGCAAAGTGAGGCGGGCTGATGTGTCGGTCTTGTGCAGGGGTCGTAACTCTTGGTCGACCCGAACGCGGTCGGTCGGCAGTAGATCCAGTGTTTCTATACCTTCCAATGAGGCGGTAAATAGTGGACACAGTGACTCCGAACTCAGCAGCGAGCTCGTTTGGAGATATCCCAGCCTCATGCATACTAATGGCACGCAACCTCTGATTTTCGGTTAGCCTTGGCATTTTTTTAAAATATCGGAAGACAAAAACCAATAACCCCTGACTCTCTAGCACAACATAACACAAAGAATATCGTCGGTCACCCATTCAATTTGACATTCTCGAGTAGCACGTGCTATTTTGAAATCCGTAGCAAAATTGTATACGGTTGGGTGGAGAGCAAAATGTCATTAAACTCTTTGCACGACGTCTTGTCCACAAACATGCAACATTAGAACTATTATATTTCATCGTTTATGCTATTTTTCTCATTTGTTTGCATTATCTTTCTTTTTTGACTGAGTATAGATTAAAACCCACTGCAGACTATTTCTTTTGTTTCGTCTTCCTTATTATCCGAAAGGATAACCGCCACGAACATTAGGCTGTGTATTCTGAACACAATGAACTGGTCATTATTTTTAAGAATGCCCGTGGGCATTCTTAAAAATAATGACCAGTTCATTGTGTTAAGAATACACTGTCTATTGTTCGAGATGACAAAAACAGCCAGTTGCATGCGCTCGGTTTGTTTCCAATGACTTTTCACCGGCCGCTGGCGAGTGTTCCAAATAATGTGATGAAGAGCATTTTGTTTTGTTCACTGAGACTAATCTTTAAAAAAATGTAAAAGTCACACATTAAGGACCCATATAAGTAATGAAATTTTGTTTATTTTGAAAATTCTCACCTCTGATATTCCTTCAATTCAAATTAAATATACACAAAATGTACATCAAAATGAAGATTGGGATGGATAGAACCCGAAACACATGTGTAATCAACTCATAGAGTCGACTGTAGGTACCACTGGTTCCTGGAAGTCTGCTTTCAAAATAAAGAAAATTCCATTACTTATATAGGCCCTTAAACACAATAAACTTTTCTATGTTTAATTTGCGTGCGCTTTCGATCTTTTTTGATTATCCGAGCAGTTAGGGTTTACAATCGTACTCCAATGTCATGGCTGTTTGAAGAGCCAATAAAGCACTAGCACTAGAAGTTGAAAAATAAAAATGTATCGATCAGTGTGATTCAGTTTTGATTCACGTGTCTTATGAAGCCATGGAATTTCCACCCGCCCACCATTCCCAATCCCCCGCCCCTCCCCCACCATAACTGCTTAACATTTCGGAATGTTGCACTTATCGGTCACTGAGAGTCTCAACTTTCTTGGTCACAGCGTAGGTTTGTAATCACTCAACACTCAACTCGAAAAAGTATTTCAGAATTAGCAAAACAATCTGCAGTCTTTCTTCAACAATGCAACACCATTTTTCGAAAGAGAAAGATGCACGGAATATTTTGGGTCATCGTTGACATAAATTCGTAGTCTGAATCCATTGCTTGCAGGCATTCAAATGTTGGCCACATACTCAGGGTGGACAAACATCAGTGAAAGCCCGTGCGACAGTGGACGGTGCATGAAACACAAACCCCGACTCTCTTGACTGAGTTTCTACTCAAACAATACGCTTGTTGTCCATCACAGAGTTCTCACGGATTTTCTTATTCAAATACACTATTTAAATTATATTCACCTTTTATTGTATACAAAGTAATTTAATGTTTCGGGGCTCAAAGCATTGACTAAACAAGAAAGTGGGTTTTAAGTCAGATAATACACTCGACACTGGGCATTCGGCCAGATAATGCTCTCGGGCTTCGCCCTCGAGCATTATCTGGCCAAATACCCAGTGTCAAGTGAATTATCCTTTACGAATTAAGGGTCATGTTCGGTAGATGGTTGAGAGTATGAACAGGTTTTGCAAAGTCTGTAACTTCAACCGAAAAGGGTTAAAATGTGAAACAAGTTAATGCCATAGCTTAAATATAATACACAGAGAACATACAAAAACAATCTTTGAGAAATTTAATACACAAAAAGTGTTTTTACGCACCAAATAAAAACTTGGCCCTACTGCAACTAGAGTGGGATAGATAAACACTGAAAAATAAAGATGACTCAATGTACACATTGTCCATCATTCAGACTACAATAGAGGAGACTTATTTTGTTGAGATACTATAAACAAAAGTAATAATCTTACTTTTAAAGAATGGGGTAAATTATTTTTGTTGATGTTGAAAGCACGTATACTGTGTGTAAATGGTGCAGGTATGGACGCCCTGAACTAACATATTGTAGGTTTTCATATACAAATTGCAACACATATTTAAAATTAAACATGGTTGTTCCCTATACATGAAAGAAACATTCCAGATTACAAGAAAAAATACAATTGAAAAAGAAACTGTACTTATAGATTACTTCATACTTGCATGTACTATTGTGGATAATTATAAAATGTGGAGAGATTATCATTATACATCAACGATATGACCTTACAAGTGAAATTTCGCATGTGTATTTACAATACAGTGGAGTCCACTTAATTGGATATCTCTTAACTGAATAACCCTATTAACTGAATATAATTTCCCAACACAAAACCATTTACCATACCTCCAGTACAAATTTGACTTGTTAATGAATGTTATAGAGTAAACTCCTGTTGATTGAATAAAAAATCTTGTTACCTGCCCAAAAAATACCCTGACTTGCCCCAGTTTTCCTTTGTTTGCAAGGTACATCTTGCCTTAGTACATCCAATACAGGCATTTAATCTATCATATCTTGTTTGACATAGCTCATAGAGCTCTGTCAAACAAGATATAATAGAATAAATTCTAAGGTTATCTCAAGAATACAGGAAAGTGAACAGTCCCCGTTAATTGAATACTCCTGTTAATTGAATACATTTCATTGGCAAAGTGGCTATTCAATTAACAAGGTTTCACTGCACATACAAGTTATAAAGACACATTACCCATATTCAGTGCTGTATAGAGAAAAAATATTAGGGCAAATATTTGTAAGTAATTCTTCCCAATCATGGATATGAAATAGAAAAAGCCAAGTATACACTGCATATTAACTTGTACTTACATTACATGAACTGAACTTTATCACTCATATAGTCTTCATAAAAGTGATCAACGATGTACCCTCAATCATGGTACTTCACTTCATGAATTGTGCCACTTTGCCCATCAACACCATCCAGTACTTTCACAACAGTACCAACATACCATTTACTTTTGGTTGAGGTCTCATCAAGAAGCCACTGGCGTCGTATTTTCTTTCCTAGAAAACTGAGATGTTCTTCATGTTTGTCTGATTTTCTGATCTGTCTTCTAGGTCTTGATGGGATCAGTTCTCCTGTGGCTGGTCCTGACGTCCCTGGTAACACAACCTGTTTTGGACACGTTTTTTTCTTTTCTTGGGCTCTTCGTGGAACTGTAAAAGAGAATTTAATATTCGTTAAAAACTTTTTCTGTGATGAGGCATTTGTAAAATCAGTTATAAGATAAAACAGTTACATCAGCTGAAAGTGAAGAAAGTTGAATATTAATCACAAAAGATTCTTTATCCTGAAACAGAACATTGAGAAAAATTAATGTATAAAACAGATAGATATAAATGTTGAAAATATTAATAAGAATTCTTGTAACCTCTTGATCAAAACACTTGTGTGTGTATTGCCTCACACATGCACACCTACTTCAACACACAACTTCAATGAAAAATATGTTGACTGCAGATTTTAATTGGTTCACCTGTACTTGCCCATTCTCCAGATTCTCTGATTCCTGGTTCTTTGTCGTGTCTTGGTGATGCCAATTCGGGAAGCAATACAGAGAAAAAGAATGATTGGAGCTTAGGTAACATTTGTTTATCCCATAAATGTTTGTCTCGGTGGATTCGCTCAATGAAAATTCGATGTGGATTTGTCCTCCTAACGACGAAATCCAACCAGGAATACACATACCTATTTAGCTATTTATTTAGCTGGCCTTGACACTGATAGTAAAATTTATATGGGTGCTTCAGTGCCAATGTACTGTTTTTATTCCCTAAGCAGAAGTCATTGATTCTCTGAGCTGCTTGCTGAAAAGGATGTGTATTTGTTTGGAGGACATTTTTAACTTCTAGTAAACCTTTTTCAGCATTACATTCAAACTAAACAATTTGGGCTGGCTACCAAAATGGAAATTCTCCAATGACACGCAATTAAATAGGGGACACAGAAACATTAACACCACAATCTGCTTTTTTGATTACATACTCTTGAATACTATTTTTTCCTCCTTCAAGCCTTTTTCTGGTATAAAGATTTCCCGTGAAAGAACAATACAACAATATTTTCACTGAAGGACAAACCTTCCTGGAAGGTTGTCTACAGACAATATCCTTAAAAGATGATGCAGTCAGTCGTTTTTTCCTCTTCCGAAACCACAACCCTGACAATGACTGATGCCTTGTTTTCTGTTCTATCTGTCTAATTTCACTTTCAGAAACCTTGACAATGTTTTCATAATATTCATGTTTGTCTTTTCCCAGTTCAGAATGAGAAATATCGGGGACAACGTCTGAAGAATCTGACTCGTAATGCATTTTATCTATTGACTAAAGTGAATTTTTTTGATTTGATTGGTTGATAGATACGTGGTATGAGACCATTTTCATTGAAACCCACGAAACGTCCGCCCAGGCACTGACAAATTCCCATACCCAGTGGAAGCCTCGTTCCGAAATCTACAAATTGTCCATACCCCGTAGAAGACGCGTCATTCGAGTTTTACAGTGTACATGTATTATATTTTATTTTTTTATCTCCAAAATATAGCTCATGACCCCTTATTGGAATGAGCTTGTCAAGTACCCTCCAATGTGGGGTTCATAAGCTATGTTTTTGAGACAAAAAATAAAAAAAGAAATTCAATAATTTTTTTATACTAGTCATACCGGCATATTTTCACAAAAACTCTTTTGCACAAAAATTCCACAGAAACATATATGGCTCAACAATGGAAGATAAAAGATCTCATGTTGTGTGTGTTCACACATGAAATAGATTGTATTTCTAAAACGGAAAGTCAATAGATAAATTCGTTACCCCGTGTCTGACCACGTAGTACGGGCTTTTACCTACCCGAAGCCAGCCGTATCCCATGAGGCCGAAGGTGATCAGACACGGGGTAACTAATATTAACCTTTTTAGTTTTTGATTCTCTGAGCCTAAGTAGTTTTCTTTTTATTGCTCGTTTCTTCACTTCTGGATATGATTTGCTTTTAACACATAATAATAAATTTTTTCCATCTGGTTTTATATGTAGAAATAAAAGCGTCTGTTGGTTCTGAATGAGTTACAAGTTTCCACACCTTAGGTGACCACTCTGGACCAAAGTTTTTCTAAGTGCTCCCCCATAACATCGGGCGTACCAAGAGCCCCTGTTGGTTCGGTGCAAATACGAGGCCTGTTCATTTGAAATTTCTGGTACAGTGTTGTCAACCTGCTCAGTACCCTGCTCACATGCCAGTTTAGAAACATAGTTTTTTTCTGTACACTGTTTGCTTTGACAAAAGTCACTACAGTTTTTGTGAATCCCAAACAAATGGTGAATATAATTATTAATGTCATGTTTCAATTGTTTAGTTGCCATTTTTCGGTTGCTTTACTTGGATCTCATTTTTATTGCATATCTGATGGAACTTACTAATCTAACTCCTTTTTCTTTTGTCAATTTACCTACACCTTTGTATTGAGGGTTATTTTCTACAAGTTTTTCGAGATTTGACCCCAGACACTTCCATGCATGATTTACACACTCAAATTTTGCAATATCTTTTCCCCAGACAGGAACTTGAGTTTGTAGCGTTGCAAACACGGAGCTGTCACCATCAGCTATAATCAGAGTGTATCTCAGTTTATGAGCGGCCTCACATTCCAAAAGCCCCTTAACCCTTTACCTAACATGAAAAGCAGACGACACTTGCAAAAATAATTCTTGAATAACTAAATTTTTTCATTTTTTGTCTCAAAAACATAGGTTATGACCCCTCGTTGGAACGAGCTCGACGAGCTCGTTCCAACGAGGGGTCATAACCTATGTTTTTGAGACAAAAAATGAAAATATTTTGAAAATTAATTGGCGATTTTTGAGAATCGCGCTGGCCGGTTTTGGCCGTTACGTTGGATAAAGGGTTAAGAATTATGTTGTTTGCTTCCATAGATTGGCTGCTTAAATTCCAGTTTTTGAAACATTCATGTGCAGGAGTATCAATATGTAATGTTTTAGACCTAGCACATATATAACAGAACTTGTTTCTGACACCAATGTAGAGAAGTTTTCCTGTTCTAGCACCAAATATGACACCTACCCCTCCCTTAGCATTATAAGAATGTTTATGAGACCTTTTAGACCACTCCTCATCACAAACAATTGGCTGGTCGATATAAAGTTTTGAACTGTTAGTCAAATAAAATTTTTTGGAACACCCATTACACACGGCTTAGTGATAATTGATGCCAATCCATAATGTTTTGCTTCTTCTGCAATAATATAAGGGCACTGTCCCTGTTTACACAACTATTTGCCAAAAGCACTGTACTGAGTGGCAACTTAAAGTATTTATATGTTTTTCTAACAACTGAATATTAAAGAATCGATATCACTAACAGGCGTACTTTGGAGTTTTTTAAACTGTACTTTAAGTGGATTGTTTTCATCCTGTTCACATGAATAAAATAATTTATCGCGCTTAGATAGTTTGCTTGAAAGAATTGGTGAAACTGACTGTGGTGTAGTTTTTATCAGTTTTCGCCAAAAACTTCTGCGTCCTGCTGGTAAGTCGAACCTTTATTTCCGACGCTTTGGAAAACCCACTCTCAATAAAACTGGAAGTAATATTTGGTTCAGCCAGATATTCATATAACAATAAATTCATTATGTCACTCTATTCTTTAACTATTATCCCTCATTTAGGCAATCCATGTTAGGATTCACTTCAACTTAAAATGGGGGTTGTCTGCCGTCACAGGCTAACTAACCGAGATAGATTGTCAGTGTTACAATATAGTTGGTGTCTGGGAAACATGCAGTATGGGTATCATGGACGGGTCAAAATTCATGCAAGGGTCATTTGTCCATATTGACAATTCAGAGATGATCTGCTATGGCACCTACCAACACTTCCATGAAGCAGCTTATCCCGGAGCTTCATCGATGGTTATTTTGCTAGGTGCCATAGTGGATCATCTCTGAATTGTAATTGTGGATTATATGTAAGGCTCATGCATGGATTTTCACCCATAACCGATGGCCGTACTGTAACTTTCACTCTAGCAATACATTTCAGAAAATTGAATACCGCAAAAATTGTTTTTCATTCTGGAATCAGTGAGGCTTTGAATTTCATCAGGAATTACGAGAATATTGTTTGACGTGTTTTGAAGCAAATCATCCTGGTAGTGATTCCAAGTCAAGTCCTGGTTGCCCGTATCAAGGTAGGCAATCAAAACATCCCTAGACACCAATGCACAGATGTATTACCAGTATTATCTTATCACATATCTAGAAGAAAACTTAAATAGCGTATTAGTTTTTCAGAGTTACAGCTAAATTGTACATGCACATGTACAGTAAACGTCCGAAAATTGTAACATAACTGTACAAATAAACCAGATACCCCACTACCAAGACACCAATAACACCATTCACAAAAAAGGCTCTCACAGAGAGATTCACAGAAAAGGATGCAAGGTTTTTGTATTCTTGGTGTAGTGGCAGTTCAATATTACTTTATGATGATTATGCAACAACTTTTTCTGACCCACATTGTACTCTTGTGTTTCAAATGTAAAATGAACACAACATGAACATTTATCAATTTAGTCATTTTGAATTCATCCTACTCATTTTCGAGTAGGTACATTTTACAAATATTTTAATTGCATCGAGACTGCTTTCAGTAGGATTCATGAATCATCCATCAATAACTTTTACTTGTTATGTCTGTAGAATCTGTCAACACTTCAAACCTACATGAAACCAGGTAACCGTAAGCCTCAAATGATGAAAGGTTTTACAGAAACTGTTAGTTACCAATTATTTTTACGGCTCTCCAAACAAAACAAGAGACCCCACAAGGTCTTAATCACACACCTGACAAAGTGGTTCAAAGAAACATTTGGGGTCACATTCAGTTTGTCATGATTTATCAACACTACAGAGTAATGAAAGGCAAATTTTATGGAAAAATACTTGGAATGGATTTGAACAACTTGAACCTAACCTGCTTCTCCTTCCTGCACCCCTTCCCCTGTTATAGAGAGCACAAGTATTTATTTATTTATTTATTTATTTTTTATTTATTTATTTATTTATTTATTTATTTATTTATTGGTGTTTAAGGTCACATGCTTATGCACAATGTCTCATCGTGACCATGGCAGTTTTTATGGGTAGAGGAAGCTGGAGTATCAGAAGAGAACCACGAAGCAACTGATAGCTCCCCAACATTCTTACTCTGTTCAAGTGGGGTACAACCCCTATGGCTGGAGGGAGGAGCTTCCCCCTGGAAATATATTCGAGGAAAAAAATTCAATTTCCTTGACTCTGAGCCTGTTTGTGTCCATAATTAATAAGTTGTGAAAGGCATCAATAATTAGGCCACATCGCATAGGATGGGGCTGGGGGAGGGGGTTGTATTCATTTGGGACAGTGGCATAGGCGGGGGGGGGGGGGGGGGGATTCCCCCCACTGGCTACATCACTGTCCAAAATAAATGCAGCTCTGTTGAAATGGAATTTAAACACTTAGGACCAGCCTCAATCAAGCAACAATCCATTTTGTGAAACCTATCTGCAGGTTTCTTAAGAGTTATTCAACTTTGTCAGAGATGCTTTTCAAACCTTACAACAATATTTCGACACTTGAATCCAGATTTAGTGACGGCCCATACAGGTCTGAAAATAAGGTGCAAATAATCATCGAGTGTATGTACTATGTATGTTATGGCAAAAATTATTAAATCGGAAAACAAAAAAAAACAAAAAAATAATTCTTGAAGTTGAAAAAGGTGCATAACTCTGGACAAAAATTTGCTGATTTGAACTTGACCTGCATTTTATGTCGGTACACCTACATGTACATGCAAAATTTAATTTGTTTTATTGCAAACAATTGGAAAAAAGCAAAAATAATCTCTCCAAGTATTTATAATGAAACAAATGCGACTAGCATGCGATGAAGTAGATTCGTGTTCCATGTCATACAAACTGAATCCTTGTAGATGAATGAGAATACTCCGACTGTTGTTTTTGGTGAAAAATCATTCAAAATCCTACCAAATATATAACATTTGAGTTATATCCGAACTGAACCAAATATTACAACACATTTCAGACAATATTTAAAGACAAAAAAATAAAATTCAGTAAAAACAACGGCCAACATTCACTTTCTCTTCCGCGAATTCTCCTGTACACTCTTGGTTCAATTGGTCAGCCGTACACGAGGTCCTGCAGTAGCGCGAAATGCGGTGTTACTTCTCAAATAAATAAATTGTGTTTTGGTTCATATGTCAAATCGGTATTCAAATTAAAATACCTCCATGTAAGAAATATGAGAAAAAATACAAGATTCAAAAGATTAAAAGAGTACACACCCTACCCATTCAAACAATGTTTAGTCCTTAGAATAACAAAAGTGTTTGCTTGTTTGGTATGAACGTCACAAACCACGCATATTTTTCCACGTGTTTATTTTCGACAATATTTGACAATTCTTTTTTGTTTTCATTATCGATCATGTCCGATCTTATGTAAACATTTGTGTGGAGATGTAAATATGACAATGTATACCTTTGTAGCCGAGATGATACAAATAATAAATCAAAATGTAATGTGTACAAGCACATTTTTGAAAATTATGAATTGGAGCCATATTTGACGTTAAATATTCCTAAAAATCTTCGAAGCCATTTAAATAAAATGAGAATCTCCTCTCACAAGTTAAATATCGAAGTTGGACGGTATGCCGGCATTAACAGAGATGCTAGGCTCTGCAAGTAGCTTGTCATGCACGTTTCAACTCAATTCGGCAGGACCCCGGTGCAGGACCCCGGAAGTGACGTCATGTCACGTGACCTAGTGGCGCCATGTTGTGTTGTCATGGTAACCCGCGAGAGCGGCCATGTTGTGACGTCATCTCCATAGTGATCCGTGGTGGTAGTACGCATGCGCAACGCGTGTTGTTAAGGTGATACGCGTTTCTGTCGTCCATTTTGTATACTGGAGGCAGCCATCTTGGTTTCTATAGTAGCACGCGATTGCTATGTTACCTAAGGCCTACAACAGGACAGGGGTATGTTCGGAGGGTATGTTCCTTTGTTGAAGAGTAAATGTAATTACCACAAACAACCCGACAATCCCTCCAAATCACCAACATCTATCCCAGATCACTGAAATTGACTTTATTTTCTCAATTTATCGACTTAGCACGTAGTGCTATAGTACTAAGATCCCTATCCCATGACGTTTTTTCCATTAAAAGACACATTACTTTGGTCATTACCCAGAATTCTCTGCTTCTATCTATATATGCAATAGTTTTCGTCTATCTGACCCTGTTCCTTTGTTCTGGAGTATACTCCAGTAGCGTAGAAGAGCCTATTAGTTGGAACAGTTCACCTTATTATTACTATAATTAGCTATTCTGGTCTATTCTTGTTAGTTCTGACCCTATTCCGTGTACTCTTGTTGTTTCATTTATCTAAATTATAACTAACCAATCAGATTGCTTGATTTCCCATAACCTGTACTTAATCGTATAGAGTTATCTCCCTTCTGTATAATAAAAGCCTATACCCAATGGCAATATCCCCGGGTACCCCAATTTCGGCACCCCTTTTTGAAAAAACATATGACCTTCGGCACCCTTTTTTTGTCATATGTGCTTATGTGAAAAAGCACAATGTGACACAATGTGCCCTATCACAAAGGCTCATGATTTATGTGCCGATATGTGCTTATGTGAAAAGGCACAATGTGACACAATATGCCCTAGCACATAGGCACATACGGGTATTTGAGAATACTTATAGCCTAGTATTGTATTATTTGAGGATACCTATCTAGGATACCTTCTGGAGAATCCCTTTTTGTCATATGTGCTTATGTGAAAAAGCACAATGTGACACAATGTGTCCTAGCACAAAGGCGCATTCTTTATGTGCCGATAGGTGCTTATGTGAGAAGGCACAATGTGACACAATGTGCCCTATCACATAGGCACATACGGGTATTTGAGGATACCTAAAGCCTAGTATTGTATTATTTGAGGATACCTATCTAGGATACATTCTGGCGAATCCCTTTTTGTCATATGTGCTTATGTGAAAAAGCACAATGTGACACAATGTGTCCTAGCACATAAGCACATGTTTTATGTGCCGATATGTGCTTATGTGAAAAGGCACAATTTGACACAATGTGCTCTAGCACATAAGCACATACGACCGAAATGGGATTCCATAGACACAGGTGTTTTCCAAAAGGGATTCTTTAAAAGGGATTCCGTAAAATGGAATTCCTATCCGACTCCGAAAAATGGGATTCCGTGTTTTAACATTGACACTCGGGGGTATTCCTCTTCCCTATTGGAAGAATTCAGTTCAACGTGTTGTAGTTCATTCAGTTAAAATTTATTAAGTTTAAAAATTCATTCAGTTCAAAGGGTGTTAATACCTTCATTTAGGTTATGGTTCAAAACTGTATTGGCTTCAAAGGGGTTTATAGAGGTTATAGTTAAAAACTGTATTGGCTTCAAGGGGTTCATTCAATTTTGTTCAAGGGTTTTAATACATGAAGTTCATTCAGTTGAAAACTTTGTTATGTTGACTTTGATCTTGGTTGTGTTCAATCAGATCAGTCCGATCTTCGTTCACTTTGTTATGTTCACTTCGATCTTAGTTGTGTTAGATCTTTGTTCACTTTGTTATGTTCAATTAACTTCGAGTTTGGTTATATTCGATCAGATCAGTTCGATTTTCTTCAATTTGTTCTGTTCACTTCGATCTTGGTTGTGTTGGATCTTCGTTCACTGCGACTTCAACAGTTCAACTGTAGTTGAGTTGGGTCTGTTCAGTTTTTTCCAACTAGTTCGATCTTCGTTCATGTTTCGTCCGTTTAGTTAGGTTGTTGCATGTAGTATTTAGGGGTTACGGTCCATTCAGATTAAAAATTTTATTGTATATATTGGGCGTTAAGATTAAGTCAAAGTTTATGTTGTGTTCCCTTCGATCTTGGTTGTCAGTTGTATCTGTTCGGGTTCTTGTTGTAGTTGATGAATTAGGCTTTATTAGCCCTTTTCCATACCCTCGAGTGTCGATGTTAAAACACGGAATCCCATTTTACGGAGTCGGATAGGAATTCCATTTTACGGAATCCCTTTTAAAGAATCCCTTTTGGAAAACACCTGTGGCTATGGAATCCCATTTTGGTCGTATGTGCCTATGTGCTAGAGTACATTGTGTCACATTGTGCCTTTTTGACATAAGCACATATCGACACATAAAGCATGTGCTTATGTGCTAGGCACAAAGGGTCACATTGTGCTTTTTCACATAAGCACATATGACAAAAAGGGATTCTCCCGAAGGTATCCTAGATAGGTATCCTCAAATAATACAATACTAGGCCACAGGTATCCTCAAACACCCGTGTGTGCCTATGTGATAGGGCACATAGTGTCACATTGTGCCTTTTCACGTAAGCACATATCGGCACATAAAGCATGTCCCTTTGTGCTAGGACACATTGTGCTTTTTCACATAAGCACATATGACAAAAAAGGATTCTCCAGAAGGTATCCTAGAGAAGTATCCTCAAATAATACAATACTAGGCTATAGGTATCCTCAAATACCCGTATGTGCCTATGTGCTAGGGCACATTGTGTCACATTGTGCTTTTTCACATAAGCACATATCGGCACATAAATCATGTGCCTTTGTGCTAGGGCACATTGTGTCACATTGTGCTTTTTCACATTAGCACATATGACAAAAAAAGGGTGCCGAAGGTCATGTGTTTTTTTCAAAAAGGGGTGCCGAAATTGGGGTGCCCGGGGATATTGCCATTGGGTTTTGGCTTTTATTATACAGAAGGGAGATAACTCTATACGATTAAGTACAGGTTATGGGAAATCAAGCAATCTGATTGGTTAGTTATAATTTAGATAAATGAAACAACAAGAGTACACGGAATAGGGAACTAACAAGAATAGACCAGAATAGCTAATTATTGTAATAATAAGGTAAACTGTTCCAACTAATAGGCTCTTCTACGCTACTGGAGTATACTCTAGAACAAAGGAACAGGGTCAGATAGCCGAAAACTATTGCATATATAGATAGAAGCGAAGAATTCTGGGTAATGACCAAAGTAATGTATCTTATAATGGCGAAAACGTCATGGGATAGGGATCCAAAAAGGGATTCTGGGAGAATTCTAAGCCAGAACATTACTCCTGTTCAATCGAACGCGCCCCCGGTACCCCCTTAGTACTATAGCACTACGTGCTAAGCCGATAAATTGGGAAAATAAAGTCAATTTCGGTGATTTGGGATAGATTTTGGTGATTTGGAGGAATTGTTGGGTTGTTTGTGGTAATTAGATTTACTCTTCTACAAAGAAACATACCCTCCGAAAATGCCCCTGTCCTGTTGTAGGCCTTAGGTAACATAGCAATCACGTGCTACCATAGAAACCAAGATGGCGGCCTCCAGATTACAAAATGGACGACGGAAACACGTATCATCCTAACAACACGCATTGCACATGCGTACTACCACCACATATCACTATGGAGATGACGTTACAACATGGCCGCTCACGCGGGTTACCATGACAACACAACATGGCGCCACTAGGTCACGTGGCATGACGTCACTTCCGGGGTCCTGCACCGGGGTCCTGCCGAATTGGGGTGAAACGTGCACGATATACTACTTCTGCAGTCTTTGTGACGGTCATAAAATCGAAAATGAGTTCCACTTCATTTTGGAGTGTAGAGCATTTAGGGACGTAAGGAAGAATTTTATTAAACCCTATTATAGACTCAGGTAGGTGCGCGGTGGCTCAGTAGGTAGAGGTGCAGGCTGCAAACCGAGAGGTCCTCGGTTCGAATCCCACCTGCGGCAACCGCGTTGTGACCTTGGGCAAGACACTTCATCTCCATTGCCCGCGTGGGGGCACGGTGACGCCGTGTACTAAGGCGTACTGCACGTCGATGGTGCGCATGTCTCCAACCAATCTAACGCGAGTTACGATGTTGGGGAGCTGGCAGCTGCTCGTCGTTGCTCGGTGGTTCTCTCCGGGTACTCCGGCTTCCTCCACCCGTAAAACTGTCACGGTCATGATTAGCCATTGTGCATAAAATATGTGACCTTAAACATCAATAAATAAATAAATAAATAGACTCAGGTCAAATATGCTTGAATTCTGTCAGTTAGTTGGAGCTTGTAGTAGATTTGTATTAATTAATCTAGCAAGATATATTAAAATAGCATTAAAATTAAGGGATGAGTTGAAGTAATGTCATAGCAGTGCTTCTCTGGAGCATGCCTCTCAGCAGCCATGACCCACACATACTCTTGGGATGATGACATTTTCTAAAACGTAGATAAATGGAAGTGAGGACATCGGGATTGTAATTCCATCGATTGACAAATTTGCTGATTGCTGGGTCTCTCCACTGGCCACATCGCAGCTACTTTTGGCTGCGATGTGTTGGATGGAGAGACTCGGCTGTCAGCTGTCAGGGGATAAGCCCGAATTATGAGTCAAGAGCATTAAATAAAGCTCACGTCCGCATGGGGACGCAGGTTGGAGACATTTGGTATTTCGATAAATTTCGTTTCGCGACTTAATGTTTCGAGCCCGGAAATGATATTCTGATAGTTTTGTTTTTTCGAAAGCCTGTTTCAGAAAGTGTAATCTGTTGACTACCGAGTTTCTCCGCTGTGCGCATCTCAGCTATTTTTTATGTCAACAGTTAAGTACGAATTATGAATGTTTTCGACCTGAATCCTTTATGACGTGGACTGAGTATTGATCAGTTCCAATCGTTATGTTGCGTGATTAATCTTCCTGGTGTGAGTGGTCTTCAGATATACTTAACTCTTACCCAGCGCGGATAAAAGACAAAAATTCTTGAATGATTAAACATATTCACTTTTTTGTCTCAGAAACGGCCTTTGACCCCTTATTGGAGCGAGCTTGTTGAGCTGGTTTGGTGAGGGTTCATAGGCTATGTTTTTGACAAGGGGGTGCGAATATGATAAATCTTGAATAGTTATCTCTCAATAGCGCCTTCGTTTTTCGCCGTTACGCTTGGTCGCTGGGCAGGGGATTCACAAAAACTTGAAATCCAGCGCACAGTATATTTATATTTATATTGATTGTTTGTGTTTCCCATCAATGGACCAAAGGTCCACGATGTATATGTTCATCATTAATTTAATGAATAAAAGAATATACAAAATTCATCATAAAAGCGGGTATTTTCCACTTTACGTATCTTCTCCGAGTCGACACAAGTAGGAGGAAGTGCTCGGCAACACCCGTTCCAAGAAATGGACTCTCACTCTGAAAAATAAGTACCTTTCAAGTTTGATTCGGGAAACTGATATTTCACGTACTTGCAAGTGTGTGTGTGTGTGTGTGGGGGGGGGGGGGGGGGGGGGGGTGCTAGTATGTGTCAATTAATAGCAAATCGTAAATCAAATGACTCGAGTCGAAAAATAATTCGAATTTTGCCAAGGGTCCGTAATCTGGCGTATGGATTTCGATCGATTTGCCAATGTGAATTGTGCCGTTCTCGCAGTTTTCAATGTTTTAGGGGATTCAGAATGTAAACAAACATAAAGTAATTATTTCTAGATGAAATTCGTAAAACAAAAGAAATCCAGTACATCATTGTTGCACAAGAAAGTTCGGAAGCATGAATGATAACTTTCGCCAGTTTCAATCTGTCATCGGTGTACCTAAATGATACCTCTACAAAATATAAACAAACAGACTATCGACCCACGACTGTCGTCATTTCTCGTGGTCATAGAGGGCATGCAAACTGTTTTTAGGACATAACTGTCAGTACAGGATGAATATTTAAAAAATAACTCTCCTCTCATATAGAACGGAACATTAGCATAACAGTGTGGAATTCGTTTCAAGTTGTAAACCAACGTATATTGCTGTATAGTTGCATTTCGAAATACCGAAAACAAGTTTAATTAAAGCATTCTTTTTATGAAAATATATCATTTGTAGTATATATTGATCTTCTCTACATTGTTATAATGGATGTAGTGAGGAATAATTAAGGCTGACTAATCTTTGTTGCTTTCATTCAGTTGTTCACATCCAGGGGTAAATTTAGGAAATTCTACTAAACATGACCCTCAACAAATGTTAGAACAATGTAATAACCATGGAAGAACGAAGAAAATTCGATACGGGTGAATGCAGACGAATGCGATGGATGAGTGATTGCAATGCGTTAGTGTAATTGTACAGTACAGTTTAACGCGAAATACATTGGAATGTGTTGGTAACAAATGCCACACGAATTTATAAGTTTTTAAATATCAAGCAAATAGAAATATTTCTTGCCTCCAATCCGTAATTTGTGGCGAAATAGTTCATATCATGGGGAGGGGGGGGGGGGGGGGACTTTTAAACACTATGAATTGATGGTAGTATCAATAATATCTAACATTATTATGCCTCACGTTTGTAACATCAGCCGTGATTGGTTAATTTCACACCTTCTAATAGTCATCATACTGGAGTTTTGGGGCAAACCACGGGTACTATTGGAACGTTTTTTCACTGGCGACAAGAGAACGAAGAAAATGTAAGCTCCACTTCCATTAATCAGCGTCGATTGGAATTTCTCAACACCAAACGCTGGTTCCGTGCCCGTTTAACTTTTTTCGTCACCGGTAAACACAAACTTACCAACAAATATATCATCTTCAGTGGGTGTGTTTTCAATTTTAACTGCAAACAATGAATTCAAAAGAATCAGACATATTAAAAACTCACGTGTTGTTCACCACTTCAGTGAATCCTGAATATGAGTTATGACCTCAGTCAATGATATTTCCACAAGTTTAGTACTCCCCGACCTCACTGAGCCTCCGACCCAGTTAAA
Organism: Pictodentalium vernedei; assembly: GCA_031216915.1. NCBI lineage: Eukaryota > Metazoa > Mollusca > Scaphopoda > Dentaliida > Dentaliidae > Pictodentalium > Pictodentalium vernedei. Next base: position 726,070,646 of record CM062297.1, on the reverse strand, counting down.
AATAAATTGTTTCACTCCGCTTAATTCTATTAAGTCATCCGAGAAACATGAATTTACATTCCATTAATTTATACCACTTATCACACAAGCATTAACAATGAATTATAACACGAACAGCATGATTCAGTTGTAAACATTGGCATTTGGTTTTATAGAAACTCCCAAAGCGACGGCACTTATGACAAGTCATTTTCGAAGAGACGTCATTCGTTCGAAATGACGTCATGTTTTTGGATTCGACTACATTGATATTTCAAGACTGATAGCATGAACATTGCAGTTAACGCTTAACAATGAAAGTTATTTTTTTTGTTCGGCATAATAAAATAATTAGAACGTTTCCTTTCATGTTCTATCGGTCGATAGTACTTGAGTTTGTGTGATTTGTGAAATAAAACCTGAAGCAGCGAAAGCTGCTTCAGGTTTTATTTCACAAATCACACAAACTCAGGTACTATCGACCGATAGAACATGAAAAGAAACGTACTATACTACTAATATTATAATAAAACTGGTTTACTTGGCGATATATAGTAGTTGTTTGATAGCTCAAATTCAAAGATGAAATAAAACCAAAGGTTATTCCCTAAAGCATCATCAGATGTTCACAATATATTCTTTCTCAATTAACATACATTTTTAACGAACATTGTGACGCACTGACATCGCCCCTGTATTTCACGCAGCCGCCATTGACGATTCGAAGATCTTTCCAAAACAGTATCGAATTTAAACGTTGTTAGTAATCGTATGTTTTCGGGAATATACTCTTTAATGAAAACCACATTTAATAAAAATGGGGGGAGGGGGGGGGGGGTATGTTCTAGACAATTCTTAACAGATTTTGACGAGCTCTCAGGCGACGTCATAAGGGACATAGTATCGACCGAAAAATAGTGATTCGTCCGACTTTCACAAAATTTTAGTATGTTGTAAAAAAAAAGAAGACAGCGGTTTTTTTATCTAACAATCATATAGGTTTTGGCCTGAAAACCACGAGAAACGGTACGTATCACATAATGTGTTCCGATTCCGTATCATATAGACGACTTATTCTGATTCTGTATTCTATAGACGACTCGTTTACGGGAACGCGACGGGCTATCATAACAGGCGTATGAATACATTCTATATGCGCATCAGTGATAGCTGATCGCTTACAAAACCAAACACAATTCCTCGTAATTAGCGGCAGAACTATTAATAGCAAATGATACCCCACCTCCACAATATATAGAAACTGCACAATTAAATATTGCACACTTGTAAATTGAATCGTATCATCATAGGAAATTACATTTAGAGTCAATAATTTTACAACGCGAGTTTGAAAATTTGCTGTGACCGCGTTAGTGCCGTTACTCATTGTTTGTTAAAGTGCACAACAATATTGTTCCATAAAATATGATTTTTTAAAACTTTTTCGCGCTCAATATTATATCCCAAAACTGTATCAATAATTTAAGATTTAATCTGTTTGTGTGACTGAAGTATTAGATAACTGAATTATCATGATAATGTGCATGTTCTGTGATTTGCATCAGATTCTCGGCGGAGCCCAGAATGGGATCACAACTCGCCGGCAAAGACGGCTCGTTGAGATCCCATTATGGACACCACCTCGAATCTGATACAAATCACAGGACATGCACATTATCATGATAATCTGTATTTATCGCCATTTTGACATTTATACGTTAACCAACTGAATTTAGTAGTTTTGAGGCATTTTCCACCTCATAATCATAAAACAGTGACACGGATTTCTCCGTACTCTCTGAATCGTCAGTTATGAAACTTCACACACTGTTTCTTTTACACCAGATCTAGTGCAAGGCAGTTTTCGATCTTCATATATCCAAAACTACGTCGAATTTACGTTTTTTTCATAAACCTATAATATCAACTCATCTATTGAGATCTCAACCTTGAAGTATTAGGAATATATTCATCGATAAAAACAAATTCTCAATTGTTAGTACCCAACTGACCAATGTTGTCAGATTTTCGTAAAATTTGGGCATATTATAGAGTTAAAAAACAAACAAGCGATTTTTTATTTTTTCGATTTCCGTCATTTGGACGGTTTTACGTCACATGACGTTTTTCAGATTTTTTGCACTTTGTAACTGAAAAACGCAAAATTTATGGCACGCATAACTTCTTACTTAAACTCCAAGAATAAGCCTTCAGACGCTATTTGCTACATGGCTACCCTAGCAAATGGTTATAATTACATTGGTGATGACGTCATAATGTTGGAGGTTTGAACTAAAAATGCTGACTTTGAAAAATTTCGATTTCCTAAAAATCAAATGATCTTTAGATTGAAAATCTCCCATAAAAAACATATCGAAAAATGCAATCAGCAGTCACCCGGCGTAAATACGTCCTTCGTACAGACATTTTGACATCTACTTGGCAACAATTAAAGTTGGCCCAATTTGATGAAATTTTAATATGTTCTGGAGCTTAAAAAATTGAGAGTAAAGTCTTTTTGTTTTTTCAATTTACCATCATTTTGATCGATTTACGTCAAGTTCGATTACAGAAGGGTAGTGGAGATGCACGAATCGATACCAGTTGACCAGAGGAGAGTCACAGTAGGTTTAACCTCCTCTGGGTAGTGGTGTCGAAGAATGTTATGAGGAGAGGTAAAGGAGGCAAGGGTTGCTCATATATTTTTTTTAAAAAATAATTTTTTAAATAATTTTAATTGCTGTGACGTCATACCCGACCCCCTCCCCACCCCCCCCCCCCCCCCCCGTTAAGTTCGATAAATTTGATTTCAGTTACTATGACATAAAAATTTCACAAGCAGTTGAATGGCGTTTGATCATTTAGATGAAATGGGTAATTACTTTTAATCTTAAATAGCGTAACAAGTTAGTCTTCAGTAAATTTCGTTAAAGAATCTATCCAATGGATAATTAAGTTTAAAACATTTAAATGCTGTAACATTTATAAATACCAACAATTGAAAAGCTTTTGGTCTTCAATAATTTTCGTTAAAACTTTTCGAAATTTCATTTCTTTAAAAACAAAATGGCACAGCAATTTGTACGAAATACAGACTTACTATACGTGTATATCGCATGCCTCGATAAACTGTTGTTGCAAACAATACAAATTATGTTCAACAAGTTCCACTACTTCTTTCGTATAGAAATAATTACTCTTAATTGACAAATGCAAGTTAAAATAATGTCCAACTTGCCACGGTGCTTGCTCAGCCAATCAGAGTGCCGGAAATCGTCACGTGTTCAATCATACACCTGTGGTATTTCATTTAGTGTTTCCAAACATAACAGTCCAGACTTTTTCAATCTCAGAGTAAATATGGAAATAATTTCATGTTCTGTTTGTGAGAAGACCTTTTTGGCAGTCTCTGCGCATTTACATATTAAATGAAACGGGTAATTAATTTCAAAGCATTTGATTTGAAAAAAATTGAAGAGCTTAACAAGCTGATATTCTAAAAATTTTGAACATCATCGAAATTTCAAATTTTTTTTCCAGCTTCTACCTAATGTTTTACTCTTTGGACATTTACTGAAGAATAACCCGACCATAAAAAATGAAAGAACTACCATTCCCCAATTGCCCACTTGAGACACGGTGGCTTTCTGTACTAATGTGTACTGCAAGTCAATGGTTCACTTGTCTTCAACCAATGCTCACTATGCCTGTGTGGAGTTACTACGTTGAGGAGTATGATAGTCGCTCGCCCTTGCTCAGTAGTTTTCTTTGGGTATCTGGCTTCCTCCACCCACAAAACTGTCGACAGGAGGTGACCCTGGCTGTTGGAAGTGTCATTAATACCCCAATAAATAAATAACTACCATTCTATCGCAAACGTTTTGAGAAAAAATCGATCATAAAGTCTATCCAAAAACATGGTAAGCGTCCCCATCCTCTCATAAAAGAGCCCCCCCCCCCCCCCCCTTGCATCACACATCCTTCCTTTATCCCAAAACCCCTAAAAAACATGAAAAGAACTACCATTCCATAGTAAAAGTTTGATAAAAAATCAACCATTATCTACAAATGTATCATAGAAGTACAAAAAGCTCCCTCCCCTTCCATGATTCACGTTTTGACTGTGCATATGGGGAACATCAGTAGTTCCTCAGTACACCCCTTCAGCCATAATAAAGATCTCCTCTCACTGTAAAAATATAGGCCATATTACCCGATGAACGTGCCACAAAATATCCCATGGGAATGGGATACGTGACTCTACATTACCCACCCAAAAATGTGACATCTGAATCTGAATGTGATTACTGTGTAAACCGCGATAACGCATATTATAACACAGAGATAGGTGCAGCCTTGGGAAAAATAACCTCCTCGCGTGATCCCTAGTTACAGGTGATGAGTAAGTTATTTAGGCTTTACACCTTGATTGAGTAAATCACAACTTGTTGTCAAAAAATGGAGTAAACGCTGTACCTTTAATTATAAAATATCGCAAGATGTAGTGATTAGTCTGTCTATATTCACTCAAGACTAACATTGCTGACTGAGATGCAACTGAGAAGGCTGATTGGGTGGTAGTTGGCTGGATTGGAGATGCATTTTTCTGGTTTGGGTATACTGACATCAATGGCAGATTTCCAGCATTTTGGAAAGTACATGTAAACATGGGTAAGGCATGCATTGTAGAGGGTTGTAAGCCTGTTTATGAACGAGTTTGGACTTTGTTTTAGGATTTTATAGCTAATTTTATCTTTTCCCAGAAGAGTTCTTACATTTTGTTATGATGTTGATGATTTCATCGTTTGTCATGAAATCATCAACATCACAAAATGATGTTTTTTAGGTATACTGTGTCAAGTTGTGTTAAATCAAGCAAAAACTCATGTTAGTCCAAAGGCGTATGGCTGCCATTTCCCACAATGCACCATGGGAGAGTTTGAAGCAATCAATGATTGGCAGATTGGGGTAGAGCCCATCCTATCTTTGAATATAAATGTCCGATCAGCGATTGACAGATCGGGGTATCTATCCTTTTGCTGTAGACAAATGGAAGAGCATTGCCCCCCCCCCCCCCCCCTTCCACAAATCTGTTAGCTTGCTTCCGAATAAGATGAATTCACACAATATCTGTGAATTGTTGCTGCAGATAATAAAGAATATATCCACTTTATCCTGGGATGAGAAGGACCAACTCGTGTATTATGTCGTCACAACTTCAGGATCAAATATGGCTGATCTAATAAATGATCTGTCGCAAAAAAGAAAGAATTTTCAACAGACAGACTGGGATATTTTGGCAAACATCATTAAAGATCAAAATATCCCACAAGGCCTGGAAATAAAGAATGCATGGACTTTATTCGAGGTAACAACACTCGGGATTCAGTCCTCTGCAAATCTTCAAAGCTACGACGGGCATGCCTCTAGACTAAAGAAAGCAACCGGAAAACTCTGAGAGAGCAGAATGGAATTCATGGTAGCAAGAGTGAAGAGAGAAAATATGGACCAAAAGCCAGCAACAAAGAAAATAAAAAAAAACGTTAACCCTTTACCTAACCTGAAGAGCAGACGACACTTGCAAAATGCAAAAAAAATTCTTGAATAACTTATTTTTTTCATTTTTTGTCTCAAAAACATAGGTTATGACCCCTCATTGGAACGAGCTCGACGAGCTCGTTCCAATAAGGGGTCATAACCTATGTTTTTGAGACAAAAAATGAAAAAAATAATGAAAATTGGCGATTTTTGAGAACAGCGCTGGCCGGTTTTGGCCGTTACGTTGGGTAAAGGGTTAATGTTCTGAAGCATGAAGTCGCTTTACCTGCCTCAAGCCATGATAAAAGTTAGAGATGCGGTTTACATTATCACGTAGCCCATAGACACTTTTTAATTGACAACTGGACAGTGTTCAATCTATCAACTGATAGCAAGAAACACCAGCAAATAAGCAGAAAATCTCACCAACGAGTAGGAAAAACTCAGCAGTCTGACTCGTTGTAGCCTTGATCATCAAATAGTAATGACAGCTCTAAGATCCAATCAATAACCATAAAACTGGACCGAGAAGCCGATGTTCTCACCAGTATGGAAATTCTGAACAGCAACCGAACGACAAACAACTTTTATTATGCCCCACGTTTGTAACATCAGCCGTGATTGGTTAATTTGACACCTTCTAAAAGTCATAGTACTGGAGTTTTGGGGCAAAACACGGGTACTATCGGAACGTTTTTCCCTGGAGTGGAGACAAGAGAACGAAGAAAATGTAAGCGCCACTTCCATTGATCAGCGTCGAATTTCTCAACACCAAACGCTGGCTCCGTGTCCGTTTAGCTTTTTCAACACCGGTAGACACAAACTTACCAACAAATATATCACCTTCAGTGGGTGTGTTTTCTACTTTTAACTGCAAACAATGCATTCAGAAGAATCAGAAATATTAAAAAACTCACTCACGTGTTGTTCACCACTTCAGTGAATCCTGAATATGAGTCTCAGTTATGACTTGTGTTTCACTCCGCTTAATTCATCAACTGTTGTTCGAGAAACATGAATTTATATTCCATTAATTTAAATCACTTTTCACACAAGCATTAACAATGAATTATAACACGAACAGCATGATGCAGTTGTTAACATTGGCATTTGTTGATAAAGAAACTCCCAAAGCGACGGCACTTGTGACAAGTCATTTTCGAAGAGACGTCATTCGTTCGAAATGACGTCATGTTTTTGGATTCGACTACATTGTTGTTACAAGATCGATGGCTTGTTGCAGTTAACGCTTAACAATGAAAGTCATATTTTGTTCGGCATAATAAAATAATTAGAACGTTTCTTTTCATGCTCTATCGGTCGATAGTACCTGAGTTTGTGTGATTTCTGAAATAAAACCTTCAGCAGCTTCGCTGCTTCAGGTTTTATTTCAGAAATCACACAAACTCAGGTACTATCGACCGATAGAACATGAAAAGGAACGTTCTAATATTATAAAAGGGCGGTCAGCAGAATAATCTGAATATATCCTCCAAGTCATGACTCTGAAAAAAGTGTTAATTTGATCACAGATCGTCGCCTGAGTGCTAGAATGTTCGATGTGCCATTCTAGCACTCAGGCGACAAGATTTCATATCGATTTATAATTTATTGACCAAAACAGTGTTCATTTTGATAACAGATTTTATATCGATTAGTAAAATTATTAATAATCAATTTGATCTCTGGTTAGTATCGGTTGTTAAAAATGCAGAATATTTCAGATTATTTTTCACACATTTGGCCACTTTCGGAAATCCTCGTAAATTACCGAATGCAACTTCGTAACTTCTCAGCAGTTCGTCAAGCTTACATTTCAAAACAACCCCCTGGCCACTGTTACTTCTGAGTAATCCAATAAAAGTCGGGTGTTATATAACAGAAAGCAGATACATTAATAATATTTGGGAATTTGACCCAATAAAAGTCGTATTTTATCAACAAAAAGCAAGTAAACAACTTGTTGTAATGTATTATCTTGTTTTTATATCGGCATTTGCAATGGGAAGGTCTTGAGTTTTCCTGTTGTTTTGTAGAAAATATTTTTTTCTGGGCCAGGTATTTATGATATAGTCATGGCTGCTGATCGGGACACATAGGGCGATTCTTGAAAATTGTGTGAGAGAATGACAACATGCACTGCAGTGTGGTTCAATAAATCAGATTTCATTTCGACTTGTGCTGTCATGTGGTTCAAATGCAAAAAGATCGCTTGAACATAAGAATTAATTTTGACCTGCGCTGTACCCTCAATATAGACTTTCACCTAAAACGGACAAAAAGGTGAGAACAGAGTGAGGAGGCCTTATATGGGCAGAGGCTTAGTTGAAGTGTTCCATATAATTTTGATTCGGTGTGTTCAACCCTGCCTATCAACGACACAATTTCACAAAATCCTCTCCAAATGCGCGCATTGAACGACAATAACACAAATAATATTTTCTGTTTAAACAGTATATATCATTGATTTACCTCAACATGGACAGGGGTCAGGGCTTAATTGAAGCATTTTAGGTATGGAATCCCCCCAAAATTCGATTTGTGCTGTACTTGATTTAACCTCAAAGTGGGCAAAGAGTGGGAACAGAGCGGGTCTGAGTGGGGGAGTTAGTCCCGATAGTTGAATTAACATGCTAACCTGCGCTCTTCATATGGGCGTCATAAAATCTCTCATCCGAGTGGACAACGATTAAAATGCGGGACTCCAAAATTTATGTTCACCATGATTTCATGGGAACCGGTTTTATCCAACGGTCACACGAAACTAAACCAAACGTCTGCGCGGCAACTTTATACATTTAGTTTTGTACAATACAAGTTTAAAAAAAACTGTGTGTGAACATGCTGCTTCTACATGAATAAATCAAATATATACTAATCAAAAAAGTAGGGGATATTTGATAAAAATTAAGATATATGAAGAAATATATTTATATTTTTATCAAAAAGACAGTTGAGACATTGCACTATGACATTTGGTGAATGATTTCAGCGATAGCTGGGTGTCTGATAAGCACACATTCCTCGCACTGAGCTGTAGAAGACATGGACGGTCAGTCAGAGAATTTACCACATTTAGTCCAAGACCTCAGTACCTTGTAAATCCTCCTCGGTCCGCGTGACAAGCGCGGATCCGACGTGGCATACTCCTCACCAAACATCCAATTTATTTATTTATTTATTGGTGTTTAAGGTCACATATTTATGCACAATGGCTAATCATGACCGTGACAGTTTTACGGATGGATGAAATCGGAGTAGCCGGAGAGAACCACCGAGCAACGGCGAGTAACTGTCAGCTCCCCAACATACCAACTCCACACAAGCAGGGTTAGCATTGGTTGAAGACAAGTACACCATCGACGTGCAGTATGCCTTAGTAAACAACGCCACCATGCTCCCGCGCGGGCAATGGAGATGAAGTGTCTTGCCCAAGGATACAATGCGGTTGCCGCAGGTGGGATTCGAACCGAGGACCTCTCGACTTGCAACCTGCACCTCTACCAACTGAGCCACCGCGCTCCCCGCCAAACATCCAATATCAGCTTGATTGATTTATTCCATTCTCCCTACAGTGCAGCGGCGAGTTCCTGAACATTGGTGGGGGAGGGGAGAGGGGGGGGGGGGGGGGCAGTTGCCGTTGTCGAAGGTGACCCTGCCAAAAATATCCCAGACGTCCTCGTTTGGATAAAGGTCTGGACTTAGTGCTGCCCAAGGCAGTGAAGTGATGTTCTGCCCCCGGAGGAACACTGTGGTGACACGGGCCCTGTGTTCTTGCATTGCCATCTTGGAAAATGAATCGACAGCTGTGACGTCGCGCAGATGGCAGCACATGAGCTGCTAACATGTTGTCACGGTAATACTGCCCTGTGACACGCCCTTGGATGACATGTAATGTTTTGTCATGGTTATGCCTCCCTACACAATAACCGACCCACTACCAAAACGATCGTGCTGCCTAACGGTTAGGTCATGGTATCGTTCCTCCCGCCACCGCCGCCGCCACCGCAGGACCGACCTGGGCATGCGCCAGTGCGTATTTGGTTCTGAAACATCAGGACCTGGCTCTTAAATCTCAGAAATAGACTTCTCAGTTGGCGCGTAGCTTCTCAGATCATATTTTGATATTCTTTCGATGGATAATCGAGAGAGACACTCTTACATGTAGCATATATATGATTATCATTTATCATTGTTGTAGAGTGCTTAAGTTAATACTTCAAGTCTTAATTACCAAGCATTAATCGTCACTGTGGTTTCTGATCAAGTCTTGGCTGCCTAAATAGGCAGCCAAGACTTGATCAGAAACCACAGTGAAGATTAATGTTTGCTATAGTGTACTAAATGAAAATGATGAGAGCTATTACATACTTGCAGTGTGTGTTACAAACAGCAGTGTGACTCCGTAAATTGAAATCTGGCGCATGAATTGAAAAAATAGGCTCCGAGGCTAGAGCGTATTTTAAATAGTCCTGATCGGTCCCTGCACCGCCGTCACCGTGACCGCCACCGCCACCGCCGCCACCACACTCTGTTTCGCCTGTCGTGAAAGTCGAGAGTGAACCTCGATTCATCGGAAAACATGACGTTGACCCACCGACGATTGTCCCAGCGCTGTCGGGCTCCACACCAATTACGCCTTGCTGCGATGTGACGTTCAGTCAGACGTGGGTTTATTCGAGGTCGTTGAGCGTACAGATTCCAGCTGTGTAGACTATTTCGGATAGTCTGATCATTGACTCGCACATCTGCCGCTCAGCGCAGCTGCTGTCCAATTTTTGAGGCACTTTGATGGCGGTTACGTAATGCTATGGTTCGAATGGAATGATCCTGGTTAGCAGCTGTTGCTCTTTGGACGACTTGACCGACGCCTGTCATCAACATTGCCTGTCTGACGGTAGCGTGACCCCTAACCTGCTAATCACCGAATGAGTAACGTTGGGAATTTGAGCCACTGCAGTCTGTTTGTTGCCAGCTTTCAACATGCCAACGACACGTAAACGTTCGTTACGTGTCAGTCTTCGCATACCACAAATTTTATGTTTCGACCAGAAACTATTGATGAACGAGTTTATACCACGAAAAGAAAGATGAGACCCCCGAAAAAGCCCGGACAGTACAAATGAAACTTTCAAAACGTACCCACGGGCATTAACGCGGCACTCGTGCGAAGAAACTGCACGAAGTTTTCGTGGGGCGGTGACATTCATGATCTCAACTAAACTTGGTAACATATTGATGTGCCCACTCACACGTATCCAATACCATTTTCCGAAAATATCAACATCAGTTTGGATATCCCCTGCTTTTTTAATAGTATATGTCGGACTTGGAGTGTCTTCAGTGGGGTTTCAAAGCTGACGAAACATTGGTTTTGCGGAAATATTCACTGTTTCATTACAGTCGTAAGCAATGTTTGGACTTCAAGTCTTGAGTGAATAAAGACATATTAATTACTACAGCGATGTTTTATAACTAAACGTACAGAGTTTACTCAATTTTTTGTCAGTGAAAATGTGTGATTCACTCAGTCTAGGTCTAAACCCTAAATAACTTACTCGTCACCTGTAACTCGGGTCACATCTCAAGCATGGCATGACACATAGACATGGGACCAACACCAAATGAGTCAACACTCCATAGAGGTTCACAATATGGCCAAGGTCACTGAGGTCGACCAGGGATAATTGAGTGCATTTTTTATTATTGCTGGAAATCACATTTTTTGGACCCCTCATGCATTCTCTTGTCCAAACCTTTTGATTGCTGTGCACATATATGCCTTTTCTGGCTTCTTAGAAGAAATGGTCTAATTCCTTTATGAATATCTGTAAATACTGTTTACCAGAATCCCCTCCTGATTTGTTTAAAAATATGTTACTCCCGAAAGTATCCCTCTATAATTTCTCTTTCTATATAGTTTTTTCCCAATAGATTTTTTAAACTTTTTTCTTACAAGCTTAAATTTACTGGATGCAGTAAATAATATTTCTCTGGTATTAACATTATTTTTTGTTTCAATGATTTTTGTCTGATGGATTCCATACTATTCTACTGAAATTTGGCACATATATAGAGCTTCATTGGAAGTTTCTCACCTGGATCATGGCATTGCTGAAGTTTTTCGTTTTCTGCCAAAACCGTGCAAAATTTTGTCACAATGTTGCGTTTGCCACAATTCTCAAACACGACCCTGGACGGTTTGGCTGGAGCTTTCATAATATTTGTAGCATGACTTACTACATCTGACTACATAAGCTGCATTACCTTCGTTGCTCCCTTTTGACCTCAAAATTCGGAGCAAAGTGCAATTTTTGGCAAAACTAGTCAATTTTCACATGCGATTTCTCAGCACTGCGGCCACTTTTTTTTTAAAACATTTCCCACGAGAAGTTTGGGCATTCATCCAAGAATAAATTTGCTGTTATATATTTTATTCAAAGTTTTAACCTTCACCCCGTTTTCGGGCCCTGAATTAGAGTACCCTAAACTTCTTCATAAAATTGACTCTTTTTTAGAACATTTTTCTTCCATTTACGAATGTATATCGAAAACTGATTTACATGTTCGTATTCACAATTACCTATCGAGCATATTTTCTGTTATACGTTTGGTTGTAAAGTTTAGCCATATGCCCTTTCTATTTGCATAAAGATGGATGCTGTCCAAAAAAAACTCTTGCTTTTTCAGAATTTGGTACGTTTAAGTGACAATTTACTCCATTCCTAATTGATTGAGTGCTGAATGTTTTCAATCGCTGCATGCAGCAGTCATAGTATGCAAACTTTGGTTTTATATGTGAGTATTAAAAGTTTAACCCTTGGCAGATTTAATACTCCCATATGGGAACTGTCTGAATAATTGTGATTTTCGTAAAATCACCGAATATTGGTAAATGTGCAGTGGTAGTTTGAAAAGAATATCTGTTGACATTCAGATTCATGGTTGAAGTTCAAGAAGATTTTCTGTTATAAGGTAGCTGTAAAGTTTAACCCAATCCCTGTTTCGGTCGAAAATAATTCCATTTTCCATGATTTGGTAAGTTTAAGTGACAATGTACTCCATTTCTAATTGATTGAGCGTTGAATGTTTTCTATGGCTGCATGCAGCAAGCAAGGTGTGACATGTCTTGTTTTATATGTTATTAAAAGTTTCACCCTTGGCAGATTTGAGACTTCCCTTATGGGTTCTGTCGAAATAATTGTTATTTTCGTAAAATCACTGAATATTGGTAAGCGTTCAGTGGTAGTTTGGAATAGAATATCGGAAAAAGCGTTTCAATACTCAGATTCACAGTTCAATTCCAATAATATTTTCTGTTATAAGGTTGCTGTAAAGATTAACCCAATCCCTGTTTCGGTTGCATACAGTTAGGTGCCGCCGAAAGAAAAACTTTCAGTTGTTTAGAGTTTCGTAGGTTTAAGTCGCAATTTACTCCATTCCAAATTGATTGAGTGCTGAATGTTGTCTATGGGTGCATGTGGGTAGCAATGTATGACAACTTTTGTTTTACATGTTATTATTAAAAGTTTAATCCTAGGCAGATCTGAGAGTTCCCAAGTGGGTACTGTTAGAATAACTGTTATTTTCGTAAATTCAGCCACTGACTATTGGTAAACATGCAGTGATCTTTCGGTCCTATATAAAGTGCAAATAGCTAAAGCTGAACAGTTTATCAGAGAGCAATAATGCCACACTCGGCCGCTGATAGGTAAATAATGAATGGAAATTTCATTGCATTGAAAATAAAGTAGGAACGAACCGTTCTCACGTTTTCCACGCGAGGCGTGGTGTTTTCCACACTGTTAGAACACTCGATTCTATGCCAAAATGTCGGCCAGGCATCGTAAAATAAGTTCTGAAAATTGCAAGTCGCTGCCTTCAGCGGTATGGTTACAATTGATGTTAACCCTTTACCCAACGTAACGGCCAAAACCGGCCAGCGCTATTCTCAAAAATCGCCAACTAATTTTCACTATTTTTTTCATTTTTTGTCTCAAAAACATAGGTTATGACCCCTCGTTGGAACGAGCTCGTCGAGCTCGTTCCAACGAGGGGTCATAACCTATGTTTTTGAGACGAAAAATGAAAAAAAATAGTTATTCAAGAATTATTTTTGCAAGTGTCGTCTGCTTTTCACGTTAGGTAAAAGGTTAAATTTCAAAGTCAACTTAGCCAAAGGACAGCCTTTTCGCCACAGGGTCGAGTTGTCGGTTTTTGACGGGACGACCTAAAATAAACAGTTTAAGTTCAAACTGTCGGTCTTATACAAAGGTGCGTGTAGTTAGCGTTGAACAGTTCATCACACAGACAAAAATAATGCCAAAGTTGACTGATGGCACGTAAATAATGAATGGAAATGTCATTGCATTGAGAATGGAGTAGGGAAGAATCTTCGCCTCAGTTTGCACGCTATGCAGGCTGTTTCCTCAGGGACCCTGCACTCGAAAAAGCTACTAAAGTGTTGAGAGGGGCTAATGGAACAAATTCAGAAGATTTCATGTAACTGCCTTCAGCGGTCTAGACACAGTGGGCGAATGACCAACAATGGTGTTATGTTTAGTCTGTGTGAAACACACAGACTATTGTTAGTCTGTGTGAAACTCACAGACTATTGTTTTTGTGCGGTTCCTTTTTCTTTTCTTTTTTTTATTTTTCTTCTTCTTCTTCTTCTTTTTAGTCTGTGTGAAACACGCAGACTATTGTTTTTGTACGGTTTCTTTTTATTTCTTTTTTTTTATTTTTCTTCTTCTTCTTTTTCCTATTCTCCTGTCTTCTGTCTTCTATGCACTTCCTTGTCCTCACGATAACTCGAAAACGAATCGTCCTATCTCTCTGATATTTGGCATACTGATGGACAGTCAAAAGTTCTATGTTTTTCAGTCGCTAGAGTCACTGAGTATTGCCCAATCGGCCACAGGGCTTTCACAGCCTCCAATTTCCCGATACAATAAATTCTCCACAAGCAATGCGATGCTATGTTATTCACACTGGAGATAATATAAACACCAGTGGAGTCAGCTGTCAAAAAATGAAATGTAATCTACTAACTTTGTTAATAATGGGATGTACGTTCCTGGAACTAAGTTGAGAGAAATTCTTTGCCTTGCAAGGAAATAGATTATAAATTATTCAGTTCAATGCTTTTAACCCTCTCAAAACTTCAATGTGGATTGCACATATTTTATTTCAGGCAGAATAAAGTTAACACTTTCCATAAAACTGCACTGAATAATTGTAAAATTTGTTGAAACCTATCTTATTCAGTTCAATGCTTTTAACCCTCTCAAGGCTTCAATGTGGATTGCACATATTTTATTTCAGGCAGAATAAAGTTAACCCTTTCCATAAAATTGCACTGAATAATTGTAAAATTTGTTGAAACCTATCTTATTCAGTTCAATGCTTTTAATCCTCTCAAGACTTCAATGTGGATTGCACGTATTTTATTTCAGGTAGAATAAAGTTAACACTTTCCATAAAACTGCACTGAATAATTGTAAAATTTGGTGAAACCTATCTTATTCAGTCCAATGCTTTTAACCCTCTCAAGACTTCAATGTGGATTGCACATACTTCATTTCAGGCAGAATAAAGCTAACTCGTTCCATAAAACTGCACTGAATAATTGTTGAAACCTATCACAAAACTGTCCGGGTGCTGGTAACAATGCAATACTGACATGGTCGACTTTACTGTTAACTGTGTTAGTGCTATGGCTGTTTAAAACTCATTTGTTAGAGGAGTTCTATAGTCTTTCACTGCGCTCGGCTCGGTCTCACCAAGAGTGCAGAAACCTTTGGTGCCAAAATGCCATTAAGGGAATGTCTCTGATTTATGCCGTTCCATCCATATGGAGTGCAAAAGCAGGTACTGTCAGCTGAGAAACTTAATGTTTTTCGCTTTATTTTCTTAACATTTAATTCTATGTGGAATGGGACACCCTTTCAGTGTGCCTTCCAAAGTAAGGGATTCTTAACCCTTTAGCCAACAAAACGGCGAAAACCGGTCAACATTATTCACAGAAACGTATATTCAGTTTTAATTACCTTTTCATTTTTGCTTTAAAAACATAGTCTATAACCCTTTATTGGATTGAGCTCATTTTTAAAGGATTATTTATTCATTAGTGTTTAATGTCACATATTTCTGCACAGTGGCAAATCATGACCACGGCAGTTTTTCAGGTGGAGGAAATCGGAGTACCCGGAAAGAACCACCGGGCAACAACGAGCAACTGTCAGATTCCCCACATACTAACTCCACACAAGCAGAGGTAGCATTGGTTGAAGACGGGTGCACCATCGATGTGCAGTATGCTTTAGTACACAACACTACCATGCACCCACGTGGGCTATGGGGTGAAGTGTCTTGCCCAAGGACAGAGTGAGGACCTCACACCTTGCAGCCTGCACTTCTGCCAACTGAGCCACTGCGCCCCCATTTAAAGGATTAAAATGGAGTATTTAAAGGGAATATTTTACCCCCTTGAAGATCTTAAAATGGGGGCATTATTCAGAAAGACTGGGAAATGCATACACCTTAATGCATTTCTAAAGTTTATGAATGTATTTCATCACTCAAATTAGTGGGCAGAGCCAAAAATGTCCATTTTTGACTCGTGTATCAAACCCTTTGAATGCTGGTCGCATATATGCCATTTCTGGTTTCTTATAAAAATGTTCTCATTCCTGTATAAATATCTGTAAATACTGCTAACGAAAACCCATTTCTGATTTGTTCAAAAATATTTTATTCCCGAAAAATAAGCCTCCATGAATTCTCTTTCTTTATAGTTTTTTCCTGATACTTTAACCCTTTTCACACAGACTTGAATTTACTGGTGGCAGTAAATTCTGTTTCTTTAGTTCTTTTTCTTTTTCTTATTCTCCTGTCTTCTGTCTTCTATTTGCTTCCTTGTCCGCACGATAACTCGAAAACAATTTATTCTATCTCATTGATTTTTGGCATGCTGATAGACAGTCACAAGTTCTCGGTCACCTGTGTTTTTCAGATGTCTGGGGCTTTCGGGGTGTCCGTAGGGGTGTTTTGAAAGTGGGTCGCGCCCATATTTCAGGCGTGGTATGATGAATAGACCTGGGACTAACACTAAATGAGTCAACACTTGAAGGAGATTCAAAATGTGGGTCACGGTCACTGAGGTCACCTAAGGGTCATTAAGTGCATTTTTTCATAATTGATGGAAATCACATTTTTAGCCCCCTAAAGCATCCCTGACGTCCCTACATGCATTTTGACGTAACAAAGTGGGCGTGGCCAAAATTTTTGAAAGTGGGTCACGCACATATCTCAAGCATGGTATGATGAATAGACCTGGGACTAACACTAAATGAGTCAACACTTGAAGAAGATTCAAAATATGGGTCAAGGTCACGGAGATCCCCTAGGGGTCATTGAGTGCATTTTTCATAATTGCTGGAAATCACATTTTCTGACACTCCAAAGCATTCCTGAGGTTCATACATACATTTTAACGTTAAAAAAGTGGTCGTAGCCAAAATGTTTGAAAGTGGGTCACGTCCATATCTCAGTGCGGTATGATACGTCGTATAGATCTGGGACCAATACCAAATGAGTCGAGACTCGATGGATATTCAAAATATGGATGAAGGTCACAGGGGTCACCTAAGGGTCATTGAGTGCATTTTTCATAATTGCTGGAAATCACATTTTTGCCCCCCTACAGCATTCCTGACATACACACAAGCATTTTGACGTAAAAAGTGGGCGTGGCCAAATTTGTTGAAAGTGGGTCACGCTCATATCTCATGCATGGTATGATGAATGGACTTGGGACTAACACCAAATGATTCGACATGATTCAAAATATTGGGCAAGGTCACGGAGGTCACATAGGGGTCATTGGGTGCATTTTTCAGAATTGCAGAAAATCACATTTTTGCACCCCTAATGCATTCCCAAAATTCATACATGCATTTTTTACACAAAAAAGAGGGCATGGTCAATATTTTTGAAAGTGGGTCACACTCATATCTCAAGCGGGTATGATGCATAGACCTGGACCCACAACAAATGAGTCGACACTCGACAGAGGTATAAAATGTGGGTCAAGATCACGGAGGTCACCTAGGGGTCAATGATTGCATTTTTTATAAATGCTGGAAATCACATTTTTTGACCCCCCCCCCCCCCCCCCCCCTATTTCATCACTCAAATTAGTGGGCAGAGCCAAAAATGTCCATTTCTGATTCGTGTATCGGACCCTTTGAATGCTGGTCACATATATGCCATTTCTGGTTTCTAAAAAAAATGTTCTGATTCCAGTATAAATATATGTAAATACTATTTACGAAAATCCATTTCTGTTTTGTTTGAAAATATTTTACGCTTGACAATAAGCCTCCATAAATTCTTTTCTGTATAGTTTATTCCTGATATTTGATCCCTTTTTCACACGGACTTGAATTTACTGGGTGCAGTAAATTCTGTTTCTCTAGTTTTAAGTTGAAATAGTCAATTAAGTGTAATTATTTCTATACAAAAATGTAGTGGAACTTGTTTAACATAATTGGTATTGTTTTCAACAACAGTTTAGCCTAAGGGTGTTTTTGCAAGCGACAGACCGTAATGAAAAAGTTGCTTTATCGAGGCATCACGTATACACGTTTAGTAGGTTTGTATTTCTCACAAACTGATGCGGCCTTTTGTTTTTCAAGAAATGAAATTTCGAGAATTTTATAAATAACTGCTAAAAAATTTAAATGTTTCAAAACTATTAAACCATTTGGTAGATTCTTTAACGGAAATTATTGAAGGCCAAAAGTTTTTTAATTGTTTGTCTTTATAAATGATACCCCGTGTAAGTTTTTAAAACTTAATTATCCATTTGATAGATTGTTTAACGAAATTTATTGAAGACCAACGGCATTTAAATTTAAAATTAATTACTCATTTCATCTAAATGATCATACGCCATTCAATTGTTTGTGAAATTATTACGTCATAGCAATTAAAATCAAATTTATCGAACTTAAGATGAGGTGGGGTATGACATCATAGCAATTAAAATTATAAAAAAAATATTTTTTTTAAACATATGACCACACCCTTACCTCCTCCGCCCCCATGACATCATTCCACTATCTACCTTCTCCTTGAATCTCCTCCGGTCAAACAGTATCCATTCGTACGTCTCTACTACGTGCAATATACCGAAACGATACGATATCATGTGGATACCGAAAAAAAAAACGAACTGAACCAATCAATGAGCACCGAAACTGTCTGAGTTTTTTAATTTTCCAACATCCATTATTTAGAAGTCCATGTTGGGGCTTGATAACAGTTGAAGGGTTCATTTTCGTGACTGATTTTCTTTTTAATTTTGTTAACCTTCAAAGAACTGGGCAAGTGTACTGAGTGACCTGACTAGAAATCACTGAACATGTGTTTTGTCCGACAGACCTTCATAGTTATAAATGGCAAAGCTTTGAAACTTCACACAACACGTTTAGTCATTTGAAATTATCAACGATATCTTTACTTCTTCCACTTTCGATTACGTCTTCTTCTTACAGTTTAAATTAGAAGTCCTGTCCTGAAAAAAATAGCACGTCGATCTGCGCGTTAATCTACGCATTATGACCATAGTGAGGCTATCAAATTTTGTACTTATGGCTGGTGCACAAGCAATGTTTCTGCCAATGGACCTCCGGGTAACCCGGAGATCCATTGGCTGAAACATTGCCTGTGTTTGCTATGAATAACATGGAGAACCTGCCATGCTTTGAATGCCATTTGATATGGTAATTGCGCGCAGTTCCTACGCGCAATTAAGCCTAGATAAGAGCACAGTTCATGACAGGACGTCTAGTTTTAACTGTAATCTTTCGTTTTTAGCCCAATTTTAGACTCATTGTTCTGAAAGTTCTAAACGTCAAGAGGTTCGGCTTTCGTATTTATTTATTTATTTATTTATTTATTTATTTATTTATTTATTTATTTGTTTGTTTGTTTGTTTGTTTGTTTGTTTGTTTGTTTGTTTGTTTATTTATTTATTTATTTTTCCGTTTTTCAGGAGACTGAAGTTTTATGTGGCCGTGGCCTTTGATGCTCCTTTTAACTTACCCAATTCATTGGCCAATAATTTTTTCACGGACAAGAACATGTTTCAGTGAAATATATCGTTATTTCAAACAGAATTTTAGAAAATTGGACCGTTTTTATTCAGTCATCACTAGGAATAATGATGCAACCTGTTTTTTATTTTAACTCCGCAAAGTTGTGTGTGTTGATCATTTGTTTCTGTCTATATCTTGAGTTATGACCCCCCACCCCCCTCCCCCCAAAAAACAACAACAAAAAAGACCACTATTTGACATGTAAAACCTGACTAAGTGTTGGAAAACTTTACAATGAAAATTCATTCCATAAAATTGAAGTTGAGTCACACATGATCTCGACACTTTCTCCTTGAAGAGACAAAAATCAGTATTGGCTGCGATTCGTTGAGTGGTAATTGGAGATTCGCTTACGATCTATTTAAGAGCACAGGTTAGAACTATTAATAGCCGATGACCCCACCCCCATAATAAATAGAAACTGCACAAATAAATATTACACACTTGTAAATTCAAGCATATCATCATAGAAAGTGACATTTAGAGTAAGTAATTTTACAACACAACTTTGCAAATTTAAGGTCACCGCGTTACTCATTGTTTGTTAAAGTGCACAACAGATCCCATTCTGGACACCACCTCGAATCTGATACAAATCACAGGATATGCACACCATCTTGATAATCTGTATATGTTACAGTCAATGTGTCAAATCAGTCATTTGCCCAAATGACTGAAACTTTCAATCATTTTGTCAAATGCCTGTGGCCGTCAGTCATTTGATGAAATGCCTAAATTAGCCAGTCATTTGGCCAAATGACTGAAATTGACCACCAGGCATTTGGCCAAATGCCTGGTGAGTATTCATTGAGGGTTTGAAAAATAACAACACCGTGTGTCATCTTTATTTATATTTATTATAACAGAAAAGAAAAATCCAAGTTTGTTAATCAAATAATTCAAATGCATTCAACATATATTCAATAATTACCATAATATAGTGGAGCCTACTCAACTGGATCTCTATAAACCTGTTAAATGAATATAATTTCCAGACATATTGAACAATTATTTAGACAATCGCTGAATTAGCTATTAATAACTAAATAAAAGTATTTAATCTATTATATCTTGCTTGACAGACCTCCATGAGCTCTGTCAAACAAGATACCATAGAATAAATGCTTAGTTAACCCTTTACCTAACGTAACGACTAAAACCGGCCAGCGCTGTTCTCAAAAATCGCCAATTAATTTTCATTATTTTTTTTCATTTTTTGTCTCAAAAACATAGGTTATGACCCCTCGTTGGAACGAGCTCGTCGAGCTCGTTCCAACGAGGGGTCATAACCTATGTTTTTGAGACAAAAAATGAAAAAAATTAGTTATTCAAGAATTATTTTTGCAAGTGTCGTCTTCTTTTCAGGTTAGGTAAAGGGTTAATCAAATACATTCAACACATATTCTACAATATAATATACAATAGCATACATATGTAAGACACAATATTCACATAATTCATTTGTTTGAACAATTCAGGCATTTGGCCAAATGACTGACGATCACAGACATTTGACCAAATGACTGAAAGTTTTAGTCATTTGGCCAAATGACTGATTTGACACATTGACTGTAACATATATATCACATATCAAAAAATATGATTGGACAGGAGGATAAGTGTTAATTAATATTTATAGCCCTACGGGGTTGTAGGCATCACTTATCATCGAATCTCCCCACAAATACAAGCCAGTCTCGCTCATTTCGCTATTTTCAGTAGTGGTTTAGGGCGATGATATTCATCCATTGGCTCTTAAAAGGATTAAAATACAGCACACTATTTTCTGCTGTTACATCAATATAATAAATATTCTGTTTCTTTAGTTTTTCTGTGAGCCAAATGTCACATTCACCAAAATTCATGATCTATTTATTTTAAACAATATTTATTTCCAAAGTATGTTTAAATTATACAGAAACAAGAATAAACTGACAAAAAAGCAACAAACATGAAAATGGATTCAGCAACAAGCTAAAAGCTTATACTGGGCTGTCTCCAGCAACAAGCCAAAGGCTAATACTGGGCTGTCTACAGTAGTGTATTAACACTTACGCTACCGAAAGCGACTATTGTCACCTATTTTATGATGAGTATCTGTACATTCTGGTTTGTGCGGATCAAACCTACCATCAGCTCGCTCCTTCCAACAATTAACCTTTTACCTAACATGAAAAGCAGACGACACTTATAAAAGAAATTTCTAGAATAACTATTTTTTTTCATTTTTGTCTAAAAAATATAGGTTATGACCCCTCTTTGGAACAAGCTCGTTCCAAAGAGGGGTCCTAACCTATGTTTTTGAGACAAAAAATGAAAAGAATAATGAAAATTTATTGGGAATAGCGCTGGCCGTTTTGGCCGTTACGTCGGGTAGAGGGTTAATAAGATCATAGAGTTTCACGTATGTCATAAATTTTATTAAACATCCTCGCATACCGGCGTACATAGAGGTCCTCCATATATATAAAGTGGGTGTGGAAGTACAAGGGTTATTGCAATACAATTCACGCATTAGGCTTAAAATGGTTAAAATATAGCACACTATTTTCTGCTGTTACATCAAGATAATGAATATTCTGTTTCTTTAGTTTTTCTGTGTGCCAAATGTCACATTAAACAAAAGTTATGATCTATTTATTTTCAGGCGTTGCATCAGCAATAGTACCAGACAAATTTTGCTACACCAATTATCCAATAAAAGACGGTCTTCTCTGCTACAAGCTATGCGACCCAGGTTATGAACACAGAGGAGGAGGTCCAGTCTGTTGGGCCACCTGTCCACCAAAAACAACCGATATAGGAGCATTGTGTTCCAAATGGTGGTACGGTAGAGGTGCTGGTAAACCTCTTAGCACATGTGATAAATGTGCCGAGAAAAATGGTCTTCTCTGTTACCCACAATGCGACATTGGTTACTACGGCGTGGGACCAGTGTGCTGGAGTACATGCGCTGAAGGGTATCATGACGATGGAGCACTTTGTCGAAGAAACGCCCATATTTACGGAAGAGATGTAAGTGATTGCCCATGGTATGATGTATGTGGTTTATGTGGCGGTAGTGCGTGGAATGTTTGCTGCTGTAGGAGGAATTGTGGTGGTACTTGTGATGCGGGCTATACTGATGATGGCTGTACATGTAGGCGTGACGTTCATATATATGCCAAACGTACGTATGGCCGTGGAGCAGGTGGTGTTATGTCTTGTAAACCAGAAGAAGAACAAGACGGAGCCCTGTGTTACGAGAAATGCGACCCAGGATATGATGGGGTAGGGCCTACATGTTGGGCAATTTGCTCCGGTGAAACGGTGGATACTGGGCTACAATGTCAAAAGAAAAGCTATGGAAGAGGTGTCGGGAAATCAATAATTTGTTTTAACTCACCCTCGCTAGACGATGTGGGAAACGGCCAAAATATATCATACCTTCTGAAGATTTACGGTGACAAAATGGGTTCTAAAGATTCGTGCCTTATTGCATTCAAACTTGTTGAGCCTTATTTAGTCCTGATAGAAACTCTGAATAAATGCGACCGCGCCGAAGATTTTAAGGTTGTTTCCTTGTCTCTCTCTGCTGAAATTCAAGCCGGTGTTACACATTCTCAATCAATTGGAATTGCACAAGACGCCGCGAGAAAGAAAGGCATGTGCTTCCGTGGCTATTGCACAGGTTTAAAGATGGATATCGCCATTGGCGCTAGCATTGGACTAGGTTGGTGGAGACAATTAGATGATATACCCGGTGTATCGATTTCTAACGAGCTTGAAGTGGAAATACCCTTCACGGAAATCGGCTTCGGTTTGGCTTTCGTTACCAATACGAAATTAGAATTAGTTGGCATTGAGTTCACATTTGGAATGGGCGTTGGTTTAAGTCCATTACCTATAGATGCCGGAATGCTAACCTGCGATACCCCAGAGCAATCAGTAACTAGGTTTGAGGTAACAGCAGAACCAACGTGATAAATATATTGCGTATCGAAATAATATTTGTTTCAAAAATGTATTAAAATAATTTATTACATTCCTCAGTTCGTTTTGCATTGAATTTAATGTTGATTAAAAAGTGGTAATGTCACGAGTGAATTATGTCACTTCAATAGTAACTTTGGAACGACTGACGTATATAAGCCACGCCCACTGTTTTGTTTTCCAGTTCCACATCAGTTAATTAAAATGAATTTTCCTTCTGAATATTTTTAAAAATTCTTTCTTTCCTCTATGAACAGGTTCGTTAGCACAGTTGACAAAATTCAAAAAGAAATGTTTTATCTTATGACTGAATGCCATTCCCCAAATGCGACTGGAACGCCACATAAAATAGTAAAATATCGAACGAAAGTCACAAAAATAAAACTGGGCCATTTCCAATCGAAGATTTGACACATAAAGTGATGTATTCATACGCGCTAATTTCAGAAATATTTCAGAGTTGCATTTGCGAATATTTTGTGTTGAATTATTTTTAATGAAAGACATTTTGGTCTAAAATGTCATTTACTAAAGAGAGTGACCCATTCTTACGGCAAGTTACGGTATATAATTCGCCTCGAGACAGGACTATTTCGTATTTCCTTCCTGCTAATTTTAGAAATGTTTCCGTGTTTACACAAAATTGGATTATATCTGACAATAGTTTGGGTTGAATTATTATAGTAAAAGACCTCTTTATTTCAAATGTCATGTAATAAACAGAGTAATCAATTACGCCCTCGTGATTTAATCACGTCCCGTCTCTCGATGAATTATTTACCGCAACGCTCAAAACAAATTGATTACTCTCTATATTTCATCTGACTAGCGAATCACCTCCTTTCGAATTCATCCACTGCTGCTCTAAAACAGTGATGACTGGATTAAAAGAAAATACTTTTAGATATTCCCGGTGAATTAACCCTTTACCCAACATAACGGCCAAAACCGGCCAGCGCTATTCTCAAAAATCGCCAATTAATTTTCAAAATATTTTCATTTTTTGTCTCAAAAACATAGGTTATGACCCCTCGTTGGAACGAGATCGTCGAGCTCGTTCCAACAAGGGGTCATAACCTATGTTTTTGAGACAAAAAATGAAAAAAATTAGTTATTCAAGAATTTTTTTTTGCAAGTGTCGTCTGCTTTTCATGTTAGGTAAAGGGTTACATTGTTAAATCCAAGAGCAATAGCGAAATAAAATATGTAATGCTGTAAGTGCGAAAATAATAAAACTCATTTTGAAACATTATATAAGTATTTTAATTAATCAGTGGCGGCGCTGGGTGGGGTAGATGATATATCAGGGCATTTGCCCTGTAAACGTACACTTTGACCCACATCTGCTCCTCCATCGGCTCCTCAATCCACAACGCACCTAATCACCCACCCACCCATCCAGCCGCACACCCACACACACCTTTTCTCTTGTCTTTATTCCTATGAACATCCAGCAATTGAACACATCTAATGATGGTTAACAAGCTCGGAAGCAGAGAATTATGTGATAACTTTTTACCTGTACGTTCATGTACTTTGTGTCCAAAATGGTGTAATGTTTTTCTCATTATGAAGCACAGTGGGAATCCAAGTTCCATCCCACTGTTTCAACTTTCATCCCTGCTGAGCTTCATACCAAGACAGATCTGAATGTGAAAGTTGCGCGATCGAAAACAGAACTCGACTAACTAAAATGTACTTTTCAAAAAATCACTTCACTTGTCGCATAGATAGATATTCGAGATGTTTGTTGTTGTTGCGTGGATTATAAGCCCCTTCCGACAACCGGAAGAGTAACAAAATTAACTCTTTTAAGCCGTGTAAATCGAGGTACAAACCGCGGTATAACTGGATCACACGCATCTAAATCGAATCACTCTTAAAAGTTTAATCTCAACAACAAAAAATATATTACACTGTTGCTATTTCTAGGTTCACATCCACACATGAATTTTTGTCCCATAATCATTAAAGTAACAAAAGTTGTAGTTGGAACATTTTGACTGGGGTGAGGGGATGCTGATAGAATTCCACTTGCTTGAAATTATGCAGTGACGGGCTGAATTTTACCTACCGTCGGAGTTGGGTGCAATTAGACATATAGAGGTGTACATCCCCACCCCGTCATCTGAGACCCCTTACCAACATTCTGCCAGCGACCCTGTAAGGTGTACGGTATACGATTTTAGGTTATTATACGGAAGCTTAAATTATTAAGAAATATCTTTCGCTTATATTTGAGTTTTCATGGGAGAACATGAGTTTCCTTGCCCAGACTGAATGTTGGTTATGAAACAAAATAAGCATAATGTCTGTGGGTGTTAGATCTACGTCAAAAGGTCAAATAATGGGGACGCAGTTACTAACAAATAAATTTTGGTTTGGACTTATGTTTTCTGAAACTTTAATTTCTCTGATTGCTCTGAAAAACCCACCCACTACATTCACGGTGGCTGAAGATCAGCACCTAGGCAAACTGATTTTAAGTTCTTTATGCTTAGGTTGTATATTTTCCAGGAAAGCTGGCACATTTCCTCTGGTGTGGTACCCGTACATGCATATGTGCTAGAGACATACCTTTAAACCACGGCACTCATCCTTTCCCTCTTTTGTACTTGTGGATCTCAAACCTCACAATTCTGGTTATACCATACCGTCCTTTTTCTCAATTACAGGGTCTAAGGATCATATTTTCTAATGAATCAACGGGTTACCCAGTTCCACTTGCAGATCTGATTACCTCTGATTATAGCAGTTGTTCTTTGTCCCTACTGCGTGCTGATCTGTGTGTAACCTTTGTGTTGTAGTACCGCTAGGATCACGGTTATATGCACATAATGCTAACACCCTTTCTGTATGTGTATCTTAAGTTTGCCAGTACAAATTCAAATTTTCGATGTGTAGGTGTGTGTGTTTCTGCACAATTTTGTATGGTGTAAATTAATTAACCCTATGCTCGTAAATGCAGCTCTACACCCACACGTCTCTCTGCCTCCATTCACCCGTGGACGAACGCTTTGATGCCACCCCGTACCCTCATTCGGCCCAATACTAACCCTTTCATTTGCGGCACCCAATACCTCTTATCCTTCAATCTTCCACCCCACTTCCCTATTAAACTCCTATTCTGTTTGACTCATATTTCGGACATTCTAAAAGAATGTGTTCCAGCGTCTCCACCAATCTTAAATTACACAGCACTCCTTTCACTGTCTTTCCCAGATTTTGCCCTAAGCCCCAACGACCGCGACCTCATCTTAAATAGCAGCCGCCTCCCTCCCATTGGCTCCTTCAATGCCGTCTATGTGTTATAGCAGAACTGGATTCGCGATTATATTACAAATAATATTAACAACCGGTGTGTATGCGTTTCTCCAGTTTGGTGGTAAAATTTACATCTACTGATAGTTATTTTCTCTCAACAATAGAAACCACACATCTCCTCGCTGTGGTGGGTTTGGTCACGCGTCTCCAATTGTCACCCACCAGATGTATTTGTGTTTAAGGTAAAACGTACGCATTGGCTCAGTCATTCCCCACTGAAACGAATTTTCGTGTAATATGCAACTGAAATAATGTCTTCTTAAAACAAAATATATACATATATTAAACCTTGATGGGTTTCAAACCTGACCAAAAACCCCACAAATTTGATTTAAACTAAATGTTTAGCGCCGAAATGGTTAAACTGACTGGCAATAACTGATGCTATTCATTCATGGGCTCCAGTTTAGTCCTTATAGGGATGTTACGCAAGCCTTTGTTTTTCTTATAAACGATGATAGGTTTAAGATTTAAAGGTTCTTGCAATTTAGAGTTGGCTAAACTGAATTCATCTTTTATTATTTTTGCTATTTCGATATTCATTCTGTTGTATGATAGACATCCTTTTGCATTCCCCTCTGATATGTTCGACCAAATGGCCAGTGGATCTGAAACGTATTGATCTAAAAAGCACAAGCATTATGTTTTATATCCTGTTTGTATCTAGGAGCACGTTCTCCGAAAGAATTTTGTCTTTGACCGACATACTGCTTCCGACAGCGTTTACAAGTGATATGGTAAATAATATTGCGTGAATCACAATGGAGGGCATTTCGGATTTGAAAAGGGTTTTCCGTTTGTCGGAGGAAAATTCCTCTTTCTGATCAGACATAAAAGTATGCAATCTACACGAGGCTATTTGCAATTCAATACCGTGCCACTACAATTCTGCAACGATCTGTTGTGTTCATTTTTCAGTGGTTCGAAATCAGTAATTTCTGCAGGACGTTCCAGCCAGCTTTTTCGGGGTTTGAGATTTCAGGCTACTCAAAAATCGCTTTGGGTACCCCCTGAGTACCCCCCCCCCCTCCGACCCTCGATCTAAAAGCCCCAAATAGGGTAAGCACCCCTAGATTCTAATCCTTCAAGTTATAGCTGGTGACATCAAGATAAATCCTGGCCCCGTAAGTGTAACACCTTCATCAATCGACTCTTCTCTTTCATCTGTTGCGACTAGTTCTCCACATCCCCTCTCATTCTATCATCAACATACCCAGAGTTTTATTGATGTTCGAATTACCAAACTTCCAATCACCACTGAGAAACGATCGTGAATCGAGGAGAGGGGGTGTGTAGCCATTTACATTAATAAGTCTTTACCCAACGAATCGCCCACATCCGCCCGCGTAATATGCAAATTCAGCAGTTGAAAAAATATTATTTTTCAAAAAGTTCCAACAAAACCACATCATGGGACCCCTCGTCGAGCTCGTTCTAACGAGGGGTCACATGATATGGTTTTGTTGAAATTTTTTGGAAAATTTTCAAAAATAATAAATCTTGATATCGTCTGCGTTAGTCTAAAAACAACATTCTTTTTACACAGCATCGGAATCTAAACATTAATGCCCTCGAGAATATATGGGTCCAGCTATTCATTGACAACGGATCGATTGTATTTGGAGTCTTTTACCGACCACCCAACTCTCCAAATGAATTATGGAACTTAACTTCGATAGCATTCGAGAAAGCCCTTGATAAGAATATCTCAAAGGTATTGATAATCGGCATTTTTAATGGTACCTACTACGTGCCCAGGGTGAACTAATGCAACAGCTGCTAGTAAATATTTACCCCAATTGTTAGGGAATCTACGCACTTCACTGATTCATCGAGCTCCCCTCCCTCATTGACATCTTTTTGTAAATGACCAAGTATTCCCATACGTCTCAAAAACAGACGTTATTG
Source organism: Pictodentalium vernedei (assembly GCA_031216915.1). NCBI lineage: Eukaryota > Metazoa > Mollusca > Scaphopoda > Dentaliida > Dentaliidae > Pictodentalium > Pictodentalium vernedei. Next base: position 726,041,763 of record CM062297.1, on the reverse strand, counting down.
ATCCATTCTTCCAGGGCCTAAGGCGTTATTACTGCCCAATAACCCTAGACCTAAATATTCTCAAACAAAAGACCAACATTTGCAAGCGTCAATATGGTAAGTACTACGAAAGAGGCGACTACGGGGGACTGTGAATTGTGCAACAAAGAAGTACTCAAACACTCAAAAATATTCAGCTAAGCTAAGCATCAAACTACATTCCCAACAAAACAGTGCAATGTAGACCCCAACCGCCTCCGTGGATGCACAATATCGGAAAGCTTATACGTCAGCGTAAACGCCTCTACCGTTGAGCAAAAAGGCAAAATAGACCAGAGTCGTGGGAGAGATTTCGTCAAAAACGCAATAGCGTTGTTTCAGAAATTCGGAAAGCTAAAACCAACTTCTACTTAAAAATTTTCACCAAACTCAACTTTGTGAACACCCGTGATTTGAGCTGGTGGAAAACAATTAACCACTTGATCTCCACCAAACAAATTCCTATTACGATGTTGGAGATCAACAATAAAATTATTGCCACCAACTTAGAAAAAGCTGAAGCTTTCAACAACTACTTCTATCGAATATCCTCGATTGACGAATCGAGCCACAGCCTTCCCGACCTCCGCATCAACCCCAACCAGATACAGTTGAGGGATATTAGACTGTCTCCCGAGGATGTGCTGAAAGCCCTGAATTGAATCAACGTGTCAAAGCCAGTGGCCCTACTTATTAAATAAATGCTCCTCCAGCTTATACATGCACTAATTAACCTGTTTAATACCATGTTGAAGAGGTTCTATTTTCCGAAATAACGGAAAATTGGTTATGTAACTCCTGTCTTTAAGCAAGGCGACAGTCGATTGTTACAAAACTACAGACCTATTACAATACTCGGCTGCCTGGTCAAAATCTTCGAAAAATGTATTTTTATTTTTGAAAAAGTTTTAATATTCTTGAAAACTAAGATGTTGCTCAGCACGCTACAGTCTGGCTTTCTACCATCTGATTCTACAGTCCTACAACTTACTGACATTTACAATGCATTCAGATGAGCGCTCGACGATTGTGAAGAAATAAGGCTGATATTCTGTGACGTGAGTAAAACGTTTCACAAAGTCTGGAATAACTTAAATTTAACTTAAAGCCATTGGAATAGCGGTCCTCCTCTGGACTGGTGTGGATGATACCTGCATGAGAGACATCAGCGTATGGTTCTAAACTCAGCGTCATCCTTGTGGGCACCAGTTACGTCAGAAGTCTTCCAGGATCCGATTCTCGTCTCCTTACGTTTCCTGATCTATATCAATAACATTGTAGACAATATCGCAAGTAGTATACGACTGTTAACTGGTGCTACCCCGCATCTCCTTAATTGTGGAACACCCAAGAGCCGCTGCAGACATATTAGGTAATGATATAAGACGAATCGAATCGTTGTCTAACAAGTGGCTTGTTACTTTCTATGCACACAAAATAGAAACAATACTAATCACAAGGAAAACAGTGAAATAAAGCATCCTTCCTTAAAAATGCTCTCCACAGAAATCAAGGCAGTCTCTCAAAACAAACATTTTGGGTTAACATTCAATAACAAAGGAACATGGCCAGCCCACCTCGCCGAAATCAGAGCAAAAGCTTGGAAACGAATTAATGTTCTGGGGTGATTTAAGTATCAATTTGATCGGAAGACCCTCGAAACAATTTACTATGCGTTCATCCGCTTAGTCCTCGAATAAGCAGATACCGTCTGGGATAACTGCACGGCGACCGAAGCCAACGAGCTTGAAAAAGCCAAGTTAAAGCAGCACAACTGGTGACGAGGGGCACACCTATAACACAATGTACCATCCGGAAGCCAATATCAACATGTCTTCTAATTCGGAAAAGGACCATGACTCTGCCAAAAATATCGGGTCAAGCCAGCTATAAATCCCAACCTGTATTAAAAACCCCAAACTCATACAATCCTTCAAAATGGTTTATGGGTTAGTTCCCGCTTACTCATCCAACATAATTCCTAAAGGTTCCCAGCGTTACAACCTCCAACACCGTAATCTTACTACACCGCTGTGCCTTACGCAGCTACATTATACGTGATTCCTTCCTACCCTCTACGACTCGTTTATGGAATGACTTACCCATTGAAATAAGAGAAAACAACCCACTTCCCAATTTCAAATCATTTCTCTATCAAAATAGACGCACTGATTCCTCTTATTTCTACGGAGACACTTCGCGCGAAGCACAGATCCTACACTGTCGCCTGCGCCTCGGCTGCAGTGGCTTGAACAACGATCTATTCAACAACCATCTTGTGGATTGAGTCTCATGCAGATGTGATGAACGTGAAACGGTGGGTCATTGCCTTTTGCATTGTAACAGATACACACCGATATAACCACAAACCACTGGTACCATACAACCCTACATTAACACTGATATCTTACTATACAATAGTAATAGTGAAACCTACAGCTATGAAATCAACAAATCCATTTTCAATAAGGTTCACGAATTTATACTTCTGACCAAACGGTTTGACTGACAATCCACCAACCCCACAAACTCATCAACTCACTCCCTACTCTCAGAAACTTCGAGGTGCACCACCAGACCAATTAAGCACAGACCACTGAATAATCTGGATCTCTTCCCTTCATCCATCTCTATACTGTCTAACTCCTATTCTTCCTCTTCTTATTCCATATTATATTCCAACTCTACTAATCTTAATTCAGATGACAAAATATATCTACGAACCAAAGGAAAAATAGCAAACTCCCTGTAGTGCTGATATTATTACATGTAATATTACTATTCAACGAAGACAACCTTGTGTAAGCTTCTAGCTTCTTGCTGAATCAATATCCTTGTCACCTGTGCCTAAAATATCAATGTGATTTGTCTTCGTTTGCTGTTGGAAATAAATATTGTTTAAACTAATTATAATAGAACAAGCTTCGTTGAAATTTACTTTACCACTTGAATTGCGGTGGAAACGCATGAGCTGTGATACCTTTAAATGTATGTTGAGGATGAAATGATTTTGTGTGCCACAATTGATGTGAATCAGTTGGATTTAAATATACTTTATAATCTAAACGACTGGGTGCCTGGAATGATTTGCCTTTATATACGGTCACATTGAGAAAATCAACAGAATTTTCATTTATAGTAGCTTTCTATTTGACATTTGGATCGCGATTGTTTAAAATTTCTAAACATTTATCAAAATGCTTTTTCGAATGTTCCCAAATAATAAAAATGTCATCTTAATATCTTAGGTATATGAGAGGATGCTTTGCACATTTGTTTGAGGCATTTTCCTCCCATTCTGCTTCATAAATGCTTGCAAAATTAGAACTGAACCCTTTGCCCATAGGACAACCCATTATTGTTAATAATTTTCTCAATTGAATTGAAAATCATTAACTTTTAAGTTCAGCTCTAAAAGAACCAAAATTTCTTCATCCGTGAGCTTTTGCATTTTTAGCAGATTTAACACCTTTATCAATATCAATGTTCGAACATGTGCTGCAGATATCCAAAGTAGCCAGGATTTTATTTTTCGACATTTTCTATTTAGAAATATTTGACAGGAAGTCCTGCGTATTTTTTAGATAGCTCGGATGTCTATTAGCTATAGGCTTCAGACGATAATCAGTTAGTTCCGAGATAGCATAAGACTCAGAGTTACAATATGAAACGATTGTGGTCTTTTATTATTACCACTCAATCTATAAGTTACTAGTCGATTAACATAAGTTTGGAGGCCCGTTAAAACACCATAATTTCAGTGACGTCATTCGATGGAGCCGGGCCGCGGGTGATAATGGTATAAATAGCCATTAGCGGCCCGCGGCTCGGCTATTTTAGATTCCAATGTCTAATGAATTACTCCCATTCGGATGACGTCCCTTTGTATTTCGGAACTGAAGTCGAACGCACGATCGAAACAGAAATATCGAACCGACTTTAGTGATTATTTCTGTGCTGAAATGAAGCACTATCAGATGGAAACAAGTCTCATTGCACTGTGAAACGGTCGCACTGTAAGTATACTGATAAAATCATCGTTCGTTCGTTCGTTACAAAGGCCTGGTAATAATAGTAATAACATGATTGTTGTCAGGCATCATAATTCATTAGCGGCCCTGCAGCAATGATGAAGAGCCCGAGGGTTTATTCAAGGCCCGAGACGAAATCGAGGGCCGTTAATAAGCCCAAGGGCTGTTCATCATTGCTGCAGGGCCGCTAATGAACCATAATACCCTCCAAAACCATGTTATTGTTATATTATTACAACTTTATAGGGCGTTCCCTAGTACATTAGCAAAGTTTAACAGGGCATTACAAGAACGTAACGCCCACCTTAAAAAGTCAAGTGATTTGTCGGGCCGTTAATAAGTTAAACATTTCATTAACAGCCCGACGCGTCAAGCGACTTTTGTTCCTCGCTGTCGAACACTCGAAAAACAGTTTCCAGATATGGATTCATTTAGTAAACAATATGATTTTTATTTAAATTATTAAATATTTAAAATGTCCAGCAAGGTTAGTCCCCTAAGCACAAGCAGCTGTATACAGTAAATAAGTCTGCAGCCATTTTAAGTCTTTATTCCCGATTTAAAAGCGGTAAATATCGGGTTTGTTTTGAAGTTTTTTTAACTTCACTGCAATTGAAAGAATACCGGTGCCGATCACATGATAATCATGGCACGCCAGTTTGTTCTTGAACAGACGATAATATGATCTGCCAAAATTGAAAACGTTAACCCTTTACCCAAAGTAACGGCAAAAACCAGCCAGCGCTATTCTCAAAAATCATCAATTAATTTTCATTATTTTTTTCATTTTTTGTGTCAAAAATATAGGTTATGACTCCTCAAACTTAAAGAAAATAGTTATTCAAGAATTTTGTTTTTGCAAGTGTCGTCTGCTTTTCATGTTAGGTAAAGGGTTAAACATGTGTAATCAAGCGAATTGAATGAAGACCAATTCGATGTTTGTAGCTGTCATGAAACGTACAGGGTCAAAACTTTCTCAGAATCGCAGTGGTAATAATAGCAACAACATGACTTTGTCGGGCCTTGTGGTTTATTAACGACCAAACAGGTGCGAATAACAGCCCTTCAGCTTATTAACGGCCCTCGACTTCGTCTCGGATCTTTTATAAGCTATCGGACTGTTATTCACACTTGCTGGGCCGTTAATAAACCACAATGTCCTCCAAAATCATGTTATTGTTATATTGTAAATATATTTTGTTTTGTTTTTGTACATTCCTTCTTGACTTTTCAGCACACACTCATTGTGAAAACAATTTGAAAAACCTACAAGCTCATCGACTGAATGTTGTATACACTCTCTTGTCTTCCCTTTCTGTTTGTTTTCTCTGTTCCCTCGATGACTGCACTCTCTTCCAACACAGTTGGCCAGGTGTATGTAGCATTTGGATCAATAACATTGCACTCTATCCCCACTCTTCGAATGCTCAAAGGTTATATTCCCCAGAATAATCCCAATGGCTAACTTAGCTATGTACAGACTAAGAGTTGGTCTTTACTTGCCAATTGCTCGTGCAGCGTCACGCCACAGAGGTGGAGGTCTCACTTACTCGGATATACTGCTGATAACCTTTTTTTTAGGAATTTGAATCAGAGATTTAACGCTGATGTTTTTTATAAACAATATTTTATTCGTCATGAAATGGTTTGGTAAACAGGCAGATGCCTATGTATAAACCCCACCGATACATAAAACATACATTTTTATTTTACCAACAGTCGTGCGTAAACAAGTGCAGAGTTCTTAAGTTTGTTCTAGACTCAGTCCGCCATCAATCATAGTTTCTGTCAAACTAGCTTGTGGCATAAGTCTTGATAGGACTCTTCAGTCTTATAATGGGATGTAATGACTGATTGAGGTAAGTTATTCTACTTCTCGGGTAATCATTGGAATCTCATCGTTTGTTCGATATAGTTACGCACGGCTCCAAATCTGCGAATATTTTCTGAATCTGTTTTCGTTTCATTTCCGGATATGATAATGTTAATTTCTTCAATGGTGCAACCTATACTTTGAAACATAATTTCTCTTTGGGTATTATGGGTTGGACAATCAAGAAAGTAGTGTTCAGAGTCCTCGTATTCGTGATTAGAAGAGCATTTCGGGTCATCGCGCAGAAATCGTTCATACATGTGACCATTTAAGTCGCTACATCTTAATCTTAATTTGCAGTGCATTATCTGGCCTCTTCTCCCACCAGCATTATAATACCCTGAAATGATAGGTTCGTTTCTTTTAATGCTGATGTTATATGTGCAAAAATTCCATTTTTCTACAGATTATCCGGACTTGAACCCCTCTAACATCCAAAAAGCAAGGTACCACTATAAGTCAAACGGTAAGAATGTATCGGCATCATTCGGTTCAACATTCACGGATGCAATAATCATATCCACGTTTCTTTGTACCCGGCTTTGTGTTTTCTCCTATTATCTGGCGACACTGAGACCAACCGGGGATCCTCGTACCCATCAGCGACATCAAACTGACTATTCAGTTTCTGAACATTATCCGGATCATACGTCGGCAGGGGTTAACCTCTTCTACTTGAACACCCAAAACCTAAAATCTAAACTTGAGATTCTAAGATCCGAGCTCGTTAATAATGACATGTTTGTGCATACGGAATCATGGCTTTAGAGTAGTGATGACAACTCGGACTTGGCAATCTCTAGGTTTCACGACCCGATTAGGAAAGATCGTCCTTTCAAGGGGGCGGTATCGTTATCTACCACAGAAATTCAATGGCATTCATGCATCGCCCTGATTTGGAAATTGTGAATCTTGAGTGTATCTGGTAGCTGATGCTTACTGCTAAAAAGCCTCCTCTGTGGGGCCTTTTACAGACAGTCTAATTCAGGGACCGAAACCTAGAATCTTATTTCGACTTCTGTTGAAAGAACATTAGATGTACAAACGCTTCATATGATAATAACCGACGACTTTAAGGATGACCAAACCAAATGGTACAACGGCGCATATCAGAACCTTTTGAACCTTTATAACTTGTCATCAAGCTGCCCACATTCTTTACGGAAACATCACGCTTATTGCCCGATTTAACTGTAACTGCCTCCATTTGATCGAATCACGTGATGCTGGGGACCCGTTTTTTGGCGAGTCGTTCTGTTATCACTTTCTTATAATGGCTCAAATTAAGTCCATAAAAGAGATTTTCTTAACGCCCAAGCGACGAATATGGCTATTTCCGACGCGGATCTTGTCAGTCTCAATAAATCTATCGGGGGAGTTAACTACAATATGATCTTGTCTTCAAACCAACCCGACCAGATTGTGGATGAGCTTACACTTCACGTTGACAAGTTAACCATAGTCAGTCACATTATGACCGAACGAACCAAGATGGATGCATAATGTAATTCTACACTTAATACGCATTTATTGCTTCGCCTGGTACCCAATTAGCTTGGGTAAAATATCGCAAGAAATAAATGAAATAATCTCATCCATCAGGAAGTCGAGAGTGTCATACTTTACCAGAATTGAAGACTCTGAATTCTGTACGACACCCCCTAACCCACGGTGGAAGACACTCAAACTTCTTTTGGGAAACAAACTGACATACCAAATCTCATCCACAGAGGTGTTAATCTTTTTAGTAATATAGAGAATGCTGAGGCCTCCAATGAGTGTTTTTGTTCAATCTTCAACCTTAAAGACGGTAATACTCCTCTAACACCCCATTCTTTTGACTCTGACCGACCCACTTTGGACATTTGTTTCCTTGAGATCGAAGGCGCATAGGAAGCTTTGAATTCTCCAAAGACACCCAAAACTAATGGGCGTGACAATATAAGTCTATTTACTCTAAAGGGGTGTTCTTCAACAATAGCCAAACCACTAGCTGACATTTTTAACCTCTGTCACTTATGGGGTCTGTAGATTACGACTGAACCTACCTGTTCCCTCAATGTATGTATGTATGCATTCAAATATTATTCGATTTACTTCAACGTGATAGTGGATACTCCCATACAAGAGGACGTTAGTATCAATTCAATTTGAATTCAATTCAATATTTATTTTGCAACAAATGTATCTTAATAGCATACAATAAATTGGAAAGCATATGCGAGTTACAAATAGTGATACAAATTATAAGAAATATGTATTAATAATGAGGTACAAAAATACAAGGAGAGGGCATAGCCAGATTGGCTGTCAACCAGCCATCTCCTTAATGTAAGTCGGACTTGTCTCTTGGAGATCTGCAGATCACCAAAAAAATAATTTGTCTCTTTTAGTAAATATTACTACTTGTTCTATTAAATGGGGAATTGGCCAAGTGAATCCATAATGTTCTGAGTATCCATCACTATCTGTATAGTTACTGTAAGGAGAAAAGGAACCAGAAGGCCTCACCTCACAGGAGGCAACCAGAATTCGGTGGGAGGCGCAGCAGGGTGACAACCAACGATTCGTCAAAAATACTGCATGACAATACAGAGACTGGCATGGCGAGCGAGACATCAAATCATCAGACAGAGATCCGTCCTATCATCGTGTATCTTCCGAATTATGTCGGGTGATCCAATGTATCACTGCTTGGTTTTTTTTGCTCAATTGAAGTATTCAAAGAGTGACTGAAAAGCGCTAATTGTTACATCACAATATCGCGCGCAATGTACACATTTCACAAGAAAGTGCCTCAAGCGATGGAGAAATGAGCTATTGGTCGACAAAGTTATTGGTCGACAAAGTGATGAGATTCAGAATCAAGCGAGTATTTAATCAAACGTTACAATCTTGGCAATAAGGATTTGACCAGCTGACAGAAGTGAAACAGGAGCCTGTAAGTAAGTTGGTTAAGGTCAATTTAAAAACATTTCCATCATGTATATTCCGTACTTCATTGTCTAATTTGTTCCATAATGCCGGAAAGTTTTTCGCTGGTAGCTATTCAAAGAAATTGGTTCTAGGCGTATTTGTTTTTAATAATCCTGATTGTCTAGTCACGACTCCATCTTGGTTTGTAATAGAGGTGAAGAAATTATTAAAGGTGATTGGCAATGCATTGTTATGCCCGTCATGTACCAATAATAATGCATGTAGTGTATAAAGGTCTTGAATTTTAAGTATTTTATCTTTTAGAAATAGGAGATCTGTGTAACAGTTATAAGCTTGGTCGTTTATTATTCGGATTGCTGTTTTTCGTAAGAGGTAGAGTTTGTTTATATGTTTGGAGCGTCCCCATATTTGGATACCAAACAGGAAGTGACTATGAATTAATGCATAATTCAGGCTGACTGACGCTCTGTATGGTAGGATTTTGTTAAACTCTATTTATTGCCCAAACAGCTCTTCCTACTTTTGAGTGGGTGGAGTAACTCAGCTTATCGTTGAGATGAACTCCTAAAAATCTGACAGAGGATTCTGTTTCTTTAATACCCACCCTAGTTATAGGATTATTTTCGATGCTAATTATATTATTGTTATTTTTGAGTTTGATTTGTGACGAGTTGATTGTGACATATTTCGATTTGTTGGCATTTAGGAGAAGGTTATTGGCTCTGCACCACATATTTACTTTTTCTAGTTCAGTGTTGACAGATTGATATAACATTTCTTGATTATGGTGGGATATATAGCCCATTGTGTCATCGGCGAATGATAGGAGATTCAAGTTAGTACTATTCGATGTATCATTAATGTAAATCAAATATATAACAGGCCCTAAAACTGAACCCTGTGGAACTCCGTAGGTTATTGATATGTGTGATGATTTTTTGTTCAGATACTCTACATATTGCTTTGTATCACTGAGATAACTCTGAAACCATTTGTTTACTACATCTCTGGAACCACAAAACACCGTTTATTGTGTCAAAGGCTTTTGACAGGTCTAAAAACAGAGATTGTACTATCTTTGGTGGGTTTGTTATTCTCCGTTCCTATATGATCCAGAAGGTGTAGGATCGGGTGCGCTGTGTAATGACCTTTCCTAAATCCGTATTGGTGTTGGTAAATGATGTTATTATTCACTAGGAATGTGTCATAACCTGCATAATCTTTTCTAAGAGTTTGGAAACAATAGGAAGTACACTAACTGGCCTATAATTATTGAGAACACCCACGTCACCTGATTTAAATACTGGAATAACTTTAGCTAATTTCATCTTCTCGGGTACTATGCCGGTTTTGAAAGTAAGGTTTATTATATGTGATGGGGCGGAGGGGGGGGGGGGGTCGATATGGAATTAATACCTTCCTTGATGAGTCTGGAGGTAGGTTCGTTACAATCTTTGCTTGCTTTAGTTTTCATTTTCTTAGTTATACTGACAACTTCGTCAGGAGTTGTGGGCTCACTAAAGAAGCTGCTCGTGTGACCGCTCCCTTGAAGGTAACTCGAGAATAGTTTATTCGAAGCCGCTATCTGTGCGGACGTAAATTCTCCCACACTAGTGAAAAAGTTATTGAATTCTTGCGCGATCTCAACGCCATTGGAGATTTCTGTATTATTAACTTTGAAACTTGCTGATAATTTAATTTTTGAATAGGGTTTTTGGATTGCTTCTTTTAATATTTGCCATGTTTTCTTTAGGTTATATTGATTTTCTTTGAGTATATAGTTATAATAAGAGGCTTTACTTTTCCGATTTGTTTTGCTGAAGACTTGGTAGAACTGTTTATAAGAACTTTTATTTTCATTGGTATGGCTTTTCAGTTGTTTGTGGTAGAGTTTAAGTTTGTTTACTGAGGAGGTTATTAAGCCATTGGTCATCCAAGGTTGTTTTTGACATATCGATTTGTTGCTGTCTTTCTGTTAAGAGGAAACGCTCATTGAAGGCCTGTAGAAATATATTTATGAAGTTGTTATATGCTTCTTTGGGACAATGAGTGTTTAACACATTACTGAAGTCAAGTTCTAAAAGCTACTAATTGAAAGTGTTAATATTTTGCTGGGATATATTTCTTGTCTTTATTGTTTCTCTGTCAATATTTGTTTTTAAACTTGTTTCTTAGTAGAACATTCCAAAGTAATCAGAGAGATCTGTAATACCAATTCCAGATATGGAGCTTCTGACCTTGTTAACAAAAATGTTGTCTATCAGGGTTGCTGAGTGTTCTGTCACTCTGGTCGGCTTTGTCACGGTGGGCAGAAATCCCAGGTAGAACATATTATCGATGAAATCGTCTGTTTGTTTATGTTCAGAGATCTTGAATAAATCAGTATTAAAGTCACCAAGTCAGACGCATTTTTTTATTTTCTGAGTTAATAAGGCCAGATATTGAGTTGAGTTGAGTTAGAAAAAGGTTTAGTTCAGCCCTAGGCTGAGAATTTGGCCGGTATATTAGCCCGACTATAGTCGGTGCAGTCTTTCTACCTATGATCTGCACGAATAATTTTTCGCATACGTGGGGTATAAAAACGGTCAAGTCGGGGCGTAATCTATAATTTATACTTTCCCTTATAAATAAGCCAACACCTCCCCTGCCATCACCAATCCGCACATTAGTTAAGATGTTTTGGTAACCCGCTAGATTATAAGATATGTTTTCGGGACATTTGAATATCTCTGTCAATCCAATGATGTCAAACGAATTGGCGTCAGCTTGCAAAGTATGTAGTAAGTTATTCAAGGCAGCTCAGTGGGCGTTAAGACTTCTAAGGTTAAATATGCTTAGAGACGTCTTGATGTCAGATATGGTTTGTCGAAATTCCGCGGGCATATATTATTTAGAAGTATCGTGGTGTAATTCATTTTCATCTTCCTCGGAGAGGTTCTGGATTTTATCATTGAATTTTCTGAAAAATTATACTCGTCACTTGTCTGAATCGCATCTAGTGTTATACTACCCTCCACTGAATATTATATCTGAGGCCCATTATTTGCCCGAATATGGTATGGTTGAACAAAATATGAGTAGAAATTGTGATAGATGTTCATTCAATGAGATCCAGTTTTTCTGTGTTATCTTCTCCAAGAGTTACATGTGGTTTGGTGTTTGCAATCAGTGAGTGTATATAGAGATGTGAACTATGTACATATTTCTTAGGACTAAAACATGAAATGAAAAGCAAAATGAGAACAAATAGTAACATAAAAGATTAAATGCGAGTGGAGATCATCCTCTGTTCGAAATTCCGCGTGCATATATTATTTACAAGTATCGTGGTCGACAAGCTGTGATTCAATTTCATCTTCCTCGGAGAGGTTCTGTATTTTATCATTGAATTATCTGAAAAAATTATACTCGTCGCTTGTCTGAATCTCATCTAGTGTTATACTACCCGCCACTGGATATTATATCTGAGGCCCATTATTTTTCCGAATATGATATAAGATAATAACACTTTGGTCGGCCGCTGATTTGTCTCAGTTTTCGTATGAGAAAGCCTTGGTTACGCCTGTTCTACCAATTGCCTCCCTATTCCCACGCTTCTTCTCTCCTCACAACACTCGGAGACGAACTGCTTGATGACATCCCTTGCCCCCATTCTTCCCAATCTCTCAGATTAGCATATTAACCCCATCCTTTGAGTCGCCCCCTAAACACATGTTCTTCATTCTCCCACCCCACTTCCCCATTATACTCCCCGTGAATCTTGTTCTTTTAGGCTGGTATTTTGGGCGTTCTAGAAGAAAGTGTTCCAGGGTTTCCACCACGCCCAAATTACATATCTGGAACTCCTTTTCACTGTTTTTCCCAATTTTCCCTGTCAGCTCCAGGGACCGCGACCTCAGCTTGAACAACAGTGACCCCCCAAAGGTGGCATCAAGGTACTCTTCAAAACCAGGTTTCTCTTTATCACGCAGGCCACCCAAAGATCTCTTTGATTTGACTCCATCTCGCCAATTACGGTTATAATCCTCCATGACCCTTTCTCAGACGATCTTTTTACCCTGGTTTGCTCCAACGTCAAGGTCCGAGAGCTCCAATGAGTAGTTTTCTACTAGCTCCCCCACTTGGACAATCCACCCCGTCTTGATATGTGAGTTGAATGTTCTCAGGAACATTACTTTACACCATCGGCTATCGGGGAGATTTACCAAATAATTAAGATAACCGAGTTTCAATAGGTCTATCCTGTCCTTGATCCTCATTTCCACCATATAGTTGTTGCCGATTCGGTTTGAGTCGTGATGGTGGATTTTATAAACTGGATATAATAAAGTTTATGAAGACATGTGGTTCGTCGAACATTCATTTACTGATTTCCATCATCAGATTGAGAAGAAGGTGACGAAGTCCGAAGTTATATTTATACTTCCTTTGTCATACACAAACAGAAAACATGCACAGAGTAATAAAAGGGAAGTAATTCCAATAGGAAACATAGAAATACAGTTTCAACACGCTTGGCTGTTTTCGCCTTTATACAAATGGTGCATACAAATGATGAGTTTACATCCAACACCCCCCCCCCCCCCCACACCCTTCAATTTAGCATGTAGAGTTCTGTAATATAATCAATAAAATTATCCCATCATTACCGATTTGAATTTCTGTAGTTTAAATTCTAGTTACTGGTCTAGTAAACAAATCAGCAACATTTTAATTTATTATAATATACTGTAAACATAAAATCTTTTCAGAAATCTCATTTCTAATAGGATGATACTTAAGGTCAATGTGTTTTGATCTTTAATGATTAACTGAATCTTGTGAGAGAGCAATGGCTCCCTGATTATCACAAAATAAAGAAAACTCAGACTGATTAAATTTATCGATCTCATTGAGAAATTATAGCAGGTACTTGCCTTCTTGTCTAGCAGAAGCTATTGACATATATTCGGCCTCACAAGTTGACAGAGCGACGGTTGGTTGTTTTCTGGATTTCCAGTAAATTAATGGCCTGCAATCAGAAATCTGATAGCCATATCAAGTAATGTTTTTTTTCTATCATTAGAACTTGCCCAATCGGCATCAAAATAACCAGTGATTTAAAGTGAATTTTCTGATTTACTAAAATCCAGTTTCTCATCAATAGTACCTTTTAGATACCTGAATACACTTTTCGCCATAGTCATATGAGATTGACTAGTATTATTCATATATTGAGAACGTTTGGTAACTATATAAGAAATATCTGGCCTGATTCCCGTCATGATATATATAAGAGTACCTACAATTTGTCTATAAAGTTTCCCTTCACTGTCATTGGGGAGTTTATCATTTGAAAAATATAGTTTCACTTCACATGGGGTATACCTGGGCTCATAATCTTCTGTTCCAAATTCCATTCTTTCTAAAACTTTTGATATGTATCTACTTTATGACATAGAAATAAACTGATCGCCTATTTCAAAGTTAATACCAAGAAAATAAGAAATTTGACCAAGATCTTTCATCTTAAATTTTTCTTCTAGGCTTTTCTTCATATGATCTATGCTTAGTGGTGTTCCCACAACAAGCGTATCATCTACCCATACACATAAAAACATGGGGTCCTTATCTCCATCAAAATGATTATAATAAACACACGGGTCATTTTGGGACTTCAAAAATCCTTAATTATTCAAATGAGTATCAAGTCTATGATTCCAGTTCCTACCGGATTGTTTCTAACCATAAAGTCATTTATTCAGTTTAAATACCAAGTTTTTTTACCATTTTCATTTACAAAATTTGAACCTTCTGGCTGATCAACATACATCTCGTAGTCAATGGGCGCATTAAGATATGTGGCTTTCACATCTAATTGGTGAATTCAGAATCATTTCGTACTGCTATTTGAGTAAGAATTCTTATTGCGTTCATACGTGCTTTTGGAGAGAATGTCTCATTGTAATCAATACCTTCGATTTGCGAATAACTTTTTGCCACAAAACGAGCCTTATAATGTTCATCACCATTTTTATTAATTTTCAAAGCATATACCCACTTGCTGCTTACAGTTTTTTTTAAAAGTATTATTTTCCCTCAAAACATTCATTTCACAATTCATGGCCTCTTTCCATTCTAAAGCTTTGTTACAAGATATTGCTTCACTATAATTCTGTGGAATAGTGTAATTAGTATTGTAACAGTAATGATAAGTCATATTCAATTTCATTTTCTAGAATGTAATCTTTAAGATATTTTGGCTTAGTCCGTACTCTTTTTGTACTGTTATTGGGAGAACTATCAACATGTGAACTGTTATTGTTATCAGAAGTACCCTGCTCTTCCTTTGGAAAAACACAGTTCTTCTGATCATCAATGTCAGTTTGCTGTGGCTCATTTTTACAACTTTCAAAATCTTCACTTTTAAGAAATTTTACAAGTCTGACCTTTTTAACATTATTTGTTTCAGGGAAATATACAAGATATGAAGGACTATCTTTATCAAAACCAACAAAGAAACCCTTTTCGGCTCTCTTTTCCAATTTCTTGGGGTCTTGTTTTAGAGTATAACAAGTCATACCAATTTTTTGCATTTTGCCAATTTATGATTTTCTTTGTGTAACTGATTCAAAGGGGGTTTTCTCAGTTCTGCTATTGTAGCATCTATTCTGGTATAAGCAGATGACATAACAGAATATGTCCATAAATATTTAGTAAGTTTGGACTGCAAAAGCATACACCTTGCCATTTCAAACAAAGTTCTCAAAGTTCGTTCAGCTGTACCGTTTTGGTGTGGGTTAAGGGTGCTGTTTTCTCATGTTTAATCTTATTGTTAGGAAGAAAACATTTGAAATTTTCTGAATCAAATTCTCCACCGTTGTCAGTGCGAACACGTTACACACTGCCATTGTGTGCAATATCAGCTAAGAATTTTTTAAATCCTTTTAAAGCGTCACTCTTATTCTTAAGAAGATAAGCATTAAGTAAACCTGAATAGTCATTATTACATATGAGGGCATATCTAAAACCGTCTTTGGCTACTGGGTCTATTGGACCAGCTAAATCAAGGTGAACAAGATCAAAAGACTTTTGGGCACGTTTGTCGGGTACTCGACTCCGAGTTTGAACCATTTTACCCAATGTACATATCTCACAATCAAATTTTCCCTTGTCGCTGAATTTCATGTCTTTAACAACATTTGGTAATTTGAGAATATCATCAGTATTGCAATGACCTAAAACTTCAAGCCATTCTTTAAGAGTTTTGGATTTAACAGATAATGCATTTATATAGTAAAGGTTCTTAGATTTTGACACTCTGAATTCTACACTATCACCTTCTTTGAATTTTAAAGTACCAAAATCTTGAGAAAAGTTTACACAAGCACCATCTCTAGTTGCGGCTGACACCGCCGAGAATATATTTTGATTGAATGAAGGAATATACAGCGCATTTGGAACAAAAATGTCACGATTTTTTTCCCAGATGAGTCCATAAGGGTTATAACTGCATCCCCTTACCCTTGCACTATTCCATGAGTTGTGCTGCCATTGGCCAATTCAATAATGTGATTATCTGACTTGAAATTGTCACTAAATTTTATGAAATTGTGTTTTGATGTAATAATGTGGATTGAAGCACCAGTGTCAACAAGAAAAGTTTCACAAGTTTTGGGGTGTGAATATAAACAATAACATGACTTTGGGGGGCATTGTGGTTTATTAACGGCCCAACAGGTGTGAATAACAGCCCGACAGCTTATAAAAGGCCCGAGACGGTACATTTTCAGGTGCAACGAAGTTAGAAAACTTGAAACTGACCCGATGTTTACCGCTTTTAAGTCAGGAATAAAGGACTAAAATGTATACAGACTTACATATATACAGCTGCTTGTTCTTATAGGTCTATTTTACTGAGCATTTTACATATTTAATAACTTAAATAAAATCACATTGTTTACAAGTTGAAGCCATTTCCATTTCAGAGTGGACGACAGCAAGGAAGAAAAATCACGTGACGTGTCGAGCTGTTAATGAGGGTTATTTTGAGAGTTCAAAGACACTTTTTCAAAAAACCGTACACGTACACGTACATGTCCGTGTACCCCATAGGGATTCAGTGTTAAAACGTGTACAGAGTGTAAAAAACGTTGTTTTTACATGATGTCCCAGAACTCTAGCAAACACTTAACGCGTTTTAGACTGTTCAAATAGCCGTTGGCGAACGAGTGCGAATTCGACATATACGCTCAGAAGGAAAAATCAACCTAACTTCCCATCGCGGATTAGACCTTCGATCTATCGTTGGCGAACGCCGGCAAAAAACGCTTTGAGAGTTCTAGGACAGCATAAAAAATGTGTTTTGAGAGTTCTGAGACAACGACGTTCGCGTTGCAGACGGCTGGGGGGTGGGATTCGATCGGTAAAAACGATTGAGAGTTCTAGGACAAGGAAAAGAAATGTAACGGATTTGGTAACAGCAGTTGAAAAATAATATACAACAGAAGTTCTAAATTACTCTGTTATAATTCGTCTGCTCATAACAGAAGTGTAATTCTATTTTTGTTGGCTTCAAGTCATTTCCATGTTTAAAATGAATCAATGTTCCTTATTGGTTCACGCCGTAGTGCATTGTGCTGTTGTTTCATTCGTCGAGGTGAAAGCGAGGGATCAATCAGATTCCAGTATTCGAAATCTTTCCCCGCGAAATTATCCTATATAAGAGGGTCTCGCTCATAATTCGTCGTCCACTTTGTGTTTGGGTAAAGCTTTGATCTAGCTGTCCAAACATAAACCTATACACAAACTTAGTGATGGGGACACTTTGTAACCTGAAATAGGTTAACCGTAATGGGTACCGTCATTTTGGGACCCGTTCAGCTCGGCCCTGGTGAGAATCACTGTTTCTGAGAGTGATTCTCTCCAGGTCCGAGTTCCATGGGAACCATCCACATTTACTGAACACATGTTGGGTGGAAGTTAAACCCCTTTTGGTTGAAAGTGTAGTGGGCCCGTGGTTTTTGATCCGTCATTCATATTCATGTCCATTTCATATCATACTATTTTTTGGCTTCTTAATAAACCACGTATAAACTGTTTTTTTTTCTATTTTATTGTGAATTCATCCAGACCACAACACATAACTTAATGGTTATTCTACCTCAGAGTTGAGTTATATTTTATCCATGGTTTGCTAGTTGACCCAGATCCTCACGAATCTGAAGAACAACAGGGAGATTTCGGCCAGGGTTCTAGCCCCTGGGGAGTCGTTCACCCCACCCCTGTTACAAATTGGCGAGGCTACCAGGATCTGGTTATTACATCTACTTACATTATGGACATTTATTCCCGTCGAGGTCTACGTTCTTTGAACGATTAAGATGAATTCAATTCACGGGGAAATTAGAGCTCGATTGTTGGTATGCATAATTTCAGTAGCTATTGTTGTATTATTACAATTGCAAGGGCTTCTCCCAGATGGATGCAAATGCAAACCGTTGGAATCCTACTTAGTGGTTTTAAGTGGGACAATGAGCCCAAGTATACCACTGCTGATGAAGTGGAAGCTCATAAGCTTGGTGTAATTAAAGTTTAATTGGCAAAGTCATTCTATGAGTGAGTTGAAGTCTAGGATTATAGACTGTTCATTTTGTTGTCTATTTTACTCTGCACTAAACCCCCAAGGTGTCACTAAACTGGGATTAACAAGGACCGAAACAATACCCACCCCCCCCCCCCCCCACACACACACACACATTCAAAAACAATACACAGTTTGTATTCTCGTCGGTGATCTGAGTAGTTTGAAACAGAGAATTTGAGATGGTCTGAGCTGATCAGTCAACTCAGCCCAAACACTTATGACACGAATGTGAAAAATACCCGATAGAGGCTTTTTAGCATCTTGTTATCGATGGATTTTTTTTTGAGACTGGTAAAAGGTATTGAAGGTTAAATGTTCAGCCATATTATTTGGCATTTGAAGCGCCAGTGTAGCTCAAAAAGCTTGTTCGTGAAAAGCTGTGAGTGGTATTGAGTCATAAAAAAATGTCTGCAGTTGAATTACAATTTTTCTGAAATATCTTCACTTTCCGGGTTCATTATGAAAATGACTCATTTTGCGAATCAATCTATGGGACATTTGAGGCAACTCAACCATGGGCAAATAGGAAGGGAAGTCGAGTTATATGCCCTTTGGTACAAAGTAGCATTGGGTTCATGCGAGATTTAAGCCCACAAATTTTCTTTCAACTTCTGGAAATGTTTATGGTCAACATTAAATCTAATAAACAGGCCCAAATTAGAGGTTCGATAAGGTATTGACTATTAAGTAAACTTGATTCAGGGAAGAATATTTTAGTAAATCGATACTGAAAGCTAAAATGCTAGATGATTGCATTGCTCATTAGTTTGGATGTATTTGTTACCGCAGGTAACACTCGGTAGTGACCAGAAAGGATTTTTTTTTCCTAGGAAGCGAAATAAGACCTCGTAGTCTGCTTATTTGAAGTAGGCAGTACACAGTGTGTTGGTATGTCAATTTTCTATTGGCAATAGGCATTGAGGTATGTGGAACCTTTTCTATTAAACAGCAATCGCGACGTGTAGGAGTTTGTAAATATTTGTATATTTCTCTTTTAAGTTATGCTCCCGGCGTCTTAGGTTCTGATAATAATAGGTGGTTTGTCTTCAGTTGTCTGGGTGCTATTTTAATATTACGTGGATAATATTTGTGGATGTCATCGCGATACATCATTTAGCTCTGGCGAAAACTGAAGCTGTTACTGATATGTCAGATTGAACTAACCTTAGAGATGTACAATTGGAGTGTCTTATATAGAGCAAGTAATTTACGGTGGAAGAAATATTGCAATCCTGGGGCTTGTTGTTTTATGGGTAGTGGCCAATCTCTCGTTCGTTTACTAAAATGTAACAACCTTTCTTGAATGCTAGTGTAAAATAGTTGGTTGTTGAGAATTATGTTCTCCATGGATAGCCCAAAATATAATTTCCAAATTGACCATTAAATTTAAAATGGGGCACAGTTGTGAGCACTCTATATATATTAAAAAGCTGAATACAGCTGCTTATTCTGCACGATTATTGATATGTCCCATTGATAGTAATATATGGTTGATAGTGGAAGAGCCCGAGAGCTATCACGTGTGTTAGATTAATGGAAACCACGTGGCCTTGTTGACCTTTAGAACGTTACAATTAAATTTTGAATAGTTTTCGAATTATTGGCGGAATTGTAAAATCCAGAGAAATAATTTTATCCAGAATTTCATCTACATTAATTGTATTCTGGATATTTCATCTATCTTATTGGGAAAATAACCAGTATATCCAGTATTTCGTATTTTGGAATTTCAGTAAACTATAAAGCAGGGGAAGCAATTAGAATTGCTGTTACTGCTGTAGATTTAATTTGTTTGCTCCTCCCACTAGAAAGTGACTGTCTGTTTCACATTAATGGAGTGTACACCATCACAAGCAGCTGACAGCGGAGTAGGGTGATGTTGCATGCAGTGTGTCAGAAAAGAATTCTTGATTCTGTTGACGCACTTTTGCCATGCCTATCAGTGCTAGCAGAGAGAGCGCAATCTGCTGAACGTATTGCAGCAGATCCGAGATTAATGGTGGTAATGCAAGAGAACTTCACTTCTCCAGAACGGAACGGCGTATGGTTTAGCATGCTGTGAAGAAGAAGGGGATTATCTTGTTGTCAGATAGTGAAAAGAAATTGGAAACATTCCAGCAGTGAACACAGAAGAAGCAGAGAGACAAGATCAAGATTTTACAGAATTTCTAAAAAGAGACAATAACTTAAACTATATAATAGTCGGTAGAGTAATCATGTGTAATTTTGTAACACCTTGTTCATCTCCTTCATATCATCAATTTAAATTTTACATATAATGTTTTCAGGGGAATTGGCTTGGTGAGCCGGGTCTCGTGATTATGGAGGAATGTTTTATGTGGAACGCCACATTTTAAATTAAATTATAAAATATTAAAGATTTATTGGAAATCTATTTAACAACTGCTGTATGGTTCTAAAAATGTTACACATTTTCTTTTTAAGGAGGGGGAAGTGTAACGGATTTGGTAACAGCAGTTGAAAAATAATATGCAATAAAAGTTCTAAATTACTCTGTTATAATTCGTCTGCTCATAACAGAAGTGTAATTCTATTTTTGTTGGCTTCAAGTCATTTCCATGTTTAAAATGAATCAATGTTCCTTATTGGTTCACGCCGTAGTGCATTGTGCTGTTGTTTCATTCGTCGAGGTGAAAGCGAGGGATCAATCAGATTCCAGTATTCGAAATCTTTCCCCGCGAAATTATCCTATATAAGAGGGTCTCGCTCATAATTCGTCGTCCACTTTGTGTTTGGGTAAAGCTTTGATCTAGCTGTCCAAACATAAACCTATACACAAACTTAGTGATGGGGACACTTTGTAACCTGAAATAGGTTAACCGTAATGGGTACCGTCATTTTGGGACCCGTTCAGCTCGGCCCTGGTGAGAATCACTGTTTCTGAGAGTGATTCTCTCCAGGTCCGAGTTCCATGGGAACCATCCACATTTACTGAACACATGTTGGGTGGAAGTTAAACCCCTTTTGGTTGAAAGTGTAGTGGGCCCGTGGTTTTTGATCCGTCATTCATATTCATGTCCATTTCATATCATACTATTTTTTGGCTTCTTAATAAACCACGTATAAACTGTTTTTTTTTCTATTTTATTGTGAATTCATCCAGACCACAACACATAACTTAATGGTTATTCTACCTCAGAGTTGAGTTATATTTTATCCATGGTTTGCTAGTTGACCCAGATCCTCACGAATCTGAAGAACAACAGGGAGATTTCGGCCAGGGTTCTAGCCCCTGGGGAGTCGTTCACCCCACCCCTGTTACAGAAAAATCGATCTTAAAACCTTTTCTCGACGTTCGCCAACGATGTAAAGTGGGTGTGAAGTGGAGATATCCATCGAGAATTTTTTACAAACTCAACAGAAAAAAACCCCTGCGTTTGGAAAATTAGAACCGATGGAAATCGTCTCTCCACATTTGCCATCGCGGTGGTGCGATCGATCGCCGAGGAAATCATTGGAGGGAACTGATGAAAACATCAAATCCTCATGAGTTTTCTGAGGTGAATCGTAATAGAATCGCGAGATTCACGAGAGGAAACAGGAAAAAAATATATAAATAAATAGTTTTATAAAAAAAAAAATAAATATCGAATCAAATAGATAATAAAATATATACGTAAATCATGAACGATTCCCAGATTATGAGAGCATCGTTTCTTATAAAGGCACTGATGAGAGCCTACGCATTCTGCGTGACGAACAACTAGGTGGCCTCTTGTTAGAACGATGCGTCGAGTGTCAGGATCATCTAGACTTCGATCACGCGGATCATTCATGTCTGACGATGGAAAGGGAAGATATGGTCGTCAACTATTTTAAACCGGCATTCGAATGTGTTCGAATCGACGACGTGATCAAGTTTTGGAAGAGATTAGGCAAGACAAGCCCACCGATTCGGAAGAAATGAAATTGGCGCGTAGAAGTCTGACTTTAGAAGACAAGGGATACGTCTTGAAATTATTGCAGAAGGAAGCATATGTCTAAGTTTTCTTGTTGATATAAATAAGGGAAAATAGAAAATAAAATAAATACATGCATAAATTTTTTATCAAATATTAGAAAGAAAAAAAAAACACAAAAATGAGAACCAGAAATAAATTGTATCCGACGTTAGATGACAACGATGATGAGAAGCCGAACAGCGTTTTGCCAACTGCACCGTCGCTGGAATAAAAAGAAAGAGGAGAGAGGTATCGTATCGATCAAATCAGTAGAATCCAATTGTATCTGTCCCTCTCTCGAGATTCTCGCCGTTCTCTCAAGAAGAAGTATTCGCGCCTCGTGACATTCGTCAACGCCGTCGACACGACACTCATCATGATTTCCATGGGTTTACACGCAGCCGGCATCAGGTTGTTGTTGACCGCAGCAGGTCTTCCGATTGTGTTGACCATAGAAGGAGTTACTCTCGCCGCCAGATTGTTTAGCACCGTTGGAAACTTTTTGAGTAGGAAATTATATCTGAAGGCTAGGAAACATGAAAAGATTCACATCTTGGCCGACTCCAAGATCGACACGATATCCAAAATGATCTCGATGGCGTTCAAAGACGGTAGGATATCGGACAGAGAATACTTCACGATATTGGGTGAGAAAACAAAATACGAAGCCATGAAAGAAGCTGTGAGAATCAAGACTCGTCAGATTATCAAGGAAGAGATGAAGGATTCTCTCGTGGAAAGGGGAGAAAAGAGGCCCGGGAGGAATTCGGTAAGTTGATAGAACTCAAGAGCAGCGATTGAAAGATATATATATATAATAAGAACGGAATTTTAAAAAAAAAATATTAAATTTATATATAAAATAAAAAATAAATACAAAATTAATGTAAATAACCCTCAAAAAAAGAGTATTGCATAAAGTGTAAGAGAGTTACTGAGACGGGTAATTTTCGCGAAGTACGAACTAAAAACGACAGACAGATGCTTTGCAGAATTTGCAATGTGTGTGGTTTGATCAAGACTCGATTCATCAAAAAAAAAAAAAAATGAGCAGAGGCAAAGGCGTCGTGAATAAAATGATCAATACTCTACCTTTCGAATTGCATCTGCTGGGTCACAGTTTCATGGGACCCGGAACGAAATTGAACAAGAAACTCAACGCCAATCTAACTCCTAAATCTTGGAGCAAACCCGTGAATAGGGTGGACGCGACCGCGTATAAACACGATTTGTGCTACTCCAAACATCCTGACACATCCTCGCAATGACGTCTACGATAAAAACATGTTGGCAGAATTGAAAGACATATCGAATCCGACCAGGAAAGAGAAGTTAGAATGTTCACTGGTCAGCAAAGTGATCGGTGCAAAACGTCGATTTGGATCGGGCATTAAAAAAAGCGCATCAGAAAAGAAGAAGAAGAAGCAATTATTGATGAGCGAATTGGCCGAGGAATTGCACAAACCCATCGTGCATAAATTTGGAAAGAGAAGGGTGTTCGTGAAGGGTCTGGATGACATTTGGTCCGCCGACTTGGTCAACATGAGATCGTTTTCGAGGTGGAACGAGGGCATCAAATATCTATTGACAGTCATCAACGTGTTTTCCAAATCTGGTTGGATCAGAGCTTTGAAAAATCTTTGCATTGCCGAGGCTTTGAAGAGCGTGTTCGACTCATCTTTGCGAAAACTGAATAAATTGTGTGTGGACAAGGGGAAGGAATTCTACAACAAGAACGTTTGTCGATTGGTCAACCTCTACTCGATCGAAAACGAAGAGAAAGCCAGCATCGTGGAACGTTGGAATCGAACAATGAAGAAAAAGATGCACAGGTACTTCACAGCGAATTCGACCAAGAAATACATACGCTCTGAATGGTCTGGTCAAAAAATTACAACAACAATCACCAAGTCCTTGGGATTCCTGGGAGTGGCCACGTTCGTTATCTTGTTAGAAGTGGCGTTCAATTCTGATTGCATCATTTTCTTAAATATCTACTTCTCATGTGTTCGCTGAATTGCACGTGAGAGTCGTCCGCATATTTCTTGGATGTGGCATTGGTGGAATCTATGGGATTCACGACATTCACCAAACGTTTGGATTTCAGATCGAGATCATCGGTCATGGCTTTATCCACGTAATTATCTAGCATGATCCATTCAAAATCCGCGTTCCCCCGTTGACGTATTTTTTAATCGCCGCATCTGTGAGATCTATCAGCTCGGGAAGATTGTAGAGCTTTTTATCATTCATGTTCAAAGGTTCCTCTTGAGGTTCTTATCTCCGAACATAACGTTCGTCCAAGTTGGCAACATCGTAACCATCGCCAACTTAGAGCATCTTCCTCTTCTTTTTAGGTCGACTTTCGTCGTCAATTCTACCAAATTTATCAACTGGCATGTTGTTTTGAGGTTTTTTGTTTTAAAAAATATATTTCAACGCAGTTTTTTAAAAATGAATTATTTCACTTATTTTTATTTTAAATAATTTTTTTTACCTTTATATATATAGACTATAAAAAATCTCTCTCTCTAATGTAAATCATTCAGAATGTCTTGAAACCGATCTACTTCCGACCATCTCTTGAGAATGTAGAGACACAGGTGACCCCAAAACACTTGATCCGGCGATTGCACTCGTTCCGTGTTGTAACGATTCATTCATTCATCGAAATAGTTCTTTATTTCTTTTGACAGCGAGATTCCGTATCTGCCTCAATAATAATTCTTCTTCTTCCCATTCTTGAACCATGCCACCCAGTGAGTGCCTTCACCCAATAAATCATTGAGATTTAAAATTCCGCATTCCGATTGTCGAGGTCTTCTCTTCGGCAAGGCATTTCTGGAAAACACGCCTAAAAAATCTTTGATCTTCAAATCCTTCACCGCATTCAACAGATTGATGTTGGATAGGGGTTCATTAGGTAAGACGATACCTTCTACAGATATCTGTATTTTCTTATTCATAAATGTGTATGGTTTTTATTTTATTTATTTATTTTATTATAATTCACTAAAATGACGTTTTTTTCTTTTTCTTTTTAAACTAACTATCTCAATGTCTCTATCGACTTCCATAATCTTGAATCTGTCTAATTCCTCTAGATTTTCTGGAATCCTATCATCCTTAATCATACCCAAAGCCCAATGTCCGAGCACCAAAATGCTTATTTTATCGTCTAACACGAATCTCTTATCATGGTCGACCGTCAGAGAAATCTTGTTGACTATTTCGGTATACACATCGTGATTGTCGCTTCGAGTCGATTTCATAGTCTTGTACGCCGGTCCACTTCCGAACAGACTATCTTTATACTCTCAGAAAGAGATGTTTTTCTTCACCATGCCTGCTTTAACTCCTTTGCACTTCTTGATCTCTTCACCTTCTAGGTGATAAGCGTACAGTTTGTGTCTCAAACCCACGAATTCGACGATTTGTTTACCACCACTCTCATCCTTAAATTTACCCAACACCTTCTTGTTGTTGTTCGATTGAATGTTGGATGCGTGATCGACAGGATAATTGCTCGTGTCGAACCACGTGGCCACGTCTGGAGATATATCTCGGTAGACGTCTTTCATCTCTATCTCATAGACCAAACTGTCCATGTCAGTGAACAGTAGTTTGGCTTTCTCGCCGAATTTCCGTTTGACGTAATCTTAGTGAAACTCGTACATCAATCGCTTGCTGATATCTAAGATGATCAATCCAAGATAATAGGGTTTGTCGAACTTTTGCATGTGAATGGTCACTAGATTTTCGTCAAATATGGTTTTCGCCACTAATTTTTTAGTGCTTTTCTCGGACGTGACGAGTCAAATGTCGGTTCTCTTCCTGATGTTTTCCATCGATTTACCATATATGCAGTTGTTCATTAGTTTGAAGAAATCTTTTTCGAAATCGTTCTCGGCTCGAATTCTGAGATTCGTGTTGAGATCGATGTATTTTTGCATCCAAGGCTCTTTGTTGAATCGAATGACGCGATGTATGTCGACTAATTTCATCCCATGATCGACGTATTGTTTCAAATTCTCGCTGTAGACGACCTACTTACGTTTGTTAAATAAATTGGGAATGAGTTTTTCGTTGTCTCCTTCAATCAGTTCCATTCGTTCGGGAGCTAGGGGATAATCATTGTGCAAATCGTGTAACTCTCCCAGATGGTTCAAATCGACTTCTAAAATGCAAGGATAGTCTCTCCAGTTCCGTCACCCATTTGAAATTTCCAATCGGTAAAGAATGCCTCATGGCCCAACTGTACAGATTATTAGCGTCCCAATATTGTATGTATTTATTCGGTCATTCCGAATCGAAACCTTCTTTCATGTAGGGATTGTTGGCTTCAGAATATCTGTGGGAGATCATTGAGACCCCACCTCTCGTAGCTTTTTAGAACATGAGCAACATGTCCACATCGGATAATAATTCCAATTGGACTTTGATGGTCTTCAATAGAGCGTCCCATGCCAGACCAGGTGCGGTGAAATACCCAGCCAGATTCAGATCGTAACTTCGACGACGGACGTCTCGAAAATTTTCGAACACGTCAACCAGGAGTAGAACGTCGGTCTTCAGATAGAGATCATGATAATCTCTCATGGTTTTCATATTGAACGATTTCCACACGTCTTTGGCGTGTTCATAATTCTCGTCTTAAATGTCGGATTCGTATAATTTCGAATAAAAATCTTCTTTCGAAGGTAGCGCAGTGTCGTCAAATCTCTTCAGATCATTCATGTAATCATAAGGATAGACTCCTTTCCTCAACATGATGTCTATTCGTTCTCTGAAGTGTTTGCTCGTGATTTTAAATTTATCCTTGCTCATGTTATCGACTAATTTTTCCAGAGTGGTCGACATGAATTTAAAACTGTCGATGAAACGTATGCCTCTACGAACGGATTTCGTTTTTTCTTCCAACCTCTCTCTATCGATTACTCTTTTCTTCTCCACAACCTTCCATTTCATGAAGGTAATGTATCTTTCTTCGCTGTTCGTGATGCAAGTTAATTCTTCATGGGAGGTGCCAAGATTGTTCACGAACAGATGACTGTCATAACCCAAGAGATTGTGAAATATCACCGGATAGAAAGCAATGTCTCGATATCTTAAATTACACTTGCTGTGAGCCGGACCGCGATACAAACCCATGTAATAATCGTGGTCTCTGACCTTCTTATTTTCCTCCAAATTCTTGTCGAACGATTCTTTGCATATGTGACATTTGATGGCTCTGTTATTTTCATCCTGCTGCTCTCGCATGATGATCATTTTCACCTGAGTTTTGAATTTGTCATATAAAATTTGAATTTTCGATTCTAACTCTTCCACGAACCTTCGAGCCACGTCATCGTCTTTGCACCGTTTCGTGTAGGTGAATGGACCCATGTCATGTTGCGAGTCGAAAGCGCATTTAACGTAAATGCAATAGCCTGAAGGCGTGTGTTTTGATATCTTTTGACGTAACTTCGAGGAGCTTTGGGTTGGCAGGAACTCATTTTCACGGTGAAACATTCGAAATTGGAGTACATGACGAATGGTACTTTTAACTGGTAGAGTGCTGGAAGCCCATATTTGGGCTTTACACTGAGGTGAAGGTACTGCACTTTTAAGGCTTCATACTCAGTGGATATGCTTTGT
Source organism: Pictodentalium vernedei (assembly GCA_031216915.1). Taxonomy (NCBI): domain Eukaryota; kingdom Metazoa; phylum Mollusca; class Scaphopoda; order Dentaliida; family Dentaliidae; genus Pictodentalium; species Pictodentalium vernedei. The sequence continues at coordinate 726,013,677 of CM062297.1, read as the reverse complement.
ATTATCTTTGAAATGATATTATTTAGTCTGTAAGGATCTGTCTTGTTACAATTTATGGGAGAGTGCCTGTAGGCACTCTCCCATAAATTGTAACAAGGCAAAGATATGTGAACAAATTTTGGTGGCCAAAAATAATTTAGCACTCAACCAGTTAACCTTTTATTGTGATCATGAAAGTTCACGATGGTGTTGGGTTTGGGCATTTCGATGGTGACGCCTTGATTTTCATTGCAATATTTTTGATGTTTCACTAACGATTTTTCACTGTGAAACGCGTTCGTGCTGTTGCAACATAAATATATCTCACCATTATATTCACTTCTCTGGGTCGACAGTAATCGGCTCAGATGTTTAACCCAACAATAATGACACTTGTCACAATTCGAAATCACTAATAAAATAATCATCTTTTCTCTTCCGAAATATGAAGTCCATCTGAGAGGATAGATCATTCATTTTTCCTCATTGTATCCCAAGACGTTCACTGCTAAGGTGGGATTTTGAACCTCGAAACGTTTGATGTCTTTTAACGACGTTAGAAAAGTCACTCCAGTCCAATCGTGATTTTTAGGAGTCTCCTTGTAACGAGAAACTCTCTCAGGATGGATTTTGACGGGGTATGAAGCAGAGGTGACTGCCCATTTAAAACACCAATCATCTTTATTTCTCACATTGACCACGGCTTTTTTTAGCTAAGAAATATGGTGATTCCATGTAGAAAGATTGTTTCAACGAATCATTTTTGGTCACGTGAATTTCGAGATTCAACACCTCTTCAAATGTCCAATTACTACCTCCATGTTGATAATTCACGAGAGACATCAACATATTGTCTTCCATCATTTCGAAAACGTCCAATAAATCTGAACCTCGAAATATGGGTTGGACGTTAGATCTGAAATATGCATCTCTCACGATGCTCTCGCCGGAGTTCATGTCAATTTTCTTCATCACACAATGGAGTATCATCTTAATTTTTAGGCTGGCATCCATGTGTTCACGAAACAAATCCAATACTTTTTTCTTCACCCATTCCATGAACAATTTTGGATCGACTTTCTTGAACGAGGGAACCACATCGAAAGTTTTAAAAATGTCTTTCATCACACTCTCCTGTTCTATGGGATTCGATTGGAATGCTTCCATGACGATTCATGCTAATATTCTTCTCCTCTCCCTTCGTCGATTGCTCATCGAATTTCATTTGATATATCTCGTTTGTCTAGATTCTGAACCGCTTCACTCGTTTTGTTTTTTTTTATTTTTTTTTTAAACTTGCTGTCCTTCAATGGTTTTTAGTTTGATTGTCTTCTTATTTTTCGCAACCGGAACGTTTTTTTTCCGACGTCGGCATTTCAATTCCCTTTGCCACCTTTTCCCTCTCATTTTTTGCAACCGAAACTTTTTTTGACGGCGTTGCTATTGGCATTTCTTTTGCCTTTTCATCGAGCAAACTATGTAACTCCTCGCAATATCATATGATTTCTCTATGTTTTTCATTACGCTCCGCGTTTTGTTTTCTATCATTAGACTTTACTGCTATCAGCTTATTTTTTTCTGCAATCCGAATCTGTTTAAGTTTGTTCACTTTCAATCTTTCGATTTTTTTCTTTCCATCACCTCGTGAATGATACTCCTGTATGACTTTATTTTTTTTTGATTTGGTTCTATGATTTCTGAAATTTGGAATTTTTAATTCTTTACAAATCTCGTTTAACTGAGGTATGGTATACCAATCTAAATTTTCCATTTTTTTATTTGTTTGCTTCATTTCTAAGAATATATTTTTGGAATTTTGTGTTTAAATAATAATTTGTTAAAAAAGTTTGTTTTTCTCTCTCTATATATATACAACAAAGTTTTTAATTTTAATTTTCTTTAATGTGAAATTTTTGTAAAAGTGTTTTAAAATAGTCTTTATATATATATGTTTTAATTCCCTCAAAAATTATTTTTTTGGGTGAAATTAATCAATTTTTTTATGTTCCTTAACGTGAGAAAAAATTGAATTAATAGGAGAAAAAAGGACATTAAAATTTAAACTTTTTATTTATATATATAAAGAGAAAAAACACTTTTACAAAAAAAAAATTCACACTAAAGAAAATTAAAATTAAAAACTTTTTTGTATATATATAGAGAGAGAAAAAAACAAACTTTTTAACAAATTATCATTTAAACACAAAATTCCAAACAATATATATTATTTACAATAATTCATAAAAACAAAAAAAAAGATTAATCAATTTTTCATGTTCCTTAACGTGAGAATAAATTGAATTAATACGAGAAAAAAGGACATTAAAATTTAAACTTTTTATTTATATATATAAAGAGAAAAAAACACGTTTACAAAAAAAATTCACATTAAAGAAAATTAAAATTAAAAACTTTTTTGTATATATATAGAGAGAAAAAAAACAAACTTTTTTAACAAATTATTATTTAAACATAAAATTCAAAAGATATATATTATTTGCAATATTTCCAAAAAACAAAAAAAACCCCAAATAATCGATCATGATAACAACACCTAAAAGACGCGAATTGAAATTGAAATGAGTCAAAATGTGTAAGAAACTCGGTTGTAAAATCTACAGATTACAACGAAGTGATACCATCGAATTGAACGAGGTCGAGATGAAGGGCTTACAGCACAAATACAACAAATATAGCATGCCTTTGAAATTGGATGAATCCACCCTCGATTTGTTTTATGAGTACGAAAGCGATCTACAGAATATCATTGTCACCGAAGACAGAGAATTTAACAAGAGCGATTTGTCGTTACCCTATGGAAGTTACATATATCCAAAAATCTCTCTCGAACTCGTGAAGAAATCGGGTGGTGAGAGCATGTTGACCAAAGTAAAAAAAACTCACAAAAGTAAAGATAAACATTTAACACATTTGCAAAAAAGGAGAAGACACGACCATCAACATACTAATAACGGACTTGGAAATATAAAAAGAACAATAGAGAGACCGATTTTAGTGAAGAAGAAGGGGAAAAAGTAATGAGATCTAGAGATGTTCCGTCTCTCTAGATCTTGTTACTTTTTTTTTGCTTTCCTCCTCCTTCTTTCTTCTTCTTTCTTCTTCTTCTCCTCCTTGTTTCTTCTTTTTCTTCTTCTTCACTATCACCAATATATTATAATAATGTCTCCTTTTTTTCTCCACTTTCAGCATCAATTCTTCTTTTCTTTTTTTGTGATATATTACGTTTATTATAATAACACATTTGATTCTCTCTATTATAATTATGAACGAATGTGGTGTATCTCTTGCCAACACTCACATCATTACCATTCTCTTCAGAAGGTGGTGGTAGTAGTGGTGGTGGAAAACAACTCATTCTTCTTTTTCTTTCTAATTTCCACCATCTATCCCAATCTTTTGTAAACTCTTTTCCAGTTCTTTCCTGAGATATCCATCATTAGCATCCAATTGTTTTTCCACTTCTTTTTCCAATTCTTTCTCATGATATTCATCATTATCGTTCAAAAAATTCTACTTTTTTATCCATTTTTTATATTATTTTTTATACTTTCTATAATTTATATTTTTATACTTTATATAATTATATAATTTTTTTTTTTTTACTTTATAATAACATACTCAAAAGTGGTATATTCTTAAATGGTGAGTCTGGACCAAACAGCAAACCCTCACTGAGTCGCTCAACGTTGTGTCCACTCTTCAGATAGAGACCGTTTCCACTGAAAGAGTTGCCACCTCTAACGGGTTCTAGATACATTCCTTTACCATCGTCGACGTCGTCTATGTGGACGTGACACATGACTCTTCTTCAAAAACAGTCCGCTACCACCCATTAATTTCTAAACTGCCGAACTCACGAGTCAATTGAGAGCTCCCAAGAGTCTGCCTGATAGTGGGCAATAGTTTTCCAGTGAGTCCTGCCAATAGCGGTAGGAAACCACCTTTCATATTGTATTTCAATTGAGCGGGACTCAATCTCACCATCAACCCTCTTCCATCACAAATCGCTTTGTCCATCCTTTTGATTTGAGTTCTGGTTCAGGTGATTCGATCATTACCGCCACTCATCAGATCTTTTTAAGTGAATTTGAATATCACCGACTCACCTTGAGTTAATGCTCTCTCAAGTTTCTCCCTCTGTCTGATATGTTCACGTTTTTAACCACATATCTAGTCATATTTCTTTTCTTTTTTTTTTAAATATATTTTGTTCAATTGTTTTTTGTTTTAATGATAATTATACATATTACATATTTTTTTTTTTGTAAATTAATATTGCGTTTATTTTATTTTCTTATTTATATATATATGCAATATATTTTTTTTTTGGCTTTTTTATATTTCTCTTATGTGAAATCATATCGTCACCCTCTCTCCACAAAGATCTAACAGTTCACCATTTTGATCCATCAACGTGGTTTTAAGACTATACAACATGTCTAAAATCACAGGTAGATAAACTAAATTTCGAGATCGTTCCACGATTTTATAACCCGGCGACACGTTTGGAAAGAAGAAATAGATCGACGGTTGAGTGCTACCATTCATGTAGCTTCCACCAATCACGTCCACATTCACCAGAATGCCATTGACAGTGAGAATGTCAACTGTATTTTCGGATGCTGCGTGGATTCGATACATCTTTTGATCGAATCCCAGCATCATGCCAATAGAATCGTCCATGTTGAAATCCACTCAAAAATTATCTTCCAAATCCAACATCGTCTGAAGGGTATTAGGGTTGGGAGCGAGTCTGATCTTGTTGCTTCCCTTTCCATCCTTCTTCATTCGCGTCTGAATGTAATTGTTCAAATCATCTATGTCATAAATTCCTTTGGGAATTCGAATCTCCAACCAATCCACTCCGTCGGAATACTTGAACGAGTTATTCTTTTTAGTGAAGTTGGGAAAGGAATAATAAGTCTCCAGATTCACCAATGCCATCTTGTATCTTTTCTCTCTATTCAATTTGATGGAAGGTTCAAATTTCGCCGTGAATCGAGTCAAATCACCACTCACCACGATTTGCATGGATTGTTTTGCAGCCGTATTCTCGGCTATCCATTCTAACAATTCTCCTTGTTCGAACATTATATTTTTTTATTTTTATTTATTTTCAAAACTAAATTATTGATGGTTTATTATTATTTTCTAATTTTTTGTTTTCGTTCTCTATTTTATTATCATCAGAAACATAAAACTTGCCGAATCTGCTCCAATATTTTCCACGATTAAATTCGCTAGTCAAATCGATCACGACGAAATTGTAAAGTCCTCCATACCAAACCCTCTTGCAGAATTTCCTGAATTCTTCTATGCTCATGTCGTTTGCGATGTGATCTCCGTAGATGTGATTGAGATTCTTGAGATCCTGGCGAAAGAGACACAGGAAATTAGCGTTCTCCCTTATCGTCTGTCTGGACAGTTGAAAATAATTCTGTGACAGGTAGAAACAGTCCACGTTGTTGTGACGACCCCTAATGTAATACGATTCGCATCGGTTCTGTCTCTCCAAAAGTAGATCATCGAAAATCATGAGATTCTTATCTTCCGATTTCAATTCTCTAGGATCCGGAACATCGTCAGCATTCTCATAAAATCGACACTCGATGTTCAAAGACGCATTTCTCTTCATCAATTCCATCGCAGCACCGTCCAAAATAGTCGAAAGAGAAGCTTCACTTTTGTCGAATTCCTCTCTACTGCCAAGAATTCTCGCTATGACGTCCTTGGGCAATCTACGATCCATGCACTCTCGAAGCAATCTGTATCCAGGTTGAAACAAACTCTTGCCAAACACGAATAATCTGTCGTAATCCAACCAGTCGGGTTGTGACAACAGATTCATCAACAGATTGGTCTTTCCACAATTCGATTTTCCCACTCTCAAACCTCTTATGCTTTTGGGAAAGAACTCGATATTCAACCTCTTGGTCGCGGCGTCGTTCCAAACATATCTTTGATGTTCTTCTTTTTTTATTTTTTGTTATTTTTTTAGATTTTCAAACACACTTTTTTATGTTTTTTGTTTAAACTCAGTTTTATAAATATTATTATTTATTTATCTTACACCATCGCGAGTTCTCTTCACTCCAGATCCATGCGTCATTTTGGCTAAATCTTGTAGGGGTACCACAGCATCTCGACTGATCAACGTGTTGATCGATGCATCAGCCGCCCTTTTGCCAGCCACAGAAGCGATCCTCCACTATCTTCGGAAGCATCCAAAGCCATCTTCTTACTGACCTCAAACACGGTTTATGCGAGTTTTCTACCTGCATTGCTTGTGAAAGCTCGCATTATAGAATCAACGATGCCAGAACCGCCTTGAACGTAAGTTCTGACATATCCGTTGTTCTTTATCACCAACATATCTTTATTTTCTAATATATATTTTGTTTTTTTATTTGTTCATAAATCGTTTGTTGTTTACTTTTATTATTTTTAGTGTAGATTTACTGTTTTTTATTTATCCATTTTTGGTTTGTTCTCTCTACTTATATATATCAATCCTTCAATTCGTTCATCAACCTTTTATAATCTCGTCTATTCAAGACCTTCTGCCTCAACAATTCGTCGCATATGCTTACTATCTCATTATCCAGTATTACCAGCGTGCTGACTAGCCATTAACAATTTCAATCTCTCAAACAGAGCGTCAGAATCACTCGGAAGAAAAGTGGTTCTCACTCCTTTCCCAGTCACGATTCGATGAATTTCTTATTCATATCCCATATGGGTTTCACCACCTTCATCCACTTGTAACCTCTGTTGGCCTTGGGTCTCGTCTCTATGGCATCATTATTCCTCTTCATGGCATGGGTCTGAATCAGAATGTCGCCATATTTGTCGAAATCCTGATCCGTGTAATCTCCAGGCTTGTTGAAAAGGAGCAATTTGCACAGTCCAGGAGTTAATTCATACTCATTCAAACCGACGATTAAATTCTCATCATCCTTCAGTGTCACCCACAAAAGTCCTACAGCTCGAATCCCTGTAAATTCCATACAACAGATCTCTCTTACCACTATCGTCGAACGACGCGACGCTATCAGTGGTGATAGTCGAAGCTGCATCATCGCTCTCACTCACATCGGTTTTGATTCTCATGGGAACGTAATCCGGTGGTGATCTTTGAAAGGAAAACTCCCTTGTAAAACTATCAGGTAACGAACTCGTTCTCAAAGAACTCTCTTTTATAGGCCTCAGTTCTTCAACGATCTCCTTCTTGCTTTGTTCCTGAACCTCCGTCACGGGTTTGAATAGTTTGGTGGTCTCTCATCTTAATTTCATCTCTTCCAATCATCTACTTTTATCAGCTGGTCGAATACTCTTCTTGACACGTTCATATTCGTCAAGAAGTTCGTCTCTTCGCATGGAATCTTTGATGTGTAGAAACATTTTTGTTCTCTCGATTACTAATATTTCTTTTTTTTTAGAATGTAGTAACGTCGATTATTTTATTATTCTCAAAATTAAATGTAGTGATTTTTATGTTTTTTAAGTAAATAAAATCTTCTGTCTTGAATATATACAGTCAAAAAACAGTTGGGGAAAAAACTCGAATAGTTAAAATCTTAAATAACATCTCTTTCAAATGCGTTAAAATCAGAAAGAAATTACTTAAGCATTTGAAAACCGGTTCATTTTCATTCCTAAAAATGGTTTAAAACAGAATTTTTCACATCATCGAAAAAGCAAAAACGCCATATGAAGTAACGACATAGTTTCCAATTAAAAACATAACCTCACACTTTGAGTCTTTCTAAAATTAAAACCATTAAATAAAAATACATTGCTCCTCAAACATGTTATATCGCATGAGCGGTTATTCTCACCATAGAGAAAACTCAAATAGTTAAATCTCAAATAAACACGTCAGTAATGTAGTGCTTTCAAACGAGTTTTAAATAACATCAATTAATCTTTTGAACTGTTTCCGCTTTCATCCTTAAAATAGTTTTTTTCAGTTAAAACGAATTAAGTGGCAATTGACTTTATTGAATGAAAAATCGTAAATATACATCCAAGCATGGTAAATGGAGTTCTTCTGACGTTTGCAGTAAGTTTATACAGTAAAGATCACTTTGAAATGCGACCTGCTCGTCAGTGGAGATACCCATCGAGGATTTTTCCAAAAAACTCAGGTTTTTCTGTTGAGTTTGGAAAATCCTCTATGGGTATTCCCACTTTACACCTACTTACGTCAGAAGTGAGGATACCCATCGTAGGATTTTCTAAATTCAGGTTTTTTTCTGTTGAGTTTGGAAAAAATTCTCGATGGGTATCTCCACTTTACACCCACTTTACACCCACTTTACACCGTTGGCGAACATCGAGAAAAGGTTTTAAGATCGATTTTTTCCTGTCCTAGAACTCTCAAACGTTTTTACCGATCGGATCGCACCCCCAGTCGTCTGGAACACGATCGCGAACGTCGGTGTCTCAGAACTCTCAAAACGCATTTTTTATGCTGCCCTAGAACTCCCAAAGCGTTTTTTGCCGGCGTTCACCAACGATAGGTTGAAAGATTTAATCCGCGATGGGAATGGTGAGAAGATTTTTTTAGGTTGAGGTTTCTTCGAATTTCGTACATTTTCTTTCTGAGCGTATATGTCGAATTCGCACTCGTTCGCCAACGGCTGTTTGAACAGTCTAAAACGCGATAACTGCTTGTGAGAGTTCTGGGACATCATATCAAAACAACGTTTTTTACACTTTGTACACGTTTTAACACTGAATCCATATGGGGTACACGTACATGTACGTGTACGTGTACAGTTTTTTGAAAAAGTGTCTTTGAACTCTCAAAATACACCTACTCACGTCAAGCCACTTTTTTAAGTTGAGTGTTACGTTCTTGTAATGCCTTGTTAAACTATGTTAATGTACTAGAGAACGTCCACTAAAATGATAATAATCTGTATTTGTGTTTACATTGAAAACAAAAATGTGATCACTGTCTAAGTCATCATTGTTAGCATCATGAGCACTTTTCGCTTGAAATTTCTTGCGTCTACACTGGCTGGACCAATGCGCATTATTTTTGCAAATGTCACAAACGCGTTTACAATAGTTAGTGTCATGTGATGTAGATTTACAAGTAGAACACCATCTTTTGGAAGAATTAGACTTATGATTACCACCTGTTCTATTCCTTGAAAAACTCTTGTCATGTTTAGAATTGTCATTGTCAGGAATATGATTCAATTTCATCACGGATTCAGATTCTGTGGAACATTTCTGAAGTGTCTCATTATCTTCAAAGTGTCTTAGTAATACTCTAAATTCACTGAAATTCACGTGATCGTCTTGAGTCATAACAACATTGAAATGTATAAAGTCATTAGGTAGCCCCTTTATTGACATAGCTACTAGCAAGCCATCACTGATCGTTTCCCCTGCCTCGCGCAATGCTGCGGTAATCGTCTCTGCACGAATAATATAATCAGTAACAGACTCAGCTTCTTTCTTAAGGGGGTATATAATGTGGTGATCTTCAAAGACCCTTTTCCGGTTTTTTCTGGGTGCACAATACCATCGTGCCCCGAACATACACTACCCCAAGTGAACAGCTCCCATTTGTAGGGTATAAGAGAAGCCGGAGACCCGGATGAAGTTTTGATTCGTCTGCAGTGGTTCACAGAACGTAGTTCAACAGCTGCTTCTACTGCTGGACGAGCTGACAGTATTAATATCAGATTGGATAAGAAAAAGAGAAATATAACAGAACAAAGCCTGGTGAGAATTATCTCTAGCTGTGTATTATTATATCCTCGGTCACTACAAGTGGCGTCGCCGCGGTTTCGGACCTGTGCTCGTTTTGTTTTACCACCTCGATTCAAATTCGCCGCCATTTTGGTGCGCCATGCCGTCGAGTTCGCTTTTTTCATTCGGTGATTATGATTAAAAAATCCTACCTCACCATTTCTTTCTCTCTCACTGCATGTGTGCCTGTTTTTTATGCATTATTTTTTTGGTCCCTTTTTTGAGGATAATTATTTTCTTTTGTTTTTGGTTTTTTTTCTTCATAACCAACGACCTTCACCTTTCCAATTCCTTTGTTGACAATGTCTGAAAGTCCAGGTTCACGAAGTCCCGTTCATGACATACAACCCAGAGGTGCTGCTCTGGCTGCACCAGTTTTGGTCAACCGGTGTGCCTTTCCGGACCTGTTCCGCATTTCGGGTATGACTATTGACACGGCCGTCGCCATTTTGTGGAAGAGGGAGGAGAATGGGAATGTTGATGTTGACATATTGAGGGACATTCCAAATTTAAAGGTAACTAGGTTGTTTATAACAGCCATTGATTTATCCCCACACCAGGCTGGAGATGACCGTGACTTTTGCCCCCAATCATTGGAGGTGGCAGAGAAGGTGAAAATCGCCAAACAGCCCCAGTCTGTGTTTGCACATAATGTTTTGGGTGCTATTTCAAAGGCCCAGTTATCTGGTCCCCCACCAAACCATCCTCCAAAAAGTGACAGTTCAGCTGAGGTTAAGCCTGATCCCTCCATGTTACAGGGGTTGATCAACCCACCACCTCCTAATACTGGTGGGCACACATCCCAAAGAATTCAGAGTGGTCCCTCCGTGTTACAGGGGTTGAGCAATCCAACCTCTCCTAATTCTGGTGGGTACACCCCCCAAGGAATTCAAGGTGATCAACATCGACAGTCACGACATGTGCCTAAGTACTTGACATATGATGGCACCACCAATTGGCAAGCTTTTCGTGTCAAGTTTATTCATTTCTCCCACACCCAGGGGTGGACAGCACAAGACACCAAATTGAATCTATGTTGGTGCCTAAAAGGGAAAGCCAGTGATTACTTCACGACTCTCATACATCAGGACCCCAAAATGGACACTCAAGATATCCTACACAAAATGGAAAAACGGTTTGGCCTCTATGACCTTCCCGAAACAGCTCAAATGAAATCTGCGCAATTGCAGCAGTCTCCCGGCATGCAGCTTGAAGAGTGGGCAGATGAGATTCAAACCCTGGCCATCCATGCATTTGGTAGACTGCCCGAAGAACACATGAATCAACAAATAATAATGCGCTTTTGTCACGGATTGGAAGATAAAAATACTGGCCAGTACGTTTCCAATCTGCGCCCCCGTACTCTAGAGGAGGCCATTGATAAAACTAAATGGTACCAGTATACCAATAAAGCAATTTGGGGATCTGACTGTCAGAGCCGCAGTACTGGTTCTACAGGCCAGGGGGTATTTACCCCCAGTTCCTCTTCGAACCCATACTCAAGGGCACGCCCACAAGTCCTGACCGTTACAGGGGATATAGTCCTGCTCGTGCCCAAGCTGTCTCAATCCCAAAGTCCATCTTGAAGTCACCGCTCAGGAGTCCGTCTCCACCAAATAGATCGGTGGACCCTGAAATAAGAAATCTTTCCAACCAGGTGGAAAACCTGATCACCAGTCTTACTAAGGAGATGCAGACAGTCTCCAAGGATATTAATGCTCTTACGCATGTCATAACATCTTTCATGGCAGAGATTAAAAGCCGTTCGACCGACTGGCGGGGACGAAGCCAGTCAAACAATAGAGGCCAGACTAGTAGATCTCCCTCCCCTGACCGAAGGCGTTGCTGGGACTGTGGTTCTCTATCCCATTTCTCACGAGAGTGTCCAGCCAGGAAAGACTTCAATAAACCTGCAGATCGTCCAAATGTTAATCCATCAGCTTCAGTTTCCTTTGCTGAGGATTTAAACGCCAGCGGGTCGACCCAATAGACCTACACTCGATCCCACCTGATGTAAAAGGCCTTCCCAACCCCATTGATTCCCCTTTACCAGAAAGTATCACTCTTTGCCGTCTGAGATCTCGCTCAACAGTTTTCGTCCCAGCTGAATTGGAGAACATTCACCTTAATGCAATAATTTGATACTGCAGCCGAGGTCACAATTATTTCTGATAGACTATTAGATTATTTTGACAAAATTCCCCCTGTTGTAAAAGAAGTAACCATTCACACAGCAGGTAGAAAACTCTCTATGAAGGGTAAAATAATGGGCGCGGTAAATTTAAAATTAGGGAAGACTGTTTACCAGATTCAGGTATATGTGGCTCCTATCGAGGATGATTTGCTGTTGGGGCTGGATTTCATGAGTGACAATAAGGTGCGGATTGACTTGGCCCAGAATGAGATTCAAATCGGGTCAGAAGTGCTTGACATGCAGTCAATATGTCATCGACACTCAAAACAAGTTACAGTCTCCCTCTTACGGAAGGCAGTTGTGCCTCCCAACTCAGTAGTCAGGGTGCAGTGCAGTCTACCCCAGTCAATGCCTATGTACATAGTGGAACCCGACCTTGATTCCGATCTCTTGATACCAAGAACAGCCCACTCTGAAAAGAGTCCACCGGTAATTGCCCTGATCAACCCCAGTGATCATTTTGTCACTTTAAAAAGGGGCACTGTCATAGGTAAGGCGGTTGAGGGTGAACCCCTCCCACTAGCCGACCAAAGTCCAAATGTAGATGGGGACATGGCTCAAGTCCCAGACCACTTGGCCGATTTGCTACAAAAATCATCTACTCCTCTAAACCAAGAGCAGACAACCATACTCAATAAATTGCTAGTAGAGTACCAAGATGTATTCGCTCGGCATGAGTTTGATTTGGGAAATTTCACCGCGATTAAACACACTATTGACACTGAATCAGCTAAACCCATCAAATTACATATGCGCCGTACTCCTGCATGTTTTGTGGATGAAGAAAAACTTCATCTGCAGAAGATGCTGGATGCCGAGATCATCCGACCCTCCACCTCAGAATGGACGGCAGCTCCTGTCTTGATTCGGAAACCATGTGGTGGAGTACGGTGGTGTTTAGATTTTCGAGGGTTAAACTCTGTGACTGTTAAAGATAGCTTTCCACTGCCCCTTGTTGATGATTGCCTGGACACCCTGGCCGGCAATCAGTGGTTTTCCAAACTGGATGCAAATCAGGCATACTGGCAGATTCATATAGAGGAAAGTGATAAGAAAAAAACTGCTTTCATCACCAAGAATGGCCTATATGAATTTAATCGGATGGGCTATGGATTATGTAATGCGCCGGCCTGTTTTTTCCGAGTCATGGACTTAGTCCTCAGAGGACTAAACTGGGAAATAGCGTTGGCATTCCTAGATGATATAATTGTGCTAGGCAAACATTTTGAGGATCATATTTCCAATCTGACACAGGTTTTAAGCAGATTACGCCAATATCAGTTGAAACTGAAACCTAAAAAATGTCTGCTCTTCCAAAAACAAATTGAATTTCTGGGTCGCCATATTTCCCCTGAGGGGTTAGAAATCGGAAATAATGCCACGAAAGTCATTCATGAATGGCCTGAACCAAAATCTACAAAAGATGTTGAACGGTTTCTTGGATTAGCTAACTACCATAGGTCCTTTGTTAAGGATTACGCAAAATTGGCAGCTCCTCTTTATCAGAGAACTGGGAAGGGTGCTTTTGCTTGGGGGGGGGGGGGGAGGAATCTAAGGCATTCAGTGATATAAAGTGTGCACTAACCTCCCCCCCCCCCCCCCTCTACTTTCTTTTCCAACCAAGGATGACCCTTTCATTCTGGACACCGATGCTTCCGTTCATGCCATTGGAGCTGAACTTTTGCAGCTCCAGGATGACCAGGAAAGAGTTATAGCTTATGGCAGTTTTGTTTTAACTTCAGAACAACGAAAGTACTGCACAACCCGGAAGGAATTGTTAGCGGTTGTTCGTTTCACCAGACAGTTCCGACATTTATTGCTGGGTCGTAAATTTACAGTTAGAACGGACCACAGCAGCCTTACATGGCTTGTGAATTTTAAGAATCCCCAGGGTCAGATAGCCCGTTGGCTGGAAGAACTCGGTCAGTACCAATTTATCATCAAACATCGGAAAGGTAACAAGCATGTCAATGCTGATGCTCTTTCCCGCCTCCCAGATGAGGGCACGTGTCCAAATTATCGAGCAGGTATTTCCCTATCTGATCTGCCATGTGGGGGGTGCAAGTATTGCTTTCGGGTAGACAAAGAGTGGGGAAATTTCTTTACTGAAGTGGATAATGTGGTTCCATTGAGGACGTGTCCTCCTTTAGACACAGACACCATAGCAAAAGTGGCTTATACCCAAACTGATTGGAAAGTTACCAATGTTCATAGCCTCGACTTGTGGGTAGAGGATGGAAAGCTACACCATTCACTACCCTATCAAACTAGTACAGTTGACAGTGAGGCCCATTTTGGTCTCTCTGACTGGGACGGGTTAAACCCCCCTACCATATCTGACCCATATCAAACTAGTGCAGTTGATAGTAAGGGCCATTTTGGTCTCTCTGACTGGGACGGGTTAAACCTCCCTACCATATCTGAGCCATATCAAACTAGCAAAGTTGATAGTGATGGCCATTTTGGTCTCTCTGACTGGGATGGGTTACACCTCCCTACCATTTGTGCGACCCACACAGATATAGACAGAGTTAGCCATAGCTTTGCAGGTTATTCCCAAAATGAACTTATGACAGAGCAGTGGTCGGACCCTGATCTAACATTCTTAGTAAAATGGTTACTGTCTAAAGAGGAGCCCCCCCGAGTCCACCCTGTTCTTGGCAAGCCCTATTGCAAAAACATATTGGACCAATCGACATAGATTCTATCTTGACAATCGCTTATTATGTAAACGGCGTAAAAATGAGGAAACAGTCTTGGTAATTCCCAAATCCCTCCAGGCCGAAGTGTTGTCATTTGGGCATGATATTCCTGCATCTGGTCATCAAGGAATACATCGAACACAAGCTCGAATAAAACAAAAATATTATTGGCCTCGAATGTCGGAGGACATCGAACAATATGTGAAAGCATGTGCCCTTTGCAACCAGCGAAAAAAACCCTCCAGGCGTGCAAGGCATCCTTTAACCCTCTATCATGCTGGTGCACCCATGGAGGGGTTCATCTTGACTTTCTAGGTCCTCTACCCCGTACAGAACGTGGTAATGAGTTTATCTTGATGATGGTGGATCAGTTCACCAAATGGGTGGAGTGTATTCCCCTCCCTTGTCAAACAGCAGAAGTGACAGCCACTGCAGCTGTCAATGAGTTTTTTACCCGTTTTGGATGCCCAAATCAAATTTTTACGGATAGGGGAACTAACTTCGAAAGTAAGTTATTCACCCTTGTCTGTGAGGCCTTGCATATCTTTAAGTCCAGAACCACAGCATACCGGCCATCCGCCAATGGCCAGGTGGAGAGATATAATCGCACCCTTATGGATGCTGTGCGATGTTTTGTAGGTAGAACCCAATCCACTTGGGATTTACATCTGGCTCAATTGGCTGGTGCTTTGCGGTCAGCTGTTAATCGACACACAGGGTACACCCCAAATAAAATGATGTTGGGTCGGGAAGTTCGCCACCCTACAGACCTCGTTTTTGGGTGTCCTTCGAAACCTGAATCAGGTTCCATTCCAGAGTATGTGAATGACCTAACGGAGTCTATTCGAATAGCTCATGATACTGCTCGTTCTACTCTAAAATCTCAACAGAAGGTGATGAAACAGCAGTATGACCAACACACTAGAACTTCAACGTACAAGCCGAATGATACAGTCTATGTTTTGAACTCTGGAAACAAAAAAGGAGAAACTAAGAAATTGAACCCAGTTTGGCAGGGCCCCGGAATTATTCTACAGGTGATACAACCATATCTTTACAAAATACAATTCCATAATAAAATTTCCACCATCCATCATGATAAACTGAAGCTCTGTTTAGATACCACTTTACCCCCCCCCCCCCCCCCCCCTGGATGCAAAGACATCTGTCAAGAACCCAGACTTTGGGTTCTACAGTTCCCTTGTACTGCACATGTCGACAACCTGATAATGGTACTTTCATGATTCAGTGCGATTCCTGCCTGGAATGGTACCATGGTGTGTGTGTGTGAATGTATCAGAGCACGATGCAGAACTGTTGGACAAGTATTCTTGTCCTCGGTGTGATTTATCTCAACAGTAATCTTGCACCATAACTTATCACTAACTCACTTATCTTATTTAAAGCGGACTAATCTACTAAAATGCTACATGGCCTTGATAGGCACTAATCCTGGATTGATCTCCTTTATTGTAGAATATGTTGTCAGATGATGAGATCAGCCCTGATGGGAAAAGACCGTGGAGGCCAGAGGCGAGGATTCCAGTGTCTATGCCCCCACAAGACGTCCGTTTGAAAAAGGACCCCACATTCCCTCAGGTGGTGTTTAACCCCGCCGACCAACAATCCTTAGATAAGCCTTCAGTTTCCCAGCAGGTGGGACATCCCACCGACTCCTCTCCTGTTCAGAGCCCTTCGGTCACTGGGATTACTTTACCCACAGGGGATGAGGCTCGGGGCCTCCCAACCTTTGTTGTACCAATAGCACCCAAAGGACGGGGTATACTCCACCCGCTGGTGGAAATCACCCCGGGAGTTCCCCAGATACCCAGTTTGTTATCTCTGGATGTTGCAGACCCCTCTTGGTCAGGTAAGATGCGTCAGGTTAGTTCACCCTATCCCTCTGCCCAAGGGAAGGCAGGGCATGCAGCACCCTCCCAGCATCCTCCCTCCAGGTCAGTGATTATTTCTAGAGGGGATGATCAGAAGTCCCGTCAGAGAGGGAGACCCCCAGATGTGCCCTACCAGAATGTAATGCCATTTCAAGGTCTATGAGGAGGCACTGCCAAGAAACTCACCTTCCGGCTTGTTTCTGGGAACCCGAAAGTGGTGAGACTCCTCCTGCCCCCTCTAGTCAATTTCAAGGATTGTCCCTCCTATCTAAGGCCACCGGCATGACTCTTAATGAGATGGTGGACCAGATAAATAAGGCTCAAATCATCTCGGCCAATACAGTGCCTTCAGGGCCAGCCTAACAATGTATGAAGGCTTTATGTGAACACCTAGGGTGGTCTGTTTCCCCCACATTTACCCTTTCTCCCATTAATTCCAGGGCTGGCCTTTTACATTGGAGGGCTATCATGTGGTTTCTGGCTGGCTTACCCAAAGATCGCCGCCCCACTTTCACCAAACCGGGTGCAGCTCAGCTCACCAAAGCACCTACACCCCCATTGGGCCCTCAAGCAGCAGTTCACCCCGCTCCTGTGGAACCTGTTTCTTCCCGTCCGGAAGTAGTGTCACCTGTGTTGGCAAAAACACCTCCCCTCCAATTGGGCCAAAGTCAACTTCCTGTGGATACCTTGTATCCCGTGCTCCTCCGGGACTTCCTGCTCCCACTCATTCTAGTCCGTCACCCCTGATGGAGTGTAACCCACAGATAGCCGCCTTTGGCCCATCTCCTCCAAGTGTAGAGGCCCAAGATGCGCATTTTCATGTAGACCGAACCCGTAAAAAATTGGACCTACCTAACCTTTCGGCCACCGCCCTTTTGAACTTGGGAAGAGCTCGGATTCCCCAAACTCCTGTCAATGTTGTTGGAGGGGTGGCAGTTTACTGTGACCCGGAGACCTTCCCCCAGGGCCCTGATCCAAATCCCCAAATAGCCACAGCCATAGGTCTCCACCCCAGACACCTCAGCAACCTTCCCAATATATTCCTCCAACAACATCTGAGTCAAATAAAAGCTCTTCTTCCCCATGTCAGTGCCCTCGGGGAAGTGGGTTTAGATCGCACTGAGCAAAGCATATTTTGGGATGCTCAGGACGACTTTCTAGAAGAAGCCTGTCAGCTGGCCACTCCTGATACGCCCCTTGTATTGCACCTGCGATGGCTTCGGGATGGTGCCCCCACCATGTCCGATGTGTATTCCCGAGGTCTTCAGATAGTAGGTCGCAACTGTAGTCCACAGCAAATAGTCCACCTCTACTGCTTCTCTGGTGATGCCAATATGGTCAGGGATTGGCTGAATAGTTTTGGGAAGTGCTATTTCAGTGTAGGGGTGGGCTGTTACTGCTTCTCTGACAGGCAAATCCGGGGACTTCAAATGATCCCCGACAATCGGTTCCTGGTGGAGACTGACTCCCCATACTTTGCTGGACCCCTGGGCATAGATGTAGCAACTCCTGCCTACATAGGTGATGTGGCCCGACGCATCGCCATTTTGAGGCATACATCTGCCCAACACCTTCTTAGCATCTCATCCAGCAACCTTCAGGGGATGTATCGCATCCCTCAGTAAAGCCCCATTAACGTCACTCCTGGGTGCTTAATGACAATATAAATAGGTCAGATTATTTTTACCAGCTCCTGGTCGGAGCCCACATCTACTTTTCATTTTGTTTTTCATAATTGTGACCCCCTACAACTGCCTCAGGAAGTTACTATTTTGCATTGTATTTTTATTGGGCACTTAGGAGTATTAGGACTTAATACCTACATTAGAATGATACCTGGGTGGTCAATGATCATCGTAATTTACATGCCACTTTGTTTTGGGACATAAGGACTTGTCCCTCTTAATCCTACTTTGGTGATGATACATCATCGTTATGAAAAGCGGCCCAAAACATCTTCCTACATCTATCCCTATTAAGATCACCTTAAGGTCATTGCACATCATCCCTTTAAAGGTCATAATCCCCCATTCCTTTTAAACACCGGGAGAGTGTGGTGATCTTCAAAGACCCTTGTCCGGTTTTTCTGGGTGCACAATACCATCGTGCCCCGAACATACACTACCCCAAGTGAACAGCTCTCATTTGTAGGGTATAAGAGAAGCCGGAGACCCGGATGAAGTTTTGATTCGTCTGCAGTGGTTCACAGAACGTAGTTCAACAGCTGCTTCTACTGCTGGACGAGCTGGCAGTATTAATATCAGATTAGATAAGAAAAAGAGAAATATAACAGAACAAAGCCTGGTGAGAATTATCTCTAGCTGTGTATTATTATATCCTCGGTCACTACAATAAGTAATGGAATTTTGTTTATTTGGAAATTCCCACCTCTGATATTCCTTAAATTTAAATTAAATATATACAAATTATACACCAAAAGGAAGGTTGGGCGATAGAGAACACGCAAAATATATGAAATCAACTCATAGAGTTGACAGCAGGCAACAATGGTTCCTGAAAGTTTGCTATCGTATTCGTACCAGAACTGATAATTGAATATTATTTCATGAGAACAACTTGTGGCTAAATGTGCTTCACATATTCAAGAACAAAGCTTGGGTATCAAAATCATTCAAAACACAGCTACAGAGCTGCATGGGGGGAATTCTCAAAGTGACTGCTTTGTTTACATACATTCTTACTTTAAATTTGCGGTCTACGTCATCGGACGGGAAAAGCATAAAAAACACCGACGTCTAAAATTAAATAATGAGACGGATCGCCTTAATACAGCATACTATCATTATATATAGTCTGCAAAGTTGTCATATTCAGTGCAAAGTATCATGGCACCTGGGGAAATTTCTTAGAATTACGATTTTGTTTTTTATGGAAATTCGGGTATCGAGTGATTTGCGCGTGTCCGTTGAACATGGAATCCATTTTCAATAAAAATGTAGACAGTGTTGTCCTTTTCCCAAATGCACTCCTATCGCTGTATTCGAAGGTGTTTTGAATGCCTAGCTTTGCTTTTGGATATGTGAAGCACATTTGGCCACAAGTTGTTCTCATAAATATTATTTTATTATCAATTCGGGTACGAATACGGTAACAGATCCAGGAACCAGTGGTGCCTGCCGTCAAATCTATGAGTGGATTACATACGTGTTTCGTATTCTATACATCTCATCCTTCATTTTGGTGTATAATTTGTGTATATTCAATTCGCATTTAAGGAATAATAGAGGTGAGGTGGAAACTTCAAAATAAACAAAATTCCATTACTTATATAGCTCCTTCACTAAGTCAATTCAGTATATAACAATAATTCAAGCTTTTCATTTCGGCTGATAAGGATCTTTCAATATCTGTAATGCTTTACGACCATCGTCTCTTGTGTCTCGTATTATCAAACCTATTGATCTATCATCTAACACTTTGACTAATTCCGCGAAAATTTCGGGATCAACATGGCCATCACTACGTGTAGCGGTTGTAAACAAACCACGATTTTTTAGATAGCTCGAAAATTTAAGTTCCCAAATCTCGAATTTTCTTTCGTCACCATCGTAAAAAGGTCTTCTGTGACAGTAGTTGAGATCGTCACTGGGTCCATGACACCTGTTGCCGATTCGATTTTAGTCATGATGGTGGATATAATTATCAGGATATAATAAAGTTCATGAAGACACGTGGTTCGCCGAACATTCATTTAATGATTTCCATCATCAGATTGAGAAGAAGGTGACGTAGCCCGAATTATATTTATACTTGCTTTGTCATACACAAACAAACAGAAAAAATGTACAGAATGATAAAAGGGAAGTAACTCCAATAGGAAACATAGAAATACAGTTTAAACACAATAGCCTGTTCTCGCCCATATACAAATAATGCACACAAATGATGAGTTTACATCCAACAATAGTTTGCCTGCACAATGCATGGACAGCTACTGCAATTGAGTGGGAAAAACGTTTTTATTGCAGACACGGGAAATATTTGATCACCGCGTCAAATGATATTCAGTGAGGATAGTTTGGGTTGTTACACTTAATTGTTTGTTGTCTTCTCTTTTCAATGAGAAGGGAGATTCCGTTCTGTGAGTTAAATGGATTACTTTTCATCAGGTTGGACAATGGGTCATTCTGTGGATATAAGGATTGAGCAATCCCTGTAAGGTATTACAGTTGTATAAAATATATACATACATATATAAAAACATATATACACGCACCCATATACATAAATCTATTTTTAGGTGTGATACACAGTAGTGTATCAAGACAGAAGGTCGTATACTTTCAGCTAAAAAAAGCATCAATAATTTTTTTCGGGTGGATGGGAGAGTACCCAGTATATTCGATGTTGTAAGTGATATTTAAAAGGGGGGAGGGGGAGGGGGTTAATGTAACTGGTCATATTTACTGGTTGAATTCTTTCAGACAGAACTGGGTCGAATTTCATATTCCGATTGGATTTTAAAGCATCAATAATAATTTATCTGTGGATAGGAGGGTACTCAATATATTCGATGTTGTAAGTGATATTTAAGGGCAGGGGGTTGCTGTTGTATAACAGGTCATATTTACTGGATGAATTTTTTCAGACAGATCTGGGGCGAATTTCATATTCCGGCTACAAAGAGCTAAAATGAGTGCTCTCGATAGGCGGTCCGTTTTTTATTGCATTCATGCCATCGCTCATCGCATCCATGCGCATTGGTATGTCACTGGAGAATAGATCCACCGAATGAACCGGATTCTCTACAATAAGGTATAATGATGTGTCGTCGGCGAGCAGACGAATATAACGAAATATGTTATCAATGATGCCGTTAATGTAAATCAGGAAGAGACGAGGATCTATTATCGATCCTTGCGGAACACCAGCACTTATTTGTCTCCACGTTGAGGAATGAGAGTTTATCACGGCTCGCTGTTCTCTTCTTTCAAATAGAACTTAAACCACTCTAGAATGCCTGTTTTTTCAAGTTTGTATAGAAACCCATCGTGCCACACTTTATCAAAGGCTTTATTAATATTACAGAAAAAAAACATATTTCTTTCCCTTCGCCTAGAGCACTGCTGATAGTGTTGTATATTTTTTCGGAACACCAGCACCTATCTGACTCCACGTTGACGAATGGTAGTTTATCAAGACTCGCTGTTCTCTGTTTTTCAAGTTGGACTTAAACCACTCTAGAATGCCTGTTTTTTTCAAGTTTATACAGAAACCCATCGTGCCACACTTTTTCAAAGGCTTTACTAATATTACAGAAAATAAATCTTATTTCTTTCCCTTCATCTAGAGAACTGCTGATAGTGTTATCTCTTTTACTAAGTTGAAGCACTGTTGAGTCGTTGGGTACAAGTCCTGATTGAAATCGAGTCAAGAGGTTGTTTGTTCCAAGGAAGGCAGATATATACGATTGGCAATACACCTTTCGAAAACTTTCCCAATACAGCTTATGAGAGAAATCGGAATTTGTCATTATATCAGGCGAGTCTTTTTTGAAAATTGGTGATACGCTACCTCCTTTTCATTGAGATGGAAATGTGTGCTGGCAGAGAAGGAAGTTAAATATTTTGGTTAGTGGCTTCGCTGAGCTAACAGAACACCATTTCAGTAATCGTGGGTTGATATTGTCGGGGCTACAAACTTTAGAAACTTTTTGAGATCGGAGAGCTATTTCTATTTCATCTTCAGTCAAGGAGATTAGTTCAAGTGACGGGCGATCAGAGTTAAACGATCGGTTTGGGATATAGATGGTGGCATCATTAACACTTGAGATGAAGGAGAAATATTCGTTGAAGGCTTCACTTTTTTCGTGATCGAAAGTGAGATGATGACCGGCGTGGAAAAGATTTGGTATATCGGATGTTCTGTTTCCGAAAAAAATCTTCAGAGTTTTCAATCACGTGTGCGATGGTGTTCTGTCAGACTTTAAGGTGTTTGTAATTTTTTCAGAGAATTTATTTTTTGGCAGCTCTGATACCAGAAGTGGTTTAATTTCACTTCTTCCCATATTTCCCAATTACAAAGGAATATTTTTACGTTTTGCCAGGCGATGAAGACGTTTGCGTTGACGGATAAAGCGTCTAATCTCTGAATGCACCACGGGGTCTCGTTGGGTCGAGTTGTGATAACTTTGTTAGGAATATGTTTACTCGAGCGCTATAGAAGAATGTATTCCAGTGTTTCAACTATATGGAGAGGGGATTGGCCAACCATGGTCTCTTCCCAGTTTATTTTATCGATAGCCTTATTGAAGCTATCAAAGTTGGCGTTTTCAAATAGCCATATCCGGCGTTTGGTTGACTTGCGACGTTCTGAGGGGGTATTTGAGTTCTGCGATGACTGGGCATTGATAACGTACAAGGTCTGCATAGAGTGGATCTCCTACGTGTTTGTTTTCGACAAACTCTGAACTGTTGGTTATTATAAGGTCGAGTCAAGAAGTCGAAGTTTCGGTACAGAACGTTGGTTGCTTAATAACTTGAGATAAACGGTATTGTTGCAGTATGATGTTAACTGGGGCGGGGCCGAATAAAAGTTGGTCGTCGTTAAAGTCACCGGTGCTGGCAATATGCTTAATATTCGAGCCTAGCGCCCGCTCAATAGATAATCTATCATGTCCCAAGCATTATTGTCAGAGTTAGGTGGTCGATAAAATGACCCAAGAAGGAAGATTTTGTTATTATTGAATACTTGTAACCATAAGCATTCCAAGTTGTCAGGTTCCAAGTCCAGGCGGCGTTTAAAGAAAATGGTATTCCTTAAATAACCCCCTCCCCTCCTTGTGGCACGGTCCTACCTAACTGACTCGTGGGGGCCGCGTACTGCGGAGCAATTGTCATTATTACTGAACCACGATTCAGCAAAGACGCAAATGTCGTAATTCGTTATTTTGCAACGAATAACGTCAAGTTTGGGTTTTATGCTTTGAACGCTCGTATGGATCAAGGATAAGACAGAAGATGTATATTTAAAGGAATCTTCGTCGCAAGAATCGATGGATTCAGACAATGATACTGATAGGGAGTGTGGTCCTGGGTCTGTCTCGACGTCACCGCTTAGAAGTAGTAGGATGTTGGACCAAAGGCAACAGGCATCGGTGAGACATGGAAAAGTGTTCATCAGTAAGGCGGAGGAAGTCCCGAAGGTTGACCGAGTGTCTGGGCACGATTCTGTAAGGTGGGGATTGTTTGCTTTGGCGTTCATCGGACACCTGGCGGCTATGTTGAAAATAAGAGTTATGAGTGTTATCGCCTTGGTGCCGTAACGATATAAAAGATTTGCAAAAAATACATCACAATAATATAATACTATATCCACAATCAGCCTGGGAGTAAATCAGAGAGATAAATTGTTGTGATTTAGAGAGAAGGGGATATACAGATTAGTTCCGATGATGGAAGAAACTAAGTGATAAATAAATAGAAGAGTCAGTGGCAATAAAGGGGTTGACGAACATCAACTTGAGAGTGTACGTTGGTGCAAGAGTGTATTAAAACCAAGAATAACAACATAGACCTCATATGTTACTAGGGTTATGCTCCGAGATGTTAGTTTTCCACAGACTCATGGTTACAAATATCACTAAAACAAATTACTGCCCAATTTCGCTCTTAAGCTGTGTTAGCAATGTGTTTGAAAGTTGTATAGCAAAGAAAGTTGGAGAGTTCCTTGATGCGAACGGCATTTTGATAACATTCCAGTCAGGTTTTTGTTTCTAAAGACTCCACCGTTCTCCAGTTGAGTGAAATTTACCACACCATTAGCTCAACTCTTGATGAAGGAAAGGAAATAAGATTTGTCTTTTGTAACATCAGTAAGACGTTTGAATACGTATGGCATCGTGGCCTTTCATACAAACTCGAGACGATCGTTATAACTCTTTGCTGACAATACATCTCTCTACCTCGCCGTCGGAGACCCTGTCCAAGCTGCCAGACTTATGTCTGATGACCTCCAAAATATCGAATGGTGGGCATCCCAATGGCTGGTTGACTTCAACCTTGCAAAAACGAGTCACTGATAATATCATGCAAGTCCACTAAACCACATCATCCCACTCTAAAGATGTCTGGTTATGACATTAGCGAACTCAATCAGCATAAACATTTGGGCTTAATCCTGAACATCCCGTGGATCGTGAGGCAATCATATCTCGGAAACCGTAACTAAGGCCGGGAAATGATTATCCTTCCTCGGGAAGTATAACTTTTTCCCTTGATCGTAGAACATTGTAAAAAATATTTTTCGTTTTATATGTCCATTACTAGAATATGCTAACACTATTTGGGATAACTATAACGACTACAAATCCACCGAATTAGGACAAATACAGCTTGAGGGCCGGTCGGATAGTCACTGGTGCTACACGAAGTGCAAATAGAGTTTCAGAAACAGACGAGGAAACACCCCAATACCCACAGAAAAAAGCACAAACTTATACAGTAGTACAAAATGGTTCAGCATCTTATCCCAGGTTATATATCATCTCTTATCCCCTGCAAACATCCGCTACGCACGAATATTTCCTCCACAACAAAGCCAACTTAAATATCCCACACTGACTCTCGTCAACATTCCTTCTTACCGTCGACAGCTGGACTATGGAATAGTCTATCCCCTGAATTGTCTAGTTCTCTTGGAAACTTCAATCCATACCGGAACAAAGATAGATTTCCTACCCCAAAATAGTTGTACGTTCAGAAATCACGTCTGACTTAAATATATCACTGTCGGCGTCAATGGCCACAAGTACAAAAGTTAAACCGCGATCTAAAGGTAGCTTTTGCTAGCCTAGTCAAAATTTCATCAAGCCTTTCGATATGCTTCTCAAATGCTCTAGAGAAGCATATTACATCGTGTATATATAAGAGACAGGTTTGCCACTGGAGGCAAAGAACAATTTCCATCAGCCTTTTGAACGTTGCTCCGGCATAACAGTGACTTAAAGGCATTGACCTGAAGTGGAACAGCCCATTTGTGGTAGTAAAATCATTTTTAAGCTGGTCAGCCTCTCTCACTGGGACTTGCATGTAACCACAGCATAAATATATGGTTGAAAACAGAGTTGGACCTTGCAGTGCACCAAAGAATCATCGACCCTTGGGAGGGGGTACGAATCCTTGATTGTGACACCGTTAAGATCTCTGTAATCTGTACAGAATCGGACTGATCCACCCTTCTTCTGAACAAGCACGACTGGTGCAGCCCATGGTGACTTGGATGGTTGGATCACCTCTGCAGACGACATCCATTTCACTTCTCTGCCAGTTTCTTCTCACAAAGTTACTGATATTCTGCGACGTGGCCGCTTGCTTCGTCGAGCATTCCCAGTACCAATATGGTGCTCAATAATGTCAGTCAGTCCCAAATCATCTTTGAATTTGGTGAATATAGACTTGTGCTTCATCAACAGTGCAGCTTCTAGTCTGATTAGGAGTTAACCTAGCATGACATGACCCCAGTAGCTCCTTCATGTGCTCTGGAAGGACTACATGAGGTTCATGGGTGGTTGTGCCCATTTCAAACAGCTGCATGGAATCTCCATCATTTCTTTGCATCCGATCAGTTCCTATTTCTGGAACATGAGTTTCTTTATAAATCATTTGTGGTTTATCCAGCAGTTAATTATTCATAATGGTAAAACTTCCTGTTCTGTATAAACTAATCACTTGGCCACCAGTATTCCTCTCTTATCCATAGTTGGTTAGGTCTGCCAACCATAATATCTGTATTTTCCTGTGGATTACTATAAACTTCATTAGGGATTATCATCTCACTGCATGGAGGAACAACTACATTCTCACAGAGAGAGAGAGAGAGAGAGAGAGAGAGAGAGAGAGAGAGAGAGAGAGAAGAGAGAGAGAGAGAGAGAGATAGATTCTAAAGAGCGAGGCTTCCTGACTTTCCCGTTCGCTTGATACAATGTTCCCCTTAAAAGTAAGACTGTTCCTCAGAACGATTTCTCAGAATGACTTGGCAGAGTTGGTGAGGAAAGTTTCCGGTGACCAAAATGAGGACGCAACTAAGTGGAAAGTATCTAGGTGCCGTTATTGCGATAAACCAGGTCATTATATCAATGATTGTTGGAAACATCAATTAGACCCAAGGCATCACAATGGCAAGCAGAGTGGAAACAGTCCTGTCTACAGTAGAAGGAATGCCAAAACACAAACCAAGTCAGAAAACAGTCCGATTCTGAGGCAAAGAGTCGAGACTGGGCACATATTTCAAAAAGACCAAAACACAATGTTTGATTTTAGGAAGTTACCAAATGATGACATAATTGTCAAGGCAGAATTATATGAAGAAACCATTAATTGTTTAGTTGATACAGGGTCAACTGTATCTGTTTTGCACACTCCGAAATACTGGGCTTTTTCGGCAGAATGGAGACCACCCTTGAATGCTGATTGTGGGGAATTACGCCACGCTAATGGTGATATCATGAAACCCGATGATGTAGTAAGGTAATCAAAACAGAGGCACATACCTTTGAATACAGGTGGATAATCGCAGATATCAAAGCACATTCTATCTTAGGATATGATTTCCTATATGAGTTTGAGTGTGAAATAAATGTTAAAAGGAACCTTCTACATTTACGGGGTAAACTGTAGAAAGCAAACTGGGGAGTCAGGAAGACTCGCTCTTTAGAATCTCTCTCTCTCTCTCTCTCTCTCTCTCTCTCTCTCTCTCTCTCTCTCTCTCTCTCTCTCTGAGAATGTAGTTGTCCCTTCATGCAGTAAGATGATAATCTCTACTAAAGTTTGTGATAATCCACAACAAAATACAGATGTTATGGTTGACAGACCTAATCAAACTATGGCTAAGAGAGGAATATTGGTGGCCAAGTGCTAAGTTAATGCAGACCAGGCAGTTTTACCATTATGAATAATTAACTCCTGGATAAACCACAAACGATTTATAAAGAAACTCACGTTGCTGAATTTAAACCAGTGGATATTTACGTGGACATTCAGGATCTCATCAATATATCGCTTTGCAGTCAATGTACCATGTTCAAGGACACAGAGCTCTGTACGTCCATCCCTGCTGATGTCGCCCCAGACCATGATTGACCCTCCACCCTACCGGTCATGCTCTGCAATGTTGGCTGCATGGAATGGCTCTCCTGGTCTTCCCCATCTCCCAGAACGCTTATCTGTGTGGTCTAGGCAGTACATTGACTAATCTGTAAAAAGGACAGGTCACCAATCTTCTCTGGTCCATCCAACGTGGTCCATGGCCCACTCATATCGTGCCTGGCGATGGTTCTGGGACAGCGGAATGCGAATACATGGTCTTCTCGATCGGAGACCACCTTCGTGCAACCTTGCCCAGATAGTCTGCGTCGAAACATTTACCCGGGATGCATTCTGAAGGTCACTGCGAAGCTGGGTTGCTGTGGCAAAGCGGGTGATATGGGCCTGAATGATCAAAAATTACTCTTCAGCTGCAGATGTTACCCTGTCTCTGCCACCACCATGTCGTCTTAATGATGTGCCATACTGCTGAAATCTTGTCAAGGCTCTGGTGATCACCATATGGTACACACCAATGGCTTCACCAACCTGACGATGGGTATCCCCTTTCTCCACCATCCCTGCTTCAGACAAATGTCTTCTTACATTATAATTTTGCATTTGCCACGTTCATTCATTAAATCACAAGGATTTGTATTGAAATGAAGATTGAATACCCTACACATGTCATGTACATGTAGAAAGTACACGAAAACATCATGAAAATCAAGGGGTACATGTTTTCTATGACTGTCACGAAAGGTCTGCCTGTCAAGAAAAGTAACGTAAACACTGGGGACCATCTCAATACATTCCTCAATCATATCCACCAAACATATCGCAAATATGTCACAAGCAAATTTCACAATGATGTGTCAAATAGTTGGTGCTTAACAAACTTTGAGTGGTATAATTGATTATCATCTGAAACCTGTAGCAAACAGACATCCGAGTTATCTAAAAAAATACACAGGATTTTCTGTCAAAAATTTCGAAATTGAAAATATCGAAAAATGCAATTCTGGCTATTTTGGATATCGACAGTATGTTTACGATCACTGATACTGATAAAGGTGTTAAATCGGTTAAAAATGCATTTGAAAAATATCCGGATGCAAAGCGCCCGGATGAACAAATTTTGGATTTTTTAGAGCTGAGCTTAAAAGGTAATGACTTTCAATTCAATGGAGAATATTTTATTTTTTACATCTAATGGGTTATCCTATGGGCAAAAAGATTCAGTCCTAATTTTGCAAGCATTTATGTAGTGCAATAGGAGGAAAATGCCTTATTCAAATGTTCAAAGCATCCTCTCGTATATCTCAGATATATGATGACATTTTTGTTATTTGGAAACATTCAAAAGAAGATGTTGATGAATTTTTAGAAATTTTGAACAATCATGATTTTGAGCAATCATGATCCAAACATTAAATTAAAAGCTACTATCAGTGAAAGTTCTGTTCATTTTCAAGATGTGACAGTGTATAAAGGCAAGCACTTTCAGGCATCCGGTCATTTAGATTATAAAGTATATTTTAAACCAACTGATTTACATCAATTGTTGCACACAAAATCAATTCATCCTCAACATACACTTAAGGGTATCATCAAATCACAGCTCATTTGCTTCCACCGCAAATTCAAGTGATAAGGTAAATTTCAATGAGGCTTGTTCTACTCTATTTGGCTCCCTCAGATCGAGAGGGTACTCACTGCGCTTTTTGCGTAGCCTGAAATTTCAACCTCTGAAAAAAGCTCAAAAGTCCAACTGAAACTACTGATTTCGAACCACTGAAAATTGAACACAGCAGACCGTTGCATAATGGTAGTGGCGCGGTATTTAATTGCAAAAGTCCCATTGTAGATTGCATACTTTTATGCCTGAAGGCAGAAAGAGGAATTTTCCTCCGAACAAACGAAAAATCATTATCAGATCCGTAACCCCTCCATTGTGATTCACCAAATATTATTTACCTTATCACGTGTAAGCTCTGTCGGAAGCAGTATGTTGGTCAAAGTCAAAATCTTTTCCGAGAACGCGCTACTAGACACAAACAGGATTTAAAGCATAATGCTGATGCCCCAGTAGCACAGTATTTCAACCTTCCTGGCCATTTTTGGACGATTTCGAAATCCATCCTATTGAACAACCACCAATTAAAGACACATTAGAAGAAACGGATGGATTTAGAAAAAAGTGAAGTTTTTTGGATCAATACACTTCAAACCCTCTTGTCATTTGGTATGAACATATCAGAAGGAGAATGCGAAAGGAGGTCCATCATTCTTTTCACTTTAACATACAACAGAATGAATATCGAAATAGCAAAAGTGTTAAAAGATGAATTCAATTCAGCCAATGTTAAATTAAATGAACCTTTGAATCTTCGACCTGTCATCGCATACAAGAAAAACAAAAGCCTGCGTAACATCCCTGTAAGGACTAAATTAGAGCTCATCAATGAATAACACCAATTACTACCAGTCAGTTTAAACAGTTCCTAAACTCGTCACTTAGTTTAAATCAATTTTATGTATTTTTTGTCATGTTCGAAACCCATCAGGGTTCAGTAAATGAAAACAATTTTTCGGCAGCATATTATAAGAAAAAAAAACATTTCAGTAGAAAATGTAGGTGCCAGAGCGAATTTTTAACCTCAAACACACACACACATATTTTGTTTCAAGGCATGGTTCTGTCTTGGCAGTATGGGTTTTCACATGAGACAGAGGTTGAATAAGAGTTAATTAACATTTGGAATACCTGTTTTTAAAGAGATTGCGGCTCGACATTGTTCTTTTGTTTTGGTCTAGATTATTCCATAATTTACAGTAAATATGTGCAACAAAGGATCCCATGGCTTTGGTTCTCGCCTTCTTAATCTTCAGGAGACCTGTTTGCCTAGTTGCCATTCCATCAGCACTGTTGTTAATTTTAAAAAATCCTTTAAAAGGCGACCGGAGTAAATTATTATGCCAATCATAAACAAATAATAAGGAATGAAGGGAATGGAGATCTTTTAGTTTAAGAATTTTATCCTTTATGAAGAGTGGATAGGTGTGGGAGTTGTATTTTTTTTTGTTGGATATTTATGATTCTTATAACCTTTTTCTGCAGGACGTATAACTTGCTTGTGACCCTGGAATGTTCCCAAATATGAATACCATATAACAAGTGGCTATGTATGAGAGTGGAGTATAATAATTATAAAATAGTATGGGGAAGAATTCTTTTTACTCTGTTGATGACATAAATCGTGCTTGATACTTTATGACATATCAGGGAAATGTGATCGCGATAGGTTAACTTATCGTCTAAGATGATGCCTCAAGATTTCAAATCTCCCGTTACCCAACTCCACTTTTAACAATTTGTTTACCATCAATATACAGTTTAAACAATGAATTAAGATTTGTGATAGGCGAGGACGAGTTGATGAGAATATATCCAGCTTTCTTTGCATTCAATAAAAGACAGCTAGCAGAACACCAGGTATGTACCTTGTACTAATCAGCATTAAATGTTTGACAAATTGCACTAAAGTCACTACCAGAGCAATAAACCGTCGTATCGTCGGCAAACGAGAGTAAATTTATCTTTGAACAATTGAAATATCGTTTATATAAAGTAAAAATAATAATGGCCCCAATACGGACCCATGTGGAACACCACATGACACACGAGTGCGGGCTGACTTGTTGTTGTTGCTGTATTCCACTTATTGGGAACGGTCTTCTAAGAAGCTTTGGAACCAAGCTTTGACTGCACCTTGAATCCCGTAAAGGCTAATTTGTTGATTAAAACACTAAAATACCGTGCCTTACAGTATCAAAAGCCTTTGATAGATCTAAGAACACAGCCATAGTGCTATCTTTGGAATTTAGTGTTTGATTCCACAGCATGATTTAAAAATTTTGTAATTGGATGGATCGTAGAATGGGATTTCCTAAAACCATACTGCTTAGGGTGTAAGATGTTATTTTCTAAGAAAGCGATGAGTCTGCTGAACATAATTTTTTCAAGAATTTATGACATGAGTAGTAAGCACGTATGAATCGTGCCTGATTACCCTGATCTTTGCCGGAGCAACTAGTGTTAAATGTCCATCGGACCTGGAGCCTTTCGCCGGAGCAACTTTCTCCTTTGGAAAAGTACGGCTCCTTGCAGCTAGTTCTGACAAGTGGTGTAGGTACTGTATATATTGTATGCTATGGCATATATAGTGATATATGTACGCATGGGGCTATAGGTATATATTATGGATAAGTGGTGGAAAGATGATGGGAAAATCGGGTTTTCTTGAAAGTTTTTCCCTCAAAGCGGTTGACGTTGCTATTGACGTCGTGACGTCATGATACGCGCGCGACGTCATAGAGATGCTGACCGCTGTTATTGTCCACTATACAATCTGACATAACGTTGTTCGGGTCAGGGAGTGTCGGACTTCTCCTAAGTGGGGGTGGGGTGATAGGGTAGTGGTATATATCCATGCTGGTATCCTATTATCCCTTGGGTCTTCATATTATCCTATATCTGATATAGCTAGGTCAAGCAGTACTGTAGAAATGGGGTAATGTATGGCCGCCCGGTGTGGTATTTGCGTGATAGTCCTTGGTGGTTTAGATTGGCAGTATAGGATGAATGGTCTGTTGACCTATTACCCTTAGCACTATTTACCTACCGAATCCTTTGTATTATCTTATGGTTGGTATTTAGTTCGTAATGCTAGGTCAGGCAGTACTATAATCGTTTGTTTAGAAGTGGAGCATAGGATGCATCATTGTGTATACCGCTGTAGGTCCCCTGTTAGTCCTCGGTGTTATTAACCAACCGATTGTATTATTCTATGATTGGTATAGGTAGTACGTTATAGCAGGTCAAGTGGTATTTTGGAGTGGGGGCGGGGGTAATGCCTGGCAGTATAGAACTGCAGTATAGTATGAACGATATGTACCTCTGTGGGCCCCCGAAAGTTATTGATACTACTAATCGATTGATGCTTTATGTCATCTCATGACTAATATAGGTAGTATGTAATGCCCGATGTAAAAACACGGAATCCCATTTTACGGAATCCCTTTTAAAGAATCCCTTTTGGAAAACACCTGTGCTATGGGATCCCTTTTTGGTCGTACGTGCCTATGTGCTAGCGCACATTGTGTCACATTGTGCCTTTTCACATAAGCACATATCGGCACATAAAGCATGTGCTTATGTGCTTGGGCACATTGTGTCACATTGTGCTTTGTCACATAAGCACATATGACAAAAAGGGAATCTCCAGAAGGTATCCTAGATAGGTATCCTCAAATAAAACAATACCAGGCCATAGGTATCCTCAAATACCCGTATGTGCCTATGTTCTAGGGCACATTGTGTCACATTCTGCCTTTTCACATAAGCACATATTGGCACATAAAGTATGTGCCTTTGTGCTAGGGCACATTGTGTCACATTGTGCCTTTTTCACATAAGCACATGTGACAAAAAAGGAATTTTCTTGTAGGTATCCTAGATAGGTATCCTCAAATAATACAATACCAGGCCATAGGTATCCTCAAATACTGAAATGAGTCGAAGAGCAATATGTGCGAGTCACTCGATCAAGCAATTGCTCGATAGCTCATTTTCTCGGCTGCTGAATATTCGTGTTTGATGTATTGCGGGTTGACATGTAGGCCTTACATAAGTCGGGGGGGGGGGGTGGAGAAATAGAATACTGCCCGCGCAAGAGTGGCAGTGGAGGGCTAGACTGTTCGTACTGGGTCAGGAAGGTGAGACAGTACAGGTTTCGAGACCATATCGACAATTGACAAGGGGGAGTTTGGCCAGACCAGGGCAGTCCTACGACCAATGAAGCCCAACCCAAAGGGGACCAGAAGAGACGAACTACCACACCCAGAATTCATTCCAAAGTAGTAAAACCGAAACACGCGATCGACAGCAGCAGCACACATAAGACACATGGTACAGACAGAAGAAGGAAACACACACCGCAAGACAGTAGAAGAGTTCACTTGAAGGGACCAGCATAACTTACATCCATGCGGAGAACCATGAAACCACACTCCAGAACAGTACATTTTGACAGAATCATAGACCTGGACCAACCAGCAACAGAATCGGGAGATCTATCACCGATTTATATGCAACTCGGAGACGGCAGGCCTGTTACACCTTTTACAGCTGAAGCAAACTTTGCAATGTAAGTAATTCAAGAACTGGCTGAACTTGAACAGACCCTGTCACTGTCTGCAAATCATTCAACCAGCACACAAACCACCACTGACGAAATCAAACCAATCGAACAGGTCATGGGAGAGTATTGTAATAGATTGAACCAGTAACCCATAG
The DNA here is from genome assembly GCA_031216915.1 of Pictodentalium vernedei. Lineage (NCBI taxonomy): Eukaryota > Metazoa > Mollusca > Scaphopoda > Dentaliida > Dentaliidae > Pictodentalium > Pictodentalium vernedei. The sequence continues at coordinate 725,979,721 of CM062297.1, read as the reverse complement.
TTTGCAGCGATAAATTTTCTGTTATACCTTTCAGCGCAATATATATATTTTGGCTAATCATTCTATAGTTTCAAAATTCCATTTAAATTATTTCTCTCCGGCTAATTATTGTTGACACTTTCATCCATTTTGGGGACAATATCGACACTGGGGAGCAAGATGAATCCTGATTGGTTCTTTGTTTCCAATCGGATTCATCTTGCCACACTCAGTGTGGCTATTGTTTCCAAAAGGTATAAAAGCCGGTGATTTATTAATTTCGGCGTATTGGAAATCCGGTACGAACTGTGAAGGAATACCTTCACACTTTAGTTTGTTTTCTCTTCACCCCGTAGAAAGAAACCACGGGATTCGTGATAGTTTATTTTTTTTATCTTCCCAACCTTTACCTTGGACTACCCCCCACCCCACCCCCCACCCCGACACCCCCCTCCCGTGGAGAGATTGATAACTAAATTTAGAACCAGGCAATAATGTGTGAATTAAACTCGAAGTCAATTGGGAATGGGATTAATTTACAAAGGACTGAAATTGGGATTTCCATTTGAAAATAGTATACAAAGAGCTATCAAACTGTTATTTTTTTCAATAAAAGGCTGAACTGGCATATTATCTCTTATTGTTGTTTGTTGTTAGAAATAACACTCGTCGATGCTCCACGTCTGAGTGATCTGAACTCGGAAGTCCAACGCCACTGCGAACTCGGCCCTACTATAGTATTCACCAGAGAACACGAACTTGGAACCAGTTATAACAGAAATTATAGAGACCCTTCCTGTATCACCAAAAACACATCAGCCATAACCACATCAGTCACAACAACCACGCTATCCACACATGTGCAGATCTCACCTACATCAGACCTCACATCCACCCATGCAGACTCACCGTACATACCATACAGCTTGGAACCAGAACCCAGACAAGCACAACCTAACCACTCATTCACGTTTCCGGCACCATCCACATCATTCGAACAGTTGTCAGCAGACCCAAGATTCTACTTCATTGGAGCACCAAGTGTATATATGGAGTGTCAGACGGCACAGTTGTTAGCTTCCAGAGGAAGAGTTGTAAACAGCACGACTGTTCATACAAACGTCGGTTCATACCATATGGTTATTTAGCGGTAAAGAAAGTAGCGACACTAACCTTACCCGACAACAGCACAAATTCACTGACTCGTGTTTGGATTCGTGAATGAATGAACGAATGAATGAATGAATGAATGAATGAATGAATGAATGAATGAATGAATGAATGAATGAATGAATGAATGAATGAATGAATGAATGAATGAATGAATGTTTATTTGCAATATATGTAACGCTCACATGTACAAAGTAATCGTAATACAAGAGTAAAGATAAATAACTGTCAATTTGGGCTGAACCTCTGAGACCGAGGGGGGGGGGGGGGGGTGGCGGGTGATGTGGCATTTTGGGCAGAATTAATCTCATTTGTATATACAATTTGTAATATATTTTGGTGATTATTCTATTTTCACTTCATCAGTTTCGGTCAACATAATTTGTTTGTAACTGAGTTACATTTACGTTCCCTACAGGCAATTACGTTCCCACCCTTGCAAATGCTGTGTTATAATTTATTAACTGGGGCTTACTATTCCATTTATTCGCTTAGGAACTAAATCGAGTGATTTGTTGTGCAATTAATCTATTTCCAGTCCATAGCATTTCTCTGTACTGCATATTTGCAGGGGAAAATGCAAAACCAGCGACAGCATGAACAACCCTTTGTTATTTACCTTTTAATAACGTAAATCGTGAGAAACCGTCCTTGGTGCATTTTGCGACCCATCTTTGGATCATTATAAATTGTAAACCCGTCAGCCCTGGTAACTGTCATGTCGTTTTAATGTATGACGTACGAACGGGATCATAAATCAGTGAATTAAGAGTGATGCTAAAATAATAGAGCATGAAACAAAATTAATATTGCATGATACCCAAATAATATAGCATGAGACTGAATTAATTCAACATCATACTCAAATAATTAAGCATCATACTTAAATATTTATGCAGCATTCATGAAATCGTACCAAATAATATAGCATCATGCTTAATTATTAGAGGATCATGCTAAAAAACAATTACATCATGCTATTTTATTTATGTTGCATTCATGAAATCGTGCAATATAATATAGCATAATGTTGAATTTATTCAGCATAATACTAAAATAATTAAGCCGCATGCTAAATTAAATGAGTATTAAAATAATTAAGCATCATGCTGAATTAAAATGCAATATCCTCTCGTAATTCGGCATCAAGCTATACTATTTGTACACCATTCATGAAATCGTGCAAAATAATATACCATGATACAAAATTAATTCAGCATCATACTCAAATAATATAGCATGATGCTAAATTAATAGAGTGTCATTCTAAAATAATTAAGAATCATGCTGGAAAAAATGCATGATCCTCTCGTAATTCGGCTTCATGCTATATATATATATATTGTGCAGCATTCATGAAAATAATATAGCATGATACTAAATTCATTCAGCACTATACTCAATAATTAAGCATTATGCTGAATTAATTCAACACCATGCTAAAATAATATAGCATGATACAAATTAATTCAGCATCATACTCAAATAATTAAGCATCATGCTAATATAATATGATCATGCTAAAAAACCTGGCAATCAAATTTCGCTAACCAATCAGTGGCGCCGATACATTCACACTGGGCACATGGCCGAGAAACAAGAAAATGTTAATGCAAACATCAAGCCGCAGAGTTAGAATCTTTCAGAAGAAATCTTTCGTATACATATCATGAATCGTTTCATTGGATTCTCTTTTAATGACACATCAGGGTACATAATAAATTAAACACCGAGAATTCGGGCAGTGCTTGTTTACGTTTGTAAACAAGTTCAGTTTTACTGTTGAAATATGACTCGTTAATTATAGTCTGGGGTGTGTGCTCTAAAGTGAGCATGAAAGGTAAGAATGGTTTGATAAACTTGACATTGCACTTGATACAGCCACAGAGACTGGAAGCAGCTTTAAAAACCAATGAATATAAATATGTAAATCTGAAAAGGCACAGTCACCAGAAAGCACACAGTCCCCCCTAGTCCCCAATGCCAGTTTTTCCTTAGCCCCTCAGTCACTAATGTATCCAGTTAAGAGTTTTGTGATCCCGAAAAGGTGAAGGACTGTCAGACACAACTTGTAGTACAGCACGTAAGAATCGGGCCCAGTTCCCGGAATTTCGCCAGAGAAACTAGTGTTAAATTGCCATAGGAACTTGAGCTTTTACCAGAGCAACTCTTTCATGAGTAAACCTTCGTCCCCATGCATCTTGATCCGCATGTTGTGTACGGGCGGCATATATAGTATGTTAAAATGTACAGTTATATATGTATACCCTTGCAAATCCCCCGTTTGCCTTTGGTCCTGCTAATCGATCGAATGCTTTGTACTATCATGTGACTAGTATATGTAGTAAGTAATGGTAGTCCAGACAGTATTATGGGCGGGTGGGGGTAATGCATGGCCGTCTAGTGAGGTATTTCGAGGTAGTCCTTGGCCGTTTGGAACGGTAGTATAATATGTGCCTTATATATCCCATGTAGGTTCCCTTTCAGTCCTTGGTACTACTAATCAACTTCATGCTTCATATTTTTTCTGTAACTGGTATATGTAGTACGTAATGCTAGTCTATTGTGCAGTCGGGGGGGGGGGGGGGGTAGTTCATAGTTGTCTAGTGGTGTAGTATAGGATGTGCGGTTTGTACCCCCTGATGGTTCAATGTTAGCCCTTAGTACCATTCTTCACCTAGGGCAATGTCCTGACCCACCGATTGTATAGGGAATACGTTATGCTAGGTTAAGCAGTACTTTGACATGTGGGCGTCAGTAATGCAGGCTTGTCTATTGTGGCAGTATATGCTGTAAGGCTATGTACCCCTGTTGGTCTACTGTTATCACTTTATACCACTATTTGCCTAAGGATATATATCACCATATAACTGGTATAGGTTATGCACAATGCTGAGTCAAGCAGTATTGTGGGGGAAGTGACAATACACAGCTGTATAGTGCGGTTGTATAAGATGTAATGTATGTACCCCTGCTGGTTCAGTGAAGGTCCATAGTAATATAGATCCACCTAAGCGTTATACTGTCCTTAGTAGGTATGGATAGTACGTAAAGTTAAGACACGTAGTGTTGTGCTTGGTTGTCTGATAGAGCTGTACAGGAGAATATTTGTGTATCCCATAGGTCTACCGTTAGCCCTTAGCAATAATTTTTTCAGTAACTGCACGATCGCTTATTATAAGAAATTGGAATGGGTACAAAAACGTTGTCCGAGCAAGCAGTTGTGGAATGATGGTGGTATGAACTGTGACCCGTAGCGATAGCTATGTAGTGATAGACACTATGATCTGTAGTAGTACCATACCTTAGTAATGGTTGAAACACAGTGTAGAATTGTAGTATCCGATAATAATAGTACGAGGCAGTAATGGTCCACAACTATGAGGGTGATAGAAAACTATAGTATTGGGTGACTACAATAGTGTTCAATCAAAGGACAGATGGTGGTAACTATGGAGAGGTAGTGGCCTTGAAGTTACGAAAGTCTCGTGGTGGCTAAGAAGGCTGGGCCAGACGGGTACTTGGTGTCATAACTATCTCAGATATCCTGCGAAAGATATTCTATAAGGTATCCTCAAACGGTAAAATCAAATAATACATTACTATGTCAGAAGTATCCTCCTATTCCCGTGCACTACAAGTCGGAAGTAGTTTTATCAAAACCGCAATTATCCCGCAGTATTATAAGCGGTCATAAACGATGAAATAAACGCGAGGTATGCTTCTGGATCGAATGAAAAACGATAAACGCGGATATCGATCATTTGTAAACGGAATGGGAAACGCAAATACATGATGTTCCAAATCATCAACGTGAGTTAATGCTATGGTCGTAATCTATCCTCATTTCATTTACAGAAATTTATATGATCTGTTTATGCCCTTTGTGACTGATGTACAATTAGAGAAAAGTTTGCCCCCCCCCCCCCCCACCCCAACACCTTCAGTATGTTCGCTTTGGGTGGAGTTTCAGTTGAAAGTAAACATGAGACGTGCTAGATTTGGAGAAAGGTAAGGCCTGTGGGCAATTCGCGTTTAATAAGATTCATTCACACTATTTGGTTTACATATTCCAAAAAAGTAACCGTAGGTGAACAGATACACCTTCAGCCCCCCCCCCCCTCACCCCATCCCCAATCGCCTATCAAATATAATTCTTTTTCCACTTCTTTTCTAAAGACATAACGGCTGTGATTCCACACTGCACAAGCTATAGTTCCAAATACGGCCCATAAGCTATATGTTTTCAGTGTCCACAATGATTTTTTGCTGAAAGCCTACGCATAGGCTCCATTGCAGGAAATTAATCTACAAGCGATTGCAGTTTTACATTGGTTGTGGGGTTAAGATAATTAAATATTGTTTGAAAAGAAAGCCCACTTGCCAAAGATTGAGTGAGTATGTGGGGGTGGGGTGGAGGGTATTGGGGAATAGGATCCGATGGACCCCCCCCCCCCCTTCCCCCATCGATAACGTTCCATCAGTGATCAGTAAAAATGATTGGTACTGACCGAGAAGTAATCAATCGAGATTTATGGAAAATCAACAACGGAGAAGGGCGGTCATTTGGGTGATTCGATATCCTGATGAACACACTCTGTGCAATGGTTAAGGAAACCGTACTCAAACGACAGAAAAGAATGAAAGTGTGTTTCAGTTATTTATTCCACAAAAAAAAAAACGTTTGAAAGAATACGCCAGGAAGCGTGTGTGTTTTCTAGGACTGCAAATGTTTTTTTTACAATTTCAAACACGTGAATGGAAAGTTGGATATTTCGCTCCAATGCATATCGACCCATTCGAATGAATTGAGTCAAACATGATCCGACATGCGTGGACAACTTATATTTTGCTTTAGGTTGTCAAGTAGCCTTATGCAAACAAGCAAACAATACATGGATGTGAACGGATTTGGAAACACCCACCGCGGGTAAATTCCACCAACATAATAGCTCAAGTTCAGTGAAACTGAGCAAAGGAAACCATTTAAAAATTACCAAGGCGGCTCCCTAATATAATCAAAAGGTGTGTCAGGGTCGCCGGAGCTTAATTAGAAGTGGTGTGCGTGGGCTAAAAAAATCCAATTAAGAGGGTCCTAGCTCCCACAGGGCGAACTGTGGTTCGCCCCACGGGTAGAAAATGTTGATAAATTAAAAAAAAAACACTCAATTTCCTTGCATTTCAGTATCATTTTAGCGCGAGTAGTAGCGTATGTTCCCCTACAGGACCCATTTGGATGATCTCATGGATGATCTCATGTGACGTCATAGTCACGTGACGTAGTGGCGCCATGTTGTGTTGTCATGGTAACCCGCGTGGGCGGCCATCTTGTGACGTTATCCCCATAGTGATACGTGGTGTGACTGCGCATGCGCAGCTCGTGTTGTTAGGGTGATACGTGTTTCCGTCGTCCATTTTGTATACTGGAGGCCGTCATCTTGGTTTCCATGGTAGCACGTGGATGCTATGTTACCCAAATTTTCTGTAATAGGACGGGGTATGTTCGGAGGGTATGTTCCTTTGTAGAAGAGTATTTTCCCGATTCGTAGAATTACCACAAACAACCGGACAATCTCTCCAAATCACCAAAATCCACCCAACTTTTACTATTTCGAATTCTTACAGAATTCTCTGCTTCTATCTATATATGCAATAGTTTTCGTCTATCTGGCCATGTTCCTTTGGACAGTAGCGTAGAAGAGCCTATTAGTTGGAACAGCTTTGCTTATTATTACTATATTTAGCTATTTCTGGTCTATTCTTGTTAGTTCTGACCCTATTCCAAGTACTCTTGTTGTTTCATATATCTAGATTATAACTAATCAATCAGATTGCTTGATTTTCCATAATCTGTATACAGAGTTATCTCCCTTCTGTATAATAAAAGACTATATCCAATGGCAATATCCCATGGAATCCCATTTTGGGGAAACATCTGTGGCTATGGAATCCCTTTTTTGTCATATGTGCTTATGAGAAAAGGCACAATGTGACACAAGATGCCCTATTACTGGAGTAAACTCTAGTCCAAAGGAACATGGCCAGATAGACGAAAACTATTGCATATATAGATAAAAGCAGAGAATTCTGAAAGACGGACGGACTGAAAATGCAAGCTGCAAATCATTTCAGACATGTTCGATTGAATTGAGGTCAGAGGATCTTGCTGGCCAGTCCATACGCTCAATCCCCTCCCTTTACCGGTACTCCCCGATAGCATGGCAACATAAGGACGGGCATTATCGTCCATCAGAATGAAAGTATCACCCACTTTACTTGCACGCAATCTGACGTAGACATCCAGGATCTCATCAATATACCACTGCGCAGTCAATACACAATGTGCAAGGACACAGAGCCCTGTACGTCCATCCATGCTGATGCCGCCCCAGACCATGATTGATTCGCCACCATAGCTGTCATGCTCAGCAATGCTGGCTGCATGGGATCGCTCTCCTGGTCTTCTCCATACCCTCGAACGCCTATCTATCTGTGTGGTCTAGGCAGTACCTTGACTCATCTATAAAAGGACAGGTCGCCAATCTTCTCTGGCCCATCCCACGTGGTCCATGATCCATTCATATCGTGCCTGGTGGTGGTTCTGGGACAGCGGAATGCGAATACATGGTCTTCTCGATCGGAGACCTCCTTCGTGCAACCTTGCCCGGATAGTCTGCGTCGAAACATTTACCTCGGAAGCATTCTGAAGGTCACCGCGAAGATGGGTTGCTGTGGCAAAGCGGTTCCCACGGCCCGAATGATAAAATCCGGTCTTCAACTGCAAATTTTGCCCTGTCTCTGTTACCACCATGCCGTCTTACTGGTGTGCCATACTGCTGAAATCTTGCCCAGGCTCTGGTGATCACCATATGGTGCATGCCAAGGGCTCAGCCAACCCGACGATGGGTAGCCCCTTGCTCCACCATCCCTACAGCCTGCCACATTTCTGCTTCAGACAAATGTCTTCTTACATTTGCATTTGCCATATCCAATCATTAAATCCCAAGGATTTGTGTTGAAATGAAGAATGAATGCCCGACACATGTCGTGTACATGTAGACAGTACACGAAAACATCATGAAAATCAAGGGGTACATGTTTCCCGTGACTGTCAAGAAAAGTCTGCCTTTCAAAAGAGCTAATGCAAACACTGGGGACCATTTCAATGCATTCGTTAATCACGTACATGAAAAATCGCAAATATGTCACAATCAAATTCACAATGATGTGTCAAATATTTGGTGCTTAGCGAACTTTGAGTAGTATAGATTGTACAGATAGCTTCGAAGGAACATACTCGGCGAGAAATGGGGTGTGGGGTGAACAAAAACAAATCTTTTTTTGCCTTCAATGGGGCCACTCTGGCGAAAAAAATGCCACTTGGGCGAAAAACCCTATGTTAATTTTTTTCGCCAGAGTGGCCCCATTGGGGCATGGGGATTTCAGTGCTAAATGCTTTTCGCCAGAGTGGCAGCCACGGGTAAAAATGGCAGTTGAGGGACAAAACTCTATGGAGAATCCTATGTTAATTTTGCACCTATAGTGGCAGCATTGGAGTATGGGGAATTCATTGTTAAATGCTTGTACCTATAGTGGCAGCCATAGGGTAAATATCCCCTTACAATCACTAAATTTTTCCTTGTTTATTAATCATTCTCTCCATAGTGTAAACCGTATAACACTTTGCACTATGGGGTGGTTGCTTAGCAAACACACATTATTAAAGGCTAAAATACCCATATAGTGAAAAAGAGAAGCATCTCTTCACTCTTTCTTACTTTTAGGAAGGGGATAGTGGGCACTACTGCTTTTAAACAGACAACAAGATTCATTTAGGTACCAAAAACCCCATGGAGAATCCTACGTTAATTTCATCCCTACAGTGCGCACATTGGGAAATACAGTGTTAAATGCCTGTCCCCATAATTGCAGTTATGGGGTAAAAAACCCCTTGCAATCACTATATTTTCAAATAGGCGTATTTCACATGCTGCACATTTCAAAAATTCAGTGGAGTATCGGTAGGAAGAAATAACTGCATAATTGGACTCTGATTGTTTAGTGATGGGAAATATATCTCTTTTATAAAGAGAAATATCTTAGATCATTCAACGCGTTGTCTTGAACTTATGGGAATACACTAGTACATGTAGTTAACACTGATGCTAGGCAAGAGAACTTTGACTATTCCCCCCCCACCCCCCCCCCCCCCCCCCGATTTCTTTTACGACATAATGTCAGTCTTTCTCTCCAAATTATTTTGGAGGAAAAGAGTGACATCTGGATCATCTTAGTAGCATTACCGAAATATCTCTATTCACAAGCTAGTTTATCTATACTGAGAGTGTATAGGGGTGCGAAATGATCGGTATATAGAAAACCTCTTTTTAAGATTATGGTAGCCTTGAAAAGGCCGTTTTGATTTTTTCATTAAATGAAAAATGTTTTCTCATTCATGCATTTTTTTCAGCAGTATCCGACCTATCCTAAGTCTTAACCGATAAGGCTGTGGACCTCTCTCCGGTTCCTCTCTGATCCATGTTTCTGGCTGCTATATGAGGCTGTGGTGTATGTCCAGACTTTGTGATGGTTGTGTTACATTTTCGCTTGCGCGATGGTTTTTTGTCTTTAGTTTCCTATAATTCAAACCCAACTGTCATCTTCTCTGGGTTTTTGTTTTAAATGGATGTCCATCATACACCCATGTTCCAGCTTCCATTTTTATAAGATCATCAAAATTGATGGTTTCAATATGCATGTTTTCTTCCTGCTTAAGTAAAATAGATGTTGAAATGTAACCTCAAACCTCAACTCACGTTCGTTTTATTTGACATTCGAGGATTCAGAATGCATCGAAGAAGTATCTCTCGTGCCCCCCCCCACCCCCCATTGGTTAGATTTAGCCGAATGAATTGCTCATTGGGTGTGCAATGAGTATTTTTCACCCCGCCTAAATCTAATCAATGGGGGGAGAAAGCTCGAATAATACTTCTTCGATGCATTTTGGATCCTCGCATGTCAAATAAAAAGATCGTGCGTTGGGGTTTTGGGGTTACATTTTTCAACATCTATTTTACTTGAGAAAGAAAAAAGACATGGATTTATCAAAAATTAGAGAGATAACAAGTGAAGAGGCAGAGAGAGAAGCCGAAAGATATTTAAAAAAAACGAGAGAGTACAAATGAAGTTTTTTTGTTAGCTCTGTATCAATGGTACAGCTCAACCCTACCAAGCCATGAATTTAGAGATATGCTGGAGAAGTTTTCAGAGACGGGGGTGGTGAGACGGCCGTTTGGAGACGTTCAGTGCCATAATAGGGCAAAACATCCCCACGAATACCCAAGGCTATATTTGAGGCAATCATGTTTGGAGAGGGAATGAAGATTGGGGAAAAGAATGTTTTACCGCAGAGGAAATGAAATCAGCTCAACAACACTCGTTGGCAGGGAGATGTTCACCACAAAATGGCTTCGCGTTGGCCCCTTTTTAGGGCCACCTTGATCTTAAAAAGAGTTTCTTTACACAAACCATGCCACCGTATTATTCATTTTATTGAAAAATCAAAACAGCCATTTTTAACTTTCTTTGTGTTTAATCTAAATGTAAAGTGGTTGTATAAACTACAAACGTTCACTAATTAAACACAAAGAAAGTAACAAAAATGTATTTTCTTTAGGGAAATTCAGTGATATTTTGGAGATAAAGACTGTCACTCTGTCGTACAAGTCTGAGGGAATGTTAAAGTCAATGTTTTCGAGTGGAATGACAGTTATGGATAAGATTTCCTTGTATTCACGAGTTGAAACCACATCACCGCAGTTTTTTAAAATACTGTGGTGATGTGGTTTCAACTCATGAATACAAGGAAATCTTACGCTTTAAAGAGACCATTCTACCTGTGTATTCTGTGATATTCCTTCCCTTTAATGTTTCAGCCAGCAGTGGTTGGTTCAACTCGTGATTACTGAGGAAATGTTACACTTTGGAGAGCCGGATCTGGCTGTATATTCAGCGATATTCCTTCGCTCTAACGTGTCACCGGCACGTTAGAGTGAAGGTAATATCACTGAATACACACAATAGGATGTGATATTGAATTCTAGGGAAGGGGAAAGTGAAAACCTTTTTTTACTACAGGAATTATTTTACCACCAGCAATATGAAAAATAACTGAACATCCTTTTCACATTTCAGAAATTTTATTCCATTTTCTTTTGCTGAACTTCTGAATGACACTTCTCAATTGGTCAAACTTTCTTGCCGAGCTTCGACACTTTTGCATTTCGTTTTCTTGAAACTTTCATTGGAACTGCTTCTGTCTCTAGAAATAATTCATCAATCTTCATTTTACTCCCCACATTGTACAATAAAGTATCATCAGTTCAGTAAACTCCAGTAACAAAGTTTTTTCAACTTTCGGCTGTAGGTTGAAGCCTATAGCCGGCAGCACATCTGTATGCTCTCTCTCCCCCCCCCCCCCCCCTCTCTCTCTCTGTTGCGAACGATTAAACCCAAACCCTGTAAGTGGTAATGCAGGTATGTGCTCTATTTGTTCTGGAATCATGTTATTCCTTATCAAATCCATTTTCTTCTTTCTGCATTCGTTAATCCAATGACCTTGCTCTTTGTAATAAAAAACATGCTCCTTTGTTCCATTTAGATACTTTGTAGTAAATGCTTCTAACATTATTTGCTTTTTCAAATATTGGGTCGTTATTCATTTTTGTTTAACTTTAGAAATCACCTCTTGCAATGTTGATAGCTCAAAAGCAAGTGTGAGACACCCTCATTTGGCTCCATCCATTTATACTTTTTTCATTTCAGTTTGTTTTCAGAAAAATTAATTTTGCAATCTGAAATCTTGTGGTGCTACCCTCATTGACTCAACGAGTTTTTCTTTCTATGTCGATACAACCCTAAAACTTTTGTTTTTAAATTAACTAGCAGAAAGTTATTTTCCTCATTTGATAAACACAAAATCATATCAAAACTACATTGGACCTTATTTAGATGCAAATTTGTACATGTCTGGGTCTATGTCTCCCATAGTCAGAGAAGATTTTATTAAATGCTACAATCAAAAATTTACTAGTTACTGCTACCTTCAATTTTTGCCAAAAGAAATGGACATATAGTGTAAGACGGATGTGGACATTTTATGTAGAGGGTGCGGGGAATTCAGAAAACAATTTTTCGAATGCGATGGGTAGATCCTTTTAGGGAAGTAGTGACTTTAGTTGATGAAAAAACTATTTGTGAAAATAATTTCATTTTTAGGAAAAATAATTTGATACTTATGAGCACAACAAAACCTAATTCTATTATACTATTTGAAATGTATTAATTGGTGGTTTAAAAAACACATTGGAGTGAAACATTTCCTTACTTAGTGATTACAGGGGATACGTCCAAGTTTTTTCTCTCTCCATGTTTTTTCGTTATGCAAAAACTCAGCTCGTAACTCCACATCAAAGTTGTAGCTATACCATCCAGCTGCAGTTAACTTCTGCATCCACAAAGTGTTTTATTTTGCTAAAACCATGAGGGAAGTATGAGGTTTTACATCTCTTTGAATTGAAGCAACTCTTGATACAAAAGATTTGAGTGCGAACGTGCAAAACTTTTTAAGTTGTCATGTCTTGATGCCAAGACTATTTTAATTCAAAAATGATATTCCAATAACAAGTCAAAATCTTGCCCGAAAAAAGATTTAACATTCGACAGTCTCGAAATATCGCTGAAATGTTTTGTTAATTGTGTGCAAAATGGTTGCTCTTTTCATACAGTGGTCCTGAAAAGAGCCGTTTTTGTAAAAATTCTCTCTGTAAACTTAGTGTAAAGGTAATCTGTCATCACTGTGGATTAATCACTGTTAACTTCTCTTGGGTATTTTTCTGTATGGGCAGACTGCAATTTTTATTACTTATTTGTTATTACTTACTTGTTAATACTTATTTGTTATTACTTATTTGTTATTAATTATTTGTTATTTGTAATAACAAGAAGGTAATAACTAGTAACAAAAAATGTCCCACCAGGGCTTCCGTAGTCCCCTCTTCTAATCGTGTTCAGTATCAACTGAACTGTTTCCCGTCATATTGATTATATAAATATTCAACACAGATGCCTCAGAAAACAGTCACTCAACCTTAACGATAACAGCTGGAATGTCTATTTCTTTTTGACAGTGATACTCCATAACTTTTTTTAAGTTTCGGAACGGGGTGTGTTTTTGAGATATCATCTTTCAACTACAGTTCACAAGCTTTACGGTAGTACATAATATTATACCTCACGTGACCTTCTAGGCTCCTGATTGGACGAATGCTGCACCCCTATTTCGTGTAGTTTGCATCCACAGAACTGACCAGATACTACACCCAGGCACTACACGTTTTCTATTTTTAGCACACTACTATATCAGTTTTCTTTTCATACTGGGCGAATAAAACTAAAGAGGCTAAATTTAAATATCGATTCACAGAGGCACAACATCCACAAAACGACGCGGAAAGAAATCATTGTGGAAAACTGTTTCGTTTTTCCATTGATGAAGTCACATTTTCCGAGGCGTTCATTTTATTTCTTGAGAAGATGATCCATATCTCGTTTCGAAGAGAATGATCCACACCTGGGTACAACTTTCATGAGAACGCGCCCGGATATGAAAAATCGTTTGTTTCGCTGCTCATATTATTTCGCCATTTAATTATATGTTTTGGGCAGTAAACGAATAAATAATGGAATTCATTTGAATCTTCGGAGTTTTGTATCCCGTACTGACCCATTCGGTAATGTATATGTGTGACAAATGTGTGGAAATTATCAAACTGCGTTGTCAAAAATTAGCTTAAAATTTTAGCTTTCATTCGCGAGTTGCGCGATTCTAGAATACACAGTTCCGTTTGGGGGAAATGTTTTGTTTACCCTTGCCGACCGATTCAAAATTTGTCTTCTGTTCATATCAATAAGACGTGTTTTGGAAGAAGAAAATGTTTTTTGAAAACTACATGGTATTTTTTTCTATATAACGTTGGTTGGTAGGGCTGCTACCTTGGTAATAGATGAACAAATTGGACAGATGTTTTTCTTGATGGGTATTCGATATAATATAAGGATTAGTGCATGTCTTGTCGTTGACTACGCCCATATAGTGCCCAGTGAGGAGGTGTAGTTCCCTCCGCTTCGCGGCGGGAGCTACACCACCTCACTGGGCACTATATGGGCGTAGTCAACTCCAAGCCATGCACTATTCCTTAAATATGGCCAGCTAGAATAAATATGAGCGAAGATATTCGAATAAATAGGTAAAAGTACGGATGTGTTGGGGGTGACTGACGCGTTGTTCTGCTGTTAAATGCATAGTATAAGTCATGAGAAAAGCTCGTATATTTAAAAAATAAAGTTGATCGATCACATTCCTTTGATGGAAAATAATATTTAAGGTGTTATTCTTGTATCGATATATCACTCGGAATAGAAGGTAGGCAGTCAAACTGATAGACACCTAGCCAGGCAGAGTGTAAAGAGGGGAGGCATGCCAAGATCGGTAGAAAAACCAGGTACGGCGGCTGGCAGATGGGGTGAGAGCCAGACACACAGAGAGGCAGTCAGCACAAACTGGCTAACACTGTCAGGCAGGCAAATTGGGAGACAGGAAGATCGGTTGCTCGGAGTGCGAGTGGGTTGTATGGGTGGAAATGGGGACAAAGTGGGTAGGATATGATGGCATGTAGGTTAGTAGGCAAACAAGGAAGGGATGTAGTTGAGTAATTGGTGGTTAATTAGGTAGCAATGTCGGAAGGAAGACGGGAAGTCTGGGTCAGGTCAAAGTTTTAAGACGGACTAGCAGAGTAGTAGGTAGTAATATAATAATAATAACGCTTTGGCCAGCCTTTGTTTTGTCGCGGTTCTCGGATGAGAAGGTTCTGGTTACCCTGTACTCCCAACTACCGCTACCCCCCCCCCCCCCCCCCCCCCCCATTCCCACGTTGCTTCTCTCCTCCCAACACCCGGAGCCGCTCTGCTTGATGACATCTCTTCCCCATTCTTCCCAGTCTCTCCGATTAGCATATTAAGCCTCTCATTTGAGTCTCTCGATAACCACATGTCCTCCATTCCCCCATCCGCTTTCTCCATTACGCTCCCAGTGAAATTTGAGGGTTCTAGAAGAAAGTGTTACAGGGTATCTACCACCCCCAAGTTACATATCTGGCACTCTTTTTCACTGCTTTCTCCCATTTTTCACCCTCAGCTCAAGGGAGCGCGAACGCATCATGAACAACCGTGATCCCACCAAAGGTGCCATCAAGGTACTCTTCAAAAGCAGGTTTCTCTTTATCAAGCACGCCACCAAAGACCTCTTTGATTTGACTCTTCTCGCCAATTAAGCTTACCACCCCATGACCCTTTCTCGCGATTCTTGTACCCTGTCCAAACGTCCAGATCCGAGATCTCCAATGAGTAGTTCTCTATTATCTCCCTGACTTGGGTCATCCACCCTGTCTTGGTATCTGAGTTGACAATTATGTGGAACATTACTTTACACCACCAGGTGAGGTCGAAATTTACCAAATAATTAAGACATTTCAATAAGTCTATCCTGTCCTTGATCTGCATCCGCATCCACCCAGGCTCACCCGTGATTGCTCCAGGCGATACGGTATTACTTGACGTCGTTATCTATCGGTCTGAATCGTTATACATGGTTTCCAAACTCTTTACAGCCGTCTGATTTAGGGGTACCACTTCCGCACCATATGTTATACTTGGCAAACCCACCATTTCCCCAAAATGGCTTTCCCCACGACAACCTTTTTGAAACTGTTCCTTCCTATAAGTTTCGTTTGGAATGCTTTCAGAATTCCAACAAACTCGCCTCCCAAGCCCAGAGCCTCAAGTGTTTGCCACAATCGCGCCCTCCATACTCTATCGTATCCCTTCGCCACATACCCGCCCTCCATACTCTATCGTATCCCTTTTTAACATCCAAAAAGGCCATGAACATCTTTTTCTTTTTGCTTTCACAGAACCTTTCTCCTTTTCTTACTGAAAGCATTTTGAATTTCTCTCAAGAAATCCTTCTCGTCAATCAACTCCTCTAATCCCCCATACAGGACTGTACAGAAAACGTTTCCAATGTCACTACTGACCGAGCAACCTCGATAATTATCCAAAACGCCTTTTTCACCTTTTTGTGAATAAATGTCACTTTGTTTTCCCTCCACTCATTTGTCACCTCTTGTTTTTCTATGGCTGAATTAAATAGGGCAGTTAGGCTTTCCAAGAATTCCTTTCCCCCTTTTCTGATAAACTCCCTTTGAATTTTGTCTACCCCACCCGCTTTTCCATTCTTCAATTTTGAGATCACATTTTGTACCTCCTCGGATTTCGTTTCGCTACACACGAAGTTCGTTAGATTTTCCTCGACCTGGTTCGGACACTCCGGTGGCTTCCCCATACCCCATCGCTTAACGTTTACCTTTTCCCAGTGCTTGACTAGCTCCGATGCGATTTGGTCTTGATTGTCTGTACCTCTGTGGGTTACTTCCTTTGTTACGTTTATTCACCCATCTCTCATTTCTCACGTGGGGGCACGGTGACGCTGTGTACTAAGGCGTACTGCAAGTTGATGGTGCACTTGTCTTCAACCAATGCTACCCCTGCTTGTGTGGAGTTGGTATGATGGGGAGCTGACAGTTGCTCGCCATTGCTCGGTGGTTCTCTCCGGGTACTCCGGTTTCCTCAACCCGTAAAACTGTCACGGTCATGGTTAGCCATTGTGCAGAAATATGTGACCTTAAACACCAATAAATAAATAAATTCACCCATCTCCAAAAATACGTTCGAACTCGACCCATCTGCCATTCTTATCGTCCTTATAAAACTGCTATTTCACGCTCTCCGATTATCATCCTTAATCTTATCTACTTTATTTAGTGCTTGTTCGCATTCTTCCTTTGCTACCGTAGTCTCGTTGATTTCCACCCCTTGAGTTTTCTACTTCTCCTGTATGCACCACATTTAACTTTTTCTCCCATTTATGTCCCTTTTCAGTTCTTCGTTCACTCTGCACCGATCTTCCCCGTGTTGGCACCCAAACCTTTCCTACACTTCCCTTCCATGCCTTAGCTATGCTCGCAGCTATGGCGTGGGCCATCTTTTGGACACTACCCCCTTGTGTACGGTTGCAAGCTTTGCTTTTCAATTTTTTTTCGAACTTCGCCCAGTCACCATCCTTTTTTGAATTCCCAAATCTTGAACATTCCTTTAATGTTTTTATTAGTTTCCTTTTTGGCCATGATCGTCACTGTAATGAAACTGCGAACACCATCCACCTCCATTTTACCCTTTTCGTCCACTTCTACCCCTATCACCTCCCACCATAAATGAATATCTGTGAGAATATACGCGATTATTGATTTCTGTCGCTCCTTACCATATCTATTCCCCTTGCACCTCGCGTCTCTGTTCAGATGGAAAGCACGCAACAGAACTGACGTGCAGGCAGATAATGTCAAAAGACGGGGTGACAGACAGGAAGTCTGTGTGGCAGGTAGGCAGGTTGTCAGGCAGGTGGGCGGATAGACAAGATGGTACCCCAACAGTCACCCAAAAGGCAGCCAGAAAGCTAGGCCGGCTATCTTGCAGCCAGTCTGACTGGTAAGCAGACAGCCGAGCTGGTAGCTAGACAGGTAGATAGGCTGGAAGGCGGGTAAGACAGAGGAAGTCTGGAAGGCAGGCATTTAGCCTGATGGGTAGCCACTGAAGATGACACCTAGCCACGCACGCACGCACGCACGCACGCACGCACGCACGCACGCACGCTCGCACGCACGCACGCACGCACGCACGCACGCACGCACACAAATAAACAATATTTTTTGTCAAAACAAAAAAGTATCTAAAAGGTTTTTTGTTTCAACAAAAAATGATTTTTTTTATTTTGGTAAAATATAAAAATTATTTTTCAAAAATAAAAAAATGATTTTTTGTTGAAACAAATAAAAAAAAACCCCAAAACTTTTAGTTACTTTTTTGTTTCAGGGAAAAAATGTTTTTTTTTAATTTTGTAAAAAATAAAAACATGGTTTGTATGAAGAAACTCTTTTTAAGATTGTGATGGCCCTGAAAAGGGCCGTTTGATGTTTAATAAACAAAAACTTGTTTATTTTCGCCAAATTGTATACTTATCTCTGGCAGATATGGTTACGTCGTGTTTCGTAATAATAACCTTTTGTGATACGCCGGATCTGGAAATGGCATAACAGTAACTATTAAGCATCAATCTTCTGAGAAATAACTCAAAGATATCTTTTGCTTCGTCCAATGCTGGTGATGAGATATTTCTGCCCCAGCCTGTCTTGCTAATTGGCGTAGAGTATTTCTTGGAATAACATCGTGGTCATTGTTTTGCTCTCCACAGTCACCCTCTTGTGCTGGAAGTTCTATTTCGATAGATGATTCCAGATTCACGGTTAACGGTAAAAAAATTGAGGTTATGAGCCCGCCAAAGTGTATTTATAGCCAATTAGGGGAAGGCAAAAGGCATTATAAATGATGTATTTCGCGCGCTTTTCCCCCATTGTTTAGATTTGGGCGGGTGAAATACTCATTGGATACGCAATGAGTATTTGTCACCGCCTTTCCCCACATTGAGTAAGATTTACCCACTTGAAAAATTTGCAATACAGTTTACATTTTATTTTTGAACTTATTCCCATGTAATGTGGGGTAAAGTAATAATAATTGAACAAAATATGTAAAAATTAGAGGCATGCTGGAGGTGGTGTATCCACACAAGATAATACCATTATCAACTTTAGTCGATCGCTCCCTCGGCCCTCCCTCCCTCCTTCTTCTCCATCCTCTCCCTCCCCTCTCTTTCCACCCTCTCTACTATTTCCATCCTTTAGGATCAATACCTAAGTGCATTTTAGCAGAGCACAATTTATACATACTCATGATGTACCCATGATTTGAGAAAAAACATTTATATTGTTGAAATCAGTATGCAGTATGTGCTCTTGAGAACGTACCACATGTAGCATTCACCCGATTTGCTTCTCTCCTTGCAGAGTGCACTTTCAAAAAGTGGCAATGGGCTAAATAAACCCTTACCTCGAAAAAGACGAAAAAACAGGGCACTTCAGCAAGGGGAGAACACCAGGAATCCTAGACGTTTCTACAGTAAGTGGAGAGCGCACTACCACTAAATCACCTGCAGCGCGGAGATTCTACCCACGCAACAACTGCAAATGTATTGCAAAGCATAACAAGCACAAAGTCTCAACCAATGGAGCTCCGGGTTAAATACGGAGGTCCATTGGCCGAAACATTGCCTGCGTTTTTTGTTCATATGTATAAAATTTGAAAGTTATAGTTCGGGTGCCAACTCCACCCCGCGGGCGACTTAGCCACAATCCACCCTCTACGCACTGCAAATATATGTTGCTCGTATAGGCATAGTTCCTTTATCATCATCTTGGTGCAAACTAGGCAACTACATCAAGGTTGGTAATTAGCCGTGAGAAGGGTTTATGATTTTTTGAATTTCCTTTATATATTTGTCCAGATTCATAGTGGTTTTAGTGTTTTCACATGTAAAGAGTGTGTGAAGTTTGAGCATTTTCGGGTGTTGCTCTCTCCCATGACAAAAAACTTTAAATTTAGGCACCTCAATTTTATTTTGACAACATTCGGTATAAGACCTAATTCACCATATAAGAAGCATTTGGGCGCTGACTTTTTAATTTTTTTTTCTTTGTAAAGAGTGTGTGAAGTTTGAACATATTCGGGTGTTTAACGAAGTAGGGTTTTAAATATTTTTGGCGAAGAGTTTTGAGTTGATAACAAATTAGAATATAATGGAATTCGTCGCCTATATCTGAATTACACAAATTACATTTCCTTTGTTGTAGATCCAGCTACCAGTTTCTATTGGAAGACGATGATTTTTAACCCTAAATTTTAGAAGTGTTACTGCCAAATGTTGTGGGAGGGCCTTTAGGTAATTTTCAAAACAGAATTGTTTTTTATAACATTATAAAACTGATATACGTTTGAAGTGCCTAATGTTCCTCTCCATTCTTGGATATAAATATCACTGAACTTTTAGTGAGTTCATTAAATAACTTATTGTTTGGAATGAATTGGTTAATCCAAAAATTTGACATTCCTAAACTGTCCAAGGTGGACGAAATATATTTTAGCCATTGATTAATGTATAGTCCTTGGTGTGGTTCCAGTATAATACCTTATATAAAGAGGATGAAATTTTGTTGCCCTCTCCCATCACAAAAACTTTAAATTTAGGCACCTCAATTTTATTTTGACAACATTCGGTATAAGACCTAATTCACCATATAAGAAGCATTTGGGCGTTGACTTTTTTAATTTTAGGATAAACTTCAAGAACCACAGCTCTAGTTTTTCTACTCCTATGTTTTTTTTTCACTTCTCCAAATTTCGCAGCCATAAAGCAAAACCGGGACAATGGATTTCTCATATATTTCTAACACCATGTCTAGTGGCAACTGGTTTCTTCTCATTTTGTTTATTTAAAAAAACATTGCTTTTTTGGCAACATTACATCTATTATTTTTTTCAATTGTGAATTTTCCTGATCTTGAGATGGTTACACCTAAGTATTTATAACTTTTAACTAGTTCTATATGGGACTGGTCGAAAGTGAACTTATCGTTTTGGCAAACCCGCCCCTCCAACTTAATTATTTTACATTTGTCAATTGTAGATATACCTGGGGGTCGTTTTCATATATCTGCGTCTGCTCAAACCGCACACCTTCACAACCGTTACTATACAAAAACGATTCCAGATCATTTAAAAACAGGGAAAACAAAATGGGTGATAAATTTATTTTCCCCTTGCCTGACACCACCTAACTAGGGAAAAATTGGGACATTTCACGCCCTGAAATTGCTGTACATCTTTTTGATAATTTTTAGTATTTTTCCATCTATATGTGTCCACGTGATCTTGAACCAGAGTGCCGAACGCCAAACGATGTCAAATGCTTTGGAGAAATCCCTAAAGGCACAGTATAGGATCTTTTTATTTGCTCTCAGCAATTTCCTTATGGTATTTAAGGAGAATACATGGTTGATAGTAGACTGCCCTTTCCTAAAGCCAGCTTGAGTTTCATTGAGTAAGTTGTTTTCTTCCAAGAAAAGGGAAATTCTTTCACTCAATATAATAGTAAATAGTTTTGATATATTACTCAGTAAAGTTATTTTACGGTAATTATTTGAGTTTTGGGGGTTTCCTTTTCCCTTAAATATAGGTTTGATTTTGCCAATGGTCCATAAACTTTGTAGTATACCTAATTCTAAAATGATATTAAATAGTAGTTAGTAGATTTGCTTAAATTGGGGGTAGGTTGACTTAATATATTCATTGATTATACCATCGATTCCTGGGGATTTTTAATTTTTTAACTTTTTTACTGCCTTTTCTATCTCATCCACAGTTATTACATCATTTAATACACTTGTGTCTAATATAGGAGTCGGGCGCCGTGAGTCATCTCTGAGGGAATAATCCTCTATATGTGTAGCGTCGATGTACTCTGTGCTATCCACATGTTTGAAATATTCATAGAATTCGTCTATTGATGGCATATTATTTACTTTATCAGTGTAGTTTAGACGTCTAGTGGTTTTCCAAATTTCTTTTATATTAAACTCTTTAAAATTTCATAATTTCGACCTCAGTTATTTGTTATACTGAAATTTACTGGCTTTTAGTATCTGCTTATAATTATTTCTAAGAAATTGGAGAGCCGCTTTATTTTCTCTACAGGGGTGTTTCTTGTTTTCTTTACGCGCCCTTCTTAATTTAGTTCTACCGGCAATACAATCACCTGATATCCATGTTTTTTTAAAACTATTAAGTTTTGGGGGATTTAATTGTATTTTTTCAGCTTTTTTGGCTTTTACTTCAAACGTTTTTGTGGCTGTTTTCAAGTAAATGGAGCACAGGTCTTGACTTACTTGCTCAATATCAGCTTGAGTGAGGTTGCCATATTCCTCAAGAGATTTTAGTTTATTTTCTAGGTTTGCCACATCCTGGCTCATTATATTTTCTTGAAACAGATTTAATTTCTGAGGATCCCATTTCCCTATACCATTTGCTGAGTAGCTGGATGCACTACTGTGCATCGAGCAGGAGTCGCCATGTCGGGTGGTGGGTAAAGCACCGTTATTAGCTTGTGTTGATACAGCTTTATTGTTTGCGCAAACATCATCGCAAACGTTATTGCAATGTTTGACTCTTGAGCAATCAACTGTGAAAACAATCGGACAATGGATATCCAAGTACAATTCATGGTGTCGTCTCGTTATGCCGATGTGCTCAAATAAACATACCGAGATCGGTTTTAGTGAAAGGTGCTAATTACTTTTACTGGTCACTTTTACCCAGGATTTTAGATTTAGGAAAAATTACAAAAAAATACAAATAACGAACATTAAACATTGCATGAAACATGGACAGTAATTAAATACTCTCAAAAAGGACTGGCCTTGGCCACGGCATCTAAAAATTGTAAAATGTTTATTCTACTTTCTCTGTATTCTCTTTGGTAATGCCGGATGAAATGTTCAATTTTTCGGTACTTTTTTCGTCATGGGCAAACTTTACCACCGGCACGGAGTTGAAGTATTGTTGCTTCTGTGTAAGCCTGTTCCTGTTGAATAAAACTCACAACAGAGTACAAATTTGGATTACTTCCGTTGATTATTTTCTTCAATTTAGAATGCCATCCCTCCACATGATTCCATATATTTTGATTAACTCCTTCAACCCAGAATGAAGTTACATAGTCTGTGAACTTTACCACTCGCTGGTCAACATCCCTAGTATTTAATTCTTCTTCCCATGCACTCAGTACTTCAAACCAAGCATCGCTGACTTCTGGCACTGCCACAAATGGAAGAGCTGTGGCTCGTCGAACTAATGTTCTGACTGCTGTGTCGTCTTTGTATTCATTTCTAAGGCTGCACTTGTCTGATGCAAAACGATAAACCGCTTAACTGTAGTTGAAGTAACACCCCTTTACCGTTGTTGTTGGAAGGATGAGCTGCGCAGCATTCTGAGCAGCAATTTCAAAATCCATAAAAAGCTGAGAAGGCTGGAGGGTCACACCTGCATCTTGACATTTATTTGAGATAAGTTCAAAGAATCTAACGTAAGTTGACTGCTGCTTGTCTGGTAGAAATCCATACACAAGTGGGAACATTTTATTGTCAACAAAAGCATGCACTGAATATAACTGGAAGAAGAGTTTAGGCGACTTCTCAAATGTTCCATCACAATATAATGCTGCCGCTTCACTGAGCAGTTGAAGATTTGCTGTGGTCGCAAAGATCATTATTTTCTTTTCTTCGCCATCAGAAGCAAGAAGAAAGTTGTCCCCTGCTGTTGTTTTCTGGAACATTTCTGGTAGAAGTATATCAGAATGAGATTTTGGAAGAGCTGGCCTTGTTTTTGCTCGGGATCGGTAAAGAGCTGATCGTACACTGTAGAAAGTTGGAATTTTAGCAATGATCACTGGGTCAGTTTCATCTCCTCTTAAAGATCCAACTAAGTCCTGGTAGATAGATGATACAGATTTAGAATCACGACGAACTGTTTTCTTCAGATCTGCTAACACGGCATCTGCACAGATTTTTGGTAAGTCCGGAAGATGATTATGTGTGCCCATAGGCGAACTAATAATGTCATCTCTTGTGTTTATTGTGGCTCCGCAACCGCGTTCACTACACACCCAGTGGATATTTGGTGGCTTCTGTGACTTTATTCGGAACTTAAAGTCATTGTAAACTAGATTTCTACCTCCTCTGTTATTAGGAATGAACATAACTGAAACTTGTTGACTTGCCATGACTGCGAGAACTATGTATGAGAGGGACTATGGAGATGTTCCTTTTTAAACCTTTTCCATGATCCCTGTTCACCCTGACGGGTATTAACGTCCCGTATTCAACAATATGAAGATGTTCTTTTTTTAAAACGCCTCCATGACCCCTGTTCACCCTGACATGTATTCACATCCCGTATTCACTAAGAAAAAAAAACGACTAAAATTCTGGGTAAAAGTGACCAGTAAAAGTAATTAGCACCTCTCACTAATCTCGATCTCGGTATGTTTATTTAAGCACATCGGCATAACGAGACTAAACCCAATTCATTAAATTAAGTCCACATCACCGGAAATAGTGAATGCGACTGCGACAGCTAGCCCAACCGATAGCGCGACGTACGCCGATAAAGTAAAAGCCAAAACGCCTCCTAAGGTGACCAATAAAACCAACAAGACACAGGGCCATCCGCAACCAATCCCCTGTGTCGTAATCACACGCGACCACCCCAAAACGGAAAAAAACTCGATTGATAAAGCCCTTCCAGGATGCTCGTGGGAGAGACTAATCTCCAAAGCCACGGATAACCATACTTGGAAAATAAAAGTAAAATGCCCTAATAGAGCAACGAAATTAAATCTGATAAGCAAAGGGGTAATTATGAATGGCAAAAAATACGAAACCGAGGAATATCGTGTTCTTCCGCAACCCGTTCAGTGTCACAAGTGTCAGAAATTTGGGCACTTGTCACAAAATGCACCGGAGAGCAACGATGTATGAAATGCGGTGACAAACTCATCGCGAAGGCATGTAGTGCTAAAACTCTGAAATGCCCGAATTGCGGTGGTCAACACCCCAGCAACTACCGGGGTTGTAGCCACTTCAAAAAAGTTAAAACAAACATCCAGCTTAAAGCTCCAAATGTAAGTAATGTCGAGAACTCATCTTTCCCTTATTCCACGTGTTCTCTAATGGCTGGCTCTATTTTCAGCATAATGAAGAAACACTTGGACACCAGTCTTTCGAGCGTTTGCAAAGAGATTAGTAAAACAGCCTCTAAGTTATATAATACTAAAATATCTCACACGCTATTAGAAGCGGCCGTCATCAGAATATAATTATGTAACAATATTACAAATAGTAATTAAACTTAAATAAACTTAGTACAGTTATACCTAAACCATTCATGGATACACTAAAAATAGTCCAGTGGAACGCTCGAAGCGTTAATCAGAAAAATTTGCAAATGTCACTTTATTTAAAGAATATGGACGTAATTGGAATTAGCGAAACATGGCTTAAACCAAACAAACAATTCTCGTTATGTGGTTTTGATATTATTAGAAGAGATCGCCCCGCCCAAAAGGGCGGCGGTGTCGCTCTGCTAATAAGGCAGGAGATTAAATACAAATCAATACCATGCGACCACCTCAATGCTGAAGTGATTGCAGCTGAAATTGAACTTGACCACAAACACGTGGCCATCATATCTTCTTATAACAAGCCGCAAGCAACAGTAGACAGTAAAGTATTTGAATTTTTTACCAACAAGTACAAGCACTGCATATTCTTGGGTGATTTCAATTCCAAACACCAGGTATTCGGTTGTCATAAGACTGGGCCTAATGGTGACGCCCTTTTCCACATCATTGAAGAACTCGATCTATTCGTGGTAAATAACGATCATGACGTAACATACATAAGCAACAACCCACTCCATCAATCAGATATCCTAGACTTGATTATCAGCAGCAAATCACTAACCAGCCAAATGCAAGACATATTTGTAGGAGATGATGATCTAGACAGTGATCACCTGCCGGTTCACGCCACTCTGAAATGTAATACTGGTCCCGCAAGGTATCCTCCCGTGAATAGGAGGAACCTATCGAAAATTGACTGGAACCTCTTCAGAAACATTATCGAAGTAAAAATAAAGGCAAATGACCCCTCAAATGCTCATGAACTAGAAAAAGCCTGCACCCACCTTCACGAGGTTATCAACAGTACACTAGATGAAATTTGTCCCAAGCAAACAGCCAAGACGCGGATAAACAGAATAACCCAAACAACTCTTCAAATAATCAAACAAAAAAGAAAAGCCTTCCGGGCTTACAAATCAGAGAATGATCAAATGAAAAGAGCAGAACTTGAAACCGCGTATAATCGCCTACATGGGGAAGTAAAAAAGGCCTTAGCTAACGACAATCGCGTGAGATGGGAAAAAGCAACCGAAAACCTAAATGGGCTGAGAGAACCTAAGAGGTTCTGGGATACATTTAAAACTCTCACTGGCCAAAAGAGCAAAATTGCCAATAATAATGCGCTGAAGACTAGCGACGGACCTATGGCCATAGACGACAAGGCAAAGGCAAGCGCTTTTGCCGAACTTCTAAAGAAGGCGCATCGTCCACAAGAAGGGAACAGATATGACAACGATTTTAAGGTAAAAGTAAATAAATTTGTCCAAGATAACAACTCAATTTTCAATGAACCCAACTTCGATCAAAGGCATGAAGACGGGGAGGACCATGCATTAACCGAACCAATAAGCGTAGAAGAGGTCATGGGTATAATCAGAAAATGCAGGTCATCTTCGTCCCCAGGGGAAGACGAAGTCTCTTACAAAATAATGAAACAGTGCCCCAACATCTTCTACTGCAGACTTACCAAACTCTTAAACTGCTGTCTCTCCTGTGGGTACTTCCCAAAATGCTGGAAAGTGGCCACAGGAGTCATGATACCTAAACCCGACAAAGACCTTACCAACCCTTCTAACTACCGCCCAATCAGCTTGCTTGGCTGTGTTGGGAAAATATTTGAGCGGATTCTCACTACGAGACTTCGCAGCTATCTCGAATCAATCAACTTTTTCAACAAATGGCAAAGAGCGTATAGGAGTCAGAAAGAGGGAATCGAACACGTATATAGACTGGTCGATTATATGAAAACAGCATATAGTCAAAACGAAATCGGAACAGCGCTTTTCTTGGATGTAGAAAAAGCGTTCGAATCGGTATGGCACAATGGCGTGAGATATAAACTAGCGAAAATGGGATTACCCACTAAAATTCTGAGGATCATATCATCATTTCTAACTGACCGAAAAATCAAGGTGAGGGTTAATCGCGAGGTGTCAGAGGAAGTAATACTCGAAGCGGGAACACCACAAGGGTCGGTTCTAAGTCCGCTTCTTTTCATAATATATGTGAATGATATAGAAAAAGTAGGGAAAAACTTTGTTGAACTATCGCAGTTCTCAGACGACAAAGGCATTTGGACGGCCAGCAAGTCCAGAAACATAATTCAAAATCGTCTACAGGATACCATTCGCGATCTTGAGAGCTGGTGCGCCCTGTGGCGCATCAAACTCAATGCCGCCAAAACTCAAAAAAGTTACGTTCTTCAAAAAGTAAAGGGAAAAACCAGTCCCCAGTATCAATCTCCAGTTATACGATCACAAACTAGAAGAAAACAAAGAGGCCAAATTTTTGGGATTTATCCTAGATAGCAATCTCAGTCTAAACAGTCACGTAAACTCCATTACGGTTAAAGCTACTAAACGTATCAATTTTCTGAAGATGATCAGCGGTAGAAATTGGGGAGCAAACAAAGACGCGCTTCTCAAGCTCTACAAAACATTTATACGTCCGGTACTAGAATACGGTGCCATAATAACAAGTGACCTAAGCAAAACCAACATTCAGAAGCTACAGAGGGTTCAAAATTATGCCCTGCGAGTGGCACTATGCAAACCGAAATGCACACCGATAAAGGAACTTCACGAGCTAGCAAAAATAGAAACTATTGATACGCGATTAAAAGACCTACAAAACAAAACCCTCAACAGACTCCAAGATAGTGAATTAATGGTTGAGCTGAAGGAACACCGATCCCTTAACAGAAAAACAAAATAAGTTTCCAGAAAATAAAAAAAAAATAATAAAATAAAATAAAAATGATACAATATAACTAAATTGCGTGGAGTCAGTGAGGATTGCCTCGCTACTCATTGGGAACTTTAGGATAGAGTCTGTGAGGACTGCCTCGCAACTCTGCTGAAGCGCGATTGAAATGCGTTTAATAAGATCTATATAACAAAACCCTCCACATACTCCAGGATAGTGAATCAATGGTGAAGCTGAACGAACACCGAACCCTAAACAGAAAAACAAAATAATCCACAGTAAATTAAAATTACTCAATAGAATTAAACTGCGTGGAGTCAGTGAGGATTGCCTCGCTACTCATTGAGATCTTTAGGATTGAGTCTGTGAGGATTGCCCCGCAACTCTGCGTCTGGGGAGTGGGCTTCGAAGAAACACACCCCTTACCCCATCCATAGCAACAATCACACAGCAGGCACAATATACAATAGCAGATACCTATCTTTCTCTCTACCTATAACTTTTCTAATTGAACATTCTCAAATTTTCTTGCAACACTCTTATCAAGAAGACGCATGGAAATGGTAGACAAAGTGTAGGAGGAATTGGTGCAACCTACCTTTCTGCAACATATACAAGAAACCACCAAACACTAGGCAAGGATTGAAACAAGCTTGTCTAGCTGGGGACGAGTGTACATTTTATACAAATAAACATTTGAATAAAGATTTAACAGCCCTTTTAAGGGCGTGAGGGTGTGTGTCAGTGAGAGGGTGTTTTTTTTTTTTTTGGGGGGGGGGTGGAGGAGGTCATTTGGAATTCCCGAAGGATAACCAGATACCTCAAAATCACATACGGCATCCTATCTCCCAGAAGGCTTGATGGATGACTCCCGGTTTTTCAAAACCAAACTGTTGGAGCTTTCTCCACTTCTTTTTTGTAACCGCTATGGTCATATACCGGGGCCGCTACCAAACCGGCGTTGCTGTTTGTTTTCTTTTCTCTTCTTCCCTTAAACTTGCCATCGCACAACATTACATTCTGGCTCGCCACCATGGTGGGACTCAAACCTCTACCATCGCGAACTGGAACCGAATAGAGCCCACTCTCTAATAGTTTTAAAGGCGTTGAGGGATTGAGTATTGACCATCTAACACTCCAACGTAAACTGCCGGGTATTCTAACCGCGTGCACAACCCCTCAGACTCCATTTTGGGCAATAGGAAAGCTAGGCCTGTGTGATCCAAGTGAAATAAAATAAGGTTAACCGGGTCGCAAGGGATTTGTAAATCCCACATCGTCCCTGCGCGCCTTCGGCGCGCTAAAACCTTTCATTCATTCATTCATTCATTCATTCATGAAATTCTTCAACAGCAAAGTCGGTCACGCGCTTCATGAACTCTGTGTTACATATGAGGTAATCAATTATACTTACTCCTTTACATGTTGTAGCTCCCACTCCCCTATCACTCCCAAATCTACCGTTTATCACAAAAGGTCATTATTTTTACATACTTCGGCCAATTTATTCCCCAAATTTATTAGTCGTGCTATCGTTCGACTCTCTGTGAACTGTTTTGACACAACCGATTGTATGCCTTGGCTCACTGATTTCATTTGCACAGAGCTGGAGAGATCATTGCACTTTCCAGTTCTCGAGTTGAAATCCCCGACCAAAGCGATACAGTCTGTTTCACATAATTTGTCAAGTATTGATATACTAAGCTTGTTGTGGGGGTCACCAGTGTCGTATTTTGATCCTTCCAATGGTGAATAAATATTTCCAGAAATTATAGGGCTCCTGTCTCCCGATTATATTTAACCCATAATATACATTCGTTTTCATCAGACATAATGTAAAAATCCTTCTTAAGGTATTCCTTGACAGCTATGCAAATCCCACCCGACCGAACGTTTGCTACTTTCATTCTATTTTTCGGACCAAAAATATGGAAGTCCTCAACCTTGGATGACATCGATGTCGTCGGTCTTTGTTTCTTGGATGTACTCCATAAATTCTGTATCTTTTAACTTGGACATAAGTCCGCAAACGTTTAAAGAAACAACTCTTAGATTCTGCCTTCCCCGGCTGGCCTACGCCAAGGGACTGTACATTTCACACTCCCCGGGAGTTTGTGAATTTGTCCATTGGCGGTTGGATCTGTAAGGGGGTGGGGTTGGTGGTTCAAATTGTCTGTTATTAAAATATATCCTATATATATATCCTATCTGCCACCACTTTTACTTTCTCTCCTCTAGATTTTATGTCTTTTGCCAATGGAAATAGCACAGTTTTTCTGAGGTCTGCGGCGGGCTTTGGGAATTGTTCACTTACATAAAAGTTTGTGTCTTTCAAAATATACGATCTGTTTTTGACGCATTCCCTGTCCTTAAAGTACGCGAATTTTGCTGCTATTGGGCGTGTCGTTTTGAGATGCTTTCTATCCAGCCGATGTACCCTATCGAAATAAATTGGTCTATCAATTTTCCTTTGCTCTTTGAGAAAATCCTGCGCGGTATCCTCTGAGGATATTTTGTCTGTCTCGATTTCTGTTAATCCAGAAAACAACTAATTGTCACGCATCGATCGCATCTGAAGATCACTCAGAGATTCATTCAAATATTCATTTTCTTTATGCATGTTTGACAAACCCCGACTTGTTTTACTCTATTCACCCTGCAACAAATTCACGGCTTGCTCCATGTGTGCATTGTTAGAATTTAGGTCAGATACGTCAATTTTCAGTGTTCTAGTTTCATGTCCCAATGTATTAACCCTTTCACCCATTTTATCAACACTTTCTTCTATGCTGTTTAATTTACTATTTACTAATTTTAAGGGCCTATATAAGTAATGGAATTTTGTTTATTTTGAAATTCTCACCTCTTATATTCCTTAAATTCAGATTAAATATGCACAAGTTATACATCAAAATGAAGATTGGGATGTATAGGACACGAAACACATATGTAATCAATTCATAGAGTCGACAGTAGGCACCACTGGCTCCTGGAAGACTGCTACCGTATTCGCACCAGAACTGATACTAAAATAATATTTCATCAGAACAACTTGTGGCCAAATTTGCTTCATATATCCAAGAACAAAGCTAGGCATTCAAAAGACTTTCGAATACAGCGACAGGACTGCATCTTGGAAAAGGACAATGTCTGCATTTCACTCGTTACCATGCGCAAATCACTCGTTACCACGAATTTCCATCGAAAAACAAAATCGTAATTCTAAGACATTTCAACAGGTATCATGATAACTTGCACTCAATATGGCAACTGTGCAATCTCAATCTAATAACAGTATACTGTATGAAGGCGATCTTTTTCATTATTGGATTTTAGACGGCGTTGTTTTTACATGTTTTTTCTGTCCGATGGCGTCGACCGGAATTCGAAAGTATACTCATACGTAAACAAAAGCAAAGGCTTTGGAATTTTCCCCAAAGCAGCTCTATCGCCGTGTTTCGAAGAATTTTTATTCCCTAGCTTTGTTCTTGGATATATAAAGAACATTTGGCCACAAGTCGTTTTCGTGAAATATTATTAAATTATCAGTTCTGGTGCGAATACGGCAGCAGACTTCCAGGAACCAGTGGTGCCTACAATCGACTCTATGAGTTGATTACACATGTATTTCGTGTTCTATACATCCCAACCTTCATTTTTATGTACGTTTTGTGTATATTTAATTTGAATTGAAGGAATATCAGAGGTGAGAATTTTCAAAATAAACAAAATTTCATTACTTATATAGGCCCTTAAGTCAGCTTTTATCTCATCCATAACATTCAGCCTCGCCGTGGTATTTTCCAGCATACTCAAAATTTTGCCCAAGTCACTCTGAGTCACCTTTTCTTCTGGTAAGGCATGCCGAGATGATAAATTTGCCTGATCTAAATCCAAATATGTGGAATTGTCATCTGATTTCAGTTCAGTAATTGGTGTACGGGTACGATCCGACCGTTGGTAAGAATCAAAGTTTATTCTCACGTCCCGATTATCACCACGAACGTTTCGGTCATAGCTCACGAATATATCGGTATTATCCGAAGGAGCGTTCACAATGCGTAAGCTGTCTGCTATTGTAGAAGGCAGGTTAGACAATGACCTACTGCGATTTTTAGTTCTACCTGTTGTTTCCGCCATTGGTGCTCTCCCTCGTTCTGGAGGTGTCAACTCCTGTGATGCTTTTCTTTTGCTATTCGCCTCTAACATGGTTTGAAAGTCGATCAATTCCGATTTTTAGCAATTATAACTTAACCACTTAACGCATCTAATATTATAACAAATTTGGCAATATTAATACTTTAGGGTTTTCAATATTTTTGAAGAGCTCTGAATTCCATGTCTACACCATCCCGAGCATGCGCCAGCAATGATATATATCGAGCCAAGTCTTCTTCGTCTGTCATAACACAGAAAAAATGACTGACTTTTCAAACATCAATTTTGAAGACCTCATAAAGATGGATGCAGGTGTATGGCATTATGATGATAGCAAAATCACAAGCGAAGTGGGCGTACAAACAGAATCAGCCAGATTCCCATTTTGATGGAGCAGATACTTGAAGCGATTAAAGAACTCAAGACTCCACAACCAATATCACTTCAATTAATCTCGGAGAAGAGCCCCTTGCCATTTGGGTTTGAATTATTGGAATTTAAAGACAAAAAACCGCGGCGCAAGAGAAAATGTAACACAACCATCACAAAGTCTGAACATTCACCACAGCCTCGTATAGCAGTAGAACAGGGGTAATCAAGGCCTTCTCACACGAGAACCGCGACAAATCAGCGGCCGGCCAAAGTGTTATTATAATTATTACAAACTCTGAGCATTCACCACAGCCTCGTATAGCAGTCAGAAACATGGGACAGAGTTCAAAAGAACTGGAGAGAGGTCCACAGCCTTATCGGTTAAGACTTGGAGAAATAGGAGTCGTCGGACAGTGACGAATTGAAAAAGAGATACCTGACTGGGAAAACATTTTTCATTCATTGAAAAGATCAAAACAGCCTTTTTTCACGGCTACCATAATCTTAATCTTAAAAAGAGGTTTTCTTTATACCAATCATTTCGCACCCCTATAGACTCTCAAAATAGATAAACTAGCTTGTGAATAGAGATATTTCGGTAATGCTAATTAAATGATCCAGAATGTGACTCTTTCCCTCCAAAATAATTTGGAGGGAAAGACTGACATTGTGTCGTGTAAAAAAAAGTCGGGGGGGGGGGGGGGGGGGAGGATAGTCAAAGTTCTCTTGCCTAGCATCAGTGTTACCACATGTAATAGTGTATTCCCATAAGTTCAAGACAACGCGTTGAATGATCTAAGTTATTTTATCTGTATGAAAGAGAGATATATTTCTTATCACTAAACAATCAGCGTCCAATTATGCGGTTAATTCTTTCTACCGATTCTCCACTGAATTATTGAAATATGCAACATGTGAAATACGCCTGTTTGAAAAAATTAGTGAATGGAAGGTGTTTTTACCCCATGGCTGTCACTATAGGTACAAACATTTAAAACTGAATTTTCCCATACCCCAATGTGGGCTCTATGGGGACAAAATAAACATTGGATGATTATCCATAGAGTTTTTACCCGTGGGTGGCACTATGGTTGCAAGCATTTAACACTGAATTCCCCATACCTCAATACTGGCACTAAGGCTGGAACACCGGCGAAAAACATTTAGCACTGAATTCAGAGGCAGATGCCGGGGGCGAACATACCAGGTGGTCCTGGAACAGGACAATTTTTAAATTTAGTATAAAATGGGTTCCACTGACGGCCTTTTGGGGATTTATTGGCTACCACATTCTTGAAGAAAGTAGAAGTGGGTTTGTTCGCATCACCCCCCCCCCCCCCCCTGCCTGCCTGCCTGCAATTTTGTTTTCTGGGGGGAACGGGCGAGATAGGTTAACCCCTCGTGCGATTTCTACTCCACCGGTTGTGGGGTGCATTTCACACCCAACGTATATTTACATTTATGAATAAAAGTTAAGGCACTGCTGGCAATATTTCAAATACCACAAGCGCTTCCACTAATCCCTTAAATTTGAAAATAATTGCTGGGTGGAAAACTCCCTTCAGCGTTGGTTTAGAGATATTCTACTTCTCCGGGTTTTCCCATTTTAGATGATCTCCGACAGGTGAATTCCCGTAACACGCATCGACATGAGCCAATGGCATGAATGTTCTTCACGATAGCACAACGATGGTCTGGGCTGAACTTAATAGGGATGATTTGTCCTCCAATTAAAAGCAAATGATGGACATTGTTACGAATGTTTATCATTGATCTTGTGGGTTGTGTTTTGACTTTGAATAAAGTTTAAAACAGAGTATGTGACGATGTTATGGCGAATAAATGAAATCATTGAAACTCACTCCATCGCATTTACTGTTGTTCTAGCACGTTATTCATTTCCAGTGAATGAAAGCGGACAGGGTATCAAAATACCACAAACTAAGATCCATACAGTGAGGGAGTCCGAAAACCTTGGCTGAGAAATTAAACATTTATTCGTTGATTCTTCCAGCGATAGTCGGTGGGTGAGGATGGGAGTGTCATAGACCGGGACTCACGCCTTTGTTCAATGGTAAATGGCACCTTGCGATACACATCTCGGTACGATCAACAAACAGCTTCTTATATGTAAGGTGGTACTCTAGTTTGCACTAGATCAATGCATTATATAGACTGACATAGGCTCAGATGAGTGGAGTGATCTTATTGAGCCTAGATATGGTCAAAGGCAGATGTCGAGGCAGAATCGGGGGTAGCCACTAAGCTTGTAGTAGTGCAACAAATCAATAGCAATTGTACTAGGTAGTACTCGTAAGTTTTTCACAAGATGGTTTCGCAATTTTGTTTTCTTGGGAGTGGGGAGATAGGTTAACCCCTCGTGCGATTTCTACGCAACCTGTTGTGGGGTGTATTTCACACCCAACGTATATTCACATTTATGAAAAAAAGTTAAGGCACCGCTGGCAATATTTCAAATACCACTAGCGCTTCTACTAATCCCTTAAATTTGAAAATAATTGCTGGGTGGAAAACTCCCTTCAGCGGCGTTGGTTTAGAGATATTCTACTTCTCCGGGTTCTCCCATTTTACATGACCGACAGGTGACTTCCAGTAACACGCATCGTCATGAGCCAATGGCATGAATGTTCTTCACGTTAGCACAACGATTGTCTGGGCTGAACTTAATAGGGATGATTTGTCCTCCAAATAAAAGAAAACGATGGACCTTGTTACAAATGTTCAACATTGATCTTGTGGGCTGTGTTTTGACTTTGAATAAAGTTAAAATTGACGTATGTGACAATGTTATGGCGAATAAATGAGATCATTGAAACTCACTCCATCGTATTTTCTGTTGTTTTAGCACGTTATTCACTTCCAGTGAATGAAAGCGGACAGAATATCAAAATACCACAAACTGAGATCCATACAGTAAGGGAGACCAAAAACCTTGGCTACGAAATTAAACATTTGTACGTTGATTCTTCCAAAGATAGTCGGAGGGTGGGGATGGGAGTGTCATAGACCGGGACACACGCCTTTATTCAATGGTAAATGGCACCTCGCATTACACATCTCGGTACGATCAGCATACATTTTCTTATATGTAAGGTGGTACTCTAGCTTGCACTAGGTCAAGGCATTGTATAGACTGACATAGGCTCAAATGAATGGGGTGATCTTATTGAGCCTAGATGTGGCAAATGCAGATATCGAGGCAGAATCGGAGGTAGCCACTAAGCTTGTAGTTGTGCAACAAATGAATAACAATTGTAATAGGTAGTAATGGTAAAAGACTGCAAGGATGATAGAAGACTATAATA
This sequence comes from Pictodentalium vernedei, assembly GCA_031216915.1. NCBI lineage: Eukaryota > Metazoa > Mollusca > Scaphopoda > Dentaliida > Dentaliidae > Pictodentalium > Pictodentalium vernedei. The sequence goes on along the minus strand of CM062297.1, from coordinate 725,943,928 downwards.
TTGGGTAAGTGCAATGGTATTGCATCACACGACAGATGTTGATGACCATGGACAAGTTGTGGCCTCGGAGGTTGGAAAGGTGTGGGGTGGTCTAGAAGGCCGGACTAAACAAGTACTAGAAACCATAACTACCAACATATAGATATCCTAAACGGTATCCCCAAACAGTATCCCCAAAAGGTATCCTCAATAGTACAACACCATGTATCCTCAAATGCCGAGATGAGCCGTAGGGCAGTATGCGAAGTCACTCGTTCCAGCAATTGACCCTAGCTCATTTGCTCGATGAGGTTCAAGTCGCTCGAGCAATCTGATGTAACTATCAAGCCTTTCGCATTTTTGCATTGGTAATGACTGTAAGCGTGGAAGAAAACTATAGTTTTGGGTAAATAAAGTCAATCATAAGGCAGATCGCGGTGACTTTAGGTAAGTCAGTAGTAGTGGTCTTAGAGTTGTAAAGTCTAGAATCCAAGTTTTACCCCAACCCCACTATACCTCTTGGCCTGGCATTACAAAGTACTTGTACAAACTGTGGCCAGCACCACAACACCTAAGGTGGATATTGATTTTAAGGGCTAACAATAGGCCTATGGGGAACAGCGAGTTTCACCTGTACTACTCTGCCAGACCACTAAGCATAACACTACGTGATTTACCATTATCTAGTACCCGTACCTACTTAGGGCAGTATAACTAGTAGGTGGATCAATAGTACAGTAGTCTACCACTGAACCCGCGGAAGTACAGACCTTACATCCTATTATACTACCACACTATACAACCATGCATACCCCCCCCCCCCCCCCCCCCCCCGTCCCTACAATACTGCTTGACCTTGCATTAGATACTACCTATACTTGGAATAGGATAATATTATGCCTTTGATGGATATCGTATTAAGGGCTAATAGTAGACCAACAAGGATATAAACCGTACATCACATACCATCACACTAGATAACTCTGCATTACCCTACCACGAAGGGCTAACATTGAACTAGCAACGATGCAAACCGCATAACCTCTACTACTGCACTAGACAACCATGCATTATCCGCACCACAATAATATACTGCTCAGACTGTCATTACGTACTACCTATACCAGTTACAGAAATATATGAACCATTAGGTCGATTAATAATGCCAAAGATTAACAGGGGACTTACAGGGGTATACAACGCCCATACTACACTACAGTTCTTAGCAATCAAGAACTACCTCGCCATACCACACTAGATGGTGATGCATTAACTCCACTCACCATCTAAAAAACAAAAAGTATTGCACTTGGGATTGTGTACTGTACGGTGGAAGGAGCCAAAACCGAGAGAATGACTCAATATACTCAACACTAAGATCCAATATCACAGAACTAGAAAACAGGAGGCTCGGTATAATTTTGATGGGAGGCTTTAATGGACACATAGGTGATAAGGATGAAGGCACGGAGGCGCAGATAGGAAAGTCAACAGGAATGGAGGGCAGCTGCTGGACTTCATAAATGAGATCGGTCTGAAAACTCTGAACAGGGATGCGAAGTTTAATGTGAAATGGACCTGGGAGATGAACGGCAGAAGATCAGTAATCGTCTATATTCTCACACATATTAATTTATGGAGGGAAGTGATACGGGTAGAAGTGGACGATGAAGGTAAAAGTGAAACTCGAAAAGGATGGTGACTGGGCGGAGTTCGAAGAAAGATTGAAACCAAAGCTTGCAACTCTACCAGGAGGGGGGGGGGGGGGTCCAGAAAAATGGCCCACGCCATAGTAGCGAGTCTTGTGGAGGCAGGCAAGGAAAGTGAAGAAGAGATTAGAGTGCCAACGTGCGAATTTGGGTACAGAGTGAACGGGAAACTGAAAAGTGCCATAAAGGGCAGAAAAGTTAGATGTGCCCCATACAGGAGAAGTAGAAAATTCAAGGCGGACGAAAGCAACTAGGCCATGGTAGCATAGGAAGAATAACAACAAGCGCGCAATAAAGTGAATCGGATTAAAGCTGTTTGATTACGTCACTAATCCCCTCGTGTGGCGTCTGTCTCATTACAAGTTCATTGCCACTGGTTTTATTACTGAACAAACCAATTTAATCACACTTGAATTATTATTCTTCGGCTTTTTATGATCTCGTTTGACATTCTTAATCGTCAGATGCCCAGTTTACATTATCGGGCTTCCGGAGATGTTCTCGGTCTAGAATTTGAAACTTTCTGCCCACGAGGGAGCAGTGTTTCTGCGTCAAAATGACACTGAAATGCAAGGAGATTGAGTGTTTTGGGTCTAAGTTATCATCTTTTCTTCCCGCAGGGCGAGCCATAGTCGTCGTGTGGGAGTTTGGACTCTCCAAACTGGAGTTTTTAGACCCCCCCCCCCCTCCCCAAGGGGTGGGCTGCGGGCATTCTGGTGCATTTTCAGATTTACATTTATTCATCGGTTTTTAAAGCTGCTTTCAATCTCTGTGGCTATATCAAGTGCAATGTCCCAAACCATTCTTACCTTTCATGCTCACTTTAGAGCAAACACCCCAGACTATAATTAACGAATCACATTTCAACAGCAAAACAGACCGTAAACAAGCACTGCTGAAATTTTCCGTGTTTAATTTTTAATTTATTATGTACCCTGATGTATCATTAAAAGAGAATCCAATGAAATGATTCGTGATATGTGTACAAAAGATTTCTTCTGAAAGATTCTAATTCTGCGGCTTGATGTTTCCATGAACATTTTCTTGTTTCTCGGGCATGCTCCCAGCGTGTATGTATCGGCGCCACAGAATTAATTCAGCATCATTCTATATTATTTTAGCATGATACTCAACTATTTGAGTGTGATGCTGAATTAATTTAGTATCATGCTATATTATTTTGCACGATTTCATGAATGCTGCACAAATAATATAGCATGATTCTGAATTACGAGAGGATCATGCATTTTAATTCAGCATGATTCTTAACTATTTTAGAATGCTACTCAATTAATTTAGTATGAGGCTTAATTATATTAGTATAATTAATATTACATGTATATTGCACGATTTCATTTTGCACGATTTCATGAATGCTGCATAAATAATATAGCACGATGCTGAATTACGAGAGGATCATGCATTTTAATTCATCATAATGCTTAAGTGTTTTACCATGATACTCAATTACTTTAGTATGAGGTTTAATTATTTTAGTATAATTAATATTATATTGCACGATTTCATGAATGCAGCATAAATAATATAGCAAGATGCTGAAATTAGGTTCAGGTACGGGAGGGTCATAATTGTTTTTTAGCATAATACTCTAATAATTAGGCACGGTGCTATATTATTTGGTATGATTTCATGAATGCTCCATAAATAATTAAGCATGATGCTTAATTATTTGAGTATGATGCTGAATTAATGTAGCATCATGATATATTATATGGGTATCATACTATTATAATATAAGAACGTCCCTTTTCATGTTCTCTCTGTCGATAGTACATGTGTTTGTGTGATTTCTGAAATAAAACCTGAAGCAGCGAAGCAACATGCCATCAGTCTTGTAATAACATCAATGTTGTAAAAACAATGTAGTCGAATGCAAAAACATGACGTCATTTCGAACGAATGACGTCTCCTTAGGAGTTTCTAGATCACCAAATTCGAAAATGACTTATCACAAGTGCCGTCGTTTTGAAAGTTTCTATATCACCAAATCCATTGTTTACAACTACTGTTCATGTTATAATTCATTATTAATACCTGTGTAATAAGTGGTATAATCGAATATAAATTAATGTTTCTTGGACGACGAAAGCTGTGAGAATTAAGCGGAGTGAAACATTTTGTTTTGAACTTGAGGCGGAGGCTCAGTGAGGTCGAGGAGTACTAAACTTGTGGAAATATAATTGATTGAAGTCATAACTCATATTCAGGATTCATTGAAGTGGTGAACAACACGCGCGTTTTTAATATTTCTGATTCTTTTGAATTCATTGTTTGCAGTTAAAATTGAAAACACACCCACTGAAGATGATATATTTGTTGGTAAGTTTGTGTCTTTCGTTGACGAAAAAAGTTAATTAGACACAGCGCCAGCGTTTGGTATTGAGAAATTCCAACCAAAGCGTGTGTAATCGACGCTGATCAATGGTAGTGGAGCTTACATTTTCTTTGTTCTCGTGTTCCCAGGGAAGAACGTTCCGATAGTAACCGTGTTTTTCCCCAAAACTCCAGTACTGTGACTTTTGAAAGGTGGCAAATTAACCAGTTACAGCTGATGTTACAAACGTGAGTCATAATAAATTAATTTAGTATCATGCTCTATTATTTCAGCATCAAACATAATTCACTGATTCATGATCCGTCTCTTACGTCATATGAATGCCCATGTTCACGTTTTAATGTAAGTTTATTCACTCAAATTATTCATCTCTTCTAAGTTGTAATTCTTCCGTTTGTTTTGTGACCTTGCCTTCGCATAGTTACGAATACCTTCGGGAAAATCCTTACATGGGAGGTGACCAATTTCCATCAGTTTACCCACTAAGAAACCGATCGCTTGCTTCAAGACCAGTAATGGGCTATAAAAAGCCGCACCGTTCGAATAAAGCGACCCGAGTGACCCAACGAGTAGAAGACAAACCAGTCGAGAACGTAATCACCTATTTATAGGCGATTGTTTATTTATAGCCAACTCAGCATGGCTAATTAAATATTTATGTAGGGATTTTCCTGGGCTCTCAGACCGTCAGTTAGAAGATTAACTCTGCGCTCGGCATGTTGATTTACTGGGGATTGGAAAGAATGTTCAAGTCTTTCATTCAAATATTTTACCACCCACCATCACGTTGTTGTTGTTGTTGTTGTTGTTGTTGTTGTTGTTGTTGTTGTTGCTAAAACTGACTTCACGCAATTAGTACTTTCAAAGTTGACACTGACAGATCTAGTTATCTGAACTAGTCCAATCTTAATCACTTTCCACAATCCATCCCATTATCTGGCTGTGTTACAATCGCAGATACGGCCAGTTAAAAGAGTTTTATTGCACACGGGTTAAGATATTATCTGTAAATTGAACATGAAAAACACTTCTCACCTCTTGCAATAAATACCTTTGTTTACTTGATATATGTTCTCATCCATCTACCCTATGTGACCCAGTGACCCATAATGGACAGTGATCAAGAGTAACCCAACGTAACCCAGTGTAACCCAGTACAATCCAGTGTAACCCGGTGACCATAAGGTGACCCAGTCATAAAACCTGCCCAAGTTGCAGCGTTCAGTGTTGACATAATAGGCCCGATGACCATGGCATTGTGAAACCAAAATCAGGCATAACTATTGAGCAGATTGTGGAACCACGTTGGACGAGAGAACGACTCCCTCCATGCCAATTAGCCATTAATCAGGCGGAAGTGAACGTGAACCAGAGAGACACAAGTATTAACCCCTCCTACAAATACAATCCATTCTACCATTTCTAGTCGTCCATATGTGGGGGTGGGGTTGCATCCTATTCCATTCAAAGAAGAGCTCGGCCACGCGACAGTAGCATGGTTCAAGAATGCGAGAAGAAATTATTATTTCAACAGTTACGGAAACTACCCACCTGAAGAATTGATGAATTATTTACAATCATTGATTTATTTCAATACAGAACATGTGCAATTGCGCGATCAAGTGTTTTGTGGACACTTGTGTCTCTATGTTCTTCGGAGATGATCTTCGAAACATCATTTTCAAGACATTCTCAATGATTTAAATTAAGAGAATGTTTCTGTTCGTTTTGTCACATATATATAAGGCAATTGAAAAAAATAAAAAAAAATAATAAATTAGAAGACAGAAAATATACAAAAAATGACCGTCGATAAATTTAAGAACTGATAAAATTGTGAAGAAAGATTGCCATTGAAGACGATGGCGGAATGTTTTTATAACTTTCTCGTATTGATAGATCTCCGCGACTCTGTGACTAAAAGGTATGCAGATCAGACAGTTGCAGATTTCGAGAAGCGCGTGAGAGATAATTACCCGGATAAAAACATTACTGATGATCTAGAAGACTTGAAATCTAAATGCTTGATGAACGTGGCGATCCTGTGAATTCGAGCGACGTAGTCAAAGAAAATTATGCTGGTGATTCGCACAGACTTTTCACTCAATATCTGAGAGGATGCTACGTTCCAAAAATCTTGAATTTTGAAGTGGATTCGAATTCTTACAAGATATCGAATCTAAGTTAAGCAGAGCATCCCAGAGATGCTGCCACCAAACAATATGCAGACGTTGCAGAACAAAAGATCGTCGATGCTTTGAATGATGAGAAGTAAAATGAAATGAAGACCGATCTGAATACCGAATTTAAAAGATCATCAGTCCGTCACAAATCAGCGTCGAAGATTCTGAATCGACCACAGTCACTAAAGGCTACGTAGGTTCTGCTCTCACGAAATGTCAGACCTATCTGAAAGAGCGTGTTCAAATCTCTATCTCAACAAACAATCGGCGGAACGATCAGCAGATTCAAATTATTCTGTCTTGAAGCTGATATGGAATATAATCAATAGCCAGGTTTCGTATGTCCATAATTTGATGTTCGCCGGATTTTTTTGGAGAGTAGCACAACTATACATTTTTAAGAAGTTTAGGATCCATTTGAACAAAAAATGGATCTCTCAGACTTTTTCGTTGGCCTGGTTGCCATGGCAGCCATGGGTTTTGGGTGAAAATGACGTTTATTCAATATTGCAAATAAAAATTCCTAAAAAAATACAAAAGAAACAATTCATGATTAATAAACTCAAAAATATAAAACTATGGAGTTTATTACATAATGTAATGTTGAGTTTTTACTATTGGTTGCCATGGTAATGGTAGTTTGGGCCTAAAAAGTGCCTTTTTGAGTCGTATAGACTATAGACTGAATCAGGTATTTTAGATCTGGAATTCAAGAACTAACGAATGATCTTTCTTTTTTATATCTGCAGGTGACAAGATGGATGAACTAGAACTGAGTGGAACAGATCCTTCACCCGTGAAAGACTCAACAGTCTGGTCAAAATGCATTTTGTGTCAAGATGATTCATTCCAGAGAGGTGTCTTGGTGTTGAAACCAAAGGTCAAGTTATTCATTCGCCTGATAGAGACAATACAGGAGCGATGCAATATACAGGATGGTGACTATGTTCAGATTAATAAACGACTAGATGATGCATCTGCTGAGCTATTGTCTGGCATCGAACATGCTATTCCAACTTGACCAACAAGGATCAGATTCATTGGGCAAGGGTTCGCTATGACCAGGCACTATCACCAGGATCACATATTGACAAAGGGCCAGGTCGGAAGCAGAAAAGATCCAGTGTTAGTGTGGAGTCATCAGGCTCCTCCACACCATTCACTTGGTCTCCCCAGAACCCTATGACAAGGCTTTGTGTTTCTTTTGCCAGAGTGGTGATGGTAAACCTGTGTTCTGTGTTCGGAGTGACAATGCAGGAAAGCTATGAGAGAGGCTGTTGAGACTGGTCAGAACCCCGTGTTTATGACTCGATTAAATACCGCCATGGATCCAAGTAATGCTCATGCAATTGATGTTATGTACCACAGGTCGTGCTGGACGAAAAATGTTTTTCCACATCCTAAGAGATCATGATGCCACAGAAGGGAAGGAAAAGGCACCTATGGCACAAGTTGCAAGTTTAATTGAAGTGATAAACCTGGTAGATTACCTTACCAGGCAGCAAACACAACTCAGTATGGAGGAAATCGAGACAACCTATGTAAACCTTCTAGGTGGTAAAGATGCCCTAGAACATCATGTCCCCTCATTCAGCAGTAAATGGCTGAAGGATAGAATCTTACAGGCATTACCAAATTTGAGGTCAGTACTCCCAAAGAACAGACGCAAATCGGCTATCCTGTATTCGCTAGAAACATGTGAGGAAGATATGGTCAATGATATTAGAAATGACAATACGATGGACAATATGGATGTCGTATATAAGGCAGCATCACTGGTTTGCCAAAGCAGTGAGAACTTCACAAGCAAAGATCAGCAGGATAAACAGATACAAGTTTCTAGCAGTGATCAGGATGTTCCTGGAGAGCTTAAGGCAATGATACACTTGATAATGCTTGACCCAGTGGAAGCAATGCAGACAGAAGCACGGACATCTGTTTCAGACAGATCAGTACTAACTGTGAGTCAAACCGTTATGTATGGCCTCAAGTCACGAAGGCAGGTGAAGTACAAATCACAGAGTGATTCTGCTTTATTTCGTACACAACTTCAAAGGGAAAACCCAAATGTTGTTGGTATGGGGCTAGCTGTCCATCATGATACAAGAAATAAAAGTATGGTAGACCTTCTCAATGCCTTGGGAAACTGTGTTCCGTACAGCCGTATCTTGCTTCTTGGGACATCAATTGCAAATGCTGTGGTTCAGACTTCCCGTCTTTGGTTTTGACAATACTGACTTTGGGAAGGACACTCCCGATGGAAAGGATACAACTCATGGAACCATTATAGCAGTGTTTCAGAAGTCAGATGGTGCTAGGGAGACAATAGCACCGTCTCTTCAGATCTCCACAGAGGCAACGAACTTGACTGTTACTCCACACCATACAGACATTATACCATGTAACAAGCCAAAGCCAATTAAATGTTCTAGGGATGAACAGTCAGAGTTTACCATCACTAAGACTGGTGTCGACAAATGCTACAGGCTAACACACTTGGGTTGGCTCTTAGTAATGGTTCTCTCCAGAACAAACACAGAAGAGACTCTTACAAAGCTGCCATGTTGGGCTGGCTATAACTCCCTACTTCCAACACATCAATTGTCAGTAACACAGGTCGGAGCTCTGCCTCTTCTTCCTGAGGCAGCACATGAGTGGTCAACACTGATGACAGTACTCCAGCAATGCTGCAGATTGAAGGGGCTAGCCGTTGGGAAAGATCATCCAACTGTTGTATCTTGTGACTTGGCCCTCTATGAGAACGTTGTTCAACTACTGGATGATAATCCTGACTTAAAAGGCAAAATCATTCCGAGATTAGGGGAGCTTCACGTTGTTATGGCTGCACTGCGAGGACTGGGTACATCCATAGAAAACTCTGGCATAGATGCTGCTTGGACAGAGGCCGATGTCTATAGATCTGCAACCACGAGACAAATTCTGAAATGCACACATTATAAACGCTCTCTTCAGGCTCATATATACTCATATGTAGCACTTTATGAAATGGCAGTTGAGCAGTTCTTTCAGGACAATCCACATTTGAGGGAGGCATGTCTTCTTGCAACAGAGAAAGTTTAAACTACTTGTGGAAAAAAAATATAAAACTCTGAAAGTTGAATTGGCTCAGCATGCTAGCAACTGCCTGCTCCAGGTTATCATTGATGAAAACCTGTCAGACAAATTTGAGGAATGGGAAATCAGCCGCTCAAAGAATGCCATGTTTAAGGCGATGATGAACTATCTTCACAGAGTAGAAGTAATTCTGCATTTTATTGCAGCCTCACGGAATGCTGACGTAAACCTTCATCTACAAGCTGGCGAAGAGCTTAGCAAGATATTTTTCGCAATGGACAGAATCAAGTACAAGCGGTTGTGGCCAAGATACGTATCTGACATGCATGCACTGAAGTCCAGCCATCCTGACACCTGGAAGGAGCTTGAAGCAGCAAACACCCCAGTTACCAAGAATACTATCCCATTTGTATCAATCGGAGCAGACCATGCGGTTGAGCATCTAAATAGATCCCTAAAAGTTCAAGCGGTTTTGATAGGCATATCAAATAACGGCAATGCCAGACAACGATTTTTCTTAGCTGCATCAGAACTGTCCCAGATTTCTAGTGAGTTCAAGGGGCAGTTTGGTATATAAGACAATGAGATCAGAGAACACCGTGGCCTTTCTCCAAGTGTACTAAAGCGTGAACACAATGCAATCGACCGAATCAAGGCAGCCATAGTTAGTCATGGGAATCCTTTTGAAGTCGATGGCAACCAGCTCTTCAATGTAATCACTAATGCTTATGTGCCAGACGAGTTTGTATCACAAATATTGAACATTGATGAGACAGGGCAGAAGCTCTATGAACAATTCATTGCTGAACGGATCAATGGCGATGTCAGCTTGTGGCCACCAGTTAAGAAGGAGAAGAACAGAATGTATATGTCTGGAAATACAAACCTGGCTGTCAAGATTAGGGACAAAACGGTAGATCTGAAAGAAACTAAAGATTTGTATGGTAGACTGGTGGTGCTCTCTAGGTCAAACAGGGATGTTAACCATAAGGAAACGATTGGTAATTTCGAATTCACAGTGACACCCAGAGCACTGTTTGCTCCTGATGGAAGGCTACTGTCTTGCACAGACAAGTCAAAGCTTATCCATGTATTGGATAAATTTGCAAACGAAACACTGTCTTTGCCCGAGGATGAACTTAGTTCCAGACCCATGACACCTGTCCCTACTAGTGATCCTGCAAATGAAAGTAGTACACATGTACACCCCAGCAAGAAACTTGCCGCCGTAGATGGATTTGTTGTTGTCCAAAAAATGACCAAGAAATCAGCAACAGTGGTGACAGTGAAGGATTTCAGTGAATGCTTTAACGATAGGGTGTTGACCTTGACCAGGGGCTTCGACCACATAATTCTGGTCTTCGACACATACAAACAAGATTCCCTCAAGAGCACAACCAGGTCCAAGCGACGTCATGGAAAGACACCTGTCCGGTATCAGGTGGACGATGATACAAGTATTAAACACATCACGATGAACCGATTTCTGTCTCATGAGCAAACCAAGGCTGATCATGCGGACTACCTCGCAAATAAGACTTTAGAGAACAACCGAAGCTCAGACAAGGTTATCGTTGTGTCAGCATCAGGACGTACATCGAGCAAAAGGGGTGTCCAGTCCGAATCAAACAACCGTGAGGAGGCTGACACGTTGATGATCCAGCTGGAAATAGCTGCATCACAACAGTATAAAGAGGATTGCTGAATTGACAATATTCTCACCTGATACAGACGTCCTAGTTCTTGCAGTAGCAAACTATCATCTGCTGCCTGGAAACACATCTCTCTCGATGACATCTAGTGTGATCAAAGTTGAGCCAATATGTAAGGCCCTGGGTAAAAAGAGAGCCCAGGCATTGCCAGCTTTCCATGCCTTCACAGGTGCAGATAACACCGGGCGGTTTGCTAGAGTTGGTAAAGCAAAGTGGTTCCAGAAATACCAGAAGGCTGATGACGACATGGTGACTGCCTTTTTCATGCTTTGAAAGGAAGCGGAGATGTCAGAGAATGTGTTCACATCATTAGAAAGATTCGTCTGCTCAGCATATTGTCCAAATGGTGTCAATATATCTAACATTCCTGAACTTCGGTGGCATCTCTTCTGTAAGAACATTGCAGAGAATGACAAACTTCCAACAACTGTTGGTGCACTACGGCAGCATATCATGCGAGTACATATCCAAGGATATGTGTGGGGCCAAGCTTGTTCCTCGCAGAGATGTTCCTGCCGTGCCAAGAACCTAACATACACTGATCTATGTATGTGCAATACTCCCTGTGAGAATGATGAGGATTCAAACATTGAAAGACAGGACCATGATAGTGATGATGATGCAACAAATGATGGGTGACTTTGAGGCGTGATGTCACACTAGCCTAATTACTGGCATAATGATTAGAACTTTTTAGGAGGGTGATTACCGCCAAGTTTCACTTGGTTCTTGTACTGATTTTCACTGATAAATGTAATATATGATGCATCATCTGATTTAAGTGCTGCAAGAAATACACATATATGGTAAATTGGACAAATTTAATGCAGCTTACATGGCAACCTTTGATCTAAAAGTGAATATATATACTTTGTATCAAGAATCTTCCTCTAGTTAGCCGTTTTTCACCATCTCTGTAATCCTGTGCATAGTCCTAATTTTTTCAGGAAAAATTCACTGCCTTTCTTTTGTCCCATATTGACCAATTTGAACACCTTATATACATACATTGAAAAATTCAATACATATTCAATTTTGGAAATCTATCATACATTCAAAAAAAGTAGGGGTTTGCTATTCTCCAAAAACATCACACAAATGTCAAGTTGTATGCACAAAGAACCCGAATTTAAACAACACTTTCCATGAAAAGCAAAAGAAGGGTCAAGGTTAATTACTGTTTCCATGGCAACTAATGGTTAACATGCATAATTTTTTATAAAACACTACATTTATATCAGCTATATAACATTTATTGGTAATTATTTAGTTGTTTTAAGGTTTTTCATTTTTTTCCCGTTTTTAATGCAAAAAATCCATTATTTCCGCATAAATTCTGTTACCATGGCAACCAGAAATAACAACAAAGTTTTAAAATACATTATAATTTCCATTATTTCATATTTAAGTGGTTATAATTCATCAATTTTTATATTCTGTATTTTTAAATAATTTTTTATTCAAAAATTTAAATAAATGGCATTCATCGTTACCATGGCAACTGTGTCATTGAAAAAATCTGAAACATCCATTTTTTATCTTAGTGGATCCTAAACTTCTTAAAAATCTATAGGTTTGCAACTCTCCAAAAAATTCCGGCGAAATTACACTATGAACCGGACTACAAGTGCAGTCAGCAGAAAATACGTGAATGATAACAAAGTCGAGAAAACCGCAGATGTGATGGAAGGCAATCTTAATCGAATCACGAATCTGCCCGGTCTCGAGTTGATGACAGACAACTGAGTTATGATTTGGGTTATGGAAAAAAATAAAATATGCAAGACAGTTGAAAACTGTGTGGGCTGAGGAAAGTGATGCATTTGATTCTGGCAAATCGGAATGGTCCTTCGGAAATGTACCGCTACACGGTCAGGTAGGATATCCAATACGGATAGGAGGATGCATCGTTCCAATGAGTATGACTTCTGAGGACTTGAAGAATAGATCTGTTGTCAACGAGGTAAATGGCATAGAAAATGATAGATATAAAGTCGAGAAGATGGAGAATCAATTTTGCAATACATATGCAGAACCACACTTATGTTTGAATGGGTTAACGATTACTGGACGAGAGCGAGTGGCGCAGGGATACCACGAAAGCCAGTAATCGTTGACCCATTCAAACATAAGTGTTCTTCTGTATTTATTACACACCCAACCGTGAAAAAGAATTCACTGTAATTAATCACTAATTTAATTAAATAGTCGACAATTTGAACGTTTGAAAGAATTTCAGAGAGAAACGGGCAATTTTGTCAGAGAACCAGTCTTAAGTCTTTGACCTTGCCACCTGTAGAATCGCTGTTGATTCATTTTATTCGCAAAAAATGTCGATCCAAACACTCAAAACTCAAAAGATTGCGTTCAACATATCAGACGTCACAAATTATGAGGTCTGAAATGTGTTCTCACAAGTGTGTGTGCAGGCTTCATTATATCTGGAGGATGGAAAATGTATAAGGATTTTAATTTGAATACGATGCGAACTGGCTGCTCTGTTTAAATTTCGTGCTTTTTAAACTGAAACTAAAATAGAAGTTTGAACTCGGTTTGACAATACATGCACTTCTGCCACAAGGCTATCGCATGTGGACATCGGTCATTTCTGTTCTGCACTGCAACAAAGTACACATTGGACGAGAAAAAACATTTTGCACAATAATTAACCTTCCGGAGGATTCATTCGATCGTTTAGAGTAACTGAGCCTGAGGCAGTTTGAGACTCCATTCTGACTCTGAGTGAACTCCACAGTCTTGGTAAGTTAGCACTTTATTTTTCAACATTATAAAGTTTCTGACACGAAATTTAGCCTTCTTTTTATTTTACCTCATGTCTTGATAACCTTTGTTTGAAATGGGATGCACTTACAAATAAAAGCTTTAGATTGTCCACATTTACTACAGATATACAAAGGGAGAAATGTATTGCAATTTGCATGATAACTGCAAGAAAATGTCATGTCTTGTTACTGCAGGTAAATTAGTTTGTACACCTTTTTTACCCTCCCCCAACCCATCTATAACCTGACAGCAGTTTCTGAAATTCCCGAAAGCTCACGAAATCAGCATCCAACTGTCTTAGTCTGAGGCTGAAAGAGAAATAAGGAGGAGGGGGGAGGGGGGGGGGGGGCGTTGTTCTCACCAGTAAGCTCCAACTTATTTTGGTTGATAATATTTTCAAAGATTGATTAATGTTTTCATTATTTTGTACTAATACTATACTTCACCAGTTTGTTATATGAACGGTTCTGTCAATATTTTTTCTTGGTATCTGGTTAAATTTTTTTATGTGTCTGCTCCAATATCTTGTCAATCTTAAATTTGGAATTTGGTATTCTGAATTTGCATTCTGATTCAGTAAGTAGTTTTAAAGAGGACTGGTAGAACGTGGAACATTTTCTTGGGGGTGGGGGCTGACCAATCAAACAAACCTGAACTTTTGTTTCAAAATCAAAATGCAGGCCCTTGCCTCGAATTTGCCTATGGAAGTGCTCTGCCCACTGCCCTGCTATTTGCCCAAATTATAAAAATACCCCCTCCCTCTGAACAATCTGTTCTGAAAATACCAGTCCCTTTCAATGAAAACTGCAAAATTAGCTGCTTTTTGGTGAAGGGGGGTGAGAATGCTACAACCCCCTCCCCATCTCATACCCCTGTAACTAAGTCACATAGGTGACATTCGATTTAACCATTTGTTACTGACAATTAAGCAAAATAATATCCTTGTATAAAACAGAAATACTAGCAAAAATCCTTAATTAGTCATTGAAAAATACAGATCAATCTGTGTGGAAAATGTTGTCATATTGTCTATGTTTTAAATATTCTAATAATTATTTTTGAATTTCATGGAAGTCATCTCATAAAATTGACAATAGGCACATGTATTTACCACCCCTACCCTCTTCGTGGTCTCATTCCCACCCTACTCAAGACTTTTCAGAATTTAAATAGTGGGTAGCTGGTAACATTTTTTAATTTCCTCTGTACAAACTCCAGAAAGTCATATTTTAGCAATACTGTACTCCTCTAACCCCCCCCCCCCCTGCCCCCAGAAAAAATAAAATAAATTCTAATACAATTACTATAAATGTCGAAATTTGATTGGTTAATCAATAAAATTTGCAACAATAAAATCGGCGTAACCTGTCGGAAATTTTGCGTTTTCAAAAACTATTTCAGGAAAGTCAAGATGTATTCGTTGGCGTTCTATTTTCGTTCCATTTGGCGTCATTGACTACCGTATCCAAGGTAAGACGCTGTGAACGCGTTGACTTTCTGTAAAAAAAGCGTTTTCTATCTTTCTTGTAATTAACTGCAATTAAAATGCATGAAGTTGGAAAGTTTAATATCAATGTGGAAGAGATTTGGCAGAGACTGCTGAGTAATGAAATGAGAGTTGAAAAACCTGATTCCGACAGGCTTAACGGCAACCATGTGGAAGCAGTCAGTGATATTATTATAATATAGTGGCCTAATTTATAAATAGCAATTTTTCGTACGATGAAGAATTTATGGACGCTATGTGCGAAATAGAAAACCAAAATTCTGACAACTGGCAATAAGAATTTTAAGTGTTCAAGGCCAAATATTTCTGACCGACCCACTAGCGATGTTATAACATCGACTTCAAGTGCAAGAGGTCCCTTCATTTTCTAATTTGTCACCTGCGTTCGTGGCACCAACATGTGCAGCTGCAGAAACGCGTTCACCACTGAGAGAGGTGAACTATTCGTTCTGCAACAATTATGTCAATACCAGTAGCCCAATTCCACAAGATATCACTTCCCAGAAACAGTTTGAAATGAACATCTGTTCTGTAACCATAAGTAATTATTATGGTTAAACAAGGGCTTCCAATCAAAGATCTAAAAAATTTTTAACTTTAATAGTAAATCGCCGAGTGCTTTCCGACTCAGACTGAAAGTGAAACTTCACAAGGTGAACTCTAAACTTTGAACAGGGAAAGCAGTCTGCGTATTTTGTTTTCAGATTGTCACAAACATATAAACATGATAAGTGTTGTCAGTACAAATATAAATATATTTTGTTATGGGTGATAAAATGACTAGAACGTTTGGAACTATTTGTATAGTAGCAACGTAAAATATATTTCGTGATTTGGTTCGGAACTCCCAAATAACGTCACGAAGACAGTATTTTTAGATTTAAATTGTTGTCTTCAACAAGGCGTTGTTTTATAGTTGTGAGATCAAATACTCTCTCCGTTTTCAGCCGAATTATATTAGAATGGGGATAACTATGTTGTATTTGATTGTTTGGGGCCGTAAACGATGGTTTTACTGCCGCAAATATCCGTTTTACCGGAGTCGGTAAAACAGATATTTGCGACAGTAAAACCATCGTTTACGGCCCCAAACAATCAAATACAACATAGTTATCCCCTAAATACACCTGTTGCCCCAACACCCACTTGCACTTAAAAAACATTGGTTCCACAAATGTAAACTACCGAGTTTTTCGTATAAAACCAGGTATTTCATTCTTCCGAATTTATTTTTTTTTATTCAGCTAGTTTGGGTGGGAGGGGGGGGGGGGGGTATGGAGGATGTGGTCATCTACTAAGGGTGGAATTGGTGATAGTTAATTAGTGACTGCATATACTAGCAGTCAAACATCTCCAGGCGCTGTCGGCGTGTCGCTGTCTTTTTCCGCTTGATGCCATGGTAACCAGTTTTCAAGATTGATTTAGTCTTGCTTCCTGAGAACATGCTCTTCAAAGTATCTTTGCTTTGGCAAACGTGCTGCTTCATTGTCGAAGTGTGAATCGAATAGGATTACAGTAACATAGTAGGCCTCGTGTCGTCTCGTCGGAAGCACGCAGCGGTGAGGGCAACATTGTAACAAAGTTTTAAAGGAACGTACTAGTGGTTGGCTGCAAGATCGAACCCAACTGGACTTTTTTGCCCTAAAATTAATTAACTTTTCCTCATTTTTCAATAACGAAAGCAAAGGTTGAGTTTCGCTGTTCAATTTCTTGGCAGAGATCATACATGTGTCTTTCATGACTTTCAACTGTTTTTAGCACAGTTGTGCATCAAACATTTTGTGAGAATCGGTAATTCCGGCAGATAAATATAGCCGATGGTTCTCATTGGTTATATTCCACTGAACGCTGCAAACTATAAGAACCAGTCTAAAGAGAGAACTTGTGCACGCGAAGGATACTTTTTATCAGGTCGCACTAGAGCTTTCTGGTTAAAATTACCGCATGCGCCTAAAATCCATGTGATCGTGACAAATACAGCTACGGGTGTGTAATAAAAGCAAATTCGGAACACCTTTAAGAGTCAAAGAAGGTGATTTAATTAATTTAATGATGAAGACATCTAAACCTAATGCTACTTCTTTATAGTATCTGTGTTGATCGAATGCCATCCTTTAAATGCCTAAAAGAATTGGGTAAACTTTTAATCGCATTGAACATGAGAAGTACTTGAAGGAAAAACGATAAGGAAGTCTGAGAAACATTAGAATAATTTCTCAAATTTCGTTTTTAATGTTCAAGTTTTTTATGTTTTGTTAAGTTATTAAAGTGTTTTTTATGTTTTTATTCATATTTTTGAAACTTTTTTGAAGCTTTTTTCATAGTTTTTTTTCAATTATTCAATGACAGACATTTTACTTCCATCCTATTGAAATGTCAACACAAGTCGGAAATGACAACTGCGAAAGCTTCGGTTTGTCTAAGTACATTCCTGTCGAACTGCATCTTGTTCATTAACCCTTTACCCAACGCAGCCGATTTCAATCAAAATTTATTATTTTAAATATCCTTTTTTTAATTGTTCGAAAAATGCTATTTTTGAGGTGCTGAATTTGCTTATTACGCAGGCGGATGCGGCCGATTCGTTGGGTAAAGCGTTAATGTCCACAACAGTGTTCTTGAGGTTCTCGTAGTTTGCTGACGTCGAACACGGACAGGGGATTGAGCATCTTGTATTTGGTGGGCGCTACATTTGGATTCTTATCAATTCGTGATGATATTTCGATCAGAAGTCTACGGCATCGCCGTTCATTCTTGAAAAGTCATTCTTCTCAACTGAGGCGTTGTAATATATCGCCTGGAATTGAGAAACACATGTATGTTTCTCAGGTTGCAATATCGAAGGATTCTTTTCTTGAGATCCGATTCTCTTCATCTGATATCCCACTATGATGAAATGTGGTCTTTCCGAAGAAGATTTCACAGTCAATGTCAATCAAACTGAGTCGATGCTGGAAGGTTTGCAACATCACACTGTCTCATTCTTAATTCCACCAGTAATCTGGTTTTTGATTCAATGATCTTAAAGAATTTCATTCTTTGTTGCTTGTCGTTTCGTAGTATGTGTGGCATGAACCTTTCCGGCAAATCACATTGGCATCATCATCATTTTCACGAAACTGCATGAGGTTGTGTTTTAATGCATAGACAATTTTGTCATACTCTTCGGCGAATCCAAAAATGTTTTTCAGAGGAATCCTAAACGAGAACGTTCCTCTAGGCAAAGATGCTTGAACGATGTTTTTAAATCTTGTGGTCGCATCCACTTTGTCCATAGTCGTATCTGAGCTGGTGTTTTTCATCCACGGTTAATTGAGTCCGTTAGATTTGGAAAAGTCGTCGAGATATTTCTAACATCGTGGTTGCCTGCCTAGGATGAAACACGGTTTCTATCTCGTGACCTGAGAGTTTATATGATACACTGTCGAAAAGATGCATGATGATGTTTTGAGCTAAAGTGATGAAGTCATCATTGGCATAGTCGCTATCACCCTTTTTCAGCAATCGTCCTTCTATCTGGAGATAACTCTCTTGGATGGAGAAAGAGATCTTGCCTTTCGATATTGAGTCTTATCTCTCCTTCATTATTGAAACTAGTTCCCACCACAGGTAAATATTCGTCCACTTCATACTCTTAAATACCTTCGTCTCTTATTATACCTTCTGTTATGGCTAATATGTTCAATTTTCAGATTATTATTTTTTTCTTACTTATATATATGTGACAAAAAACTGTTGTCCGATTTTTCTTAAAATGCGGTCTTTTGCAATTGCTTCATAAAACTTTCCTGTGACTTCTTCACTGTCTAATGCTTCTATCTCGTACGTGATGAGATCAGTGTAGAAGACTCGAACCTAGATAAAGATTTCTTCTGTCCATCTTGATGTGTAGCCTTTTTTCGAAATGTTTTTCCACTTGTAAATTCTCACTCGATCGCCCACGACAAATTTCGATCGTTTTCTTATCGCCATCTTTAATTGATAGAGATTTGCATAGACATTCTTTTCACGGGTGTCATCTCGATGGAACTATGACGCATGTTGTGATAGTCATTGACCAAATCGTCCAAGTCGTCCAAGTATTTCTTAGTCTAGCGTAGGGCTGCACGATATTCAAAACGGAATACCGGTATCAGTATTCAAACAAATTCCGCGGAATACCTGTATATCGAAAACTGTTCAGAAAAATGAACATAAGCACCACAATCGAGGCTTGTGGCATCACAGTCAGAACGAATTAGCATGCCTTGTTGACGCAGTTCGAAAAACCTTTACCCCAAGGCAGACGATATCAAAATTTATTATTTAAAAAAAAGTTAATGAGATTTTCAAAATAAGAATTCTACAAAACAATATCATGTGACACCTCATTGGAACGAGTTCAACGAGCTCGTTCCAATGAGGGGTCACATGATATAGTTTTGTTGAAATTTTTGAAAATTATTTTTTTCAACTGCTGAAATTGTATAGTTTACGTAAGCACATGCAGACGATTCCTGGGGTAAAGGGATAATATTATTCATTCGGGGCTACAGTTGAAAAACTCAAGATATCTTGAAAATTAAATTGTGGGTAAATGAATAATGACGATAAACCGATATTTTTGTAATTACACCGGTATTCAATCGATATTGGTTTGAATACCGGTATATATTGGGTTATTGATATCCCGTGCAGCCCTTGTCTAGTGTGCCGTGAAATATCTGTGCATTGTTTCCTTCGTGGTTCTATGCCACTGTGCAACCACGCTCACCTTCTCGTTTCTGTGGAAAAGATGTCGACGGACGTGAACGATGGAAAATTCTCGACTTTTGTCCACCCACAGTTTCTGAGGGTTCCGCGAAGAA
This sequence comes from Pictodentalium vernedei, assembly GCA_031216915.1. Taxonomy (NCBI): domain Eukaryota; kingdom Metazoa; phylum Mollusca; class Scaphopoda; order Dentaliida; family Dentaliidae; genus Pictodentalium; species Pictodentalium vernedei. The sequence continues at coordinate 725,923,776 of CM062297.1, read as the reverse complement.
GAACTGAAGATATTTCCAAAGCTTCAGACACGCTCATTACCGATTTATTTTTCACCACTGTCATCCATCTGTTTTTCGAAAACACATCTATGACAGTCAATAGGTATTTCACGCCTTTATTTTGTCAAGGCAGTGCTACCATGTCTACCAGATCGGCTGTCTACACTTGACCCATTCCTCTGACGAATGCTCTTTTCGTTTGAAATCTGTGCACTATGGGCTTGTGCATCTCGTTTGCTAATGCACAGATGAATTGCTTTTTATCCCATTCCGAAATGACGTTTCGTGCTGGTGAGCTTACTGACTTGCATACACTCGAATTTCTCTCTCATCGTGGGTCTGGTTATATTTTTTTAACCTGTCAACCGGTTCTTGTCGTTTTGAGTCTTCGTGTCGGGTTGCTTTACGTAACAGATATCGTGACTGTAGGCAGCCCGATCCACTCTACTGACGGGCTTACTCTGGGATTTCGGAGTCTGATCTTTATTCAACCTCTTGTTCAATTTCGTGCTTGGTCCCGTAAATTCATGTCCAGGTAGATGCATTTTGAAGGGAATATTATTGATAAGTCTGTTTACCGTTCCTCCACCTCTTTTGACGAATTGAGTTTTAGTCAAACTGCACACTTTACAAGTGCCGTGAAGCATCTGGCTATTATTTTTAGTTTGCACTTTTTGCAAATTATCGGTGTCTGTAGATGTCTTATATTTTATGCAATGCATTTTTTTGATAATTTTTTAAAAATGTTTTTTATAGTATTTTCTTATGTATATAATATCTTTGTTTTTGTTTTAAATCTGTCACTATTTTTGGATCTTTATCTTTTCCCAAGAGTTTACTAAAAAAAAATCCCTGGTTTCTTCTCGACCTTTTTGTATCAGATTATGTGTCATCTCCTCTTTAAGAATCTGATGAGACTTTATTCTTTTACGTTCTTTCGACACATCGAATTTATCCTTTTCATCGCGAATGTAGTGATACTGCCGATCGGAAATCTTAAGGGCTTTCAGAAAAGCAGATATCATGTCACATATGGGATTGATTGTTTCGTGTTTCTCGAAACTTCAACGGTAATTTTTTACTCACGAATTTTCCGACAGTGCTCAAGAAACCTGTCGCAAAAGCAACGCCATCTATCGCCAACACGGCTGAAATAGGTTCCACGGTCGACAGAAGACCCATTCCAGCAGCGCCCAAACCCATGGATATGCTGATGGGAGTCAGATCCAGGCTGTCAACCAATTTAGTCATTCGCGCATACTTCTTGTTGAGCGAAAGACTCTAACTATTCCATCATTAAATAATGTTGCATTTTATTAAGCTGATCGATGCGAAATGCATTGCATCTATCTTCCAAAGGAGGTGCCGTCGGTAGCACAGTTGATAAGTCAGGATATACATTGTCACTTCTTAACCCTTTACCCAACAAATCGGCACCATCAGCCGCGTAATATGCAAATGGAGCAGTTGAAAAAAAATTCCAAAAATTTCCACAAAACCATATCATGTGACCTCGCGTGGGAACGAGCTCGTCGAGCTCGTTTCAACGAGGGGGTCACATGATATGGTTTTGTGGAATTGTTTTGAAAAATTTATAAAAAATGATATTTAATATAAGAAATTTTGATATCGTCTGCGTTGAATCAAGGGTTAATTCCATTTTGATTATTTATTTCTTTGTTTTTTTTCTTCTTCGTTCTTATTTAATATATATAAAAATATCATATTGCGTCTAAGTTATTTCCCTTCTTTCCAAAAAATCAATGTCTCATAATAACAAATCGAGAATTTTTAAAAGGCAAATTCGGGCCGAATAATAGTCCTCGACTATCGCTCAAATTCTTTTCTCTATTCAGAGAAAAGACCATCTCCGTGACCTAGAAATACACTGCTACCTTTCGCGCGTTCTTGATACAATCCTTCACCATCCATTTTGATTCGACACACAACTTCTCCTTTCTTCAGAAACAATATATTTCCCATTTTCCGGCTCTCTAAAACTGGCCAATTCCGACCGACTTCCAAAACCCAAAGCCATCGGTATAGGTTTGGTGCGAATGGGTAATGTCTTGGTGCCCAATCCCGCCCAAAATCCTAAGAAACCACCTTTCATTTCCAAATTATATCTCATTTGTGCGGGACTCAGCCTCTTGGTCAATCCTTTTTAGTTACGATGTGCTTTGGCTATTCTATTAATTTGCGTTCTTTGGTGCTGGCGTCCATTGCCCAAGTCTTGATGACTTACTTTCAATCTCGCAGCTTTGCCTCGGTTTTCTTAATTTTCTGCGAAGTTTGTCTTTCTGTCCTTTGGATATGTTTACGTATTAGATTGTGTATCTCGTCATTATTTTTTTTTTACTTTCCAAAGTGTGATTTACTGAGATTTCCGGGTTTGATTATAAACTATAACTTAACAAGTGAATTATGCCATCAGCATTTTAGTCATATATCCGTCCGCGCAAAGGAAGGCACTTTGCCGTGGGTATAATGGGGACTTCATTATTTTTTTTGTTTTTTCCCCTTACTTAACAAGAAAAGCAGACGACACTTGCAAAACAAAATTCTTGAATAACTATTATTTTCATTCACGAGCTCGTTCCAATGAGGGGTCATAACCCATGTTTTAGAGACAATAAATGAAAGTTAAGTGACGATTTTTGAGAATAGCCATGACGGTTTTTGGCAGTTACGTTAGGTAAAGGGTTAAATAATATAATTATCCTTAACAATAAAAAGTAATAAACAGAGTAATCGCTTGAGTATACTGGTTACGTGAAATAGTTCATGAGAGGTGAGGGACATTGTACAAACACGAGTGCGCGAATATTTTGTATCTCGTCATTATTTTTTTTTATTTAATTTTAATTTTTAAAAACGTTTGTCAAAAATTTTCATTAGTCGTATAGATAATGGGGGTATTGACGCAATTTATCCCATATACTTTAAGCACACATCAAAAAAAGCCTCGGCTTCCCATTAATGGGGGTTTGGGGGTTATGGCGCCCTCAAACCCACAGCCATATTGTTAAACCCACGGCCGTGCATAAAAGGGATTCGATGAGTTCCTCAATATAATGGTAACGATTCAAGCTTCAGACCCAATGGCTCTGTATTAAGGAGGTTGTGGCTTTTTCCGATGTGTGCTTAAAGTATATGGTAACCATTCATGGGTTTAACCCCAATTGACACATATTAAGAAGGCTGTAAGGCCTCTCTGCGCGCTGCAATCCAAATCCCATGGTATTGACGCAATTTATCTCATATACTTTAAGCACTCATCGGAAAAAATATGCAGGGTAACGACGCACTTTTACCAAAGTCTACAACGCAGTTTACATTCAAGGTATACATTCGAGGTATACATTCAATGTATCACTTAAGAGTAACAAGTTAAGTGAGCGGGCCTAGATTCTTGTATGATCCATATTGTATGGTTATACTGATAGGTAGGGGGTGCATGGCCCTTGTCACGATGTCACGATATCCTAACAACAGTTGAGCCCGGCAGTTGTCGTAGTATGGTTAACAAGCGAAGATTGAACGAAATGAGTGGAGATTGCGTTATTATATTTTTTCATTGTTTATTTAATATTTCCACGCTACAACACTGCCGTTTGAGTCAGTTAGCCAGCCTACTGGTCATTTTTCACCCCCTCTTTTCTAACAGAACCCCATACCACTGCAAAACCAGGACAAACAGAAAAAGCAATCGAAAGGTAGTAAATCATGTATGAAGTAAACAGACGCGGAAACTGATTTGGAAAGTCAGCAGAATGCAAATGACATGCTAGGGGATTTGTCCGCTCTACAGGTTTAGTCTTAGAATCATTTCGTGGCTTTAATAAAATTGTGTCCAGTATGAAATAAGTGGAAGTTGAATCGGGTAAGTTTGGAATACCATATAGAAGATCATTGTCCGATCTTATTGTCAGGTGCGTAAGATTAGTCCACAGGACTAGTCTCTCGTCTATATGGTTACTACAGTCAAAGAAGTAATGATTGTCATCTTCAGTCCCGTAGCCACATGAACAGTTTTGTGTGGCACGAGTTTACTTGGAGAACTTATCAAAATTTAGGTCGCTGCAGGAATTTCGCAGTTTGCAATGCATTATATTAGTCTCCCTATTCCCAGTGTTAATGTATTTAGGTGGCCTACACACGCCACTGTTGAAATGTTTAATAAAATTTTTCAGAGAACTCGACTGTCTGACTCCCAGAGGCAAAGCGTGCCATTTCAAAATACACGAGGGGATAAATGAGCCCCTGAATACTTCTGTAAGTACAAGTGGCAGGTTGAAGTTGGAGTGGGATCTGGTGCCATACGGGGAGATACCCTCAAATGTTCGGGGTAATAGGGCAGAGAGATAGGCGGGGGCCTGATTATTTACAATTTTGAAGAAAATAATCATTTTGTAGAAATGACGTTTTTGTTCAAGGGTTTTTCATCCCAGTCCTGCGAGTAGAATAGCTGTAGGGGTAGACCTTGTTAAAACGGATATTATTCTAGCTGTATCGACGTGGATTCTATCCATTTTGAAAAGAAGAAGGTAGTCCGGCGCGCCGGCCCACACCACATCTGCATATTCTATAATGGGGAGTATGAATGATTTGCATAAAGTTTTCAGACTTTTCCTACTTAAGATATACTTAAGTTTTCTCAGCTGAGAGAACCTGGAATCAGCATTTTTACACAATTTGTTAATTTGGGTATGCCAATTTAAGTCTCCCTGCAAGGACAGACCGAGGTGAGTATGCGACTTTGTGAATTCAACTGGTGTCGCACAAAACATTACAGCAGTATTTAGGTTAACATATTTCTTGGCGAATAAAATGACCTCTGTTTTTGAGGGGTTAACCGTAACTAGCCAAGTGTTTGCTTATTCTGAAATGACTTTAAGGTTTTCCTTACTCTTTATTGCAATGTCATCTAGTTCGTATCCACTTTCTGTTACATTTGTATCATCTGAAAATAATCTACACACGTCTGGAGAGTCTAAATTTTCAGAGATATCATTAATTTTAATCAAAAAAGGGAAGCGTCCTAATACAGATCCTCGTGGAACACCACAATTTATAGACAGGTACTCGAAGAATACTGATTTGACAGTTACCCTTAATTTTACGATCTGATAAGTAACTGCTTGTCCACTCGATGAGGGGTCCAGATATACCATTTTGCCTCAGTTTGTGGATTAGACGCTTGTGCCAAACTCTATCAAATGCTTTTGATACGTCACAAAATACTCCAAGAGGAAACTAGTTACTGTCAAAGGGTAAACAAAGATTTGATATATTTCAGTTAGCTGATAAACTGTGCTATGTTGTCACAGGAAACCGGACTGATATGTAAAAAAATATATTATTAACACAGCAGTGTTCGTACAGTAACTGTTATTTAAAGACAATCCTCTCCATAACTTTACTTACACAGCTGTTTTGAAAATAGGCACGACTGTTGCCATCTTCTATTCTGATAGTTAGACACCCGAGGAGAAGGAGGGGAGCCGAAATAATTAAACCAATGGCTTGCATATTGTGGTTTGGGCTTCTTTGAGCAAACGGTTACTAATGCCATCGTGACCATTTGCCTTTTTGGTATCTAAATTCTCTAGGATCCGAGTTACTTTATCCTCGGGGAAGTTAATCTCAGAAAGACTCTGAGAACACTTGGGTTTAAAATCAGGTAAAGTATGTCTGTCATCATTTATCTTACTAGTTGATAAAACGTTCGCTTGAGCAAGTTAGCTTTATCTTTGTCATCTGTTACCATGGTTATATTGCCGGCATTGTTTTTGTTGTTAAGAAAACGGACATAAGGCTTACTCTCAAAATTGTCTAGTAACTGTTTAACAGTGTGCCAGAAGACTTTGGGGTTTCTACTCGCTCCCAGAGAAGTACCCAAGTGTGAAAAATAAATAGATTTGGCCTTTTTCATATTATTTAACTTGTTCTGGACATGTTTGTACTTTTCCATTAACTGGGCGTTTTGATATTTCAAGGCTTGTTTCCTAAAATGATCTCTCCGGCACATTTCACGGCGAAGAGCCGAGTCGAACCAGGGCTTATCAGAAGGACGGATGATGACCCTATGAAAGGGAATACATTCCCTGGCAATATCCAAAAATTTGGTAACAAATTTATGACATGACGAATCAAGCGATGTAATATCTGAAATGAAAGACCAATCTGTTTCAGAGATCAAGTAATTCATTTTGGGGAAATCAGCCCTGTTGTAGTTCCAAATATGTCGGATTTTCGTTTCGCGTTGTGTGGTTCCAGTCTGTGTAACTGCCGATACAGCCTTATGGTCAGAGACTATACTATAGCATTATCTCTTTAAGTGTTTTTTCTTTTTTCTTTACGTATTCATAATAATATACAGTATCTATATAGATGATCATTGCTAAGAAGATAAACCTAAAGATGGACAATATTATGATTTCTTAAATGCAGATTTCTGTTTGTTAATTTGTGGAAAAAGCAATTGTGGTAAATCCAGTTTAATAATGCAAATCATTAGAAAAACGTTGATTTATTATGATACAATTTATAATTATACCCCGAATAGCCATGGATCAAAATTAAAAAAAATTAAATAAATTGATGCACAGTATACCTAAAAAGGTTGGGTGTTGGGTATAAGAGATTCTCTCAGAAGATGATACAAAAGATACTAACAAATATTCTATTGATAAAAGAAAGATAGTAGTTTTTGCTGATCTTATGGATGGCAGTGATAAAACACAAGACAAAATAGCAAATCATTATACAGATGGTAGGCATTATCATATTTCTACAATGTATTTATCACAATCATATTATGACATACTGAAACGGATACAGTCAAATTGCTCCTATATGGTATATATACCCCAACAGATGTTTGAGAGTGGTCGCGGTGGCGTCGCGGTAACCGGTTCTCGTCAGATCACCGAAGTTAAGCAACGTCGAGTACGGTTAGTATTTGGATGGGTGACGATTTTCAGCGACTGATTCATGCTCCCACGTTGTGTCCTTGGGCAAGGCACTTAACTCCGATTGCCTACATGGTGGCACGATAACGCTGTGTACTAAGGCGTATTGCACGTCGATGGAGCGCATGTCTTCAACCAATCTAACCCTACCTGCTCCGCGGTGCAGAGTTCAGAGTTACGATGTTGGGGAGCTGGCAGCTGCTCGTTGTTGCTCGGTGGTTCTCTCCGGGTACTCCGGCTTCCTTTACCTGTAAAACTGTCACCGACAAGATATGACCCTGGCTGTTAATGTGTCGTTAAACCCTAATAAAAAAAGAAAGAAAAGATGTCTGAGACTGCAACACAATCGCAATAGACAATAAAATCAATAGTTACTGTTTGATAATTTAACGAATTACGACTCACTGTTTGTAGATAAAGAAAGATGAAGAGCGAAAAAGAATTTTGATGAAGATCTAATGTAATGTAATTATATATGTATTGTATTAAGCAAAACGTTTATACTAAATGTGTTCCTGGCACTGAAAGATACATACGAGCTAAGAATGGTCGATTGATGTTACAATGTACATGTGCTAGTTGTGGTATAACTAAGACGAAATTTGTCAAGTCTATTGATGGTGGAGATATACATTCTCTCATTGGTAAACTTTCAAGACCAAAAGGTGGATTTACACACCTGGAAAATATAAGTATATGGGATCTTATAATCATTTGGAAAACAATTAGAGTATGATAAAGCAACTGGTGAAGTAACTAAATGGTATGTTCAGCCATATAATAAGGTTGATGAAATTTCAGACAAACATGATATATGTTATGATATTCGTAAAGGAAAGGGGAAATGTGACAGAAATATTATTAAATCATTAAATGATATTCCATATAGAGAAATGCCTAAATGGGGATCTACTGCTTGCTTTCTTATTAATACTAAACAAAAAATTGGATTAAGAGTGTCAAAAAATGGAAAAGGGCATTGAGTGTAAAAAATTGGGAACATTTAGTGAATGAATTACAAACACCCATAATGCGTAAATTCATTCAATGCCATGTAATTATGGATCATATTGATGAGATAGGGGCTTCTGCTTTAGTTGAAATACTACAATTCAGTATATGGAATGGGGGTTATAGATATCTTCTGTTGGTGATAGATGTATTCTTGAACTATGGTTGGATCATTCCGTTGAAAGACAAGGGAGGAGAGACTGTTACTGAACCTTTTAAATTAATATTCAAAGAGGGTAGAATGCCTAAGTTTCTATAGACAGACAGGGGTCGTGAGTACTTTAATAAACATTTTAAGGATCTACTAGAAGACAATAATATAAAATTGTATTCTACAGAAAATGAAGAAAAAGTAGCATTGCAGAAAGATGATTTTGGACAATAAAAAATAAATTGTGGAAACAATTTACTGCTAGATATTCAACACAGCATTTAAACACGTTACAACAATTAGTAAAGGAGTATAACAATACAAAGCATAGTTCTATGAAACTAATACCTGTTGAAGCATCAAGACAAAAGAATGAAAGTTTGGTGTATTTTTAATCTATATTGTGCTTTAAAGGCACAAACAACAAAACCTACATTTAAAATTTAAAATTGGTAATAAAGTGAGTATATCAAAGGTGAAAAGAAAAGTTTCGGATAAAAGGTATACACCAAATTGGACAGAAGAAAGTTTCACTAATGCTAAAATTCAACATGCAAATCCAAAAACACATATAATAAAAGATCTAAATAATGAAATTGTACGAGGTTCATTCTACAAGCAAGAACTATTAAAAACCAAACAAGATGTGTTCCATTTTGATAAAGTCACAAGCAAGATTATAAAAGGAAAATAGCACTGGTTAGATGGAAAGGATACTCAAATAAGTTCAATAGTTCGATACCTCTGAAGGATGTTGTAAATATATAATGTTGAAGTACTTTTTTTAAACAGAGTAGTTCTTGGCTATATATATATTGATAGAATGAATATGAAAATGGTAATAATATGGGCTTCAGAAAAAATCAAGAACACTTAAAGAGATAACACTATAGTATATATAGAATGAATCTGAAAAATAGAAGGCTAATAAATCAAATGGATATCAATAAATTAGAAGAAGATATTGAAACTGAAGAGGATTTTGAAAGTGAAATGTCTGTTACTGAAGTACAAAAATCCTTAAAAGGTAATACAAAATCATTCAAAGTAGATGTTATTAGGAAAAAACGTGAATTATTAGTTAATTGGACTGAAAATACAATACAATACAGTTTAATCCAGTTAACTAAATCTAGAGAGATAATATCTTCTGTGTGAGAAAAGGAATTATAAGAACTGCATGGCTTAAAGTATAGGGAGATACTAAAGATAACATTTGAGAAGGGTTATGAAGAAAAAAGAGAACTGCTTTACTTCAGAAATTGTTGTGAAACAATAATGAATGTTTGCAATATTAAACAAGCAGTTGAATCTTAATTAGATGTTATTAGTGAAAGAATAGCAATATCGCTTGGTCACGGTTCTGGTTGGACAATAAAATCTATTGACGTGTGTTATGTTAATATTGTAGAAAATCTACCATTAAAAGATTCATCATACATAGACTTACCAATTGAACTTGAACGTTTCTGTAAAGGAATTATTAATATGAAAACAAAGATAATGAATATTTTAGATTGTGTCATCTTCGATACTTGAAACCAGTCAAGAAAGATCCCCAATGTATTACAGAAGAATTAAAAAGAAACTGTTACTAGTGTAGATTAGGGGGAGCAGGGGCGTTGTGGTAGCCGATTCTCGTCAGATCACCGAAGTTAAGCAGCATCTTGTCCAGTTAGTCCTAAGATGGGCGACCCTCTGAGTGATCAATTCGGACTTCCACATTGTGTCCTTGGGCAAGGCACTTAAGACTGATTGTCCACATGGGGGCACGATGACTAAGGTGTACTGCACGTCGATGGTACGCATGTGTTTAACCAATCTAACCCTGCCTGTGCTGCAGTGTGGAGTTATGATGTTGGGAAGCTAACATCTTCTCGTCATTGCTCGGTGGTTCTTTCTGGGTACTCCGGCTTCCTCCACCCATATAACTGTCACAGTCATGATTAGTCATTATGCATAAGTATGTGACCTTAAACACCAATAAATAAATAAATAAATAAATAAATAAATAAATAAATAAATAAATAAATAAATACTAATGTAGATTATAATGGAATTCAATTTCCAGTTACAGAAAAACAACATAACAAAATGTGAACGTTTTTGGGTATGAAAGTAAACAGCCATTCCACATTCACATATCTATTGAGAAAAACAAAGAGACATTAAACCTGTTGTAAATAACTGATGAGGATAAACAACATTATTGTTTAATTAAAGATTTTAATAGATTTATGTACAAGCAAACAACGCATAGAGATAGAAAACATTTCTGTACATATTGCCTCCAATGTTTCTCTAGTGAGCAATTCTTAAATAGACATAAAGACATGTGTATACAAATGGAGTGCAAGCAAAAGAATATACTGAAATTCAATAATTTTCATAAACAACCGTCAGTACCATTTGTTATAAATGCAGATTTTGAGGACATCACAGAGAAAGAATATACTACAACACCATCATCTAATGAAACACACACAAATCAACATCAAAAACATACAGATTGTGGTTATGGCTATAAACTTGTTTGTTGTTATGATGATAAATATAATAAACCAGTACATACCTAAAATGCAGTTAACACATTCATGAAGATGTTGGATGAGGTTGAATATTGCAAAATATTTAAAAAGAAACACTCTAATAACATAATGATTATGACAAAGGTAAATATTAAGAACGTCAAAACAGCTACCAAATGTGATGTATGTGACAAGAAATATACAAAAAAACAGATTTAAAAGTTAGAGATCATTGCTTTATTACTGGTAAGAACCGGGGATCGGCTCATGAGTAATGTAATCTCTCTTTTTGCTTCATAGAAAAAATTTCAGTGATTTCCCATAATTTAAGATGCTATTACTGCCATTTTATTATGCAAGCAATTGGAAAATTTAATCAGAATATCAATGTCATTCATAACAATATGGAAAAGTGGGTGGCATTCATGTTAGGTAAGCAATCAGTTTTCTTTGATAGCTTTCAATTTATGAGCAGTAGAATGGGTAGTTTAGTTGATAATTTACCAGCAGATGCTTTCAAATATACATCACAAGAATTTGTATATAGTAAACTCGAGCTAGTGAAGAAAAAGGGTGTATATCCTTATGCCTATATGGATAGCTTCAAAAAATGTAATGAAAATAGGCTACCATCTAAGGTGAATTTTACATTATACTTTCTGATGAACATATTAGTGATGAGTCCTATAATCATGCTATAAATGTATGGAAAGCATTCAATTTAACACTTTGCTTGTTGCTGGCGGATATTCCTGCCCAGCAGAGGGTTTCTCTTGTCGCTGATATAAGTATAATTTGGGCATATTTAAACATATTTTCCCCCTGTAAATTGAATGGATTTTTTCACCAATGATTTCTTGTTATATTTAGATTAATTTTTGTCAACTCTAGTCATGGCTGTTCATAAAATAATATTTTGAAAATACTCAGCGGGTTAAGAGTTGAAGGATATGGGAGAATATCATGACTTATATCTCAAAACAGATGTATTATTATTAACAGACGTATTTGAGAATTTCAGAAAAACGTGTATGCAATATTATAAACTCAGTCCATGTCACCATTTCACATCACCAGGTCTATCATGGGATAGTATGCTAAAAATGACAGATATTAAACTTAAGTCGATGACAGATATTGATAAGTTTCAATTTATCAAGAAAGGTATGTGCGGGGGGTATCAGCTATTACACACAGATATAGTAAAGCAAACAACAAATACATGAAAAACTATGATGAAGGTGCCTCATCTAAGTATATTATGTATTTGGATGCTAATAGCCTATATGGTTGGGCTATGTAACAATATTTACCCACCGGAGGTTTTAAATGGCTAACATGTAAACAAATTGAAAAAAATAGATCTAACAAAATATAAAGATGACAGTGAGAGGGGGATTATCTTAGAAGGAGATATTGAATATCCTCACGCACACACCACGATAAACATAATGAGTATACACTAGCACCCTAGAGATTGTGGATAGATGATAATATGCTATCCGATTATTGTAAACAGATAAAAATACATATAAAATATCTATTGGTGGTGTTTCCAAACTAGTCCCAAATCTGATGAATAAATCAAAATATGTTGTGCATTATAGAAATCTACAATTGTATATGAATCTCCGAATAAAACTAACTTAAGTACATAGAGTTCAGAGTTTAATCAGTCTCCATGGTTCAAGGAGTACATTGACTTTAATACTAATGAAAGAAAAGAAAAACCCATTTGAAAAAGATTTCTTCAAGCTTATGAATAATTCAGTTTTTGGAAAAACTGTTGAGAATTTACGAAAACGTGTGGATGTTAAGCTAATAAACAGTAAAGATAAACTTTTAAAATATTCTTAAAAACCAACATTTGTATCTTGCAAGATCTTTAATGAGAGTCTAGTAGGTAGTGCATAATATCAAAGAAACACTTACTCTTAACAAACCAATATACCGTCGGCTGAGTGCTAGAAAGTTCTATGTCCCTTATGGGACATAGAACTTTCTAGCACTCAGCCGACGATATGTGGGAATTTGTATTTTGATCTCTCTAAGACGTTGACTTCCACTGTAAGTATATATTAAAATAATATGGAACTAAAGCTAAATTATTTTTTATGGATACTCATTCTTTATGTTACAAAATTGAAGCAGGAGATGTCTATAGTGAATTTTGGCAAGGTAAAATTATGTTTGGTAATTCTATCTATCTAGTAGATTTATGATTTTTTGATAATAATAATCAAACAGTGATTGGTAAATTCAGAGATGAAGCATGTGGTATTCCATTTATTGAATTTGTTGGATTGCATGCAAAGAAATGTATTCATATATGAAAGATAATGATACTAGGGTAAACAGCTAAGGAATGAAGAAAGATGTTATATAAAATGAAATTAAACATGAACATCATAAAGATGTCTGGTTATATAGTGAACAGATATATCACAAAATGAAATCAATAAAAAGTGTAAATCAACAGCTTGCAAGTTATGAACTAAACAAAATATCCCTTAGTTGTTTTGATGATAAATGATATATTTTGGATGGTATAAAATCTTAAGCATATGGTCATCATAAACTAAATAGATTATAAAAAATGTGGAAATAAAATAGACAAGATAATTAATTGATCTTGGCTAAATTACTAGCAATCGCAGAGGAATGAATCCACCTTGTATAGGAAGCTATATATATTCGACTAAATAAAACTCAAACAGTAAACGAAAATTTTTTTCCACTCATCTTTCTGCCTGCTGTAAGACCTTCTTCAGGGTACAGACTCAACAAGAGACAAAAGAAATGAAATACAGTGATAAAAGTTCTCATAAGCCAAATTCTGACTGAATGGGTATGTAATACAACCCGAAAAGAAAAGAAACTGGTATAAAAGTAGAAAGCAAAAGGTAAAAAATACTGTTAGACAAATTTTGAAAAGTATTCTCGAAAGTCCTAAGTCTCGGTAGAACCCGATTTTAATATAGCCTCCGAAAATTAAAAGACACTGGAATTTTCGAAACGCCAAATACTACCATGTATTTCATGAAAGTATGATAACTGGATGATTTAAACAAATTTGTTTGCAGTCCGTCGCCTTCGAATGCACCAAGTAGCCCACTAGGAGGAAATTTTAGAGTTTCGTGCTTTCCTAGCTGGTGCAAAAGGACGTGGGATGTGCTGGGACTGCCCCCGTATTGGGACAGTGCCACTGAAGGCTTGTTATTCGCTTTTACTTGTGCAGGGAAGTGACTAAGTCTACAAGACCATTACTATTGGGTTCCAACGCTGCCTAAAATACTTAGATGATCGCCAGAAGTTAAAAGTGTACTGATTTCATCGTAGGATTAATGGCGAAAAATGTGTAAATAAGCCAAAAAGATATTGAAGATGATGAAAATAGTAGCGTCAGATAAAAATAAAATGAGTCCAGGCCACTGAGTGCAGTTGCTTGAAGTTTTCAAAATGTGTACTGCGATCCTTGATCGATAGTTATGTATCTTTGTCGAGTGCATGGAACCACCATTGATCACTTGAAAACTGAGAAGACGATGCATCCCTGCTTAAGAATAGTTTGAATTTGAAATATATATATAAACATTACATAAAAAAGAGAGAAACATTTATACAATAAAAAAAACATTATAATAAAATTTATACCAAAGCCCCCTGCAGCAGGAGTGCTATTCTAGGCTATCTCACTCTTATCTCTTGTAGAACACTCTTGTCGGTACCTCAGCTCCGAGGGTTAATGTATGTTCCAATTTCTTAACCCTCCAACATGTCAGGGGTAATGCCTTTATGCAGGCTTTTCCAAAGTTTGAGGTACTTGAATTTATAGATCCCTCTCGCGGTATATGTGGTCTTACCAAGCAGAGCTAGCCAAACTCTGGTTGATAACCTGTTCCTATCCACTTGCTTGGAAGATAATTGAAATTCGTATATACTGTGGCTGTCAATTCACAAAAAATGGTACTACAATGGTGTTCTGTTTTCATGTGCTGTACAATGAAAAAACATAATGGAGTTGTCTTCCTACTGAATGCTTCTTGAAATGATCCCGAAAGGAATGGTTTAGCGCGCGGAAGGCGCGCAGGGACGGTATGGGGGACAATCCCCTTTCGACCCTCGGTGACTGTAGATGATTGGTTTCATACGTCTAGGCGTGTCAAAGGAGGAGAAGGTTCAGGTACTCGGCAGGTGTCTCTGATGGTTTAGCGTCGTTTATGCAGTTGTTTATTCTTTTTGGGTGGAGGTGGCTGGGAAGGAGAAACTGTGGTAGTTGTTGGTGTAGTTGGGCTGTTGATAATGGAGGACTGACTAGGGTGGAATGGTCGAATCCTTGCTGCTTCAGGAGTGTTGGTGCTGTGGCTGTTGCGCTGTTCTATGAGTGCCGTCGTGGTCTTGGTGTGATCTTTTGTTTCTTCTATTGTTGTCCTGATGTCTTCTCTTAGACTGCGAATTTGCTCAAACAGTATCCGTGCCTGTTCCTGATCCAGAGAGGGGGTTGAAGTTGGAGAGGGAGACTTCAGAGAACCAGTTTCCATTTCCGTCTCCGACTCGCTGGTGACATCGTCATCCTCCAGGTTGCCCTCAAAGGAGAGGCAGCTGGGGAGTGGATGGGAGTCACAGGAGTTGGAGGGGAGGAAATAGTGGTGGCCTCCTCCGTCTTCTCTTCCGCTTTCTCTTCCTTCTTCTTTTTCAGGAACGTCTCCAGCCGTCGGGCATTCCGGCGCCTGGTGGGTGGGCTCTTTTTCTTCTTGCTCTTCTTCTTTTCAAGGCCAGGTCCAGGCTTCTTCGGGTGAGGACCAGTGTGAGAGAGGTTCCTCTCACAAAAGGTGCTACCTCTCCCCGAAGAAGGTGTGGTGGTGTTGTGCACTTCAACGATGAACTCCAAGTTCAGATGGACTCTCTTGCCTGTCTCCTGGACAGTCCAGGTGACAGGGCAAGAGATGCCCAGAGCTGCCATTGTTCTCTTCAATCGCGATGGTAGTTCCAGTGTTTCCATAATTCAGGTTATAATTAGGATGCTCGCACTCTGAGAAAATGACAATCGGCGAACGAAGGAATTGAATGCTTCTTTGAAGTTTCAAAGTGGTAATTAACATGTCAATAGCAGTACTACAATGGTGTTCTATTATCATGTGTGATGAGTTGTCTTACCTATTGAATTTCTTCTTTGAACTTTCAAAGTGGTAATTACAAATGGCGATACACAGAAAGGTCACATAACATTAACATTGTCACACATTTTGAAAAGGCATATAGTAAAACATTTGTACAATGAAAAAACGTAATAACCTGTGCTCCACTCACTTCGTTCAATCTTCGTCTTGTTAACCATACCATGGCAACTGCTGGGTCAACTATTATAAGGATATCGTAACAAGGATCCTGTCTAGCAGTATAACCATACAATATGGATCACATAAGAAACTACCCCACTCACTTTGCTTGTTACAATTATGTGATGCATAGAATGTATACCTTGAATGAATACCTTGAAAGTAAAACTGCGTTATAGATATGGGCAAAAGAGCGTCGACACCCTGCATACTTTTTCCAATGTGTACTTAAAGTATACAAGATAAATTGGGTCAATACCATGGGGTTTGGATTACAGTGGAATTATGGAAAGGGGCCTTACAGCCTCCGTAATACGAGGCCATTGGGTTTAAATCAATGAATCATTACCATTATATTGCGGGTCCCCTGTAACCCTTGACGCATGGCCTTTGCAGCATCGTGCCACATGGCCGTGGGTTTAACCTTATTTTGGGGGAACCATAGCCCCCAAACACCTATTAACATGTCCACCATATTTTCTGATGTCGATATGTCCTTCATACGCCAATATACCCATAATCTATATTACTTTCATTTAATTATTTTTTTTTATTTCATATCGTTTTTTTTTTTATTTAATAAATATATACACGTAACAGATTTTATTTTTGTTTTTTTTCTAAATTTCTCTTATGTGAATTCGCAACGTCGCACCTTCGCCACGAAGATCTAACAACTCTCCATTTTGATCTGTGAATTCAGTAGTAATACTGTACAAAGTATGCATTATCACAGGCAGGCAGAATAGATTTCATGGTCGCTCTATGATCTTGCCGGCTCGGGAAACGTCTGGAAAGAAAGAGTAGCTTGTGGGTCACCATTCACATACGTCCATACATCACGTCCACGTTCGCCAAGATTCTGTTGACAGAGAGCATGTCCACCATATTTTCTGATGTCCATATGTCCTTCATACGCATTTCGATAAAATACCAACATCTTTCCAAAACTGTCATCTAAAATCTACTCGATAAAGCTCTCGCATGCCCTGTATCGTTTGCAGAGTGTTGACATGGGCAGTTATGTTGATGGCAGTTCCATCGTGACCATCGATCTTCAGTCTTCTAGACTGAATGAGTTCCTTCAGATCAACTATGTCGTAACTGTCTTTGGGAATGCGAATCATGAACCAATCCATTCCATTCAAATATCTGAACGTATTATTTTACTCCACGACGTTAGGAAACGAATAGTATGTCTCCAGATTTACCAGTGCCATCTCATACTTCTTATCTTTCTTCAATTCGATTGGTGGATTGAATTTCGTCATGAATCGAGTCTTAATCGAGTCCGGAATATAAAAATGGTCGAATCCATTTATATATTTTTCATGGTTTTTACTGCTCATCAGATCGATGATCATGGACTAAGGTTCATAATCCAACACCCACTTACAAAATCTCTTGAATTCTCTGTTGCTCATGTCGTTGGGCACGTGATCGTCATCAATGTGAATGAGATTCTTGAGCTCTTGATAAACAGACACAGAAAATTCGCTTTCAGTCTTATTGTCTGTTTCGGCAATCTGAAATAATTTTGAGATAGATAGAAACAGCCCACGTGGCTGTCACATCCTCGAAAGTAGCTAGATTCACACCGAATCTGTTTCTCAAACATCAAGTCATCGAAGATCATGGGATTTCTGTGCTCCGATCGGGCACATATCCTTTTCATACAATTGACATTCCACATTCGATGATTTATTATTTCCGAGTTATCTCGATGTTTCATATAAGATCGTTACGAGCGATAGGTCGCATTTTTCGAATTTGATTCGGTGATCAAAGACTTTCATTATGGCGTACTTTAGTAAGTTTGCACTCAGAGCTTTTCGCAATAATTCGCATTTGGGTTGAAAGAGACTCTTTCCAAACACGATCAGTCTGTCGTAATCCAATCACTCTGGTCATAATAAACAAATTCATCAACAGATTTGTCTTTCCACAATTCTGTTTTCTCACTACCGCAACTCTTATGCTTTGTGGAAAAAGTTTATGATTCAATCTCTCGGTCTTTGGTGCTTTCCACGATAAATCTTTGGCCATTCTCGTAATTGTTTTTATTTTCAAGTTTTTTTTAGTTTTTTTTTCAAGTTTTTTAACAAAGTTTTTTTTATGTTTCTTTTTAAACTGTATTTTATCTACTTCTTTACAAACAATAAAATTTGTTTTTCCATTTTTCTTACTTTACACCATTTTTAATCCCGATCTGCTGCTGTTCAACATCTTAGCAAGTTCCTGTACCAGCACAGCACCAGAACCCTCGAAATTTCCATGTTTGATTTTCGCTAGAATCTCTTCCGATTTTGATGACAGTTCAGCAGATGGTGGTCTTATCAACTTTTGAATTAAATCGTCACTTCTCTTGCTGGCTTTCACAGCGATTCTAGTGCTCGTTTCCATCGCTGTTTTTTTTACCCACATCCATCGCGGTCTTCTTCCCAACCTTCACGATTGTCGTATCGATCTGTTTCCCCAGTGAAGGCGCGCAATAGAGCTACCATCATCGAATCCATCAAACCCGGTCCGCCGTAAATGTAAGATCTCGTAAATCCACTGTTCTTTATCATTAACATATTTTTTTCTTTCGACTTAAATTTTTTAATAATTATTTTTTGTATTTAATTTCTTTTTTATTTCCTATTTTATTTACTAATAATATTTTCCCTTCTCTCAATGCATTCATGATCGATTTGCACGCTTCTCTATTCAAAAACTTCTGTTGTAACAATTCGTCACATATGCTCACCAACTCGTTTCTCACTCTGGCATTACCGGTAGGCTTCCCAACTCGCCATCAAGAGATCCAATCTCTCCAGCAGTTTATTAGGATCGCAAGGAATGATTGTGGTGGTGGATGTCATTTCCTGTCTGGTGACCGATTTGATGAATGCTCTATTCACATTCCAAATGGACTTCACCACGTTCTTTCACTTCGAACTGCTTCTGCTTTCAGTCTCGTCTCTCTGAAATCATTGGGGTTTTTCTCTAATGGCATTCGTCCAAACCAGGAGATCGTCGTAAGTTTTGTAATCCTCTTCCTCTTAATCGTTAGGTTTAACCAGCACGAAAAGATTCCATTATCTTTTAGTACGGTCATATTCTTGATCTTAGACGATCAGATTATAGTCGTCGGTTATTTCCACTCGTTTGTCACCTATGTGGAGATTGTCATCGTCTCCCTCGCGCAAGCCGAAGACAGAGTCCATGCACAACGGATCGTCTTATGTAAATTTACGTCGTCTTAGAGTTTCATATTGCTGGCTTCTATCATCAGACACACTCTTGACCTTATCATCACAAGATGTACTAATGACTTTCAGCTTTCTGAGCCATTAATCCCATTCAGATTATCTGACCATTCATTTGTTGAGTGCACACTAGGTGTTCGAAACCCATCACTGACGCGTAAAGAAGTAACACTCCGAAAAGTCAATCAAATTGACATTAACAAGCTTAAATGTGACATCGAAAAATCAGCTTTCTGTAATTTTCAGTGTGCTAACCTGGATGATCTGGCAAAATCACACAACAACACATTGTCTTGTCTACTGTATGAGCATGCCCTTCTGAAACAAAAACATTGATCCTTCGCCCAAGTATACCCTGGTTTACCAATGAACTGAGAACTCTGAAAGCTAATCGTCGAAAGCAAGAGCGGGAAAGATCTAAATCTTGCATTGAGGAAGCAGCATATCAGTTCTCCAACAAACTAAAAGATGCCAGAAAATCTTACTACGCTACATTTGTTGAAGCTTGTAATGATGACAGCAAAAAACTGTTTAAAGTTGTTAAAAATCTGGGTACACAAAAACAAAGTGTGTCATTTCCACCACACGATGATCCATCAAAGCTAGCTGATCAATTTGGCGAATTCTTCATCCAAAAAAATAAAATTAATTCAGGAAAATTTAAGAACATAAATGTAGTAAAAATTGATATCAAACAGACACCATCAGAAAAAAAGCTTTCAACTTTTCGACCTTTAGAAATCCACGAGGTAACCAAATTAATAAAAGAATTCTCAAATGCCTCATGTCAACTCGATCCAATGCCAACATCTGTTGTCAAATCATGTGTAGACTCTTTGGCTCCTGTAATCACAAAAATGATCAACATGTCTCTTCTAGAAGGATATGTGCCTGATGCGTGGAAAATAGCAATTGTTAATCCTCTTCTGAAGAAACAAGGTGCGGAACCTGTGTTTAAAAACTTCCGACGGTGAATAACTTACCTTTCGTCTCTAAGCTGTGTGAAAAAGCCGCAATTGACCAACTAATGTTACATAGTGAGATGCATATTCCATTACCGGCCAACACGTCTGGATTCAGAACATTTCACTCGACTGAAATGGCATTACTCAAGGTTCAGAATGACATCCTCCTTAATATGGAGTCTGGAAGGGTAACATTGCTTGTTCTTTTAGACCTTAGTGCTGCTGTTGACACCGCTTGTCATAAAACTGTGCTAGAGACAATGAATTCTGATTTTGGACTTAATGGTGTTGCTGCTAGCTGGCTACCATTATACCTCAAGAATAGGCAGCAGTGTGTATCAATCAACTGTAATCTGTCAAAAGACTTCCATCTTGAATGTGGAGTCCCACAGGGCAGTTGCCTTGGTCGAGTTCTGTTTCTATTCTATATTTCAAAAATGTTCACCATTACTGAATCTCACCTGCCTGACGTCCATGGTTATGCTGATGAAACACAGGTCTATTTCTCTTTTCGACCATCAATCAAGGATCAAACTAAAGCTCTAGAAACTATTAAATCATGTATTTCGGACTTTAGCACATGGATGGTTTCAAACAAATTAATGATAAATGATGATAAGACTGAATTCCTAATAATTGGTTCACGACAACAACTCACTAAAGTTGAAATCAATTCAGTGAAGGTAGAAGATTCCGACATCAATGCAAGTAACAGTGTACGTAATCTTGGTGCCTTCTTCGACTCTACCATGTCTGTGGACAGACATGTTGCAAATATGTGCAATAAGGCTTTCAGAGTGCTTTGCAAAGTTAAACAGATAGGACAGTTCCTCACCAAAGACTCAAATAAAACCCTTGTCCATGCCTTTGTAACTTCGCATTATGATTATTGTAATGCCTTACTGTTCAACCGTCCACAATATCAGTACTCTCGTCTGCAGATGGTACTAAATGCATCAGCCCGAGTGGTATGTGAGGTATCACGATCTCAACACATCACTCATGTTCTGAAGGATATGCACTGGCTGCCAGTCAAGTACAGAATAATTTTCAAAACTTTATTATTAGTTTTTAGGACACAAAACAACATGTCACCAGCCTACTTAGAAAAACTCCTTAAGGCCAAGAATGTGTGTCATTACAACCTGAGATCTGATGGTAAAATGTTGCTACATGTTCCAAAACATAGGTGTAAAACATTTGGAGATAGGTCATTCTCATTTGCTGGCCTTCACTTATGGAATAATTTTCCAGAACACTTAAAAAGACAAATGTCAACCTTTTCAAGAAAGATCTCAAGACATACCTGTTTCAAAAAGCCTATAAGTGATGTTCTGGACTGTAAGATACTGTATATATTCCGTTTGTATATTTGCACGAGCTCAGTAACATGTACAGCGCCTTAGAATGTGGTTCTATATCTTCTGAACTATAATTTTGGAGCTATATAAATGTGTATATTATTATTATTATTATTATTATTATTATTATTATTATTATTATTATTATTATTATTATTATGATCGTGATGCCCATCGTGCTCGCAGTAACCGTCGATATTTCACTCTACGAATCGGTCTCTATTCTGTCTATCTTAGAAGGACTCGGTGGAAAGTGCTGATACCGAAGAGGAAGAGGACGTCCGGTCGGAGTGCATGCAGGAAACGATGTTTATAACGAGGTTGACCAGAAGGTCTGTAACCATAAATCGGACATATCATTAGAAGGTTCATAAACTGAAGATCTGTAACTAGGCGTCACAGATTTGAACAACTTGGTCGTCTCTCATTTCATATCGATGTCGCCCATTAGTTTCACCATATTCCTCTTCAATTCTAGAAATTGACGAACCGTCTCGTCTATCAACTTAGGATCTTTGATCTTTAAAACTGACATGCTTTTTTCATATTTAATTTTTTTTATTTTTAATTTTAAAATTTTATTTTATTTTTTCTTTTCTATTTAATAATATATAGAAAAAAAACAACATATAGTACATATATTCCTCTGTCAGAAACAGACAGAACTGCAATCGATCGAGTCAGATGGGAGTGGAAAATCTTCTCTCTCATCCAAGAGATCTCCACCGAATCGACGTCGTGAGCCGTAAAAACACTGCAAAACACAGACGGAAAATTACATGTTTTTTTCAATTTTAACGATTGGGAATCATTCACGTACGAGTGATCACCACCGATTTGACGAAATCCGCTGGTGCGACACTAGCGAAAAACGACGAAAAATTACGCGTTTTGACATTTTGACACGAGATTTGTAATTTCACATCCGAGAAATCTTGGCGAAATCGATGAAATCGGTCGAGAGATCACTTAGAAAGCGGAGTTAAAAAAAACCTTGTTTGTTTTTTGTCATCAACCTAGGATTTTTATTTCGGGTTTGTGGTTTCTTCGCTGTCATCATAAAACAAATGCAATAAATTCTCGGACTGAGCTCGAAGTGTGCGATCTGGGAATATTCTCAGATTTTCTAAGATTTTATTTTCGCTCGATCTCCGAGATTCGATCAACAAGACGGAATAAATCCTCTTAATATCTCTATCAGCGACTCGATTTTCCATCCAATTTCTAACTCGAAAATGTCTCGTGTCGTCTCCTGGTATACGAGCTTACTTAGCGAAAAGTCTAAATTGAGCTGGTATCGCACTTAGTCGATATCTCGAGAAAATAAACTCGAAAATCTTGAGAAATTGCCTCTCTTCAGGAAAGAGAAAACAAATTTGATGTTATAGCTCTCACAGAGTTATTCCAGCAGCCCCCAAATATTACATATAAGTTGGATGGTTATCATAATCATCTGCAAAATGTTCGACCGATCGGGGCCGATGGTCGAGGTGGGTGAGCATGTATATAAAGAATGATATTAGTTACCAAGTAAGAGACGATTTATCCATATTTATACCACATGTTCTTGATGAGCTATTTGTGGAGATCAAACACCCTAAAACCTCAAAATTAATAGGAGTTATTTATATATTTAGATCTTTTTCATTTCAAATTAAATATCATTACAGACGCCCTTAATAAGGAAATGAAACCGTCATATATTATGGGCGATTTAAATATTGATCTGTTAAAACTAGATTCACACTCAAAAACTGCAAGCTACATAGATCTGATGTTTGGTCAACGATTTCTACCTTACATTACAAGGCCAACTAGAGTAACAACACACTCGGCCACATTGATTGACATATTTTTCAAATCAAATCATGAATAATGTCGACTCTGGAATTATAATAACGGACATCTCGGACCACTTTGGCACATTTTGCATGGAAAAGGAGCACAAAAACCCACCGGTCCTTCCTCAACACTGAAACGTAAAATCAATTAGGAGACAATCCGTAACTTTATTAATATACTTTCAGACTGCGATTTTTCACCTGTTCGAGCGTCGGAATGTCCAAACACAACTTATGATACATTTACAAATATCTTTCTTAATGCCTTTGAACAAGCATTCCCCCTAGAACGAATTCGTCTAAATAAAACGTTTATTAAACGTCAGACTTGGATGACAAAAAGTCTTCTAGTTTCTTCTAATAATAAACTGCAATTTTACCACCGTAAATTAAAGAGCCCTACAGAAGAGAACATAATTAAGTATAAAAAGTATTGTTGAATATTTAACAAGGTTTAACGGAAAAGTAAAGCCTTATACGATAAACAGATACTACATGGAAACCAAAATAATATTCCTAATACCTGGAATATATTATATGATGTCATAAAAAAGGCCAAAAAAGACTCGACATTTCTATCCGTTTTCAAACAGATGGCAAGTCCGTAAATGATCCTTATATGGTCGCTCAAGAATTCAACAATTTTTTTGTATGTATACGAGCCAGAACTAGAAGTCGAATAGAAAGGCAAGATAATTCGTTTTCAGACTTCATGTCTGGCAACTTTCCTAATAGCTTTTTTCTTGAACCCCACATTCGTGCATGAAGTAATTAACATTGTAGAGGGAATGAAACCCAAAAGGAGCAAAGATTGCAACAATTTATCCCCGTTCCTACTTAGGCACACAATTGATATACTAGCGCCATCTTTAGTACACATTGTCAATACTTCGTTTGAGCGAGGCATTTTCCTCATTAGAATGAAAATATCTTAAGTTGTTCCCATTTATAAAAAAAATAGTGATTCTCATAACGTTAATAATTACAGACCAGTTAGTGTTTTACCTACCTTCTCTAAAGTTCTAGAGAAAATTATGACTGATCTCCTTTGCAATTTTTTTAATAATTCTAATGTTTTAATTCCCCAACAATACGGCTTCCGCAAAAAAACGTGTCACCGAAGAAAATAAGAAAGAAAGCAAAAATAACACACTTGCAGTTTTTCTCGACCTCACTGAGGCTTTTGACGCGATAAATCACAATATCTTATTAAATAAATTAGAATACTATGGAATTCGTGGAGTTAGCTTGAATTGGTTTAAAAGTTATCTGCCTGATAGATTACAATATGTTGTCATTAATGATCAGGATCCACGCGTGCACCAATCACTTCCGTCGTTCCACAAGGCTCGAACTTTGGACCGAATTTATTTGTATTTATGTTAATGATCTCTGTCGCGCCAGGTCTTTGAATTTCGTATCATATTCAGATGATATAACAGTATATTCGTTTGGTTCAAACATAGATGTGTTGGTAAAATATACAAACTTACAGCTTGAAAAGATTTTCCGATGGTGCTCAACGAATCAGCTCTTACTCAATACAACAAAAACAAAATTTATTATTTAAAATCCCAGTAATAAATGAAAAATACCATTGTATATCGACATAATCATAAACAGCAAAAACATAAATAAATAACCAGAGTTGCATCAGATCTCATAGACATAATTGTCGATGATAATCTCTCATATAAGGCATGCATACCAAATATCTGTTCTATTAAATCTCTATATTTTACACTCGTGCGAAGCTATTTGTTGCATGGTATTCGGGTATGGGGTAATGGCAGAGCCTTAAATAAAACATTTATGCAGCAGAAACTCTCAATCAGAATAATAAACAATGCACGATGCAATTCTCACACCGACCCCCTGTTTTTAAAGGATAAAATCTTAAAAATCGGCGATGTTTTCACACTCCACGTGTCTCTGCGAATGTGGGATTGGAGATACAAGAGTCTACAAGAATCCTTGAACAACTATTTCAGAACCGTAGGCAACAATTCTGGAAATCAAACAAGACAGTCCATCATGTTGCTGAAGAGAGATCGAGAACCTAATTCCCAGGAGCCCTTCCGACATTCGCGTATCCAAAAGTCTGGAACGGACTGGGTGGAGGATTGCGAAACATACGAGTAGGCGAACATTTCAGAATGAACTTAAAAAACAAATTTTGAACACATATTTTGAGAGTGTGCAATGTAATATATTGTGCAAATTGTTCTGGTGATAACTGATGGCTACTCATTTTAAACCTTCCGCTTCTAGATGAAAACATAGTCAGTTAATCTGATAGACAAACGAGTTTTCATTTTTAGAGGTAAATTGTAGGCTGGTTAGTTTGGTAACTTGATAAATAATATTATTTATTACCTTCCAAAGTGTGATTTACTGAGATTTCCGGGTTTGATTATAAACAATAACTTCACAAGTGAATTATGCAATCAACAATTGGGTCATGTATCCGTGCGCACAAACGAAGACGCTTTGCCGTGGGTGTAATGGGGATTTCATTGTTTTTTGTTTTTTAAAACTTTATCTAACATGAAAAGAAGATGACACTTGCAAAAAAAATCTTGAATAACTATTATTTTCATTTTTTTGTCTCAAAAACATAGGTTGTGACCCCTCATTGGAACCTATGTTTCAAAGACAAAAAATGAAAATTAATTGGGGATTTTTGAGAATAGCGCTGACCGGTTTTGGCTGTTACGTTAGGTAAAGGGTTAAGTAATATAATTATAGTTAATAATGAAAAGTAATAAACAGAGTAATCGCTTGACTGGGCTGGTTACGTGAAATAATTCATTCGAGGCGAGGGACTATATTGTTGTTTGTACAACGTACCTCACCTCTCATGAATTATTTCACGTAACCAGTCCAGTCAATCGATTACTCTCTATTTAGGTCTTGTTTTAGAACACTTACGCTCTATTCATTTGGCAATATGCACAAAGAAAGAGGGATTTGGTTATCGTCCTATGGATTTGGTTCTCGATATTCTTTCATGGCCTGGGAACCAGACTAATCAATTTAGGATTATTTAGAACTTTTTATGCTAAATTTAGTTTATCACATTAATTACAACGTTGTTTCATATTATTCAATAAGTGGACTTCAGCTCTGAATCTTGTTCTCAACTTCCTTCTTGGGTTAGAGTATTTCTTAACCAACTTAACTTGAGAGTTTTGGCCCAAGGGGGAAGTACTGTTTCATTAATCGACAGGTCTGCTATACACAGGTTGAAACGTATGCATAATTTCATTTGGGCGTGGTCCAACCAGTGGTCTGACACAAAGTAATCTCTATCAGATTTTGGAGAGGTGACAGGTAGACAGCCGATCTGGCTATGTCACCTCCCTACGGTATACATGTTTATTTCTTTTTTTGTGTTTTTGATATAAACTTGTAATAGTTTTATACTGTTTTATGTATTTTCACTATCAACTCTTATCTGTGTGTATTCTATTACTTGCATATCGTAGAATAAAGTCACCATCTTCATAAAATACAAATATAAAAAAAAAATTATACACGGACATTTTCACCAAGTTGTTTCTTTTTACATTTCCCTTAATAAGTTATTATACGGCTCGCTGATATTCACCTGCCCGTTTCCACTATGAGTGCATGAGTGTGCCTGTGGCCGTGCTGTAGTTACTTTGCCGGTATGCACGCGAGTTGGTGTGATATGGTGGTATTAGTGATGAGTCGGTCGCGACTGGAAAACACTATGAGAGACAAACAGCAACGACGATCTGGCATCTATTTAGATGAGCGCGGTGAACCGATAAGTATTCAGCGGGTACTTTTTGCCTATCCGTATCCACTCTTGCTGATTGCATGAGTGTTCCAGCAGCTGGGCTGTAGTTTCGCTGACGATGACGGTATGTACGCGAGTTGGTGTGATATGGTGGTATTAGTGATGAATCGGTTGATACTGAACCAAACTATGAGAGACACCCAGCAACGACGATCTCACGTCTATTCAGATGAGCACGGTGAACCAATAATTATGCAGCAGGTAGTTTTTGCTTATCCGTATCCACTCTGGGTGATTGCATGAGTGTGCCTGTAGCCGTGATGCAGTTTCATTGACGGTATGTACATGAGTAGGAGTGATATGGTGGTATTAGTGAGGAGTCGGCCGGGAGATGTTGAAACCACGAGCGGCACCCAGCAACGACGATGCTGAAGCCCGATTGGCAGATAATTAAGCAGCATGTGTTATGATGTGTATCATATGTCTCTCTCTCTGTGTGTGTGTGTGTGTGTGTGTGTGTGTGTGTGTGTGTGTGTGTGTGTGTGTGTGTGTGTGTGTGTACTTGAGCTTTCTGGTTGTATGGGAGTCAGTGTTGTAGGTTTGTACGCGACAGTAATTAGTACTGTTGTTGCATCTGGGTTAAGCCTGGTTTGGTGGGGTTTTGGGGGTGGAGTTTACATTCAAATTATTATATCCGTACTCATTCAGTTCTTCGGAAATGAGCTCGCTATCTTTAGTCTATTACATCTTTCATCCGGGATGTTTTTAAACCGCGTTTATAGCATGTCAATCTCATTTCAGCCCACTCGTGGTGGGGTGCTATGGTTGATTTTTCGGGAAGGGGTTCGAAAGGCTCGATGTGGTTTTGAACGCGGTGTGGTTTTGTTACATTTGTTTTACTGAGATGTTTGATGATGAGTACCCCGTATTCCAAGACTGGCCGGGTAAATGATTTATAGAGTTTTATTAGGGTGTTTTTGTTGACACACTAATCCTTGCCTCTTATCATTTTTGGGAGGTTAATTCTTTTATTGGCTCGGTTTACCGTGTTGGATATATGGGTAGTTAGGGATAGTTTTCTGTCGATACTTATTCCTAGGAACTTGGCCTCGCATAAAGTTTTAAGTTTGGTGTACCGGTACAACCCGATGCTTCATTAATTAAAATTTTCCTGACAATTATTTTTATTACCCGGCGAACACATTGCGTCGACATCACTGGATTACGACTGGTCCACAGCGACTGTAGTGTACTGTTGTAAACTTTCGTATTGATGGATCCTCGACAACGTTTTACTTCGGACTTGTAAAAAAATGTGTCCACCAGGCCCAATTTATTATTCACCTTTTCTGTCTTTATTTCCTTTTAATTTCAAACCCAATAAGATAAAAGACATTTTGTTTTCAAATATTTTGACGTTCCTGATACAAAAAGTGGTAGCAGCGCCGTTCGACCAGAACACTTTGAAGAGTAATAACATTATTTGTTATATGTTGTTGACTCCTGTTTTCCATCACTGAAGAGCTCATTGTACTATTTTTTCTTATTAAAATGTGAATGAGGAAACATAGAAAAATAAAGCCCTAACCTCCAAGGAAACTAAAATTTCTGTTGAAATGATTGTCCGGGGACAATCTATCAGAGGAATGTTTTAAGCCAAATGTGCGCTTTCAATTAGATAACATTTTCATGTCCCTCTTTGACCGTGCCACTTTCTCTGGAATGTTGAGGCCATTTTGTCAGTGTACAGGGTAGCATTTTTGCCTTCCCCCCGATTGAACACTGGGGGAGGTGAAAGCCTACTTCAAGCAAGAATTCCACACGTCACAGTGCTAAGTGCTAGACAGTACAACACGAAACTCAGTTTTCTGAAGTCGGTCCCGTCGGGGAGGGAGATGAGAGAGAGTCTGGATGAGGTTTATAAATGTGGACCGCGAAACTCTCTCAAACTCATTTCATTCGGACGCCTCGTTTCATTTAGAGGTAAGTGGATTAGTTGAAATTTGTCTAATCTCTCTTGAATGGTGTTTACCCTTTTGGATGGATATGAGTGAATTGACATTAGTTCGAGACTACGGTATATTTTTATATGTTCTAAAAAGATCCTGAATACCGGCTCACATCCTTTCACTTAGAAGGAATAAATAAACTACTAAAAGAGAAGTATATTCAGCTGTGCAATTTCTGAGAACCCTTCCTGATCGGGGAATCCAATCAGTATGTATCGTGCCTTAATGGGCGAAAGTAACATTTAATCTATGTCTCAACATATCATGTAAGTTTACAAAAATAGTTTTTGAATGACTACATAAAAAACAGATTCAACAATTTTTTATTTTACCACAGAATGTACAAAGTGCTGGACTGACAGCTTACTTCTGAATAGTTTGGAAGTCGTACACATGGATCTGTGTAATATTTTTTACTGAAGATGTTGAAGATAAGAGTCGTCAGTGACAATGAAAGAGTCTTTGTATATCGACTCCCATTTTGGCGGCTGGCGGTCGGTGCCCAAAGGCTTTTCCCAATTGTTTAATGTTTCTAGGGGCACCACTGTCGTTACCTGCAGAAAGATAGGTAAACAATTCAGCAAGTCTTCTTGGATAACTCCTGTGTGACGCTGGAGTTACCCAAGAAGTCTTGCTTACCAGTTTACCCCATCTGCAGTGTTTCAATATATGCATATCGCGTATCGTATTGTGTGAACTTTTTGGTTTGGTTTATAATTTCTTTCCACAACTTCTGTATTGCGTTGATCACTCCTTGGCAGACAGTAAAAGGTGTTTCGAGATTGTACTTCCTTGAAAAAAGAGAGAAATTTAAAATTCCATTTCCTTCATTTGAAAGACCGTTCTCGAAGAATATATCATTTTCGCACCATTTCTTTTATTAAAAAGTCTTATCATCATAGAATATATGTTCACTTAAAATCTGTTCTGGGGTTTGTGGATACTTTCATGTTTGACAAAGACCAAAAAGTGTATTACGATCTTCCAGAGTGTTAGTGCGATCTACCACTTTTTGAAAGCCCCCCCCCCCCCTTTTGTAAATATCAAATTAACCTTAGACCAAACATTGTTTTCCAAGGTCTAGAAGTTTTGTTTATCAAACTAACTTTTTAGAGAGGAATTGTGCGTTTTTTATCGGGAAATTTTAGGTCTTCGTATTCCATTATGTTTATTATTGAGCTGCGTTTGAGTTTTTCGCTTTTAACCGATTAGAGAGGAATTGTGCGTTTTTTATCGGGAAATTTTAGGTCTTCGTATTCCATTATGTTTTTTATTGAGCTGCGTTTGAGTTTTTCGCTTTTAACCGATTAGAGAGGAATTGTGCGTTTTTTATCGGGAAATTTCAGGTCTTCGTATTCCATTATGTTTATTATTGAGCTGCGTTTGAGTTTTTCGCTTTTAACCGATTAGAGAGGAATTGTGCGTTTTTTATCGGGAAATTTCAGGTCTTCGTATTCCATTATGTTTATTATTGAGCTGCGTTTGAGTTTTTCGCTTTTAACCGATTAGAGAGGAATTGTGCGTTTTTTATCGGGAAATTTCAGGTCTTCGTATTCCATTATGTTTATTATTGAGCTGCGTTTGAGTTTTTCGCTTTTAACCGACCAAAACAACTTATAAAAGAGAGCCTGCAGTCTACGGAAGATATTTTCTTGGGGTCCCGGGAGAACTGTCAAGTAATGTATTAGCATTGGGAGAGCAAGAGTTTTAATTACAACAGTTCTACCATTGAGAGTCAGATTTCTTTTCTTTTTTTTTTTCTACCTACGATAGCCACATTTTTAAAGTTGGGGTGACCATATTTGGTACACTTGTTATGGGTGACTTCTAGTTATGCAATTATGAATTATTGTTCTGATATCCGACCTTTACTCAAACAAATGTCTATTTTAACTTTCTTTCTATATCTTTTAATATCATCTCCTATATTAAGCCTCCCTCTTTTATACATTTCCACCAAAAAACAGCATCTAAAAATGTCGTACCAGACCTGACAATTCATCCATGGTTATAGCCAAATTTTCGGGTAATGTAATTCGTCTCAACAAAAATAAATGTCGGCCGATTTTCATGAAATATTGGTACAGTACAGGCGCCGTGGATTGGCCGTAATCTACACGTGGGCAGTTATGTCCACGCAACTGTTTACCAGGTAGTAAAAATCATCATTAGCAAAATTTTAATTGATGAAGCACCAGGTTGTACCCGGTGCTTCATTAATTAAATTTTCGATGATCATTGCTGTAATTAGTGTTTGGAATTTAATATTATTGCGTTCGTGGAAATATTGTCCACGCGTGGAAAGTGACCAGTCCACGACGACTGTACTGTATATTGTACAGCTCATAAAATAAATAAATAGATAAATAAATAAATAAATAAATAAATAAATAAATAAATAAATAAATAAATAAATAAATAAATAATTTTAAAAGCCATTATGGGATCACAAAAAAGATATATTAAAATCCGCAGGCATCCTATGAAATTCCAACTGTTATGCCGAATTCTGGGATGACATCATAAGGGTTCATAAGGTCAGAAGTTGAAACGCGTCGGATTTTTTAAAAAATATTTAGTTTGTTATAAAACTTAAAAGAGGAAATAGCTGGGGGTTTTTTTTTTGGTTTTTTTATTTATTTATTTTTGTTGTTGCTGTTTTTCGATTTATCGCCATTTTGACGTTTTTACGTCAGTTCAAAGTTTTGGCTATTTTTCTCTTATTTCATTAAAAAGCTCTGCTTTCGTGATTTCACTTTCTTTGTATATATAAATTACACAGCTATGAAACTTCACACTATTTTCTAGGCACCTGAAATTGTGCACACCGATTTTGGGAATGAAAATGTTGTGCTTCTTCGATGTCAGTTTTACGTCATTTTCTTGACCTTTTAGTTTCAGCGTCACTTTGAGCCACAGTCATTGGAAAATTTCGAATTGTAATCTCCACAAAAAACCTATCTAAAAGCCTGGTGCCCTCTACGAAATTCCACTCGTTTTGGACAGCGTAGTAATGTTAATTAATAGAGTGTAAATAGTATATAGTATTGTCGTGGTTTGAACCAATAGATCAGAGAGTACTCGCTTTTGAATAAAGCACACATTTGACAAAGAGCAGCTGTCATGAAAATGAGTTTGAATCCTATCAATACAACTTCTTGGACGCCTTCATACTTTTGAGCCATTTCAGTCATAGTGCAGTTGTAATGGAATATGTGTTTGATGCGGACAGTAAATCCTGAAATTCAGACAAGTGCATCTTCACGGATCTGTTGAATCTAGAACACTCTCATACCATTTTTGCTCTGAGTTCCTGAGTATGTTTGTCGCATACAATACTAGCTATATCTATTCGGCGAATCCAATTTGTATTTCTAAGGAGCATCAATAATAATTTAATCCAACAACCACATGACGCTATTGGATTAAGTTAGGATTGACCTCCTTATTCATTGGTCATCCTTTGCTAACCGACCTCTGAATTTACTTTTACTCGGAGCGCGATGTCTTAGTAGGCAGAGATGCAGGCTGCAAGCCGAGATGTCCTCGGTTTGAATCCCACCTGCGGCAATCACGATGTGTCCTTGGGCAAGTCACTTAATCCCAATTGCCCATCTGGGGGCACTGTGGTGTTGTGGACTAAGACGTACTGCACGTCGATGATGTACTTGTCTTCCACCAATGCTAAGCCTGCCTGTGTGGAGTTAGTATGTTGGGGAGTCTGACAGTTGCTCGACGTTGCTCGGTGGTTCTCTCCAGATAACCCGACTTTCTCTACCCGTAAAACTGTCCGATACGAGGTAACCCTGGCTGTTGAAAGTGTCGTTAATCACCAATACATAAATATACACATTTACTTTTAATAAAAAATTGTGGGTACCGAGTTAAAAGGTTTAGCTCAGAAACCACTCTGCAACTTGAAACTAACATATTTATAACTGATCTCTGTACAACTGGATTGTTGATAAGCTCATTGGTCATTTATGGAAAAGTGTTTCCACACGCCGCCATCTTGGGAAGGGTGACAAGTTGCTATAAATGAACAACGGCCAACAACAAAAAATCTCGAAGATTTTCAAGTTATTAACGCCTCAAAAACACCGATCGTATTTTAAAGAGAATACTTTGATGTCTGTGAAAAATGAATATGTTGATGATGACCACATTTTCGTGGCAATGTAAATTGAATATTTACACCACATTTTACATATACTCGCCCAAAAAAGAAAGTGTGCATTGCAGAAATTGATCAAACTCCAAAAAAATAATTTCGTAGGTGTAAAGAGTGTTAACCTGTTCATGAATAAGTTATATTGAACACAAAAACAGCTTTCCCCGTTAAAATTGCATTAACGTTAAATGACGTGCTGCACGTTTGTGAAAAGGCATGTTTTGCACGTGGAGAGTCTGAAAATTCATGCAGCAGTGTGAATCCTTGGGTATTTAAACACTAAAGTAAGGCCTTCCTATCGTTCACATTCAAACTTGCGCTGCTGTTAAAACGACTTCACATTAGCATGCCAAGATTGACAATGAATCAACGTCTCTTTGCCCTGGGTAGGGTGAGAGCTGGCAGAACACACAGAGAGGTTGCCCAGCATTTGAACTGCCACCGTAACACTGTAGAGAGGCTAGTCCATCGACATGCACAACATGATGACGTTCGAGACCGACCCCGCTCCGGGAGACCCCGAGTTACCACCCCTGCACAAGATCGGTATATCCGTGTCGTCCATCTCCTCAACCGGCAACAAACGGCAACGACGACAGCCAGGAACATCCCTAACCTGAGACGGCTACATCCTCAAACAGTAATCAACCGGCTGAGAGAATACGACTGACGTCCTCGAAGACCTGCAATTCGTCCGATTTTGACGTTACGTCATCGTCGTGCTTGACTGCAGTGGTGTAGACAACATCTCAGGCATCCCTTACACTGGTGGCGACGTGTTTTATTCACAGATGAATGTCGTTTCCATCTTTCATCATCAGATGGCCGCCAGAGAGTGTACAGACGTCGACACGAACGCTACGCAGATCCATGTGTCGTGGAGCGAAACCGTTATGGGGGAGGGTCTCTCATGGTGTGGGGTGGCATCACTGCCCGTAACAGAACTGAGCTGGTCATTATTGATGGCAATCTCAATGCAGCCAGATATCGTGATGAAGTGCTTACACCTGTTGTTGTCCCATTTCTGCAACGTCACGGCCCCGGCATCATTCTACAGCAGGACAACGCCCGACCCCACGCAGCTCGTGTTGTTCAACAGTATCTGCAGCAACAACAAGTGGATGCTCTTCACTGGCCCGCATATTCGCCCGATATCTCACCCATTGAGCACGTATGGGACGAAATGAAACGTCAGCTACGCCGGCTTCCCCATGCACCGTCAACGCTTGTGGAACTCCAAAGACAGCTTATCAGAATATGGAACAACATCCCATAACACTTCCATACTAACTTGTTCGCTTCCATGAGGCGTAGATGCACAGCAGTAGTCGATGCAGACGGAGGTCATACCAGATATTGAGTCTGTGACTTTTGTGTTTGACCCTTAGTGTCTTTGACTTTCCATGGCACCAAGAGTATTCGTCGTAGAGTAATGAAATTTCTCGTGTTGATCACAAATTGATTCATCTGTGATTGAATAAAATTTCCATGAATGAAAATGATATATATCTTTTTTTAGTGTTATTTTTTAGCATGCACACTTTCTTTTTTGGGAGAGTGTACTATGGACAAAAGAAAATAGTTCATTACACACACTAATTAGTTTGTTGTGCTCATTAAGCCCCATAATGTTTGATGAAGTGAAAGCTGTTACGCTGTGACTGCAGTCACAGCGTAACAGCATAACAGCTTTCACGTCATCAAACGTAATGGGTTGGAAGGACTTACCGCTCCGTTTGACTTGATATCATATTGTATTTGAGTGGCGACGCCGGTGTTCCAACAATTCAGTTGTATAGCGATTCGTGATTTCAATCGAATCCAAAATTGAAAACGCATTCTATGCACTGCAGTCTCAGCACAGATCTGGAAACTGCAAAGGATAATTTCCGCAAATAAAACATTCCCGAATTTTCGTATACCAAGCACGAAACATATTCAGAATGTGAGCCAATATACTGACTGATTTACTTCCATCCCTTTTGTGGGTGCAGGTAGCACTGTGTTGTTATGGTGACAGAAGTTCAGAGAGTTGGCTACGGGGGCCGTAGACGTTCCGTGGACACTTAAAATAGCATAGCGACTTCACACTTTATTATGATTGAAAAGATAATTATCTCTTCAAAACATGTTCATTCTGCATGTAATTTACGTTCTATGCTTGCGTGTTTCTTCAATGAGGTTGACGACATACCTAAACGTTTGGTCTTACTGAATTAAAAAAAAATCTCTCGCATTTTGCGAATACAAATGCGTATAACAATTAGAGAAACATAATTTACTGAGAGCAGGAAATTTAAGTCTCTGTCGAATTGTAGTGAGAGCATCACAATGAAACAATCTAGAAAGAACACTAAGGCCCCACAAAGTATATTTCCTGTTTCTCATGCCATTTGTGTTGTTGTTAAATTCCATACGGGTGAGCGGTTTTTCATTTTATTTTTTTATTTTTGTAATTATTTCTTTTCCAACAAAAGTTCATATTCTTGGTTTGTGTTATGTTTTAGGCATCATAATTTCCAGAAAATCATGCGCGGTGGTGTATTTCGTTCCTTGAGTGCAAGGGACAAATTTATCAATTATATTAACTTGGGGAAGATATGAGACTTGTACCATTTGATTTCTAATTGTTTTAAGTTTGCATTAGTTATAAGAAGAGAGCATGCGACAGCCAAAAAGGACCACGCAGTAGGGCCTGCGAAGGTCTTTTACAAATGTTTTACTTTTTTAGGTCAAAATGAGACTTATTTTCTGAGGTAAAAGATAATTAGTGAAATCATGAAATGGGTTTTTGTATACACCATTTAAAAATTGTCATAGAAAAATAAAAAATAACGTTTTAAGGAGATCAGAAATAACGATTGTACACAACATTTAACAGGTCGGGTAATCAGAAAAACATTATTGTGTTTGTATTTGATGATTTTCATACAAAAATCAGAAATGATTTGCCAAAAAAGAACTATAAACCTCTTCACTGATTTACAGTCTCATAGTTCAAACCTCGCATTGGTCGCAGGTCCATATGTCATGTTATACCTGATGTATTAGTGTATTCTGATTTCAAAATTGTACACTAGGTCCACATTTCGATTGATCCAAAGGAACGAAAGCGTTATCACTTTTCAAAAATCTCTGGATCCGCCCATATTTGTGAGCGTTCATATTTATATATATTGGACTGCATTCGGGGTCTATAACGTATTTCCTGGTATTTTTAGCAATACAGTCAATGACCAAATGGTGACCCCGAAGACCTTGAGCCTCCAGTGAGTTTCGATTTTATTGGCATTGCTGCCAAGTTGATAATTTCATACCACTTTCAAAATTATCGCACTTCCTTTTTGGACGAGTAATAGGTATTTTTGGCATTCTTAAATGTATATTCAGTAGGCTCATGACGTCACCAGTAATCTTGACCAATGTTTGGACCTCCATCAAGTTTTAACTTGTTTGGCAGAATGTATTAGATGATCGTTAAAAGCCATATTTAGCATTGCTAAAAATGCCCTCACTGACCTCTGAGTGCTATTAATGACCTCCACCCACAATGTGAACCTCATGTCAGTGTCTTCTCATTTGGTATTGGTTGGGGGGGGGGGGGGGGGTCCATTAGACATACCATGATTGGAATACACGCATGACCCACGTTTAAATTATTTGTCTCCACCCGTGTTTTTGAGTGTGAACATTCGCATGTCGGGAACTCTTTAAGGGTTTTAAAATGCTATTTAGCAGTTCTAAAAATGCACGCAGTGACTCCTAGGAGTCCCTTGTGACCTTAACAGACATTGTGAACCTCCATCTTTGAGACATAAGCGTGTCCCACTTTCAAAATTTTTGTCTTCAACCATTTTCAGCGTGTTGTAATCCATATACAAACTTCAGAATGCATTAATGCGATATCTAGCTTTTCAGAAAAAAAACACACACAATGACCCCCCGATTAACTCCCAGAGATCACGACCCAGATTCTGAACCTCCAATTAGTTTCGCCTCATTAAGTGTTGGTACCTTGACTGAGATATAAGTGTTGATCACTTTAAAAAGTGCAACCCCTTTTTGAAATTTGGAATTTTATATGTCAACTTCAGAAATGCATTAGAGGATCTTAAAATGTGATCCACAGCATTTCTAAAACACACTCACAAATTTATATTGAATGACTTATTAACCTAGAACCATTTGCTCATTGAGGCGTGTAGTGTGGATTATATTGTAATGTGGATTACACAAACCGTCTCAAAATCTTTTTATCTCCGGTGAAACGGTGGAGGGTTTCAACATATGCGCACATCACCTCCAGGCCTGTCAGGGAATTTTAGATGGACCCGAAGTCATGTTTCAAGTTTGGTGCGCAAGCGCAATGATCATCTTGAAGAACGCTAAAGACAAACGTGACAACAATCTTGGATGTTGTGCTTATGCGCGTGCTCAGTTGTGGATGATGTACACATTCGAGGAGAACATCTTGGATATTGTTCGCACGAGTGGCGACCATCTTTGAGGTTATTCCCACACCTTTTAGCCACCATAGATGATGTGAAGATGTGTATACGCATTTCTGAATGGCTGTACACATCTGCGTTAGAAATTTTAAATAGTGGCATCCATCTGTGGTAACCACCTTGGAGATGCTGGACAAGTCTGGTTGTTCTTGAGAATGATATACACGTTTCACATACCCCGCCGCCTTCTATCATTTTAAACAGACATCGTGGTCAGGGTTGGGGTATTCGTATTCAGTATATTCAGTCGTATTCAATACATTTTTTCAAGTATTCGGATGTATTCAGTATTTAAGCAATTTTAAAGTATTCGTATTCGAATACAGTTAAATTGTAGGTGTACTCGTAAATACTTTTGAATACTTTTTGATAACAGCTTTTTTTGTCTTGACCTTCAAAGAAATTTTTCCAAGCAGATGATCAGATGTGATGAAGACAATGGTTAGATAAAAGACTAATTATTAAGATTATTTTTAGGGAAAAAGGATATCAGTCTGGCCACTGAAAAGATTCTATAGACAGTAATCGTTTGACTGGACTGGTTACGTGAAATAATTCATGAGAGTGGAGGGACGTTGTACAAAAACCAGTGCGCGAATGCGCACGAGTGTTTTACAATATGGCCCCTCGCCTCGAATGAATTATTTCACGTAACCAGTCAAGCGATTACTTGTTTATTAATTTTCATTATTAACGATAATTATATTATTTAACCCTCTACCTAATAAAACGGCCAAAAAACGGCCAGCGCTATTCTCAAAACTCATCAATTAATTTTCATTATTTTTTTGTCTCTAAAACATAGGTTATAACCCCTCATTGGAACGAGCTCGTTCCAATGAGGGGTCATAACCTGTGTTTTAGAGACAAAAAATAGAAATAATAGTTATTCAAGAATTTTTTGGCAAGTTTCGTCTGTTTTTCCTGTTAGGTAAAGGGTTAAAAAACAGAAAATAATTAAGTCCTCATTACACCCACAGCAAAGCGTCTTCGCTTGCGCTCACGCATTCATGACACAATTGGTGATTGCATAATTCATTTGTGAAGTTATCGTTTATAATCAAACCCGGAAATCCCAGTAAATCACACTTTGGAAAGTAATGATAATCCTCTGACAACTCCAATATCCAATTAACACTAATCTCATATTTTTCTACAGTATTGGTAGTAATAAGGCGTAAACTGATAGAGCTGAAATATTATTGTGGTTAAATTACAACTTAATTCCAACATTACAGTAATTGCATAATTGATTAAATGCAAACACAGTTACCCCTTAACTTTTAACTCGCTGAGCATTTTCGGGATATTTTCCAGCAAATTTTGTCATGTCATTGCTCTGAAGCAGCCATTACTAGGTTTGATGAAAAACTGATCTACATTTAACTCAAAGAATCATTGCTGAAACACTCCATTCAATTTAGAGGGAAAAGCTTTGATTAAATGTGCCCAAATTATACTTATTCCACTGGCCAGAGAAATCCTGTCCGGGGCAGAAAAATCCGCTAGCAGCTTGGAAGGAGTTAATTTACTCAATACAGTGTTCAGAACCAAAATATGATTATTAACTTCATGGACTTGTTGCAATGAAGGACCATTTATTTATTTATTTATTTATTTATTTATTTATTGGGATTTAACGGCACTTTTGACAGCCAGGCTGACCTCGTGTCGGACAAACAGGCTTAGCATTGGTTGAAGTGCACCATCGATGTATAGTACGCCTTAGTACACAGCGACACCGTGCCCCCATGCGGGCAATCGGAATGAAGTGCCTTGCTCAAGTACACAACGCAGTTACCCCTGTCGTAGATCGAACCGTGGACCTTTCGGTTTGAAGTTCAATGCCGTAACAACTGAGCCACCAGGCTCCCGATGAAGGACCATAGGCTATGTATCAGGTAAAATTGAAATATACTGAGTCAAAAAAGAAAGTATAATAGAAACAAACGTGCAAAAATAGCATAAATGATGAAATATAATAGTTTATATTTACTAAAATAATATCTTATCCACATCATCATCTTGCATAGTCCCGACTGACGTAGCTGATCACTTTGGTATTTTTGATATAGAAAACAAAGAAAATAAAGATATTCCAACCCCGAAATATCGAAGAATAATTAATCCAGAAAACATTGCACATTTCAAATCACTGCTGTCGGAATGTGATTCTCTTTCGCTTTAGAGTTGCGCAGTCCAAACCAAGCCTTCAACACATCCATGGATATTTACCAGAGTCCATTCGACGTAGCTTTTCCTAGGACAAAAATTATCCCGAACAATAAAAAACTTGAACATAAGCCACGGATGCCTAAGGGTCTTCTTATTTCGTCAAAAAATAAAAGAAAATTTTACCACAAGAAGCTGAGATCTCCCACAGATCAAAATATCCAAAATTATAAAAAATTACTGCAGAATATTCAACCCTGCCAAGAAACAATGTAAAGCAATTTATTATAAAAAGATCCTTGCAGAAAACAAAAATGGTATGCGTAAAACTTGGAAAATCCTCAACGAAACTATAAATAAGGTAAGACGTGTGTCTAAACTTCCTTCCTTCTTTGTCCAAAAATAATAAAGAAATATCTGACCCATGTGAAATCGCAAGGGAATTTAATGATTTTTTTATAAATATAGGAGCTATCACCTGTCAACAATTAAAAGCAAGCAATACCTCGACTTCGGATTACATGAATGGACAATTCCAGAATATTTTTTTTCTAGAACCGACCTCAACGTTTGGAATTATTAACGTTGTAAAATCAAGGAAATCCAAAACAAGCCCTGACTGCGATAATATCAGCTTGGATCTTCTGAAACGAATAGTAAATATCATTGCGACACCCTTGACACACATAATCAATAACTCATTCACTGATGGCATAGTGCCCGACAAAATGAAAATTGCTAATTTGACCCCCATTTATAAATCTGGGGACGTACATAAATTCACGAAATACAGACCAATTAGTGTCCTGCCAACATTTTCCAAAGTTCTAGAAAAACTTTTGGCGGTCTGAATCATTAGTTTCCTAGATAGATTTGAAATCTTATACCAACATCAATATGGATTTAGAAAAAAAACATTCCACAGTCCATCCAGTTCTTCAACTTCTAAAACAAGTCGCTGAGGAAAATAACAAACACACCAAAGACCTCACATTAGCGGTTTTCCTGTATCTAACAAAGGCATTTGATACTAAAACCAAGAAATTTTAATTAAGAAACTAGATTATTATGGGGTGAGGGGAGTGACCAACGACTGGTTCAAAAGTTACTTATCAAATAGAAGACAATTTGTGGTTTTTGGTGCAAATAAATCTGACCTGGCGCAGATAACGTGTGGAGTTCCACAAGGCTCGATATTAGGCCCCATTTTATTTTTATTATACATTAACGACATTTGTAATTCCACTTCCCTAAAACTTCTTTCATTTGCAGTCGATACTACTGCGTGTTCATCAGGTCCTAACGTGAATAACTTGACAAGTTATATGAACAGGGAATTACGTAAATTATCCGAGTGGTGTTCCACTAATCGTCTAATTATAAATGCTAACAAAACAAAACATATTGTATTTAACCCGACTATGAAGAAAATAGAAACTTCGCGAGAAAAC
The DNA here is from genome assembly GCA_031216915.1 of Pictodentalium vernedei. NCBI lineage: Eukaryota > Metazoa > Mollusca > Scaphopoda > Dentaliida > Dentaliidae > Pictodentalium > Pictodentalium vernedei. The sequence continues at coordinate 725,882,278 of CM062297.1, read as the reverse complement.
GTATGTATTGACAATGAGAAAATAACAAGAGTGGGTGTTGAACAAATCGAAAAATCTGTGAAACTTCTTGGGGTCAACATTGATGATAAGCTATCATATAAAGTCCATATATCTCAACTATGCTCAAAGATCGCGCGAGCAAATCATGCCCTAAGTAAGGTAAAATCCATTCTTCCACATGATGCCTTGAGAACTCTTTACTTTGCCCTTGTTTACAGTCACTTGATCTACAGAATTCATGTTTGGGGTAACTCAAAAGCCATCAATAAACTATTCTTAATACAAAAAAGATCCATACGAATAATTAATAATAAAAGATTCAATGCCCACACCGACCCTCTGTTTTTTAGGGACCATATCCTCGAGGTTAGTGATTTATTAACACTTCATGCTGAACTGTTCATCTACGACTGGAAAACATTAAATCTTTCAGTCTCATTTGATGATTACTTCACGTACGTAGACAGTTATACGCACGGAAATACGAGAGAGTCTACGCTTATACACGTAAGTAGAACTAGATCTTGATCATTAGAGATGTCTCCACTGTACCCGTACCCAAAACTGTGGAACGAATTAGATACGGAACTTCGTCAGTTAGATAATAGAAATATGTTTAAAAAAAATTTGGCTTTCAAGCTCTTAGCTTCATATTCTGATTGCTTTGAATGTAGCAATCCTTACTGTCCAGACTGTTCTCTGTAAATTATAAATCAATGGGCGAGTTCTTAAACCGTTTGTGGGACTTAGTCAAAAATAATTGTTGCCTATGTAATGTCTGCCGTACCTGAACCTTAAGTTGAGTGTCGTTTTTGCCTTTGTCGGTATCTCTTTCAACTTGGCTTCCCTGTCCATATTTATATTCGTAAATTGGAAGGTGATTAGATAATAAACCATTTCTATTTGTAACGAGCTCCTTTTATACTAACCCTTCTATAAAGGCGGTGCATATTTATGCTAACGACATGTGACCCAATGTTCAGATTTCTCAAATGAGAAAGTCTTTCCAATTTGAGAAATAGGAACACCAACAGTGGCTTCCATCTTGAGTTGCCCCTCATAAACTGGAGCTGGTGCCATGATTGTCGAAATCTGTCAGCCTATGGTACATAGCGCCGTTTAAATCATTGTTGTACTCAAAATTAATTACTTCGTTACTCAGCTCTTATCTGCAGATATCAGTCAAATTGACCTATTATTATTGTGAAATTCCCGTTTAGTTGGTAGGGTAAGCCAGGTTTTTTGAAAATATTTCTCTTACCAATTCACAGTCGCCTACTTTATTTTCTATTTGCTGTACTTCAGTCTTAAGTTTTGAGGGTTGAAAGGGATGACGTAGCCTGGTATGAATTGAATTAAATTTAATGTAACTTAGTTCTAGTTTTTAGGGTGATGGCAGGTAAACAGCCAATCTGGCTATGCCATCTCCCAGTAGTACGCATTATATGTTTTTGTTTATATCAAACGTATTACTCCGTATTATACAAATGCTGCTGAATAAAGTATATCTATCTATCTAATAGTTCTAATGTTGCATGCTTGTGGACAAGAAGTCCTGCAAAGAGTTTAATGATATGTTGTTGTTGTACACCCAACCGTATACGAATTTGCTGCGGATTTCAAAATAGCACGTGCTACCTGAGAATGTCAAATTGAATGGGTGACCGACGATTTTCTTTGTGTTATGTTGTGCTAGAGAGCCTGGGTTATTGAGGAAACACGCTAGGTTTTGTCTTCCGACATTTTAAAAAATGCCAATGTTAACAGAAAACCAGAGGTTACGTGCCATTGGTATATGAGGCTGGGATACCTCCAGATGAGCTCGCTGCTGAGTTTGAAGTCACTGTGGCCACCATTTACCGTCTCTTTGGAAGGTGTATAACCACTGGATCTACTGCCGACCGACCGCGTTCAGGTCGACCAAGAGTTACGACCCCTGCACAATACCGACACATCAGGACGGCGACGAGGACAGCAGCAATTACTCCTGGTGCCACTAACAATAGAATCAGTGCACAAACTGTCCGCAACAGACTCGCTGAACACGGCATCCGAAGTCCATACCACGTACCAATCCCTACCCATCATTATCGTACCGTCAGAATGGAATGGGTACGTCAGCGTGTTCGCTGGACTCTGCAGCGTTGGAGCACAGTTCCTTTTAGTGATGAATCACGATTTTGTCTACGGTGCGCTTATGGTAGGGGAAGAGTGTATCGCCGACGGGGAGAGCAGGTTTCTGATGCTTGCGTGCGGGAATGCGACCGTTTCGGCGGGGGTAGTGTAATGGCTTGGGCAGGAATTTCCTTGCACAATCGGACGCAGTTGATCTTCATCGATGGTAATCTGAATGGACAGCGATATAGCGACGAAATTCTTAACGCTGTTGTTGAGCCGTTGTTTAACCCTAACGTCGGATCGCAGTTATTCCAGCAAGACAATGCCTGGTGTCACCTGGCTCATATCTCTCGTGACTTTCTTGAGGAGCAGACCATCGAACCTCTTCCCTAGCCCCCACTTTCGCCAGGTTTGTCGCCAATCGAGCATCTTTGGGATCGATTGGACCATCGAGTACGACTTTGTGATCTTCAGACGTTAGGCGATTACGTAATGTTCTAAGGCGAGAGTGGAACGCAATACCACAGGGTGACATCCAGAAACTTATCAAGTCCATGCGTCGTCGATGTCTTGCCATACAAGAGGCAAACGGTGGACATACACGCTATTGACTGCATGTGTGAACTTTTCATTTCACCCAATGTCTGAATTGCGACGTCCTGGCGTGACGCTGGCAACAGTAAGAACATGAAATTATGCAAATTCATACAGCTAAACTCGAAATATGAATTTACAACAATTTGTTTGGCATTAAAGTCGATAATACTAAAACAATTGCTCCTCAAAGTTTTTTATACTTTATTTTTTGACTCAGTATATAAGCAGGGTTAGTATTGGTTGAAGACAAGTACACCATCGACGTGTGCGGTGCAGTACGCTTAAGTACACAGCGACACTGTACCGCCATGCGGGCAATCCGGATAAAAGTACCTTGCCCAAGGACACAACGCAGTTACCCCTGGCGAGATTATAACAACCAGTAGTGTAATAATCAACCAGTGGTGTAATATTAACCAGTAATGTAATAAAAATTAACCTGTAGTGTAATAATCAACCAGTAGTGTAATATTAACCAGTAGTGTACTAAACATTAACCAGGAGTGTAATAATGAACCAGTAGTGTAATACAAATCACCCATTAGTGCAATAACCAGTAGTGTAATAGTGTGCACCCACGCAGTGGAGTGTGCTCACATAGGTAACCCAGGTACGTATCAATGATTTTATAATTTTTCTATATACCATTCAACAGAGTTTGGGGTGCCATCTGGCGGCGTGGCCCTCCCAGTGGCAAAAAATCCAGAATCATTGTAACGGATATTTAATTGTTTTGGGCTTTTCAAAGGACATTATGTAAAATATATTGTCGCAGAATGCTCGAAACTATGAGAAATAATTAAGTAATGAAGTAATTTTCGAAGTTAGGTAGTTAGTTTTTAGCGAGTTAGGTACTGTTTGAAAGTTTGAAGTGTCAATGCCGTCCGTTGCCGATTTCGTCAGATTCAAAGCCCTGATTCAATTTTAATTGAGAACGTACACTTCATAAATTGTTGGCAACGAAGAAAAAAATAAAACAAGTGATTTATTGACACTTTTAGTGGGCCTTTTCCATTTGTGGGGAACTTAGCGCGATTTCCTTAGAAACAGCCGGAGTTCGGGTGAAATCTTTGTTCTCAAAACACGAGAATGTAGTCTTGTAGTAACATTTTACAGAAACAGGCATGCATGCGAACAGCGATATTCATTTATTTCCTAGATTTTTCTTCACAAGTTCACTGGCTCCAGTCTATGAACTATTTTTACCAGTGATACAATACAGTGTCAGTTTAAGACTGTCAGAATTACAGTGTAGCGGCCAGCCAATTTTGTGATCCGACGTGTTCTCCTAAAGCCTAAATACCGGAACCACTCTGAACACCCATTTAAATTACACTTCCTCAGGCTAAATACCAGAACCACTCTGAACACCCATTTAAATTACACTTCCTCTGTGTTTTGGTAAACAATGTTTTAATTCCTGGATGCTTTAGGCTTTGCAACCAGAATAGAACTGAATTCATCTTCAAACTAGTCAATGTCGCCCTCCTCGTCTGACCAACATCTGGAGGTGGGAATTCTGATATTTAGTATGTTTCTCCAAAAATGGTAAACAACTTTTCAAAAGCCTAAATACCAACCTCTAAATAAAATTTGCATACTGATTCCAGAGAAAATATTTCATTTCTACTAATTCTAGTTTGTTTTAGCATTCAAAAGGAAACTGAAATTGAATTTATTATAAAATGTGTGACTGCATGTCCATCCATCCATCCATCCATCCATCCATTCCGTCGTCCATCCATGCATCCATCCATCCATTCCGTCGTCCATCCATCCATCCATCCATCCATCCATCCATCCATCCATCCATCCATCCATCCATCCATCCATCCATCCATCCAATCCATCCATCCATCCATCCATCCATCCATCCATCCATCCATCAGTGAGTTGGACAACTCATAGTCTGGACGATTCGTACCTCTGGCAATTGGTACCTTTTGCTGGACAATTCGTACCTTTTCCCAGGACAATTTGTACATGCTGTCTGGACGATTCGTACCCCTTCTCTGTGAAGTATCCGACAGTTCGTACCCCTCTGGACAATTTGTATCCTCTTCTGCAAATTCATACCATGCTTAATTAACCCCCTCTGAAAAATATGCATGGAGATGGGGTTGGGAGAGGATTATAAACTTGGAGAAAGGATTAAAAAAGGCGATGTCATTTCTATTATTTTTAAAAGACACAGGATATCACATTTCATGACTTAAAGTAAAAAGAAAGTAGACACTTAAAAGATTCAGAGTCACAGCGGCAAAAAATGCTGTATTGAGTGAGCTCAGAATTAAAAACGCCAAAAGGAAAATGCTCTATTGAGGGAGCTCAGAATTAAATTAATTAAATTATTAAGGCAGCACGCTCTTTAACTTGCTAATTGGGGCGTCATAAAATTATTTTTTGTTAGATCTTCATCAATTTAAAGAATTATTGAGGCTTCATTAAAAAAATGGGGTTTTTAACTGTAAAACTACATCCATTACTATCTACTATAAACTTTCTTTTACCATGTTCAGACCCGAGGTTGATAACACTAGAGATACCTTTTTCACTTATGCTGTTAAGCGATGGTTCACCCATTGAAGTTTCCTTTCTATGCACAAATCTTGTTTTGATTGGTTGGTCATGCATATGTTTATGTTTGTGTTACTATCACTCCGATGACTTTTCATTTTCATTTCACTCAGCCAAAACACGAGTCAAAAACATTCAAATAGTTAATACATGAGACAGTTTAGTACATTTACTTGAGACAGTTGTACCAAAAAGGAGACAATGCATGCCTTTTTACTGTGACAATTCGTACCTTTTGTCTAGACAATTTGTACCTTATTGTCAAGACAATTCGTGCCCCCTAATTGTGGTATGAATCGTCCAGGGTGCAAGTTGCCCAAGACCCGTCCATCACAGGCAGTGATTCTTTGCTTTCCATTTGTCCGGTTGTACATGTACATTTTCAGTAACTGGCTTCTAACTATTTTTCACACTGTAACCCTCTCCACCTTACACACATACACAAATATATTAAACATTAAAGAGCACTATCTTTTTGAAGCAAATATCTGATTCATCCTCTCTGGAAAACATACATGTACATTGTATTTTCCTTAATTTTACTCTCTTTATCAAAATGGGTCATGAGTGTATGTAGGGATTAAAATCTAAGGCTGTGGAAGTGCCTTTATGGGTACTTGCAGCATAAGCACCGCACTACAGAATCAATATTTGATGGTTTTAGGCATTTTAATGGTGCTATGAGATACCATGAGCTGCACTGTTATGCTGTTTGAAAAAATCAATGTGTAATGTTTTGTCAGAGACATACCAATGACTCTAGGTGCCTTAATTAAGAAATCTTAGGGATTTTAAAAAAAAAATTACAAAAATTGCAAAATATTCATAAAACACAATGTAAAATATCTTAAGACGGCAGAATGTGATTTAAAAACTATCGCAAATGTGAAATTTAATATCACAAGAGGTTTGTTTTGTGTCAACATCAATTAATTTATGAATTTTATTATAGTTTTTGATAAAAAGGGGAATACTAGGGGGGCACCTTCAGGGCTATATTTTGCCACATCAGTATGCAGAAGAAAATATTTGACTTCAGTTGTTGTACTGTCTATTGGTATTGGTGAATTATATAGCTGCAACCCCATTTTTTTAATCAAAATTGACATTCATATTGTTTCTTGGGGTTGGAACACCACTCTTTGTCTTGCTGTATGGTTAAATGAGACAAATTTTTCCTCAAAGTATTGCATGCTGATGCAGATTTTAGTTTTATTTTGGTATTAGATTAGTTTTCAAAAAAAGCTACATCAATTCCTTACCTCTCGGCTTACTCATTAGGTAACAGAGTAGAAAAATGTATTGGAGGCAACAGCAGTTTTTCAGCCATTTGACACAGTTTGGACAGTTTTTTTTTTTAAAGAACAAATTTCCCATGTTTTTAACTCAGTGGAAGCCAAAAGTTGAATTCTCATGCAGAAATGACTCTTTTGTCACATGAAAGAGGTAAAATGTACCTTTGATAGGATTGGGGTTGATCAAGGAAATACATAATTTGGCTTCCGAACCTGATTTAATTATTATTTTGAGAGATTATTTCGCATTTCAAAATTTATTGGGGTACCACACACCTTACAAACGTTTGTATTGTTTTGAAAAGTCTGTTTTTGTCATCGTCAGCAATAAGGGCTATATATTGCAAGAAAATTCACATCTTGAGCAAGTGTAGCCTCCAGGGGCACACTACAGCCTTCAACAAATGCCAAATAACAAACTATTTTACCCTTCAAAACCTACATGTACACATGTATTAACAAATGTTATTAAACCATGGTTCCCCATCATAGTACTAGGGGCAGAGGGGGGTTCCAAACTTCCAACTCCCTTCCAAATCACCATTCAAACCCACAGTCAAAAAACCCATATTGCACTTTCATTTACTGGTATTTAGATGTTTATCTGAATTATGCTGTTAACCCTTTACTTAACATGAAAAGCTAATTATCCTTGACCACAAACTTATTGACTTACTAATTGTTTGTGTCAAAACATAACTTTCTACACCATTGGAATGACCTCATTCCAATGAGGGGCCATAAGCTATGTGTTTAACACAAAAAAACTAGAAAATAGTGAACATGGAATGGCAATACTTGTGAATAGCACCAGCAGCTTTTGACCGTTATATTTGGTAAAGGGTTAAGAAATGTTAGAAAATAATTTCTTCTGTATCCCTAAGTCCCCTCGGATACAAAATACAGCAAGTCCCTCAAAACACACCGCTAATGGCGTCAAAAATTAAAAAATAATTTACGAAAATCATCACTGAGAAGCATGCTTTGAAAATTACAATTTCAGTAAATAATGTAATAAATAATTATAAACAACGAAACTGCCAACCCGAATTTCCGAAGTGTTTGTTTATAAACAGTCAAAAAAGTTCCGAATTTATCGAAGAAAATGCTCGATATATACTTAATTATTGCACATAATAAACAAATTTGACAGTCCTTTGCAAATTCATGTCTGAGGTTAAATTTTGTGAGTGCTTTGAATGATAAATGATGTGTTATACAATGGTATTTTTCTTTTATTACTTGGATTTTAAATAATATATTTTGTTTTTGTTGTATTGAGTAAGAGCTGATTCATTGAGCACCATTTGAAAATCTTTTCAAGTTCTAAGGTTGTATATTTTACCAACACATCTATGTTTGAACCAAACGAATATACTGTTATATCATCTGCAAATGATACTAAATTTAAAGACGTGGCGCGACAGAGATGATTAACGTAAATGCAAATAAAATCGGCCAAGGTTCGAGCCCTGTGGCACGACGGAAGTGATTGGCGCACGCGCGGGCTTCTCATCATTAATGACAACATATTGTAATCTATCAGACAGATAACTTTTAAACCAATTCAAGGTAACTCCACGAATTCCATAGTATTCTAATTTATTTAATAAGATATTGTGATTTATCGTGTCGTAAGCCTCAGTAAGGTCGAGAAAAACTGCAAGTGTGTTATTTTTGCTTTCTCTCTTATTTTCTTTGGTGACATGTTTTTTTGCGGAAGCCGTATTGTTGGGGAATTAAAACATTGGAATTATTTACAAAATTGCAAAGGCGATCAGTCATAATTTTCTCTAGAACTTTAGAGAAGGTAGGTAAAACACTAACTGGTCTGTAATTATTAAGGTTATGAGAATCACTGTTTTTTATAAATGGGAACAACTTTACATATTTTCATTCTATTGTGGAAAATGCCTCGCTCAAACGAAGTATTGGCAATGTGTACTAAAGATGGCGATAGTATATCAATTGTGTGCCGAAGTAAGAACGGGGATATATTGTTGCAATCTTTGCTCCTTTTGGGTTTCATTCCCTCTACAATGTTAATTACTTCATGCACGAATGTGGGGTTCAAGAAAAAAGCTATTAGGAAAGTTGCCAGACATGAAGTCTGAAAACGAATTATCTTGCCTTTCTATTCGACTTCTAGTTCTGGCTCATATACAGACAAAAAAATTGTTGAATTCTTGAGCGACCATATAAGGATCATTTACGGACTTACCATCTATTTGAAAACGGGATGGAAATGTCGAGTCTTTTTTAGCCTTTTTTATGACATCATTTAATATATTCCAGGTATTAGGAATGTTATTTTGGTTTTCATGTAATATCTGTTTATAGTATAAGGCTTTACTTCGCTGTTAAACCTTGTTAAATATTTAACAATACTTTTTATACTTAATTATGTTCTCTTCTGTAGGGCTCTTTGATTACGGTAAAATTTCAGAAGACGTTTTGTCATCCAAGCCTGACATTCAATAAACGTTTTATTCCGACGAATTCGTTCAAGGGAGAATGCCTGTTCAAAGACATTAAGAAAGATATCTGTAAATGTACCATAAGTTGTATTAGGACATTCCGACGCTCGAACAGGTGAAAAATCGCAGTCTGAAAGTATATTAACAAAGTTACGGATTGTCTCCTAATTGATTTTACGTTTCAGTGTTGAGGAAGGACCGGTGGGTTTTTGTGCTCCTTTTCCATGCAAAATGTGTCAAAGTGGTCCGAGATGTCCGTTATTATAATTCCAGAGTCGACATTATGCATTATTTGATTTGAAAAATATGACAGAAAAATATTTAAATCGCCCATAATATAGGACGGTTTCTTTTCCTTATTAAGGGCGTCTGTAAAGATATTTAATTTGGAAAGAAAAAGATCTAAACATATAAAGACATTGGTACCTTTTTCATTAACTCTCGTAACTATGGATACAATGTCAAAAAAAAACTCTCAACTGTACAGAGAGCCGGTATTATTACCTGCATTCCCAAGCAACACAAACCAAAGATATTTCTTAAAAATTGGAGGTCCATATCCCTAATAAACGTAGACGTAAAAATTGGATCTACTGCTATTGCCAATCGGCTTAAAACACACTTATCAAAACTAATCTCAGTTCCCCAACTTGGTTTTATAAAGGGCGGATATATAGGAAAATCTACTAGACTGACTTTTGATCTAATTAAGAAATGCAAGGAACAATATATCCCGGGCATGGTCGCTTTTCTTGATTTTGAGAAAGCTTTCGACTCTCTGGAATGGTCATTCATTGAAATGATACTTAGATTTTTTAAACTCGGTTCTTCTATCATTAATTGGTTTCACACATTTTATTCTAATATTTTTAGCCACATCCTAAATAATGGACACTGTTCAGACAAATTTTGCCTGCAGTGTGGGGTAATGCAAGGGGATCCCCTCTCGCCTTGTCTTTTTATACTCTGTGTGGAAATACTAAGTGCTGCACTGACATTTTACCCACATATTAACGGTATAAAAATAAACAACTCTGAATTTTTGATAAGTCAATATGCTGATGACTCCACCTTGTTTCTGAGTGACGATGGACACTCTCTAGATGTTGCCTAGAAACAGTAAATAAGTTCTCCAAGGTCTCTGGACTGGAAGCAAACTTTGATAAAACTGAAATTATATGGATTGGGGGCAAAAGGGGATGTGGTGATGAATTACGTACAAAACAAATGGTAAATTGGAATCACAGTAATTCATTCAGAATATTAGGTATCCAGTATAATCTGTTCAGCGAAAATTATATTTAAAAAACTGTGAACACCAGATACTAAAGATCGAGAGATTGTTTCGTGGTTGGTCTTTTAGAAATGTAATCCTCATTGGAAAGACATCTGTGATTAATTCACTCGCACTCCCAATGCTAATACGCTGTCTGACTGTCCTCCCAGATCCACCGGAAGTATTTTCCTGAAGATATAAACTTTGTTTTATAACTTTCTTTGGTCAGGCAAACATGAAAAAATTAAGCGAACGACAGTTATCAATTCAAGAAAAAAATGGCGGCTTAAAATTTCCTGATATTAAAACATACTGCTATTCCTTAAAACTTTTTTGGATCAAAAAACTTATTGATCCAAACCAGCTGGCCTCCTATAAAACGTCAGCTTAGATGATTTTGAATATCACGGATGTGACAAAATTTGGCTCTTATACAAAAAGGACTTTTAAGGTTGGTAAAAGTACAAATATATTTAGAAAAACGTACTGTTGGCATGGTCCTTACTAGTTTCAAAAGCCACCACAACCCCAGAACAAAATATTAGCGAGCCTTTATTTTACAACTCACAAATAAAAGTTAATAACAAGATATCTTTTTATAAAAGATGGCGTGAAAGCAATATTTTGTTCATAAGTGACTTATTAACGGAACGAAGGACCTTTCTGCCTTTCATTGACTTCCCCAGTAGGTACAATCTCAGGATGCCATTCACAACCTAACAAGGAGTGATCAATGCGATTTCCCAGTCATGGAAAGCCATAATAAAACAACCCCACAAACCCTTAATAATCAAACATGATTATCTTGAAAAACTAAAATCCACAACTAAAGCATGCAACACATTTTACCCAATATTTTAAAACTTAATAGCTGTTGCCCCAACCAAATCGCAGAAACAGTCGGAAGAGTGTTTGTATATCAGCTTACAGTCCGAAGACTGGGAGTTGATATACAAAAAGTCTTTCACAGTAAGTGACGACTCAACTTACAGAGTCTTCAATACACAGAACAATCTACACTAACTCAAAGCTGTAGGAATTGGATTATCGGAAACTGAGTTTATGCATTTTCTATAGTAATAGCAAAGAGACGTTGTCACGTATATTTTATGAATGTTCTTACTCTAAAACAATTCTGCTCAATCTCTGCGATAAGTTGAATCATTCACGTGCTGTGTCCTTTCCTCTCACGCCGCAGTATATATTCCTCTGCACCTCGATATAGGAAGGACAAGCAGAGATAACGAAATTACTAATACTCCTATATGAGAAATCCATATACTCCTGCAACGTTAGAGAATGCCTGCCAGAATTCAAAAGTTTTATTGAGCAACCACAGCTGTATAGAACACTTTAACTTACGTCCACTTACATGTATCATGACAAAAAAACAACTGCTATAGAAACACTACTAAATCCAGAGACAGGCCACAGTAATGTATAAATACAAAGTGGCCCCGGTCCCATATACTCCTTCAAACAGGCCAACGTCAGCATTTAGCACTCCCATAAATAGAGGATACGGAATGAGTGTTTTTATAAAATAATATTTATGAAACGAGTCTAAGAAGTTTTCGTTTTGACGAGCCTCTGGCGAGCCCAAACGGAAAATTCGGACAAGTTTCATAAATATTATATGAGAAAAACACTCATTTCATATTCTATTTATCATATGACACACACACGCACAAATTAGCCACTTAGTATGACTTTTTAACCCATCACCTAACTTGAGTTGCTGACGGCACTTGGAAAAAACATCCTCATATAATTAAACATTTTCGTTTTTTGCTTCCAAAACATAGGTTATGACCCCTCATTGGAACGAGCTCGTCGAGCTCGTTCCAATGAGGGGTGATAACCTATGTTTTAGAAGCAAAAAGTGAAAATATAAAAAAAATGATTGGCGTTTTTCTTGTAGGTAAAAGATTAATACAATATAACCCACCCTAAATAGGACAGATAACGTAAATTCTCCCTACTGAAATTATGCAAATGTGACCCAGTTGTATTTTGTTTAGCCAATCAAATTGTCCAGTTTTGAAATTGACCAATGAAAGCTCCCAACTCTAATTATGCAAATTATGAAAATGTGGCCCAGTTGTATTTTGTTCAGCCAATCAAATTGTCTAGTTTTGAAATTGACCAATGAAATTGACAGAAGGCTTTATTTATCACTGATTAATATGAAAACAAAATATCAAATGTTTTAAAGTGAACAAAACGGACGAGTTATATGATAAGATATATTATTTAATCATTTATAAAGTATATCATCAACACTAACTACACCTCTTTGTTATCATGTAATATTTTATGAGACGCTATTGATTGTGGTATGTAATTTTTTTTCTGAACATTGTATATATTTACACATTTATCCGAATAAAAGATTAAAAAAAAATATAGCATGATGTATGTGTAAATGAAGACGATGAAGACGATGAGTGAGAGATTATTATAATCCCTGATGGGTACGGGTGTGGGATGGGAAAATCTCACCCGAGGGCAAGATATTTGGGCCAGACACGAGGCTTGCCGAGTGTCTGGACCAAACATCTTGTCCCGAGGGTGAGATTTTCCCATCCCACACCCGTACTCATCAGGGATTATTTTTCTCCCCCCACCATACAGCGGTTACGTTAGCCAGAGGTAATCGGCGGTCACGTGCTGATATAATCAACTCATTTGGTATTCGTTGTTTTGAAAAACTAATGACACCATCGGAAAGAGCATGCAAAAGTTATGTATATACCAAAGGTATATACCACGAAATCAATTAGGAACGGTGGCATCTTGGGGTTTAAAGAGTTTTAGAGCAGCAAACTTTGAACACACGGCATTCTGATGACGTCAATATGAATTAGTTGGTAGCCAAATACTATGCATCGCGTCATAATAACGTTATAAATGTATAACGTCACGTGGGTGGGGTGGGATACATCTGTCTCTCCCTGCTATCTCACCCTGAACAGACACACAGTGGGGGGAGAAATGAAGAATCTCCTCGAATTTTCTTTGCAATTCAAATCAAATGAAACCAGGTGAGTCGCAAGAGGAGTCACTCGTTGGATTTTTGTTTTGCTCGATCAGATTCGAGTTGGTGGAGCAATACCTGTTCAAGTCTAGAGTTGAAAGGGTTAACCGATTAATCGATTAACCAATGATCAACGTCTTGATCGAGTCAAAAAGTAATTAATCGATTAACCGTTACTTTTGAACTACTGCATTTTCTAGAATTAACAAAGAAACAGACTTGCTCCAAAACAGGCAAACACTCACACTGACTCACATCAATTATATGAGACAGAGTAAAGCATGTAAGTACGTGATGACATACTTGTTCACTTGCATGATCATTATACTGTATCAGTAGCTGGAACTAGTCGTTCTTAAGTTAACCTTTACCCAACGCGGGTAGCAGACGACATTTGCAAAATAGATTCTTGAATTACTAAACATTTTCAATTTTCGTCTCAAAAACATAGCTTATGAGCTCTTTGCAATGAGGGATCATAAGCTTTGTTTTTGAGACAAAAACTCAAAAAGCATAGCTTATGATCCCTCATTGGAACGATCTCAACGAGCACTTTCTAATGAGGGATCATAAGTTATGTTTTTGAGACAAAAATTGAAAACATAATAAAATCAGAATGGAGATTTTTGTATGTAGAGCTGGCCGATTTTGTCCTTTACGTTTGGTAAAGGGTTAATGCTATAAATCATCAACGGCACGGCAATTATTCAGCTACCTAAGGGCAAGTGAGTAATCGGTTAACCAATTAATTAATCGATCAAGAAAACCCTTTAGCCGTTTCAGCTCTATTCAGGTCACTAATCGACACCTTGTTTTCTCGATAAGATTGAATCGTTAGAGCAAGCAGACTATATTTCACTGCTAGTAGTAGTGGAAGCCGAGTATGATAGTGATTATCGTATGGTGACATAGGTACGGAAAGCCATAGTAGTGAGTCGTAAGTGTGGGAGACTTTGATTTTTTTACTCTTTATTTGCAGAACAAAAAAATTAAAATTGGCAACACATAAACAAGTACATGCTATACAGACAAATATACTACATAGGGATGACTAACAGTGGTAGCCAATATCAGCTATACAGACCAGTAGCAGTGGCAGAGAAGAGTGAAAGCTAATCAAAGGGCAGATGGTGGTAACAATGGGCAAATCACCAGTAGTGGTCTTGGAGCTATGCTGGGTTTGGGGTGGTGTACATGCTTTGAACAGACGCTAGGATCCACAACTATCTTCAGATATATATCCTCCGATAAATATTTTCTAAAAGGTATCCTCCAGCACTACATTACTATGTCATAGGTATTACCCAATACCCAGACGACCATAAGAGTCGAGAGAGGAGTTACTCGTTCGAGTAATTACTTGATGGCTTATTTGCTTGATACGATTCGAGTCGTTCGAGCAATATCTGTCATTGCTCGATCGACTCTTTGCCTTCAGAAAGAATCATATCGGATTTGATTATACACAGGGCAGATAACGCTGTTTTGATTGGTATGGATTACTGGTAATGAAGCAATCTGACTATGATTATAAGACTGCAATGATGGCAGCGATCGGAACGAGTGATAGCTAGGACTAGATAGGCTGCTAGGATGATCAGAATAGCGTCTGTAATATAATATGTAGAAACCGAGGATTCTGAAAGAATCCGAACCAGCAAAAGTAATCTTATTCAAAGGAACGCTCTCTATAGCACTAAGTAGAAACCGACGATTGAGTGGGAAATCCGAGCCATATAAATAGTTGTCGGATTGTTAGATTGACTCTTATACAAAGGAACGTGCTTATTGTTGGATAAAAAGAGGATACTGGGGTATTTTGAACAAAATAAAGTCCGTTCCTGTGTCTCGGGTGTTTCTGGTGATTTGAAGTGATTGTCAGATCTCTTGAGAATTAGACTTACTCCCATTCAATCGAACGCACCCTTCGAACATACCATTGTAGGCCTTTGAGTTACATAGCAACCACGTGCTACTATAACAACCAGATGGTGGCCTCCAGTATACAAAACGGATGACGAAAACACTTGTCACTCCAACAACACACGCCGCGCATGCGCACTAAGGGTATGTATCACTAAGGGATTGCATCACAAAATGACCGCTCCCGCGGGCTACCTCACAACAACCAAACATTACTCAGCTAGGTCACGTGACTATGACGTCACATGAGATCCGGCATGAGATCCGGCCAATAAGGTACGTTCGGGTAATCTCCTACTACTAGTGTTCTCAAACAATATAGTGAGGATAATCACAGATGACTTCGATTATTGTCACACAAGAAACGTTCGATAGTTGAGTCATGGTGGGCTTTCTGTTACAGGGTAAAATATAGATGTGAAAATGTATAAACTGCCTCTTTGAGTTCGTACCTCACAAAACAGTGAATCCTTCTCCAAACGATGACGTACTCACTACGCAAAAAGAACTGGTTGCTTTATTCTTATGTGTAATCAAAATGATTCCTCCCTTTCCTTGTATTATGGTGCAAAACCACTGATATACAACTAGATTACTGAGACTCTCATTGGTCACATGCAGAAAAACGTGTCTCCATCGGCGGTGGGTTTGGAGATTTCTATGAATTAACACTGCTCAGCAAAAAGAAATCTCGAAAGTTTTCATCTTCCCGACGCCTCGAAGTCTCCGATCGCTTTTTAAAGAATATACTTTCATATTTTTACGGCGCATTTTAGTTATTATTGACAAATAGCGTGTCGCGGTTGGAAAGTGGTACAATGTTATTTATTCTCGTGTAAGGTAAACGCCATGGCTATCGCGTAACAGCTTTCACGCCATGAAACGTCATGGATTGGTGGAGGGAGTTACCACATTTATTGACTTGACGCCCCCTTAAGAGGGGAGGGGCAATTTGCGTAGTGACGTTTTGCGCTGATGATCCAACAATCCATTTGTATAACGATCAGCGTGCAGAACTGGCCACCATATTTGTATACAGCGAATCAAAATGGCCACCGAGCAGTCGTGTGATAATATGACTGTTGAGTCGGTTTGCAACAAAACAACTTGCGTGTAGTATTCTAGATGACCGCCACATCACATCTAATTAAAATGAAACACGATACCCAACACCTGTATGTACAGCGTTTCCTGCAGAACCGTCAACAAGCTTGCGCATAACTTCTAAGATAGCCGATGCGCACAGATATTGACAATTACAATGACCACTACCCACGTATATAAATAGTAAACACGGACTCCGTGATGTACAGACAAAACAAGATGGTCAACACGCATGCCCACACCTGAGATGACCACAACGCATGCATATCATGCATGCATACAACCTTCAGGGTGGCATCCCGTGTGGGCCTCAGCATCCAAGGTGTTTGTCGCACATGCACACTATATCCGATAGGCCGCCACATATGTCTAGGAAATTATCAAAGATGTTTGCCTTACTGACGCACAACACCGCGATGGTGGCATTGGGAGCCTTCTAAAACCTCCTGAGGCATGAATCGCCTACTCTCGCGTCCATAACGTTGTACACCCAGTTTTATGGCATATGAAAATGAAAAAAAAATGAGAGTTGATCAAGATATTTTAAAGCGCAGCCCAGAGGTCACATGATGAAAATATTAATTAGTCCAGCTCCAAATAACAAAAACTGACTCTTTCAATTGCTCACACTTCACTGACATGGAACATACGATTAGGGCTTAAATGGGATAAAATGGAGAGGCAACATCCTCTTCTACCACTATCACTGTAGCCACGTATGTATAAACATAAAATTGTATGCCCAGCTCCGTAGTGTATAAAATTAAAATTATTGATACCTAGGCTAAACTTAGTATTGTCCACAATTCGCCTATGGTAGGGGGTAAGTGTAAACAGTGATGCACATGTGCGAGGAATAATGCCCATCGCCCACGGAAATTTTCTGCTCGTTGGGAAGATTTTGAGGTTCCTGTTTGTTGGTAAAACTTAACGAAATAGAAGGGAAATTGTTGATATTCTGGTGCAATCTATGTTTCAGACTGCATTTTCAGTTAACCCGTTGTTGATGTCAAAACGATAGAAATATGTTTGCCGAATCTGAAGTCGACAAATTGTTTTGGTCTCTTGGAAACTTTTAGGCTCTCTTCCCCCACCCCCATCCCCACCTCTCCCCACTTCCTCGCAGGTGAAAGCTATCAATCTACTCCACGCCAGAAAGTATAACATTCACACAACCGTTGTGTCATTGGTAATCGATTTCAAGAGTACAATAGTTTTCGTACTGCTTGATGAACAGCTAGATTCCCGTAGATATCAATACGATAGATTCCCGTAGATATCAATACGATTTGTGAATTAGTCGTCGCATGCTGGTATGAGTTTTGTAACATAGATAAAACAGCGTTAAGTTGTTATTTTTTAATTATTGTCATTCACGTAGAATCTATTGATTATGCTCTGTTTCAAAGGCAAATTGGTTTTCTACAAGTAACACTACGTATACGGTCTCAATAAAACGCTGTACAGGATACATCGCTTTTATGCAAATATTACCTCACCGCTTCACTGTCTCCATGGAAGCACAGTTTTTAAAAATATTGTTTTCACACACAATTAACTTTTCTGTGGAAAACGTTCTGTTTTATTTCGAAGAATTAACAGCACACAACGAACAAATATATGGAACTACAATGGTATTTTATCATTAACGCATGTTGATACATGGAGTTATACATGTTTTTGTGATACCGACAGGGACTATCTAAGCTCGTTAAGTTTTTTGTACAAACATTCTTTGTATTGAATTCAAGATACAATTTTTGTCATAAGTTTGAATTCAAAACAGAAGTGAATTTAACAAAATAAAATAAATGCGACAACGAACTGTTGTGGTGATTTGACGAAAATTAAATAAACTCATATTACTTACTGAACTATTTATGTAACACCAGTATAATCGATACATTCAGAGATAAAAGAACGGCGATGACAATTTCTTCAAAATGTCAAACAACATCCCAGACCCAAAACGTCAATTTGCGATTAAGTTAAAGACGATGAACGAAAATCTAGAATCGGAACAAGATCATTCGTTAGTACCATCCAACAGTAAAACGGGACAAAGTAAAGGTTTACTCGACGAACTACAAGAAAACACATCCCTTCATGGACTACGCAATGTGGCAAATGAAAGAAACAAGTTCAAAAGGTATGGTAGAATTTGATTACCGAGGGTTTTTGTTTAACGGTATCAAAATACCTCTGTGCTATTTGATCTCGAAAATATCATCCAGTTAATACTGAATCCGATTGTGCCTAGTTCTCACCACCTTGACTGTCTTAACCCTTTGAACTCTAGTGGTATCTTCCATGCCAGTTCAATGGCAGCAATTAGAAGAGTTCATATTCATTATTTGGGGTAGACCAATTAATATTTTCAACGTGCAGCCTCGGGGCTGCACGTTGAAATAATGATTGGTCTACGCCACACATTTACTGAACAGCCATCCTATTTAATGACGTTATGACGTATCATGTGGCTGATGGGAAAACGGCCTTAGGGTTCAAAGGCTTAAAGGGTTGTTAGAAGCTTGGTTGTCAAGACAGGGTGTCTATTCCGTTTAAAAGTATTGCTTAACTGGTAGAGTGCTATTTTTGTCACCAAAATTTGTTCATGTGTCTTTGCCTTGTTATAATGCACGGGGGAGTGTGGAGGCACTCTCCGATAAATTATAACAACACAAATCCACAGAGACAAAGGAATTCACTTTAAAGATAATATACTACTCAAAGTTTGCTAAACACCAAATATTTGACACATAATTGTGAAATTTGCTGGTGACATATTTGGGATATTTTTGGTGGATTTGATTGAGGATGTATTGAGATGGTCCCCAGTGTTTACATTAGCTCTCATGACAGGCAGACTTTTCGTGACAGTTATGGAAAGCATGTACCCCTTGACTTTCATGATGTTCCCGTGTACTGTCTACATGTACATGACATGAGTAGGGTATTCAATCTTCAACTTGATTTCAACACAAACCCTTGTGATTTAATGATTGAATATGGCAAATGCATATGTAAGAAGACATTTGTCTGAAGCAGAAATGTGGTGGGCTGTAGGGATGGTGGAGCAAGGGGCTACCCATCGTCAGGTTGGTGAAGCCGCTGATCACCAGAGCCTGGGCAAGATTTCAGCAGTATGGCACACCAGTAAGACGGCATAGTGGTGGCAGAGACAGGGCAACATCTGCAGATGAAGACCGGTTTTTGATCATTCAGGCCCGTAGGAACCGCTTTGCCGCAGCAACACAGCTTCGCAGTGACCTTCAGAATGCATCCGGGGTAAATGTTTCGACGCAGACTATCCGGGCGGGGTTGCACGAAGGTGGTCTCCGATCGAGAAGACCATGTATTCGCATTCAGCTGTCCCAGAACCACCGCCAGGTACGATATGAATGGGCCATGGACCACGTTGGGTGACCAGAGAATATTGGCGACCTGTCCTTTTTACAGATGAGTCAAGGTACTGCCTAGACCACACAGATAGGCGTTCTATGGTATGGAGAAGACCAGGAGAGCGATTCCATGCAGCCAACATTGCTGAGCATGACCGCTAAGGTGGTGGGTCAAACATGGTCTGGGACGGCATCAGTTAGGCTGGACGTACAGAGCTCGGTGTCCTTGAACGTGGTACATTGACTGCACAACGGTATACTAATGAGATCCTGGATGTCCACGTCAGATTGTATGCAGGTGCAGTGGGTGAGAGATTCATTCTGATGGATGATAATGCCCGTCCTCATGTTGCCCATGCTGTCGGGGAGTACCGGCAGAGGGAGGGGAATGAGCATATGGACTGGCCAGCAATATCCCCTGACCTCAATCCAATCGAACATGTCTGGAATGAATTGCAGCTTGCAATTTCAGCCCATCCAGTCCAGCCTTGAAGTGTCCAGGAGCTTGGTGCCATGCTGGTCCAAGAATGGAACAACATCCCACAAAGGACCACCAGAAATCTGATTGGGCGCACGAGAAGGTGTTGTCAAGCTGTAATTAACAGGAGTGGGTCTCATACTCGATACTGAACTCAGACCAGTTCGCTCCGTCAAATTCTTGGCATATTGAAAACTTTCCTCTTTTATCAATAATATCCATCTTCCATTGTTATCGTATTCAAAAGCTAAAAAATAATTTCAAACACAAATAAAATCGTAATTTCTGTACTTAAATCATTAGAGGTATAATTAAATATATACACTTTTCATTACAATATTTCCACTGAAACGTAAAGCAGGTAGTTGGATATACTTGGTGCTCAGCAAACTTTGAGTAGTATATGAGCAAATCCACTGAATATGAAGCCTTTAAAATATAGCACCTGGACTTTCGATTAAAGCCCAAATATGGCCTTACAGCACTCTACCAGTTAAAAAGTAATCGAGTTTTTTAAGGAATTGTATCTAATGCAACAACTAAGAAACAACTAGGTAATAGGAGGTGGAGGCGCTTATCACGAACCAAATAAATGTATTTGCGCGAAATGGCCCCCATAGGAGTAAGCAAAATTTGAACTAATAAAAATCCGTGTCCAACCCACAGGTCCTCTGGCTGCAAACATAAATATTCACAATGGCACTTTTTCCCTAAAAACATACCTTACGATCCCTAATTGGGGGAGCTCGCTCCAATGAGGGGGCAAAGATGGAAATTAATTTCAAGTTATTCAAGAGAATGTCATGCAGATATCGTCTTCTATTCGTGTTGGACCCTCGGGTTGCATCCTTATCCATTACTGCAATGTTTTCCAGCTAAAATACGATCGTAGTTTTGAAATAGGAGAGCCAATTTACCACGGCTAACAGGAACCCCACACAGGTGCAATTGCGTTATCAATGGATTTAGTATGATCCGCGATAATACATGGATGTGCATGCGTTATCGCTGATGATCCCGTTTCTACTGGTCTGGGTGCTTATGAAAAGAATGGGGTGCGCAAGAACTGCTCTTGCCTCCAGCACCTCATTACACCCATACTAACGCCTAAATTAATCTCCTAAATGCATTGTATTTGTATCTTTCTGGGCAAAAAACACCAAAATCTCTCATATCAGGCTGAACTATTGTGGGTTCTGCACAGATCCCCGCGATCTGGCCATGGTTCAGTGCGATGTGAGAAATTTGGGGATTTAAACACCAAAATACTCCATGACCGTACAGTAGGGACCCTTTTATCGTGTGTCCGTGTAACCCATTTTCGAGGCAGTTCGCTCTTGGTAACTTATAATGATGAGCTATTTACCCACTTAACTGTGGACTGTGCGAGAAGCCAGTTATTGGGCTTTATTAATTGGCAAAAGTGCTAGAATCCCACATTGGGGCTCCATTTAGAAAAGATGGTACAAGTCAAAGTGTTCATTTTTTGCAGATTTCCTCCATGTTCTTTTGGTACCATAACTGTACTGTTCACATAAACTGTGTTGTTATAATTTATTGGAGAGTGCCTCTAGGCACTCTCCAAACATTATAACAAAACAACTGGTTATGGATAGAAACTAAATACAAAAATTAATGCAGCACTCTACCAGTTAAAACGTGTTTGTTCCCTGATCAAGTAAGAAGTTGTATATGTCCATTGTGTGTTCAGAATCTCTCCAATACATTCTGGTAAAAAGAAACTATTGTGAAGGAACTCTGAGTTCAAGATGTTTTCATCAGGCCTCTATTATTTGGATTGTGTTACAATATCGTGCCGTTGTCTCCATCTTTACCACATAGTTTCAAGTTCTTCGTATCAACAAGCTGGCCAAACTCCTTTTCTATGACAGTTTATCGCTCGTGTTCGGACAAATGTGTCATGAGTCGCGATTCCACATGCAGTTTATCAACCGATTTTTCTAAATTCGATTCGGGCGTATGTTGATCGAAATTCATATGGAACTCAGTCGACACGGTTCACACCT
The DNA here is from genome assembly GCA_031216915.1 of Pictodentalium vernedei. NCBI lineage: Eukaryota > Metazoa > Mollusca > Scaphopoda > Dentaliida > Dentaliidae > Pictodentalium > Pictodentalium vernedei. The sequence goes on along the minus strand of CM062297.1, from coordinate 725,859,968 downwards.
TTGAGATAATATTTATTACAAGAGCACCTTCTGTATCTGTATCTGTATTAGTACGGTGTAGGGCCGTCTGGCGTAAAGGCACCGGGTGGGGAGCCGTTAGTGGCTTTTCGGGAGGGCAGATTGAAAGCCCTCCACTGTCTGCGCAAGCACTATATTGTTGCCTAAGTGGTTCCAATCAACAGCGGTGCGGATAAAAAATGAATTCCGGTATTCTACGATTTTAGCAGTTCCGACTTTATAGGCTCTGGTATTCTTAGATGTGTGTCTATCAACGATGTTTTGAGTGACACAGTCAGTATATGATTTGCTTTTAATTTGCCTTCTGTTATGCTTTTGCAGGAATTTATCTGGGGGGATGGCTGGCACTGACCCCTCAATAATCTTGTAGAATTGGGTGAGCCTTTTATGTCCGCGTCTAATCTGGAGGGCATCTAATTCCAGTTTGAGAAGCATTTTTGTGGAGGTGGCCTCATCTCTTGAGTGATAGTCACCTGTGATGAACCTGGCAGCTTTTCTTTGCACCCGTTCCAGTTTATCAATATCCTTTTGTAGGTAAGGGTCCCATACTGTTGATGCGTATTCAATCACTGACCTGACCATTGCAATATATGCTGTTTTTTTTGCAGTTCTCGGGGCAGAATTTTAAATTTCTTCTCAAGAAGCCAGTGGTTGAATTGGCTTTACTTCCAATTTTGGATATGTGAGAGTCCCATTTCAGGTCCTGGGATAGTATCACCCCCAAGTATGGTGATTGGGAAACTTGTTTTAGAATTTGATTATCCAGGGTGTAGAAATGGGGTGACTTTTCGTTAGTGGACATGAGGTAGCATTTTTTTGCATTAAATTTCATGCCCCAGTTTGAAGCCCATTTTTCCAGTTGGATCAAGTCATTTTGGAGAATACTGTGATCAGCCTGTGGTTTCATCGGGCGGTATAACAGGCAGTCATCGGCAAATAATCTTACGTGGGAATTTACTGAAAGCGGCAAGTCATTGATGTGGCAGAAGAACAGTATGGGGCCCAGGACTGTACCCTGTGGTACACCTGACTCAACTGGGACCGATGTGGAGCCTTCGCCGTCAATAACTACCCGCATGTGTCGTTTCGTGAGAAATGTGGTGAGCCAATCATGGATGGAGCCTTTGATGCCATAATGCTGAAGTTTATACAGGAGGTGTTTGTGTGGTACTGTATCAAAGGCTTTTGAGAAGTCGAGTATGATTATATCATTTTGTGTGTTATGTTCGTGGTGTGTACAAACATCCTGCATTGTTGTAAGTAGCTGGGTCTCACATGAGAACCCTGATCTGAAGCCATGATTTAGGTTTGTAAGGGTGCCTGACGATTCCAGGTGAGTTAATAGATGTTTACCAATAATATGTTCCAAAAACTTACAAGTAACTGATGTTAAAGATACAGGTCTATAGTTTTCGGCTAGGTGGACGTCTCCCTTTTTGTAGACAGGTGATATGTTGGCATTTAACCAGTCCTCGGGGAGTGTTCCTGTGTCAATTGACTTTTGGAAGATGCTTGCTAGGCCTGGGGCTAGCTCTGCTGAGCACTCTTTTAGTATTTGGTTTGGGATATATATCAGGTCCTGTGGCTTTAGATGTATTTAATGATCTTAGCAATTTTTCAACACCGGTTGTTGTTATTGTGATTTTATCAATTCTCCTCGCCTCTGGTTCAACCATGGTTGGTGGCTGTGATTTATGGTCTTTAGTAAAGACAGATTTAAATTGGTCAAGTAGCACTTCAGCCTTATCTGTTGGATCATTTACAAGCTTCCCCTGTTTTTTCAAAGGTGGGACGCCTATGCGGTCTTGTTTCTTCGACTTAATATACTTCCAGAAGGGTTTTGAATTTCGATTTTCGAGGCCTTCATTTATACATTTGTTTATGTATGTTATTTCTGCTAATTTATATTCCCTTTTACACTGTTTTTGGAATGCTTTGAAATCGTTCCACTGTCCAGAGTTCTTGGCCATGTTATATAATCGGGCTTTCCTTTTGGACATTTTCTTGAAGTGCTTATTGAACCAAGGTAACGAGGTATTTGGTCTAATAGTTTTGGATGGTATATTTCCAGACATTGAGGTACTAATGTGTTCTTTGAATGTATCCCACAACAGGTTTATGCCTTGTGTGTGTGCGTTTGTAATGATTGTTTTATTAAGTTGTTTCATGTCATCTTTTAATTTATCCCAATTGGCTTTTTATAGATGAATATTTTTCGAGGCTTTACTTTATTGTGTTGTGGAGCTTGGTCAAGATCTGTTACAACCATTGCATGGTCACTAATCCCAGGGATGCTAGATGATGACTTAACCAGGGATGGATTGTTTGTAAAAACCAGATCAAGGATATTATCTAATCTGGTTGGCTCATTGTGGACTTGAGTCAGGCCATGGTCAGTCATCAGGTCAAGTAGGGCGAGCTGGACTTCCCTGTCTTGTGCCTCTGGCTTGACAATTTGTGCTTCCCAGTCAATGTCAGGGCAGTTGAAATCCCCTGCAATTATGATGTTATGGCCTCTCAGCTTAGGCATTAATTTGTCTAAAGATGCTGCAAGATTTTTAATGTCAGTCCATCTTTCTATGGGGCATGTAAAATGTTGCTACATACAAATCCCGTTTATTTGATAGTGTGATCTTGGACCATTCAATCTCACAGTCTGTAATTAGGTTTATCTCCTCGGTAACTGGTATTTTCTGGTTTATGGCGGTAACCCCCCCCCCCCCCCCCCCCACCTCTAGTTTGTCTATCATTTCTGTGTATGATATAGTTGTCCGGAAAAACTTCACAAGATAATATGGCATCTTTGGATGGTACATTTCCAGGTGTTATCCCTCTAAGCCAGGATTCAGTACCGCACATAATATCTGGTTTGATATAGTCTATGGTCGCTTTGAGCTCTGACTGATGTTCTTTTACGCTACGACAGTTTATGGTAAGTATCCTAAGGTTTTTTGGTGGTGGTGTTCGTTTTGTATTATTTTTTGTGATTGATTTTGTCCTTGATGACTGCGATGAGGACAGTCGGCTTTTTGGATGTTGTGGGCTACTAGTGAAGAGTGGGTTGAAATTTATGTCTGAGTAGACAGAGTCTATTGTGTCATTATCATTTTCAAGAGGATTGAACATGTTAGTCGTATGAAGCTCGTAGCTATTGAAGGTGAAGGTATCCAGGTTTAGGGTGTTGCATTTGCAGCAGTGCCAGGTTGGTTACTTGGCTGTGTTCGAGTTTATCTAACTCTTTTGAGCTAATTTCCTCACAGGATTTGTGGAACCAGATGTTACAGTTATCACGGCATATACCTTGGTCAGACCAATTTACTGGGTATTCGCAGAGGCCACATGGGAATACCGAAGCTTGGCGTGGTCCGGGATTTGTTTCGATATCACCTGATACACATAATAGTAAAAGTGAGATGTTGATATTTTTTATAAATGTCCTTTTTGAAGTTATAAGTTGGTGTATATGTCTGGATTTTGTTTGTAATGAGGTAATACAACTGAGTGTGGTATTTTGTATAATCTTGTCTTCCCTCCAGTGTTTATAGTTATTTAGTATCACTAAGGACATAAGTATCACTGATTGTAGGTAAATAAAGCGCAATTTTACACTTTTGTGACTCATGGTAAACTGATTTCTTGGGTGGCTGCGTTGCCCAGCCATGTAGATGGTTATGGTAATGTATATGCAATCCGGTGACTCTAGGTTGATTTAGCATGGATTAACCCATACTCAACCGGGGGTGTCATGGATTTCATTAGAGATTTACGGTGATAGATAATGTGCATAAACGTTAACGGCAGTAAATAATAGTATTCTGTACTGTAATAGACGTAGTAATTTGTAGTCAGTTTCGTGGTTGTTGAGTGATACCGGTTCTGAAGCTTACCAGGGTAACTTGGTTAGCATGGAGAAGCCCATTCTCACCAGTACTCTGGGGCAATCATATCCAGCTGTCTCTCCTTGTCTGTGTCAGAATTCTTTTATACCAGGCTCTTGCTAGTAGGGGTTCAGGATGTACACCATCTACATACAGCTTGAAATTGTAGTGTTTGTTTGTGATGTTGCTAGTCCCCCTTCATACCCTTCGGTATGCTACCAGGTCTATTGTGAAGGATGGTGAGTGACAGTTGTTTCGGGCATTTATTTCCTTGATAGCGTTGTTTAGTGTTGCGACTTGTTCTTGTAGCTTTTTATCTTGTTCTTCAAATACTGATATATCTTTGTGACCTTTTTTGGCATTCCAGTGCAGGATGGAGTAGACTGGTGTTTCCAGGAATGTTATGTTGACCTTGTCGTTTGAAGTTTGGAGCTCGTCAATCTTATTTATATGCGTTAGGAGGTTGTCGATTTCCTGATTTGTGTATGAGGTCAGTGCAATATATTGCTTATTTTTGGATGTTAGGTTGCATGTCCCTCCCCAGATGTATATCCAAATTTTTTTTATGTTGATTTTCTTCGATGGTTTTTGTAACTTGTTTCAATGTATCCTCAATTTTTAGGCCTGTTGGAATATATCACGGTTTTACTGGAAACGTTTTTCAAAAGAAGGAACCGCATCCATATTGAAACTGTACCTCATTGCGAGTGACTGTTTAAAACTTGTTCTGTATTTATAATTGTAATTCCTCAGTTAAAATTAAACTCGTTGTTATTTCTGGATCTGCAATTTGATTTGTCGAGAGCCTGTCGGCCACGTGCTCTAATCTAGGGTAAATTCACTCTTAACGTGCTCTAATTGCTGGCAGCGGGTCAATTAGACCACGTCTGTATCCACGCTACAAGTGAGCAGCGGCGCTAAACCGCTGCTATCACAGATCGAACACATCCTGTAAATTCGATAATGGCAAATAGACCGAGATCGAAAATGACATTTTTTTATTGTTTTTCTTCAAATAACACGGGGTTGAAGAATGTTTTTACTTCCACGATGACAGGAAAGACAATGGAGATAAACGTCTCTTGTTTTGTTAGACATTCGGGAATTTGACTATGGAAAACCATTTGTTAACTCGCCCATTCGGGGCTCGTTAACAAATGGTTTTCCACAGTCAAATTCCCGAATACCAAACTGAACAAGAGACGTTTATCTCCAAAACGTAACATGGCGGAATGGTCGATAAGAGAAAATAAAGATACAACTCAATTGGAAGAAACCTTCAACATCCCGCCAAGTTAACATTCGACATGGGAGCGAGGTGATTCATTAGTTAAAGCATTGTATTTCCGACCGAAACTATAGGTTCGATCCTGACCAGCCTAATTAAGTACAAGACTAGGGAAATCCCAAGGTAAAAACCTCGGCACGGTGGGGGGTGGGGGTGGGGGGGGTAGGAGGAGGAGGAAACAACATTTTGGAGACTAGGGATAATCAAGGCCTTCTCATTTAAGCACGGCGACAAACCACCGGGTACCCAAAGAGTTATTATATTATGATTCTTGGGAAAGACATTTAATTACATCTTCCCTGGTAAGAGCGCAACGGCGCAGTGTGCGAAGGCGAATTGCACGTCAATGGTACAAATGCGGTTAACCGATTCTAACCCACAGTGTGCGGGGTTATGATGTCAGAGCGTCCGACAGTTGTTCAACTCTGTATGGTGGTTCTCTCCCGGTACTGCGAGTACTACGGCCCCCAAAGCCATTAAAAAGGTCCGGCACGATATGACCCTCACTGCTGAAAGTGTCATTAAGTCCCTCGAAATAAAGATATCCTCTGGTATAGCAATTTAAGGTTTACCCCCATTAGTCAGACACCCATTTGTCATACACCCCAGATGTCAGACAGTTAATTGGGGATTAGCTGAAGTTAAAATAGATGATTAGCTATTGTTATAAATGGAACAACCCAGATATATACAATTTGAATAAAATTTAGTTTCAACATTTTGTTTGGTACTTTTTTTGTTTTTGTTGACATATAATCAAAATACCTTTTAAATATTTTCTGAGAAATAATCAAAATATAAAAATCAAAAATATATTGTGTAATAACACTGATAACTTCTGGCTTTATGGCGCAAAATTCAAGATTTAGGTCATGCCCGACCTTACAGAGAAGAATCTGAAGTTGGACAATCGCCTAAATTCATCATTACTTCATCGACATCCTAACCTCTTCAGATTCATAAATATAATAAAGAACATTGAAAAGGCAGAGAAAATCAAAATTGCTCAAATGGATTTTGGTGCTGCTTCACCTCCCGGAAACAGGTTTACAGGGGAATTGACAACAGCATGGACCGCCTTTAGGATCAACTAGAATAGGGAACAAAGTCTCCAATGGAGTTCCTTGATGCAGCTGGAACACTGTTAAAAATGGGATGATTTGTTTGTAAATTAATATTCCTTTTGTACATTTTTTTTGTCATTGTAATATTGTACCTTTGTTTATGATGTGTACTTCACATTTTTCATTTTGTTACATTTTTTTATAAAACATGTTTTTTTGTTTATTTACGTTAAGTTATCATGAAATATGATTATTTTATTTATTTACAATAAAATGAGTCTAAATATTTTCTTTATTGTACTTCATATTTTTCATTTTATTGTTTTTTCTGTTTATTTAACACAAAAAAATACTTTGTATGATTATTCATGTCTAGAAATCTTTTCTTGTTGTATTACACATTTTTTATTTTATTGTCATTTATTTCCTATTTATTTTCTTTGTTTCCTAAAATACGATTTTCTGTTTATTTATTAAAAAAGATATTATTTATTTGTGCGATTATTCGTGTTATTGTCATTTATTTCATTATTTTAATTTATTGTGCCTAGAACTCTTCTTATTGTACTTCATATTTTTTATTTTATTGTCATTTATATTCTATTGATTTTCTGTTCATTTCTAAAACATACTGGTGAAGAAATAAATCACTAAAAGCTAATTAATTGTTTCTTTTCTGTCTGACTTATTGGAATATCCCACTTTATTCTGAAGGTGATAAGTAAGGGATTAGCTATTCAAACAACCCAATAATCTGTGATTATAAACTGTCTGACAACTGGGGTGTCTGACTAATGGGGAGATACCCAATTTAACCGTGTGTGCCAGCTTTGTTTATACGCATTGTACACACGGTTAACAGCTTGTCTTTTTAGAGATTTGTCGTTCCTTTGCTTCATTTTTCATAATGAATATTCTTCAGGTTATGAGGACGGATGGTGTGTTTAAATGGGTTGAGCTGATATCACTTTTTTGTAATATTATATTCCTTTTTTTCTTATTTCCAGCTATTACTTGCAATATCTACATACTAGAGAGTGTTGTATAAACATTTTCACTATTAACATCAGAATTGTGATTCCAGATAGAAAAGCTTCCAAACTTACCTCTTGCACTCTGGTGATGCACAAGAATTTTCTCCAGTCACTGTTTTTCTTTAGTTTAACTATGAATTTACCAAGTTGTGTCTTGTTTGACAGAGCTCACTGAGCTCTGTCAAACGAAGTATATTTGGCTATATATCAAACTGCATTATGGGAAATATTTGCTGCTAAAAAGTTTACCATTTTGACATCAGCGTGTAGGGGGTTACATAAATTTATTACCAACATAAAACATGTTCCGTTGTTTTTTGTTTGCAAAGGTCAGTCGACTCTTTCAACACAGAGTTCCTGAAAAGCAGCGACCAACTGATTATCAATTACAATGATAGTGCAGAATCTGTAGTATTTTGGCGAAGTTCAGTAATAATTTAATTCTACAGCCCTATAGGGCTGTAGAATTAAATTATTAGTGATCGTCCTTGCGATTTGTCCTCTGTTGTGTTGCTTCATCGTTAAGGTCTGTTTAGAAACGTCACACTGCCGTCGACTCGAATTCAGTTGAATTAGATTCGACGGAAATCGGTTAAATCTTCATTTGATATATACGGAAGAACTACCGTCGAGTCGAATGCAATTGACGCACGACCTCAACTCACAATGTTTGAGTACACACACACACACATCTTATGTGATATCTATACATATATTTTAACTGTGTACACGTATACGAATACATTATACTTTGGCTTAATTTTATTTAAACGGACTCTCCATCGTCACTTTGAATTCATTTGGAGATTGTCTTTCATATGATAAGGTTTACATAGTTTGACCTGCATACAGTGGCGTAGGAATTATTTCAATCTTGGGGGGAGGGGGGCGGTGCGCACAAACCAGCAGATGCTGAAGGCATCTGCTGCGAGTACCAATAGTGCGAGCTAATTGAAGGAGGTCCCCCGAAATATTTTAAAACGTCAAATGGTGCATTCTGGTGGCTTTTGGGCTGAAAATCCAGTTGTTTTCTTCAATAGAAAAAAGTTGATTTTCAGCAGCATGTTTCATTTTTTTTAAAAGCTGCTCGAATTTTCTCCCGTGAATTATGCTATAAATTACCAGTAATATGCAAATGCATTTCCAATCAAGCAGATTACGTATTTACGTATGACTGATGTCAGCCTGGAAACTACTGCAGTTAACTTAATTGACAGCCGATTTTTTTTAATTTACCTGAATACTGTCCAGGAGAATTCATCTGCGAAGCCTATCATGTTAACCTACACACGGAAAAACATTGGGGGGGGGGGGGGGGTTCTACGCCCCTGTCTGCATATACAGGCATATTTGTCTGTAATTTATAGTGCTTTAATGGGGTAACAGGACGCATAAGTTTTTAAAAGAAAACGGCCGAGTAGTGTCTGTATAGCATAGTTTGCTGCCTCCCTAACCCCACCCCAAAGCAAGGAAGAAAAACAATTCTCAACTTTGAATTAGATCCGTGTTGGTTATTGACGACGTCAATTCCACTGCGAACGTTATTGAAACGTCAAGACATTCGGTGTTTTCCCGATTAGCATATCATTATTATTTTATTTGCAATTAAGTCGGGTCGATCGCGATGCGACGTCTATAACCAACACGGATTTAATGCAAGTTTGAAAATTAGATTCGTCTGGCTCACAAGAAGATTCGTCTGAAGTGCGTCTACTTCCATTTAATGGTTATATACGTAGCACTAATGTCGACTCGAATTCAGTTAATTGGAATTAATTGAACTCGACGCGAAGGTAGTGCGACGTATGTAACAGGCCGACGTAAGATTTTCATTCAAGCAAAATTTTATGTCTACTGGGCTGATAGGGTTATATATTTTTTCCTTTGAAGGTATATAACGCAGTTCTCAGCTGTCTTAGAATAATTTTCGCTTTCAAAAATGTTTTGTTGTTAGTTCATTGGGGCTTAATGACACTTTTAACGAACAGGGTCACATCGTGTCAGATAGTTTCTCGGGTGGAGGAAACCGCAGTGTCTGTAGAGAACTACTGAGAAGCGGCCAGCAACTCTCCAACTTACCTACTGGGCACAAGCAGAGTTTTGAGAGGTTGAGGGCAAGTGTACCATCGACGTGCAGTGCGCCTTTTGTACATAATGTCACCGTTCTCCTACATGGACAGTTTGGATGAAGCGTGCAAGAACACAACACAGATAGCGCAGATCAGGACCGAACCGTCGACCTCTCGGCGTAAAGTTCAGTGCTCTAGCCAATGATCCACTGCATTCCCAGTTTCAAATATAATTTTGTGTGGTATATTTAGTTGTGAATTTAATATGTGGAAAGCTGAATATCAATGAAATACCACGAAGCGAAGTTTTCACAAAAGCAAAAACTCTCAAATTCTGTATTCAGGAACGAGAGATACAAGCAATCTTTTAGCTATTGGATCGCCAGGTTGAATCCGATGGTCAACTGACAAAAAACATTACTTGTGCTATTCAAAGAACATGAGTAGAATCTATACACCATAACTGTTTTAGTGATAATCACCCGTGCCCCCGACCATCACTTACTGCATATGTAGCTCCCTTCCCTACTTATGTAAATATTAACATCAAAGCCGAGAACTAACTGGGCCTGTAATGTGGGAGGAGGCTGAAGGCTTCCAATTTTCTTTTGTAAATAGTGAGAAACAAGTCAAGCATTTTATGTTCCTTTGCCAATAACATGAAATATTACTTGTTGCTTCAGAAGTAAGCTGAAACATATTCAGGGGTTTACATTTGTCAATATTCACGAAGAAATCATCTTCTGAGTTGCATATCTAGCCACACCCACTTTCTGGATGTGAAGTGTGAAACCAATAACAATTTTTTTTTAAAAATTTGATGCATGGCGGTCGGTACGAAACTATTGTGCAATCTGATCCCATATTGCACACAGGCTTCAAGATAACAAAAGGTACAGACATTGAATTCGTTCTCTCCCTAGACGCTGCATTTCTCTCTCTCTCTCTCTCTCTCTCTCTCTCTCTCTCTCCCCCCCTCTCTCTCTCTCTCTCTCATTTTTTCTGAGGAGGATTGGTGGGGGAGTTTTATTTTCCAAGTTTTAAAATTGTATTTCACTCAAACTAAATTATTACTTCAGCTGGTGAATACTGAACTAAAACAGCTAAACTTTTTTTTCATATCGTTCAAAGGCGATCAATTAATCAGCACGTCTATAGTATTTATAAATGAAGCTGTTATACAAATTACTAGCCTAAATGGTGACAGAATGCTCAAACGGTCCATTAATGACATAACATTTCTATTACTGAAACACTGACACTGACAAAATTACGGAATTCTCACCATCACAAGACGCGACATCCATTATGTCTAGAAGGCGGACACATGATGCATTGATTCAATACTAATACATAATTACTGGGAGTAATCTTCTCGGGAAAAAGTAAAATATTTAACAACTCAACACAACAGTCTGACACGTGAGACGTGCCCTCGCTACTGTTGGAACACTACCACCTATAAAACTGCCGAAATATTTAACTGGTGCTTCATAATCATTTAGGGAAGATTTGATGCTGACATTCTGCTGTTGAGATTATTTATTTATTTATTTATTTATTTATTTATTTATTTATTTATTTATTTATTTATTTATTTATTTATTTATTTATTGGCGTTTAACGTCACGTATTTCTGCACAATGGCTAATCATGACCACGACAGTTTTACGGGTGGAGGAAGCCGGAGTACCTGGACAGAACCACCGAGCAACGGCGAGCAACTGTCAGCTCCCCAACATACTAACTCTACACAAGCAGGGTTAGCATTGGTTGAAGACAAGTGCTTTATCGACGTACAGAACTCCTAAACAACACCACCGTGCCCCTACGTGGGCAATGGGGTTGAAGTGTCTTGCCCAAGGACACAATTATAATTTTAATTATGTTATTTTACGTGTATAATACAAGGGTGTCAGTTCACTATCCAAGATCTATATTCCAGTGAATCGGTATTCACAACAGGTAGTTGTTAGCACTTGCGTGTCCCACAATAGGAGTGAAGTGACAATCAAGTGGTGTATTCACCTGTTTTCCTTAGGGGTCATACTTGGCTCGGCGGTCTTGCTCTGTGTACTGTGTCTTCTTGCCGTTGATACTGAATTAAATCCAGGCCCAACCCGTTCTTCCCCACTCTTATCTACTGACAGTTCCAGCTCTAACAGTGACTCTAGAACCACTAATGGCCTCGCTTTCCTCCATCTTAATATTCAGAGTCTGAAACCTAAAATTGATACAATTTCTTGCGAAGCCCTTTCCTATCATGTATGTGCTTTTACCGCGCCCTGGCTTGTCGATACGGTCAGTAACAATGACATTGAACTTCCAAGCTTCCAATTACCCGTAAGAAGAGATCGAGGAGCCCGCGGAGGCGGCGTTGCTGTCTATGTAAAAGACAACATGACCTTCAGAAAGCGCTGCGACTTGGATGTTATGGATCTTGAAAGTATATGGCTACAAATTTATACGGAGGAAAGTTCGATTCTTTTTGGAGTTTTTTATCATCCTCCCCATTCTGACAGTGACGTATGGAATTATATTTCTCTGTCAATAGAAAAGGCCCTCGATACAAACATCTCGAATCTAATAATTACAGGTGACTTTACTGATGATCAACTACAAGGCCAACCCAGTCACGTCAAACGGCTCCTAAGTCAATATAGCCTTACACAAATTCTAGTCCAGCCAACCTATTATACCGAAACCTCGAGCTCCTTAATTGATTTGGTAATAGTCAATGATCAAACACGATCTGAAGTGTGTGATCCGTTCTACGCGGACCTTGTGCGGTACCACTGCCCTGTATCTGTTACATTAAGTTTTCCAAAGAATGTGACATCTTTGTGTTTTAGGCGACTTATATGCACATCTTGTAGAAAATTACCGACCTATTACCTTGCTGAGCTGTCTTAGTAAAGTATTTGAGAAATGTATGCATAAAAAAGTGCCAGCATTTCTAAAAGACAACAGGCTCCTAACACCACTCCAATCAGGATTCCTGTCGACGGACTCCACTGTGCTTCAACTGAGTGATATTTACCACACGTTCAGTTCCACACTTGATGCAGGAAAGGAAATCCGAACTGTCTTTTGCGACGTAAGCAAAGCTTTCGATAAGGTTTGGCACAAGGGACTGCTCTGCAAACTTGAAACTATTGGAATCACCGGTAACCTCCTGGGATGGTTCGAGTCTTACCTGAATCGTAGACAGCAACGCGTTGTTGTAGATTTTGTATCCTCATCCTGGACGAACTTGACTGCCGGAGTTTCTCAAGGCTCTATACTCGAACCCCTTCTCTTTTTGGTTTATATAAATGAAAAAGTTGACGTTATCACTAGCAACATTCGTCTCTTTGCTGACGACACTACCCTGTAGTTGATTGTTGAGAACCCCACCGTGGCAGCTAATATAAGTAGTAACGACATTAAGATAATGGAAAATTGGTCAAAGACTTGGTTAGTTAATTTCAATCCTAATAAAACTGAAACAATGATCATTTCACGAAAAACGCTCGAGCCTACACACCCACCACTGTCATTGTTCTCTACAAACATAACAGACGTATCACAACACAAACACTTGGAGTGGTGCTCAACAACAAGGGTACGCGGAGAACCCATATCGATGAAATGGCCGAGAAAGCTTGGCGGCGTATCAACCTGATTAGACGCTTCAAGCATAGGCTTGATCGCAAATCTCTAGAGAAAATCTACTTCGCATAAGTCCGCACAATCCTTGAATACGCCGATACCGTCTGGGATAACTGTACAGCTGGGGAAGCTAATGAATAGGAGAAAATCCAAATTGAAGCGGCAAGACTTATTACTTGGCGTACCACGAGCGCAAGTAAGCATCGCCTGTATGCCGAATTGGGATGGGACACGCTCGGGACAAGGCGGCAATATCAAAAGTTAGTACAATTTTTTAAGATGTATCACAGATTTGTCCCCGCGTATTCATCTGACCTAAACCCTCCATCCAGTTCTGAAAACCAGGATTACAATCTAAGGAACAATTTGAAACTCATCACACCTTTGTGTCGCACCCAATCATATCATACTTCCTTCCTCTCCTCTACCACGCGCTTGTGGAATGAGATTCCATCCGAAATTAGGCAAAATAATTCACTTCCACAATTCAAAGGTTACCTACACAGAAATTTGAATATTGTTCTTAACCAATTCTACTTTCATAAATCGCGCCAGGACCAAATACTTCACTGTCGCCTACATCTTAACTGTAGTAACCTCAACAATGACTTGTACAACAACTTTCTGTCAGAACATGCCTTTGCCGATGCGGTGAACGTGAAACTGCTGATCACTTTTTTCACTGCCTCCTTTACTCCTCACAAAGGCATCAGACACTAGACACTCTCCAATGTAATGTTTCAACTGACATCTTACTGTTCGCATCTGAACACTATAATCCCGTAATGAACAGACTAATCTTCGAGAAAGCCCACGAGTTTATCCTATCAAAAAAGGTATTGCTGATGTATATTATGGTCCACAAGTTAGTAACGTCTCTTCAACGTTAACAAACGAGTCTCTCTCTCTCTCTCTCTCTCTCTCTCTCTCTCTCTCTCTCTCTCTCTCTCTCTCTCCTTTTCTTCCACGTTTGTCTCTTCCCTCATCCCGCCCCCTCCCAGCTACTGACCTATTATTGCATTTTCATGCGTGTATTTATCCTATTATACAGACCAAATCACCTCTATACTATAAATACAACATACAACTACCAGGAGACGGCCTCGAATAAGCACTTAGCTTACTACTGAATCCTCTTTCCATGTTCAAGATATTTTTGTCCTCAATGCCAATCAATTATTGTCTGTCTTCTATTTTGGAAATAAAATGTTGTTTAAAGTAAGGACACAACGCGGTTACTGCAGGTGGGGTTCGAACCGAGGACCTCTCGGCTTGCAGCCTGCACCTCTACCTACTGAGCTACCGCGCCCCAGCTGCTGTTGAGATTCATTCGAAGAATATATATAACAATGATACACCTTTCATTATCGCAAGCAAAGAAGGGTGTTCTATTGTTCTTGGTTTTGACGTCTCTTCACAACACATTTCTCCCAAACTTCGCTGAAATTGTTGAGTCGGTAACTGAATTAATTTCGGAAATCATTAGCGAACAAAGCAGGTGACACAAAAACTATCGACCCTTGAGGGCACCAATGTGCCATCTGCAATGCTGAAGCTTGGCAGATGGCACTTTGATGCACTCAATGGCGTAGCATTGGTAATAGTGAGAACATGAAGCTATTTTTATTTATTTATATATTTATTTATTTATTGGTTGAAGACGTGTAGTACGCCTTAGTACAAGGCGTCATTGCGCCCCAAGGATAAGAGACAATAATCATTCGAACTGTTTATTGTTGTTCAAGCGTTATGCAAACTTAAATTTAAAAATGACTGATGTTAATGCCCTGAACGTTTTTTAACCATATGTTCCATCCGTGTAATGCGATCGAAAATTTGAATCCTAACAAAATACACATTAAGATAACTATGATAAGTTTACGAGAGAGAAAGACGATGAAAGAATAACAAACATGTCATAAACGAAGGGGCGACGCTATGGGGGACTAGGGAGTATAACACCCTCCCCCCCTTTCCCAACATTGCTACCAATCGAGCTCGTTGAGCTCGTTCAAACGAGGGGTCATAACCTATGTTTTTGAGACAACAAAAAATGAAAGAAATTAGTTATTCAAGAATTTTTTTTTGCAGGTGTCGTCTGCTTTTCATGTTAGGTAAAGGATTAAAGACTGCCTCCACTAATTACACATCAGTGTCAACGCATTATGTGTCCACTTGTACACAATGGCTGCATGTTAGTTTGGATCGAATAGGCCCGCGTGTTCGACTGTGCCCGTTAGCCGATTACACGAATCTCCTAGCGAGTGTCTCCGCAAACGAGCCAATTACATCCGAAGGTAGACCTCGGACCGATTACGTCCACAAAGCCTGAGTCGATTGTGTGCATAAGTCGTTTACGTCCGCAAAAAGCAAGCTGGTGTGTCAGCAGGTACACGTTCAGACATTATCGGCTTATGTTTTGGCGACCTAATCGGCATGTGTACACGGTAGGCATTGTTGACATATCCGGTCGGAAAACACGTCTTTCTCCGCCGAAACGGTAAACACGTAAATCGTGAATTGTTTTGGAGAATGGTCGAAAATCAAAATTCGGGCTCCATTACTTTCAGCGCCGGATAACTGTTAACATTTGTTTCGTGAGTGAGGTTGAAAACTGTGGCAATGATTGATTGAAGGAGAAAAAATATTAAAAAGGCTGGCGATCGCTATAAGTCATTTAAACTTTGTTGAATGATTTATTAACTGCAGATGAGTGACCTCAATATGATAGCTTAATATTATGAGATGTTCAAAACCTTAATTAAAAATGCAGTTGGTATTTAAACTGTTGGCCTTTGTATTCTGCATGATAAATGTTTTCGAAAAAAATTGTGATGGTATTACTGTGATTTTTCAAATTCCTTATTTTTGTCATTTTCATTTGGCAAATAATTTCTTAAAAATAAACACAATTCGTCGATTCGTCCTATGTAATTAATCCATGTAATCTATTTTAAACATTATGTGAGAATGTATACGTCTGTAACTGGCTTTTTAGCTGCAAAACTGTGTTGGAAATATCTGATAAATTGAGGACGCACAGCTATGTGCTTGTGAGTGAGGGCATTTGTGTGGTGCATTGTGCGCCTGCGTTGGTCGTACGAAGACGAAAATTTACATACATGCCCAGAATGAATTCAACGCCTGATGATCACAATTTTTAGATTATCTTAATTATTTAGCTACACGTCTGCTTTGCAATATTCACACTCAGGGTACTTTTGCGTGGAATTCCTGCCATAAATTTGTATTTCTCGAGAAATTTGTCATAAATAGAGGATATGGAATGAGTGTTTTTCTCATATAATATTTATGAAACGAGTCTAAGAATTTTCCGTTCGGGCGAGCCTCTGGCGAGCCCAAACGGAACATTCGGACGATTTTCATATGACACACACACGTACAAATTAGCCACAAAGTATGACTTTTTAACCCATCACCTAACTTGAGTTGCAGACGGCACTTGGAAAAAACATCCCCGTATAACTAAAAATTTTCATTTTTTGCTTCCAAAACATAGGTTATGACCCCTCATTGGAACGAGCGTGACACGCTAGTTCCAATGAGAGGTCATAACCTATGTTTTGGAAGCAAAAAGTGAAAATATAAAAAAAAATGAATGGCGTTTCTCTTGTATTGCGCGAGACGGTTTTTGCCGTTACGTTAGGTAAACGATTAATACAATATAACCCACCCTAAATAGGACAGATAACGTAAATTTTCCCTACCGAAATTATGCAAATGTGACCCAGTTGTACTTTGTTTAGCCAATCAAATTGTCCAGTTTTGAAATTGACCAATGAAAGCTCCCAACTCTAATTATGCAAATTATGAAAATGTAGCCCAGTTGTATTTTGTTCAGCCAATCAAATTGTCTAGTTTTGAAATTGACCAATGAAATTGACGGAAGGTTTTATTTATCACTGATTAATATGAAAACAAAATATCAAATGTTTTGAAGTGAACAAGACGGACAAGTCATATGATAAATGTCTTTACATACAGCTAACATTTCGCTGAGTTATTGGGTCGTACGCAGAAGTGTAAGAAAAAGTAAAAATAGGGCATGGGGAAAGGGGGTCCATAAAAGACCACTTCTCGCCTGAAAACGGCAGGGAAATTCCTTTCTTTTCGTTTTCGTAATCACTGGACAACAGAGAATGTTCAAGACGGAAATCGCAGACGTGCGCGAAGGTGTAATTAAAAGTGATTTTGGGGGATCCCCAGCCTCTATACGCCAGGAATGCGGCGCAACTTAAGAAATGGGTTTTCTTCGATAGTGTAACCGAACTAACAACTCAATGCATCAAACCTTCTGTACGCGATAGTGTAATTGAAACCTTCTGGGCTCTAGGACTATTATCTATTGTACCGAGAGATGTAGTAGAATATTCCTCCGGTAGCGACGCGCACGATGTAATAAGTTTAGATCAATATCATTGTGCTGTTTTTGGGGTAGGTGTTCTACAATTCCCATTAAAACATCTTTTAATGGCAATGAAAACACCGAAAACGCATACCATAAAATGATACCTACTGTTTTGAGTAGGTGCCAGTGTTTTCTCAGTCGTGACTGTGAAGAAATCGAAGCTTTCGCGGGCGGCTGAACGCCACTCCCGAAAACGTATATTTCAGTTCAGTTACACATGAGGTAAGTCTAAATCCTGCTCAAAACGTAGCTATTGTTTATAAGGCAGGGCTGTTTTTAACTTGTGTGGTTATCTTACAATACTATGAAAATTAGAATATTTTAATGACTGATACAATGGAAAACTGAATAAACAACCCCACACGAGTTAGGTTGATAGGCCTGTTTAGCATTGCACGTGAATTCCTGGATGGAGAAAGAAAATTGTGTTGTTCTGCAAAATCGTTGCATGAAGACCCCGTTCCGGTCTGTAAGTTTGCTTTCCGGGTTGGTTTGGTCATGCTTTCTCAGCTCTTCGACAGTCTTTGGTTTTCGTGAACAGATTGTTAACTATAAACACCTTTTCACACTTTGTTGTAGAATTAAGTAGTTCGGCCGTGTCGTCTGGAAAGCTTTCTTACGACTTTTCCTGTTGATTGTAATAAAACAAGCCATTCAACCAATATAGTTATTTTTTGTATTCCCAATTTTTATTTTATTTTTTTTTCTGTCTCACCTTTTCAGGAAGTTGCGGATAATTCTATATTTATATACTACTCAAAGTTTGCTTAGCACCATATATTTTTTGACACATCATTGTGAAATTTGCTTGTGACATATTTGCGATATATTTGGTGGATATGATTTAGGAATGTATTGAGATGGTCCCCAGTGTTTACATTAGCTCTCTTGACAAGCAGACTTTTCGTGACAGTCATGGAAAGCATGTACTCCTTGATTTCCATGATGTTTTCGTGTACTGTCTACATGTACATGACATGTGTAGGGTATTCACTCTTCATTTTAACACAAACCCTTGTGATTTAATGATTGAATATGGCAAATGCAAATGTAAGAAGACATTTGTCCGAAGCAGAAATGTGGCGGGCTGTTGGGATGGTGGGATGTGCACCATACGCTGATCACCAGAGCCTAAGCAAGATTTCAGCAGCATGGCACACCAGTATGACGGCATGGTGGTGGCAGAGACAGGGCAACATCTGCAGCTGAAGACCGGTTTTTGATCATTCAGGTCCGTAGGAACCACTTTGCAACAGCAACCCAGCTTCGCAGTGGCCTTCAGAATGCATCCGGGGTAAATGTTTCGATGCAGACTATCCAGGAAAGGTTGCAAGAAGGTGGTCTCCGATCGAGAAGACCATGTATTCGCATTCCGCTGTCCTAGAACCACCGCAGACACAATATTAATGTGTCATGCACCATGTTGGATGAACCAGAGAAGATTGGCGACCTGTCCTTTTTTTACAGAAGAGTCAAGGTCCTGGTCTACACAGATATGCGTTCTAGGGTATGGAGAAGTCCAGGAGAGCGATTCCATGCAGCCAACATTGCTGGACATGACCGCTATCGTGGAGGTCAATAATGGTCTGGGGTGGCATCAGCTGGGATGGACGTACAAAGCTCTGTGTCCTTGACCGTGGTACATTGACTGCACAGCGGTATATTGATGAGATCTTGGATGCTCACGTCAGATTGTATGCAGGTGCAGTGGACGACAGATTCATTCTGATGGACGATAATGCCTTCCTCGTGTTGCCTATGCTGTCCGGGAGTACCAACAGGGGGAGGAGATTGAACGTATGAAATGGCCAGCAAGATCCCCTGACCTCAATCCAATCGAACATGTCTGGAATGAGTTGCAGCTTGCAATTTCAGCCTGTCCAGTCAAGACAAGAAGTGTCCAGGAGCTTGGTGCCATGATGGTCCAAGAATGGAACAACATCCCAAGGACCATCAGGGACCTGATTGGGATCATGGGAAGGCGTTGTCAAGCTGTAATTAACAGTAATGGGTCTCATACTCGATATTGAACCCATACCAGTTCGCTCCATCAACTTTTTGGCAAATTTGAAAAATTTCCTCTTTTACCAATAATATCTATTTTCCATGGTATTTCGTATTCAAAAGCTTAAAAAATAATGTCAAACACAAACAAAATCTGAATTTCTGTACTTAAATCATTAAAGATATAATTAAATAAAAAAAATATATTCACTTTTTATAACAATATTTCAACTAAAACGTAAAACAGGTAGTTGGATATACTTGGTGCTTAGCAAACTTTGAGTAGTATAAGTTCCCCCGACGCCACAGTGGTACATAGTGGTGCCACTTGGTCATTTCAGTTCCGGTTATTTGCTTCTCATTATGCTATTTGAATAATGTCATTGGACCTTTCATTCAGGTCAAAAGTTCATTTACCTCTTTTGCAACAAGGAAGACGGGGCGAATTTTAGACAGAGGGGGCAATTCAAATAAAGTGCGTTAGTGCTATATGAAAGGACAATGTTATACCGAAAGTTTACCGAATGCATGTTAGTGGAGGTTGTTACATGTACATACAGGTACATGTACAAGGTGTACACTTCAAACTCGTAACAAATTGTTCCAAATTCCTTTCATTTCATGTCACCTTTTCCTTTATTCTTTATTTCCATACCCCGACATTTGCGGGCTCAGAAAAAACAACATATTGTACATACATAATTTACACGTACACATTCACCCGGATGATGATTGATGAATATCCCTTTCGCAGCTCAGTGAATACGGTCATTATGTATAAATTTGTAAATAAACCTGTCCTATTACAAACTATTGAAAAGTGCCCACGGGCACTCTACAACAATTTGAAACAAGACAGATCTGTGTAAGCAAACTATTACTTTGGAAAGTGTTAGTTGTTACTCCAGTACCCCCATGTCCCTTAAAACCCTATTGACGGCTTCGAAATATATATGTTTATCATATGACTCTTCCGTTTTGTTCACTTTAAAACATTTGATATTTTGTTTTCATATTGATCAGTGATAAATAAAGCCTTCCGTCAATTTCATTGGTCAGTTTCAAAACTAAACAATTTGATTGGCTGAACAAAATACAACTGGGCCACATTTTCATAATTTGCATAAATAGAGTTGGGGGCTTTCATTCGTCAATTTCAAAACTGGATAATTTGATTGGCTAAACAAAATACAGCTGGGTCACATTTGCATAATTTCAGTAGGGAGAATTTACGTTATCTGTCCTATTTAGGATGGGTTATATTGTATTGATCGTTTACCTACAAGGAAAATGCTATTCATTTTTTTTTTTATATTTTTACTTTTTGCTTCCAAAACATAGGTTATGAGGCTCGCCAAAACAGAAAATTCTTAGACTTGTTTCATATATATTATATGAGAAAAACACTCATTCCATATCCTCTATATAATATATCACTAGGTTTGCTGTTCGGTTATCATTTAGTGGCGTGACCGGTAGCCATGAGTAGTGGTCTATCATAGGGCAAGTGAGGTGGTAGACCTGAGAAAACTATTGAATAGTCCTAAATATTTAAATGGTAGAGTGCTCATATATTTTACTTCCGTGTTGCCTATGCAACAAGTCCGGAATTTGGAGGTTTCCCTGCCCATAAATATTAGATTGTTTCAGTTCACCGGGGAATGCCTATAGGTCTTCTCCGGTAAACTGAAACAATGCAATACCCATAAACAATCAGCACCAAACACCGACTAACCATCTAACAAATCAGTATACAGAATTCACTGATATAAAATGATGGACAGATATAAAGTGGTGAACACATATAAAGTGACGAGCAGCCGCAAACCTGAACACCGCTGTCTTCGGGCAGCGGAGTCCAAACTTCCAACTACCATCCCTTTCCTCTGCTAGTGTTAATACAATAATATAACAACCCATTTAAGTTATATAGGTCAGAGTAAGATAGTGTAAGCTTATGTCCTGATACCAGGCAGTCCATTTCCTTTAACTTTTCAAATATTTTTCGAACAAATTTGGCAAGTTTGCGTATTACCGTCGTATTTTTGCAGCTAAGCAACTGACACAACTTCAACATATTAGGCCTATTATAGTAAAATGCTGTTAGGAAATATTTACGCTCTGCTTCAAGGTGGGGACATTTTAGCTGGAAATGATATTCATCGCCTTTTTCGTTACAACCGAAGGTACATATTCTGTCTGAGATATAAGTATTAGACCAGACCCCAACCTCTATTGGTAATCTATGATTTTTAACTCTAAACCTCGACAAATTTGTCATGTCTTTCCCTGAGAGGCATGACAGATAATACTCCCTTTCGAAAATTGTTTTAATATTGCGATATAAATCTTACTTGTGGGAGGTATTCATAATACCAAACCATTTTGAAATCTTCTTCGGGAAACAGTTTTATTGTCACTTCGGCAAAAATAATTTGTCCATAAAACTGTAATAATCAATAGTGTTTTTTTTGTTGAATAAAGTAAATTCATTTAATTTAGTTAATTAAGTTCACACTGGTATGAAACACTTCTTGCTGATTTGTAGTGCCACAGTGTATGAAATACTTGAAAAGTCTCTGTGTTGTTTTAATTAATGTCAAAAAACGTCTCGTTTTTTCTGTAACGCATGTTTAGTGAATCGATCATCTGCTTGAAAACTTGTCTTGATCCACAACCAAACATCTACCAACGAATATAAATGTTTTGTAAGGATATCATAGTAACCACCTCTATCCAACGGATCCACATAGCGAACAAACTGCGCTTGCTGCTTCCCTTAATAATAATAATAATAATAATAATAATAATAATAATAATAATAATAATAATTATTATTATTATTATTATTATTATTATTATTATTATTATTATTATTATTAAAAAGTATGGCTGATTATTATTATTATAGTCTCGACAGAGGGCGCGATCAGTGTCAAGTTCGTCTTTGCTAGAATACAACCTTGTCACGGCTTGTGAGATGTAACTGGTGTTTTTCGATTTTAAACGGAAGAATACAGTGTCCTTCAGACAATCGGATGTTGTGGGTTAAAAAGGGTGATATTTTCGTATTTTTAAGGCAAAGGACTTGTCTTTGATTTTCAATCTTCCTAAATATTAACAAAAAATTGTTAAAAGTTCGGGGGATGACTTGAACAATAACTTGAGCAATTTAGCGCAAAAGAAATATAGAATATTTTAAGTTGGCGAAAAACAAGAACTTCGCGCAACATTATATTTAATTTTATCAAAAACAAATCAATTATCTCCCAGGGGAAATAATGCATCGAAACTTCCACATAAACAACCGTGGATACATACTCGTACCGATGGGGCTTTCAAAAGTTTACCAAAAGCAACTCATACACTAAGCAACGGCTGATAAAACTAATTATAAGATGCACTGTTAAATGCTTAATCGACTTGTTTGGCTGTGTAATTACTGAAGCTTAACGACACTTTTAATCCTTTACCTTTACATAACGTAACCGCCAAACCAGATAGTTCACAAAAAATGCCATTCAATTTTCATTATTTGTCCCCAAAACATAGCTTATAACCTCCTCATTTGAACGAGGGGATATAAGCTATTTTGGGACGCAAGAAATGAAAACAGTAGTAACTCTGGAGGTTTGTTTGCAAGTATCGTCTGTTTTTTTATGTTAGGTAAAGGGTTAACAGCCGGGTCATATACTGCAGGATAGTTTTGCGGGTAGATGAAGCCGGAATACACGGAGAAAATTTCATAGAGTGGACACTCTGTTTCAAGTTTAAACGACGGACTTTCTGAATTGAAGTCCAATGAACACAGTGCTCCCACTTAATAATATTAATTTAATAATAATAATAAAAAAAAAAAAAAAAAAAAAAAATAATAATAATAATAATAATAATAATAATAATAATAATAATAATAATAATAATAATAATTTTAAAGCCTAGAATCCACACACGGTGCTCAATGGCTGTACAATAATTGCATACATACATATACACACAGGCACATACATTCTCTCAGAGGTGCATTGATACATGGATCACTAATATCATTTATTGGTGCCCAACGCCACGTCAGCAACCGAGGCTATATCGTGGCGATAAGCGACAGAACCTAAAAGAAAAAGGGTATTGAATTAATACAAAATAAAAAAAACAAAAAAAAAACAAAAAAAACCCAAATAAAACAAACCACAACTTTACCAAAACAAGTATGTGAGTGTAACTTGACGAGTAACGAGGCAATCCTCACTGACTCAGTCACACCCACGAACCTGGTAAAGACAGTTTATGACCAAAATTAAAAGACCACTGAAAGAAATGCCTTTCGAAAAAGGTAGGTTTTAGTACCAGACTTGAATGATTCAAGTGATTTACTATTTTTTATGCCGATTGGAAGAGAATTCCAAAGCCTTGGGCCAGCAACCGCAAAGGCCCTATCACCAGCACTAATAAATTTAGATACGGGCAGAACCAGGTTGAGTCGACCAGATGATCTAAGAGACCTCGGTGGTTTGTAGATGGCAAGCAGATCGGACAGGTAGGATGGTGCAGATCCCGAGATACACGTAAACACCAAAAGGACAATTTTAAATTGAATTCTTTGCTTAATGGGTAGACAGTGTAACTCAGAGAGTACTGGTGTTATATGGCAGTACTTTTGAGTTCTGGTTATGACCCGTGCAGCACAATTTTGAATGTGTTGTAGCTTTTCAAGAATAGATGTTTTAGAGCCAATCAGAAGAGAGTTGCAGTAGTCGAGGCGACTGGTAACAAAGGCGTGGACAAGCTTTTGTGACGTCTGCGTATCAACGAAGGCTCGAATTTTGCTAATATTTCTACGACGAAAAAGATGAAAAAATTTATCCTATATGTTCCTTTTATCTTTTCTGCCATAGCTTGCTTTTCTATTGTCTCTGGTTCAACATGTGTAGAATGTGTAGAATGAACACATTCCATGATTTCCCCATAGAATATACATATTTCACAGTTTAGCCTGTGGGATATTGACATTCTATGATTGTCTACATTCTAAACAACATATCGTCCACGCAAGCATACAGGTGTCAGCTGCAATGCTTCAGCATCGTAATTCTCATCTTTATATGTTTCATGAACGATATGTACCCCTGAAGGCGAATCGACTGTTGATAATCGCACTATCATTGTGTTTTGATTATGATCGCGTCTCTGAGAAAATGGGTGATGGCTGTGTCGAAAAAAATATTGTACCATATGCAACTGTGTCATTGTCATAAACCCCGAATTTCGGAGGGAAATTTGAAAAAAACGACCGAAATTCAGATATGTAGTATAGCGTATATTGGTGATTTGATTTTCGTTTATGTTTTTTTAATTTTTCTGCGTATTTGTACAATAATATAAGTCCCAGTACTACCACTTTTTATTTTCCTCTGCCGCCCCTGCAAATCTTTGAACATTTAACGTCGGCGTGGTTAACATTTTGTTGCATTTACCCGCGTTATGCAATCATCAATTGGGATACGTATAAATATTTACCAAATGTCCAATGGTTCAATGATTTTGATCGACAGATAAGCCTCTTTCATCATTAATAACATGAAACAATCAATTACCAACCCATTAATAAGTTCATTCTTGCATTTATGATTGGGAAAGAGACACCGAAGAGACTACGGTAATATATTACTGGGATTGAGTAATTCTCGATAATGCGTGCGATTCGTCATTCGGATAAGTGAAATAAAAAAAAAGACTGCATGAGAAAGAAATTCTGTTTCATAAGGATCAGCTTTCAAATCAGAACGTATTGTCTTGTCTATGTTACTGGTGCCCAGAGAGACAATTCATCAGAAAGAGACAAAAGACATCGCTTTGCTTTACTCATGGATAATCAACGCGTGGAGGTTCAGTTACTTCGCAGAAGGCACGCATTGATGATAGAGTTGGACTATGGATTATTCAGTCGGAACTTGACTCATGGCGGGCGGGACAAATTGTGTTTACACCCCAAATCGGTCATATTCACGACGTGTCCGCTACGAGTACATATGATATAGTTTTATACCCTGCTCGCCTATGTTACTACCTGTGAAAATTCTGTATGTTAAATTTTAGTTTTCAACCCCACTACCGGTGTAATGCTTCTACTGCGGTTAAAAAATACACCTATAGTCGGAAGTTCATCCAACTTGACCTTTGGCATGACGCAATTTGCTAACTTAGATACATTCACACTTCTCGATGTTTCATTCAAACATACGACATTTTGCGGTACTATCTACTACGTGCAATGTCTTATTATGTTTAAAATACCTACAATTAAATATTTAAAATCACATTAAGAATTGTCAATAAAAATTTGATTGAAAAAGCAAGGTAAATTCATTCAAGCTGTCAATCAGGCATTCATGTGCAACCGGTAGTACTGCCCATCGACGCAGATGTAAACAAAACAAACCCGTGTGTTTGCGGTAGAAAGTGTCGTTTTTTTCTCCATTTCAAGTGACAAAGTCGATTATTTATTTAGAGCATGGTATAAATAAAACAATTAGGTACTAGGGCCGGTAATTAGATTTAAACCACTCATAGAATAAGGGTTTTAACTACTCGGCAAGCCGAGTGGTTAAAACTCTTATCCTACTCGTGGTTTAAATCTTATTACCGGCCCTTGTACCTATTTATTCTATATGTTCCTTTTATTTTTTATGCCATAGCTTGCTTTTCTATTGTCTCTGGTTCAAACTAATAAACATTTCCTATAAAAAAATTATGATTTATCAGGAAACTAAACGTCTTGCCCCGTAACGTCTTTGTACATACGCTGAATGCATTTACGTTTTCTGCATTGCGGCTACAATAGGTAGACATTTTTTCAGTATCAAATACAAGGAAAACATTTTTTGCCCTGTCACGGAATAAAAAAGGCTGGTGTAACCATGCCGAGTGCCCCCCTCCCCCATTACCACACACGTTTCCTGTCTGCATGTCTGATCTTTTATTTTTATGTCTAAAATAATATTTGCAGAAAAAAACCCACCCTGCAGTTCCTTTAAGCGGCAATTTGTTTCATAGGGACACGGAATTAGTGAATCGGGCTAGTATCCTCGAAAAATCACGGGATCTTTCAGATTTGGTGATACGTTTTTCTCAGCCTGGAAAAATTCATACTTCCTATTGAACCTAGATGTAAAATGTTGAATGGCGTTGTTATTACCTCAGAATCACAACAACGTTGAGAGACTCCAATTGAAATTATTTGTGACGGCACAGAAAATGTGGACGGCGACAGTTGGGACATTCTGGTTCTAGTTGTGCTCCTTTCATAACCGAATCGCAATGGATAAATTATACTCAATGTTTCATCGTGAAAAATAGTAGAGGAGGCAAGCGGTTCGTGAAGCTATATTTTTCTAGGACAGAACACTGGAATGATTTCATATTTTACCCCAAAATAAAATGATAGGTTATCCCTGTTACCAGGAGTATAATCACATTATAGTTAGGTGATCATTTAACCTTCAAAACAAGTTGAGGGCATGCATGTTGTCTTTTATTATACACCTAGTACTTTTCCTCCAGCTCCATTTTTACAAATTCGGACGGAATTCCGTTGACGGACTATTTTTCATCCTGACTTCATGGATCAATCAAAAGAACTAAACTCCACTCATTTGCGTAATCGGCCAATCAAAACGTCGCATTCTGGTCCATATAAATTCGAAAGCTGCGGTGATAGCCGATAAATCGAATGTCAATCGGAAAATGACAAAGAATGTGATGTTTAAATTGTTTAATTAATGGGGTTTTTGTCACAAAGGCGTGTAAGAAAACCGCGACGATGTGTGAAAGTGGTCGTAAAACGGCACTTGTGCCATCGTGGAAGGATAGACCTCACGAAGTTCTGTGTTTGTGTGTCATCGAATGAGGTTGCATTTTGTAGCTGTAGAATATGCATGTGTCAGCAAAATAACAAATTTCCTCAATCTGTACGAAACTGTCAGTTCAGTTGCCTAAATGATCCCCCATGCTATCATTCTTTCAATACATGAATGAGAACGGAATGCATAGTAATAGTCCAGGAGCTACTTGGTTAACAATCAAACATTTAACCCTTTACCTAATACGAAAGACAGACGACAGTTGCAAATAAAATTCTTGAATACATTTTTGTTTCATTTTTGCGTCAAAAATATAGCTTAATACCCCTGAATGGAACGAGTTCGTTCCAATGAGGGGTCATAAGGTATGTTTTTGAAACAAAAAAATGCAAAAAATAATGAAAATAGAAGGTGATTTTTGTGAATAGCGCTGGCCGGTTTTGAACGTTACGTTAGGTAAAGGGTTAAATCAAGATAGCATCAGAATAGTGATAACACCGATCTTCGTGATTTCTGTTGGGTTTTTTTCTCGCGTATTACGTCAACTTGTTACCGAAATGTTCTTTTTGTTAGTATTTTCAAGGTGACCACCGGAAGAGTGGGGGAGGGGTGGGGGGATTTGGAAGTGAATGTAATTTCCCTAAACGTGCTTTGGGATGAATCAAATTTATGTGTTGTCCCCTACAGGTCACCTTAAACAAAACTGAAGCGGAACGCATTTGGTTAATAATAACAACCCCCAAAACCACATATAGACATGGTAAAAGTAGGGATTCGCTGGATGTTTACTCGCCTGCTTAGTATGTAATGTTGAGAATATTGGAAAATCAACTACTCCGAGCAGAGGCTACGCTTTCAGCCATGTTGTTGGCTGAGTGGAATCGGCTACCAATTACAGTCGCTTACTCGCCCAAGTCAATCTTCGAGTATTCTACGGTTTCATCTATTTCTCTAAAAGAGAGGGACGCCATCTCAAAGGACAAATGTTGTGAGATCACAATAGCCAATGCCCTTGAAAAATTTACCGATAATTCTGGGGCCCAGAGATTCCAAACTTTATGCAAAACAGCCATCGTAAGCAGTCGAAACTTTGTGAAATATGTGATAGTGGGATGACTTTACTCCTGAAAGTCGGAAACTAGTGCATGCTCTTTTTTGCTATTGTTCATCACATAACGCGCTCTCAAGACGACGGAATAGCACGTAGGGGTAGATCGGCGACCCGTAACGAGTCTACCTCATCCTGATGTATGGCTTATAAATTTCATTGTTTAGAGTTTTTCTTGAGAAAAATGTGATGGATAATAAAGATCCACTGTTAAAAAAACCCTTATATTTATAAGGAACACATCATCGATAGGTTATGTCTTGTCGGAAGGTAAAGCCTCTTTGTTACCGTATTAAAAGTAGGTGTCTGAACTAAAACATGATACACCAAGTGAGTTTCCATTGGTACCAACCGCACAGTGCAACTGTACTGAACTGTGCACACCACTCGGCCACCGACAGCCCCTAATAAAGGGAATTCTAGTTAACCAAGGATATACGAAACCAGTACAGAACACACGGAATGTTCAGATGGTTCAGTACAGTTGTGATAGGCAGTTGGTGTCGAAGGAAGCTCTCTCAGCGTGGGTTCAGACCCCCGCTATGCCGTTGTAAATAAAGCCAGCGCCCTTTCTTGATTCTTTGGTACACAAGAAATTGGAAAAGAGATGTTCTCGCTGATTTCCTTGAGGTGCAGTATGTAGAATTAAGTGATGCAATTATATGATAAGAAACTGAAAGATGATAATTTCATGAATTACTAAAAAAAAACATGACCCCTCATAAGAATCAGCACTACACAAGTTTTGTTTTTCAGGCAAATATGGAAAATATACTAGAACGTGAATGTGTGAATGGGTTAATCGATATGGCACGAGTTCAGCGCGGAAAGATAGAACGAGAGGCCGCAATCCTCGAGTTTATCCTTCTGCGATGGCACAAGTGCCATACCGATTAACTCATTAACACACGCGTGTCGTTCTGAGTTAATTACACGCCTTCACATCTATAAACGCCTGAGTTGCAATGTGTTCTATGTGCCAGTAGGCACATAGAACACATTGGAACTCAGTTTCAGAACTATCAACAAAGAGAACACATTTTATCGTCAACCAAATTTGCGAGGGGAACTCGTACTATTTTAGCTATTGCTAGCGATTCACATTGTAATTGCGGTGCACGATTTGTAGAAAATTTCTGTGAAATTTCGCTTCTATTTAAAAATAGTCCGTCCACGATTTCCGTTCCGCACATGGGTGCGGAACAGATTTTCTTCTTTTTTTTTTTGCATAGTTTAGTGTTTCTGTAGATGGGGATTTCATAGAACAGGCGTGTAATAAGTTGTGAAAATGGTACTAATAATTGTAGTATCGCGTTTTGTTGAGCCTTCTAGGGAAGTGTTATAGTGTTTCAACCGTTTACTTTGAACAGCAGCCATATTCGCCTAGCGTTATTCTAGAGCCAGGTGTACATTCGAGATTGAATTCGGTTTCTAATCTTTTCACCGATTCGATTCTATTCGTTTATCCCTTTACCTAACATGAAAAGCAGACGACACTTGCAAAAAAAATTCTTGAATAACTAAATTTTTTCATTTTTTTGTCTCAAAAACATAGGTTATGACCCCTCGCTGGAACGAGCTCGGCGAGCTCGTTCCAACGAGGGGTCATAACCTATGTTTTTGAGACAAAAAATGAAAATATTTTGAAAATTAATTGGCGATTTTTGAGAATAGCGCTGGCCGGTTTTGGCCGTTACGTTGGGTAAAGGGTTATATTCGAAACGATCTCTGTTATTCGAAAACATTTGAACAAGGGCGAGTTTTGAAATAACCGTTACGACCAAGAGCGACCACTTCCCTGCATTAGTATTCGATGGTTTCAAGACATTAACGTCTCTTCAACGGCCCAGTTAACATCGCGAGGAGTGAATTTCAATGTTGTAGGGAAGAGTGTGCCTGGAAGTTTTCCATGCACAATCTCCCATTATAACCCTGAAATTGACACTTAACATGGCCATTGATACGACATAAAACACTGATCAACAAATCAACCAGACTGAGAAATTGTGAGAATGCCATATGATCGACACATCGTTAACGATTTTCTGGTGCTTTGTGTCCTTGCACTTAATCCCGTTCCCTACGCGGGGGCACGGTGGCTCTGTATACTACGACGTTTTGCATGTCAATGGTACACCTGTCTTCAACCAATACTAACCTCCGACACGAGGTGACCCTGACTGTCGAAAGTGTCGTTAAATAAATAAATAAATAAATAAATAAATAAATAAATAAATAAATAAATAAATAAATAAATAAATAAATAAATAAATAACCAATGCTAACCCTGCTTGTGTGGACTTATTACGTTGAGGAGTCTGTCAATTGCTCGCTGCTGCTCGGTGGTTCTCTCCGGTACTCCGACTTCCTTCACCCGTAAAACTGTCTGACACGAGGTGACCCGGGCTTTCTAAAGTGTCGGTAAACTCCAATAAATAAAATCAATACATTTTAGAGACTATGAATACATGACCCCTCAAAGTTTTCAGAAGTAAAAACAATCAGCTTTTCAAATATTTAAGGATTATTTTATTTTCTCCATGTTAAAAACTGTCCTTGAGATTGAAGCATTTGATGTTTCACGAAAATGAAAGTTGCATACAATTCATGTAACATCGTTTAATGCTTGTTGTAGTAATGAAATTCTCGATGATCCATAGGTATAATGCAACTGTTAATTGTTTTGGAGCTACCGTGTTCTTTAAAATATAGATTCAAAATGACAAGGGAGCATTGATTTTCCAGTGGGATTGTCAACTCAATATTTGATTACTTTATGGCAAGTAGTGGACACATTATCAGCACATCGTTAACGATTTTCTGTGGCTTTTGAGTACATAAGTAACTTGGAGATGACGGAGTGAAGAAAGATAAAATAAATTCTGAAGAGTTCACACCCAGTCATCTCGTCAACATAATAAGGCGAATAAATGTTCCACTCATCGGACGAGTGTAATGATACTGACAACATGCGACTACATACCATGAATTCAGTCACTGAGAATAGAACAGGAAGTTTATGTGATCAAAGCACAATAGCAATTGGAATGAAAACTCAACAATCCAGTTTCTGTGAAGGAGAGGCAATGCCAAAGATAAACCCGAAAAGTTTTCTTGGCGAAGTACTTGAAAATACATCACTTCACGGACTTAGAAGTATGGCGAACAAAAAGAATAGACCTGCAAGGTATGCGTATATTAGATAATATTAGAAGAAAAAAATATTAATAAAAATGCCTGAAGATCCGCATAGAGAGCGGTGAAAGCGCTAGCAGGAATATAGTCAGTGATGTCGTTGTATTTGTTTTGAACTTTAATATTTTTTTCTTATAACTACCAGCACAAGGATTTGTTTATAAACTTTAGATAATATTTATATATATAAATGTTTTGGACTTGTGCACAAGAATTTTCTTTGCTTAAAATCTTTCTGTAACGTACATGCAAAGGTGTTTAACGAAAACCGTCTTCCTAATGGGTCTAATGTACCATATACTTTCCCAGACGAAATAAAATGCACGTGGAACCCAATAAAACTAGATTCTAGTAGGAGGGAAATATTAACTTATCTTTTTTACAAACTTGGCTCTTCAGCGACATGTACAGTTTAAATTAGAAGTCATGTCATGAAATGCGCACAAATAGCACGTCGATCTGCGCGCTACTCTACGTTATGCCATATGAAAATATAAGGCTATCAAATTCTGTACATATGGAAACATTGGCAGAAACATTGCCTGTGTTTGCTATAAGTGACCAGAAGAACCTGCCGTGCTTTGGATGTTATTCGATATGGCAATTGCGCGCAATTCATACGCGCAATTAAGCCTAAATAAGCGCACAGTTCGTGACAGGACTTTTAGTTTTAACTGTAGACGAATCTTACATCTGCATTATTTTTCGAAAAAAAATACATTCATTTTTGCTGCCGAAAAGTAAATTATGATCCGCCACTAAATTGTGAATGTTGGAAACAACTTCGAATTAGTTCGATAATTTTCGAAAACAAAATGGCGTTGTCAGACGGATAAGGTAATTTATAAGTTCGCGGGAAATGTTTAAAAGTAATTTTTTTATATATACACTCTAAAATAAGTTGGGTTAAAAGTTAACACAAATAAATCAACTGGGTTGAGGGAATATGAACCCATATGGGTTCATATTCTCTCAGTCCAGTTGATTTGGGTTGATTTTTAACCCAGTTCACTTTAGAGTGTTTTGTCATAGATATTAAAAAATGTCTTCCCGGAAGTGACGTACATTAAACAAAAACGTTAGGCCTATATCGTTGCGCGTTTACAACATTTGGGTAAGTTACTTGCAAATAAACCTTTTTAATTGCAATT
Source organism: Pictodentalium vernedei (assembly GCA_031216915.1). Classification (NCBI taxonomy): domain Eukaryota; kingdom Metazoa; phylum Mollusca; class Scaphopoda; order Dentaliida; family Dentaliidae; genus Pictodentalium; species Pictodentalium vernedei. The sequence goes on along the minus strand of CM062297.1, from coordinate 725,827,220 downwards.
ATAATATCGCAATGCATATTAAAACAATACCTACTATTTTTAAGTATGTGCCAGTGTTATCTCGTTAGAGTTTTAAAGGAAATCTACGTTTTGTACTCACGGCATTCAGCCCTCGTAAAAAATTTGTACTTCCTTGCAGCCATTAATAAAATCATGGTTATACCTCCCCACACCATAACCGATCCACCACCAAAACGATCGTGCTGCCTAACGGTTACGTCATGTTATCGTTCATTCCTCCGCCGCCACACTCTGTTTCGCCTGTCGTGGAAGTCGAGAGTGAACCTCGATTCATCGGAAAACACGACATTGCTCCACCGACGATTGTCCCAGCGCTGTCGTACTCCACACCAATTACGCCTTGTTGCGATGTGACGTTCAATCAAACGTGGAATTATTCGAGGTCGTCTAATGTACAAATTCCAGTTGTGTAGGCGATATCGGATAGTCCGACCAATGACTCGCACATCTGTCGCTCGGTGCAGCTGCTGTCCAATTTCTGAGGCACTTTGATGGCCGTTACGTAATGCTGCCATTCGGATGAAACTATCCTGGTTAGCAGTTGTCGCCTTTAACCGACGTCTGTGATCAACATTGCCTGATTGACGGTAGCATGACCACAACCTGCTAATCACCGATTGAGTAACCTTGAGAATGTGAGCCACTGCAGTCTGTCTGTTGCCAACTTCCAACATGCCAACGGCACGTAAACGTTCGTCAGTCTTCGCATACACCAAAAGTTACGTTTCGACCAGAAACTATTGATGAACGAGTTTATATCAAGAAAAGAACGATGCGACCTCCGAAAAAGCCCATCCAGTTTAAATGAAAATTTCAAAACGTACCCCCACAGACATTAACGCGGCGCTCGTGCGAAAAACCTGCACGAAGTTTTCGTGGGCCGGTGGCATTCATGATCCACACTACACTTGTTAACATATTGATGTGTCCAATCGCGCGTATCCAATACCATTTCCGAAAATATCAGCATCAGTTTGGATATCCCTTACTATTTTTGAACAGTTTATTGTGAATGGAATTGAGAATCAGTTATAATCAAGTAATTATTCACACACCACTTGGAATTTTTTATGATCACGTCTCATTTCAAAGGAATCCTTTATTTATTGTTATCACATTTCAAAGGTATCCTTTCAAGATTTTTTCCCTCATTTAATATGTAATTTTTTGTAATAATATCATGATGGTCATGGTAAACCAGATGTGTTCGAGTAATCCTTCACGGGTTATTGCCCTTTTTGCATTTAGAGGACGGGAATTGGCCAACCCATCGCGTTGCACTTGTTAAAAGTTACACTTATCAACCAGCAGTTTTATGTTATTTCAATATGTTGATAGTTCAATAGTTTTACAGTCTACTGCAGATTACATATAAATGTATAAACAAGCGGAAGAAATAAAACATTGTGCATCGATCAAGACATCAGATATTGCATTTACATGTTAGTTGTAACACACGTAACAGCTGTAGGCCTGTTACATTTTCAAAAGCATGGATGAATAGTTTTGTTTCCTTTTATTTTTCTCCTCGTCGATAATACCAGGCCCTAACATTGATTCCCGAAAAGCACACCAGGACAACAAATAACATTCATTCAAGTGTCAAGTCCGCTATAGTAATTTTTTTAAAAACGCAGGAGAATTCTCTTGCCGTTTATCCGTCAACTTATTTGTGTGCAGTGTGAAAGGGTTGTCAGGAGGTGATACAAATGTTCATGAAAACATACAGTGGTAGTGATAATAAGTTGAAATTAATTTATACCATGCCCACCTATGTTACTACCCGTGAAAAGTCCGTACGTTAAATTTTAGCTTTTAACCCCACTACCGGAGTAAAGCTTCTATTGCGGCTAAAACGTTTTCAATGGGAATTCCATTACAAAAATTTACACCTATGGTAGGAACTACATCCAACTTGACCTTTGACATGGCACAATTTGTCGTCTTCAATACATTCATACTTCGCGATGTTTCATTCAAACACACAACGTTTTCAGGTACTATCTCCTGCGTGCAGTGACTTATTAAGTTTAAAATACCTACAATTAAATATTTAAAATAAAATTTAAGAATTGTTAATTATAATTTGACTGAAAAAGCAAGGTAAATTCAATCAACTTTGAAGGTGTGTCTGGCTGTCAATCAGCCATTCACGTGCAGCCGGAAGTACTGCCCACCGGCGCAGATGTAACCAAAACAAACCCACGTGTTTGCGATAGAAAGTGTCGTTTTTCCTCATTTTAGGTGACAAAGTCAAATTTATTAAGAGCATGGCATAAATAAAACACATAGGTACTAGGGCCGGTAATCAGAATAGCCGGTAACTCGTAGAATAAGGGTGTTAACAACTCGACAGAGCCTCGTGGTTAAAACCCTTATCCTACTATTGGTTTAAATCTGAATACCTGCTCTAGTACCTTTTTATTCTATATATTATCATCGAGTGACTTGTGGGTGAAATCTCACCAGAGGGGAGGATATTTGATCCAGACTCGAGGCTTGCCGAGTATCTTTGTGAAATGTCTTTCCACGAGGGAAAGATTTACATATCCCACCCACACACCACGCGAGGATGATTTTTCTCCCATCACCCCATACATAAGTCCACGAAATCACAAAACTGCTCCAGTAATAAAAAAAATTCATTTAGTTCTCTTCGGCTTCACCGTAGAGAAAAATGGATTGCATCTTAAGAAAGAGCTTCAGAAAGTTCCGTATATGCCAAAGGTATACACTACGAAAACGAGCATCTGGTTAACATTCTAAAGCGAGCTGAAACAGCTGACATTCCGGCGACGTCACTTTTGAAATTATGGATTTCGATGACGTCATATTCCGAGCGGTAAAAACTATCACACTTGTGTGATAGGTAGCTGCAATGGAAACGAATCGGGACGACATCTTTGTTCACAAAATGCAATGATAAAATATTCCGCCGATCATTAAATAATCAAATGAGGATGATCATGTGGAGTGGGGAAGATAGATCTGTCTTAACGAGGTATCTCAACCGGGACACGCGTACATTTTTATCTCAGTCGGCAGGTGACTGGAGAAAAAGTAGTACTGGAATTACAAATTTGTTTACACTCTTTCAACCTCATCGTGACAGGGCACTATCCGGTTGAATATCTCTGTTTGTTCACCCCACAAAACGTTTGAATGTCGTTTGTCAAAAAAATATCGTTTGTCGAAAAAGGAAAATCAGATGTTCTTTTTTTTATTTTTCCAGGTTGCAATCCGCAATATGTTATTCATAACAAAATCGACCTATTCATGCAAGTGTATCGATATAAGATCACCTTCCAATCGGGCAACAGAGCACTTTTTTATGATCACTGTAACAAGAACACTTTTCACTTATGTTGTGCTTTCTTGTGACAATAGCATCCATTTGGCAGATTGTTGGAAACGCAGCATCCTTATTAGAGATATTTTCAAAACATAAATGATATTGTCCCTATATCCCGATAAATTCTGTCTTTTGATTGGTCAGAATGCCTAGAACAACTAGCCATGGCAAAGTGTGCACCCAACCCAAGGTATATGAGAGCGTGCAACATATAGGGTATATGAGCACGCGAAACATCGGGGTATATAGTTTAAATGAAAGCGTTTCGCTTCCGCTCGCCTCGATATAAAAATGGAACAAAAGAAACCCCGAAAATAGTCACAAATATTATCAGATTTCCGACAATTCGATCATAGTTTGCTGTTATAAATTAAATAGTCGAATAATTAAATGAAACAACTTGATAAAAATAATATAAGAGCAAATATCATCCCCTGAGTTCCAATGTGTTCTATGTGCCAATAGGCACATATAACACATTGGAACTCAGGGGACGATATGTCAACAAAATAGTGTTTACTCGTTTCCTTAACGACACAAGGGATGTAACTCTATCTGCTATCTTCTACGTTTGTAAAAACAAAACAATTATTTACGAATTTGGTCCAACTGATTGCGGAGCGTGGGAAACGCGTTCCACTATGTTTCTATTGTGTTTCAAACGGGACAAAAACGTTATCTCCGCCGACATGTATGGTATATGGAGATTTAATACCTAGATATCTCATTTAAACACCTCGCCTGTGGCTCGATGTTTAAAGGTATTAAATCTCCATGTGCCATATATATTGGCTGATAATATCAGAGAATGAATAATGAGCAAAACATTTTCTTGAAATTAGCCTTCAACTTATTTCTCCAGTCAGTTATGCTGGGCGGACTATTTTATCTAATTCTCAAGTTCTGTAATTTACCGCTCTTTCTTGGATTGCACCAACTACATTCTGGCACTGTGCAAATTAAACATAATGAAGGGCACGTGAAATCATTTTTCAGTTTCAAATGTAATTTGCAGGATGGAGAGATACCCTCGTTATTCCGCCCACTAAGATCATTTCTTAAAAGCTGTGTCGTATACACCTCTGCAGTAACTGGTATCAAGAGGTCATTACTTGGTTAGTTTCATATTGGTCGAGATATCAGTTCGAGATAACGTCCTATCATCCTGAGAGCGAAGGTCGAAGGCTGACCTGAAGTTACCGAGGTCTGATATCTCGGCCGATATGAAACTAACAAAGTATTGACCTTTTTATTTATGAAACCAAAACAAATAATTACAAAATATCTAAGATCTGTCACAGTTTTCGGACAGTCCTATTGTTTCTCATCCTTTTCACAAACCCCGAATTTTCATCTTCTCCTACTCCTAGTTCAGTTACCTGAATGTCTCTTCTCCCCTGCTGGGAAAATCACGACGTTCGGATAGCTATTTCTTCTCCCACTTCGACTTATCTCCGCTTACGACTCTGAATTTTAGTTAGGCTATTCCCTCTGGAAAAGACTCTTGTTTTTCTACGGATTATTATTTTTTTTAGGCTTTTCCCTTTGGAAAAGACTCTTGATTTTCTACGGATAACTTCTTTTTTGGGGGAGGGGGGAGGGGGGTCTACACATTTTGTCCGTACGATTCTGAAGCCATTTTCTAAGTGATTTTCACACAAGGGGCATAAAATCTAAAAATGTACCGAAGCGGAATTTTCGATTTAACCCTTCTTTCACAAGAATTGGCAAAAAACTGTCAAAATTATGGTTTATCGTCAAAACGCGTCTTGTAGATTGTTTTTAAATATTCATCATTGTTGAACCTGACTGTGACACAACAATTGATATGCAAGAGATATTAAACAATGCATTTGTTAACCATCCACAGGCTGCCAAACATCGAAATTTTGATAATATGGGCAGTTTTCGTGCATCTATAGCACCCAACGGATACTCAAGAGATAAACATAACTTCCTTTATTTCAAGATGCATAGACAAAATATTCCAGTAAGTGTTTGTTAACCCTCCGCTCGCTCTCAAACTTCCTAATTGTGATAAAATGTTCGGGTATCCACAGCACCCATCATGTAGTGGAGAGACAAACATAACTTCCTTTATTGGAAGTGGATTTCACCGATAATTATTTTTGTAAGTAATAAGTATATTAAAAAAACAATCCTTAGTCCGTTTTGGGCTCGTTAAACAATGATATCCATAAAAGCTTAAAATTCATATTTCCCATGGATTGCTCTGAAAACATCTTGTAGATTTTCAAGAAAAAATTACCATTCGCAGGTCTTGGTGTGACATTACAAGTTGCATTGAAAAAATATTCCTGTTAGCGATTTTAACCCTCTACAAACTGCCAAACATCAAAATTTTAGATACATTTGAGATAAAATGGGCTATTTTAAAATAGCCACAGCACTCAGTGGGTATGTATCAAACAAATATAACTCCTTTTGTCGGATTTAGACTTATCGATCGACGATATTGATATTAACCCTCTCCAACAATAATGATGGTTTCAACGAAAACATTTTTTTATCAAACTGAGTCATTTCAGACTGCTATCCCCGCTTTTGCAGGACATCAATAAAGGCACTTCAGTGTTACAGTTAAAAACGATTCTTTAGACACTCTGGGGTCATGGAAAATCATGGAATCCCATCTGGAAAAGCCATGATTCTCCAGAATCATTAAGTCTAGTTTGCGATTAATATGCTGTACAACTCTCTTTTTTCTTCTGTTCATCCACCTAATCATCACGTATTGTCATCATTATTTCCTCTTCATTAAAAAGAACACCCCCCTCCCCTTTGCCCGGTAACACCAATTTCACTAATTATTTGCTATCAGTGAATAACAGTGAACGATTTTGCTGTAAACAAAATGGTTGCTCCTGGTGATGCATCAAGGAAAGCAGCTCCAGCTTGGTCTTATCGGCCGAGATCAGCATCATATCATCTGTGTTTAAAGTCAAATCAACAGAGCTCGATAGTGGTCAATTCTAGGAAAGAAAATCATATCTATATAATAGATGAAAGACCAATAATACAAACTATTAGAAATTCTTATTACTTTCCAAAGTGTGATTTACTGGGATTTCCGGGTTTGATTATGAACGATAACTTCACAAGTGAATTATGCAATCAACAATTGTGTCATGTATCCATGCGCACAAACGAAGACGCTTTGCCGTGGATGTAATGGAGACTTCATTGTTTTTTTGTTTTGTAACCCTTTACCTGATATGAAAAGCAGACGACACAAAAAAATTCTTGAATAGCTATTATTTTCATTTTTTGTCTCAAGAACATTGGTTATAACCCTTCATTGGAACGAGCTCGACGAGCTCGTTCCAATGAGGGGTCATAACCTATGTTTTAGAGACAAAAAATGAAACAATAATGAAAATTAATTGGCGATTTTTGAGAATAGCGCTGGCCGTTACGTTAGGTAAGGGTTAAATAATATAATTATCGTTAATAATGAAAAGTAATAAACAGAGTAATCGCTTGACTGGACTGGTTACGTGAAATAATTCATTCGAGGCGAGGGATTATATTGTAAAACCCTCGTGCGCATTCGCGCACTCGTGATTGTACAACGTCCCTCACCTCTCATGAATTATTTCACGTAACAAGTCCAGTCAAACGATTACTCTCTATGTAATTCTTTCATATTTGAATCATCACAATTCAATTCGACGATGAAATTTCTCCAAGTTATTACAATGATGATGGTTGCAAATTCGTTCTTGGTGCAATCCAAGTAATGATATTTTGGACAATTTTTACAACTATTTGAAATCTTTCAAAGTGGGAATCTAGTCATGATGTAAATCTACTTAAGAATGTTACTTTTCTGAAAACTGTCAGAAAAAACAACACCACCTTTGTAACATGGCTTTATTACTCTCCATTTCATGGACAAGAATATAATAGATAAATGCACATGAGTAGGGGAAATTGGGGATTCTGTTTCAGCAGAAATTCATTTCTGGTTGACAATGGGAATTAACGTTGAAACATTTCGTTCTGGCTCAGCTAAAGTCGGACTTCGTCATTTTTCACCTGAGCTGATATTTTGGCAAAGGTTAATCCAATGGGGGTTTTATTTGTGAGAGTAAGAGGTTAAGTGGGCTAGAAAAAAAATGATTTTTTTAATGTAAATTTCGACAGGAAATTGCAAAAGTGTCAAGATCGCCGGCCTAGGATATTTGCGAAAACGACGTTTTCATCACCCCACTCAGTGCAATTTTCCCAGAGGGATTTGAAATGCGCTCCCTTCGTCAACTCAGTCCAAGTGAGCTTGAAAAGACGAAGACAAATGATTCTCTTCTAGTGGAAAATTCCCATTGGAATTTGTAATGTGCTGTCATCTGGACACTGTTTGTCCTGACGAGTTCGCACATATTTCTGTTTTGTCCCATGCTATTCCAATGGGGATTTTGTTATATTTGCAATTGGTGTTTCATCGACGTTACCTGAAATATGGGGAGGGCACTCGATTATTATTTTTCTAATCTTAAATAATAGAAAAAGAAGAAAAAAATATCTTAAATCTCATTTCTAAAAAAAATCGATAGAGTCATAGACGAAATAAAAAAACGAAAAAGATTAAAGCGTAGCGGATTTCTCCAAAAGAACTCAACTCGTGAATGAAAGGTTTAAGTTTTAGCATGTCCGAGGCGGTTCCTCCTAGGTAGGCGATTTGAATTATTGGTAGGCAAATCTCGAATGAAGTCTTATATCCATGTGAAAGATTTAAAAAACGCAGAAGGTGTGTAATGTAATGAATTAACGAATTGATTTGAACTGACTTTTTTTAAATTGAATGTTCACGAAGCGAGACTTATATTATTTCATTACAGGATGGTTTTAACACCTTACTTTCGAAGTGAGGTAAGCCTTTTGCAAAATCATTTTTTTAACAAAGTCACATCTTTTATTTGAATGCGAGATGTCAATTTCCTCTCTTCATTTTTTTGTAGATGTGGAATGATCATGTCTACTTTCGTTATTTTTTTCACATTGGTTAGAGCTTTTTCGCCAAGTCGATCTACGACACTTTTATCGATTTTCGGATATATTTTGTTTTTCCCGCAGATCAGACTGAACTGTTTGATAATTTCCCCCTCTTCTTTCAAGAGTTTGCGTCACAAATTTTCTAAATCTTAAACTAAATCTTCTTGGTAATCATTCAGTGTTAATCCCATGCAAAAAAAATCGTGTTTATAATCAAACTTTATTACTTCGACATCATTCAATTGGATTGGCTTAGGTTTCAAATAAAACGTTTTTATTTACTATCGTTCTGTGAAGCGATTCTTTTCAATTCGATTTTGTTTTCCTTTGCCATTTCTTGAATTAGTTTTATTTTTATATATAATAAAAAATGTTTTTTATAATTTAATTTTTTTATTATTATTTTCATTAGATATATATGAAAAATTGTTTTTACCGATTTTAATCTCATTAACTAAAAATCAATTATTAAATTTTTGGGGGGTTTTCTAGATATATATACTATGAAAAAAATCATTATTAATTTTAAAAAAAAACATTTTTTTTACTTTTTATTATATATAATATGAAAAATTGTTTTCACCATCAAATTAAAAAAAATTATTTTAAATAAAAATGGAATTTTTAATATAGAAAAAGTCGAAATTTTAGTATATAAAAAATAACATTTGAAAAACAATTTTTAATATTTAAAACAAATTTTTAGTAAATTTAGAAAACAAAATGTCATTATTATTAGAAGCGTGCAATTTAGCTCAATTGAAAAATTATATGAGGAATCTCGGTATCGCGAATTCGTCGAGTTATAGAACTAAACCACAAATGATCAGAGTCATAAAGGCTGAGACTAGTGAGAAAAGGTGTCAGAATTGACGTAAAAAGTGCATCAGATGTGTTTGAAGGTGTACAGTCGCAAAATAAAAATGAGTTGATAAAATCGAGGCTTGGAGGAGGAGGCGACGATAGTCATGAGATGAGAAAAATAACAATGGATGGAAAGAGGAAACGAAAACAAAACAACATCTCAATTAGTCAACCGGCAGATAAAAAAACGAAAAAAAAAACAGATGAAGAAGATCAAATATAAAACATCGTAAAAGCAGCGATGATTGAAGTCGGGAAAAAGAGAGATGGTGACTTTGACTTGACAGAAATTCTGGCTAAAGTCATGCGTGAACAACTGTGGCCCACTCCCGTAGAACAAGAGCAGGCCATCAGGGGAATTTGCAAAACATTCGATGTAAAAGGTATAAAAAGATTTCAATGACCCCCCCCCCCCCCCCTACCCAAATTTCTTTAACGAGATAAAAACTAAAAACTAGCGTGTTGGATTTATTGCTTCGAATGCAAGGCGATGGTATCAAAACGAAAATGGTATTGAAGTGTCGGATGGAGAAGCTCAATGTGAACACTGGTGAAGTCATGGAAAAAACTGCTTATTTTCAATCTCACACAAAAACCGTGACCCAAGGTTCTTCCTTATCCGATATCTTCGACAACATGGAAGACAAAATGATAAACTCGCAGGTGCAGTATCAGAACGAAGGTAGTCGGTGATTCGGCGAAGTGCTGAATCTAGAAATTCATATCGACAAGATCAATCCATTGCAAACGTCTTCATATATAAAATTGCCTTATTTCATAGAAACTAAAAAAGTTATAATCGATGTGGAAAATAAAGAAGACAGTCAATGTTTCAAATGGACAGTGACATCTGCCTTGTATCCCATAGGAAACAATGCAAATAGAGTATCAAAATATGTGGAAACTTCAAAGAATTTAATTTGGTCGGGAATATATTTTCCGTCTCAACTACGTAACATCGATCTTTTGGAAAATCAAAATCCCACGATCGCTGTCAACGTTTTGGGATATGACGATTCAAAAAAAAAGATATCTCCTCTGAGCATAAGTTCACAGAAAAAAAATCGCGAGAAAAACATTAGTTTATTATTAATTTCGAATGATGATAATCAACATTACTGTTGGATCAAAAACATTAGTTGATTATTGTCAGCACAGACTAGCAGTCACAGGGAAAAATGATTTTTCTGTTTTAACTGTTTGAATTCCTTCCACAGCAAAGAATCGCTGGAACGTCACGAGGAGTATTGCAACTCAAATCAGTGCGTTGCCATTGACATGCCAAAACCTCACACTTAAACCAAATGTGTACATCACAACAGAAGACTGAGAGTGCCTTTGTGGTGTATGCAGATTTCGAATGTTTCACTGTGAAAATGAGTTTGTGTCAGCCTAACGACCGACAGAGTTACACTGAAAAATATCAGAAGCACACACAGTCTGGTTATTGTTTTTACATAAAATGTTCTTTCGACGATCGATATTCATCGGGTCCGTACACCTACACGAAACAGGCGGATGATGACCACGTGGCTCAAACATTCGTGGGACATTTAGAATCTGAAATACAAAAAAATATACGAGCAATTTTTTGTTAGGATGATTATCACAGACGAGCAAATAAAAGACTATAAGAGCGCCACCGAATGAAACATCTGTAAGGAATCGTTATCCGAAGCTTCGGCACCTGACTGCAAGTAAGCGAGAGATTATGATCACCACACAGGTAAATTTCGAGGTGCCGCGCACAGTAACTCCAATTTAAAATATCGACATGCGGTGATATTTCACAATCTTTTTGGTTACGACAGTCATCTGTTCGTGAAGAGAATCGGTAGTGTAAGCGAAGGATATATAAACTGCATCCCGAAGAGCGATGAACAATACATATCTTTCGCGAAATGGATAGTCGTAGATAAAAAGAAGAAGAAAAAATAGATGGAGAAATGTCAGCAGTCTATATCAGGAGAGAAATACGTTTCATAGATAGTTTTAAATTCATGCCGACCAGTCTCGAACAATTAGCCAGTAATTTAGGAAAGGAGAAATTCGAGATCACAACTGAACACTTTAAAAATGAATGTCAATTAGAGAACGTATTGAGGAATGGAGTCTGTCCCAACGGTTACATGGACGGTTTGTATAGATTCCACGAGTCAAAGCTACCTTCCAAAGATCAGTTTTATTCAAAATTATTCGATGCTGACAGAGCCGATGTTGACTATGAACGTGCTCCAAAAGTGTGGGAAATAATCGACATGAAATCCATGAGAGATTATCACGATCTCTATCTGAAAACCGACGTCCTTCTCTTGGCAGACGTGTTCGAAAATTTTCGAGACGTTTGTTGGAGACATTACGATCTAGATCCAGCTTTGTATTACACGGCTCCAGGTTTGGGTTGGGATGCGCTGTTGAAGACGACTGAAATCCACTTGAAATTATTATCCGACGTGGATATGTTACTCATGTGAGAGATGGTGTGTCGACAATATCTCACAGACGCGAAAGCGAATAATTCTAACATAGAAGACATATTCGATGCGCGAGAACCAAGTAAATACATAACATATCAAGATGCTAATGATTTATACGGTTTGGCCATGAGTCATCCGTTACCAACGGGAAATTTCAAATGGGTCGAAAATCGTGAATATATGGAAATTGGAGACATTATCCCTGTAATCTGGTGGCGGATTTTGAATATCCTGAAACGTTACATGATTTGCACAATGATTATCCATTTAGCACCCGAACAAATGAAAATAGATAAAGTCGATAAACTCATTCCAAACTTAAATGACAAAAGTAAATACTGTGAAAATCTGAAACTTTATACAGATTTGGGCAGGAAATTAATCAACATCCATCGCATCATCCGATTTGACAAAGAGCCATGGATGAAGAAGAATAAAGATCTTAACACGAATTTGAGAACGCAGGCTGTGACTGAATTGGAGAAAGATTTTTTCAAACTCATGAATAATTGTGTATATGGAAAATCGATGGAAAACATCAGGAAAAGGACTGACATTCTTCTAGTGACGACGGATAGTCAGGCTAGAAAATACATTTCGAAACCAAACTATAAACATCGAACCATCTTTGATGAAAATCTAGTGACTGTTCACATGGAACAGACGCGTCTGACATTCGACAAACCGATTTATTTGGGAACGTGCTTCAGCAAACAGTTGATGCATCGACTTCATTACGAATACATCACGAAGAAATACGGTTCGAACGCCAAACTGTTGTTTACCGACACGGATAGTCTGGCTTATGAGACAGAGACCGAGGATTTTTACCGCGATATATCTCCGGATGTCGATGCGTGGTTCGACACGAGAAATTATCCCAGCGATCATAAAGCCAACCTTCCATTAGGTGTGAATAAAAAGGGCGTTGTAAAATTCAAGGACGAGGTGGGAGGAAGACAGATCACAGACGTCATGGGTTTAAAGGCGAAACTATACGCTTACAACTTAGATGGGAAGGCAATTAAGAAATGTAAAGGTGTCAAAAGAAACGTTGCGAATAATGACATCACACTCGAAGAGTTTAAAAAATGTCTGTTCGAAAATCGAGATGTCTACAGGACTATGAACCCGATTCAAAGCGACAAGCACGTTCTCTTCACGGAAATAATAAATGCAATTGCTTTATCGGCTGACAATGATAAGAGAATCGTGCAATCGGATGGAATAAACACGTTAGCTTACAGTCATTATTCCACAAAGTCGATCATTCCTCAAAATCAAGAAGCATTGGATTATTACACGACAAGGCAGATTGACCAAAACATAGAAATTCTAGAAGATAAGACAGAGAAAATATACGGAGTCCAAAAAGAAAGTATAAAAGAAACAAATGTGAAAAAAATAGCATAAAGAATTAAATATAATAGTTCTAATGTTGCCTGTTTGTGGACAAGAAGTAGTGCAAAGAGTTTAATGACATGTTGCTGTTGTCCACCCAACAGTATACAATTTTGCTACGGACTTCAAAATAGCAGCTACGTGCTACCCGAGTATATCAAACTGAATGGGTGACGGACGATTTTCTTTGTGTTATGTTGTGCTAGAGAGCCCGAGTTATTGAGAAAACACTCTAGTTTTTGTCTTCTGACATTTTAAAAAATGCCAAGGATAACCGAAAATCAGAGGTTGCATGCCATTGGTATGCAGAAGGCTTGAATACCTCCAGATGAGCTCGCTTCTGAGTTCGGAGTCACTGTGGTCACTATTTACCGCCTCATTGGAAGGTAAAGAACCACTTTATCTTCTGCTGACCGACCGCGTTTTGGTCGTCCTAGAGTTACAACCCCGGCACAAGACCGACACATCAGGACGTCTCACTTGGAGGATCGCTTCCTTCCGGCGACGAGGACAGCAGCAATTACTCCTGGTAGAACTAAAAATAGAATCACGCCAGATTTGTCGCCAATCGAGCATCTTTGGGATCAATTGGACCGTCGGGTACGACTTCATGATCTTCAGACGTTAGGCGATTTACGTGATGTTCTAAGGCAGGAGTGGAACGCAATACCGCAGTGTGACATCCAGAAACTTATCAGGTCCATGCGCCGTCGATGTCTTGCCATCCAAGAGGCAAACGGTGAAGATACACGCTATTGACTGCATGTGTGAACTTTTCATTTCACCCCATGTCTGAATTGCGACGGCCTGACGTGACGCTGGCAATAGTAAAAGAACATGAAATTACGCAAATTCATACAGCTAGACTCGAAACATGAATTTTCAATAATTTGTTTGGGATTTAAGTCGATAATACTAAAGAAATTGCTCCTCAAAGTTTATTATACTTTCTTTTTTGACTCAGTATATAAATGAGGCAATTAATAGCCAAGAAAAGTAAATATATAGAAAACAAAATTCAAAATAAATTAAACTATAAAATAAATTGGAAAATGGAAAATACAAACGTATTGGTAGAAGGTGTCATCTTACCTTCAAGACCTCTGTCTAACATCGATCTGTTGGATGAAGTCGAAGCTTTAAAAATAAAACATTTTCGCGGGTTTTTTTCCAGAGATGTACTGCCCAGAAAATCGGGAGATGGTGACGAATGCGGAATTGTGAACCTGGACGATTTTTCGGGTGAGGGTACACATTGGGTGGCGTGGTTCAAGTACGCGAGAAGAAATTATTATTTCGACAGTTACGGAATCTCACCACCCAAAGAGTTGATGGATTATTCATTATCGTCGATTCATTACAATACTGAACGTGTGCAACCTCGCGATCAAGTGTTTTGTGGACACTTGTTTCCCTACTTTCTCAAGACATCCTCAACGATTTACATTAAGAGAGAGAGAAAAAAAATTCACATAAATAATAGGAAATAAAAAAAAAAAATAAAATAAAATATTAAAAAAAATAAATTAGATAGGAAATTTAAGAAAAAATGACAGTCGATAAATTTGGAAGAACTGTTGATGATGAAATTGTGAAAAAAGGAGAAAGATTGAAGGTGATGGTGGAGTGTCTGTTACATATTTGAATGAACATTTCGTGAGGAGATACGAACCCCGAAGGGAACCGTTAAACATGAATAATCAGGAGCTTTATAACGTTCCAGAACCGATAAATCTCAGCGACGTCGCCACTAAAACGTATGTAGATCATGTGAGAGATAACTACTTGGATAAAAACATAACCGATGATCTAGACTTAAAATCTAAATGATTGCTGAATGTAGCAAATCCTGTGGATTCGAATGTTGCTGCTATCAAACAATACGTTGACGTCGCGGAACGAAAGATCGTCGATACTTTGAATGAGAAAAATGAAATGACAACCGATCTGAACGCTGGATTTAATAAGATCGTCAATCTGGCACAAATGGTCGATGAGGATACCGAATCGACCCCAGTCAATAAAGGCTACGTGGATTCTGCTGTCACCATATCCCAAGCCTATCTCAAAGAGCATGTGAATGGGTCTCTACCTCAACAAACAATCGGGAGGGTGTTATGAACGATAACAAACTATTCGGCCCCGAGTATAACCCGGAGTACGATTCGAGCGGAATCACTGAAGTCGAGAAAATCGGTGATGTGATGGAAGACGATCTGGACATGGGTGGTAATCGAATCACGAATCTACCTGATCTGGGTATGGATTTGGGCCATGGAAAAAATAAATTCCGCGAGACAGTTGATAACTGTGTGGGTAGAGAGAAATGGTGCATTGTATTCTGGCGAATCGGCTGGTCGTTTGAAAACTGAGGAAGTGGATCGTTACGCGGTCAGGTTGAATATCCTATGCCAATAGGTGGACGCATCGTTCGAATGAGTCTGACTACCAGCGACTCGAAAAATAGAGCCATTGTCAACTTGGTGGTAAATGGTATAGAAAACCATAGATATAAAGTCGAGAAGATGGCGAGTCAATATTGCAATACGAGCAAATTTGAAAACACC
The DNA here is from genome assembly GCA_031216915.1 of Pictodentalium vernedei. Classification (NCBI taxonomy): domain Eukaryota; kingdom Metazoa; phylum Mollusca; class Scaphopoda; order Dentaliida; family Dentaliidae; genus Pictodentalium; species Pictodentalium vernedei. Next base: position 725,811,525 of record CM062297.1, on the reverse strand, counting down.
TTTGAGAGTTGAAAAGGGAGACAGAATTAATTTCAAGACGAAGACGCCTAATCCCGAAACTATTTCTTCTATAGTATCTGTGTTTATCGAATGCGATCCTTTGAATGCATAAACTTTTATTCAATCGAATTGAACATGTGTGAAATTCTGGAAGGAAAAAATAAAAATAAGGGAGTCTGAGAACTTTATTATATTAAATACTTCTAAATATTCTCAACCTTCCTTTTTATGTTTAAATTTTCTTTTTGAAGTTTTTTTTTAAGTTCTTTTAAGTTTTTTGACGTTCTTTTAAGGTTTTTTGAAGTTCTTTTAAGTTTTTTTAAGTTATTTTAAAGTTCTTTTGGAGTTTTTTTAAAAGTTTTTTCCATGTGATTTTAAGTTTTGTGAAGTTATTGAATGATAGACATTTTAATTCCATCCGATTGGAAGGTCAATACTCTGTCGATTGTGACAACTGCAAAAACTTCAGTTTATGTAGTTACGTTCCTATCGAACTGCATCTTGATGATGATGTCCTCAACTGTGTTCTTGAGTTTCTCGCTCTGTTTGGTGACGTCGACCACGAACAGGGAATAGAGCGTCTTGTATTCGGTAGGTATTACATTTGGATTGCTTATCAATTCGTCCACATGCTGCTTTTGTAATCTAAAGTCTGCTGTATCGCCATACATCCTAGAAAAATCGTTCTTCTCGAACGAGGCATTGTAATCTATGGTCGGATATCTTGCGGAATTGAGAAACACCTGCATGTTTCTCAAGTTACAATGATCGAATAGACACGGATGCTTTTCTTGAGATCGGATCCTGTTCGTCTGAAATCCCACTATGATGAAACGCGGTTTTTCTTGAGAAGATTTCACAGACAATCTCCAATCGAACTGAGTCGATGTCTGAACGTTTGCTACGTCGCACTGTCTCATTCTAAAGCCAACAGGTAATCTGGTTTTTGATTCGATGATCTTGAAGAGTTTCATTCTTTGCTCATCGTTTGGTAATATGTGTGGCATGAACCATGAGACTTTGTTTAGATACACTTTGCCCGGATCTGTTGCGGCAGCTATGACGATGATATCGTCGTCATTTTTGCGACCTAGTGTGAGACTGTGTTTCAATCTGTAGATGATTTTGTCATTCAGCGAATCCAAAGATGTGTTTCAGAAGAATCCTAAACGAGAACGTTCCTCTAGGCAAAGATGCTTGAACAACGTTTTTAAATCTCATACCTGTACCCACATTCTCAGATGTAGCATCGGAGGTAGTGTCTTTCAACCACAGTTGATTGAGTCCTTTAGATTTGGAAAAATCATCTGGATATTTCAAAAGTCCTAACATCGTGGTTGCCTGACCGGCGTGAAACACGGTTTCTGTCTCTTGACCTGAGAGTTTATACGATATACTGTAGAAAAGATGCATCATCCCTTTATGATCTAATGTGATGACTTCATCATCAGTGTAATCGCTACTATCCTTTTTTCGACAATCGTTCTTCTATCTGGAGATAACTTTCGTTATTTGGAGAAAGAGATCTTGCGTTTCGATATTGAGCCTTATTTCTCCTTCATTAATGAGCCCAGTTCCAGCCATGGTTAAATATTCGTACACTTCATACTCTTGAATACTTTCGACTCTCATTACACCTACCGTTATGTCTGATATGTTTCGCATTTATGTTTAATTATTTTATTTTATTCTATTTTTTGTTGTTGTTTTTTTTACTTATATATATGCAACAACAAAAAATGTTCCCTCCTAGTTTTTTTTATTATTATGAAAACGCTGTCTTTTGCAACTGCTGTTCGTAAAACTTTCCCGTGATTTATTCACCATCTAATGCTTCTACATCACAAGTAATGGGATCAATGTAGAACACTCGAACCACCACGAAAATTTCTTCCGTCCATCTAGGCGTATAACCTTTCTCAAACTGTTTTTTGTTCACTTGTAAATTCTCACTCGATCAACCACGGCAAATTTCGGTCGTCGTTTTGTCGCCGCCGCCATCTTTAATGGATAGAGATTGGCACAGACTTCCTTTTCGTTTCGAGGATCACTAGCTGCCACAGGTGTCATCTTCATGGAACTGTGGAACGTATTATTATCGTCTGAGACATTCAAGTATTTCTTAGTCGAGTTGGCCGTGAAATATCTATACATTTTCTCCTTCATGGTTCTATTCCATCTTTCGACACGCTCACCTTCTCCTTGTTTTTTGTGGAATAGATTTTGGCGATTCGACGAACATGAACGTTGTAGAATTCTCGACCTTTATCCACCAATAATTTCTCAGGTTTTCATGAAGAAGTAGCGAAGATATTTTCCAAAGCTTCAGCCACACTTGTTCCATATTTATTTTTCAACGCTCTTATCCATCCGTTTTTCGAAAACACATCTATGACCGTCAATAGATATTTCACACCTCTATTGTGTCTAGTCAGCGATTGCATGTCCACCAGAACGGCAGCCCACATCCGATCCAATCCTTTGACGAATACTCTCCACTTTCGAAATTTGTGCACTATGGGCTTGTGCAGTTCGTTCGCTAATGCATTCGCGAATTTTTTTTATTTCCAATTCCGAATCGACGTTTCGTGCCGATCAGTTTCTCTCTCATCGTGGGATTGACTATATTTTTCAAATCTGTCAACTTCTTCTTGTCGCACACATCGTTTCTAGTTTTCGTGTCAGAATGCTTAGCATAACAGAGATCGTGGGCGTAGGCAGCTCGATCCACTCTATTGATGTGTTTCCTCCACGATTTCGGTGTTAGATCTTGATTCAATCTCTTGTTAAATTTCGTGCCCGGTCCCGTAAATTGATATCCAGGCAGATGCATTTCGAAGGGAAGATTATTGATGAATCTGTTGACGACCGTTCCTCCTCCACCTCTTTTGATTAATTGAGTTTTAGTCGAACCGCACACTTTACAAGTGGCGCGAAGCATCTGCCTATTATTTTTAGTTTGCGCTTTTCGCAAGTTATTCATATCCATAGACTTCTTACATTTTACGCAATACATTTTGTTTTGTTGATTTTTAATTTTTTTATTTCATTTTTTTATTGCTTTCTTATGTATATAATATCATTATATTGTTTTATTTTAAATCTGTCACTGGATATTTATTTTTTTCCAAGTGTTTACGAAATGATTCCCTGGCTTCTCGACCTTTTTCTATCAGATTATGTTTCACGTCCTCTTTGAGAATCTGACGAGATTTTTTCTCATGCTTTCTTTCAACGTCTCGAATTTATCCCTTTCCGCAAGAATGAAGTGATATTCATTATCGTTAATTCTTCCTACTTTCAGAAGAGTGGATAGCATGACGGTTATGGAATTGATTTTCGCATCGGCCAACACTTTGATATTTTCGTGTTTCTTAGCTTTCAACGATTATTTTTCACCAACTAATTTGCCAACCGTGCTCAAGAATAGCAACGCAACGCCCTCTATAACCAACTCGACTGAAATGGTAGCCACGGTCATTAGGAGACCCACTTCAGCTTCACCCAAACCCATGGATACGGTGATGAGGGCCAGATTCATACCGTTCACCAATTTATTCATTCGCGCATACTGCTTGTTGGGCGCTTGATGTCTGTCTCTTTCCACTGCTAAATAATGTTGAATTTTATTGATCTGATCGATGCGAAATGCATTGCCTCTATTTTCCAAAAGAGGTGTCGTCGGTAATACAGTCGCCGATAAGTCGGGATATAGTTTGTCATTTCCTGATGCCATTTTTACTTTTTTATTCTATTTATTTTTTACTTCCTATCTTATTTAATATATATAAAAAATATTATAATATTATGTAATTTTTTTTTTCTCTTCACAAAACAATAATCTCATAATAACATACTGAGAATGGGTACGTTTTTAAAAGGCGAGTGCGACCCAATAACAGTCCTTGACCGTCGAACAATTGTTTCCCTCTCTTTAGATAGAGACCATCTCCGTAAACTTGAAATACGCCGCTACCTTTCGCGGCGGATTTAAGATACAACCCTTTACCATCCGTTTCCACTCGACATACAACTCCTCCTCGCCTCTGAAACAATCCGCACCCCATTATTTTCTGTGCACAAGAACTGACCAACCCAGACAGGGCTCCTATACCCAAAGCCAGCATCATGGTTTTGGTGAGAATGGGTAATGCCTTGGTGGCCAATCTAGCCAACAATTCTGAGAAACCACCTTTCATTTTCAAATTATATCTCATCTATGCGGGACTCAGTCTCAGGGTCAATCGTCTTAGATTACGATGCGCTTTGGCTATTCAATTAATTTGCGTTTTGGTCCAAGCGATTTTGTCTCGTCCATTGCTCAAGTCTTGATGACTTAATTTCAATCTCACAGCTTCTCCTCGATTTTCTAATGCTCTGCGAAGTTTGTCTTTCTGACCTTCGGATATGTTTACGTTTTGTATTATGTATCTCGTCATTATTTTTTGGTTTTTTAATTTTAATTTTGTTAAAAAAATTTTTTTATTTAATTTATTTTTTTATTCCCTATATATATATATATGAATTGATTTAATTTTGTTTCTTTTAATTCAATTTACTATTCTACAAAAAAATATATTATAAAAATGTTTTGTTTATTTGTTTGTTTAATAAAAAAATATTTTAACAGATTTTGTTTTCTTAAATTTCTCTTATGTGAAATCTCATCGTCACACGTTCGCCGTCAAGATCTAACAGCTCTCCACTTTGATCCGTTAATTCGGTGTTATGATCTTGTAGCCTGGAGAAACGCACGGAAAAAAACGAGTAGATCGTGGGCTGTGTCCCACCGTTCAGGTAACTTCCAGAGATCAAATGCTGTTGACAGAGAGAATGTCCACCGCATTTTTCAATGTCGCATGTCATTCGTATGTGTTTCGATCGAATCCCAACATCTTTCCAAAAGTGTCATCTCCTCTAAAATCCTCTCAATATCCCTCTCGCATGTCCAGTATCGTCTGCAGAGTGTTGACGTTGGCGGTTATGTTGATGGCAGTTCCATCTTGACCATCGATCTTCATTCTACGTTCAAATCGACTATGCCGTAACTGCCTTTGGGAATGCGAATCGTGAACCAATCCGTTCCGTTCGAATATCTGAACGTATTATTTTTCTCTGTGATGTTTGGAAATGAATATTACGTCTCTAGATGTACCAGTGCCATCTCATACAGCTTATCCCTCTTCAATTTTGATCGTTTGATTGAATTTCGTCATGAATCGTGTCTTGTCATGGCTAACCACGATCGAAAAAGAATGGTTTGCTGTTGTATTATTGGTTGCTTTTTCCGTGTTCTCAGCTATCTTTTCTAATAATTGAGATTCATAGTTTCCCAACATTTTTTTAAAATATTTTTTTGATAATTGTATATTTTATTTTATTTATTTTTATTTACTTTCAATTTAGTATGATTGTTTTTCTTATCTATTAATTACAATCGTTTGGAATATAAAAATCGTCGAATCCGTTTCTATTTTTCCATAATATTTACCACTCGTCAGATCGATCACCACGAAATTAAAAGGTGTACAATCCCACACCAACTTACAAAATCTCTTAAATTCTTTTTTGCTCATGTCATTGGCCTCGTGTTCGTCGTAAATGTGATTCAGAATCTTGAAATTTTGACGAAACAGAGATCGTAAGTTCGTATTCTCTCTTATGGTCTGCCTCGGCAATGTGAAATAATATTGAGATGAATAGAAACAGTCCACATTGCTATGACGTCCTCTAACGTAGTAAGATTCGCACCAGTTCTCTGTTTTTTTTCAACATCAAGTCATCGAATATCATGAGATTTCTATCCACTGAATGCAAGTCTCGATGAACAGGCACGTCGTTCGCATTTTCATAAAATTGACATTCCACGTTGGACTTTCTATCATTTCCGAGTGCTCTCGACATTTCTTGCAAGATCGTTGTGAGCGACGAATCACATTTTTCGAATTTGCCTCGGTGATCGAAAATTCTCATTATAACGTCCTTCGGCAAGTTTGCGCTCAGAGCTTTTCGCAATAATTTGTTTGTGGGTTGAAAGAGACTCTTGCCAAACACGAACAATCTATCACAATCCAACCACTCCGGGCGCAACAACAGATTCATCAACAGATTCGTCTTTCCACAATTCGATTTCCCCACTATCAATCTTCTCATGCTTTGAGGAAAGAGTTTGTGATTCGACCTGTCAGTCCCTGGTGCATTCCACGATAAATCTTTAATTTCCATTCTTTTTGCGTATTTTTCCAAGTTGTGTTTTATGCATTTATTTTAAAACTAATTTTTGTGTCTTTTATTGTATAAAAAAATGATAAATTCGTTTTTTTGTTTTTTCAGTTTATATTTCTTTCAATCTAGATCCGCTGTTCAACGTTCTAGCGAGTTCCTCTATCGGCGCAACACTAGAACCCATTTCTTCCGATTTCGACGATAATTTCGCTCGCACAGCCGGTGGTCTTATCAACTTCTGAATTAAAGTGGCACTCCTCTTAGCAGCTTCCGAAGCGATTCTTGTGCTCGCTTCCATCGCGCTTTTTACCCACGTCCATTAATTTTCTTTCCGACCTTCACGGCGGTACAAGCGATGTGTTTCGCCACATCACCGGTGAAGGCGCGCGACAGAGCCCCCATCATCGAATCCAGCAAACCTGATCCGCCGTACATGTACGATCTCATAAATCCTCTGTTCTTTATTACTAAAATATTTGTTTCTTTTGTATTATTTCGTTTTTAATTGGATAATAATTATTTTATAATTTAATTTTTTTTTACTTTCTATTTTATTTACTCTTATTTTTTTATTTTTCCCCTTTCACCGCATTCATTATCGATTTATAAGTATCTCTGTTCAACACCTTCTATCGCAACAATTCATCACATATACTCACCAACTCGTTCGTCACTCCGGTATTACCGGCTTCTCGACTTGAAATCAAGAGATATAATCTCTCCAGCAAGGCATTGGGAGCGCAAGTAATGACCGTGGTCGTCATTCCCTGCCCGGTGACCGATTTGACGAACACTTTATTCGCAGGCCATATATGTTTCACTACGTTCTTCCATTTCGAACTTCTGCTCGTTTTCAGCCTCGTTTCTCTGGAATCGTTATTGTTTCTCATGACATTCGTACGAACCAGGAGATCGCCGTACGTTTTGTAATTCTCTTCTTTAAATTCATTTGGTTTAGCCAGCACGAGCAGATTTCACAATCCTCTTGTACCTTCAAATTCTCGATCTTCGACGATTAGATTATAATCGCCGGTTATTTCCACTTTTTGTAACGTATGTAGAGATTGCCATCGTCCCCTTCGCGCAAACCAAAGACAGAATCCACAATCAACGGATTCGTCTTATATAAATTTACGTATTCTTCGGGTTTCATATTTCTGGCATCTACCGTCGGATCGCCGAACGTGCTCACTGTAACCGTCTATAGTCCACTCTCTGAACAGAAGGAGGACGGGGTACGAAACTAGTAGTTGGAACAGAAGGTGTGTAACTATAAGTCGGATAAGAAGGAGCGTAACCGTAAGTCGGATCATAAGGTTCGTAAAGAGAAGATCTGTAACTAGATGTTCTGCTTTTTTCTTCTCTCAAGGGTTTCAACTCTTTGACGATATCTCTTTTCATTTCTTCCTGAGTTTCTGTCACAGGTTTGATCAACTTGCTCGTCTGTCGTTTCATCTCGATCTCGCCCATGTGTTTAGCAATATTGCTATCTCGAATATCCCTCTTCAGTTCTAGAAATCGTCGAACCTTCTCGTCTCTCAACTTAGGATCTTTCATCTTTAAAAATGACATGCTTCTTTTTTTTTAAATATTATACCTTTTTTATTTTTGTTTTTTATTTTTATTTTTTTTTTTAGAAACTAAATTTAAGTTTTTTTTTCTTTTTTAAGATAAAAAAATAATAATAATTGAGCGCCCTCCCCATATTTCAGGTAACGGCGATGAAACGCCAATTGGAAATATAACAAAATCCCCATTGGATTAACATGGAGCAGAACGGAAATGTGTGCGAATTCGTCAGGACTTGCAGTGCCCAGATGACAGCACATTACAAATTCCAATGGGAATTTTCCACTGGAAGAGACTTTTTTGGGCTTCGTCTTTTCTAGCTCACTTGGACTGAGTTAACGAAGGGAGCGCGTTACAAATCCTTATGGGAAAATTGCATTAAGTAGTGTGCAGAAAACGTCGTTTTCCCAAATATCCTAGGCCGGCGATCTTGACACTTTGTAATTTCCCATGGAAATTTACATTGAAAAAAAAATCATTTTTTTCTAGCCCACTTAACCTCTTATTCTCACAAACAAAATCCCCATTGGATTAACCTTAGCTGAAATACCAGCCCAGAAAAACGAAAACTAGAACATCTTCTGTATTCATGTTATGGGAGCGGAGGTTTTTATTGAGTGGAAAGCACTTGTCCTCCTATCCCTTTTTGATCAATAGTTATGGCAAATAAAAATATGTTTGAAGTAAAGGCGAGAAACTGTCAGGCTCCCCAACACACTAACTCTACACAAGCAGGGCTAGCATTGGTTGAAGACAAGGGCACTATCGATGTGCAGTACGCCTTATTACACACCGCCACCGTGCCCCCACGTGGGCAATAGGGGTGAAGTGTCTTGCCCAAGAACACAACGCGGTTGCCGCTGGTGGGTTTCGAACCGAGGACCTCTCGGCTTGGGGTCTGCACCTCTACCTACTGAACCACCGCGCCCCCTCGACCGACGTTAATTTCCAACTTTGTGCTGTGAAGTTATACCTTGGAATATTCTAATTAGGACGTTTGTGCAATTTTAGCTGAACATTGTGTAAATATGTGTTATGTGCACATTGTGCTTGCACATAATCTTCTATCGCGAGGAGAGGAGTCGCGATAAAAGATTGTATACAAGCACAATTAGCAAATGGCAGTTTTATCTACCATTCTGTCAACAAAAACCATAACCATGACTTCTCGAAAATAGTCGTTAACACATAAAATGCCACACTCAACTGATCAAAACAATGCAACTTCTTTCAACCCAGCAGTACGTGAAAGACCTCCTTCAACATGAATGAAGTTGTATATGTTGATAAATGTTGATAAAAAAACTCCGCCCTATTATACTTTTTCCGTCGGGTAATGATATTTCGATCCAAATTCAGTTCAATCCGTAATGTTTACGCCACAGCTGAAATTCTCTTCAATGAACACTGCACTGGCAGTGAATTCCCAGGTGATGTTATTTGCCCATGAATATCAGTTGATCATGTGATTTATCCCATGAACACCAGTTGATCATGTGACATTCGAAAATCGCGCATTGATATTACGCACTATATCCAGATTTCCAAACTCTACTTTTGAAGCCCGTCATTTCCATTTATGTCCTATAAATAGACGGTTGTGAACACAAACAACTTTCTTTTTCCTCGATTGAATGTGGTCTCAGAATCAATTCTCTTCGGTGATAACCCCAAGCAGAAGTGCTTCTATTCAAATAATGATATTATTTATTAAGTTATTATGGTGTATCTTTTCTTATCAGTTATGCTTTTCGGTCGTGCAATGTGCTGAAACGTATCGTTCGCGTGAGGGGGGGGGGGGGGGGGCGGTGGCTCAGCGGTAGACTGTTGGACTTCTATGCTAGAGGTCCATAGTTCGATCCCCGTCCGGGACAATCCGTGTTGTGTCCTTGGGCAAGGGACTTTATCCCGGTTGCCTACATGGGTACATGGGGGGGGGGGGGGGGGGGGGGCCACTATGACGCCGTGTACTAAGGCGTACTGCACGTCGATGGTGCACATGTCTTCAACCGCTGTAACCTTGCTTGATCGGAGCTTGAACAGAGTTAGAATGTTGAGGAGCTAACAGTTGCTCGTCGATGCTCGGTGGTTCTCTCCAAGTACTCCGGCTTCCTCCACCGGTAAAACTGTCATGGTCACGATTAGCCATTGTGATAAGTATGTGACTTTACACACCAATAAATACTAAATAAATATCGTTCGCGTTAAGCGACGATGCAATTATTTTGACGAAACTTTGATTAAATTAGAATAGTATACATTTTCAATTTTTAAAAAAAGAGCAGAAAATACATTTTCTCATCTCAAAATGACAAAACACTTTCAACAAATCTATATGACTCCTTCTTGTGAGGAGTCACATCATAATGTGGCTTTGCTGGAATATATTAATAAAGTTTTTTCAACTGCTTAGTGAGTCTCATTCTAAATTATGAGGGCACATGCAGCTGTCTCGTTATATAAAGAGCTAACAAGTATGTTGGTTTCATGAAATCTATGAAAATGACCAGTAATAGAAAAACGGGAAAATTACAAATTGGTCAGAAACAAATGTATCTTAATGAAGGAAATTACAAAATTGAGTGATGCGATGCAGTCATTGCTGTGCTTCATATTCATCTTTCTAAACTGGAAACCAATAATTAGGCACAAATACATAATTTATTTCAAAACCTCCTAAAGGCTAAATAAATAATCATTTCTTGTTCTTTAATATTATTTTATTACAATTCTTTGGCGAATGCATATTTGTGAATCCCAATAAGGTGTGAGTAAATAATGTCTTCATATATGAATAATTGATCAATTCTGCAAATTAAAATTGTGTAACAAACTTCACAGAAAGGTGTAATTTTCTTTAAATTGTTGAGTATTTATTACGGACATGTATTATTTTGGGAAAGACAGATCTAGCTCTTTCTTTTCCAACTCCAACCGCCATAATGCTCTTTCCACTTTCACCAATAAATGTTTTAGTAGTAGTAAATGAATTATAGAAAATTATACAGATAAAACCTGAAATTCTACTACTACTACTGAAATTCTACTCAAAGTTTGCTAAGCACCAAGTGTATCCAACTACCTGTTTTACGTTTTAGTTGAAATATTGTAATGAAAAGTGTATATACTTTTTATTTAATTAATATCTTTAATGATTTAAGGACAGAAATTAAGATTTTATTTGTGTTTTACATTATTTTTTAGCTTTTGAATACGATGACCATGAAAAATGGATATTATTGGTAAAAGAGGAAATTTTTCAATTTGCCAAAAAGTTGACGCAGCGAACTGGTATGGGTTCAATATCGAATATGAGACCCATTACTGTTAATTACAGCTTGACAACGCCCTCATGTTCCCAATCAGGTTCCTGGTGATCCTTTGTGGGATGTTGTTCCATTCTTGGACAAGCATGGCACCAGGCTCCTGGACACTTCTTGGCTGGACTGGACGGGTTGAAATTCCAAGCTGCAACTCATTCCAGACATGTTCGATTGGATTGAGGTCAGGGGATCTTGCTGGCCAGTTGATACGCTCAATCTCCTCCCTCTATCGGTACTCACCGACAGCATGGGCAACACGAGGATGGGCATTAGCGTCCATCAGAATGAATCTATCACCCACTCCACATGTATACAATCTGACATGGACATCCAGGATCTCATCAATATACCGCTGTGCAGTTAATATACCACATTCTGGGACACAGAGCTCTGTACGTCCATCCCTGCTGATGCCGCCCCAGACCATGACTGACCCTCCACCATAGCAGTCATGCTCAGCAATGTTGGCTGCAAGGAATCACTCTCCTGGTTTTCTCCATACCCTAGACCGCCTATCTGTGTGGTCTAGGCAGTACCCTTGACTCATCTGTAAAAAGGACAGGACCCAGTCTTCTCTGGTCCATCCAACGTGGTCCATGGCCCTTTCATATCGAGCCTGGCGGTGGTTCTGGGACAGCGGAATGCGAATACATGGTCTTCTCGATCGGATACCACCTTCGGGCAACCTTGCCCGGATAGTATGCGTCGAACCATTTACCCCGGGTGCATTCTGGAGGTCACTGCGAAGCTGGGTTGCTGTGGAAAAGCGGTTCCTATGGGCCTGAATGATCAAAACCCGGTCTTCAGCTGCAGATGTTGCCCTGTCTCTGCAACCACCATGCCGTCTTACTGGTGTGCCATACTGTTGAAATCTTGCCCAGGCTCTGGTGATCACTGTATGATGCACACCAAGGGCTTCACCAACCTGACGATGGGTAGCCCCTTGCTCCACGATCCCTACAGCCCGCCACATTTCTGCTTCAGACAAATGTTTTCTTACATTTGCATTTGCCATATTTAATCATTAAATCACAAGGGTTTGTGTTGAAATGAAGATTGAATACCATACACATGCCATGTACATGTAGACAATACACGAAAACATCATGAAAATCAAGGGGTATATGCTTTCCATGACTGTCACGAAAGGTCTGTCTGTCAAAAGAGCTAATGTAAACACTGGGGACCATCTCAATACATTCCTCAATCATATCCACCAAACATATCGCAAATATGTCGCAAGCAAATTTCACAATGATGTGTCAAATATTTGGAGCTTAGCAAACTTTGAGTAGTATATAAAATGTGTTATGTCTACGGTGGTAAATATGTCTTGCATATTATATTAAACTTAAAGTTAATATTTGCAGTTCAGCAGTGAAAATGGTGTGCTTTCCTTCCCTTTGAATTTAAATTGACACGGTATAGAAAGAACAGTAAAGTGAGAGTGAGAAACATTTACTTATTCACATGATGGAGTGACGGATAAGAGACAAGTTTTGTTCATTGACAATGCTTTCCCCAGTGGCGGCGCTACGGGGGGGGGGGGGGGGGGGGGGCAGGGGGGGCATTTGCCCCCCCCCCAGTTGCCCCCCCCCCCCCCCCAACCATCTCGCATGCATTTCCATCCACCCTCACACACAAACACATTCAGTCACTCTCTCTCTCACACACACACACACCCCTCTCTTTTTTTATTCCCAATAATTTCCCATACACACTTAGTCCAAAGCCTCAGGCTAGCTGATGAACACATCCAGGCAGTAGAGATTTAAAGACTCGGATGCAAATACTTATAAGTTTTTATTAAGTTATGAGCCAACAAAGGCATGTCTATCCATATCCCTTGTCTAAAAAAATTCATGGATTTCGCATTATGACAGACGGGCATTATGAGTCTCTCTCTCTCTCTCTCTCTCTCTCTCTCTCTCTCTCTCTCTCTCTCTCTCTCTCTCTCACGCATAGACCCACCAGACGCGGATCCAGGATTTTTTGAAAGGAGGACCGCTAATTACCATTACATTTATTCGAAACTTGGACGCAAAGTCCGTAATATAATTTTTTGGTTTGGTACGTCCACAGGACGTACCAAACCAAAAACGTATATTACGGACTTTGGATCCAAGTTTGGACTACCTCATAACAAAGTAATGATATGATCCTTTACGTATTTGCCCCCCTTCATGGGAGTCTGCCCCCCTAGTTGCCCCCCCCCCCCCCCACAAAAAAATTTCTGGCGCCGCCACTGGCTTTCCCCCACTTCACTGAAAAACATTCAAAGGAACCTCCACGGAAAAATTATATTATTTGTTCTCTTTTCAAAACTCATCCCATTAACATAACACATTCTATTTTTGCAATCACCCCCCCCCCCCCCCCCACACACACACACACACACACAAATGCCCAATTGCAGATCACTGAAAGACGTGAACCTTACAATTCTGACCTGTCAATGGGGAATGTAAAATGCTGCTAAATGCAAGGGAATCATCTCCGTTCTATTTTAGCTGCAACACCACATGCAAATATTGATATTCTTGTTCAGACTTACATCTTATTTTCACTCGCAATATAAGCTCATTCCAATCAATTTAAATTGGTGTTTTGTGTTACTAATTACTTATTTTTTTATAAAGTTCCTGAGAATGTCATGTCCATTTCATAGTATATGGAAATCTTGTTTCTTCGAAGTTCGAGTGTCGAACAATGGTGACGGAAACAGGTCAAAATGTCAAAATGTTCATAACATCATCAAAGTTAACGTGAAAACCAACAGCTGTCCATGTATGGTATGTGTATGTCCACGATTGATGCGTAAAATGGTGGGGGAAAGGGCTGAAATTTAAAATAAAGAACATCTTATCTTGCAAGTTGCATCTTGATTCGAGGTAGTCTCACCAATGCTAGAAAATAATGTTACAATTTAAGAATTTTCTCCGATGAAAATTCTTTTGCCACTTCTTGAACATGGACTTCATATAAGTGAACAATACCCGACTTCCATTCGAAATCATCATTTCCAGAAAATGTGATTAATTTCCTTTACAAAACAAACTTGCAAGAAACTAGCCGAAGCTAGACTTATCGAACTTGATTCTTTGCATCGAGACACAATCCAGATTCGAGTCTATTTTTAGGCTTCGGCCATTACATGGCCTTCAAACTGTTATTTGAGAAAGTGTCACAAAGTTGACACAAACATATATATATCCCACTGTATACTTTATTACCAAGCTATCTTGGTTTCAACATGTGCCATAGAGAATATTTTAAGCGTTACACCGATTGTTTGCAGGAACTATTTTCTGCCAGACGCTACAAAGTTTTGTTTCCTTTCTAAGAATAGCTCTTGACCGAATGATGGCTGTCTGAACCGGTGCTTTGCGAATGAGCTCATTAATTATCCTATCCGGGAATAAAATAATTCTGTTTTTATCAAGGGAATAAACAAGAATTGAATCATGACTGTTCGAAATCCACGACGTGATGAAATAAATTGATCACGCACAAATTCACATGAAACGCTTCTAAATGTCACCCAAGGGACAGGGAGCTGGTTTTCTAAAACAAATAGGGAGTTATACTTTTTGTAGTGCGCAATGATTTCTGCAATTACAGGACGCCACTTCATTCATAATTTTAGAAGCATGCACACCACAATAATATTGACGTTACGTTTCAAAATTGTCTCGCTGTCACTTTCAATTACTGTAAGTGATATTTATATATTTATTTTATTTATTTTATTTCATTATTTTTTTTTTTTTTTTTTTTTTGGTGTTTCGAACGGTGGGTTGTTTATAAACTGGGTTGTGCAATTCCCTGAAATGTGGATTGTATGTTGAAGGAAACTAGACGTTTCATTCGTTGCAGCATTATATACTTTTTAAAAGAATGACTTGTGAGTACGAGTATCGCTGAGATGGTCGGCCGTGCGCGCGTGCGTTCATTTTTCGCGATGTCATGTGACGTTTATGGTTACTGAAATTGCGGTGCAAGATCTTTTTATCGCCGAATTGTTATCGCTGCTGATAGTGATGTTTGCGATTGAGTATTTTTTTTTGACAAATTGTAGATAAAACAAAATATCATTATTTCTTTATTTTTTATTATCAAAATAGTTTGTTGTACCCTTATACTTTGTTTAATAAAATTTTCGCTTATCGCTAAAAATAGAAAAGTAGAGAGTTTCAATGATAGAAACCACATGGAAAAGCCCGATTCTCTTGGGGTAAACTGATTGGCTTTGTTTAGCGCGCATGCGTGCGTAATATGTATGACGATTCTCGGCACATTTTATGGGGAATTCCATTCTCAGAAGGATTCAATTTACAAAAGGTAAAATGGACATCTCCAAAATCCGAAACGAATATTTGTAATTCTCCTGTTTTTTATTTTACTCTATTTTCATTTCTGTGCATTGTCTTTAAACTATTCACGCAAAACAATCCGTAATACATATCTATGCGTTTATGCCGTATGCTTAAGGGTTTTTGCAACAGTGACATGAAAACAATCCGACTAGAAAGTCTGACCCATTTTTTTTTGAATGTTGCATTGAATACCGTTGGTCGTGTTCCATTAGTCTTTACCGCGGTGCCTGAGTGTTCTGGGAACAGAAATAAGTTTCATGGGTGCTTCCGAAATACTCGCCGTCATTATCTCGGCTTGATGAGTCGTGTATGAATGGATTATTTTAGCTACGAAGGCTTGTCATTTGTTCCTTTTTTTTTTGGCTTTTTTCTGTCTTCTGATTTTCAAGGATACGCACATATCGGCTGCAAGCCATTCGGCCACTGACAGTTTTAGTCTCTTGGTCGTCACGTTTCGACCGGTTTCATTTTTTGGTCGTTTCAGCTACTGAAGAAATATTCATTCGGGAGTATATTATTTGAAGGCTGAACATTATTCGCTTGATTTTTGTGATACAGAAAACAGTATGCTTATATAGCTTTGAGGCCTCAATTTAACTTACAAACTGGCACGAAAGGGCGCACGTTTTGTGCTGAACTAATTAAAATTGCATCTTCATAATCATTTCCCCAAACCAATAACGTAATGGAATGAAGCAAAAAAACACAAACAAACAAACAACGAACTAAATATTACCATTCTTCTGTGATTGGACCAAGCTAGATTGTCAAGCTGAATGATAAAGTGGATTGCCATGAAAACAAATTGATACAAAATTGGTTGATATTCTCCTCTTATTTTCTTATGAGTAAGCGTTTTGAAATTCATGCTCACGTTATACCTGAAATCAAGTTTTCAGAAAATGAAATGATTCTATATTTGAAGATATTTTTATTTTCTGAATTAGAAATCCTAGTGTTTACTCGCAACCCCTTCGCTAAAAAAATCACACTTGTTTCTTTCTCTTCTCTATAATTTGTTCCGATTACATCGTCGCTGTTAGAGTCTCCCATGTCTTTGGGTGATTTATGATCGAGAGAGACTGCTATTAATCCGTAACCGAATCCTTAAAATAAATCCCAAACACTTTCGTGTTCTCCCCTCCAATACGTTCCACTTCCGCATCGCTGCCCTAGCCTTTCTATGCCTCTATCTTTGTGTGAATTATGATCGGGCGAGATTATTGTTGAGACACTGCAATGACAGAACTGGATTCGAGTTATATGTTTTCTTTTCAAAAACACCACATTTGTTTGTTTTTTTTGTAAGACAAAAACGTATTAATTATTACTGTGTTAAATCTTTTTGTCTGAAAAAATGCAATTATTTTAAAGGCCACGTTCGAAGGAAATAAGTGAGTGCTTTATCTCGGGTTTTAAAAGGCTTTGTGCGCTACTCGGGTTATTGTTTAATTTGTCAAGTATGGCGGCTTATTAGCGCCAAGTAATTTTTAGTTATCAAATTACAGTTTCAATTTAGTAAATTGAATCTGCCATTTAGCTAAGTTGTAGCTACAATTTACTAAATTGTACCATCAGTTCAGCTAAATTGCACCTACCATTTACAAAATTGAATCTGCAATTTAGCTAATTGTACAATTTACTGAATTGTAGCTACAATTTAGCATCTTCACTCTCATTGGTCAAGCTGACTTGTAGCAGCAATTTAACTCGACCAATCAGGGGCACGGGCTCGTTATTTAGCGCGCGAATATACATGTATTGAGGCGATAATTGCACCAGATCATGCAGTATTGAATTCTTAGGTCGATTCAAATGACTTGGAAAACAAACAATAAAATGGAAGTATATATATACTGGATCCACTGATATGCGGAATCCGTTATTAAATTGTGATTCACCGTATTCAATATTTCAATATTCGTATTGTTTTTTGCCACCTCCAAAGTTAGAGATACCTTTTTAAACCTTTTTTATAATGTTACATCCACCCTCGATTGTGTTAGACAACAGGTGTGCGTGAACATGTTCTCCCAATTCGCGATATGCCTGTAGCCTACATTTAAGCATTCTGCTTTGTTTATTTTGTGTGAACGAGTGGGGTAGTATTCCAAGTTTTCTTCTAATGGAGATCTTAACTCCAAGGTGTTACCACCCTCCCCTCTCGTTTAATAAGCTTGAAGCTCTTTAAAAAACAAATTCGAAAACCACAAATGACAATACTTGGAGATTATACCGGACAGTTCCTCTCAAAAATCACCTCGGCACGGGCGTTTTGTCCCAAGTCGAGTTTCGTATCGGAAAATAGCTGGGGGGGGGGGGGGGGGGGGTAGGGGAAGAAATGTTTGTGTATGTTTACGTATTTTTGAAGGAAGATATTAACCGCAAAGCTTTGATCCCTGTCCAATAAGAGGAAAATTATTTTAACAAATGTCTTGTGGATAACCAGCTTTGAGATGCGGTATTCGCCTTCTTTTAGCGAGAAGGACTCTACTTTGTTCACAAAATGTTTCTTGTTTATGTTGTAATACGAAAAGACTACTTGATATAAGCACAAAATAAGTGTTTTCATGGACATTTTATCGCGCGCTTGCTTGCACAAATCCCTTCTTGTTTCGATTTGTCACTGGATTCTTTTGGTGAACAAATAATTATGCCTCGAGACGCTCGAGGGGCAAATAAGCATCACACTTCGAATAATATTGGTACGAAGGCGAACGTTCAAACATCTGTCTGAAAATGCAGTTTGTATCTTGCACTCATGTCCAGGGCAGAGGCGCATTGCTACAAGGGGCGTAACTGTTGGGGGATGGGGATGTGACACCACAAACATTTATTGTCAGGACAATTCCGCCTGGACTGGAGTCTTAGATATCGATTCGCTCTTGTTATTTATTTATTTATTTATTTATTTATTTATTTATTTATTTATTTATTTATTTATTTATTTATTTATTTATTTATTCAGTGGGTTTAACGACACTTTTTACAGTCAGGGTCACATTGTGTCCACAGTTTTACGGATGGGGGAGCCGAAGTATCCGGTGAGATCCACTGAGCAGCGGCGAGCAACTGTCAGACTATCCAACGCACTAACTCCACAAAACAGGATAAGCATTGGTTGAAGATAAGTGCACCATCGACGTGCAGTACGCCTTAGTACACAACACCACTGTGCCCCCCACGTGGACAATCGGGACTAAGTGCCTTGTCCAAGGACACAACACAGTTACCCGTGGTTGGGATCGACCCGTTGATATTTCGGTTTGAAGTCCAATGCCGCAACTACTGAGCCACGCGCTGCATCGCTCGTGTTAGTAATCACTTACTTTCTTATGTTTGGCCGATTCGGTCCAAGCATGACCAATTTTGAATCCGGTGTCTGCTAATTAAATGAGAAGTTGGAAAGCCCGTGCGTCACAACTATTGCATCTATTAATCCACAGACATATTTTCAGTATTTGATCCACGAAATGGTACTGAAAATATACTATTAAAAAAGGTAGGGGATATTTGATAAAAATTAGATATATGAAGAAATATATTTATAATTTCATCACAAAGACAGTTGAGGCATTGCACTGCGACATCTGGTGAATGATTCAGCGATAGTTGGGTATCTGACAAGCACACATTCCACGCACTGAGCTGTAGAAGACATGGACGATCAGTCAGAGAATTTACCACATTCAGTCCAAGACCTCAATACCTTGTAAATCCTCCTCGGTTCGCGAGACAAGCGCGGATCTGACGTGACATACTCCTCACCAAACGTCCAATATCAGCTTGACTGATGTTATTCCCATTCTTCCTACAGTGCAGCGGGGAGTTCCTAGACATTGGTTGCGGGTTGTTGGCGTTGTCGTAGGCGCCTGCCAAGCATATCCCAAACGTGCTCTATTGGCGAAAGGTCTGGACTTAGTGCTGGCCAAGGCAGTGTAGTGATGTTCTGCTCCTGGGGGAACTCTGTAGCGACACGGTCCCTGTGTGATCTTGCATTGTCATCTTGGAAAACGGATTGACGGCCGGGACGTCGCGCAAATGGCACCACATGAGCTGCTAACATTTTGTCGCGGTAGTACTGCCCTGTGACACACCCTTGGATGACATGTAATGCTGCTCTGCTTGTCATGGCTATGCCTCCCCACACCATAACCAATCCACCACCAAAATGATAGTGCTGCCTAACGGTTACGTCATGGTATCGTTCGTTTCGCCGCCGCCACACTCTGTTTCGCCTGTCGTGGAAGACGAGAGTGAACCTCAATTCATCGGAAAGCATGACGTTGCTCCACCATCGATTGTCCCAGCGCTGTCTTGGTCCACACCAATTCCGCCTTGCTGCGATGGGACGTTCAGTAAAACGTGGAATTATTCGAGGTCGTCGAGCGTACAAATTCCAGCTGTGTAGGCTATTTCGAATAGTCTGACCGCTGACTCGCACACCAGTCGCTCGGTGCAGCTGCTGTCAAATTTCTGAGACACTTTGATGGCGGTTAAGTAATGCTGTGGTTCGGATGAAACGACCATGGTTAGAGGTTGTCGCCCTTGGACAACCTGGGCGACGTCTGTCATCAACGTTGCCTGTTTGACGGTAGCATGACCACAAGCTGCTAATCACCGATTGAATAACGTTGAGAATTTGTGCCACTACAGTCTGTCTGTTGCCAGCTTCCAACATGCCAACCGCACGTAAACGTTCGTCAAGTTTCATTATTCGCATACCTCAAAAATTACGTTTTGACCGGAAACTGTTGATGTACGAGTTTATACCAAGAGAAGAACTAGGAGACCTCCGAAAAAGCCCGTCCAGTACAAATGAAAATTTCAAAACGTACCCCACAGACATTAACGCGGCGCTCGGGCGAAAAACCTGCACGAAGTTTTCGTGGGCCGGTGACATTCGTGATCCACACTAAACTTGGTAACATATTGATGTGTCCAACACGCGTATCCAATACCATTTTCCGAAAATATCAACGTCAGTTTGGATATCCCCTACTTTTTTGAATAGTATATGAAGGTAATGGGTTGGTTCCTCACACGACAAAAAAAAGCTGGCTGCGAACTATTTTCGAAACACATCAATTTCAAATTCAATCACCAGTCCGAACAGGCATAAGATAAGTTTCTTTCTTCACTCGGTAACTGTACATTCCAATTTCTCACACGTATTCGCACACTGACAAACATAACTCGGGTATCAGTATACAGCTATAGCTATATATACATGAATCGGTATTTTGAAGTATTCTCCATCTCTCATGTAGTCAAAAGTCTGAGCAGAGAGATTTTCGATCCAAACAATATGGTTCTGTTTTCCTCCATGCACATTTCTTTTTGATCAAGTTATTTTAACACTGTGGAAGGCAGCTAACATCATTCCCAAGCTCTTGAGCTAACAGTAAAATTTCGGAAGAAATTCGACGCTGTTATGGTCGGGAACGAGTCTAGCCCTGAAATGGTACATTGCCTATGTTTACATTCGATCATCTGGAATATTTCAGCCGCTTTTCTAACCAATTGAACTGTCAAATCCGGTTGAATCTAAAAATGCCTTCAACATTCATTTTCTTTGACTCAGGGCAAAATATGGTTCTCAGTTGAGAGCTAATTTGTTCGAACATTTAATAAAATCACAGTACACGTTACTGAACAAATTATTATGAAGGAAAGCTTGCTACGTAGTTTCATGATTACGTCGCGAAGTTCCGCCGATTACGTTAATATATCGATGTTCTCAAGGCGATATAAAATCGTAATAATTCGAATATCTATCACTGGTGCTCAAAAGAATATCTGTATATCTTTGTGAATAAAGGGCCCAAAATGAAATCAAAGATGTACTGCGCGCAAACTCCACGAAAAGTTGTCAAACATGCAGCGCATAGCAGCGTCAGATTCCTCGCGAAATTAATTTAATTTAAACATATTTTATTTACCTTCAAAGTAGATCGGGATTGACGAACAGGCTTGTGCCTATATTAACGTCTTTCCCTTACAAAAACAACTTACAATGTTTAATAAACACGTGTGCAAGTGCAGGCGCATGAATGAGTTTGAGTGTTTTCTGCATTGTTTTGGATAATTTGAATTGTTGGCTTCTCTTAGGTCTACCCTTGTCACTCGGAGTTTACGGTTCAGAGAGCTTGTGGGTCACATTGGTAGTTACTACTGGGATAACACATTGACTACTCCACTTCCTCGGGTACTCATGGGCGGACATCAATTTCGTAAAGGATAATACACAATAAACGATACGTTTGGCCAAACAACGGTCTGAGGACAACCCCGAGACCGTTGTCCGACCAAATACTCAGTATCGAGTGGAGGTCACCATCTGTGTAGATGACCTCCAGCTTTAGCCTTCCCAGACACCAAACTATGTATTTTTAGTGCGATGCGCCGTGACTTAGACAGTGTGTCTAACGTGGTTGCTATACTTACAGATAGAAGCGGAAATGAGACTGCAAAATTGTCGACAGTAGGTTTTGATTGTTGCTGCATGTTAGGTTTAAACTCTAGTTTCCTCGTCATATTAATGTGGGTTTCTGCGCACAGCCAAACAATTGGTTAGGTTCCCTGGTTCTAGGTGTCTGGGTGATATCACCCGAGCACCTAGTTCGATGCTCTATCAAACATCTCTAGTTTTCAGGAAATCAATCGAGGACAGCTGGATTGCGTTGTAATTATTTATACCGTAGTCGGAACAGGAAATATGTGAACACCCCCTACTTGCACGTGCTTCCTTACGTGAAATATACCATAGCAGTTATAGCACTTTTTAGATACGGTTTAGGAGAAGAGGCTAGCGAAAAAGAAGGAAGCACTGTAAAGGTGTCACAATTTTATCGTTTGGCTCTGCGCAGTACACCTATCTTATAGATGGCTTCCTTTATACTATTTACCCAATAAAGATATGCTAGTTAAAACGATTGGTTGATAGTATATACCTGTGGACCACTTCAAATAAAGAAGTGTTTTCCTGATCGGAAGATTCGGCGTTTCCAAATAATATGATGTCACAGGACATGTGGCGAGAGTTCGGTTGGTCATTAAATAGGTCACTTCTCTGTTGGATGTATAGTGGGCACTGCATAAAAAAGTGGCTGGGGTCTTCATAACTATGGCCACACGTGCACGCGGGGTCATCTGTTAGAAAGCGGTTAAAGAGAGCTTTTAAATCACTGCACCCAAGACGTAACCTGCAATGCAGGATTTGGCCCCGTCGAGAGCCCGCATAATAATACTTTGGAGTTTTCACCCAGGAGTTCTTTATCAATCTTTTAAAGTGGGACAAGGAGTCTGCATCACGTGTTACATTTTCAAGTTGGTTCCAAAGCTCCACACACGACGGGAGGTAACTATTCGAATACTATTCTGTTCTAGAGTGCACACTGCGGAGGTTCCCACAGTTTCTTAATGGGTAGTCAGAAAATTGTGAAACAGGTCGCGGTACGAGAAGAGAGAGGTACCTGGGTGCAATACCATTTACCATTTTGTAAAAAATAGTGAGTTTGTGTATTTTACGTCTTTCGCGCAGAGGTGTAAAATTTGTTTCCTTGTATATGAGGTCGTGGCCTGTGCCACGAGTCGCCCCACATATTGTACGAAGTGCGTCCATTTGTAGATTTTCAATCAACATAGATTTATTTTCTGTGCAGGCGTCCCATATGACATCCGCGTAATCGAACAATGGCAGTAGGTAGCTTTTGTAAATTATCTCTAGGGATTTCCGAGACAAGCGGTGTTTTAAACTTCGGAAACAATTAATCATTGGACTAATTTTTTCTACAAGTTTTTCTATGTGCGTGTCCCATGTACCATTGTTCCTGAAGACCAGCCCTAGATGTTTGTAGGATTCTACCTCACGTACGGGTTCCTTGTTAAAGGAAAGAGTATGTCTGGGGCCATATATCAGTTTACGTGACATATTCATGGAAACCGTTTTTTGAGCGTTAAAGTCTACATGCCAGAATCTAGCCCATTCCGAAATTTTATCAAGATCCCTATTAAGCAAGTCACTGGCAAGACTTTCGTCTTCAACAATGATGTACAGTGAGGTATCATCTGCAAATAGGCGTATATTGGAATGAACTTGTTCAGCTAAATCGTTTATGTATATGAGAAATAGAAGAGGACCCAGCACCGACCCCTGTGGAACACCGGCCTGTATAATCTTGCTGTTTGAATTTTGGCCATTTATACACACCCCCTGGGTTCTATTCTTAAGATAGCTGTGGAACCATGATAATAATTCTCCCCTGATTCCCACCGAGTGCATTTTGTGCAGGAGGCCTTTATGCCACACGCGATCAAAAGCTTTACTTATATCACCAAATACCATTCTTACTTCTTTACCTTCATCAAGGGCATTTGCGATGAAGTTAGTTATTTCTATCAGCTGGTACACTGTACTATCCCCTGGTATAAAGCCAAACTGCTGTTTAGTTAGTAGTTCGTGTTCGTTTATAAAATCAAAGATATGAGAGAGGATAATTTTTTCAAAGACTTTACTAACATTACATGTTAGAGAGATTGGTCTATAATTTTCTTTCATATGCTTCGATCCTTTTTTATGTACTGGTGTAACGTTTGAACTTTTCCATACAGTAGGCATAAGGCCAAGACTGAGGGACTTATTAAAAATTGTTGAAAGAGGATACGCTAACTCTTTAGCAAATGTTTTCAGAATTCTATTACTAATCCCGTCTGGGCCACAGGCTTTATTTGGATCGAGTGCATTTAGGAACTCTTCTACTTCGTCTGTGTTAATTACTTTATTTTCTATACGTACGTCTCTCAATGGGATATCTGGTAGGGGGCAATGGTCTGCGTTTAATGTCGACTTTTCGATAAAGTAGTCATTAAAGATTTCGACAATTTCCTTCGGATCGTGCAATATAGAATTTTGGTGGAGCATTTCAGGTACTTCAGAAGTCGGGTTCTGTTGCTTTACATATGAATTTACTAGCTTCCACCAGTTTTTACATCCAAAATTTGGACTTGACACGAGATTATCCAGTTTGTCATCGTAATTTCGTTCAGCATTTCGTACCTCAGATATCACCTCGTTACGTGTTCTCCGAAACACAGCCCAGTCATCAGATTTTCCACTTGTTTTTGCTCTTTTGTGTATTTTATTCCGACCCCGTACCAACGACCGAAGATGAGACGTAAACCAAGGTTTGTCATTTTTCCTTATCAGAACTGATTTACAGGGTGTAAAAGATTCAACCGCCTCTGTAACAGCGTTGGTAAAGTCGTCAACAAATTTCATCAATACTGTTCGACGCTGAAATAAAATTCCAGTCGACCCGTCGAAGTAACGACACAATAGCGCTTTTGTCCATTTGTGCATAATCCCATACCTCCCTGCGGTATGTTTTTTTTGTTGGCCGTGTAGTTAGGAAATTGATTCCGATGGCATGATGGTCACTGCAAAATGGTGGTAGCGTTCTACAATTGTGTATAGAGTTTGGACATGTTACCAGTATCAAGTCGAGCAGGGTTTTCGATGTTTGGGTTATTCGCGTTGGCTCCGAGACCAGTTGCGTTAGGTTATGAATATTTTCTAAGTATTTAATTCTAGGGTGAATATTGGTGAGACAATCGGCGTTGAAGTCTCCTAAAATAATGCACTTATACAACAAGTCCTGTCGGGCTATGGAGATTGATTCATCTATTAGGTTCCAGTAGTGCTCGTTAGATGAGGGGGTCTATAGAAGGCTCCCACTACGATGTTCTCGTTATGAGGATTCGTTTGGACCCAGATGGCCTCTAACCCGGGTACTTCCAGGTCGTCCCTTCGTTTAAAATAAACACATTCTCGTATGTATATCATTAGACCGCCATCTCTTCCGGATGGGTGATCTTTCCTTACGTGTGTATAACCAGGTAGCTGAGGAGTGGATATATCAGGGTTCAAGAAGGTTTCTGTTATGCAAATTATGTCGTAATCGTCCAATTCCGCGTGAATGGCTTGGATTTTATCCCGGAGTCCCCAGCAATTGACGTGTACTATAGATAGACCCGAGGACGTGGGGCCAGGATTGGTTTGTATATCACCTCCAAGTATAATTAGGTACAGTATCATTATACGGAATCCGAGGGCTCCGAGTGAACAGGTAAGCACGATAAGGTAGAGACAATTCATGTTGAGGTAGCCTTTGTGACTAGACGATCCGAATCTTCCAATCCTCTCTCTGTAAGCTTCTATGTCGATCGCCATCGGTCATTTTCTTTAAGGAAGAAACAGTGGATGGATTGGAAGACACGGGTCGCTGTTTCACAGGAAAGTTTCAGGGCATTAAAGACACTCAAATGTGCAAAATAATATATATAAACATCAAACTGACAGAAAATAGAAATGGAATATGTACATAATATATGTACAGTGCCAAAAGAGGGCATTTGCTGGGGGTAATAAGCCGTGTGTCTGGGCTGAGGGGCGATCTTCAGCCAACGGGATGTACTTATGGCTGGCCACCTTTTTCTGATAAATCTACCAGTATTTCAATGAATTGAGAAGAGAATAGACTTAGAAACAGTGGCAGGCTCTTTCAATCTTTGCTTGAAGCTTAAGTGCTGGGATGGTGCAGCTTTCTGCTGGACTTAGTTACAATTTTGGTACAGCACTTACAACTGCACAATCACTGATGATCCTTATTTATGCGAGATCTTCTGCCAAGTTCAGCACGAATTATTTCACTTGGGGAATAGTCTTTTATATTGGTACCATGCTGTGCCACTGTGCCATGGAAAGCTAAAATGTAAATATTGGAATGGGGTGGCTCCACCTCTGTAGCTGTACAGTCACTGGTGGTACTTCACACAATTTGATACATCCAGAGGAACTTCTGCCAAGTGAATGAGAATATTGTGTCAATACCAGAGTCTGTAATTGTGCCGTGGAAAGCATTTTGTAGCTTTCAATGACACAATGGCAGGCTCTGTTATTCTTGGCTTCAAGTTCGAGTGATGAAATGAGGTGGATTTGTACATATCCTGGAAAATCGTGAATTTTTCTTGGGAGTTAGAATTTCCTGTTAATACAAGGGTGTGCCAAAATGTCACAGGAAGCCTGGATATCAAGGTAGGGTGGCTCAACCTCTATAACTACATGGTCACTGCTAATCTATTTTTTTATGCATCCAAAGAAACTTCTGCCAAGTACGACAATAATTATTTTATTTGGAGAAAATAGTTTTATGTTGGTACCATGGTGTGCCACTGTGACATAGAAAACTTTAATATAACTGTTGTAAAGGGTGGCTCAACCTCTGTAACTCCACAGTCTCTGGTGATACTTTACACAACTTGATCCATCCAGAGACGTCTCAGCCAAAATGGAACAGAATATTATATAAATACCAGAGTCAGCCATTGCGTCGTGGAAAGCATTTGTGTAGCTTTCCCCGACACAATGACAGGCACAGTCATTCTTGGCTTCAATCTTGAGTGTTAAAATATTGCGGACTTGTACATATCTTGGAACATCTTGAGATTATTTTTGGTAATTATAATTCCCTGCTAATATGAGGGTGTGCCAATGTGTCGTAGAAAACCTTTATATCAAAATAAGGAGGCTCAACCTCTACAACAGTACTATACAGTCACTGATAATCCTTTTGCGTGAATCAAGTTAAACTTATGCCAGGACAAAAGCGAACTATTTCACTTGGGGAATAGTCTTTTATGCTGGTACCATGGTGTCATGGGAAGCTTTTATGTATGTGTTGGAAGAGGGTGGCTCAGTCTCTGTTACTGCACAGTCACTGACAATGCTTTACACAGCTTGATACATCCCAGGAAGCTACTACCAAGTGAATGAGAATATTATATCAATGCCAGGGTCTGTCAATGTGCCGCGGAAAGCATTTATGTAGCCTTTCCCGACACAATGACAGTCTCTGTCATTCTGGCTTCAAGCTTGGGTGTTGAAATGAGGCGGTTTGTACATAAATTGGGACATCGTAGGATTATTTTCTTGGGGGTTAGAAATTTCTGTTAATGCAAGGGTATGATAATGTGTTGTGGAAAACCTGAGTGTCAGAATGAGGTGGCTCAACCTCTGAAACTACACAATCAGTGATAATTCTATTTTATGCATCGAGAAAAAGTTCTGCCAGGTGCTGCACAAAATTATTTTGCTTGGGAAATAGTCTATAGTCTTTTATGTTAGTACTATAGGGTACCATTGTGTTATGGAAAGCTAAAATGTAAGTACTAGAATGGAGTGGCTCAGCCTCTGTAACTGCACAGTCACTGCTGATACTTTACACAATTTGATACATCCAGAGAAACCTCTGCCAGGTGAGTCAGAATGTTATATAGTACCACAGTCTGTCATTGTGTCGTGGAAGGCATTTATGTAAGTACTTGAATGGGGTAGCTCAGCCTCTGTAACTACACAGTTGCTGGTGATATTTTACGCAGTCTAGTACATCAAAATGTACGAAATTAGACTGTTGGCCTGGGAGCTTTCCCTACTCCTTGGTACGTTCTAGATTTATTTTCCAGCAGATTCATGACCATTTGAAAAGAAATGTATTGAAGTTTGAGTTATCCCTTTACCCAACGTAACGGCCAAAACCGGCCAGCGCTATTCTCAAAAATCGCCAATTAATTTTCATTATTTTTTTCATTTTTTGTCTCAAAAACATAGGTTATGACCCCTCATTGGAACGAGCTCGTCGAGCTCGTTCCAATGAGGGGTCATAACCTATGTTTTTTAGACAAAAAATGAAAATAATTAGTTATTCAAGAATTTTTTTTGCAAGTGTCGTCTGCTTTTCATGTTAGGTAAAGGGTTATAAGAGAATCTGATGCTATTCCTCATTTTGTAATAGTAACCGTTTACCTAAAACAATTCTTTGAAGACGGTACCGATTCTCTTCAAAGAGAGGTCGATGCATTTATACCATTTTTTTCATCTTCCAAATATTTGCCCTCTCATTGTTACGTGTTGCTTCCATGAAAAAGGGTGTGTTATAGGTTAGAACTTAAAAAAACGATACATGACAAAAATATTAACATATTTGACTGGCGATTTTTCTTCCCACTTTAGCCATATATGGAAGACCTTTATTACGCCTTTATGCGAGGAAGTTTAACCCTTTACCTAACTTAGAAAGCAGACGACACTTGCAAAAATAATTCTTGAATAACTAATTTTTTTCATTTTTTGTCTCAAAAACATAGGTTATGACCCCTCGTTGGAACGAGCTCGACGAGCTCGTTCCAACGAGGGGTCATAACCTATGTTTTTGAGACAAAAAATGAAAAAAATAATGAAAATTAATTGGCGATTTTTGAGAATAGCGCTGGCCGGTTTTGGCCGTTACGTTGGGTAAAGGGTTAATAAAACTTATGACATACTTGAAACTCTATCATCTGATTAATTGTTGGAATGATCTCTCTGTGACCTTTCCAACAATTAATCAGATGGTAGGTTTGATCTACGCATACCAGAACGAAAAGATGCCCTTCATAAAATAGTCGCTTTCGGCAGCGTAAGTGTTAAACCTTTACCTAATGAATCGGTCGCACCCGCCTGCGTAAGTAACAAATTGAGCATTTGAAAACAATTATTTTCAAAAAAATCCAACAAAACCATATCGTCGTTGAGCTCGTTCCAATGAGGGGGTCACATGATATAGTTTTGTTGACATTTTTGAGACTCTAATTTTCAGTCAGCGGCGCATTCGTTTTTTCGTCATGCGTTCGCCATATTTATTTCTGAGACAAAATTCGAAATGTATAAAACTATCACAGGGTGTGATTTTAGGGGTATCACATCGCCATTTGCAGTGGAATATGTCGTATATAAAACAGTATTGTTATTCTCTTAGCGAAACGCGACACCATTCTCATATCTGTGCACACAGTAAATATTTATTTAACTGGTTGAGAGCTGGATTAGTTTTGGCGGTCCGAATTTGTTCATCAGAAATTGTTTTATTACAAATTATTGGAGAGTGCCAACGTCTCCAATAATTTGTAATAGAACAAATTTGTATAAACAAACTATTACTTACGTTTGACTGAATACGAAACATGGGTAAGACAAATGTTGTTTTTTGCACTGATAAACTCATTTATTTGGAAGGCCTAATTGTGGCTTCTAGCACTCAACCAGTTCAAAAACTCATTATTTTTTATCTCCATTTTAGTTGTTCTATATTGATTTTGGATTGTATGATCACCGTTACTTCCCCGCGGGAACCCCGGGAAGTGAAGCAGTGCCTGTTCACTGCGGTAACAGGCTCTGGTTTTCTGGTAAAATAGGACCCAGTCACCAATGCTTGGCAGGTGCAAACCCTCTTTAAAATGGGCAACATGGCTTATTAACACCCACCCAGGTCTTGAATTGATACTCATGTTGTGGTCATGATTAGCCATTGTGCAAAACTATGTGCCTTAAACACCAATATATAAATAAATAAATAATCACTGTCACAAAAAAAGTGTAAGTGAAATCAATGTGGGAAGTTTTAGTATTTAATTTTAGGCTCTCACAACTGGATCTTAGGCATCGGAGACCGAGAATCAATTATTTAATTTTGTTTGGCCTAAAGAAATTTTGATATCGTGTGCGTTGGGTAAGGGGTTAAGGTAAAAGAGATGCACTGGCACAGGTATTTCCATATGAAACTAGTTTGTTTTTTTTACTTGTAATATGCCGCCCAGAAATATGGGGTTTTTTTTAAAATACGGACCTCCCTCCCCATTCTCCCTCTGATATGTTCATGGCCAGAGAGTTTCAAGAGTATTGATCCAAAAGGTATCTCGTTTTTTTTTCGAAACTCGCCTGTTTCATCTGATGTATCTTCAATCAGTGGTTGTTCAATTGGATGAATTTCAAAACCGTTCAAAGAACGAGCGGGAAGATTAAAATGCTGTGTCGTCATCATTATACTGTGTATCCTGTTTGTGTTGAGTTGTTCGCATTCGAAATGGATTTTGAGTTTGACCCACATACTGTCTGCTACAACATTTATAAGTGATAAGGAAAACGACATGGGGTGAATCACAATGGGTGGATTTTCGGATCTGATAATGATTTCAGTCTTTCCAATGAGACCTGAAACTATGCATATATAATTTAACACCAAAGCACTACTATTGGGTAACAGTATGCTGTATTCAAATACTATTGGTTTAAATCATTAATTTCTACAGCAAATTCAAATTCAAATTTTATTGGTTTGAAATCATTAATTTCTACAGCAAATTCAAATTCAAATTCTATTGGTTTGAAATCATTAATTTCTACAGCAAATTCAAATTCTATTGGTTTGAAATCATTAATTTCTACAGCAAATTCAAATTCAAATTCTATTGGTTTGAAATCATTAATTTCTACAGCAAATTCAAATTCAAATTCTATTGATTTGAAATCATTAATTTCTACAGCAAATTCAAATTCTATTGGTTTGAAATCATTAATTTCTACAGCAGTTTCAAAGTCTGAGATTTCAGCGCATAGAGTATCCCTTAGATCCCAGGACACCAAATAGCGTGGAACAAGCCTCATCGAACTTTCGTCCCTTGAGTTCCAATGTGTTCTCTGTGCCTACTGGCACAGAGAACACATTGGAACTCAGGGGAGGCTTTGCCTTATCACTTGAGTCGGAGCGGATAAGCTATGATTGATGATTCAAACGAAGGCAGTTGATGAAATGATTTGTGTGTAAGCATTGGTGTTTATCAGTTGGTGTTACAGCACACTTCATAATCTCAGTGACAGGATTTTTGGAATTTGTTTGCCTTAACCTTTTACTCAACGCAGACGATATCAAAATTTATTATTTTAAATTTCATTTTTTTTTTAATTTTTAAAAAAATTTCACCAAACCATAACATGTAACCCCTCGTTGGAACGAACTCGACGAGCTTGTTCCAACGAGGGGTCACATGATATGTTTTTTTTTTAATTTTTTGAAAAATAATGTTTTTTCAACTGCTGAAGTTGCATATTACGCTGGCGGATGCGGCCGATTCGTTGGGTAAAGGGTGAAAACGCGGTCACATCGAGCAAATCAACCGAACATTGACCGATGGTAGCTTTTAATTTGATGTTTCGACCATGGTTGTTTAAAATGACCTAAAAAATTCCATTAAAATCTTCCTTTGCATTTTCTCAAATGATGTAACTGATATCTTTGTACATTTGCTTAATCCTATACCTTATGAATTGACTACATCTGCCCGTGTAACATGCACATTCAGCAGTTGCAAAACAAAAAATTCAAAATATTTCAACAAAACCATACCAAAAATAAAATTCTGAAAACATATTATTTCAAATAATGAATTTTTTATATCGTCTGCTTTGGGTAAGGTGTTATGGCATTTTCTGTCCATTCTGCTTAGTGAATGCTTACAAAACTAGACCTGAATCCTTTGCCCGTAGGGCAATCCATTATCTAGACAGTGCGAAACATGCCACCACCTTGTATCATTATAGCATTCTTTATATTTCCAAAACAAATATCTGGATGTCCCTTTACCAAAATTGAAACACCTACACTATCTCTGGAAAACTCTCCGTGTGAATCACAGTTACTTGTGTGCAGTCCAGTCGGGTTGGCCATTGGCGTCATCTTCGATGTGCTACGCGGCCTGGTCCACTCTCATCCGAACAGATTATACCCTACCCTCACATCATGGATGACATAAATACATACCGGATGAGAGTGGGCCTCTTTGTCACGAAAGCACTCTCTGGGGTACATCATAAAAAGACGCTTGACTATCTTAGTTCCATCCTGGTAATGCTCACCTCATCATACGGTCTAGTTGGACTTACCGCAATGGTTGCGCTATTGCTTGTACTAAATAGAAAAGATAACGTAAATAAAAGAAGTGATAAATTAATCTCCCTCATGCCAAAACAAACAATTCCTACAAGTAGATGTCATATTTCTTTCCTGTCCATGCCTGTCAAAAAGGTAGTCTTAGTTTGTTTCCTCACTAGCATATCCTGGATCATACTACTCCTATACATGGCGGGAGATGTTGAAGAAAAGCACCTCTTCCCCGAATTCGTCACTTAGCTCCTTGTCATGTTCCCCATCTGTGGCTACGGATGGGTTCTCGGTTCTTCACCTGAACGTACAAAGTATACGGACTAAACTTGATACGCTCAGTTGCGAAATGCTCCCCAACGACGTGCGTACGTTCACGGAATCATGGCTCGATCCAGATGTAAATAACGAAGACATCCTACTCCCCAATTTCCAAGCCCCATTACGAAAAGATCGTGGCTCCAGAGGCGGTGGAGTGATAATGTATATCAAGAACGGTGTCCCATTTAAGCCCCGCCCAGACTTGGACATTCCGTATCTTGAGTGTTTGTGGGCCCAAATATATACTACCAATGGATCGATTCTCATTGGTGTCCTGTAGCGACCGCCTAATTCTAGCAGAGACTTATGGGACTTGATTGAAACATCCGTAGATAGAGCACTCGACACAGGAATCAATAACCTTCTTTTAACTGGAGACTTGAACGACAACCAGGAGAACGGTCCGTCTGGCCCGATGCGCCGACTTACTGCCCAGTTCAGTTTGAAACAGCTAAACAGTTTGAGTCAACCTATTATACGGAGAACTCGTCATCACTCATAGATCTGTTCCTCGTAAAAAGTGACCTTCGAATTCTATCCACTGTTGTGGGTGACCCCTTCCTTGGAAATTTTGTCAGGTACCACTGCCCTGTTATTGCCACCATAGACTTCAGAAAGAAACATACAAAATCACGTAAGCGCCGAGTCTGGTATTACGATAAAGCTAACTTCTCTGAACTGAACAGAGACTACGACAATATAATTTGGCAGACCTGCTCGCGGGCCTCTGCATTACGTCCGTTGCACAGGAACTCTCTTGCATAATAAGTAAAGCCTCAAAATTTATACCTAACAAAATTATTACTGAAAGACACCTAGAACCAAAATGGTTCCATAATAACCTCAGGCGTCTAATCCGCCAAAGAAAACGTCTCCACCGCAAAGCTAAAATAAAAAATTCTCCACAATCATGGGAAAAATATAGGAAAAAACGAAATGAAGTTATTAACGAAATACGGAAATCGAAACAACACTATAACAACAAAATTGACCATGTTTTAAACTGTCCCTCAACGAGTCCATCTGAGTGGTGGAAAACATTGAAACTTATCCTTTTTAAAAATCGGTCATTCATTTCCGACTTCATTGTAAATGATCAAGTAATTTCTCTAAACGATTATTTTTGCAATATTTCAACAGTTGACGATAAAGATCACCCTGTTCCCACAGCTTTGTTGAGTCCTGACCGACCAACAATAAGTCAGATCATCCTTATCTCTGATGAGGTGAAAGTAGCACTTGACTCACTTAACATTTGGAAAGCATGTGGTCCAGATAATATTAGCCCAAGAGTATTAAAGATGTGCTCTACTAGTTTAGCGCCTCCTTTAACAATTGCCTTCAATATGATGCTCAATCAGTCGTTTTTTCCCAGTGAGTGGAAGAGAGGTAATGTTGCACCAGTCTACAAGGCCGGGAATCTTCAGTCAGTAACTAATTATCGTCCAATAACCCTGCTCAGTTGCATAAGCAAAGTATTTGAACGGTGTATTTTCAAAAGGATTATTTCATTTTTAAAAAGTAACTCCCTATTAACTCCTCTTCAATCAGGATTTCTCCCTTCTGACTCAACAGTTCTGCAGTTAACCGAAATTTGTCACGCATTTAGTTCCGCACTTGACGAAGGTGAAGAAATCCGCGTAGTCTTCTGTGATGTCAGCAAAGCATTTGACAAAGTCTGGCACAAAGGTCTTTTGTTTAAACTTGAACGCATATGTATTACTGGTCGTCTACTAGATTGCTTCAAATGCTACTTGGAAAACAGACAGCAGCGGGTGTGTTTAAATTCAGCTGCGCCATCTTGGAAGGACGTCACTGCCGGCGTTCCTCAAGGCTCTATTTTGGACCCCCTTCTATTTTTAATCTACATCAATGACATAGTTGATGGTATTTATAGTAGCATAAGACTTTTTGCCGATGATACAACCCTGTATCTCATTGTTGAAGACCCCTGTTTGGCAGCTGAAATTATCAACAAGGATATCAGAGTAATTGAAGACTGGTCTCGTCAATGGCTTGTCAATTTTAACCCCAACAAAACTGAATCAATGGTGATATTGCGTAAGATTTTACAGCAAACCCACACCCCTCTGACCATGTTCTCTCAAAATATAAACAATGTCGCTAGACATAAACATCTGGGCCTGACTATTAACGAACGTGGTAGTTGGGTTTCTCATATAAATGAAATAACTACCCAAGGATGGAAACGAATAGATCTGATTAGGAATTTAAAGTTCAGACTCGATAGGAGAGTCTTGGAAAAAATATATTTCTCTTTCGTCCGACCAGCATTAGAATATGCGGATGTGGTCTGGGACAACTGTTCTGCTGAAGAAGCAAGCGGGCTTGAAAAAATCCAAATCGAGGCGGCGCGAACTATGACTGGAGGTACCAAAAGTGCGAGTAAACAGTCCTTGTATAATGAAACTGGCTGGGAAACTTTGGAGTTGAGAAGAAAAAAACACAAACTGATGCAATACTTTAAAATGTACCACAGACTAACACCTCACTACATATCACTGATGGTCCCCCAACTGTCGGTGAAACCCAAAACTACAACCTTCGAAATAGCTCAAACCTGAACAATGTTAGATGCCGCACACACAGCCACCAAACCTCTTTCCTCCCCGCAACAACTAGCCTTTGGAACGAGACCCCAAGCGAAGTAGGAAACAACCCAAATCCTACAAATTTTAAATCATTCCTCAACAAGGACAAGCGTATTATACCAACCTTTTACGCTTGCCACAAATCACGCTTAGCCCAGATCTTACACTGCAGACTTCGTCTAGGATGTAGCAATTTGAATGACCATTTGTATACAAATCACCTATCCGAGACATACCTTTGCAGATGTGGCGTACGTGAAACAACCGAACACTTTTTATTGTTTTGTCCGCATCACGGCAATGTACGAGACGCAACCATCGGCTCTCTAAGTATCGAAATTAATGTTGACTCCCTCTTATATGGAAGTGAATTTTTCACCCCCAACAGTTAACAAAAGAGTCTTTGAATCGGTCCATAGTTTTATCCTATTGACAAAAAGGTTTAAGTCTGATAATGGCTAATGGGAACTGTGCAAACGTGTACATTATTTTAACATGTCCTATGTGGCTTGGGGCTGTAATTATCCCGTGTACGATCACTGCTGCTTCCTGTGCTATATATAACATTATTTTGGGGTTAGTTGAAACACTGAATTTGTCAGTGTTTCCAAATTCAGATGTAATTCATCCTGTACAGGGCACTCCATTAAGTCGCTATATAAATACGACCAGTTTTTAAAAATGTCAACAGTCTTTCCTCCCTTCCCCCACCAAGGAGTTAGAGAAGTTATGTGAGCTCCCTGATACCCCAGAATTTTCTCCAGTCCAGTCATCTTTATTTATCATGGAATATGAAAGCCAATTGGCCATCCCTGGCTGGCCTTCCCATTTCTGCACATTTCACTGATTCGCATGTAGGTGTCCTTATTAGGTTTACTGTCACTACCAACAAAACAGTCTACCTATTCATACCCCCATGTTTCTCCCACCATTCAAATAGTGTTTTCATCCATAGTATCATACTTAATACTGTCCAGTTATAAAATAGGGACCCATGTGCTGGCGCAGGTTGTTTGCATGCATACGTGAATGTGCGTGTGTATGTGAGGGCGCGTGTATGTACTTGTTTGTTCTATGCCTGCCTTGGGTCCCTTGTGTCTGAACGCCAAAGCTGCCTAAATGTAAACTTAATGAATTGTTATCATGGAAACAGCCCCGCATAAGCTTGAAGCTTGTTGCTGAATCCATTTCCTCCTGTGTCTATTGTTAAGTAAGCTATACAAGTTTGTATTTTATTGTCTTTTTGTATCTAGATACTACGGAAATAAATACTGTTTAAACTAATCCATTATCTGAAAGTTAATTTTCAGTTGAATTGAAAGTCATTACCATTTAAGCGCAGCTCTAAAAGATCCAAACTTTGTTCATCCGTGCGTTGTGCATCAGGATATTTTCAGAATGCACTTTTTGCAGATTTAACACCTTTGTAAATGTTGGTAATTACCACCAGGTGGGTTTCCGAGAAGGTGTATTGAAGTCGCGTCCTCGTCTCTGGCCATATATCGACGAGTCGGTTTGGACGGGCTTAGAGGCGAGGTCGAGAGTTCAATACACCATCACAGAAACCCACTTGGGTGTAATAACCAATTTATCTTACAATATTCCTCCCTTTCGTGACTTATTCCCGTATATCTTGACAATCAATTCGACGTCTATGAATTGATTTTTTATGAATGAAGATCATGACCGCATAGTATTGCGTTCTTGCGCTGTGCATGACGTAATCCCTATTCATTGTTCTAATTGCACAATAACCACTGAAGTTTATAGTAGTGTTTCAGTAGGGCGTTTCTTTGTATACTTTCCATGTTCAGGGGCGGCGGAACGATTTTCAAAGTGTGTGGGGGTGGGAGAGGGGGGGGGGGGCTGGACCGGGCGATGGGTGGTCGTCTGTATGAACATTTTAAATTCCAGGGTCCCAAAACCCCCATTTCCATGCATCTGAGTGGATATTTTGAGATTTTTCAGGAGATGTATTTGAAAGCTTTCACACCCTGAGAGCCGTTAAAAAACGTCGGTAAAGCATACAGGTGAGGTCTATTTATCAGCTTTGATCATAACGACCAAAGCTGATAAATAGACCTCACCTGTATGCTTTACCAGACGTTTACAGCAATTAAGTTGTCTGTGGATTACCTTGTCTGGGGTGGATTTGGTACTTGTATGCTTGTAAGATTACTATCTACTTCAGTTAACCGATTTATTAACAGACTGTATACATTTTAACGTTTGCTGCCACACTCTGCAAAACATGATCCGAAATCCATCGAAACTGAACCAGTACGAGAGAAATATAGCTGGCGAAAATATGGGGAGGCTCTGGATCAGCCCCTTGTTTCACCAGTCACTGGTTGTGTTAAAATATATGCATACAAAAAAACATGACTAGGCAAAAAAAGTGGAGGGGCTGAAGCCCCCAGCCCCTCCCCCGGTTCCGCCGCCCCTGATGTTTAACGTGTTACAGGCCTACATAAAAATATCATAATGGCCAAAATTGATCTAATCTAATTTATTTCGTCCAGCTGGTGATTTGCATATCATTTAATTACTGTTATAAAAAACGGTCGCCTCAGCATGTTGTTGTTTGTGTAATTAGTTTTCGATGAGTGCAGGTAAAAAACGTTCTTTTTCTTAATCGAATGATCGCACTTGCAGTAGCTACCCTCAATACAAATTTGTATATGGTATTGACGTTTTTACTTGCATTGATGAAAATACGTCCTTCTTGTAAGATAAATTTCAATATTCGCATACATTTTGTCATGTCGGTAAAAATGCATTTTTCGAGACCTTAAATTTAGAAATTTTAGACAGGAACTAGAATTTTGAAATTGTATGGCAATTTCTATCCTTCCACGTGTAATGAATCATTCGAAAGGACCAGGCAACCTACCTGATTTGAAAGTGACATACAGGCGCACACAATGTAAAAATTCTGAACTCGACACCTCAAACCGTTCTAGAGCAGAAGTGATAACAATAACTTTTCGTGAAAAGCGTCTGACCCTTAACATTTTTGGATCGTATCTTTCTCTCGTATAGGTGTACATAATGCATCAAGTTTGCACTCGTCACCTCAAGTCGTTCTGGAGGAGTAGTGATAACAAGAATTATCGATAAAGAGCGTCGTCAAATTTGCGACTCCTACCGATCTCACGAACCGGAAGTCAATTGCTCTCCCGGGTAGAGTTAAGTCATCCATCCACATGTTTTAAACGGTCCATACCTTTGGCTTTACTTAGTTAAATCTAGATGACTCACCCAGTGATCGTACATAATATGGTGTTACTCGTAGTTCAATGAATTAAATCGTGAATAATCCAATTTGGAATTACTTTAATTTCCTTCACTATTCGAATCATTTGTCTGATGTTGTCACACGCTCTCCGCTCTGTCTATGTGACTTTTGGAGAGATGTTTATAAAGTTCACCCTGATATCGCTGGGCATATTCCGCAACTGCTAATCATGAGATCACGATTATCAGTTCACGCCAATATCGAACGATGTTTTGGGGGACTGGACTTGCCTCTGTGTCCTCTCAAACAAAGCGAAAATGGTAGAATTTGCACCGGTATTACACACTCCACCTGGTTATCCCAATGGAGATAGATCTCTAACAATGCGTCCTGCGTGTTAGCTTCCAATCGTGGTTTTGCAAACATCGGGGAGGCGACAGGCCTGCAACCACAGGGAGGGGGGGGGGGGGCAAGGAAGGGGGGGGGGGGTCTGGAAACATTCCCACCCTAAGAAAATTTCAGATACTGTTTTTCAATTTTCACTATTTTGATCCATTTTATCTGCCAGTGAATTAACTCAGAGTTGTCAATTTACACCTGTAATTACATTGAATATAATCCCATGACTGAGTCTGTATTGTTATATTTGAGGTGTTTATTCAACACACAGATCATACACAACTATGATAATACGAAACATTAACTAATTAACAGAAGAGATTATCTGTCTTCAATAGCAGGTTAAATTTCAAGTGATGAGTGGTTACTGGTAATTGAAAGTAGGAGAAATGCTCTCGCAAACAAAGTCTTTCCATGGGACAAAGACAGAAAATTGCTCCTTTTAATGCCAAACTTTCAAATTTTTACAGGCCGCGTGGAATCATGGTCGACCCGGGGCACAAGTGCTTGGCAAGAGTATCCAAATTAGTGGAATTTAGTCACTTTGAGGAGGTGGAGGGGGTTGGGGGATAAAATGATTTTGAATGGTCCTTCAAAAGTTAGTGGACAGAAAAAAATTGCAAATAATGAATCTTGTTATTTGAGCAGAAAAAATAAAACTTTTTGGGGTATGTTGAAGCAGGAATAGATTCTTCAGAAGACATGAAATTGCTCCTTTTAATGCAAATTTTAAAATTTTTCCATGCCGGGTTGAACCATGGTAGACCCGGCGTACGTGTACTTGGCACGGTGTATCCAAATTAGTGGAATTTAGTCACTATTGTGTGTGTGTGTGGCGGGTGGGGGCGGGTGGGGGGGGGGGGTTGTGTGGAAATGATTCTGGATGGTCATTCAAAAGTTAGTGGGCAGAAATTAAAAAAAATCAAATAATGATAGTTATTTGTACAGAAAAATAAAACTTTTTGGGGTATGATGAGGTAGGAATGAGGAAATGGCTGCACCTTTTAATGCAAATTTTGAGGTATGTTGAAGTAGGAATTGATCCTTCAGAAGACAGGAAATTGCTCCTTTTAATGGCAAATTAAAAAATTTTCCCATGCCGGAGCCGAACCATGGTCGGCCCGGCGCATATGTACTTGGCAAGATGTATCCAAATTAGTGAACTTC
This sequence comes from Pictodentalium vernedei, assembly GCA_031216915.1. Lineage (NCBI taxonomy): Eukaryota > Metazoa > Mollusca > Scaphopoda > Dentaliida > Dentaliidae > Pictodentalium > Pictodentalium vernedei. Next base: position 725,771,484 of record CM062297.1, on the reverse strand, counting down.
GGGATGGTAATTCAAAAGTTAGTGGGCAGAAATAAAAAAAATCAAATAATGAATCTTGTTATTTGAGCAAATAAAATAAAACATTTCGGGGTATGTTGAAGTAGGAATTGATCCTTCAGAAGACAGGAAATTGCTCCTTTTAATGCCAAATTTTTAAAAATTTCCATGCCCGGCCGAACCATGGTCGGCCCGGCGCACATGTGCTTGGCAAGATGTATCCAAATTAGTGAACTTTAGTCACTTGGGGGGGGGGGGGGGGTGGATAAAATGATTCTGGATGGAAAAATGATGGGATTATGTCCAGGTTGGGGAGGTGCCCCCCCCCCCCTACATGGCCCGTCCCCCCCCCGATGCCCGACCCTGGTATCAGGCCTGGAAGGCGACAGTTCATTTTGTCAAAATTAACTCAGCTCGAATGCAGAAACTGTAAAAAAAATTAATATCAAATTATCTGACTTGCGGCTCGGTGATTTGACTTTTTGGTACTACGATATCTCTGACTCAACACCAGGGCGTGGAAGGAGTCGTTCCAGTTGTGTGAGATCCTAGACAATACTGTTTGGGTTCCCACAAAAAATTTCTTTGTCTATTCCGAGTCCGCGTAAAGAAAATAATGGGCTAGGGTCTGCCCCCCCCCCTCCCCCCCTTTGCGAGGAGTACTTGTCGCCGATGAGAAACGGGAAAATAACAAAACTTCACACAAAGGTGATTAAACAAGACTGTGGATGTGTGTTGGGGCGGAAAGTCTGTCTTCCCGATTTTGTGAGAATCTAAACGATTGTGTTTGGGTTCCCACAAAGATTTGTTTCGTTTTCTGCGAGTACTCTCTAGAAAAGTGACAGCTCCTCATAGAAGGTTAAAATCAACAAATGTGGTCAAAGTGACTGATTCCCCTTTCATTCTTTTTATCGGGATTATTTGTTTTCATCGTAAAGGCATCCGTGTGTATGTGGGATTTGCATTTTGTTCGAGTGGCGGAATGTGTTCAGAATGTTTATTCCGCACACCGGCGGTGATTGTTATTCGTCGCATGTTGCTGTCAATACGTAATATTATTTGTGTGCTGTCTGATTCAATTTCTTAAGATTGTAATCTGCTGATTGCTTGTCGCAACGCTAAACACTGCATGTTATGCTTCTACTCAAATATAAAGTTTTTGATGCAACTTACTTCCGACAAAGATTAATGGATGCATCATGTTTTCCTAGGAAAACTCATTTCATGTTTTGCAAAAGGGGGTTCAAATTGCATCAAGAACCTCGAACTCCATGGTTCACTTTTCGCCAGTTGCTCCAGCCTACAGAGATAAGTATGGACAGTGATGTCCACGCATGGATTTACCAGGTAAAAAAAATCATCGTCAGCAAAATTTTAATTAACTAGACTTATTGATTCTGGAGAATCATACGCTTTTTCAGACAAGAATGCATGGTTTTTCACGCCCCTGATTGTCTGAAGAATTTTTTTTAACTGTATCACTGAAGTACCTTCCGTGATGTCCTGCAAAATGTGAGTGTAGAAGTCTCAAATGACTCAATTTGATAACAAAAATTTTAGGTTAAAATCAACACTATTTATGAAGAGGGTTAACGTCAATATCGCCGTCCGACAAATCTACATCCGACAAAAGGAGTTATGTTTGTTTGCCAATACCCATTGAATTCTCTAAGTATTTGAACACAGCTCTATTTATCTCAAATTTATCTAAAAAAAATTATGTTTGACTGCTCGTGGAGGATTAATGAACGCTTGCCGGAATAATTCTTCTCAAGAGTCTATTTTTTATTGAAAGTCTGTAAGAACCACTTGAAGAAATCCTCAGAAAATGGGAATTTTGAGTTCTTAAGAGCTGTCTCTCTTCAATCTATCAAAACATGGATAATGCTTGGTTTTTTTAATACCCTTACTACGTACAAAATTGATTCCCCATGAATTACATGTCCGATAAAAGAAGTTATGTCTATCTCTCACATAGCCTTTGTTTGTCGTGGGAAATAGACAATTTTATATGGTAGTCTGTGGAGGGTTAACGAATGTTTACCAGAATACTTCCTCCTTGCAGCATATATTGTCTAGCCAAAATCTGCAAATGATCATTTTTCTGAAAGTCTGCAACAGACTTTTGGAGAAATTCTCAGAAAACGTGAATTTTAAGCTTTAATTGGGCTCTCTCCTTACCTCTCAAAACAGTGTTAAATCTTGTTTTTTTTTTAATGCTACTTACAAAACATTATCCGGTAAGAATTCTGCATTTGAAAAAAGAAGTTATGTGTGTCTGCCCTATATCCATTGGGTGCCATGGCTACTTGAAAACAGCACATTTTGTCAAACTTTGGCAGCCTATTGTCTAACCAGGGCCTGCCAATGCCACTTTTTCTTGAAAATCTGCACGAGGCATTTGGAGAAATCCACAGAAAACGTGGATTTTTAAGATTTCAAGGGGTGTATTTATTAAACCTGCCCAAAATGGGTTAACTCTTGGTTTTTTTGGAATACCATAACTACTTACAAAAATGATCTCTCGTGAATTCTACTCCGATAAAGGAAATTGTGTTTATTTGTGACATTCCCACTGGGTATTGTTGGTGTCCCAAAACAGCCCATAGCAAACTTTTATATTTAGCAGCCAGTAGAGGGTTAACAAATGCTTACCTTAATATTTTTTCCTGGCAACATGTAATGCCACATCAAGATCTGCCAATGGCTATTTTTTCTTGAAAATCTACAAGAGGCGTTTAGAGAAATCCATGTACAATGTGAATTGTAACTTTTTCAGGGGTATCTACCCTTAACCAGCCCAAAATGTGTTAAGTCTTTGTTTTTTGAACACCCTAACCACTAGCAAAAATTATCCCCCATACATTGTGCGTTCGATAAAAGATGTTTTGTTTATCTGTGACATGCCCATTGTGTGCTGTTCGTGTCCGAAAACAGCCCATTTTATCAAAACCTTTGGCGTTTAGCAGTCCGCATAGGGTTAATAAACGCGTATTGCAATATTCATGCAGCTTGTAATGTCACACCAAGACCTGCGACTGGCCATTTTTCTTGAAAATTTACAAGAGGCAGTTACAGAGGTGCAGGTAAAACAATTTTAAGCTTTTAATGGGTGTCTCTCTTTAGCTAGCACAAAACAGGTTAAGGTGTGGTTTTTACAGACCCTTACTACTTACAAAAATGATCCTCGGTGAATTCAACTCTCCCAAAAAAGGAAGTTATGTTTATCTTCTTAAAACCTGAATTTTGAAAGTTTTTCGCCAATTTTTGTGGAAGAAAGGTTAAATCGAATATTCCGCTTCGGTACATTTTTAGATTCTGTGCCATTCCATGCCTGTGCTAAAATCTGTGAAAATCGGTTTATAAATGGCTTCGGAATCGTACGGATAAATTCGTGGAAATAATAATAATAATCCGTAGAAAAATAAATGTTTTCCCGAGGAAAAGCCAAAATGTCTTTTCCCGAAGAAAAGTCAAATGAAGCACCGGGTTGCAACCGGAGGATTCCTTAACTAAATTTGTGATGATTATTCCTATAATTAGTGTTTGGAATTTAATATTATTGTGGCCGTGGAAGTATTGCCCACCCGTGGAAAGTGACTTGTCCACGACTGCCGTATTGTACATTAACCCTGTCTTCACACAGAATGTCATTCATTCTTAAGAATACATGCATACCTTTGGTTTGCGTAGGTTTATGGAATTACTGAGAAGGAAGACTGAAATATTTGTTCCCTTATTAAGATCGTAATTTGCGTCCCGAATGGTTTGTAACTTTTCAAGCAAACTAGGATTAGTTTGCGTACCGGTGCGCAAGAATATGTGTGCGTAATCACACACGTGGGGATTTTATATTTTGTCTTTCAGAGAACTGATCAGTGGGCTTATTTTTCTACAAACTTATGTGTATGTGTGTCGCTCTCGAATCATCGACCGATATATTCTTGTGAGGTGGCTGATCATGGCTAAATATAATGTAGGTTCGGGACTTGAAGTGTTTTCCGGGAAATACTCATCGTTACTGTATTTGGTTATTAAAATCTAAATGCCAGAATTTTTTTTATTACTTATTAGTGTTCTCCATGTCTGACGTCAATATTTCATTGACAATATTTTTCATATCCAGCAATTAAATAGAACGTTGTATCATCATTAAATACAGGGATAATTGACTCTAACGGATCAACTTAGTCATTAATATACATAATAAAAGAGGTCCCACAACGTATGTCTGGGAACACTGGCCTCCGTGACAATTGCATCTTTCACCTTGAGTGCATACACAGTGGGCCACACTGCTTAAGTAACTTCGAAACTGCGTTAAAGAGAACTATGCGATTCCCATACAGTGCATTATGCAGAAGAGACCTTCATGCCAAATACTGTCCAAGGCGTGTTTTATAAAGGTCCCAATTTAAGTACAAATATGTCCTCTTTCAAAGACGGGGCTATAGTTCACTTTGTTGTTGACTATGGCTAATACTATCCATTTTGATGAGTTCCAGACGTCTCATACTCATGACTTCATATCTAAGTTTAACGCATCACTGAGAACTGGCGACAGTGACACAGACCCTCCCCACGCCATCGACAACCCCAGATGTAAATATTATACACCAGAAAACTTTAGTAATGAAATCCCAGCAAAAAATAAGTCATTCTCTCTTTTCAACATGGACTGCCGAAGTCGGAATGCTAACTTTGAGAATAGCCAAAACCTCTTACATGGCATGGCAGCCGGGGAGGAATTTATTTGATGTCGTGGGACTTACTGAAATATTCGATTTCAAACAGGATATTTGTTTTGAACTCGAAGGTTATCATCCTCTAGTCCATCACACTCGAACTTCAAACGATGATGGCAGGGGAGGTGTTGGGTTATTCATCAATGACAGCATCAGCTTTAAACCTCGAAGTGATCTGTCAATCTTCATACCCCACGCATTTGAATCCCAATTCATTGAAACTAACTCTAAAAAGAAATGCATAATCGAGGTTATCTACAGACCCAACACTGCACCAAAAACTGATCTTGACCTTTTTTGTTCACAATGTCCGAACTATTGAATAAAATCAGCCTCGAACTTATGGGTGACTTCAACCTTGACTTACTCAACTTCACTAATCATAATAAAACTCAGCTTTTTATTGACTGCATGTTCAGCTCAGGTTTCATGCCCCTCGTCACTAAACCAACGAGAGTTACCGATACTTCTGCAACTCTTATAGACCATATTTTTAGTACCGATTCCTCTGAACATGTCTCTGGAATTATTATTTCTGACATCAGCGACCTCTTTGGAAAGTTTTATATCGGTAACCTGGAAGAACAGCACGGACGCCCTATCAACATTCATAAACGTTCGTTCAAGAAAGAGAACATCGATCACTTCAAAAGATTCTTAATAGGCAGTGATTGTTCTAGCGTCGTCGACGCTTCCGGTTGCACCCTGGCATTCGACCTATTTCGCGATACCTTTTACAAAGCATTCAATGAAGCTTTCCCATTAAAAAAGTGACATCACTTCCCTCGAAATATATTAAATACTCGCCCTGGATGACGGCTTGACTAATGCAGTCTTCCCTGCATCAACAAAAAATGTACTCTAAAAAGATGTTATCTCCAACAGCTGAAAATACAGCGGCCTACATACAGTTCTGTAAAATCTTCAACCTAATCAAACGGTTATGCAAATCAGATTATTATCATAATATTTTACTAGAAAATAAAAATAACCTTATAAATAGTGTCAAATCCTACGTCGAGCTATTAACTGGTTGAGTGCTGGAAGCCACTATCAGGGCTTTGGCAAAAAGGAGGGTACCTTTTAAAATTACCCTTTTCTTTACCTACGTTTCATATTCAGTGAAAAACAAAATATTATTTTCAACATGAGGATCTGCTTTATTAAAAATTATTGGAAAGTGCCAAAAGGCACTTTCCAATAATTTTTAATAAAACAGATTTTGAAGAACAAATTTGATCACCTAAAATAATGTAGCCCTCAACCAGTTAATAAATCATCAGTAGGTGATCAAATGCCAGATGCGAACATCCATTTTTACATTACATGAAACAATACACCGGAAACTTATTATTTCTAACTCCAACGAACACCCAGGAAGTTATCCTTAGTATATCTAAGTTGTCCTCAAAACCAACAAAGGATCAAGGCGAACTGTCCAAGAAACGCCTAGAAGCAGTCGCTTATGAAGTTGCCTGCCCATTAACACACATTGTTAATACTTCATTTTCATCTGGACACATGCCGATCGAAATGAAAAAAGCCAAAGTCACACCCAGTTTCAAGTCTGGTGATCCTCAAATGTTTAATGACTATCGCCCCATCAATATTCTACTCACGTTCTGAAAAGTATTCGAGAAATTAATGTACAAAAGACTAGTGGAGTTTACAGACGAAAGTAACATCTTACACAAGTACTAGTTTGGCTTTAGAGCAAACCATTCGATTGTCCACCCCATATTACACTCAGTGAATAGCGTGGTAACTGCAAGTGATAAACCGACAAAGAACTGCACCCTTTCTATATTCTTAGATTTCTCGAAAGCATTCGACAGGATTGACCACTAAATCTTACGCGAGAAACTTGAATATTACGGTATTAGAGGTATAGCCCATCAGTGGTTTCAACATTATTTAACCGACCGAAGCCAATTCATCTCGTTTTCGAATACTATTTCAGAAACCTTAACAATAAACACCGGCGTACCTCAGGGGTCTATTCTTGGTCCCATTCTATTTTTATTGCACATTAACGATATCAGCAACTCCACTGTACTCAATTTACTTTCCTTTGCCGATGATATAACGGCATATAGTCCAGGCAACAACCTCGACACTCTCACAGATAATGTCAATTCCGAATTATCCAAAATAAACTGCTGGTGTTCTGCCAACAAACTAGCCCTCAACCCCACTAAAATTAAATATATGCTACTTCACCCACAAAATGATTTATATAGGGTAAACGACGTTAAATTATCCCGAATGATACAAACATTGAGGCTGTTGGTAACGAACAAGATCTATCCGCTCTAAAATTCCTTGGAGTGTATATAGACGAAAATTTGAAATTTAAATATATTTCTGTGGTATAATCAAGAATGGCATGTGCAATTTTCACACTAAATAGAGCAAATAAATAAATTTCTCCCACAAAGTCAATGAAAACTTTGTATTTTTCGTTCATTCACTGTCATCTCGTATATGGTATTCAGTTTTGGGGTCATTCAACTTACTCCGACAGAAAAGGTAAAAAAGAGCCGGCCGAATCATAACTAGAAAAGCATACAACTTACACACAGATCCTCTTTTCAGACACCGTGGCAGTTTAAAATTTAACGATCCTCTACAGCCTTCATATCTCCCTCTTTATGCATGACTGGATTAACAAAAAACTTCCTGTGAAATTCGATCGCGCCTTTCAGGTCTACAGAAACCCTTTCGGGGATAAATACAAGGCTGACTTGTAAATTAGAAACACACAAACCAAGAACCCAATTTTCTTCAGAATTGCCCTTCCACGCCTTCCCAATAATTTGGAAGAGTACAGACCCGCAAACTCAGCAATATAGTAGACCCAAGCTTAAAACATCACTCACACATAGAGCTTTAAGCACTTATTCCCGTCTGAACTCCAAATGCGATAACTGAGCTTGTCCCGATTGTATCAGCTGTCAAAACCCTCAGGTATCTCATCCTCCTCATGCCCCTTCTCCCAACGTTTGATTTTTGATCCCATCTAGCCCCATGAATCATAAACGAACTATCAGATATTCCTGTCTCTGAATCGAATTTCCGTTACACTGATTCCAAATAGAATTGATATATGATTTATGGGAATGGCTGGAAGACAACTTTTCAGGCTATGCCATTTCCAAGCTGTATACTAGTATATGTTCTTGTTATTTGTAATTTCACATTGTTGCAATTGTACTGGTGTACTACAGAATAAAGATATCTATCAATCTATCTTTTGGGTTTGATGTGGTTAATGTTGTTCAAAATGACTTCACCTCTCCGATCTGTGGAACGTTCTTGCCCTGGCAGAGATGGTGCATTAACATAAACTTGGGAAATATATTAAGGCATTGAGGAATGTGTAGCTAAAATAGACTCCACAGGTATGAAGTATGAAGCAACAGGAGTAGAAATGGGCGCAGACAGACCATGTTATTCAACACCAAGATTGAACCCAATATCACATCTGAGTGTAATTAAATTGAATAGCGCGTAATTTGAAATTCTAAACACGAAAGTAGCTAGTGTACAAAAACAGGATTACGCATCCTGAACCAACCGATCTCTGATCAGTATTGTTCAGGACCAATTCATATGTGTGGTGTTTACAATTAAAAGTATACCCATAGATAACAGATTCGGTCGGACGAGTTCACACTATTTAAAATCAGTATTCAAGAATAGATAAATAATTTGATGAATCCAAGGTAACATAATATGTGTATGTACAAATAATACCCACAGCATTATTGAAAGGTAGCCAGCGAGTTGGGTAGCACTCGGAATTATAATTGAAGTAGGGAAAGTTTTTATACATTTGATTGGTTGGTTGTAATTGTTTATTTTCAGAGCTTGGTCAGTAGCACTTACTTCACAGCACCTTTCAAGCATTGTCTTTTTGTGTACTGCGTGAACAGATGTAATTTCGCTATTACGAGGGCGTATATGTAAAAACATTTTATTTTGAATGGTGGCCTACGTACAAAAGATCAGAGATTCTTAGTTTGGGGAAATTATGAAAAACGAAAGAAAATTATACCTAGTAAATGTTGTTTCTTGAAAGCAAGAACGTGCTATCTGCAATACTTTAGCATTGTAGATGACGTCTTCTTGTACTCAAGAGACCTATCATCGACTTATACGAGATCTTAATATCCCCACGGCTCAATCAACACAGGTACACGTCGAGTGAAGTTAATGTCTTCGAAAGGTTTTGGCTCATCCATCACATAAGTCATTGCATCTTTCTCGGAGGGTTTCGTTAAACTGCGAGGTTTCTTTTAATTTTTCCAGTCTTAGAGCTAATTATAATAGTTTGAGCGCTATAAAGTATACTTGAAGTATATAGTACAGTTGTGCACGAAGATGTACATTGAGACGGCATAAAACTCCGCCATGCTGAATGTGTATAAAATAAATTCTGAACCAAAACTTACATGTTCATTCCCCTGTGTATTGTGTAGTACTCGTGTCAGGTATGTGGGATTACGTGTCTTAATGTTGCACAAATACGACGGCATTTGATAGGAGAGGCGTGTTTAATTGGGTATTCAAAACGAATGTGTAACAATGTATCACTTCAGGAATGAAGTTAAATTAAACGTCTTTGTTCGAACAATTTGCCGAAAAATTCAACAATGTATTTAACAGCCCTGAATTAAACTATAATGTAATAATAACATTTTGGCCGGCCGCTGATTTGTCGCGATTCTCAGGTGAGAAGGCCTTGTGCTCCCAAATGCCACCTTAACCCCATCGCCTTATCTTCTCTCCCCCAACACTCTGAGACGAACTGTTTGATGGCACCCCATGCTCCATTCATCCCAATCTCTCCGAGAAGCATGCTAACCATTTCATTTGTGTAACCAACTAAATACATGTCTTTTATTCTACCCTCCCACTTCCCTATCATACTCCCGGCGAATCTTATTCTGTTAGACTGGCATTTTGGACATTCTAATAGAAAGTGTCTCAACTACGCCCTTATTACACATTTGGCACTCCTTCTCACTGTCTTTCCCAGTTTTCCCCTAAGGTACAGCGACCTCACCTTGAACAACAGTGACCTCCCAAAGTTGCCATCCAGGTACTATTCAAAACCTGGCCTCTCTTTATCACACAGGCCACCCAAAGCAGGCCTTTAAATTCTTCTTATCCGCATCGCTTTATCGCCTCTTCTTTCCTCCCAACACTCTGAGACGAATTGCTTGATGGCATCCCATGCTCCATTCATCCCATTCACCCCAATCTCTCCGATAAGCATGCTAACCATTTCTTTTGTGTAACCAGCTAAATACATGTCTTTTATTCTAACCCCCCCCCCCCCCCCCCACACTTCCATATCATAATCCCGGCGAATCCTATTCTGTTAGACTGGTATTTTGGACATTCTAATAGAAAGTGTCTCCGCTACGCCAGCATTACACAGTTGGCACTCCTTCTCACTGTCTTTCCCAGTTTTCCCCTAAGGTACAGCGACCCCACCTTGAACAAAAGTGACCTCCCAAAGGTGCCATCCAGGTACTCTTCATAACATGGCCTCTCTTTATCACTCAGGCCACCCAAAGCAGGCCTTTAAATTCTTCCTAACTAACGACGGTAAACTCTGGGCCCAAATAAGATAATTGCACCCAAATTATGCAGAGTTTGAAACTTTTTCCAAAGTTTTGTAGTGTTTCGGCAATATATAGTCTGGCCAGGTGTCTCTGATGCTTGCAATATGGATTAGAGCTTACCTTCGAATCGAACAATGCAACAGAAAAATATATTTTTTTAAAAATTAAAAACCCACAGAGTTCGCCAAGGAAAAGCAATCGGCGTCAATAGTGCCGTATACGACACTGTCGGCGGCAATTGCTTTTCTGTGGCGAATTCCCCATGATGCACTTGAAGCTTAAGATCTATTATATTCATGTTTGTGGCATTTCTCAGTAAATGCCATTCGTAATTTTCATTCAAATAGACCTTTGGCTCGACACTGGAAACTAAGAAGCCTTCTCGAATGAGTCGAGAAAACTTACGTCAAAGGGTGGTGGGGGAAACCAGTGATAATAGCGAAGGCCTAGAACAAGGGGTTGTAAACTAGCATTTTAAGACGGGGGACCTAAAACCTAAAACAGACACCAAGAAGAAAATACCGGCGCTTTTTCTCCAACCACACAGGTTACATCCGTACTTGCCGGTGTGTCCAAATTAGACTGATCTAAAGGTCTGACCCAAAGGCCTCTTTGCTTTGACCTCCTCTCGTCACTTCAGATTACAATCCACCTTGAGTCTTTCTCGACGTTTCTGTTTTATCCTGGGTTGTGCCCACTTCTAAGTTCGAGATCTTTGTTGAATAGTTCTCTATTAACTTCCTCAGTACTATGCGAATGATGAGAAATAAAATAAATTATCTATTGCTTCATCAGAGTATGAATGTGGGGTGGATGTGTTACGTTGTATGAAGTGCTATGCATATATTCATGTCAATTCTTATATGGTTTGAGAGTTTACGCATAGGTTGAAACTCTACTCAACAGGTATGTTTCAGTGGCAATGCATCTATAGAATTTGAAAGGGAGTGGTTTATCCACTCCACTTCAACATTATATAGGCGGGCTGCGTAAACCATAGACTTAGAAGCTATTGAAAGATGAAAGCTTAGCCCATTAAAATTATTTCCATTACAATGATATCAATGATACGTTTACCATAACGCAGAAATCTCATAAATTTGTGTCCACATGGTTTCATCTGACTGCATAACATTTGAAAGCGATCAAATTTAATGCAATTGTAAATACTTCAATTCCCATGTAGATAACAAACGAATAATAGTTGTTGAATGAACGATCGAAGTAAATAACGATGAATTCGGTTATTCTCTTTGGGACAGATATTGGTCCCTTTAGAGTATACAAAACCCTTTTGGTCAAATTAATCTATGCCTGCCAACAATTAATTCGCGCACGTAACGCAAATCCCATGAGTTGAACAGATGATAGGGTTGCGACGGATGACAACTGTCATCAATCAAATAATTCATTATCCCTCTACAACGATACTCCTCTTGCCTCTTGTATAATAAATACCCAAGCTGATATCTTTATTCATGTGTTTAACCCTGTACATACATGTACTGATGTCGAAATATCAAAATGAGTAGTGGCCGAGTGGATAAGTGCTCTGGTCTCTCATGCCAAAGGTCCCGGGATCGATCTTCGGCTGAGGAAAGTTCTCAAGGTATCCGAACAATCGATGTCACTATCAAACTGTAGGGTTAGTGCTGTCACGGCTTACCGTCCTATAGGGCGGGAACTTAAAATGGCTGTCCTCTGTGCGGAGGATTATAACAAAGTAAAGATCCGTGAACCAATTTTAATGACCAAAAATAATTTATCACGATACCAGATAAAAAATAGATGACCAAAAGCATTGCCATTGCCCCCTCCCCACCCCAATGTTTGACAAAATTGATTTAAATCGATTGAGACACACTCCGCTAAAAGCCCCTTCGTAGTTATCGAGAAGAGCGAGGCCACGGAGTTGTCGCTGCGAAGGTCATCCCACACACCTGCACCGTTGGGCTAAGGAGAGGCTTTAATATATTTTGCTTAACTTGCTCGCCCATCCTTGTAAAACAAATAAGCTTAAAAAAGAAATATCAAAATTTCAAGCTGCAGTTTTTCCCATAATGCAACTAGCAATTTAGCCAATTTAAGCTTGTTTGACATAGCTCTTTGAGCTCTGTCAAACAAGATTGAATTGGTTAAATTTCTAGTCAGATTATAGGAAATATTTATTGTTTGAAATTTTGCCATTTTGACATCAGTGTGCGGAGGGTTAATTTAATGAGCCAGCAAAGGTAGAGCTGAGTAACTTAGGATACATACTCTTCTTTTATGTTTTTCGTCTTTAAGCCAGGACATTCTGTGATGTAAGTCCGTATAACACTCTCCTCCCCTATCTACCCCTCCGCCTAATGATTTCAAAATAAAGAAATATCAAGTTGCATTTCCCCCCTATAATTCAACTAAGGTTTTATAATCCAATTCTCGTTTAACAAAACTCACTGATCGTTCGACCAATTTTTACTGGTCGGGAGCACATGTAGGCATGGATCACAAAAGTGGCAACACATACCAACAACAAGGAAAATGCACTTTTAACAGTAATACTCCGAGAAACAAAATCCCGTTGGCTAAAATTGTTTTTCATTGTGTCCTATTACGCCTGTGGCGTGAACATATTTTCACATCACCAGCAACAATAAAAACTTTGGTTTATATTGTTGTTTCACTCAGTAATTCGACACAATATTCCTTTACAAATGCGCAGTCCTTTAACAGTTCAAGTGTATATGTAAGTTGTTAACAGAGAGTGCATTTGTAAGTTCACTTTCCCAAAAGTAATTGAGTTCAAAAGGCGGCAACTTTTCAAAACCAGTTGAATATACATTTGCCAAATGTTAACACACTATACTATGGAAATTGAATATACATTTTTATTTAATGCTCAGGCATCAATTCACGCTGAAAAATTAAGTCATATTCCCCTGTCGGTCGGCAAAACGAAATATCAAAATGATATTTAGAAATCGATATTTCATCGTAGGTTCGGATGACGAATCACATGTACTTTAAACGAGTCAGCACATCAGTAATGAATTCCAGAGTCCCAAATACAAACGAATTCGAATAATTGATAGTGACAGTGACTAAATCAATTCATTAAATCAGCGGTTTCAAAGTTTGACTTTCTCATTCACCTTCCAGCGAAAAGCCGAAATCACTTTCAAATTTCTTCAGTTCAACTTCACACGTCTTCAGTGCATTGAGTTCAAAAAAAATAAAATGACGTGTCTTGTTATTGAAAATAAGAAAGTGGTGTTTTTTGTTATTGTTCTATTTCTTCGAAACACATTGCGATTATTTCAATTCGTCAGCCTTGGTAAATCGTAAAGTTAGGGGAGAAATAAGACGGGACTACTTTTTATGCGGATATTCACACATTCCAATGGTTGGAGTTTGGTTGTTGTAATTTTTGTATGGACGCCGGTTCGGCACATAAATTTTGCGCCTTAATGGCAAATAAAGGCCACAAATTGGAGAGTTTGTAGTCGTAGAGCATTAAATAAAAAGAAAATTCACGAAAATTTGCGTCGCTCGTGAAGATCCTCATATTTCTTTGTAGCCACTCACGAGATATTTTCGGTATTCATCAAATTTTCGTGAATATCCTCTATCTCCTTATCAAATGTCATCACTCCAAGTTAATCGCCAACTAAATTCTTAGAATAAGGGTTGATACACTTCTCTTTATTCTTGTGTTATCTTCTTCCTTGGTTCTCTCGTTGTTAGTGTTTCCCGTTTCCTTCCATCTCTGCCAGAATCGTGTTCCCCGCCATCCTCTTCGTCTGCGTAAAAACAATTCTCTCTCAGTGATGGTTCAGTACCGAATGACTAGGTTCTTGCTATACGAAGGTTATAAATACCTAATACGAGTGTCTCAGAAAAAACCCAGTCTTATCAGCGATAGCCTAAAATATCAGTGACAGATGTAGAAGTGTGTGTCGAGTTCAAAATTTACTATGAAAATTTATAACTTGGTGGCTTATAACTTTGAGACTATGCCGTCAGCTTGATGGCTATACCTCCATAATTTATAACTTTGTGGCTTATAACTTGCTGCCGAAAACTGCACCAGATCGGTTAAACAATGGATGATTAGAAATGGGCTAAAATTAAACGACAATAAGACAGAAGCCCCATTGGTCGTTACACACTTAAATGTGACCCCACCCCTAAACCATCATTTGTCAGTTTGTAATTCAATCATCCCTTTCAAGAACTGTGTTAAGAACCTCGGGGTCCACATTGACTCCTGTTTAACTCGTTTGGCGCGACAGGCAGCTAAAGTCGACAGCACGCCAACCCGCGGTAGGCAACTATAGTCGGCATTTTTGGTTTATTCCCGTTTCGCCGATGAGGTTAAATAAACAAACCAAAACTAATCGCCGGTGGAGGTGTGAACAAGTTGTTAATCCCACTGATTGATATTAACTCTTCTTCACCGGCTGAGTTCATGGTCCCAAAGTGATTAACAATCAGTTAACATTGATCAACTGTAAACAACTAAACAACTTCAAACATCTCAATAGTATATAATATGACCCTTCATGCTGTACATCAACAACATTTCCTTCAATTCATCATGGCAAGTGAACAAGTAAATGTTTCTTTCATCCCTAATAAGAGAGGTGGTAGACACTTAGTTTATGGTGGTTATAAATTTCGTGTGAAGTCTCAGAATCAACCAAATATACATTGGAACTGCGTTAAAAAAGATTCTTTAGGATGTCGGTCAACTATCAACACGAAAAACGATTTTATCAGTTCGCCGATGGGGCAGCATAATCATCCACCAGATATGGAGCAGATTGTAGCCGATGCTTTCCTAGCAGATTTAAAGAAAACCGTTCGACACGACAGCAAATCAGTGAGCGCACTTTACCAAGAGGAGCTTGGTTCTCTCAGATCGGATACCGACCCACTCATCATTGCTAAAGTTCCTACATTCTATAGCATCAAATCAGCATTATACAGGTCTCGTGCGAAAACCATACCGGCTCTTCCGAAAACTCGCTCAGCAATCAGCTTACCTGATAGTTACATGGAAACAACTGCAGGAGATCAGTTTTTACTGTCAGATCCAAGCGACGTCAACTGCCTCATTTTCAGCACAGCGTCAAACTTACACCTCCTCGACGAAGCGACTTCGTTTTTCTGTGATGGGACATTTGAGAAATCACCGAAACTCTTTTATCAGCTGTATACCATCCATGCTTTCGTCGACAATAAGATGTTGCCATTAGTCTATGGCTTGCTGCCTAATAAAACCAAGTCAACTTATATAAAATTCTTCAGCACCATACGCCAGAAGGCTTCATCTTTAGACATTCACCTACAACCAGCAACAATCTTTACTGATTTCGAAACTGCTGCACAAAATGCTTTACGACAAGTTTTCTCTTCTGCGACCATCAAAGGCTGTCACTTCCACTACGCCCAAGCAGTGTACAAGTATGCAACAGAAAAGTGCAGCCTCAGAGACGATTACAAGCAAGATGACAACATTCATGCGGTCGTTCGACGTGCTATCGGCCTTCCATTTGTACCACCACATATGGTCAGCGACGTATGGCTTCTTGTATTAGAGGCATGGGAAGAAGCGTTGGAGGAGAGAGACGTCGACCCAAGAGTTACCAAGTTCACAGACTACGTCACGACGAACTGGGTTGAGAGTAGCAACCTCAATGTGTGGAACCATCACGAGACTGTCGGCCCTCGCACCACAAATCATGTAGAAGGATGGCACAGCAAGTTGAAGAAGGCAATTGCCGGAACCCATCCTAACTTGTTCTTCTTAGTTGATTTCATTAAGAAAGAACAAGCATTCACAGAATCAACAATTCTGCAGTTGAGACATGGTGGGAAGGTGGCCCCACGAAGAAAAAAGTATCGTGCCATCGACAATGCTTTATCTTATTATAAAAGACTCTTTAGGGAAGGTCAGATTGACGCACTGTCATTTTTAGACAGAGTCAGTCGAAATTCGGGTTTTTAAAAAATGTGCTTTATGCCTTTAAATGTTCATATTATTATATTATACTTGCTCGTTTATTGTTATTTTTAGACAGAGTCAGTCGAAATTCGGGTTTTTAAAAAATGTGCTTTATGCCTTTAAATGTTCATATTATTATATTATACTTGCTCGTTTATTGTTATTTTTAGACAGAGTCAGTCGAAATTCGGGTTTTTAAAAAATATGCTTTATGCCTTTAAATGTTCATATTATTATATTATACTTGCTCGTTTATTGCGTTGATAAATCAATAAAAAAATTACATTACATTCAGTCGAAATTCGGGTTTTTAAAAAATGTGCTTTATGTCTTTAAATGTTCATATTATTATATTATACTTGCTCGTTTATTGCGT
Organism: Pictodentalium vernedei; assembly: GCA_031216915.1. Taxonomy (NCBI): domain Eukaryota; kingdom Metazoa; phylum Mollusca; class Scaphopoda; order Dentaliida; family Dentaliidae; genus Pictodentalium; species Pictodentalium vernedei. The sequence goes on along the minus strand of CM062297.1, from coordinate 725,754,744 downwards.
TGATAAATCAATAAAAAAATTACATTACATTCAGTCGAAATTCGGGTTTTTAAAAAATGTGCTTTATGTCTTTAAATGTTCATATTATTATATTATACTTGCTCGTTTATTGCGTTGATAAATCAATAAAAAAATTACATTACATTCAATCAATTCGTCGTTACTTGTGAGTTTCCCTGTGGTACATGGGTTAAATTGATAAAAATTATCTCCCAACATCCAAATTAACAAATTATCGCGGCACTTCTTTGATCTGCGGATTACTGACACCTACCCCATTAGAATCACATCGGCGAAACGGGAAGACCCCATTTTAGACAACTGTGTGTGTCCATCTCCAAGTGCTATCAGTCAAACATCAACACATTCCTATACTTCGTGCACGATTTTTTTCTATCCAAGAACAGATATATTGTCAATGGAAAGCATAAAGGTGCCAACTGTAACGCATTTGCGTTGCTGTTGGCACCTTTACGCTTTGAAATGACTATTTCACATTGTCTTTAATAATGTAGATCTTACTGTGTTATTTTGACTGCAAAAATACAGAAATCAGTAGAGAATGGCCCCACGAAATCCTACTAAAATGTACGGCAATATATACATAATATATATATAAAACAAATCATTATACAATTCTGAAAAGCAAACACTCTATGAGATCTCTGGAACGCTTTTAAGAATTATAACTCTTTAATCTGATAACTGTATTTTAGTAAAGTTCCTGAAAATTAATACGCGTTGAGAATTCTGTTTCTCGGGATAATCCGCGCCAAAAGAGTTACCAATGAATGAGCAATTTGGACATATTTGTCGTACTTCCTATCTAGAGCTGAGAATAAGTGCCATTCCCCATCTTCTGACAAAAAAGACAACCACATAACTTATCAGCTGTGTTGTTTTATCGAAACTTGATTACTGTAACTCTTTGTAAGCTGACTTGACATTGAAGCACCTCGGCTGACTTAAAAAAATTCACTCATCGAGGCTTATATTCTTATGACACACATACCTCCATGTTTACACTGATGGAGGCGGCAGGAAGACGGCCAACCTGGCCATGCTGCTTCCCAACAGAATATCATTATTTCCTTATTAATTATTGTCACTTTGTACTCTCATATTCTGTTGAATAAAATTTACTTTACTATTCCGTAAGCCTAAAGGGGACCATGTAACACCTCTACTGAAAAAAGCTCCACTGGCTCCCAGTTAAGGCTAGGATTGATATCAAAATCTCCCTTCTAGTCTTTAAATACTTTAATGAATATCTCCAAGTTTATCTCTCTGCTCACCTCAATGCATACACATCAACACGCTCCTACGCTCTAGTACTGATAACAGTGCCCTCACCTGTCCAAAAGTGAACTTAAAATGTTGGGGACAACGAGCCTTCTGTTTTCGGGCACCAAAAATCTGGAACAGTCTACCGTTCCACATTCGACACTGCACATATGTTCAAATTTTGAAAAAGAACCTTAAAGCCTTGCTATCTATAGACCCATTCGGTACCTAAAGGAAAATACCCACCCACAAGCTTTCTTTCCTTTTTCAGTCTTTCTTTTCAGTCACAGCTCGTAACTTACTTTGTTAACCCTTTACCTAACATGAAAAGCAGACGACACTTGCAAAAAAAATTCTTGAATAACTAAATTTTTTCATTTTTTGTCTCAAAAACATAGGTTCCAACGAGGGGTCATAACCTATGTTTTTGAGACAAAAAATGAAAATATTTTGAAAATTAATTGGCGATTTTTGAGAATAGCGCTGGCCGGTTTTGGCCGTTACGTTGGGTAAAGGGTTAAGCGCTTTGGGCCTACATATTCTAGTGGGAATAGAGCGCTTTAGAAATGCGATTATTATTATTTTTTTTAACTTTATGGCTAGGATGTACACAAACAGGAGAAGAAACATGAACACCAACTGTTTTGAGCAGGTACAAGAATTATTTCGCGAGCGCCTGTAAGGAGGTATAAGTTTTTATGAGCGGCTGATTTCCTTGTAGTCACAATTGAGATAATTATGGCACGTGTTCAAAAAAATTTTTTTTATTATATGCATTACGATGCAATTAAAACACCAAAACTAAAAAAAAACTTTCACTGACAGCTGTCTAAACTTATTGTGTAATATTTATCACTTATATAAAGATATTCTTATATCTGTCCTCATAACACAAATATCTAACAATATTATATCTCACGTGATTTTCCACAGTTAAAACTAGAAGTCCTGTCACGAACTGTGTGCTTATCAAGGCTTAATTACGCGTAGGAATTGTGCGCAACTGCCATATCGAATGACATCCGCAGCACGGCTGGTTCTCCTGGTTACTCATAGCAAACACAGGCAATGTTTCTGCAAATGCCCCCCCCCCCCCGGGTTACCCGGGGGTCCATTGGCTGAAGCATTGCCTGTGCATAGACCATATGTACAGGATTTAATAGCCTTACTATGGTCATAACGCATACATTAACGCGCAGATCGACGTGCTATTTGTGCTCATTTCATGACAGGACTTCTAGTTTTAACTGTATCTTCTGATTAGTGGACGGGTACTATACACTCTAAAATCAGTTGAGTTAAAAATCAACACAAATCAACTGGGTTGAATATGAACCCAGTTATATCTCACGTGATTCCCCATCTTCTGATTGGTTGAGGGGTACCATACATTCGAAAATCAGTCGGATTAAAAATCAACCCAAATCAACTGGGTTGAGTGACTATGAACACGGTCATATATCACATGATTTCCTAACTTCTGATTGGTTGAGGGTACTATAAATTCTAAAATCAGTTGGGTTAAAAATCAACCCAAATCAACTGGGTTGAGTGAATATGAACCCAGTTATATCTCACGTGATTTCCTTTCTCCTGATGGTTGAGGTGTCCTGTGCATTCTAAAATCAGTTGGATTAAAAATCAATCCAAATCAACTTGGTTGAGTGAATATGAACCTAACTGGGTACACATTAACTCAACCCAGTTGATTTGGTTCATTTTAACCCCATTCCATTGATTTTGGAGTGTACTATTTCCGATACTTTTACCTACTGAGAGTTCTAAAAGTAATCAACCACTATTCCGGTGTATCACAGACTTTTTAAAAAGATCCATGGAAAATGCTAGGACGTTTGACTGGTGAAATACAACACGCCCTTTTAGACGATTTTTGTTCTGGACTTCTGTTTCGTTATTTCATTGTTCGAGAATGTTTTCGAAAATGCCTGTCTTGGGTGAGGTCCTTGACAATAGGCAGTGTACTTAGGATTAGAAGCCTGCAGGAGCCAATTCTATGAAACGTCTACAATTGTATTTTCTAGGGTTGTATTTTCTACCTATTAATATAACTTACTAAAATGAATCATTAGCATTTTAAAAGATAGGGCAATTTGCCAACAGGCAAATTGCCACATCTTTGAAAATGCTCATGGTTCATTTCAACCCATTTGAAGTCATAACTATAAAATACAGTTCTAGAAAATACAATTGTAAAAGTTCTATAGTATTAGCCCCTGCTGTGAAGAAAGATTCTTCCTCTTATATAATGTAATAATTATTGCATAACATGCCGTTAACTATGTTAAAATATCTGGCCTCGATGAAGAATAGTCCATGCGCTGGAGGTCACTAGAACCAAAATTTTGGCATAATCAACTCCAAGCCTGTCCAATACTTATGATATATATTTGTTAGACATTTCGGCTATCTTGTGAGGTAGGATATAGTAAAAAAAACTCTTTCATTACTGAGAAGAGTGTCTTTGTATAAATCTATTGTCGACATGCGGTTCAGTGGTTACGGCATTGGACTTCAAACCGAAAGGTTCATGGTTCGATCCCCACCACGAGTAACTGCGTTGTGTCCATGGGCATGACACTTAATCCCGATTGTCAACTTGGGCCACGGTGGCGATTTGTACTAAGGCGCGACCATGGTGCCATTGTATCTCATCAATGTTAATCCTCCTTAAGCGAGCGGATTCAATACTTTGGTGAGTCTGATAGCTGCTCAGTGGTTCTCTTCGGGAATCCTGGCTTCCTTCATCCGTAACACGTGAGTGGCTCTGTCTGTCGAAAGTGTCGTCCTACCTTAAAAACATGAACATGGACGAACATTACCGTTTCGGGACATAAGTTCTGTGGAATCAACAATCTTCCTATAAGACTAAAATCCCCCTCCTCTGATTGGACGAGAGCTCGCTTAGTATATTCTATGTTTACGGCTCAAGTGGCAAATGTTACCGTCTGACGTCACAACGCGAAATATTTGAAATGACGTCGTCAATTTCGTAATTGCTTCATCAATGGAGTGACTAGCAAGCCGCTTCATTTTTCTGGATGTTTCACGTGTGCAACAGACGGTGTTCCGGGTGAAGTGTTGTTTAAATTACAAATCGATTTACGATTTGAACTGAGATGGAAGGAGTTTATCTGGTTTATTGATTATTTATCCAGTGCCGTCGTGGACACATGAGAGGTTTATTTACTAAAAACAAGGCAACTTTTAACGATCACAGGTTTAGTAAATAAGCCATCGTGTTTCACGATGTAGGTTTTGGGCTATGGGTAGTGTCTATTGGAACATATACGTTATTCGCGTCTCGGTTGAACATAATCTCCGAGCCGCAAACCTCAGACAATGTTACCGTCAATTCATCACAATAACTTATAAGGTTTCAAACCTTTTGGCAACAAGTTTTTTACAAACTTTCTATTGCTGATTTTCTTACAGAGGTGTTTAGTTGCTGAAACGCATTAGGTTGGCAAATGACATATTTAGAGATTTGGATTTAACATGATATAAAAAGAGTAATAATGAGAAGCAACCCGGACAGACGCCGATTTGTTGCGCTTGTCAGAAAGTCTCTATTACCCATGAGTCAACTTCGCTGATCCATCCTCTCTCTCTATCTGTCATCACTCGCTCCCCTCCCCTCCTCCACCCAACATTCTGACACAAAGTGGTTAATAAAAGTTATCTCGGGAAACCTCCAAGATATATGGAGATTTAATACCTTGATGTCGGTTTCAAACCCTGAGGCTAAAAGTCGAATGCTTTAAAAAGAGCCATTCAGGTATGGAATCTACATATACCCTGGGTTAACGATTTTGTCCCGCCTTCTACCGTAGAAATAATACCGAGACATATGTGTGTTTCAATAAATATGATAAACTATCCCAAATATAGCCTCAAACGATAAAGCTTAAATCCTGCTCTAATCCTCAAATTCAGAAGCATAAGCGTCGTAAGCATGGTCTAATGAGAAGACAAATAGGCCGATGAACTGCAATCGATTTTCTTATCCTTCTCTGGAGAAAACTGGAGAATGAACTTTTTTCTCCAGAATTCACATTGACCCTGCATGAAACCAGTTTAATTCAACATACACTGAAATGATTCCCTGAAAAACAAACTCTATCACTGGACTAAAGTAGATTGAGTCTATTTTTGAAACTAGAGCAGACGCATCGAAAAGTTTGCTACTTACGCGAATTTGAATCAGTGTGCACTCAGCTTTTCAATGTCCCTCATATAATTCTTATTCACGTGGAGAAAAACGTTGCAGCATGTTAGATGTGTTGGGTTGTATGTTGTGTGCCATATTCATATCTACGGGAGGATTATTGTTATTTAAAACGATGCTATCAAACTCCAAACATGTGTTTGACCAGTGGGCGACGAAGTTAGAGGTGATAATTTGTGTATCACTCGAGTATTTTGGAGTCTTCATTCGAATTTGAAGCCGAAGGATTTACCGGCGCTTGTGGAATTTGAAAGATATAGATGCACTTAATAAAGGTGAACATTTTTAGTGTTAACCTTCAAAAAGTTCAGTCACTGATGACATCTTTTAAGCCCTGTTATGTTGACAAAAATCAGAGATTCGGACAATGACTTAGGCAGTGCGGGTAGAACTGGAAATTATGGAATATCATATTCACGTAATTCCTGCACTGGCAATTTTCGAGCACATGCTGGTGTTTGTAATTTTTTATTGGTATTAGTAACTGCAATACTTTTTTAGTTGTAGATAGCTTAACACTTGTAATGGGTGTTTCCCTAGTAGAAGGGAGCTAGACGGGTGTCAAATGTTATTCTTAGCACCTGGATAATTCTCGTTCAACAAACTGGTTACAACAGCGCCAGCTCTTGTTACCTGAAATATTAGACTCGTCGGCGTCATTGGTATTTGTTTTGGCCACTTTAGCCAATCAGAAAACGCGTTCAAAGCTAATAAAGGGGCTATTATATGCCTTTGTGCTTACCTCTCTATTCACCAAGCAAGCATAATGACTCTTTCCTTCATGTCCCCTTTGCCCACATATCATTTATTGTCCCAGCAACAGATGTGACATTCCTTCACTGGAGAGTTGTGGCCTGTGGTGTTGTAAATCACATTTCCGGGTTTTTTTTTCCAACTCTTTTTCTACTGTACACACGATGCCGGATTTCAATGTTGATATGGACAGAGATGGGTGTTTCTCATTTTTTATTGTGACGCGGATTTTCCATTCCGATATGAATACTCAAACTCTAAAGCGACCAATCAAATCCTAAAAGGAATTCAACACTACAATAGTCTGGAACCATTCTTGGTCTTAAATAGTCCATCGCCTTTTTTTTGATTCAGTCAGATGGAATACTTCATTTTGTCGAAAATTCTAACGTAAATAGCAAGGAATGTTCTGCAATCGACAGTCGGTATTTGATTTGACCGACTTTTTAATGGAATTACAATTAGAGACATTTGTTTCAGGTGAATTAAACACTTATTGCTTGGTATATTTATAACAGAGGAACGAAAGAATATTTGTATACCATTGTGAGTGATGAGACACAACATTACATCAACGATAGGCAGAGCACAAACAGCACGAAAAGTGGGTAAACGTAGGATTCCGCATAGAATTAGACTGGGACAGGAGTGCTTGATCTGATCTCAGAATCGACCATCAAATCTTGATATCACTTAGTCGTTCATTCTAAAACCCAGGCATGCAGAACGTGGAAGGTGGACTAATACAAACCCAAACAAAAACTATGTCTATGTCTAACCCAACATAACGACCAAAACCGACCAGCGCTATTCACAAAAATCACCATACAATTTTCATTTTTTTTTCACTTTTTGTCTCAAAAATATAGCTTATGACCCCTCATTGGAACGAGCTCAGCGAGCTCGTTCCAATAAGGTGTCTTAAGCTATGTTTTTGATGCAAAAATTAAAATAATTGATTATTCAAGAATTTTATTTGCAAGTGTCGTCTGCTTTTTATATTAGGTTAAGGTCATGCAGCGCTACAGTTAACTGCCGATTCCAATAAAACACGGAAACAGAGCATCACGCAGTGCGTTGCGTCCCACAGTCCATGAGTCAGGAATCAAAACTTGACTAACTGGTACTAGTTGTGTGGGATGGGAAGACTGTCACTACCATTTTAACCCTTCGAAACGATAGTCTCTTTTCCGGTCCAGGATTGTGATATAACTTGAATTCATAAAATAGATAGATGATCAGTGAATTTGTGTGGTATACCAATCAAGATTTTCAGCCTTAAGGTTGCGCGTTGAAAATATTGATTCTTCTTCCCCCAAGTTACGAATGTGGATTATTCTACCAGTTGATGCACTGAACTGGTATGGAATATACCATCAGGTCTGAAGTGTTAATAACTATATGTCTATAGACAGTACAGTACCTGCATACTCCAAAGTCGTAGGACTGGCAATTTGATTGCGGGTCTCACGTCTGTAACAGAAAAGCAAATTCAACAGCGACCGTTGATGGTGTGTATTTTGAATGTGTATGTTTTCTCCCCCAACATCCAATGCAAAATATAAGTGTCTCTTGTGAGAAGGTTAAGTGAGATAGATATCTATCTCGCATGACCCACGTGATCGGCTTATTAGCATATTTAATTAGCTCGGGAATAATCTACCATCACCCCTTCCTCTGTAAACAAGCAACATGGTGTCACGTTTCGGAAATATAAGCAGTCGAACGTTTGTACAGAAATAAAAACACACACCGTAAAACCAAAGGACACTTAACTCTTTTATTTGAATTTTTGGTTGAACGTCCTTATGAGTGGAGAGAGTTTACGAAATTCACGTCGAAAAGTTATGCGAATACATCGCAGAATTCATAATATGACGTCATCGGAATGTGTCCATGTTCATTTCAAAACAAATCTTTAACCCCTGTCTTGCCGGCATTGTTATTTAGTTTCGTGGTATGTATATACCTGTGATAAATACAAAAGTTTTGTGAGCTCTTTCAGATAAGCAAATCAGTTTTTTCTGAAATGTACAACAAAATTGTTCGATATAGCTGCACGTGCCCCTAGATTTGATGTCGTCATGGTGTTTTGGTGGGGAAGAAAAATTATCCCTGGTAGAGGTGAGATTTCCCCATCTCACAACCACCTCCATCAGGGATAATAATATTAGTTATCCTTGTGTTTTCCAGGGTGTATGGGAATTTACACCGGTTTGGGAATTCATACACCCTGAGGCAAAGGATTTATTTTCAAGAATTTTGGTATACTTAATACTTTAACCTACATTGTGGGCAAAAACTGACAGAAAATTTGTACTTTGTAAGTTTCTTAAATAAAACCAAACAAATATGGATGTCATTGGAACTGGCTCAATGAGCCAGTTCCAGTGACATCCATATCTGTAATATTTTATTGCACATAAATATTAAATTTCCTGCATTTCTATTTTTGTTCTAACATAACCGAGCAGAAGGTATGAATTGATAATTAAAAATGGGTACTTGTTTAGCCATATAGCTTGTTCTTGTATATTCTTGTTTTTACACCGTGGTAAAACACGGTGTAAAAAAACCCACTGTGGATTGCAAGTTACACCGTCCCTCTCAGCCAATGAAAATGCAGTATTTTGTTTCATTTGGAAATAATAATCTCACTTAGCGGTCATGCCGTAAAAGCAGGATAAAATGACTATTAATCACTCCTTCTGTTTAACTCTTTGAACACTGGTATTATCTTCCATGTCACTTCAACAGCAACAATTAGAAGAGTACATATTCATCGTTTGGGATAGAGCAATTAGAGCTACCCGTCGAAAATATTGATTGGTCTCCTGCTCACATTAACTTAGCAGACATTTTACATAATGAAATTATGAAGTATCATGTTTCGCAAAAGCGGCCTCGCGGTTTAAAAGATTAAATGACCCAAATTGTCGTTCCTCAGGTCGGAAAGACAAACAGTTTCTATAGCCGGTGTAACAGGAATGGAAGTCCGTAGGGAAATTAGTCCCTCTGGACTATTATTCCGCGGAATTATAGTCCTAAGTCTAACATTTCTAGGAATAGTAGTCCGCCGGCCTACTATTCCTAGAAATGTTAGACCTATGACTATAATTCCGCGGAATAATAGTCCAGAGGGACTATCGTTCCTGCGGACTTCCATTCCTTTTACACCGGTCAATGACAAAAGAAGCCTAAAGTAAAGCTCGGTGTGCCTGGGGCATAAGTATGGATTTTTCCCAAGAGAATTTGCCTGTCTATATTCCTGTTCAAATTAACCCTCTGCACACTGATGTTAGCAATATTTTTTTCAACAAAGTTTTCCCATAATGCAACAAGTGCACCGGTATCCCCCGCCAAGAAGTGATTTACTAAGAAGGGGAATTCTAAGTTAAAAAAGCGGAAAAGGCCCATAATTCTAGACAAAAATGGACAAACCCTGTCACTTGTGAATATCTGTTACCCCAAGAATATCGAGGATCATTTAAACCATCATCCACTGACTGAGATAAGAAGGGCCATTGTTGTTACGGACGTACGGACGGAACCCATTTCTATATCTCCCGCAAACTTTGTTTTGACAGGGGATAATTATGACTATCTCCAATCATGTCGTCTTTGACAGAGCTCTTTGAGATCTGTCAAAACAGATATAATTGGGTGAATCCTCTGTCATACTTGTGCAAAATAACGTCATCAAAGGAAATTGTATTATTGCTATTACAGTTCGATGAGTTATCAGTAACACTGAAGGTATGATGCCACATTCAGTCAATTGAATCCTCTGACGATTATAATCTGATGACAGCTTATGAATATATGGTGGAGGTAAATAACGATGAATTAATTTTATACCTCTCTTGGGAGGTAGTGGTCACTTTTATTGGAATATACAAAGCATTCGGTGATTGAATTAATACACTCCTGTTTTCAATTACTTTTCTTGCGCTACATGAACCTTATGAATTCCCAGATGATATGGTTTTAATGGCTGACAAGTGCAATGAATAAAATATTTCTAATTTTTGCAGTAACCGTCTCAATTAATAGTTGATATATGACCGAATATTTGTTCAGTTTAAACAACATTTATTTCCATTAAACTTGTATAGTATCTACATAGGTACAATAAATTGGATCCGACAGTTAGGTTTTAGCTTTTTCGAGGTCTTTTCCAGATACAATACAATTTCAAAAATGGTTGTACGATGAGAGAGGTGTCAGCTATGTTCACATTCTCTTCTACATGTAACATGTTGGTGTGATGACGGCACACAGTGGTGACAAAAATAATAGGAAAATATACATGTCAAGCGAAGTTCTTGATATTTTTTTTAACCCTTTACCTAACGTGAAAAGCAGACGACACTTGCAAAAAAAATTCTTGGATAACTAATTTTTTTCATTTTTTGTCTCAAAAACATAGGTTATGACCCCTCGTTGGAACGAGCTCGACGAGCTCGTTCCAACGAGGGGTCATAACCTATGTTTTTGAGACAAAAAATGAAAAAAATAGTGAAAATTAATTGGCGATTTTTGAGAATAGCGCTGGCCGGTTTTGGCCGTTACGTTGGGTAAAGGGTTAATTTTAATGTTCCGTGACAGTACACTGTCCAAAGGTTATATCTATTCTATAAATGGCAAGTTGTGATTCCGACCAGCTAGAAATCCATGCTTTGATTATTTCCCTTGATATACAATGGGGTACTTTTCTGTCTCTTCAGGTGTTGGAGTACCCGTAAGGATATGTCTTTTCCGTCCTTGGACAGGTGGACCCACTAGTTTTACATAAAGAGGAAATGAAACTGGAATTTTCTATATAACATTGATAACGAGGGCGAAAAGACTTTCTGTTTCATGTCACATTTTTCAACAACCATGTTTTGGAGTTGATAGAACATAACCCAACACAGGGAAATATGTGGTCGTACAATTTAGCAAAATTAAATCTTTGAAACGCCCTTCTTTTAACCCTTTACCCAACGTAACTATTCTCAAAAGTCGCCAATTAATTTTCAGTATTTTTTCACTTTTTGTCTCAAAAACATAGGTTATGACTCCTTGTTGGAACGAGCTCGTCGAGCACGTTCCAATGGGGGGTCATAACCTATGTTTTTGAGAGAAAAAAATGAAAAAAATTAGTTATTCAAGAATGTTTGTTCATGTTAGGTAAAGGGTTAACGAATGCAAGTTACACACGGTAGTGCCACTACTCACTTCAGAGGTGAAAGTATTTCAAACCTTTCAACATGGATGGTATCTTCATACCAATCGAATGGAATGAATTGGAAGAGTGCACATGCATTCAGAGGCAAGGCCAATTAATATCTCAGACGTACAGCCGTGGTGTTTCACTTGGAAAATATTGATTAGCCTACCCTAATAATCCACTGCAACAAACGTAATTTAACCCTTTTGACTCTGGTGGTATCTCCCATGTCAGTCCATTGGCAGCAATTAGAAGGGTCCATCTTCATTATGTGTGGGTAGACCAATTAATATTTTCAACGTGCAGCCCCAAGACTGCACGGTGAAAATTTTGATTAGTAACCCCACACATTCACTTAGCAGCCATCCTACTTAATGATGACATATCATGTTCCTGGACCGCAAACCCTGCACTGCAAAAAATATAGGTTCTCTTTAGAACCAAAACTGGTTCTAATCTTGTCCCTGAGATGGAACCAGTTCTGTTTAAACAGTAATTATTTCAAATCAAATAAATTTATAAAGATTAACATTAAATATTAAATATTAACATAATTAAACAAAAATTGAGGGGGTTTCAGTCGTAAGTTTGGAGCTTATACGAGGTTGTCTCAAATCATTATTAAGCAAAGGAGATATGAACAATTGCCATATCGAACCAGTTTTGGTTCTGTGCAGAACCAAAACTGGTTCGATATGCCAACTGTTCATATCTCCTTTGTTTCAAAATGTTTGGCGACTGCTTTGAATAAGCTCCAAGTTTACTGCTGAATCTACTTCAGTTCATGTAATATTCTGTTAAAATTGAATGCTAATCTTGTTAAATTTATTTGATTTGAAATAAATACTGTTTAAACAGAACTGGTTCCATCTCAGGGACAAGATTAGAACCAGTTTTGGTTCTAAAGAGAACCTATATTTTTTGCAGTGTGGCGGACTCTCGGATTCAGAGAGTTAAATTACTTTTTATGGTCTACTGGTTTCCAAAGGGTTAAAGCAGAACTTATCTTTCTATTCCAACACCCATTCGCTGTTGATAACAGATTTTTGTTAAACGCTCAGCTATTATACAGGAAATGATGTTAAGGTCATGAAATTCGATATCTCACGGAAGCAAGTTTTAGATAATCGGTTTTACTATAATGTAAATGCTTCTTCCAGACACGTGATTGTTATTAAGCCTATTGCCTGTGATTTTAAGTTATCAAGCTCATTGCCTGTGTTAATTGAAGAACTTCTGAATTTCAAAATGTTATAAGTTGGCACCCCACCATCCCCACCCCACCCCCACCCACGCCTCACAACCTGCGTGAGTTTTTATACAAAGTTCGCGTAGGTCCAAGGTACACCGAAGCGATCAGTTTTTTGTTAGTTTGAAAATGAAATATGAAATTAACCCTTTACCCAACGCAGACGATATCAAAATTTATTTTTTTTAAATATCTTTTTATTAATTTTTTCAAAAAATTTCAACAAAACCATATCATGTGACCCCTCGTTGGAACGAGTTCGACGAGCTCGTTCCAACGAGGGTCACATGGTATGGTTTTGTTGAAATTTTTTGAAAAATAATATTTTTTCAACTGCTGAATTTGCATATTACGCGGGCGGATGCGGCTGATTCGTTGGGTAAAGGGTTAAAATGCTAATTAATCAAGTTATTATTATCATCACAATATGTGTATGAACAAAATGCTGTATGAAAGTCGAGCTCTTGTTTCTAATGATATATCTCGAAGAATCCAGATAATGTCCAACATTTTGTACGTAAATATGATGGTGATAAAAATATGTACATATCCTTTTTGGAGACCAAATAAATAATCGGAACTAAACAAACCGTCAAGTGAATGCATTTGGTCTTGAAATATATTGTTTAGAACCCGGAAAAATTTCAAGAAAATGGTCTTGCTCGCGAGGTAGATAAAATCCGCATAACCGGGAATCAAATCGACAAACTACGTACGTGTGAATGGTCACGTGATGATCTGGGATACACCTCAGTTTTCCGCGAAGCCCCTCGAATAATTTCTTCAGTAGCCGGAAGTTATCCACTCACTGCTGATCTGTGAATCTCTCTGACGATCTCATCATACCAGCGTTTTGAATGTGGTTGTTCCCAGATACCGGCAGTTGTGAAGTCCAGATAATTGTAGCAATCAATAAAACACATGGCAGCATTTTTCTTCGGTACTGATTTCCCCTCTCCATGGCGGCGCTCAAAATTAAACATTGCAGCCCAGAGAATGTCCCCTATATTCCTAAATTCATATGAACGCAGACAATTTCCATAGGATATTACCCAACTAAATCAGACGGAAAAAAGTACCCGATAAAAATAATCCTCGACCAATCCTCACCATGTGAATCGCCCTGCATGCATGCCAGGTACTATTTGTATTTGCTACCCTTGACGAAGTATCGATGTTTTATTTATGAAATCCCGATCCATGTGGGTAAATGTAAATGTGTCACGTACAGACCGCGATATGATCGAGAAAGAGACCGACGTTCGGTACATCTCTCGTACTTTTCAGTGTATTCTGGTAATTTAGAGAGGATTGTTGAACCATAGTATTAAAATCAAGCCTGTTATTCACTAATTTACAATAGAAGTAATATAAAGCATCACCATTATTGTTCCATTTTATTATATAACTACCCAAATGACTTATCAGTATCGCCGCAGTTTTCTCATCAAATGTGGTTCGCAGGAAAACGAGTCTCAGCTTTTCAAAAAATCAATATCATGCTAGTCTCAAACGAGGCTTAAGTGACATCACTGACGTGCGAGCGTTTTCGAAGTGATAATTTCACAAACCCGAAGTAAAAACCCCTGGTGCTTTTTCACTAAACATTTACATAAATATTCTAAAATTCCTTTATTGTGTACACTTCAGGTTTGGTATATATACTACTCAAAGTTTGCTAAGCACCAAGTATATCCAACTACCTGTTTTACGTTTTAGTTGAAATATTGTTATGAAAAGTGTATATATGTTTTATATAATTATATCTTTAATGATTTAAGTACAGAAATTAAGATTTTGTTTGTGTTTGACATTATTGTTTAGCTTTTGAATACGATAACCATGGAAAATGGATATTATTGTTAAAAGAGGGAACTTTTCAAATTTGCCAAAAAATTGACGGAGCCAACTGGTATGGGTTCGATATCGAGTATGAGACCCATTTGTCAAGGTGATAGCTAAAAGTGGCGATTTTCTTGAAAATTGAAAGTCCGCGTATTGTCGTAACCCTGTGAGGGTTGTAAGGAACCGATAGCAGTTTGTTAACGGTTGCGAACCGTAGCGGCATAGCAGCCAAAGAAGTAAAAGCTGTAATGTTGAGGTCTAGAAACCGTATTAAGAGCTCGAGTAAGCGCTTGAATAGCTCGCGTGTTCAAAACTTAGGCGGTGCGAGAATTGGAGCTTTGTTAAGTATATATCTGAAAGCGAAGAATGACTTAACCCCATAGGAGCCAGGCAAGGCGCAAAGTGACCGTTAACCGTGGAAGACGCCGATTGAATTGTGATTGAACTGTGAGAACGCTGATAGAGTCACACAAGCAGAACATTATATATGTTAAGCCCGACTGGCGGTGAAGTTAACCCTGCAAGGAGGAGGCAACGAGAAGTGAATAGACACTTTGTATTTATCACAAACCGTGAGAAGATGAAGATGATGTGAGGTTGATCCAACGGACACAGCTAGCTGTGGGAGACGTCGAGGGCCCTAAAGAATAAACTTTTATCCGCGTAATTAGTCTATTCATATGGATAGTTTTGTGAGTAATTTGTTTCATATTATATTTCTTCATACATGTAAATAAATAATCTTTCAGTGAATTATCGTTGATCACCCTTTGGCGTTGTAAGCCACAGGCACCTTCAGGAATCCTAAGAGTCCCAAGTGGATAGGGTATTGATAAGGTGGCAAGGTTTACGTTCGAACTGGGATTCAGACAACAGTCACTGTCTGTCGGCTGAGCACTGATAAGAACATAAATTTTCCTCCATCACTTAACCCCTGTAATCCTGCGACACTATTCCTGTTAATTACAGCTTCACAACGCCTTCTTATGCTCCCAATCGGGTTCCTGATGGTCTTTTGTGGGATGGGAAGTTGTTCCATTGTTGGACCATCGTGGCACCAAGCTCCTGAACACTTCATGGCTTGACTGTACGAGCTGAAATTGCAAGCTGCAACTCATTCCATACATGTTCGATTGGATTGAGGTCAGGGGATCTTGCTGGCCAGTCCATACGCTCAATACCCCCCCCCCCCCCCCCCCCATTGTCGGTACTCCCGCGGACAGCATAGGCAACATGAGAACGGGCATTATCGTCCATCAGAATGAATCTATCACCCACTGCCCCTGCATACAATGGGCATCCAGGATCTCATCAATATACCGCTGTGCCGTCAATGTACCACGATCAAGGTCCCGCAACATTTCTGATTTTCTTACATTTGCATTCGCCATATTCAATCATTAAATCAAAAGGGTTTGTGTTGTAATGAAGATTGTATACCCTACACATGTCATGTACATGTAGACAGTACACGAAAACATCATGAAAATCAAGGGATGCATGCTTTCCATGACTGTCACGAAAAGTCTGCCTGTCAAGCTAATGTAAACACTGGGCACCATCTCAATACATTCCTCAATCATATCCACCAAAAATATCGCAAATATGTCACAAGCAAATTTCACAATGATGTGCCAAATATATGGTGCTTAGCAAACTTTGAGTAGTATATATTTTTTCGAACTGTCTCGATATGCTTTACATAGGGGAAACGGGACAGCCCCAGTTCAGGAGAGTAACTGCACAGGACATCCATGCCCGTACCTTTGGCCTTCCAGTTG
Organism: Pictodentalium vernedei; assembly: GCA_031216915.1. Classification (NCBI taxonomy): domain Eukaryota; kingdom Metazoa; phylum Mollusca; class Scaphopoda; order Dentaliida; family Dentaliidae; genus Pictodentalium; species Pictodentalium vernedei. Next base: position 725,738,374 of record CM062297.1, on the reverse strand, counting down.
TGGTCCGATTTAGTAAACTGAAACATTCGCTTTCTGATGTACGAATACAGGTTTTGAGGGGTAATTTACATAATTTGTCAGAACGGAGAATCGCTGAACAGGAATTGATTGAAGAATTTGATGGATTGGGATGTATGGTATCATGGCTCGATTGAACCTTTTCCAACCGGACGTCGAGTACGTCACGATGTACTCCGGGTCTCTCTTTTAACTACTTTGTGAGTTATATTGTCTTGAACCCGATGAAGGCGCAAGCCGAAAGCTAGTTCGATATAAAGCAATTCATGGGTATATTAAGCTGTTACTAGTTTTACCATCATACTATCGTTGATCGGACGAGATCAGTACAGATCAAACACGATGCCTACGGAGTCGCGTTTGTTTTGGCTAACCTCGTATCGTCAAATTCACAGAATATGATAAACCAGATCAATTGACTTTTTGTCAATAATTAGCGTTTACCGCCCAAAATACCGAATTGTAAATTCTTGTAAATGAATAACGTGTGTCAAGTAGTCAACCGAAGTCAAAAAATTTATTTCGATACAGAAGCGGTATCGTCTTAGGCCCCCCCCCCCCCCGCCCACCCCCACCTCCGCCCACCCTCCACCCCCACCACCACCTATTCGATGACACCACGTAATTTGTTCACCAGCGCGTTTGTGTTAGAAAGGATCTCAAAGTCGTACATTAAAATTGAGCCCAGCTTAAGGTCGGTCTGAATCAAAATTTAGTTGACGAGTTACGAACATTTCGCAAAGAATCCTGACTTCATGACGTGTAATAAAATCAGAACTAGCAGGCACACAGTTATCTGCCACCGATAGGCTGTCGTTATTAGTTATGCAGCTCTCTGGCAGGTCACGGTACACAGCCACATGTCCATTGTCATAATTTTATGAGCTGTGGGCGAAGGGTACATAAAATAGGGTACATGGGGTTCTGTACCCTGTCGAAGACCTCTCTAATGACTTTGTCTTGCTTGAAAACAACTTGTATTGTTGCGGAATAGAAGGAAAATGTTTATCGATCTGTGATCGTAAAGTTTGATTTCCACGTTGTGTTTACTGGTAGTTATATGGGGTTCCACCAGCCCCATATAGGATTCCCTCAGACGAGGGAATCATATATGGGGCTGGTGGAACCCCATATAACTATTGTGAACAGAACATCTGGCGTGTAGGATTCCCTCAGACGATATTAGACACAGGTTCCAGATTCTGGGTTCAGTAACTTCACGAACTTGTAGTGTATAACACAACGAAGACCAGCTCCAAATTATCTACTAATTTAATATATTTCAGTATTTACACAGCATTTTTCAAAGTTCGTACCTCAAACACAGTGGCGGCATCCAGGTTTCTTCTTGTGGAGTTCGATCTGCATACATCAGGAGTCCAGAGACAACCCGTCTAAGCAGTCAGAAATTGGTGTTTATATACACCAAATTTCTGATGCAATACTTGGGGTACGTGACGACCGTCAGCATTTTCTCCCTGACCTCAGGGAAAATAAGGGAAAGTCCCCTGACGTGGCGATCGCCATTTTGTAGACTCTTATACTGCCATACAGAATGTCGGTCAGTCTGCATGCAGTCCATGGTATCTTGGCTCTCAAATAGTATTCCGCTGGGCACCAGTTAACAGGCGGAATGTCCTGGTGAATGGTGCTAAAATGCAACGCAGCATCCCCAGTTCAATAAGGAGTTTCACCAGGCACATGTTATGATTTGTTAGACAGTTCGAACACCAACATCCCAGTAATACTGCCGAATGTTATTGTTCCATCTATCAACAAATCCTCAAATATTACTGCTTGTTGACAATATTGGCTTGCAGAGGTATGCCTGATATTGTGAACAGAACATCTGGCGTGTACCCACAAAGTACGCCTGTACTGTGGTCGCCAGTTAATGCAATTCCATGTAATTTTTTTTTTGTCACTTTTTAATCTGCTCGAAAACTATGAAATGAAGTTAAATAAACTTGAGTCCACTGAATTCCCAAATAAACCCCAAGAACTCGAGTTCTTACCCGAGCTGGCAAGCGTAATTAACCCCTGTGGGCTAACTTCGCAACAGTATCACATCAAACTTGTTTACCAAAAATAATTCAAATTGTTCCAGGTGCATTTATTTATGATCTGGGCCATCTCCCTACCTTGTATCCACCAAAAAATAATCAATTATTTCGCCACGCCCCTCGTCTGAATAACTTTCGAAGATTCTGTCGCAACTCTTCTCATGTCTACTTGTTTCTTTGCATTGCAAACAGTAATCCAACTACACGCAACTTTATTTTTGGATGTAATCGCCTTCTCTGTCACATTTTCAAGTGGGGATTAACTCCCTTGACTACGCAGAACGTCACGTGTTTTTAAGTATCCCGACAAAAACCAAATTACAGCCTTAAGCACCTCGACAAGGCGACAAATCACAATACGAACGTTTTCTTTCCATTATGACAAAGATAGAATATATGTCTTCCATTTTCGGGCAACATGACGATGATTGATTGTGTTGAAAAATACGCTCTTACCCACTGATCTCTATGCAACTGGAATATTGGAACTCTCATTGCAGATATTTCGAAAAGTGTCCCCACCTCGCCATCTTTGGTGGAAGGGTTGAAGTTGTTATAAATAAACAATGAAGAATTAAAAAAAAACAATTTTCAAGTTCCCGACGCCTCGAAATCGCCGATCACTTTTTAACCCTTCACCTAACGAATCGTTCGCATCCGCCCGCGAAATTTGCAAATTGAGCAGTTGAAAAAAATGAATTTTTAAAAAAATTTCAACAAAACCATATCATGTGACCCCCACATTGGAACGAGCTCGATGAGCTCGTTCCAATGAGTGGTCACATGATATGGTTTTGTTGAAATTTGTTTGTTGAAAAAAATTTAAAAAATAGCAATTAAAATAATAAATTTTGATATTCTCTTTGTTGGGTAAAGGATTAACTGGTTGAGGGCTGCATTTTTTTTGGTGGTCTGAATTTGTTCATCAAAATTTGTTTTATAAAGAGCAAGGGAAATGTTGGTTTTTTGCTCTGGTTCCTTCATTTTCTGAAAGCCCTGATAGGGGCTTCTAGCACTCAGCCCGTTAAAGAGTATACTTTGATGTTTGTGAAGAAATGAATACGTTGAAGATGAGCACATTTTTTGCACCAATGCCAATTGAATATTTATAACATATTTTAGTTGTTATTGACAAAAACAAGTGCCGGGTTGTAAAATTGATATAGTGTTATTAGTTTTCGTGCTGCGAGCCACGACGTTTGATGAGGTGAAATCTGTTACACTGTGACTACAGTCACAGCATAACAGCTTTCACGTCATCAAACAGCTTGCATTGGTGGGGAGGGGGGGGGTGCGGGTGGTATTTACTTGACGTAGTCAAGTTGATAGCTTAAATTTACGATTTTCTTGTTCAGAATTGTATATATTTTTGGTAACCTTCCTTATTCGGACTAAAAGCGAAAGAATAGGTATGTGACGGACCCCGAAAAATCGATTTGTCAAGTAAGCCATCTGTGTATTTAATTAGAAATAAATCAGTGAAGACGTAATAAAAATGATAACTTTAATGGAGCGGAATCGCAATAGCTGCTTGAAACGCCAATTAACGCTTATGTGGTCTGAAACAACGATCTTGCCTGATGGGCTTCAAACAAAAGACGCTCGTTTAGCCATCCAAGGTGATCAGTCATCTAATTATATGGTTATTAGTGTCTATAATCTCCTAATCAAAAGTAACGCACATGTAGTGTCTTGTTGTATGGACATCGTCACTTTTTGACAGAAGACTGCCACAAGTGTCAATGTATAGTGATACGATAGTGATACGATACCTTAAAAGAATTTAAAAGAAAATTTTAAAGTAGGACAGATCTATAGCGGCCAAGTTCAGGAGAAGCAATTAAAAAGGGAATTAATATCCTTGAGATCGAATAAGATTCGGAAGTTTTCTCTAAAATTGTATTCCAGCGTCAAAGCGTGTAAGAATGTGGGTCGAAAGCGAGACGCTAGGGATGCCCCTTGCTATAGATTTATCGAAAACCGGGCTTTGTAGTTGCTGGGGGAAATAGATTCACGCCGCGTATTCAGGCAAAACTCAAGAAGTGTCGCCGGAATCCGTGCGTGAACGTATGTTTCACCGTGACGAACCTGCTCATTTTGTTTTGTTGGGGTGGTTCTTATCCTGAAGGGGTCATTGACTTTTCCTCAAAAAGTATAAATCAACAGGGGTTCACTGAAATCAACAATTTTAATACATATAGAAAAATATAGGAATCTTTAACTTGCACAGAAAATCCAATAAATAGAACACAAACGTCAATCACACCCCACCCTCACAGTTTTTGAGTCACTTGATGGCCCGCATTCTCTGCTGTCCCTGGTTTCTTCTTCCTTGTCGCTGGTGTTTGGCTTTCCACGAACATACAACGGGAACTACAGCCTTTCACTGCCGTTGCACACCACTGACGTATTGTCACTTTGCGCTAACATGTGACGGAATGTCACTCTACCTCTACCGTCGCACGGCCATTAACGTATTGTCGCTTTACAGGATGACTTTTCCCACACCTTTTACGGATTGTTATACTACCATAGACGTCGCAAGGCCACTAATACATCGTCACTTGACTGAATGCTTTTCTCTCAAGTAGTCGCCACTTATGCGGGTAAATGTTCCCCTCCATTTATCTCAGAAGAATGTTTATACGGGCAAAGCCTACTCTACCTACGTATGTCTTGCCTTCTACAACAGGTAAATCCATCTACTTGAATACTAAGCTGGTGAGCTCAAAGAGCTCATACTTTTATTTCTAATTCTGCACTCGTATATGGCCATCGACCTGGCCCGCAACTGTTGATACGTCAATATGAGCTCTGTGGCTCCCTACATCACAACGTGCCTATATGTATGCTATACTTTTGCACCGACGCGACACCTCCTCTAGCCTGTAGCATAGGACATCCCCAGCTCCTCGCATAGGACCCACAGTCTTACACGTCTTGAGACTGGAATGAATTTATCGAGAAACCCTCCGACTTTTATTCGATCGTCAGAACATTAATTCTCACTTTAATTGCTTCTCTTGATCTTGGCCGCTTAGATCTATCTTAATTTAATATTCGCTTTTAAGTTCCTTTGAACGTCTCGCAGTTCCGGTATATACCGACATTCGGCGACAGACCAGATACGTAATATGGTTGTGTGTCCAGAACATGTTCGATGTAATGTTCTTACAACAATTATCTATCAACCCGACATAATTACAAAGATAATGACTGCACGGCAACACTGGTCTCTCTTACTCCTTTAAACTATTATCAGACAGCTTATCATTGGGTTCGCCAGACATGCAATAAATGGCCATACAATTTCTGTATTAATGAGCAGCGTGTGAATTAAGTTTCTGGTCTGTTTAAGTGAGAAATCGGTTTTCGGTGTGCGCCAGATACCTATCTTTTCGTTATATATTTAACCCAGTGAGAAAGATTATCGAAAATATATACACATTTAAACACGAAAATCGCCCTGACAACCCCCTACCAAGGTACATACTCACATTTGTTCCAAATACACCAAGGCGATAGCTCTATTATTACATCGATATACTTATAATTTTCACCCTCACAGTCATAGACATGCGCACACCAACGTGCACCACAAATAACCCTCCAGTACTTCGACTCGGTTCCCCATTGGAACACATGAGTCAACTCACATCTCACACCAACTCGCGCGCGCACTTCCACTGGTGGAACAGGGGGTGGTCTGTTGGTACACAAGCAGCCAACCGGCCCCTCTATACTCTCTCTCTCTCTCACTCTCTCTCTCTCTCTTCTCTCTCTCTCTCTCTCCCTCTGTCTCTGTCTCTGTCTCTCTGTCTCTGTCTCTGTCTCTCTCTCTCTCTCTCTCTCTCTCTCTCTCTCTCTCTCTCTCTCTCTCTCTCTCTCTCTCTCCATTGTAAAATATAATACGACTATATCACTCGCGCACACATGCATTTATATACACTTATGCAACACCTGCGTAAGACAAGACAAAAATTATTAGCAAGCGGAATTCACCCTGACCCAAGCCAGCCGATGGGTCCCTTTCCCCACTCCTATCATCTCACAAACTTACCCACATCCTGGCTCATGCCCATCAGCGGATCACGTGCCCTGTTAGGCATTACATTCAAATTTTCCCATGTGTAGTGACCCTTACTATGCCACAGAGAGCCCTTCAACCCCCCTCCACCGGGACCTATTCCTTGGGCGCATGTTCTACCAAGGATCCCACTCGCCTACAGGCCACCGTGTGGTGCCTGTCCTACCAGAGTTCGCTGCTCCAGGTGCAACGCTGTGTTCACTCCTGCCAATCCTTCCTTGGGTGTCCCACTCCAAGTCCCAGGGTCCCTTCTAGCTCTGCCTTTATGATGCTATTGTGTGACTACCCAGGCTACCTCTTGCGGCCTTTTCTGGCCTAATGTACCTCCCCCAGCCAATAGCGTGGGTGCAGTGACCTTCGTATTTTGGCATCTCCGCAAAAATCTTGCTTGGTAAATCACGCCACATCCGTCAATGTCTACTCGGTAATGCACGCTACCCATTATTTTTGTTGCAGCGTCTGACCCTTCCCATTGTAATCGCGGTCTACTTGACTTCCTCGGCCGGTTCACGGTCACCCTTTGACCGACCCAAAAGTTCCAAACCTTTGGTCTCCTTCCGAACCGATCCTCATTATGTACCTCTCGTCCATAGTGTACACTGCATGTGCCTCCGTACTTGACTCCACTGGTCCCTCCAGTGTTTTCGCAGGCCGCTTTACCTCCACGACATGGGCCTCGGGTGACCGCCCCTATGCCACTTTGGATACTCCCCTCTCCGACCATGTCTTGTCGGGTTCTGAACATACCCGAGTATGTTCCGAAGCACGAGGTCATAGATACGCATTGCCTCTACCTCAACGCAATAAAAGGGGTATCCACCTTTACCCTCGCAAGGGGGAACCTCCTAATCTTTCTGAACATACCCCTTGTATGTTCCCAAGCACGAGGTCATATATGGGCGCCTCAATACACATTGCCTGTACCTCATCGCTATAGAAAGGGTATCCACCCCCACCCTCGCTAGGGGCACCTCCTAATCGTCTTATCTATTAGCACGCACATGCGGTCGCGCCCCGTTAGCTGTCCGCCGCTAACGAGTTCCGTCTTCACCGCCACGCTACTGCACCCATACGCTGGGTACACCGGCATCTACTCCTTTTTACCAAGGACGAGGTATCTCTCGCACAATCCACTAATAATGGGCAATACATACCCACCCCCACTCCCCCCCCCCCCCCCCTTCCAGTCTGAGCTGCCCAGCATCGAGTGCTTGGTGCAGTGGTCTCCTCTCTGGCCCATTTGTTTGGCAGAATGCCGCTGTCTGCCTTCGCTCCACAGGCTGTATCGAATTACTCCCCGCGACCACCCTTCTCCAGCAGTCTCTTACCAGGTGTCCCTTCCTGTTGTACACAAAGCAAGTTGTGTCTCTAAGCCCTGCCCCTCTCTGATTCACTCTGAAACCTTCCGGCTCGGGGCTTGGGTTCCTAACGGGTGCATTTGCAAACCCGTTACGCCCACCCACTCCTGCCCGATCTACCCTGGGTCAGACCTCTCCCATGAGACTGCAAATATTACTCGGCCTCGCTAGTCATTTCCTCTACCCCACTCGGTTTCCTCTCCTTAAAAAATGATGCCATCCCGGGGGCACACGATGACATAAACTGTTCCCTGATAAGTAAGTCCTCCAGGGATGAAAAATACCTCGCGGCTCTTGACACAAACTGCTACACACTTTCACCCTTCTCGGCCTTACACTCTCTTAATTTCGTCCTGAACCTTACCTCGGTGAGCTGGTACCTCTTGGGGATAGCCTTTTCAGCTCACCGTAGTCATTAGCTTGGTCAGGTTGCATGCTCGCATATACTTGTAGTGACTTGCCCGCCAGCAGCGGACTAAGACTACCCCCCCCCCCTCCCCCCAGGTGTCATCGGGCCAACGCTGACTCAAAGCAAACCTTTCAAACCTCTGTAAGTACGCGTCAGTGCCGTCAGTCTTCGTTGAACTTGGGAAACTGGGGATAAGGTGCCCTCACGTTTCCCACTGAACTTTCTCTACCAGTCTACCATTAGCTTCGGTAACTGCGCCCTAGCCCTTAAAATTTCCATTTCCTTCTCATGTGCCCTTTTAGCCTCCTCGCGCACCCTCTCCGAACTTTCGCGCTCCACCTGAATCTCTTTCTCTCGCTCTGCAGGTCTTAGTGCTGACTCTCTCTCTCTCTCTCTCTCTATCTCTGTCTCTTCCACGATCTAACGCAGCTTCTCTCTCAGCTCTTTCTCTAATGCAGCTTCTCTCTGCTCTAACGCAACATAATGCTCTGAGCGACGGCAATTTCTTTCGCCATTCGCCTTTGCTCATCTCTCACAAATCTTTGCAACTCATTACCCGCAAAGCCCAACCGCTCACCCAAACTAATCAACTTTTCCAAGCTTGGGGTATCCATTATTGAAACTTTATCACTAAAAATTTCACACCAAAGATATTTTTCGAGTTAAAGGGTTAACTATTCCCTATCTTACACTGCGTCTTATTATTACGCGAGAATTTCCACCACCGTTATTTTAATTCGCAGTTCGAATTTAAGATTTAATTTAACCAATGGTTTACCCCTGCACAACCATGAAAACAATTAAAATTTCAATGAGGCAATCTGTATGAACATAATAACTGAAGCATTTATTAAAATTGTCATTGAGTGATCCTGTTGATTTTGAGCTTTCCAATTATTACCTTTTAGAACGATCCTGGTGTGAGCCTCGCCAGATGTCCGAAGTCGGGATTTGTCGTTGCTGGGTGGAAAAGATTCAAGCCGCGTATTCAGACAAAACTCGAGGAGTGTCGCCTGAATCCGTGCGTGAACGTATGTCTCACCGTGACGAACCTGCCCGTTTCGTTAATGTTGGGTGGTTCTTATCCTGAAAGGGTCGACGACTTTTCTTCGAAAAGGTTAAATCAACAGGGGTTCACTGAAAACAACAATTTTAATACAAAAATAAAAATAAATATGGTAATTTGTGACTTACATGAAATCCAATGAATCGGAAAAATAAAACGTCCGTCATACCCCCACCCAAACAGTTGTTGAGTCACTTGCGGGCCCGCATTCTCTGTTGTTACTGGATACCCTTGCTTGTCGCTGGTATTTGGACTTTGATCGCCTTTTCACTTCACTCGTTCACTGCCGTCGCGCGGCCACTAACGTATTGTCACTTTATCGGACGCCTTTGCTCTAACATGTGACGGAATGTCACTCTACCACTGCCGCTAGCTTATTGTCACTTTAATGGACGCTTTTCACTCAAGCAGTCGCCAACAATGGGGTTAAACGCCCCCTCTATTTATCTCAGAATAATGTTCATACAGACAATGCCACCTCTGCCTACGAAAAGCTTGCCTTCCACAACAGGTAATAACATCTACTTAAAAACAAATAGTGGAGACGACGAGTTATAAGCTTTCAGCTTACAGTCGAATCCACCAGCTTGTTCTATTCACACTATGTTTGCTTGTACATTTGGAAATAAATATTGTTTAAACTAATACAAATAGCTCCCTGAGCTCGGACTTCCTATTTCTGATCCTACACTCAGATATGGCCACCGGCTTGGCCCGCGACTGTTCCTATTCTAAATATGAGCTATGTGGCTCCCCATGCGTTATAACGTGTCTCCACATTCGAAGCGACGCGGCACCTTCTCTAACCTATAGTATGGGACATCTTCAGCTCTCTCGCCTACAACCCACAGTCTTACACGCCTTCCGACTGGAATACATTTTTCGAGAAATCACCCCGATTTTTATTTCGATAGCCAGAACGTTAGTTCTCATCTTAATTGCCTCTCTTGAACTTGGCCCCTTATATCTATCTTAATTTAAGATTCGCTTTTAAGTTCCCTTAAAATCTCACAATTTCCGGTATATTCTGGCATTCGGTGACAGACTAGATACGTAATATGGGTGTGTGTTCAGAATCTATGAGATGTACTGTTTTTACAACAATTACCTATTAACTGGACATAATTGCCTAGATAATGACTGCTGGAGAACAACACCTGTTTTTACTACGTGTATGTTTAATGTTTTATCAGAAAGCCCACGTGGCGTTTAACAAATGCGGAATAATGGACATTAAATTTTATGCTTAATTAGCAGCGCGTGAGTTATTACTGGTCTTGTTCAAGTGACAAATCGATTCTCGGTGTTCATCATACAAACGCACTTTCTTATACCTTTGGCTCGAACGAGAAAAATTATCAAAGATATGTATACTTTTAAACAGCAAAATCGAAAATTCAAGCTATCACCTTGGCAACAGGCTTTATTGCTTGGGTGATAATTCCAGTACGTACACTGTTAGTCACTATTTACTCCCCTTGTACTAAAAGGAGAAACATTGATGATGAAATCCGTATAGAAGTGTTATACGAGACCACAGCGGTAACAAAACTGTTTGTAAGGATTAACCAGCTGCATTGAAAATGCCATCAAATTTTTCCCACGATGCAACTGGGAGTGCAACCAATTGAATCTTGTTTAACAGAGCTTATCGAAATCTGTCACACAAGAATGAATTGGTTTAACCCTTTACCCAACGTAACGGGAAAGAAAGGCCAGCGCTATTCACAAAAATCATCATCCAACGAGCTCGTTCCAGTGAGGGGTCATAAGCTATGTTTGTGACGCAAAAAATGAAAAAATAGTTATTTTGCAAGTGTCGTCTGCCTTTCGTGTTAGGTAAAGTGTTAAGTCCTAGTTGAATCATGAGGAAACTTTTCTGCTTGAAATATCGATATTTTGGCATCTGTAAACAAAGGGTTAATAAAACGGCCTGACACACGTGAACGCCACATATTTGATATATTGCGTAAATTACAATTCACTGCTTATTTACATGTAAATAACGTTATTAAGTCGATCTTACTCGTGTGTGGTTGCAGGAAAAGAAACTGGATATCCTAACTGTCCGATGACGATGGACGAGATGAATCCATTTAATTCAAGCTATTATACTTCGAAGGAGATTGGGGCATTCCAAATTCCTGCAATGATATATTTAATCATGTCCAAACTACGATCTTGGTTTTCCTGGAATATATTTAAGTTCTTAATTCATTCAATGTAAATCGGTTTTAAAAAAAACTACAATTATTGAGAAATCCAATTTTCAGAAAACTGATTTTGCATCCTTTCTGAACGAAGAAATTCATTGTCAATTGAATATCGCCTGACTTCGCAACTGAACGAGCCAGATGAGCACCTTTGAGGGGTTGTTATTCTATAGGCTGAAGTTATATCATTTCTTCATAGTTTGTTGTATGTTTACTGTGTGGAATACGAAATACTTCATCCCAGTGATAATCATAGAAAAGCCGGAACATATGACCAATGTAGGTTTTTCATTTCCTTAAGGGGACGAACTCTCTTCGTAAACAAGTTTTGATGTATTCCATCCCAAACAGCGCATGTTGTGGTTCGAAGTTTTGTAATATGTTAATATTTTGACGTTTGATTATGGATAAACAAAATTAAGTGTTTGCGATGTCGGATTACAAGGAAGATGAGAACTGTTTCGCCAGATACAGTGAAAATTCAACATTACACGGAATACGATACATAACTGACAAGAAAAGCAGTTCAGCGAACAGGTCAGTAGAGTGATTTTTCGCAGTGAAGCTCGAAGGCTTGACAATATTATTACTATGTCATTTTGACCGTCGTAAGAGAGGTGACCTACCGAATTGCTTCGTCGTTTTTTCGAGTTAGTTTGTGATTGCATGACCAATCAGAAGAGTCAGAAATCACTGTACAGGTACTTCTGCTAGTATTCTTGTTAGTCCCACAGCATGTAATGCGTTGAGCGACGAGAGGGGATAAGGAGCAGGTGCCTCCGTTCGCCCTTTCGACGGCTTTTCCGCATTTCGTTTGAGGTCCTTGTATTGGAAACCGTTATAGATACAACCCCCAACCTACCACGTTTCTGTTTCATCATGTCTGGTTGTGCCGTTGATATTTTTGAATTTTGAATTTTTATTTTTTAATATACATGTAATTTTTAAAATTTCGAGGACATAAATATTGACGTTTTCATACAGATTTATGCTGGGGTTCGAACCGGTATAGATATACGCTGGGAGCACGGTGGCTCAGTGCTGACGGCATTGGACTTCAAACCGAAAGGCCCAAGGTTCGATTCCTACCAGGGGTAACTGCATTGTGTTCTTGAACGCAGAGATGCGTTTCAAGGGCGTATCTTTTAAATCGTAGCAAATGGGCTCAATCTGTGGCATGTTTCGTTTTCATATCGATTCTTTTTTTTAAAGAATTTTGAGGGTTTAACTTTTGGACTGACAGTACTGTGATCACAAAAGCAATCTCTTTCGTGATCAGATTTGAGCTCGACACACTCCTACTAGGAGGGCAGAGATCTCCTAACTAAAAACATCCGCGAAATCAGGCCCGCATCAAGAAGAACAAACGGAATCGCATCTCACTGTCCTCTCATTTTTTTTCGATCGGATCAGGACCCAGTATATTTTGTTCGGATTTTTGGTGGTTCAGATTGGACCTTGAGCTTTTTCATATAAGAATTGACATTTATTTATTTATTTATTTATTTATTTATTTATTTATTTATTTATTTATTTATTTATTTATTTATTGGGGTTTGACGACACGTTCGACAGCCAGGGTCACCTCGTGTCGGATAGTTTTACGGGTGGAGGAACCCGGAGTACGCGGAGAGAAACACCGAGCAACGGCGAGCAATTGTCGGGCTCCCCAACATACTAACACCACACAAGCAGGGTTAGCATTGCTTGAAGACAAGTACACCATCGATGTGCAGTACGCCTTAGTATACAACGCAACCGCGCCCCCACGTTGGCAATAGGGGTGAAGTGTATTGCCCAAGGAACAACGCGGTTGGCGCAGGTGGGATTCGAACCGAGAACCTCCCAACTTGCAGCCTGCATCTCTACTAACTGGGCCACTGTGCCCCAATAAGAATTGAAATAAATGATCTGTCGCTTTATCGGAGTATGAATGTGGAATGGGCATGTTAACCTGTCGATTTATCGGAGTATGAATGTGGAATGGGCATGTTAACATGACCATTCCACATTCATACACCGACAGAAACTTCCTTTCCAGTTGTTACTATTTAATTCAGGGTGTTTGATTGTTTTTAATAAACCCTTGCGCGACCATAATACCCGTCATTTGTATCGTTGTAGTATTATCAACTTTTCTTCAAATTAACCCCTTTATATCTTCTGTGGATCGAGTCGCCTTGACCCAGATAGCCTTGATCTGTACAAAAGTTTGTTTTCGGAGTATATCTTGGAAACTATTGTTGATGTATGCTCCAAAATACTTGCTTTGTTTCTTTTTCTTCATCAAGTTTCACCTTTCAGGTGTTTTTTTTTTTAATTTTGTAGCTTTAAATTTGAGCTTGCTCTGTTTAATGCAGATGTAATGCAACATTATAAAAGAGTTCCGTTTCTTTTGTTTTATTCGGGTTTAACGACACTTTCAACAACCAGGATTACATCGTGTCGGACATTTTTAGTTGTGGAGGAAGGCGGAGTACCCGGAGAGGAGAAAAACACCCGTCAGCGGCGACCGACTGTAAGACTCCCAACGTACTTACTCTGCAGAAGTAAGATTAGTAGTGATTGAAGGCAAGTGCTCCATCGGCGTGCAGTATGCCTTAGTACACAGTGCCAATATTCCCCCATGTTGGCAACTGGGATTAATTGTCCTTCACAATGACACAATGCAGTTACTGCTGGCCAGACTCGAACCATCGATCTTTCGGTTTGAAGGCCGATGCTCTAACCACTGATCCACCGCGCACCCAAGGAGTTCTGTTCATTCCAGGGGCATATCTTTGAAATCATTAAATATTGTCGGAAATCGGGGTTTTGTCGCTGTTGGAAGAAATAGATTCACGCCGCGTATTCAGCCAAAACTCAATGAGTGTTGCCTGAATCCGTGCGTGAACGTATGTCTCACCGTGAGGAACCCACCCGTTTCACTTTTGCTGGGGTGGTTCTTATCCTGAAGGGGTTAATAACTTTTCCTCAAAAAGCATAAATCAACAGGGGTTCACTGAAAACAACAATTTTACTACATATATAAAAATAATAAATATGATAATTTGTGACTTACATGGAATCCAAAAGAATAAGAAAACAAAACGTCAATCACCCCCTACCCACAGTTTTTGAGTCACTTGCGGGCCCGCATTCTCTGTTGTCGCCGGTTTTTCCACCTCTTCGCTGGTATTGGTTCTTTGGTCGCCTCTTCACTTCACCCTTTCACTGCCGTCGCACGGCCAATAGCGTATTGTCACTTTATCGGACGCCTCTGCTCTAACAGGTGACGGAATGTCACTCTACTACTGCTGTCAAACGGCCACTAGCTTATTGTCACTTTACTTGACGCTTTTCACGCAAGCAGTCGCCACCAGTGGGGTCAATCTCTCCCCTACGTCTATCTCAGGATAATGTTCATACAGGCAAAGCCTACTCTTCCTATGTATGGCTTACCTTCTAAAACAGGTAATGCCGTTTACCTAAATGCATATAGCTCCCTGAGCTCGTTCTTCCTGTTCCTGATCCTATTCTCATATATGGCCACCGACTTGGCCCGCGACTGCTCCTATTCTAAATATGAGCTCTGTGGCGCTTCTACATCACAACGTGCCTATACTTTCGCCCCGATGCTGCACCTCCTCTAACCTATATCATGGGACCTCCCCATCTACATGTACACGCAACGACCCACAGCCTCACACACCTTCAGACTGGAATTGGCTGGAATGAATTTTTCGAGAAATCCCCCGATTTTTATTTAGATAGCCAGAACATTAATTCTCAGTTTAATCGATTCTCTTGAACTTAGCCGCTTAGATCTATCTTAATTTAATACTCGCTTTCAGGTTCCTTTGAAAGACTCGCATTTTGGTATCTTTTGACATTTCGGAGACAGGATAGATGCGTAATATGGGTGTGTGTCCAGAACATATTCGATGTACTATTTTCTACAAGAACCACCTATTAAGTGGTCATTAAATTTCAGGCCTAATTAGCAGAATTTAAGTGACAAATCGGTTTTCGGGATCCGTCATATACCTGTCTTTACACTTTATGTTTAACCCATTCAGAAAGATTATCGAAAATATGTACACTTTTAAACAAGAAAATCGCAATTTTTAGCTATCACATAGACAAATATGTTGTATACTTTTTTCCTTATACATTTAAATTCATGCTTCTTGGTGTGTAGCCTTGATTCTTGTTTCGTTTGGTTTAACTCTTTCAGCCCGTTATGTGTAAATTTTGCGCAAGAAAGTAGAAGCACGTGATGACAATATGGCACGATGCACTACAAATTGGAAAAGAGGATGAGTGCCTCCGCGATGGTTACCGTTTTTTTTTTGGGGGGGGGGGGGTGTTAAACTTAACCCTTTGAACCCCAGAGGTCGCTTTTCCGGCCCAGTAATATAATACTTCATAATTTCATTAAGTTGGTTGACTTTTGAGTGAAGGTGTGGTGTAGGCCAATCAATATTTTCAACGTGCAACCCCAAGGCTGTACGTTGAAAATATTAATTGGTCTACCCCCAAATAATGAATATGGACTCTCCTCGTTCCTGCTATTGAACTGATATGGCAGAGACCACTATAGTTGAAAGGATTAATTTGTCGCGACTGAGATGAGTCCACTTCCGACTGATGAAATATTCCAACTGAATCATTAAGGCATGCTTTGAAGGAAGGCATGACTTGAAAGAAAGATTATGCTGTTGGAATTTCTGTCAGTCGGGATTATAGTAAAAGAAAAATTCAGTATGGATAAAAATTGCATATGGACTTCATGTAGTAGTCTCATGGGCTTCTCAACTTCTTGTTTAACCCTTTACCTAACATGAAAATCAGACGACACTTGCAAACAAAATTCTTGAATAACTAATTTTTTTCATTTTTGCCTCAAAAACATAGGTTATGACCCCTCTTTGGAACGATCTCGCCGAGCTCGTTTGAAAGAGGGGGTCATAACCTATGTTTTTGAGACAAACAATAAAAAAAATAATGAAAATTAATTGGCGATTTTTGTGAATAGCCGTTACGTTAGATAAAGGGTTAATTAGCACGTACGGATTCAAAATTGGTCATGCTGGAGCTCAATCGGCCACAGACCTATAATTGAATGAGAGCGCGTCTGTGACTAAGTTCAAGTAGCAAAGAAAGTATGTGTTTACTAGCAAGAGCGAGTCCATATCTAAGACCCTAATACAGACTAAAATGTCCCGACTGGAAATTATTGTGGGGGGGGGGGGGGGTTATCCCACCCCACTAACAGTTACGTCCTTAAGGAAGTGTCAAGGTGATAGCTTAAAGTTGCACTTTTTTTGTTTAATAGTGTATATATTTTCGATAATCTTTCTCACTCGGGCTAAACGTAAAGCGTAAAGATGGGTATATGACGGACCCCGAAAACCGATCCGTCCCTTAAACAGACCAGCAATAATTCAAACGCTGCTTATTAAGTATGAAATTTTATGTCTATTATCGCAGGTCTGGCGAACCCATTTAGGAGCTATCTGTTAATTGATTAAGGAGTAAGAGAGACCAGTGTTCCCCTGCAGTCATTATATGTGTAATTATGGCCAGTTAATAGGTAATTGTTGTAAAAACAGTACATCGCACATGTTCTGGACACAAACCCATATTACGCATCTAGCCTGTCACCGAATGTTAGGACATACCGAAATGCGAATCTTTCAAGGGAACTTTAAAGCGAATATTAAATTAAGACAGATCTGAGCGGCCAAGTTCAAGAGAAGCAATTAAACTGAGAACTGATGTTCTGGCTATTGAAATAAAAATCGGGGGTCTCGAAAATTTCATTCCAGACCGAAGGCGTGTAAGGCTGTGGGTGACAGGAGATGAGGTGGGGGTGTCCCATGCTACAGGTTAGGGGAGGTGCCGCATCAGTGCGAAAGTATAGGCACGTTGTAGTGTTGGGGTGCACATTGCGGGGATATGACGGCTTTAGGTGGGAATCGACTGGTGGCGGTGACACCGGGTATAATGTATGTCAGCTATAAAAATGATTTAACTCTTAAATCCTTAGATTAATTTTGCCTTGCTGACTAGCGTATATATGTACGCAGCTACAGATGGCATAGCAGTGTTTCCACCTTATTGTTGGCTGTCTGTACAGACTGCCAACAATGATATAAAACAATATCAAGATAATTGCATCCCACCTGTAGAGTTCTCAGGGAAGAATATACTTGATGCAACTTTTTCAAAGCAATATAAAAGTAACAGTTTGTGTAAGGGGACTTGAGGTTTAAATCCGACTTATGTTGCAATTTCATCTAGCTGGCCACCTCGTACATCATTTTCAGAAAGAAAATATTGTTAGCCATTCGCATCGCTTCCTATTTCAACGCTCTTTACAGCACCATTTTTGCCTACAGATAAACATTAAAAATTCTAAAGTCCTTCTCAACAGTTTTATCACATCGTTTTAGCGAAAGATCCACTTGTGTATGCCGCCCTTTGAGGGCATCATCAGCTTTAGGATCGCAGATTAGCTCGTTGAGCTGTGTCAAACAAGATTGAATTGATTAAGTACCTAATTGCATGATGGGAAATGTTGATGCCTTATATTTTGCTATTGTGACATCAGTGCGTGGGGTGGTAATCTTGCTTTGGGTAAATGGGTAATATCCATTCATAATACCGTTGTAAAAACGTGTTCTATGGACGTGTTGGTTCCGTGCCAGATATTATCAATCTGATGTTGAGTTATTTTTAAAGCTAATTCCGCGTCTTCACGTTCTCATAATTTACTAATAGACTGATACGAAGTTATTTATGCCTTGTATCCGATACTATCTTTAGGGCATTTCTTTCGTGTGCTCGACAAAAGGAGCAGCACTACATTTATTATTCTTTTTGTGTTTTAAAGTTTCGCTTTGTACAAGGTTGACGCAGACGTAGGCCAACTTTGATTAGCCCTTTACCCAACGCAGACGATATCAAAATTTATTATTTTAAATACCATTTTTTTTTAATATTTCAAGAAAACCATATCATGTGACCCCTCGTTGGAACGAGCTCGACGAGCTCGTTCCAACGAGGGGTCACATGATATGGTTTTGTTGAAATATTTTGAAAAATAATAATTTTTCAACTGCTGAATTTGCATATTACGCTGGCGGATGCGGGCGATTCTTTGGGTAAAGGGTTAAGGGCGGCAAATGTACCTCCTATTGTGCTTCTGTATGGGAGTGGGAGACTGAAAACTGGTGACTGTGAATACATTATGATGATTTAGATCGGCACTCATTAAAAATGGTGCAATAGATCTCTTTAATTTTTAACCCTTTATTAAAGGTAACGCCCATATCCTCTAAACGCTATTCACAAAATCCCCATTCAAAGATTATTATTGTGTTCAATTTTTGCCTCTAATACATAGCTTTTGAACCTGTGTTGGAATGGATGAACTCTCCGATCTCGTGTCACTGAAAGGGGAGGAGTTCATAAGCTATGTTTTTGAGGCACAAAAATGAAAGTATTAGTTATTTAAGATATGTTTTTGCAAGTATCGCCCTCTAATTGTGTTACGTGAAGAGTTAAATATTTAAATTCTCATGTCAGAGAGCTCGGTGGATGGGTGGTTAGAGCATTGAATTTCAAACCGAAATGTCGACGGGTCTATTCAAGCTCTCATGTCACCAGTCTAATTCCGTATGTTCTGAAACCAGTTTAGCCTTCAAATAGATCATCATCTATGTTTAGATCCACTCGTCTGGAACCGTTCATTTGGTTGGAAAAGCGAACCTACACAGACCTTTAGATCAGTCTAATTTGGGCACAACGGCAAGTATGGATGTGACCTGCATAGTTCGAGAAACAGCACCGGTATTTTCTTCTTAGGTTTTAGGTCCCCCGTCTTAAAATGCTAGTTTACAACCCCGTGTTATAGGTCTTCGCCAATATCATAGGTTCCCCCACCACCCTTTGTCGTAATTTCACTCGACCAATTCGAGAAGGCTTCTTAGTTCCCAGTGTCGAGCCAAATGTCTATTTGAATGTAAATTACGCATGGCGTTTACTGAGAAATGCCACAAACATGAATAAAATAGATCTTAAGCTTTAAGTGCATCATGGGGAATTCGACAAAGAAAAGCAATCGTCGACGACAGTGTCGTATACGACACTGTCGACGCCGATTGCTTTTCTATGGCGAACTCTGTGGGTTTTTAATTTTTAAAAAAAATATTTATCTCTTGCATTGTTCGATTCGAAGGTAAGCTCTAATCCATATTGCAAGTATCAGGGAAACCTGGCCAACTATATATTGCCGAAACACTGCAAAACTTTGGAAAAAGTTTCAAACTTTGCATAATTTGAGCGCAATTATCTTATTTGGGAACAGCGTTTACCGTCGTTAGTTAGGAAGAATTTGAAGGCCTGAACCTACAGCCAACTGATATATTCCGGACGATTGGTTCTAAAAAAATTCACAAAGATTCTTTTTCTGTGAATCAAAGCTAGAAATGTTGCTCAATCGAGACTTGACTTGATCGACATTTTGATGGCATTACAATCAGAAATGAAGACTCACCGAGGCCGTAGTGTTATGATCACGCCAGATGGTTCCCCAACAATATTAATATCTTGGTGTTTTCAAAAGGAATTAAGTACTTATTGAATGGAATATCTTTAATTGCGATTGAAAAATGCCTGTATATCTTTGTAAGTATGATTAACAGTCGTCTGCGCGCAAATTTCCACAAAAGTGGGTAAACAACTAGCCCATAACATCGTCGAATTCCGAACAGGATTAAGAGAGATTGGGTTCGATCCCAACCAGGGTAACTACATTCTGTGCTTTGGCAACGCACTTAATCCTGATTTCCCGTGTTGGGGCACTATGATGCTTCGCACTAAGGCGTACCGCACACCGATGACACACTTGCTTTCAACCAATGCTAACCCAGATTGTGTGTAGTTATTTCGTTGGGGAGTCTGACAGTTACTCGCAGCTACTCAGTTGTTCTCTCTGGGTACTCCGACTTCTTATATCCGTTAACCTATCAGGCACGAGGTGACCCTGGCTGTCGTAAATGTCGTGAAACCCCAATAAATAAATAAATAAATAAATAAATAAATAAATAAATAAATAAATAATCAATCAATCAATCAATCAATTAATCAATTAATTAATTAATTAATTAATTAATTAATTAATCAATCAATCAATAAATAAATAAATTCCTGTGTCACTGCAACGTTATGATATATTCTTTTCTTCAGCTCCTTTTCCTAACACCGACTGTTAATAACAGAGCAAACAAATAATCCCTTCCTTGAAATTGTACCCTTTCCCTTTCCAAACACAGCTCAAGTCCTCTTACTAGAAAAGAAAAGAATGGCAAGTTCGTTCCAATGTGAAGTCTTGAGCTGCGTGTGGAAAGAGAAAAGGTTAAAACAAGATCGATCCAACGAGAATCCTAAGCTTTGTGGCCTGGTACAAAATAGTGATGAATTTTAGCTGGCTCTTTGACATAAACACACATAATTTTTATATTCAAATGACCTCTCATTTTTTCTGTGCCCGCTGTCCGAAATTTCTTGCAGCATCCTGATTCTTAAATTATGCCCTTAATAGCCCAAGAACATTAGGTTTCACTAGGGAAAAAAATCGGAGAAAGCTGATTTTTTCAGGGAATGTCGAGTACATGTCACTGAACGATTAGACAAAAGTCCCCTAAAATCCCAGTTGAGCTTTTTTTTCTACAGCCTTTTTTTCGAAAACGCGTTTGAAAAAAATAAAAAAAAATCGCACGAACTTTGTAACCTCGAATTGATCCAACTGTATTTTTTGTTTACGCGTATTTCGAGCTACATAATGTCTAATATACATTTACCTAGAGGAAAATGTGCATTCTGTGACAATTTCTGCGAAAAATTATTGAAAATTCACAAAAAAGTATCGGATTTACGCAAAAAATGACAATTTTCCTAACGGATTTGCCCAAAGGGTCGTAGTACAGAACGGGATGTTAGTTGGACAGACGATAAAAAATCCACCACCATTTGAAGACTTTTATCATTGCTTACAAAATAGACATTATGGAAGACCCCCTCTGCTTCTGGCCGAGTTCCCCTTTTGGCATAAAATTCGTCAGCATGAGAACTCAACTATTTTCGGGCTTGGGACCGAACAGACACGTCTGTGTCTGGCAGCATTAGATCAATAAATAATATTTACAGAATGTACAAAAATCAATAAATAATATTTACAGAATGTACAAATCAATCAACATGGATTAAGTTACATTGACTATTATCAACGCTATATACAGAAATGACATGACCTATATACATATTATTCATCGAACTCAGAAATTTCCGACAGGACAGTGTTTCTGTGGTTGTTACAAGAATCCGAACTGCAATTACACAAACCTGAGCAAGAGAGTCCTGCCTTCTTACACCCACACCTTTTTGTACAAGCACTCTTGCAACCACAACTGATCAGATTCAGTAGGTTATCGGGGACACATGGCTTTGTGGCTGCAGTCGGTACAAGAAGTCCATTGTCTAGCGACCACCCCCAATCCGTCGGAGGAAGCGAAGTGCCCAGCCATTGTTGGACCTGGAGATAACATCTGTAGACATGTTGTTGTGCAGCATCGCTGCTTGGTGGGAGTGAGGCTAGGTCGATGGGTTTATTCAGTTTAGATTTTGCTACATAACGCTTGTAAGTGACATATCTATATTGGTCGAGAGAGGAAACAGTTTTACTCCCGTATAAGATCAGGAGAAGTTGTTCCCCGGCAGCGGCTACTGCACTTGGTGTACTGTCATCCGGCAAAATTGTGTTGACATACTGTTGTGAGTCGCTAGTAACATCGGAGACAATTGTACTGAATACTTTCTTCTTACCAACTCGAAAGAGTGCAGAAGTAGTGTCACAACCACTTATAGAATGTGCTACAAGGAGGTTGCTTCTATGGTCACCCATTTTGGTTGCTATTTCACTAACTGAAACTAGTAAGTTTGGGGTAATGGAATACATCATGTGAATATTACATCCCGGTTGAACTCGAGAGGTAAGAATGACTAACAAGTCTGTGTCTGTTCCCACAACGACAACATTGTTGTCATCTTGAGCGATGTCAAGTGCAGTTTCGGCTATCAGTACATCAGCATCAGCCTCGGCCTGCTTGGACTGAATATTGATAGCAGATAGCTCCTGCATTAGAAGATCGATCAGTTGGGTTTTGTTCTTGGCATTTGCAAGGAAATCGGATTGGGGTCTGGTGGCTGGTAACTCGGGTGAGATATTGATATCAATGGAATACCTGTCTTTAGATCTACGGGCTTGTTCCATGCCCTTTCAATGGAATACCTGTCTTTAGATCTACGGGCTTGTTCCATGCCCTTTGTCGACATTGTACAAGCATAACCATCAAAAACAACCACGACGTTCGCCCCAAAATGTCTCACTAGATAATTGGAATATGATGTACATATGTCCTCTTATATGACGACTGTTTATGCCATACAACTGCCCTCAATAAAAATCCACCATCTACAACAAACAGAGAATGTTCTGGGATTTTAGTTTGCTCGGAACCCTATGTTTTGAGGATCTTACCGAGCGTGCTTTTCTTTGTCTTCCTCATTCCAGCAGAATCAAACAATGCTGGTGGTTTCGAGGCGAGTTCATATTTGATATACTCTTCCATCTCTGCTTGTGACTGAATAACACATGTGATGCGGTTGAACAGAATTGTGGGGTCAATCACTACCTTACTTCCACGGACTTTGATGCTATTTGCCATCGATGCGAAAGACTTCACAGTGTCAACACGTCGTAGTTTGATGCTGTTGAACGTTTTGCTTACAACATTCGATACGCAACATTCACCAATTTTGCGAACTTGGTCACAGTTTACAGTTTCGTCGGCCACAAGCCCGGTCGCTATAGGGACTAATTGTAGTGGATCTCTATTCTGAAAGGGGGAATGCACTCTGAGCCAGTTCAATAATTTGGTGATATCATTGGCATCAGTCAATTGTGAACTTTGACGGAGATCCCGATGTTGTTCGCCATGACCAGTGTGAACATGAACAAAATTTTCGAGAGCATTACATACCGGAAGGCAAAGAGGTAGTCCATGTACCCATTTCGCAACAGTGCTATCGGTTATTCCCCTGCCATGTGTGAGACCACCAGGGAGCTTGAACGTTCTCATTAAACACTGCTCTATGGTCTGATCAGAATATATCCCGTCCCAGAATTTATCTGAGCGCCTTATGGTAAAGTAACCTTTCTCAGTGAACAACTTCAAATCATCCTGTTGCATTATTTCTGTTAGCTCATCCATCTGCTGCAAATAGAGATGAGAACTTTTTGCGTATGCAAAATGACCACCTGCGTGAAATACTGGAATCATATTGCGAACACAATATGTGTGGAGTTCCCAGTCGCCTGTGCGCTCTGCTCTCAAGAACAACTGGAGAAGACCTATTTGCTCGTAGTATTGTACCCAAAGCTTTCCTGTGCGTCCTACGGACGCATTCTGGAGCAGTTCCTGTAATTTTGACAGTAGATGGTTGAAACTTTCTTGATTGACAGCGTCAGCTGTTGTACAGTCACCTCTGGCAAGTCCACAGAATATTTCATTGACTTCTGTGCAGTCTATGTTATCTAGTGTTCGGCTTTCTTCAAACACAAGTTTTGTAATGGCAATTTGTGTTAGCAAATGGGCACGAACTGCTCTTGAATATTCATGACCACTGATCAAATGATGGATCAAATGATGGATTGACCCACCAGCATAAACAGTCCCCCAAAGTTCATCCAAGCCGCTACCAGCCATGATGATGAGTACACATCAAGGGCGTGCACACATTACACGCCAATGCATCTTGAGTGTAGGCGAACACCACATTATGTGATTTAAAACATGGAAATTGAAACAATGATGCTATAATACGGTATTTGAATGAGAAAAGTCGATGCCGTTTGAATTTGAGTTTAGGGGGTATGGTTAATATTTCACACGTTTCACCAGTTCATTATGGAATAAATGACTATTGTTATATATCCTTATAAAGCCACTGCTTTTCTGCAATTTTTGATATATAATTTAACTCCCAAAGTAGTCGTAGATTTGATTTAATGGACGTTGTGTACCGTTGTGTGTATGAAAACAATAATTTTTTTTTCGTAATTTTGTACATTTTCGTGAATATTTCACCATTGAGTGTGAGGATTGCTACAAAGTTGGCATTTTCTGTTGGGGATATGTATTCTCAATATAATTCAGCACGATATTTATGATTCTCACCCTACTAAGGCGAATAAGAATGAGAAATATGGAGCTGGGTCGAATTTTTTTTAACATTTTTTTTTTCATCAAAAAAACGCTATAACTAAAAAAGCTCAACTCGGATTCGCGGGGACTTTTCACACTTCATCCACAATGTGTGTCCCGGAAACATATAAAAAAATCAGCTTTCTCCGATTTTTTTCCTTACTTTCTCATTTTTATGTCTAATGTGCCTGGACTATAAGTGTAAACTCCACCATATAACATTTCAGATAATTTCTCTCAATTCTCATCTTGACTTTCGAAATGTTAACGAAGATCGAATTTAGGGCGCTGCGATGCTTCTAAATACGATTCGAGTCAAAATCGTCCCAAGGATACGATTCGATTCGATTTGAACCGCGTCGATTCGAAAATCTTCGAATCGTCGAGATGTTCTCAAATTCCTACAAAGTATATCCCCTTGAGGTATTCTATCACCAGGTCTACTGTGCGGGAGACGTAATGATAGGAGAGGAGTTCAAGGAGGTCCCCATTCCGAAGCTCCTTAGATTCCGTTCTTGAACATTTTGCCTAACATGAAAAACAGACGACACTTGCAAAACAAATTCTTGAATAACTAATTGTTTTTCATTTTGTGTCTCAAAAACATAGGTTAAGACCCCTCATTGGAACGAGCTCGTTGAGCTCGTTCCAAAGAGGGGTCATAACCTATGTTTTTGAGACAAAAAATGAAAAAATAATGAAAATTAATTGGCGATTTTTGTGAATAACGCTGGCCGGTTTGACGTTACGTTGGGTAAAGGGTTAAATGATTTTCCCCAAAAGACGAGTCGACCATGCATACAATACATGAGTGGAGGCTGACAATATTTATGTCTGTAAGAAGGTGCAATATCTACAATAGCCTGAAAAGCGGTAGATTCGATTCGTTTCGATTCTAGATTCGTTTCGATTTGAAATTCAATGCAAGATTCGATTCGATTCATTTCGAGATTCGATTTGAATGGAGATTCGGTTCGATTAGAAACGTTTTTTTGCTTCGATTCTGATCTTCGATTTGAGCCGAAATCTGACATTTGCATGGCCTTACTCGGATGCAATGCGTGTCGATGAGATTTATAAACAATGCTGCTGTTTTGTATGTGCATTAATTGATTGTCGGTCAAGATAGGAGAAGACTTCGTCCTCACTTGTCGTCCGTCGACTGTCGCCCGACACCCGACAACTGTTAACGATTGTATTTCACTCTGCTTCGGAACTTATGTTCCTATTCAAATTTGGTATACACCATTCTCGGTAGACTCATCATTTTATAAGGCAACTTCCAGAACCCGTCTGCCATTTCGCAAAAACCTCTATTCAGTTTTTTCTCCCCATTTTGGTTTCGAAAACATAGCTTATGATCCCCCTCAATGGGGGCGAACTCGTTCACGCGAGGTTTCAGAAGTTTTGTTTTTGAGAAAACATTAACCCTTTGAACTCCAGAGGCCGTTTTTTCCGACCGGGTCACAAGCTACGTCATAATGTCTTTAAAGGTAATGACAGCAAGGTAAATGTGTGGTGTAGACCAATCAATATTTTCAACGTGCAGCGCTAAGGCTGCACGTTGAAAATATTAATTGGTCTACCTCCAAATAATAAATATGGACTTTTCCTATTGCTATCATGGAACTGACATGGAAGATACCACCAGGGTTCAAGGGGTTAAGTAATTCAAGAAATGTTTTGCAAGAGCCGTCTTCTATTCGTGAGGGGTAAAGGGTTAAATTCGGTTCAAATGAAGTTCAAATATAGTTTCCAAGCATCGGTAGTTGCTATTTGGTATGCCGCTTTCTTATATGTTCCACACTTGTTAAATGGTGTCCATGTGGTCGTTTTTCGCGATTGCTCCGAAGACTCGACAATTTCGGCCCCAACCAGATTTTCAGATTTCAGAAACGCTCGTCCAACTTGAACCACATTTAGCTTAGAAGATCAAATGCGACATATGGTTGGTTTTTATGAAATAATTTGCCCTCATCCTGTGGAGCACCACAATGGTAAACTTCAACAAAATTAAAACGTCTGTCCCTGAACTTCAAGACGCAGACAATTGATCTGCGGTATGGCGCATCAATGGAAAAGCTTTAAGAATTTTGCTGAAAAAACTGATCGATTAACCGAAGGGATATTTTATGGGACTACTACTTAAGGAATGTTGGTTGCAGAGGATTTTTTTTTTGGGGGGGGGGTGGGGGGTGGGGGTGGGGGTGGGGAAGGGTATCTGGGGGGATTATCAATGCGGGCGGTATGAACTGTGACGAACAAGTGGTACAAGCAAGCCCCTTGGGTTCAAATTAGGCCAATTGGCGCACAACATAGCCCTAATCAGCCAAACTGTAGTTTCCATACCGAACTAACAAGTGACTCTAGTCACAGCGTAACAGCTTTACTTCATCAAACGAACCAGACGACCGGCCTCTTTCATTTTTGAACATTATCTACCCCCTCGTAAAGATGAATATAATGCAAAAAGTCCGAACTCGATACCTCAAGTCGTTCAGGGTGGGTAGCGATAACAAGAAATTTCGATGACGAGCGTCATCAAATTTTCTCCCTCAACCGATCTCCCGAATGGGAACTCGACCATTTCTGTACATTATATACCACACATATAGGCGCGCATAATGCAAAAAGTTCGGACTTGGGCCGTTCTGGAGTAGTAGCGATAACAAGAAGTTCAGATGAAGAGCGTTCAAGGTCCAGGTCGGACGAAATTCGCAATAGCCCCAGCCGGACCTCCGTCACGAAGGCTATCACTCCTCCAAATTTCATGACTCTAAGCCTCGCCGTTTTCGAGATTTAAGTGGTGTACTTGTAAATAATAATAAAAGGGTACAATAAGAATTACAATCTATTTCCATTAACATGGAAGTATAATAACTAAAATATTGGTCCTAAATATTCAATTTATATTTTCGCCAAATATGTGCTCATCATTAAGATATTCATTTCTCACAGGCAACTAAATATATTCTTTAAACAGTGATCAGCGATTAAGAGGCCTCGAAAAATTGAAAACTTTCGTGAAAAACTTTTTTTTTATGTTGAGTATAGCTTTATCACAGCAACATCCGCCTCCACCCTCCTCCTCCTAAGATGGCGGCAGCTAAGACAGTTGTCAGTACAGTACGGCCGCCGTGAACTCGTCACTTTCCACGGGTGAGCAATATTTCCACGGATTCAATAAGATTAGATGCCTTTGTGTACACTTACAGTGAGATGGGTCAGTCTAATATCAAAATACAGGGAGGATAAAAAAATAATTGCAGTCTGCAGTCGGATGCAGACTGCAGTTATTATTTTGTCATCAATGTAGAGATCTCTTATAATAAAACAAAAATGGGACGAAATTATGCCCTGGACCGAAAAATCGGTTTTACGAGTTCAAAGAGTTAATGAAACATATTCAAATTTTGCTGATGGTGATTTTTATTATCTGGTAAACACATGCGTGGAGATCACTGCACCACGCGTGAATTACGACCAGTTCATGGCGACTAAACTGTACGTGACCAATGAGCGTTCCGGCAATTTAGATGCATACAGATCAGTGATATAAAATGTAACGGGATAAATGCAATTAGACCGCCTCACAGATGAGTAAGTACATTCAGTTTGCAATTAATCATTTACCTTAGAAACAGGGTAATTACATTTTGCAATTTTCAAAGCATTTTTCCTCCAAGTTGCCTAAAAAAATCGGCAGTTTTCAAGTATGCGTTTTATTCTTTGCAATTTGAAACAACTTTATCCTATGCTTCTGGCACAATGACGCCGTGTACTAGGGCATACTGCACGTCGATGGTGCACATGTCTTCAACCGCTGTAACCCTGCTTGAGCGGAGTTTGAACAGAGTTAGAATGTTGAGGAGCTGACAGTTGCTCGTCGATGCTCGGTGGTTCTCTCCGGATACTCCGGCTTCCTCCACCCGTAAAACTGTCACGCTCACGATTAGCCATTCTGCATAAGTATGGGACCTTAAACACCATATATATAAAATAAATAAATAAATAATCATGTGTTACTGACCGTGGAAACGGCGGAATGTGATGCAGAGTTTATTTACTGTGGTAAACAATGTCTGGTCCTCTAATTTGGGCAACTAAGGTATAAACGATTGGCTAGACTTACCTTTATATCCTTGTTGCTACCACGATTACCCATTGTGCAGAAAAAATATGTGAGTTTAAACACTAGAAATTAAATAAATCCTATGTTACGCGAACATAGCAGCCAAATTATTAAAACGGTTTTAGAAGACGTGCAGGTGTTTGCCAAATAAATTAACACTGATATGTTTCAATTGTTTCGGTGCAAAGCCCGAACAAACCAGAATATGGCAGCATATCATTCAGTTTCGTTCACCAGTACAGTGGTTGACTGTTGTTTCAAAGGGAACGATGGCTCGATAAACCTTAGTATAATAGTGAAACTCTCGGGCAACCAGTCTAATTCTGCAAGGAATTCGATGCTGCTGTGGGCTGTTTGTTTATCCACTTTTTGTGGAGATTGAGAAAGGACTACCATTCATATAATGTGATGTCCCTTCACTCACAGATATATACATATATACTTATATTCTTTCGTGCTCCAGTTATAGATATTCAAATAAAAAAAGTATTTAATTCACCCTTAAAACAGCAAGATATTAACAGAATTTATGGAACTACCCGGCGTAATCATAAAACTATGGCTGTAGTGAGTCGTCATTTCTAACAGTAATATTACCAAAAAGTCTATCAAATCAAGTCTCGATTGAGCAACATTTCTAGCGTTAATTTGACGAAAGTGAACCCAATTTCAGTTGGTCGGAAAGCGAACCGTATGAATCTAAACATAGCAGATGTACTATTTAAGGGCAAGCGTGGTTCCATGCCATAAGAGCGTCGAATTCCTTCCAAGAGTAGACTGGTGGCATGAGAGCTTGCATAATAGTTCTGAAACTCTGCCGCTTAACTATATAATGGTTCGAAATGTCTGGGATACGAACAGAGCTTACGAACATTTCTGAAGTTGATGTGTGACGGTTTGTACCTGTCAACGGGTGTATTTGTGTGTATGAGTGCATGCGATCTGTAAACATTGTCTGGTTGATGACCATAAGACAAAGAGTATTGAAATCATGTTAAAATCCTAAATTTACCCAACGCAGACGATATCAAAATTAAATATCATTTTTTAAAATTTTTCAGAATCTTTCAACAAAACCATATCATGTGACCCCTCATTGGAACGAGCTCGTTCCAAAGAGAGGTCACATGATATGGTTTTGTTGAAATCTTTTGAAACATAGTATTTTTTAGGTGCTGAATTTGCATATTATGCGGGCGGATGTGGCCGATTCGTCGGGTAAAGGGTTTAGGTTTACTTGACAACTATGAAACACATGTACAAGGTCCGCACTGTAACGTTGTTCATCACTTTTAAAAGTGGATGTATGTAGTTTCAGGACAACCGCTGTGAAACAGTTCACGTACCCGTTCAGAGGACACAGACATGAGACAGTGATACACAAAGTGGGGTTTGTAGAACCTAGAATTGGGAATGAGCGTACTGTAGTACATAGATTAGAGGAGATAGACTTGGGATAGGAGTATTAATTTTAGAAGTGGACTATACAGATAGGGGATTGCACACTATATAGAGAGTAACCGTTTGACTGGACTTGTTACGTGAAATAATTCATGAGAGGTGACGGACGTTGTACAAACACGAGTGTGCGAATGCGCACGCGTGTTTTATAATATAGTCCCTCGCCTCGAATGAATTATTTCACGTAACCAGTCCAGTCAAGCGATTACTCTGTTTACTACTTTTCTTTATTAACGATAATTATATCATTTAACCCTTTACCTTGCGTAACGACCCAAACCGTTCTTCGCTATTCTCAAAAATCGCCAATTTGTTTTATCTCTAAAACAAAGGTTATGACCCTCATTGGAACGAGCTCGTTCCAATGAGGGGTCATAACCTATGTTTTTGAGACAAAAAAATGAAAATAATAGCCATTCAAGATTTTTTTTTGCAAGTGTCGTCTGCTTTTCATATTAGGTAAAGGGATAAAAAAACAAAAAACAATGAGGTCCTCATTACATCCACGGCAAAGCGTCTTCGTTTGCGCGCACGGATACATGACACAATTGTTGATTGCATAATTCACTTGTGTAGTTATCGTTTATAATCAAACCCGGAAATCCCAGTAAATCACACTTTGGAAAGTAATAAATATTGTATACTATATATTAGAGTTCGAACACTCGACAAGTAATTAGAAAAGTCATAAAGGGCATAGGAGTGACGATTAAGTGTGAACAAAGCAGGGGTACAAGCAGACATTTATGAAATGTTCTTCTCTACCCGTGAACGGTTCTCTGAAAAGACCCTATTCCCGCCCCTATTATACCAAGTCCATAAGAATACATGTTTTGACTCTTTTGGGCCTCACAGGTATATTGAAACGTCCTCACATAGTGTGATAAACAAGATCTAATTTCTATGCAGAGAGACCCAATTTCATGCTCGCGATATCGTTGATATTATTAATGGCTTACTCATGAAGTTTTGTTTCGCAGGTGCACGAACGATCTTTAAACCAATTGGTAGGTTTTACATGGCAGTTTCCACTTTGTACATCTGACAAACTAGCATGTGTGTGTGTGTGTGTTGTCTCTTCTACTTTTGATTTCAGTGTTTAATTTATGTTGAAAAACATTATGTTACAAACATGTCTGCGGAATGCTACTTATCTGATGAAAATCATATTCAAAACAACACACAAATTCACATGTAAGCGTGCCTGTGAATCATAAGCTTCCAATTGGGGTTTAATCCGGAAATGGGAGTTTTCCGGTTCTGAACGTCAGTCATGATACGCAGGACATAGACTAAAGCATGGAATCAACGGTTGCGTTATGGTTCTGAAAGTCAGTCCCGATAACAGGGAAATTCTCATAGACCAGATCCTGGAATGAAAAGTTGCGTTACGCGATCTTTGATTCCCGACACTGGTCTAGAAATTTCCCAGGTATCGCGACTGATGTTCAGAATCGAGAAATTCCCGTTCCCGGGAATAAACTGCGAAGTTGATCTCGAAAGAAGCTTATATCCACCGTAACCTCAAAATCTAATAAGCAACTATAAATTCCCTGTTCTCGTCTTATAATTTCCTGGGTATCGGGAGTGGCTTTCCTAACCTTAGGACAAAAGATTCCAGTTACCGGGATTAAACCCCCTTTTAAACGCACACACTAACTGTTTAATTGATGTTTTCTATGGCAGCATAGATAGCATCTCCTGGTGTGAGGTGAAGAAGAAAATGTTTTTTAAAAACTACATGGTATTTTTTTCTATATAACGCTGGTTGGTAGTGCTGCTACCTTAGTAATAGATTAACAAATCGGACAGATGTTTTTCTTGATGGGTGTTCGATATAATATAAGGATTGGTGCATGTCTTGTCGTTGACTACGCCCATATAGTGCCCAGTGAGGTGGTGTAGTTCCCTCCGCTTCGCGGCGGGAACTACACCACCTCACTGAGCACTATATGGGCGTAGTCAACTCCAAGCCATGCACTATTCCTTAAATATATACTCAAGCGAGACAATATATCGGTTCTGTGAGCCGCTGTACGGTGCTCAAAACAAATCGACCTCAGTATGCACACTGGAAAATGGTATATTTGGAAATATGCAAGTGTGGTTGAGTTGTTTTCATTGTGTATAATTACAAAACGGTTGCTGTGAAGGTGTGCGCGTTTTATTTTCTGCTTTCTCACGCTCTCTCACAACTTTTGCGCACCGGGCGTAATGCAAATTAACCACAAAGATAGAAAATAGACAGAATAGATAATTTTACTACGATTAATTGGTTCATTCTGAATTAGTTTTTTACTTTCCTAATGGATCATAACTGAATTAAAAAAAATGAAATTAATAATTTGATGTTCTTAATGCAATAATTAAGGAAATACATTACTTTTATTGGGGTTTAATGTTCCGTAATTTTCTATATAATTTTTAAAAGTTGTCATTGACCATGCTCTTCTGAAATTGCTGTCACTATTGAGGTCACTATATCAGCCTCGTATTCAATGTTAGGAATGTTCGATTTTTATGGGGATTGCGAAATAAACGTTCATGAGCCTAACACATTTCTTGAATTAGTTTTCCGGATTTCTGTCTGTAACAACGGCAAAAACCAATTACTTTTGTCTTCATCACACAATTTCAACATATACGTTCTGAGAGATATACTATTCAAAAAGGTAGGGGATATTTGATAAAAGTGAGATATATGAAGAAATATATTTATATTTTCATCAAAAAGACAGTTGAGGCATTGCACTGTGACATCTGACGAATGATATCAGCCACAGTTGGGTGTCTTACAAGCACACCTTCCTCGCACTGAGTTGTAGAAGACATGGACGGCCAGTCAGAGAATCTAACATTAAGTCCAAGAACTCAATATCTTGTAAATCATCCTCGGTTCGCGAGACAAGCGCGGATCCGACGTGGCATACTCCTCACCCCGTCCAATATCAGCTTTACTGATGTTATTCCATTCTTCCTGCAGCGCAGCGGCGAGTTCCTGGTCATTGGTAGGGGACTGTTGGCGTTGTTGTTGGCGCCTGCCATGCATATCCCAGACGTGCTCGGTTGGTCGAAGGCCTGGACTTAGTGCTGACCAAGGCAGTGTAATAATGGTCTGCTCATGTAGGAACTCTGTAGCGACACGGTCCCTGTGTGCTCTTGCATTGTCATCTTGGAAAATGAATCGACGGCCGCGACGTCGCGCAAATGGCACCATATGAGTTGCTAATATGTTGCCACGGTAGTACTTACCTGTGACACGCCCTTGGATGACATGTAATGCTGTTCTGCTTGTCATGTTATGCCTCCCCATACCATAACGGATCCACTACCAAAACGATCATGCTGCCTAAGGGTTACGTCATGATAGCGTTCGTTTCGCCGCCGCCGCCACCCTCTGTTTCGCCTGTCGTGAAGTCGAGAGTGAACCTCGATTCATCAGAAAACATGACGTTGCTCCACTGACGATAGTCCCAGCGCTGTCTTACTCCACGCCAATTACGCCTTGCTGCGATGTGACGTTCAGTCAAACGTGGAATTACTCAAGGTCGTCGAGCGTACAAATTCCAGCTGTGTAGGCGATTTCGGATAGTCTGACCACTGATTCGCACATCTGTTCCTCGGTGCAGCTGCTGTCCAATTTCTGAGGCACTTTGATGGCGGTTAGGTAATGCTGTGGTTCGGATGAAACGATCCTGGTTAGCAGTTGTCATCCTTGGACGACCTGACCGACGTCTGTCATCAACATTACCTGTCTGACGGTAGCGTGGTCACAATCTGCTAATAAACGATTGAGTAACGTTGAGAATTTGAGCCACTGCAGTCTGTCTATTGCCAGCTTCCTACATGCCAACGACACGTAAACGTTCGTCACATGTCAGTCTTCGCATACCTCAAAAGTTAAGTTTCGACCAGAAACTATTGATGAACGAGTTTATACCAAGAAAAGAACGATGAGACCTCCGAAAAAGTCCGTTCAGTACAAATGAAAATTTCAAAACGTACCCCAGACATTAACGCGGCGCTCCCGCGAAAAACCTGCACGAAGTTTTCGTGGGCCGGTGACATTCGTGATCCACACTAAACTTGGTAACATATTGATGTGTCCAATCACGCGTATCCAATACCATTTTCCGAAAATATCAACATCAGCTACTTTTTTGGAATAGTATAATTTCAAGCACGCTTCGTTCGTCTATTTATGTAGTATGGCAAACGCACAGAAATGATTGGTACCACAAATGCGGTGGATTCCGATCGTGCGTCAAACCCTGCAGGTGCGGGGACGATAATTAGTGGTTATAAATCAGTACCCTAGCGGTCCTGCTGAATTCGCTCCACTATCCGAATTTGGACTGTGGGACAAATTCAACCGATTTATCGTGAGATTGGTGCGATTTATAATTTTAATCAGCACTCGAGCCCATCTGAGGAATTTTCCCTTCTCTTCAAATCTATCTCATTATACGGCACAAAGTTTGTTAAGTACGAGAGATGAAATAAATCAAACTTTCTTGAAATTAATTCGGTTTTTATTTTTCAAGTATCGAGCTTTTAAATAGTTCAATCAAATTTGAAATTTGATGTTTCGTATAAATGAATCTATTTTAAATAGGAATTAATTTAATTACATCTGAAGTTATCATTTTTTCACTTCTTTCAGTTCCACAGACAATTGTAATTTTAGTTATCCGTGAGAATTCCGGTGTGTGTCAAAATCTACACTGGTTTGGAAACAGAGGCACAGCCAAAGCTTGTATCGATTTTAAACCAGTATAAATTTCCAATCGTCCTGGAATAGACACGGATAAGAAATTTATTTCCTTATTAACCCCCTTCATTTTTATGCGAATTTCAATTCAGTGGAAGATGAATACCACCCATGATATTTTTGACAGGCCACCTCAAGCTCTATAAAACAAAACAGAATGGGGTTTATTTTTGCTAGGGTGGGGTGATGTTTCAAAGAGATGCAAATCATATAATAAGTTCTTTGGGATTATCAATGAGTTCTTTTTCATTATTGAGCACATGGAGAAGGTATAAATGGATGCTCAGTGGATTTTCAAGTAAAGGTATGATTTTGGTAACTTATACTTTCAAAGGAAAACATTGTTAATTTTCTTATGCACATACACTCTAATATCATTTGGGTTAAACATCAACCCAAATCAACTGGGTTGAATGAATATGAACCCGATTAGGTTCATATTTACTCCACCCAGATGATTAGGGTTAATCTTTAACCCAACAGAAGTTAGAGTGTATTATCATTAAAAGTTATTTTTTATGATCTTTTACATCACTGTGTCCACATATTCATGTTCTTCTAACGGGCCAAACCAAGGTATAAATATTGCAGTAGTGTGAGAGCATTGTTTACATCGCACCTTTTAACCAGTCGAATCACAAGATTTCAGTCAGAAAGGAAATTACATTAGTTATCTTTGTGTTTTCCAGGGTGTGAGGACATTTACACCGGTTTGGGAACTCATACACCCTGAGGCGAAGCCGAAGGGTGTATGAGTTCCCAGACCTTTGTAAACTCCCATACACCCTGGGAAACAACAAAGGATAACGGACTAATTTCCAAGAATTTTGGTGTACTTAATACTTTAACCTACATTGCGGGCAAACACTGACAGAAAATTTGTACTTCGTGAGTTTCTTAATAAAACCAGACAAATATGGATGTCATCAGAACTGGCTCAATGAGCCAGTTCCAATGACATCCATATCTGTAATATTTTATTGCATATAAATATTAAATTTCCTGTATTTTTATTTTTGTTCTAACATAACCGAGCAGCAGGTATGAATTAATAATTAAAAATCGTTACTTTTTTTAGCCATATAGCCTGCTGTTGTGTATTCTTTTTTTACACCGTGGTTAGCCACGATGTAAAAAAAAAGCCACTGTGGATTGCAAGTTACACACTACCTCTCAGCCAATCAAAACGCAGTATTTTGTTTCATTTGGAAATGAAATAACTTATGTTTGTCTCTTTGATCTTTGTTTGATTTGTTTGATTTTGCCTTTGTTTCATTGAGTGGTAATTCATCTGCTTTGAAATGGTTGGGGTTTGGGTTTGTAACAAGAGAAAACCACTTAAGGGTCCAACGTTTTGTTGGTGACAAATATACTTGAATGTAGCATTTTAAAAATGTTTCTTTTTTAAATGTTAATATTTAATATAATGAGTGTTTTTTTTGTTGTTGTTTGTTAGGAGTTAGCGACACTTTCAACAACCAGGGTCACATCGTGTTGCACAGTTTAACGGGTGAAGGAATCCGGAGAGAACCACGGAATAGTGGCGAGCAACTGACAGACACCCCAACTTACTAACTCTCACAAACAATATTAACAGCGGCTGAAGGCGCCATCGACGTGCAGTATGCCTTAGCACATAGCGCCGTCGTGCCCCCACAATGGCAATCAATATTAAGTGTCTTGTCCAAGGCACAACTGGAGTTACTGCTGGTCAGGATCGAACCGCCGATCCTTCGATTTAAAGTCTAATGCTCTAACCACGGAGTCACTGCGCTCCCAGGTATAAGGTAATGTATTGATTCTTTTGCCCAGGCGAGAGTCCTCGGTAGTATAGTGTGGCGGTATAAACCAACTTTTCTGGCTTGTTGTCAAATGGTCAAAGATAACCGGGTAGTTACCCTTGTCATTTATTTCTTTATTAACTCCCTTCATCTTTACTCGAATTTCAATTAGAATCTTTTGTAGCTTTCCCTTGTCAGACGAAATGTTATTATGAAGCAATATGTGGGTAAGGATGTAGTTAATGGTTTATCCTCCGGTAGATGAAAGAATGCATTTACATACCGGACACTACGCGAGTGGTGCGTGCGTTGAGATAAAGAGATAATTAACTGCTTGTCTTCTCAGTTTATTTAGACACCATGTAATAAGTCTTGCTCTAAAACAAACACAAATATTGACAACTCTGGGGGTTATGTACAACCTGAAAGATATCACAAATTAAAAATTTCACGCAACGAATAGTTGCGTCGAAATTATAATATCTGCTTGTATGTCACGTTCTCTACTGGACTCAAATTAATCACTTTTTTAGAGACATCACACCACACCACATCGAACTTTAACCCTTTACCCAACGAATCGCCCGCATCCGCCCGCTCGTCGTGCTCGTTCCAATGAGGGGTCAAATGATATGGTTTTGTTGAAATTTTTCGAAAAAAATTAAAAAACGTTATTTAAATTAATAAATTTTGATATCGTCTGCGTTGGGTAAAGGGTTAAAACTCGGAACAAAATTGGTATGATTTCAGTTTATTGAATTGCATTGCATCGCATCGCACTGTGTAACAGACAAACCATCAAGAATGACTTCATGTATTCTGTTCTGCTTCGGTCGTCTGAAGCTCTAAACGTACAATTCCAAGATGTCTTTCTGGAATCTTTCGATTTTACCGTCTTTTAGACAAACTAATCAATCCCGACTGATGAGACAGAGAAGTTCCAACAAAACGTTTCTAAGACTGTGATCACAGAAATGGACAGAGCATTTCTATTGGATCGTGAATGGGTCGGAGATGCTGTCGGAATTCTCTATCCGTATTTTTCTGGAAGCACTGTATAATCTCACCCGCCGAAAATGAAAAGCCAGAAGACTGAATCTGGGATGTTATTTTCCTTTGTTTCTCTTAATATGGTTTTGATTTCTCAGTATTTTATTTTGGAAATCCCGACACACTAAAATAACTCTGTCGAGATACAATCACGATCTGATCGCGAAAGAGACCGCATTTGTGATGACAGGACTGGATCGCTGTTCTGTATAATCTTTATATGCGGATAGATATACAAGGCCATGAAAACACCATATCACTCTCAGGAAATGGTATTCAAAGGCAGCAGCAAACGAGGGTGCCATTTGCTGATGAACTCTCTAATTCAACCATTTTCACAGCAAAAAGAGGAAAATGGTTATCGAATTCACCATAGCATTATTTTATGCCGAGTACTCCCTTGGGAATTAATCCTATGTTGTCAAATATGATACCTTATCTTAGAGTAAGAACGTATTTCTCCCAATACATGTAAAAACGTCTAGACCAAATACGAATGTGTTATTTTATTATACAATAAGAACGTATTTTCCCCCAATGCAAGTAAAAACGTCTAGGTCAAATACAAGTCTGTATCGAGGGTAGCAACCGCTCTTGCGTTCATCCCATTCAAGAGATAACGTTTTTACCTGCATTCATCAAAAACTGATTACACAATGTCATGGCGAGGCCAATGTTTTTGCTAACAGTAATTTACCCTTTACCTAACGAATCGCCCGCATCCGCCCGCATAATATGCAAATTTAGCAGTTGAAAAAATTAAAATTTAAAGAATATTTCAACAAAACCATATCATGTGACCCCTCATTGGAAAGAGCTCATTGAGCTCGTTCCAATGAGGGGTCACATGATATGGTTTTGTTGAAAAAATTTTGAAAAATTTAAAAAAAATATTTTTCAAATAATACATTTTGATATCGTCTGCGTTGGGTAAAGGGTTAAATGATAAATAAATCACCAGCCCAACGAAATAAATTAGCCTAGATCAAATTTTGCCTCTATGATATTTCTATATCGGCCTACCATGCATTAAACCGTTAAACGCGAGAATAAAACAAAAAACACATAACTGAAACACTACTATTAACTTCAGCGGTGAAAAGTACGAGTAGAAGAATGAATAGGTATTCCGTCATGCACAGCGCGAGAACGCAATACCATGACGTCATGATCTTCATTCAAAAATCACTTCGTAGACGCTGGCTGAATGGTTGTCAAAATATATGCGAACAAGCCAAGAAAGGAAGGAATATTAATTGGTAAATTGGTTATTACAACAAACTGGAGTTCCGAGATGAAGTATTGAAGTCTCGCTCTCGTCATTGGATCATACATCGACTCGTCCTAACGGACTCGGCGATATGTGCACACGGACGAGGTTTCGACTTTAATACACCATCTTGGAAACCAACTTGGTTGTAATAACCTATATCGTCTGTAAAACGTAAAACATTACAGCTAAAAATACACTGAAAGTACCGGTAACCAACTATTGGTGACTCTACTCTAGCGAACAATTTAATGTATCGCCTCTCACTTCTTAACGTTCAATCATATGAAATAGAGTGCTCAGGTATTGTGGAGTATTTTTCAGAACAAACGCATTACATTCTTTAACTTCTGCTTTTGTAAAATGGCATTCTTCATGGTGGAAGTTGCTTTGTTTAAGAAGAGTGAATTCTTAAGGTAGATATATTTAACCCAGAGACGTGGTGACAGGGAATGGAGTTGAGGAATTGGGGGTGTCTCACTCCTTTCCGCAATCCCGGCCAAAAAATTCAATATTTAGACATTTTAACCCTCAAACTACGAGCAGTTGAAAAATTCATGCTTGATGACAGTAGATTTTGCGCAATTTATTCCGTGTCAGTGACCATAATAGATATTCATTGATTTCTGAAACACATTTCATGCCATTTTTCAACTGTTGTCACTATTCCCTTATAACAAAGTACCATGGTAAACCATTGTAAATCCCAAAATACCCTGGTAATACCATGCCATGGTATTACCAGGGTATTTTGGGATTTACCATGGTTTACCATGGTACTTTTTTATAAGGGTTCGCCCCTTGAGTGCAACGAGGCGCCATCTGCAATGCGTGATGGCGCCTTATTGCACTCGGGAGACGATTTCTAACTCCAGAACCCAAATGCAGAAGGGCACACCCACGAGCCAAGATCCTCTTGCCACGCCCCTGATTTAAGTGTAGCTACACCTCAGCAGGATGAAGATGTAAACTGGCCCACTCTTCAAATCAATTTCACAGACTTCCAGTGTAATAAAGTTCACAGTTTTGCCCCAAGATCGAACAAAAACGGTCGACATTACCAATGGTAGTTCAATACGTTATTTTAACACTGAAATTTTATGATAGTAGTACATAAAACTAGTTTTCAGTAATTTTTATGGTATTTTAACAGTATGTTTTAACAGTGAATAGTTTGGTACTAGTCACTGTAAATTCACAACCTTATTTAACCCTTTACCTAACATGAAAAGCAGACGACACTTGCAAAAAAACATTCTTGAATAACTATTTTTTTTTAATTTTTTGTCTCAAAAACATAGGTTATGACCCCTCATTGGAACGAGCTCGACGAGCTCGTTCCAAAGAGGGGTCATAACCTATGTTTTTGAGACAAAAGATGAAAAAATAATGAAAATTAATTGGCGATTTTTGTGAATAGCGCTGGCCTGTTTTGGCCGCTACGTTGGGTAAAGGGTTAAGGTTGTTTGGAAGAGGATGTCACAGGATGACGTGGAGTTCTAGTAGGGAAAGTGAGATAGGTCGACGATCTATGAGTTGATCAACCCACACTGAGAATGGGAGAGACGGGCAGAGGTTCATCTGATGGACCTCCGTGATCAGTCCGGCGGTTCATTGGTTAAACTCTGCTTGTTCGAATGGGTTTTTTTCTGTGACAATGAGTTCTTCTAGGGGAAGCTCAACTCCGCTAGTGGTTTGGTGTTTATATGATACCGGGTTGGTGTATCGTTTCGATAACTTATGTGTTTTTTGTTCCTCAAATCTCACAAGCAATTCGCATTAGGTTCTTCAGTGAAATACAGATCCTTACACTAACGCTCAAAGACGTACTTGCTAACAGATTAATTCTCCTGTCGCTTCACTTTGGTTTACATATTTGAGGTCCGACTCATGGGGTTAATCGCATGCCATTTCAACTTGTCTCTCATCAAAGTTCAACTACACTTCACACTAGCGCCCCCTCCCCCCCCCCAAAAAAAAAACAAAAAAAACACACATGGTTAATTCCATTTCCACCTTACCGGAAAGCACCACTCAAGCCATAATGTTCATACAAACGATGTTACCAACTGGGACGTTGCTTCACATCATCGACCTCAATCGACAATTCGCCAACAATATTCTCTGGAGGTACTCAAAATCTTTTAGTTTATACACCTACCCCCTGCAGGCCTAAACTGCAACTGTTCGTAAGCCTTCAACTTAAGTTAAAAAGTCTCTGAGCATTTAGGGTTTTTCCTACAGAGCCTTCAGCGGAAATCACGCTTCACTCTTGGGATGTGGAAGAGAATGCCCCGTCTAAGGTTTTGTCCCGAATAGATGATTTGTATTAAGTAAAACATATTTCTCCGATTCTAAAACTGCCACATCTATGTTTTAGTGTAATCTACATTGAAATGACGTTAGTTTCATACTTTACCAGGCAGTGGTGCTTTCCTAAATTAAGTAGTAGGGGAACGGCCCGCCTCATCTCGCCTCGCCTCGCCTCGCCTCGCCTCGCGTCTCGTCGCGCGTTGCACGTCGGTCATACACGCCCATTGAGCGCGCGTTTTGAACGGACGCTTAATGCGCATCAGTGGCTGACGCGAGACGCCTTATTGGGGATAGTACGAGAGGGAGTGCCCCCTCTAATTGCAGGGAGGGGCCACTTCCGGAAAACGTTTGAAATTGAGTACCCAAAACATTTCAAAAGGAATGGGCCATATTGCCGGGACGCGGCTGGGTGAGTTGCACACAGCTAAAATGGGATTAGAGCTTCTAGCAAGACGAGTGAGTTCTCGCTGTGTTGTATATTCATGGAGGTCAAGCCTTTTCAGACCTTCGTATTTGTGGCGAAATGACGTCACCACTCGGTCAAAGCTAGAGAAACGCCGTTCCCTTCCGTTCACCCGTGAAAGCACCGCTGTTATCAGGGGTATGGTTCATTTTTTATGAGTCATTATTGGTCCATGTGCATTCACAAGAAAGAGTTAACAACTATTCTCCCTATATCCCGATAAATTCGGGCTATAGGAAGAATGCTTTGGACAAAAAGCCATGGCAAAGGATGTACCCAACATCCAAGGTATATGAGAGCGTGAAACATCCAGGGTATAAGCGCACGTGAACCATCGGGGGTATATGTTTAACGAAAGCTTTCCGATTTTGCTCTCCTCGGAATAAAAGTCTTACCAAAAAAACCCGAAAATAATCACAAATATCATCAGATTTCCGATAATTCAATCATAAAAATAAAATAAGAGCAAATAATTCGTCCCCTGAGTACCAATGTGCTCTATGTGCCAGTAGGCACATAGAACACATTGGAACTCAGAGGACGATATGTCAACAAAATACTGTTTACTCGTTTCCTTAATGACTCAAGTGATTTAACTCTCTCTGTTGTCTTCTGCGATTATAAAAAACAAAATAATTATCACGAATTTGGTCCAATTGATTGTGGAGCTGAGAAATGCGTTCACAAATTTATTTCCTCTATGCTTGTATTGTGTTTCAAACGGGACAAAAAAGTTATCTCCGCCAACATGTGTGGTATATAGAGATTTATTACCTGGATGTCTCATTTAAACACCTCGCCTACGCCTCAGAGTTTAAAAACCGACATCCAGGTATTAATTCTCCATATAACATACATGTTGATGGAAATAACTTATAATACCTTCTCTTAATCCAAAGAATACTATACTACATTTAACATTCAAATGCCAGAGACTATATGGCTTATTGAACAAAAGTATGCGCCATGCACTTATTGCTTCAACGGGAAGTTTTAACGTGCGGTCTGACTGTTAACTGAACATGGAAGGCTCACTGAAGAGATGTAACAAATACATTTTAACTCTGCGTTTTTCTATTCAGACCTTTAGATCAGTGTAATTTGGGCACAACGGCAAATGTAGATGTGGCCTGCATGGTAGGAGAAAAAGCACCGGTATTTCCCTTTTCTTGGCGTCTGTTTCAGGTTTTACGTCCCCGTCTTAAAATGATAGTTTACAACCCCTTGTTATAGGTTTTCACCACTATCACTGGTTCCCACCAACGTTTGACGTAAGTTTACTCGACTAACTCGAGTAAGCTTCTTAGTTTCCCAGTGTCGAGCCAAAGGCCTATTTGAACGTGTAAGGTAAATTACGCATGGTGTTTGCTGGGAAATGCCTCAAACATGAATATAAATGATCTCATGCTTCAAGTGTATGATCATACAGAATTCGCCACAGAAAAGCAATCGCCGTCGACAGTGTATACGTCACTTTCGACGACGATTGCTTTTCTGTGGCGAACTCAGTGGGTTTTTTATTTAAAATTTATTTATCTGTTGCATTGTTTGATTCGATGGTAAGCTCTAAGCTATATTACAAGCATCAGGGAAACCTGGCCAAACTATATATTGCCAAAACACTGCAAACCTTTGGAAAAAGTTTCAAACTCCGCATAATTTGGGCGCAATTATCTTATTTGGGCACAGCGTTTACCGTCGTTAGTTGGGAAGAATTTAAAGGCCTGTTTCTATTCAAGAATAATGTGCTTATTCGCCAAATATTTTTTCACAATATCCTTTATATTTTATAATAAAATATATAGGCCTGTACATTTTCTTCATCCTCTCTCTTATACAAAGATGAAGGAATAAACAATTCAATGCAAAAGCCATTCTCGATCGTTATGGTGCTATTGCCCATTAGTTTATGTACAAAATGCTGTATCAGAGTTGGGCTCTTCTTCCTAAGGATATACCTCGTTGACTCGAAGAAGAGTCAGGAAA
Source organism: Pictodentalium vernedei (assembly GCA_031216915.1). Classification (NCBI taxonomy): domain Eukaryota; kingdom Metazoa; phylum Mollusca; class Scaphopoda; order Dentaliida; family Dentaliidae; genus Pictodentalium; species Pictodentalium vernedei. The sequence goes on along the minus strand of CM062297.1, from coordinate 725,694,623 downwards.
TTGCCTTAGAAACAAGAGCGAGAATCTGCTACAGCTTTTTATGCATAAGCATAGCGTAGCTGATAGATTTATCTTGCAAATCTGCAATAACTTCATAAATTAGTATTTTAATTTCAGATTTCATTTTCAGGATCATAAAACTGCTTGCAGATTCGGGTGAAACTGAATTGGCTGAGTTGAATTTTTGCGATTCTCGAATAAACAAACTGAACGCGTTTGCTCAACATTCCGAAAAAAACTGTGAGATATAACAATGTAACTGTGTGTTGTGTCAGCTTGAATGCATCCAATGGTTCAGATATTAAAGTAATGTAATAATTTAATAATTACACTTTTGAGAAGTATTTGTTCTCTCTTTCCAAAAACGGACAAGGTCCCTCGCAAACGCTTTTCGAATGATTGTAATGTTCTATAAATAGTAACATAAACAAACATGCGATTGTAAACGTCAGTTACAAGATACAGATTTTGTATCAGGGGTTCTGATACACTCTGCATTCGGGTAATTACGGACTCAGGTAGAATTGTCAAATAAAATCTGGGAACTTGACTTTTTAAGGGTGTGGTTACTTACGGTGTATTATGGGAAACGGTTTAAATTCCGTACCATTGGGGAGTGTATTGGAGTATTACGTAAGATTAGGAAATTAGAGATTAGAATTTGCAGCCAGACTAGTATCTCTGAGCTATGGCCTCTACACGAGGCTTACATCGGATTCTAGGCCAGGATGGCGTCGGGCAGAAGGCAGAGCCTTACGCAGATCATACTCACACGCTAAAAACTAAAGTGTTAAAAACTACACTTGAAGTGCTGTATTTAACACTTACTAAGTGCTGAACTAGCACTTTGTTCAAGGGTAGATATCCCAGAACTTGACAGATGTTACAATAATACCACTTGACAAGTGTAATGTCGCGACACTTAAAAGGAAACAACTCGAACTCTCGAGCCTGACCCGCGTCATCTGTGTTGTGTCCTTTTAATTATGTACCCACCAAGCGCAAATCAAATTATGGACGATTTTGGAAGAACCACCAATGCTAGACACATGGGAAGTGCAATCCATTCAAGTTTAGGATGTCTGACGATTATAATGTCTAAGTGTTTACAGCATTGTACTTCGAGTGTTAAAATCGAACTCTAAGAGTTAGAATGGGTTTAACACCTTGAAAGTGTCAGTTTTAACACTTTAGTTTTTAGTGTGCAGACCAGGATTTAACGCTTGACGTGAGGCACCATGACTATACGTATGTGAATATCATTGTATTGTGTGTCTGTGTATGTGTGTGTATGTGTGTGTATGTGTGTATGTGTGCATGTGTATGTGTATATATGTGTATGTATATGTACGGGTATACATATGCGTGTATACCCGTACATATCTAAGTTTATAATTAGTTACATCTACTATTATGTGTTGCGGATACAGGTCTGGAGAATATTGGGAGTTGGGATAGGGATGTGAATAGGCAATCTTGTAGCGACACTCGAATTAGAAATGTAATAGCTGCGGTTGAGAAGAATGGGGGTAAAGAATTGTAATAAAATAGTCTAATATATCTAAATGAGCCCCTAAAACTGTGACATCTAGTATTCCTGAGCACCTGTCCTTGTATCGCAGACCACATTCCCCAAACCCACCCCCACCCGCCCACCCCCTTTTCGTCGGTAGGACTAGTGCCTTTGTTCACCTTAATAAATTCTTGAGGATTGTGTAGAATTCTTTCAGATAACTCTTTGTCAGGGGACACTCTTGGGACATAGACCACCCTACCTAACTTTCGTGAGTGTCGACTGTGATGCAAGGAGGGAACGTTCTTCGGGTAAATACTACTTGTGGTTTAAACGTAGGAACACACCCAAGCCTAGATTACTATTAAAATTATCTTCATATTAGCATTATTTAGAATGGTTCCTTTCGTGTGCCTGTGATACTTTTTTATGTACTCAACCCTAGCCACCCAAGCCTAATATAATCTCACAGGGAAAACGTAAAATACTCTGAAGGCAATTTAAACTTAGTACACCATGACATGGACACCGGTAAATCACGGGCATTTGCTGCTTGCTTCTTTTTTGTATCGGCACATCCAACCCCTATCCCTACACCACTCCACCCACCAACTTTGTAATTTATTCTGTTAACGAGAGAGAGAGAGAGAGAGAGAGAGAGAAGAGAGAGAGAGATAGAGAAGACTGTATTATTCTCACTTGTATATTTTATGACTACCACAGACATGTTTTTTAATTTTTTAATTTATGTAATATACTTCATAGTGCTTTGAATACCTTATATAAGGTAAAAGGCAGAAATAAATCATCATCAACGATTCCTGACCTTGCCAATCGTTATTTTATTTTATTTTTTTTTTTTTGCTTCACTCAATCTAGGGTTAAAGTATTGCATATTTACAGCTGCTGATTTGGAAACTAACACATCCAGTAGGGGAAAAAATGGTAATCTGGAACAGGTCTTATGCTCACATCTTCTTTCATCACAGAACGCGATACAAGTTCCGTCTCAAAGAGAGAAGTGTTTCGGGAATGGAGTTAAGCTTATTTAAGGTTTTTTGGTGGCGGGCGGAGGGCATAGGGCTGTATTAGTTATAATTCTCCTAACCGTTTTTTTTATTTCTTTGTACATAGGGACTGCTAGGAGCGCGATGGCTCGTTGGTTAGAACATTGGCCTTTAAACCGAAAGGTCCACGGTCCAATCCTGACCCCCGCCATCTGAGCAGTGTCCCCGGGTAAGTCACTCAACTCCAATTTCCCCTGTGGAGGCATGGTGGTGGTGTGTACTAAGGCGTACTGCACGTCGATAGTGCACTTGGCTCCAACCACTGTAAACTCTTCTTGCACCGAGTTATTGAGTACGAGAGTCTTACAGTTTTCCGACGCTGCTTAATGTTGTCTCCAGGTACTCCGGCTTGTGCCACGTCTAGAACTGTCCACACTAATTTGAATGGGCTTTTGAAAGTATCGTTAACCCCTAATAAACAAACAAACAAACAGACATACATGAAATGCTGTGATTCACTGATTTACCAATAAGGCGACTAGAAGACGACAGTTGCCAGTTTTTCTTGAATAAACAAAAGATTTTATTTGTTATTTTAAAAGCGGAGCTGATGACCTCTCGTTGATACCTCGTTTCAATGACAGGTATAAGCATTATTTTCGCCCCCATTGCCCACGTGGGGGCACGGTGACGATGTGTACTAAGGCGTACTGCACGTTAATGGTGCACCTGTCTTCAACCAATGCTAACCCTGCTTGTGTGGAGTTGGTATGTTGGGGAGCTGACAGTTGCTCGCCGTTGCTCGGTGGTTCTCTCCGGGTACTCCGGCTTCCTCCACCCGTAAAACTGTCACGGTCATGGTCAGCCATTGTGCAGAAATATGGGATTTTAAAACACCAATAAATAATAAATGAATAAGCATTGTTTTTTTTTAGTAACAGCACTGAAGAAATATTAACGCTTGAATGAAGAGTTTTGTGAGCTGTTCGGGCTGTATTAAGCGTTGCGTTACGTAAAGGGTCATGAAAAGTATCCAATGACATGTGGTTATCAGCCTATTTTATCTTTTACTATTATTATTAGACTGAGTCCAAATTGGATTAGAATAAAGTAGAAAGCATTTGCTACATATAGGTTATTACCACCATGTTGGTTTCTGAGATGGTGTATTGATTCGAGACCTCGTCTGTGGGCATATATCGACAAGGCTGTTAGGACGAGTCAATATATGACCCAGTGACGAGTGCGAGAGTTCAATACTTGATCTCGGAAACTCACTTTCTGATAATAACCAATTATCTTACAATATTCCTTCCTTCCCTGACTTGTTCGCATATAGTTTGACAATTATTCAGCGTCTGTGTTTTGATTCCTTCTGAATGGAGAACTTGACGGCATGGTATTACGTTCTTGATCTGTGCATAAAGTAATGCCCATTTTGCTCCATTTGCACCATAACCGACGAAGTTTATAGTAGTGTTTCAGCTGTCCGTTTCAGTATTTTATTTGTAGATTTAACGCTTGGTAGACCTGGAAAAAATAAGACCATGGCAAAAAATGATCCTGTCTAATTTATTTCTCTGACTTGGTGATTTATTTATCATTTACATACTTTAATCAGAACGCTGGCCTTGACATGTAGAATCAGTTTCGATTAGTTTGAGAAGTGCAGGTAAAAAACGTTCTCTTTCTGAATGGAACGATCGCACGTGAGGTTGCTGCCATCAATACAGATTTTTATTTTGTCTAGACGTTTTACCGGTATTGAGGGTAATACGTTCTTTTCATATAAAGTGGAGTATTATCCCTTTGTTTAATATTGTCTTTTATATATTTGAATCAAATGGTTTACTTGTAAGCATTTGTTATGTGGACGCAGGGGAGTTTCTAATATGCCAAAATGAATCATGAAGAACGTCCAGTGTTTTGTCCAGTCAGGGTTGACAGGTTCGTGAGAGACTTTTGTCGATCTAATCTCGTTTAGTACTCTGTTTTCCATGGTCATCGTCCAATGGGAAATTAAGATTATGACCTGATAATGATACAATGTTATTCCCAAACAACCACAAGAACTTGCTCGAATCATTTAATGACTCATTTATGATCTCATTAGTGACTTAGGAGTCCACTGAAAAAAACCAACTACGTAGTTGCATCTAAAGATTAAAAAACATACATTGGATCCCTATTAATTGATTAGCTACTCTGCCAATGAAAGTTATCCGAATTAAGGTGCAATATAAGTAAGGGAAATTGGTTTACTTTGAAATTCCATAAATTCACGTTAAATTTTTCACAACTTATACATCAAAATAAAGGTTGTGATATATAGAACACGTAAAATATGTACATTCAACTCACAGAGGAAGCGGCATTAGTTCATGGGAGTCTGCTACCGTATTCGTATCAGAGCTGTTAATCAATAAATATTTCACGAGAACAACTCCTGGCACATTATGCTTCAGAAATCCAAGAACAAAGCCAGGAAATCAAAATAATTCTTCCAAACGCTGCGACAGAGCTGCATGGGACATATTCCAAAACTCTCAGATTTGTTTTGTACTTTTTGGTTAAGGTCAACGGGGCTGTAAAACACCCACATACAATGTCGTCTAAAGTGAAATTATGAGACTGATCCTTCACACAACAGACTATCGTTATAAAGAGACTGCACAGTTGAAATATTACTTACAAGGCATCATGACAGCCGTTTGAATGCCTACAATTACGCGATTATTTTTCAATTAAATTTCGTGATGTCACTTGATATACACATGTGCGTCTGTCATGGAATCCTTCTTCAATAAACAATGCTGGCAGTGTTGACATTCCCCCAAATGCAGTCATGGCGCTGTATCGTGAAGTGTTTTCATTGGCTATCTTTTTTCTTCTCTGAAGCACATTTGGCCACAAGTTGTTCTCGTCTGATATTATGTTATTATCAGTTCTGGTACATCTACAATAGCAGATTTTCAGGAACCATTGATACCTGCTGTGAACTCTGAAAGTTGAATGCATATAGTTTTATACATATATATGTTCTATACATCATAATCTTCGTGTTCATGTATAATTTGTGCACACTTAATTTGAATGTATGTAATATCAAAGGTGGGAATTTCAAAGTAAGCTACTTAACCCTTTTCCCAACGTAACGGCCAAAACCGGCCAGCGCTATTCTCAAAAATCGCCAATTAAATTTCATTATTTTTTCATTTTTTGTCTCAAAAACATAGGTTATGACCCCTCGTTGGAACAAGCTCGTCAAGCTCGTTCCAACGATGGGTCATAACCTATGTTTTTGAGACAAAAAATGAAAAAAATTAGTTATTCAAGAATTTTTTTGCAAGTGTCGTCTGCTTTTCAGGTTAGGTAAAGGGTTAAGTGTGCTATATAAGTGAGAGTTTGGTCAAATTTCAGGAAGTTTTCCCCAAAGTCCATAAAAGACCAGAAAGAAATAACTCCAATAGCGGTACAATATACCAAAATGTTTGGAATGGCACATAGAATACCTGGAAACTAAATTTCGTCATGAAACGTGCCATGTGGTAGAATGCAGGGCCTGAAAGTCAGCTATTGCAAAAGTAAGAGACCACAATTTAGCCAATAAAATGCCTGCAGTTGACTGAATTGTTGGATTTTGCAATCCTTCAAGTACAGACTCGGAGAAATCGTTTAGCTTTTCGCGAGAGTAGTGGACAGTAAGACTAATTCCATTCCATGGTATCTACAATTCCAATAGCTGCCAATGTGACTTGTTTATGTTTTGATGAAGGAAGTTCAGCGGTGATCAAATCCATACACTTCAGAGCAACAGGTATAGAGGCACAAGTGACTCCATCAATGAAGATGTGTAATGTGAACATTTTTTAGTAATTATGCTCCACAATAGTGTTGAAAATTGCGTAATATTCTTGTCAAATTCACAAAAAAATGATTTCATTGATAAACTGGCGGAAAATCTACTCTAATTTATGTATTTGGTATCATGTGGGCCATTTTTGGTGTGTAGTTGAATCCTCATCAATGGCAACAAAGAATGGAACACCATCAAAACTAACAGCCCACATGAAGAAGTTTGTATGCACTAACTGATTTGGTTTAGAGTGTGTGGATTTCAATTCTGTTTTACATTGCATCATTTGTTTTGAGACTATCGTCCTCTTGTAATATGTTTCTGGGAAGAGTCGACTGATATCAGAAGCAGCCAGATGTTATTTTCGGTACTTTCTATTGACTCAGTCTCGACTTTACAGTGTTATAGTTATGAAATCTCGACGCACCGGTGTAAGTGTACCGCAACTTGATTGCGATCTGATCGAGAAAGTAACCGCTTTTCCGATCACAACACCGTTTGTAATTTCTGACGAATATTGGATGGTGTCGCCCACTAAATTTTCACAGGGAGAGAGAGAGAGGTGAGAGAGAGACTACTGACAGCTTGGACAAATCTGAAAATTGTTAACTGAAGACATATTCTCCTCGCTTCACATTTACACTTTTTCTAACACGAAAAGCAGACGACATTTGCAAATAAAATTCTTGAATAACTACTTTTTTCATTTTTTGCGTCAAAAATATAGCTTATGCCCCTGATTGGAATGAGTTCAATGAGGGGTTATAAGCTATGTTTTTGAGACAAAAAATGGAGAAAAAAAATAATGAAAGTGATTTTTGTGAATATTGCTGGCCGGTTTTGGTTGTTACGTTGGTAAAGGGTTAAAAGATGTCCACAAGTGACAGCGGATACGGGTCCTTTTGTAAATAGAAATTCAGACAGAACTCTAAATTTTTGACGAAATTCCTATTGTGCGGCGGCCTCGTTCTACCTTTCTCATCTAAGCCATTGCTCCACTCGTGGTTTAAAACTGAGAGCCAAACATTATTTGTTTTCTCTTTCAGGGTTACTTGGGTATTACTTGTGTTCAGCTGCATTGGCGTCCTTTGTTATCAGATGGTTGATCGTATTATATATTACTACACCTGGCCAGTGACTGTTAATGTCCAGATAAATTACAACGCTACGATGAGTTTCCCGGCAATCACTATATGTAATCAAAACACATTCAAGTAAGTCAGCAATAAACTTTACATATATATTATATCTGACGTGACTTTCTGTTCCTCTGATTGGCTAACTACTAACACTCTAGTTTGTAATCGCTAGCCGGGCACTATACTCTTTGAGAGGGAGGATTACGTTATAGATTTATCCCTAGGCGGGCTCTATTACATTTATATTTTTAGCATACAACTTTCTGTATATTCGGTGTCTAAACACACTAAAACAAGTGGCGAAGCATAAATGAGGCATGTTTAAAAGCTAGCATTATTTTAGTCAATCTTTCGCACAAAACAGGTGAATCGGTGAAAACTGCCGATAGAAAAGACTTTATGAAACTGCGAAGCGGCTTGAAAACTTTCCGGCATATAAAGTCCCCCGGTTGGCTATCTGTAAGAAAGATTTGCCCTTTGACTGTTCGCTTTACGTAACAAGTCAGCCAATTTTTTTCTTGAAGGGAGTTCGATGTAATATAAAGGTTAGTGCATACCTTGTCATTAACTTCGCCCATATTAGGCGGGCAGGGATAACTTTTGACCCCAAACAAACTGCAACAGAAACTAATGCTGTTGCGTTTGGTTGGACATGCATCAGGGTTGATCATATCCAAAATAGGCCAAAATGGCCGCGGCAAAATACCCTAATGAACATAGTTTTAAAATAGTAGCCATCGTCAGAAAGGGTCTGACTGAACCCAAAAATATTTGTTCTCATAGCACGTAAACCTCTCCTCCTAACACCCATAAATGTATTACTAACACACAGGAAAGTGGTACCCAGGAATCCATAAATGATTCTCCCATCAGCCTATGATGTCATTGTGATGTCATAACCTAGCTATGATGTCATAAATCATGTAGTTTGCCGTCGGGGGCGATTTTTGTCTGCGTTAGTTTCTGTTGCAATTTGTTTGGGGTCAAAAGTTATCCCCTAATGGTGGTTACCCTGATATCCGACACTCATGTTATCTTGTACACATTTATTTAGCTTTACCTTGAAATCGTTGTCAAATCTGTTCCCTTCTTGTGGACAATAAGCTTTCTTTAGAAGTTCATCTCTGGCCTGTTCGTGATACGGCGAACAGAAAGATTCTGGGATGGACTGTCGAAAGACCTTGTCATTGAGCAGACACATATGCTCACCATGAAAGTTACTAGAGGTCTTGTGCATGGTAGAGGTTTTATAAATGAGAAACAACGAAATAAGTGGCTGTTGTCGTTACCTTTGTGCGCGACATTCAATGAATCGATGCAAGAACTCACTGACCGGACTTTCGCCACTAGTGTACAACATAAAGAGTTAGCTTCTGTAAGAGTAAAACGTGATAACAAAGATTCCTCAATTGTTTTAGATTTTCTACGTCAGAATAACCCATTCGAGTCTACACCAGACCTGCAGAGTAACGTCAGTGGCATTACCGCTGATCTATCTGCCAATGCTCATAGTGCTAAAGACGTCAGCGAGAAGATCTTAAAGATGTACGGCACAAATGCATTCGAGTTTTCCTTCTCTAAAAAAGATATTGCTGTTCTGTTGGGCCCGGCAAAGCAACTTCACTTTGATGTAGTAAAAATCAACATCGATCTTCATCAACTGTTCCAATGGTTGCTGGCCATTGGCAATGCACACACAGATGAGAATGACTTAGATCAGTTATTGCAATATGAACTATCAACACACCCAACTGCTTTATTTGACAAATATGGAATGATTAGAGAAGCCACAAAGTCGCAACTAGCTGGTCCTATTGGACAAAGGTATCAGACTCAAGGTTCTGAAACAATGGTTGCGGTTGCACAGCAGTTTTCAGTGTTCGGTAGTGGTTCTTTATTGGACACAATTCAGAGGAAAAAGGATACCTCGTTTGATAGTATATGTACTAAATATGTAGATCAAGTCAAATAGAGCTCAGGTCCTGTCGTTGTGTTTGACGGCTATCTACAGGGCCCTTCTACGAAAGACAGCGCCCATCAGCAACGAACAAAAGGGCTCGTTAGTGAGTCCGTGGTTTTACCGGAAACAAACTACTGAAGACCAAGAAGGAAAAATTCCTTAGTAATGAAATCAACGAATGTAACTCCACCAATCTGATGAAGCAACACTTTGGATCGAATGAAATAGGCACAAAACAGGTAACAGGTGATGCAGACTTTTTAATAGCAGAAACTGGAGTACAATTAGCAGCCATCGGTCCGATCTGTGTTATTGGTGAGGACACAGACTTGCTTGTAATGTTATACCATCACGCAAATCGCCTCAAAATACTACAAGGACAGTTGTTCTTCAAAATCGAAAGGAAGAACGCAAAGCATAGTTTGTGGGATATTGGGTTCTAGGTCAAGATACCTGTTCAAGTTTGCCATTCATTCACGCCATCGACGGATGTGACACCACGCATCGACCTTTTGGTATAGGAAAAGCAACACCATTGAAGAAGATGGACAGTAGGATCTTCAGGGAACAAGAGGCAGTCTTCTGAGCCGCTGACTCATCATGTACTGGTGAGATAACTGAAGCCGGTTGAAAAAGCACTGGTGTGTCTGCACAGAGGAAAAACAGGAGAAAATCTGAATGCACTGAGTGAGAAAGTTTAAAGAGAAGGTGGTGACAGGTACTACAGCAATCGATGTGAAAACATTGCCACCGACATCTGACGCTGCAATGTATCATTCCTTGCGAGTATTTCTTCAAGTCCGTACATGGATGGGTGATCAAGAGGACATGAATCCTACCGAATGGGGATGGGAAGTGCGAGACGGTTCTCTTCAGCCAAAGAAAATGGATGCACCAGTAGCTCCTCGGCATCTTTTGAAAGTAATTCAGTGCAGGTGCAAAGGGGAATGTGCTACCAAAAAGTTTTCTTGCCGCCGTTTTGGACGGCAATGTACAAATGCTTGTGGACATTGCAATGGGGAGACCTGCTCAAACTCGCCAAGCCCAGTGATTTTCGACGAAGAGGAGACCGAAGAAACAGACTGTTTCCCCCATGAAACAATTCCTGGATCTGTCCCCGACTTTTCATATATTATGATTTCATAACTGGGTTTTGATGTATATTATGATGTCATAAGTAAGTTAGACGTTAGTGGTAGTGTCATTTTTTGGTGGATTTCCGAGTGCGCGAAATGCGCGACAAAAATCGTCCCCTACTGCGAACTACATGATTGACGTCATAGCTGGGTCATGACTTCACAATGACATCATAGGTTGATGGGAGTATCATTTATGGATTCCTGGGTACCACTTTCCTATGTGTTAGTAATACATTTATGGGTTTTAGGATGATCCATGTGCGAGATAGTGCATTCCACAGCTGGTGATTGCCGCCGTATTGAAATTATGTTAATTGGGGTATTTCGCCTGGGCCGATTTTGGCCTATTTTGAATATAATCAACCCTGATGCATGACCAACCAAGCGCCACTGTGTTAGTTTCTGTTGCAATTTGTTTGCGGTCACCCCATTTTTAGATTAGCAGTGCCCGCCTATGTAGATCCTAGTGAGGTGGAGTAGTTCCACTACACCACCTCACTGGGCACTATAATGGCGTAGTCAACTCCAAACCATCCACTATTTCTTAACAGAAATCCACATGAAAAATAAGTAGTCTCCAAACTGTATGAACTAGTGCATTACCCATGCCGCAGGCTACACGTTGAAAATATTAATTGGTCTACCCCAAATAATGAATATGGACTCTTCTAACTGCTGCCTTTGAACTGGCATGGAAGGGTTAAAACGGAGCGCGGTGGCTCAGTGGTAGACTGTTTGACTTCTTTTCTAGAGGTCTCGAGTTCGATCCCTGTCCGGGACGACCCGCGTTGTGTCCTTGGACAAGGCACTTTCTCCCGGTTGCCTACATGGGGACACGATGACGCCGTGTACTAAGGCGAACTGCACGCCGATAGTGCAGATATCTTCAACCGCTTTAACCCTGCTTGAGCGGAGTTTGAACAGAGTTAGAACGTTGGGGAGCTAACAGTTGCTCGTCGATGCTCGGTGGTTCTCTCCGAGTACTCCGGCTGTCTCTACCCGTAAAACTGTCACGGTCACGAGTAGCCATTGTGCATAAGAATGTGACCTTAAACACCAATAAATAAATAAGGGTTAAAACAAAATAATTGTTGTTAAATACTGTTCCTACTGATCTAATTCATATGATATTCATTCACGTTAATTACTATAATTGTATATGCAGGAAAGGAATGAGAGAGAGAGAGAGTGACAAACCTCTGTGCACTTCCATTTGACTCGGAGTTTGGCCCATAAGTTTCCAATGAAAAGTGAGGAGACTTTGTGTTTCGCAACATCGTCATTTCCCTAAAAACAACGGTTCCAAAACTTAAAAGTCACATGTTTTGGATACGTAGCATACCACATGTCAATAGACGACCAGCGATATCAGAGTTTACTTTTCGTGCAAGAACACAACTCCATACGGCTACTGATATATCCGTAATGTTATTAAACGATGATGTACAGCGGTGTTTTATAACTTAATGTTCAGAAAAGGGTCAAATTTCTGAATATTAAATTATGCTTTAGCATATTGTGTACTTCACTCTCATTCTGTTACATACAGTACTATGGTTATAACGGAGGGTGGAGAAGTATGACCAGATTGCGACCCGGTCATAATACTCTACCCTTTTGTTCCTCAACACTATAGAATCTCACCTGCCGAAACAGAATCGTACATGCTATTTTCGTTTGTAGTACTCGTTACGGCCATGTTTTCGCAATACTGTAATAGATGGCCAAGAAGTGATGAGTTTTGTCCATCGGGAGTTAAGCTTCAGGTGTCAAACACAAACGCTGGGTTAAAACGGAAAAGGGGAAAAAATTCTGTTTTAATCCACTGGTTCTCCCATAGACGCTGGTTCCACTGTCAGTCATTCTCTTGTAGTATCTCAGTTTAGCTCAACCTCGTTCCTCTACAGTCTAGGGATATTATAAAATTTCCTCTTTGAAATCTCCTGCCAACTTAATCCTTTGAACCCTGATGATATATTCCATGCAAGTTCAGTGCCACCAACTGGGGAAGAGTCTATGTTCGTTGCTATAGGGGGGACCAATCAATATTTTTAACGTGCAGCCTTGGGGGCGTCACGTTGAAAAACTTGATTGGTTTACCACACAAATGAACTGAGCAAGTATGTACTTTATAAATCCAGGTCGTATCACGATCCTGGGCCGGAAAAACGTCTTTTCGTGTTTAAAAGGTTAAGAGTGGTCTCTTCAACTGGAAAAGGCGTGGGTTGGTAGGGATACTGTGCTTTACATGTATTAGCCTTCAGGACAAGTAATTGTTAATTGCACAGGATTTATCACAATATGTTTTTAATAACTTACATACTTTACATAGAAATGGTTAACTTCTATTTCATTTCTAATAAAACTCCATTTGGTGGACCCTTCAAATGACTTTACCCAGCGAACTTCTTTCTCTACTCTACGGCAATACCATGTTCTGCTTAACCTTGCCTAGGTTACTAATACAGTACGGCCCTTTTAAATTCTGATTCTGTTAGGGGTAGTGATTGTGTTGGCCATTAAGCCTCACTCGATTGAATGATATATTTGCTTTATGATATTCTGTGTTTTACGATTTTCTTTGTTTACTGGCGTAATGTTGGTTCATTCAAGACCAGAAGGTCAAAGCAACCGTGGCGCAGAGTTTTATACTTTTTGACACGTAAGACGTGACGATAATTGACAATGGCGCTGCGTTCAGTTGCTCAGGATTCCTAAAAAACTGTTCAGTAATGCTGATAGTGAGAACTCTTTCTGTCAGCTTCCTGGCAAGGTGTTGTCTCAAACAACAATAACCCAGTAATGCGATATTGCTATAATAGTAAAACGTTTACCATAACTGAATAGAGTATGAAAAACGACGTATGTTTCACTAACGTATGAAATAGGTTTGAATGGGAATAGATAAAGGCGTTTAATTCTAAAAGTTGAACGCTGGATAGCAAATCTGTCGATATTTTGCGTGGGAATCCGTATCAAAATGTTAAGTATACACCCCAATGAATCCAGCCCTCAAATGGCATGACTAGGCTAAACAAAACTGAGGTAAACGTAACACATGTTTTAATTTTAACGACAGACGGCAGGTTTTTCAACTGAAAAGTGGATGTGCAGAAAATTGGGTCTGATTTCTACAGAAAATAACGAAGGCGATCGGCTTCCAACGTTATCCGATTCCACATAATACATACTGAATACCGAATTTATCTGGGAACTCCATTCCCAAGTTCTCTAAAAATTAATCATTAGTGACAGACTACCCCCCCCCCCCTCCCCCCCCCCCCCCCATATGTTACGAAAACGCAACTAATTTTGTAGTAATTAATAGTTGATACAAGTTATGCAGTCTAAATTCGTGCCGTAAACATCAGAGTGCAATGTCAACGGTGGCTGCACCTAAATAATTTCTATAAATGAAATATATATAGCTTATATCCACAGTAGCTTGGTGTACCAAATGTTCACCACCAGTGGTGAAGTGGTGTTAACCGCGAGCCTTCGGCGCGCAGTTAACACCACTTCACCACGAGTGGTGAACATTTGGTACACGAAGCTACTATGGGTATATTTTATTTATACCATGATCGTCACATTATTAAGAGTCGCTTTTAGTTTTTCTCGATTTTACTGAGCCGCAGCCGTACAAACGTGCGAATTTGTTTTTGTTTGCATGAGCATCGGTGAGCGGCATTTCCGCTGTCAATTTTATCGCCGAAACGAAATGAAATAATAATAACTTACTATTTCGAGTTATGGATGCTTTATTAACATGAGAAAGTGCATGTTTGTTAATTTTTGGCATCTTATGAGGTTAACCCATTTAAAAACGTAATAAATAATTGCCACTTTCATTTCACTCTTCGCGAGGCGACGTGCGATAAATTTAGACAAGTTCGCATTCAGGTCGACGTCACCAAAGGTCAACTTGGATGTAGTTCCACTGTAGGTGTAAATTTTAACTACTGAAATTCCATTGCTGGCGTGTTCATCACGTTTGGTGTGTAAAGCTAAAATTTATGTCATAGGATTTTCATATATAGTAGAATAGATAATCATGGTATAAATGGGCGTAATTTATCCGATGTTTTTGGTGTGTAGTTTGACCACACCTTACTGAATTGAAGTTACTGCCAGATTATCTTTACCAGGTATCGATTACTATATTTCAAAACATTATTGATGAAATTTCAACCCATTTGCGAAAGTGCTTCACTACCAAATCACGATCTAATCGCGAAAGAGACCACCTTTGCCATCACAGTGGTACATACTTAAAATAACAATTTCAAAATTATTTATAGCTTTGCTCGGTTCTGCACTTTTAAACAGCCCGTCTGTTACCCACAGAGTTTTGACTCTTCTCTGGTGGATGGGGTGCAAACGGAGTTGACTGTAATACCACTGCTCCTCCACTTTGTCTTCCTTGTTCCCAGTATGGTTCAACACGACACAAATAATTGCGTCTAAGTGTGAACCAATTTTTCTTTTACCTTGACTTGGCTGTGATTTTCCAGACGGGGTGGCCGGCGGTTCGATTTCCGTGCGGCGATCAGAAACCAACATTCTAAATGCCTCTAAAACATGATTGTGTCCTTCGATAAACACAAGCCCGTGCCGGTCTTCGTCTGAGGCCAACCACAGTACTTTCGTCGTGTACTGTAGCCAGCGCGTTCCACACTTTCATGCTGCTTCTGAAAGGAATGTGAACTAGGTAATCATTACAACTTCATCTCAGAAGTTAGACTCCAGCCATCGTCTTTTACAGTGTGTAAATGACTAGTGGTTTGTGTGTTGGACTCCTGATTGCTTGGCGGGATTATTGAGGGTTTGACTCCCGATAGGGGATCAGAAACCATCCCTTTAAACTCCTCTAAAACATGATTGTGTCCTTCGACAAACACACACAAGCCCGGGCCAGTCTTCAGCTGAGACCAACCACGGACCTTTCGTCGTAGTGGAACCAGCGCGTTCCACACGTTCATGCTGCTGATGACAGGAAGGTGAACCAAGTAATCGTGAGAACTTCCCCGCGGGAACTCCGGGAAGTGAAGCAGAACCTGTTCACTGCGGTAAAAAGACTCTGTTTTACTTGTAAAATTGGACCCAGTCACCAATGCTTGGGAGGTGCAAACCCTCTCTAAAATAGGCAACATGGATTATTAACGCTCATCCCTAGTCTTGAGTTGATACTCATGTTGTGGTCATGATTAGCCATTGTGCAAAATTATGTGACCTTAAACACCAATAGATAAATAATAAATATATCATGAGAACTTCATCTGAAACGCTAGATTCCAGCCATGGTTTTTGACGATGTGCAATGGTCTAGTGGTTTAGATGTTGGACTCCTGATTGCCAAGAGACGTTATTGAGGGTTCGACTCCCGCCAGGGGATCAGAAACCAACATTCTAAATTCCTCTAAAACATGAGTGTGTCCATCGAAAAACACGCACAAGTCCATGCCAGTCTTCATCTGAGGCCAACCACAGCACTTTCGTCGTACTGTAGCCAGCGCGTTCCACACTTAGTCCTAGTGGTTTAGGTGTTGGACGTCTGATTGCCAGGCAACATTATAAGAAAATAGATTCACTTATTTGGCCTAGTAATATCGAAAAATTCAATAAGGTCTTAAAATTTCTCCTTGACGAAGGTCACATAACCAACAAACAAATGAAATATTTAACAGCTAAACTCAGTGCTCAATCAAGACAATTTTACATCCTACCAAAGATCCACAAGGACCATTCTTCATGGGCGGTTGATTTAACTCCACCAGGGACAAGAACTTCCAGTCAAAAATTTTTTAAATTGAAAATGTCGAAAAATTAAATCCTGGCTACTTTGGATATCAACAGCATGTATACCAACATTGATATTGATAAAGGTGCAAAATCTGTTAAAAATGCATCTGAAAAATATCCGGATGCAAAACGGCAGGATGAACAAATTTTGGTTCTTTTAGAACTGAGCTTAAAAGTAGTCCAATCAATTTGATACTTAACCCACAAGAAATTGCTATACAAAAGATTTTCTCTTCTAAACGAAGCATATATGTCTAAATAACAACATACTAAAAATCACCAAAAATCCCACAAGAGGAATTTAAGTTTTTGATGACTTTTTGTCTTCGCGAGAAACAATAGTCAAATTATACCCAACCGTTAAGAAATTGCTATACAAAGGTTTGTATATTGTTTTGGGGCTGGGATTAGTATGCAAAAGAACATAAGAAAAATCCCCATTAATCCCATCAGGGGACAATGATCATTTTTGGGTGAAAACATTGAAAAATTCAATAAAATCAATAAAAATTGGAATTTGCTCAATACTCATTAACAGGGTGCAAACAACAATCATTTCCGTGGTACTTAGATCAAAACAAATGTGTACAATATTATGCTTGAAATATCAAATACTGAACACAGGAAAATGTGTAATTTGTAGGTAAAAATTGTGAAACCTTACCTAAAATGTACGAAAATTGGAATTTCATCACTACTCATCCAAATAGTCGCAAGCACAAACATTGTTATCGTATTACAC
The DNA here is from genome assembly GCA_031216915.1 of Pictodentalium vernedei. Lineage (NCBI taxonomy): Eukaryota > Metazoa > Mollusca > Scaphopoda > Dentaliida > Dentaliidae > Pictodentalium > Pictodentalium vernedei. The sequence goes on along the minus strand of CM062297.1, from coordinate 725,677,465 downwards.
ATTAAATCGGTATGAATAATACCTCTCTTAACCCTTTACCTAATATGAAAAGCAGACGACACTTGCAAAAAAAAATATTGAATAACTAATTGTTTTCATTTTTTGTATCAAAACATAGGTTATAACCCCTCGTTGGAACGAGCTCGACGAGCTCGTTTCAAGGAGGGGTCACAACCTATGTTTTTGAGACCAAACAAATGAAAAAATAATGAAAATTAATTTGCAGTTTTTGAGAACAGCGCTGGCCGGTTTTGGCCGTTACGTTGGGTAAAGGGTTAAACTCCAAAGAAATGGTAGCAAGATGAAAGTGTCAATAACACTGCAGCTCAACTTGTCACTGGAGGGACTAAAGTAAATAGAAAGCTCCAGTAATGCCAACTCATTTAATCAGGTTTCTGCAGAACCAATATCACACCAAAGCTACATATGAAATCTGAAAAAGATCGGGTGAGGGATGCGACCTGTAGGGTGTACTAATGGAATTGTTGACAATTTATGTGCTGCATCCAAGATGGCTGCTGGCGACCATGCCTTTAAACGAAATTCAGAAAAATTCGATAGCTCCCATCTAGACATCACACCAAATCTACATATGGAATTTGAGAAAGATCAAGTGAGAGATGTGACCTGTTGGGTGTGCCAATGGAATTGTTGACAATTTATATGCTAAATCAAAGATGGCTGCTGACAGCCGTTTTTCAACTAAATTAGAAAGAATTCAATAGCTCCAGTCTAGACATAGCTTGCAAGTCACATACAAAATTTGGAACTGATTGGGTGAGAGATGCGGGCTGTAGGATGTGCTAAAGCATTGTGGACTGACAAAGGGACGTGCGGACGTACAGACGGACGTACGGACATCCGACGCACGCACGCACACACGCACGCACGCACGCACGCACGGCGGATGGCAACCCATCCCAATAGCTCATACTTCCAATTTTCGCTGAGTTTATTGAATTTTTCAATGTCTTCACCCCAAAATAACAATTTTCCCATGATGGGATTAATGGGGATTTTTCATATATTATTGTCCATGCTGATTCCTGCTCCAAAACAATACAAACATCTGTCCAGCGATTTCATAGAGTTAGGGTATAATTTGCCGTGATTGACTGCACTAAAGGTAATGACTTTCAATTCAATGGAGAAGATTATTTACAATTAATGGGTTGACCTATGGACAAAAGATTCAGTCCGAATTTAGCAAGTATTTATGTAGCGGAATGGGAGGAAAATGCCTATGCAAATGTGCAAAGCATCATCTCGTATATCTCAGATATTTAGATGACATTTTTATTATTTGGGAACATTCAAAAGAAGATTTTGATGAATTTTTAGAAATTTTAAACAATCATGATCCAAATATCAAACTGAAAGCTACTATCAGTGAAAATTCTGTTGATTTTCTCGATGTGACTGTATATAAAGATAAACAGTTCCAGGCATCAGGTCATTTAGATTATAAGGTATTTTTTCATAGTGTTTGCACACAAAATCATTTCATCCACCACATACGTTTAAAGATATCATCAAATTACAGCTCATTCGTTTCCACCGAAATTCAAGTGATGAGGTAAATTCCAAAGCGGCTTGTTCTGTCCTTTTTGGCGCCCTCAGATCGAGGGGGTACTCAATGCGCTTTTTGCGTAGCCAGAAATCTCAAACTCTGAAAAAGCTGGAAAGTCCTGCAGAAATTATTGATTTCGAGCCATTGAAAATTGAGCACAACAGACCGTTGCAGAATTATAGTGGCGCGGTATTGAATTGCGAAAGCCTCGTTGTAGATTGCATACTTTTATGACTGATCTGAAAGAGGAATTTTCCTCCGAACAAATGTAAAATCATTATCAGATCCGAAACTCCCTCCATTGTAATACATCGAATATTATTTACCTTATCACTTCTAAACGCTGTCAGAAGCAGTTCGTTGGTCAAAGTCAAAATCCTTTTCGAGAACGTGCTACTATACACAAACAGGATATAAAACATAATGCTGATGCCCCAGCAGCACAACATTTTAACCTTCCTGACCATTCTTTGGGCGATTTACATGTACTTGTACCGTAAAAAGTTTTAAGCTTTAACGCACTACGTCGCCGTTTTCCCACATGAACGAGTGGGTGTTTTCAAGGGTACTGCGTAGGTGACTCTTGGCATTCTAACTACTTATCTTGAGATTAGATATCAGATGCTCTAGTCAATCCTGTATTGCACCCCGTCAGGGACAAAAATGATAATGTTCGTTTGTGGTGGATCAGTCTTCTGATTAAAAATTCGGAATTCGCCGTATTTTATATAAAATACACGTCATTACCATACAGTTGTGGTATTGCTTATTATATATTCTCATTTTTGCCATTTATTAAACCATTTGGGTCGGGAGAATAGACTGAAATAATAAACGATGCATTATATAAAGGATAGTGCACAAGACACGGGGTTTTCGGCCCGATAATCGTCGAGGCCAAATACGATACTACGACCTGACCGAATATCCTGGGTCAAGAGTATTATCGGACTTACAATCACACCACTGTACATTATATTTTTGTTTGAATGCGAACCAATATGATTTTATCACACTGAGGAGAATAAACATTGAAAATGTAAGGGGCGTGGCACCCGTTACCTATTCCCAGTTCCTTATTCGACATTTGTTATGAACCGATAAAATCAGATGATAACAAATGTCGAATAAAGAACTGGGAATAAGTAACGATTGTCACATCAGTAAAATGTAAACAGTTTGGGGTCGGTGAGTTATTGTTCGGAGTAACCAATCGAAGACAATAGCTCGCTGTGCATTGATGTTTCAGTTGAAACTCGCCGTAAAAACTCGGTAAGATCAGATTGACTGCTTGTATTAGAACAATGACTGTGTATGATTTAAAAAAAATACCAGGTATTTCTTTTGAATGGGGCATTCTAAAGAATAATGAGCACTTTTTGTTCGTGGTGGTTATTCTTTCGGATAACAGCGAGAGTTGGCGACAATTAGTTGTAAAACGACTTAAGAATCCTGTACATTTTACACATTGTTAACCCTTTACCCAACGTAACGGCCAAAACCGGCCAGCGCTATTCTCAAAAATCGCCAATTAATTTTCACTATTTTTTTCATTTTTTGTCTCAAAAACATAGGTTATGACCCCTCGTTGGAACGAGCTCGTCGAGCTCGTTCCAACGAGGGGTCATAACCTATGTTTTTGAGACAAAAAATGAAAAAAATTAGTTATTCAAGAATTTTTTTTGCAAGTGTCGTCTGCTTTTCACGTTAGGTAAAGGGTTGAAGGGACAATACGCCGCGAATCTGAAAACAAATGTTGACCATTCGACAAACTACAATTTTTGCTATGCAAAAGTGCTTTTATTTTTAGTCTGTGTGAAACACACAGACTATTGTTTTTGTATGGTTTCTTTAGGGGTATTTTCTTCTCTTCTTCTTCTCTTCTTCTTCTTCTTCTTCTTCTTCTTCTTCTTCTTCTTCTTCTTCTTCTTCTTCTTCTTCTTCTTCTATTCTTCTTCTTCTTCTTCTTCTTCTTCTTCTTCTTCTTCTTCTTCTTCTGTCTTCTATGCACTTCGTTGTCCGCAAGATAACTCGAAAACGAATTGTCCTATCTCGGTAAATTTTGGCATACTTATAGATAATCACATGTTCTAGGTCACCTATGTTTTTCAGATTCCTGGAGCATTAGGGGTATCCGTAGGGGTGTTTTGAAAGTGGGTCGCGCCCATATCTCAGGCATGGTATGACCTATGGACCTGGGACCAATATGAGTCGACACTCGATTGGGATTCAAAATATGGGTAAAGGTGACTGATGTCACCCAGGGGCCATTGAGTTCCTTTTTCAGAATTTCTGGAAATCACATTTTTTGTTCTCGAAATGCATTCCCGAAGTTCACACATGCATCGTTACACGACAAAAATGTGGGTGTGGCTGAAATGTTTGAAAGTGGGTCGCGCTCATATCTCAATCATGATATGGCGTATGAACCTGGGACTAACAGCAAATGAGTCGAAACTCAGTGGACGTTCAAAATATGGGTCAAGGCCACTGAAGACACCCAGGGTTCATTGAGTTCATTTTCCAGAATTGCTGAAAACCACATTTTTGACCCTGTAATGCATTCCCGAAGTTCATACATGTATTTTTACACCAAAAAAAGTTGGCGTGGACAAATATTTTGAAAGTGGGTCACTCTCAAATCTCAAGCATGGTATGACGTATGAACCTGGGACCAACACCAAATGAGTCGACACTCGATGGAGATTCAAAATATGGGTCAAGGTCCCTGAGGTCACCCAGGGGTTACTGAGTGTTTTTTTTAGAATTGCTGGAAATCACATTTTTTGCTCCTAATGCATTCCCAAAGTTCATACACATGCATTTTTACACTAAAAAATTGGGTGTGGCTAAAAAATTTGAAAGTCGGTCACGATCATATCTCAACCATGGCATCTTTAAATGCTGTTTAAGAAAACCTAATTCTGAATTCTTTAAAGATATTTATGTCCTGAAAATGAGTCTCCATAAATTTTTTTTTCTATATTTTCACACAGACTCGAATTTACTGGTTGAAGTAAATTCTGTTTCTCCAGTTCATATATCATTCGTATGAACGCGTACATGTAAGTGTCCGTGTCGATTAAATCAATTAACTTGATGGCGAGTATTTATTGGCTTTTCCAAAACGACCAGCGTCAGTTTTGGTCTGGTCACCCGATCTTTCACGGAAATTTTCGAGATAGGACAAAGTGTAATGTCATTTTCCATCTTCGAAGAAACTAGGTTTTCAGAAGGTCACAGATGTAATTTGTGTACACGTACGTACGTGTCCATGTAATTTGATTTCTGGTTCCTGTTGTCGATATTCGTTCGAGTTTTATTACAAGAATAATTGTGCTTTATTTAAAATAATACAATGTTGTTGATTTAATAATGTCAACTTGTTTCTAAAATAATGCACAGTTTTTCGTACTGGTCAGTCATTTGGACAACAATGAAGGTAAAACTATTTTCAATGTATTCAGAAATTATGTCACGCTGTTGTGATCACTTTCAGGCAATTTCGTTATCTCTTCGCAATATTGTGCCTTCTGAAAATTCGAATGCACTAAAGGTTTTTTTTTTATTAGCGTTGCTTCTGGTGTTTTCTTACATACTCTTTCACATACAGGCAAAGTTGAGAATCGATTATTATCTTTTTTCAAATTGGCGGCTTATTTACCTTTAAGTACAATGCTACTGATTATCAATACGTATTTAAATTACACGTACGTTTGTGTCATAATTATAACGAACATGGTAGCCGAATAAAGAATACTGGATAAGACCTAAAAATTTAAAAAACTGTTTCCTAGGCCTTCCCGCATGGTCCCATTGGCTGCCACATACTCTCTTTCTATACCCTTCCCAACGAGTTGAGGATGAGGGGTATACTGGATTCACCTTGTCCGTCCGTCCGTCCGTCCGTCCGTTAGTTCCATCCGTCCGTTTGTCCGCTCTATACTACCGAGGTTACGAGTTTTATTTTTTGTCCGGACAGGCATTATGTGCTTACCGAAATATTATGATTTTTCCAAAAAAACCGAGGTTTTAACCGTTGTCCGAACGAATTAAAATGATCAATTTGTCCGTCCGTCCGTCCGTCCATCCGTCCGTACGTCCGTCCGTCCGTCCGACTGCCCGTTCAAGACATAATTTTGTCCGGAGATTTTCTCAGACATTTATGGACCATTGTCATCAAAATTTGGTAGGAATGTTCACCACCATGGGAACCTGTACATCTGCGACTATAGTTCCGGTCGGACTATTTTGGTTAGTTTAGTTATGCCCCTTCTTCACATGTCTTAGAATGCTAGAATTTTATCCGAAGATTTTCTCAAATGTTTATGAGTCGATTCCTTTGAAACTTGGTATGGATATTCGCTATCATGGAACCTGTGCACCAGCGATTATAGTTTTAATCGGATTTTTTTGCCACAGTTATGCCTCTTTTCGTTATAGAATAATTACTTTTGTCCGGAGATTTTATCGGATGTTTATTGTTCGATTCTGTTGAAACTTAGTATGGATGCGCATTACCAATGGATCCTGTGCACCAGCGATTATAGTTTTGATCGGAATTTGTTTGCCAGAGTTATGACCCTTTTCGTCTTAGAATGCCTGCATTTTGTCCGGTGATTTCTCGGATTTTTATTGTTCGATTCCGTCGTTGAAATTTGGTATGGATGTTCACTACCATGAGAACCTGTGCACTAGTGATTTTAGTTTTGGTCGGACTTTTTTGCCAGAGTTATGCCCCTTTTTGTCTTAGAATAATTAATTTTGTCCGGAGATTTTCTCGGTTGCGTATGGGTCAATTCCTTTGAAACTTGGTATGGATGTTCACTATCATAGGAGCCTGTGAACCAGCGATCACAATTCTGTTCAGACGTTTTTGCCAGAGTTATGCCCCTTGTCGACTTAGAATGCCTGAGTTTTGTCTGGAGATTCTCTCATATGTTTATGGTCCGATTCCTTTGAAACTTGGTATGGATGTTCACTACCATGGGCGCCTGTGCATCTGCGATTCTAGTTTTGATCAGACTTTTTTTCCAGAGTTGTGCCCCTCTTTGCCTTAGAATAATCATAGCAGTGAGGGCGGCGGGGGTATCGACAAGCCCAGCTGGGGCAGTCACACCTCTAGTTATAACCAATGCAAACGTAAAAACATAACAATTAAATGGTTTATATCTGTCCCTTGAGTGCAACAAAGCTTTACAATGCTTTAGCATGATTATAAGGCCTAAAACATAAAACAAACCAAGAACATGAAGTTTTGGTGGCAAAGAAATAATTACAAAAATAGTAAAAAGTTTTACAAAAAATGGCCTGAGAAACAGATTTACTTCGTGGTGGCCTAAAGGAAATAACGTGTGAAAATATAAACTGACCAGATATGGGTAAATTCAACTTCAAAAAAGAATATCAATAACTACTGTGATGTAGAGTTCTTGCTGCCATAGCGATACCAATGTTTGGGAATGAGAACGCCTGTAATTTTGGTGAGGGAGCACGGTTACTCATTGGTTAGAGCATTAGACTTCAAACAGAAGGTTGACGGTACTCCATCTTCGTTGTGTCCTCAGGAAAGACTTGTAATCCCGATATCATACGTGTGAGCACGGTGGCACTCTGTACTTTGGCATACTGAACGTCTGTGGTGCACTTGCCTTCAACCTTTGCCTTGCCTGTGCTGGGTTAGTAAGTTGCAAAGTCTGATAGTCGCTGGTCGTTGGTATTCTGGATTCTCCCATCCGTAAAACTGTTCGGATGAAAAAAGAAAGAGTTGGAATCAGTGAGATGTGATAAGGTAAGTGTTTACGCGTTTGGCTTTTTTTATATGGGTATAAAGCTGGTGCTTTAATAAAAAATGGGCGGTCGTTTATAGTTCTCCACGGCAAGTCGGTGTTCAGGTCACCACAATGTAGTCGAAACAGTGATGGAATGGTGGTTTTCATGATTTGATGTCATTGAAAAAATCCCGGTTAAATCATTAACCTTTCTTAAGAATAGACTTGAAATTATATAAGGATATATTTTTGTTCTACTTTCCGACGGTAAAATGTTACATCACCTAGTAGTTTGTCTGTAAGGAGTTTTGATGAAAACAGGTACGGCAGTATGGGATTATTATGATCCCCGATGAGTCTGGAGGTGGGATGGGGAAATCTCACCAGAGGGGCAAGATATTTGAACCAGACCCGAGGCTTGCCGAGGGTCTGGTTCACATATGTTGCCCCGAGGGTGAGATTTCCCCTTTCCCACCTTCAGATTCATCGGGGATGATTTTTCTCCCCAACCATGCAGCGATTGCGTTAGTCAGAGGTAATCGGGAGTCACGTGCTGATTCAGTTAACTCATTTTGTATTCGTTGTTTTGAGAAACTGATGACACCATCGGAAAGAGCATGCACAAGTTATGTATATACCAAAGGTATATACCACGAAATCGATTAGGAACGGTGACAGCCACCATCGGAAAGAGCATGCACAAGTTATGTATATACCAAAGGTATATACCACGAAATCGATTAGGAACGCTGACAGCTTGAGGGTTGAAGAGTTTTAGAGCATCGAACCTTGATCACACTGCATTCCGATGACGTCAATATGAATTAGTTGGTAGCAAGAAACTGATACTATATGCATAACGTCATAATAACGTTATAAATGTATAACGTCACGTGGGTGGGGTGGGATACATCTGTCTCTCCCTGTTATCTCACCCGGGACACACGTATGTTACACATGTAGTGGGGGGAGAAAGAAAGATCGATATTGTTGTGAAGGGGGCTATACCATGAGACTCTTAGACTTGTTATGCCATAAGTGTTGACATGTTACCAGGTACTTTGCGGTGGTACATTTTAAAGAACTGCATTGAGTTGCGTTTTTCTCTGCAAGTTTCTAACGTTTCCCATTCTGCCTCGACACACAATAAGCCCTGTTTGCACTTATCGTTGCCTCTGTAGCTATTCTGGCTGCTTCGATCAGGGCCTTCTTATCTTCTATGGGATCTGACACCGGACCGTTGTCTCAAACAGTATCTGCATATTCAGGTACTGGAAAGTGAAGTGCATTTAGTCAGAACAGCTACCGTTTCGACACACTTTCCATTTTTCCAATGCCACTGGACATACAATCCATTGCTCGTTTCAGGTCTTTATCAATCAAGCAGAGTTATATATCAACAGCAAATAGACGGGTGTTACAGATAACATTGTCCATGTTTTCTTGAAAACTAAAAAGAGAAACAGCCCAAGTTTTGACAATTGCAGAACACGACATATCGTCCTTGCGTGGAACAATGCGCCGCCTGTAATACTTTTTAGCATTGCGGATGGCGTCGTTTTCCACTCAACAGGCGATATACGCTTTTCCACAATGAGGACGAAACGTATTACTTTTCTTCATCAAGCGCATTACTGATTGTGTTATATATAAGTTGTTTTATTTCGTTTTGGTAGTATTTTCTCTACACTGTATCTGTGTTCTGTCGCCAAACTAAACGCTGGCGCGCTTGCGTTGTCGGATTAGTCACATAATTTCAATTTGCAGTGTGTATTAAACCTTTGAACCCTAGCGGCCTGGAACACGACACATCATAACGTCATTATATAGGATGGCTGTTCAGTAAATGTGTGGGGTAGACCAATCAATATTTTCAACGTGCAGCCCCGCGGCTGCACGTTGAAAATATTGATTGGTCTACCCCAAATAATGAATATGGACTCTTCTAATTGCTGCCCTTGAACTGGGATGGAAGATACCACTGGAGTTCAAAGGGTTAAGAATGTTTTTTGCAACCAAAACAAATAATTACAAAACGTTCTCAGATCAGTTACCCTTTTTTGACAGCAGCGGTATCGTTTCTCATTCCTGAAAACTGTTCTCCCCACAATCCATACACGCAGGTTCTCTGTTTTAGTAGTCGTTTGCTAAACTGTAAACAACATATTTAAGGCGACATTAAATCTGAGCGATCACGACAAACCAACCAACTTCGTTTAATTCACTTTTATTGGAGTTCTGATGAAGACATCATTCAAATTAAACCTCCTAACCCATAGTTTTACGACCCGAATTATTTGATTTATTGCTGGATATCTTATGTCGAGTAATGTTTTTTTATGCATTCGCACCTCCTGTTGCTCAGCAGGGATGGTCTTTGTTTACATTTTCCCTCTAGGACCGTTTCTCTGTTTCAGTTATCTTACCGTGTAACAGTTTTATTTTGTTAGTTCACTTTCTTGGTGAATATGACGGATAATTAGAGGTTATTACTTGGTTAGTTTCATATCGGCCGAGATATTAGCCGAGGTAACTTCCTATCAGTCTGAGATTGAAGGTCGAAGGCTGATGTGAAGTTACCTCGGGCTGATATCTCGGCCGATATGAAACTAACCAATTAATAACCTATTTATTTATTAACTCTTTGAACCCTGGTGGTACCTTTCATGTCTGTTCCATGGTTGCAATAGGAAGATTCCATATTTATTATTTGGGGGTTGAAAATATTGATTGGTCTACACCACACATTTACCTTGCAGTCATCCCCCTTAGATATTATGACGTAGCTTGTGGCCAGGCCGGAAAACGGCCTCTGGTGTTCAAAGGGTTTAACCAAAACAAATAATTACAAAATGTTCCCAGATCTGTTACCGCTTTTGACAGTGTTTTTGTTTCACATTCTTTTCGTGAAGTTCGAAGTTTCCTTTTCTCCTAGTTCAGCTATGCGAACGTCTCGAGTTCCCCTCTGGGGAAGATGCGTTCGGATAGCTGAATTATCTCTTCTTACGACTCAGAATTTCTGCTTACACTCCGAATTTTAACTTTGCGTTGAATTTTCCGTATAACTCTCTTTCTTCTCTTCATCCACACAATCCCCACTCATTGCCATCATTAAAAAAAATTCCCCTTCAAACCTCTCCATTATATATTTTACATATTACATTTTGCTAAGGATCACCTATATTTCTGGGTCAGGGGTTGGTATTCGGCCAGTATTTCGACATTTTGTAGTCAGTTGAGATATGTAGTCGCCGTTTTAATGAATATAGGGATTCAGCATAACCTTAGTAGTGACAGCGAGGTGTTCAGGGCAAAAAGCAGCACCATTTCATAAAATCACAAAATGCATGTTGATAAAAAATACCACTTTAATTCATTCGAGACAACAAAATCGCATGTAAGTCATTTTCAGTACTTAGTGTGACAACCGTTAGCATTCAACACAGCTTGGTCCGTCTGCGCGTGCCATTGAGCGGAGCACAGAAGAGATGGCGATGTAAGTTGCACCACTCTTCCACCAAGGCTTGACTCAGTTATTAAAGAGTCGTCGCTTGGACTGGTCTTGACGATACTGCTGCCTGCAACCTGACCTAGGCATGTTCTATCGGGTTCAGGTGGGAGCGCGGTGTCTCAGTAGTTACGACATTGAACTTCAAACCAAAAGGTCTACGGCTCGATCCCCGCCCGAGGTAACTGCGTTGTGTCATTGGGAAAGGCACTTATTCCTGATTGCCTACGTTGAGGCACGGTGGCTCTGTGTACTAAGGCGTACTGTATGTCGATGGTGCACTTGCCTTCAACCATTGCTAACCCTGCTTGTGCGGAGTTAGTACGTTGGGGAGTCTGACGGTTACTCGCCGCTTCTCGGTGGTTCTCCCCAGATACTCGAGCTTCCCCACCCGTAAAACTGTCCGACTCGAGGTGACACTGGCTGTCGAAAGTGTCGCTAAACCCTAATAAATAAATTGGGTTTAGGCCCGGAGATGCGGCTGGCCAGTCCATACGCTCAATACTTTGCTGTTAGAGGTACTCGTTGAAGAGCCGACATCGATGATGTCGGGAGAAATTCCTCACCTAAGCCCCAGCATATGGATGCACAATCGGATCGAGAACTTCATCCCTGTACCGTTGTCCATTCAAGATGTCATCCTGTATGAGGTGGAGGTCGATCTGGCCATCCAAACTCATCTCGCCCCAAACCATTACTGATCCACAACCTTACCGGTCATGTTCTCGAACCATGGCGTCTCGGAAAACCTCTTGTTGCGTCTTCTCCAAAACAAGAACACGGCTGTCGAGGAAATCTAGACCTAAACAAAATCTAGACTCATCATTGAAGAACACATTGGTCCACTGGCACGATGTCCACTCGGTGTGTTTTCTGCGCCACACCTGCCGATGTCCCGGGTGTCTGAGCTTCAGAGGAACGCACACAGGGGATCTTCTGGCTCGCAAACCAGCGTCGTGGAACCTGTTATGTATAGTCTTATTCGAAATTCTGATTTCGCTGCATTTTGGTAGGTATTCTTGTGGGTTGTGGCGTTCATAGTTCGATTCCGAGTGGCAACGGTGACGATGTAACAGTCCTGTAGATGTGCTGCACCCACTGACGACCACCACCGTGCCTGTGCCGAGCATTCCCGTGCGTCTGGAAACGGTTCCCGGTCCAAGATACCACACTCTGTGACTTACCGAATTGTGTAGCCACCTGTCTCTGTGAGAGCCCAGACTCAAGAATTCCACCCCTCTGGATAGTTTCTCGGGATTCAAATAACGTCAGTTGCGCATTGTAAACATTACCAAAGTGACAAAGAGCATGTGCAAGAACCATTTTATAGCTCCAGTTGAGGTATTACCCCGATTTCTAGAAACCCGTGTCACTGATCCCACACAAAAAAACGTTTGATCTCTTCATTTGGCAATTTTGAATACGCAGTCATGCACGAGGGAGACCTGGCGGCATACGGTTATCAAACAATCATCAACGTTACCTACGGTAGGCCGAAACAGGCAATAATTGCTAAGATTTACAATAATATAAACATTATATGGGTGATCCTTATCAACATGTTAGTGGTATATAATATAGTTTTCGCAATTCGGTCGACGAGTGGCGGTTTCGATGTAAACATATTGGTTGTGCCTAGTAACGAGGCGTCAAGGTAAACAACTGTGGCTTGGTTCATATTGGCCGAGGTCAGTGTCATATCGTCCGAGTTTAAAGACACATCAGCCGAGATTGTTCGAGGTTATTACTTGATTAGTTTCATATCAGCCGAGATATCAACCTTAGATAATTTTATATCAGCCTGAGACCGAAGGCAGATATCTCGGTCGATATGAAACTAACCAAGTAATAACGTCTTTATTTATTAAACCAATTGAAATAATTGCAAAATTTCTCAGATCTGTTGCAGTTTTGTGACAGTGTGATTGTATCTTGTGCTTTTCATAAGGTCCGAAGTTTCTCCTTCTCATAGTTCAGCTATCCGAACGTCGCGGCTTCCCCAAGTGGGGAAACCACGACGTTCAGATAGCTGAACTATCTCGTCTCCCGCTTCGACGAATCTCCGCTAATGACTCTGAATCGTAGTTTACTCTGAATTTTGTGTACAACTGTTTTCTTTTTTTCTCTTCGTAACCCAATCCTCACTTGCCATTATTAATTCCTCACCATACAAAAGCTACCCCCGTTTTCCTCGTAACGCCTATTTTACTCACCGATTGCTTCCGACAAATAACGGTGAACGATTTCGATGTAACGCAACAAGACGGACGTCTCTAGCTTGGTTAATATCGGGAGCGCGGTGGCTCAGTAGGTAGAGGTGCAGGCTGCAAACCGAGAGGTCCTCGGTTCGAATCCCACCTGCGGCAACCGCGTTGTGTCCTTGGGCAAGACACTTCATCTCCATTGCCCGCGTGGGGGCACGATGACGCCGTGTACTAAGGCGTACTGAACGTCGATGGTGCGCATGTCTCCAACCAATCTAACGCGAGTTACGATGTTGGGGAGCTGGCAGTTGCTCGTCGTTGCTCGGTGGTTCTCTCCGGGTACTCCGGCTTCCTCCACCCGTAAAACTGTCACGGTCATGATTAGCCATTGTGCATAAATATGTGACCTTAAACATCAATAAATAAATAAATAAATAAATTGGTTAATATCGACAGAGATCGGCGTCATATAAGCCAAGCTAAAAGTCATATCAGCCAAGCTTGATAATGTGCAATTCTAGGAAAGAAAATCATATCTAATAAGTAATAATTAGTAACAGTCATGATGCACTGAATAGTGGCACACTATTTAGATAATAAATGACTGCGTGTTTTAGAACTCCACGCGTGCTTGAAGTTTTGTTGAATGAAATGTCAATCCGGTGGAAGGCTTCTAAGGGTTTTAATTCAGCACGTTGAAAATGTGTTCATATGTTCTGGTAGGATCTCTAGATGTGCATGCAGGTTTCGGATTTTTTATTTGGCCCCGTGTGATGCCCGTAGCGCCACCTTTGTCGTTAGAGAATCCGTTTCCGACGAAAACTCCTAAGAGGTTAAATTCGAAATCTTGAAATGTTGTTCATATGTTCCGGTATGGTACCTAGATGTGCATAAAGTTTTCAGACTTTTGATTCGGTCCCGTGTCGCACCCGTAGCACAACTTTTGTCGTTAGAGAATCTGTTTCCGGCAAAAGGTTGCTACGGGTTTTAATTTCACGTGACCATAATTCTACACTCTGATTGGTTGATTCTGTTTGATGTTTAATAATATATGAATTGACGCTAATTAATTAAAATACATCGATTCACTAATTCCATTATTTAGCAATGTTATTTGCCTGTTACTGTTACTATCATATTTAAAATACAATGCACTTTTTAGATATTACACTTGTTATTAAGTCATAGTTAGTTCGAACCTTAGCGTATATCCATTGGTGTACTTTGAACAAAAATGCCATCACTTACAGTCAAGGATGTGAAATAGGATAAACAGTTGAGGGCTTTGCACACACATGCAGCATTGTTTATACATCATGTCTGATGGAGAATCCAATATTGGATGGAGAATCTTCAGCAGGAAAGAAATTATTTTGATGTTTATCAAAAAATTTAATGTGCTATATATAGAGGATATGGAATGAGTGTTTTTCTCATATAATATTTATGAAACGAGTCTAAGAAGTTTCTGTTTTCGCGAGCCTCTGGCGATCTCAAACGGAAAATTCGGACGAGTTTCATAAATATTATAGGAGAAAAACACTCATTTCATATTCTATTTATCTTATGGCACACACACGCACAAATTAGCCAATTAGTATGACTTTTTAACCCATCACATAACTTGAGTTGCAGACGGCACTTGGAAAAAATATCCTCGTATAACTAAAAATTTTCATTTTTTGCTTTCAAAACATAGGTTATGACCGCTCATTGGAACGAGCTCAACGAGATCGTTCCAATGAGGGGCCATAACCTATGTTTTGGAAGCAAAAAGTGAAAATATAAAAAAAAATGAATGGCGTTTTTCTTGTAGGTAAAAGATTAATACAATATAACCCACCCTAAATAGGACAGATAACGTAAATTCTCCCTACTGAAATTATGCAAATCTGACCCAGTTGTATTTTGTTTAGCCAATCAAATTGTCCAGTTTTGAAATTGATCAATGAAAGCTCCCAACTCTAATTATGAAAATGTGGCCCAGTTGTATTTTGTTCAGCCAATCAAATTGTCTAGTTTTGAAATTGACCAATTATTATATTATTATTATTAGTTATTCTCATATTACAGTTCCGTAATTACCAGAGCGGACAGATAATTTTGACCTGATCGCAATTGGGTGGCGATCTGGTAGAGATTCTCTGACCGTTTACTTTTCCGCAACACTGTAGCATCTCACTAACAGAGAAAAGCAGTAGGGGGGCATCAAATCACAGTTCTTACATTCAGTTGCTTTTCTTGATTTGATCTTTTGTGCAACATTTTGTTTATTAAATCTCGACCTATTGGTGTAAGTGTGTCGCGACTAGATGGCGATTGACAGAGAAAGCGACCGTTTTTACGATCGCATTTCTGTATGTCCAGATTTTGCTTTGTCATTTTAAACAGATCGCATGATACCGCTACTAGAAGGTCACAATGATTGTTTGAGGAACAATTTAACAGCATTTTAAAACGATATTGTACGAGTAAATTTTTATCACGTCATCTTATCATTTCCCACCCAATAAACTCACGCTTTCAGAGCGGTAAAACTTGGTTATTCAACAACATCCCGGAAGTAGAACCGGCCGTGCGCAGATGTATTCTCGCATGAAACTTATACCCTGATCGCTGTTCTTGATTCCGATTTGTGCGTTTCGTATCGAAAATAATATGTCTACTGAGTTCGTGAATTGATGGTTCATTAAAATTTTATTACCGAAAGCTCTAAAATACCTACATATTGGGAACTATTTTTGGTTTATCTATTTGTTTTTATTTGTTTATGAGCGGTCGCTCTGTCAAACGTATTTTTTAAAAACGTAATTCTTGCTTTTTGTCGTTAGAGAAGCCGTTTCTCAATCCATTGGGACATATTTTATCTCGTATTGGATCAAGTGATACATATAATCTCCAACTCTCCTCTACCCCAACCCTACCCTAACCTGAAGTGACATTTACAAACCTAGTCATGTAAATTAGGTCCGGACCTGCCAAAGGCTCGATCCCGGACTAACTTACTAAACTTGTTTTGATCATTTTAGTATCAGCTGGAGACTCGTTGGGAATCCTCTAAATAATGATTTCTTAAATTGTTGCATAAAGGTTTAACACTTTATTTTTGCATACAGTCAACAATGTTCTTAGTGGATATGTATGCCATTACAGAATCGGTAAACAAATATGGTCGACAGAGCGACTGTTTTGAGAAACAACTATCGATGACCCCCAACTGTTCAAACATTGTAAGGAAACGACACGTAATGATATAATTTTTTGGACAATTTGTCTCCGCTTTATTTTTGAGTGGTTGAAAAACATACGTGGAAGGAAACAATGTATCCAGATATAGCTGCGTGATGATGGAACCTGTTCTGGGTCGCTTCAGTTTCTTCTGTAAGATGGAGGTATGTGATGAAACTTCCTCACACTCATACCTTTTTGCAGTGACTCCAAAATAATTACAAGACTAAACATTATGTAATAAATACCCCAAAGCGACCACGAAATGGACTCGGTAACAGTTGCATTATGAAAAACACATTTTTCAAACAGGCG
The DNA here is from genome assembly GCA_031216915.1 of Pictodentalium vernedei. Taxonomy (NCBI): domain Eukaryota; kingdom Metazoa; phylum Mollusca; class Scaphopoda; order Dentaliida; family Dentaliidae; genus Pictodentalium; species Pictodentalium vernedei. The sequence goes on along the minus strand of CM062297.1, from coordinate 725,660,869 downwards.
CATGAAGAATTGTTCTCATCTCTGTGGGTTTCTCAATGTGTGCATGCTTACCTTTACAGCTTTCTTGTTTTTTGTGCACACAGCTGATTGGAAATAACGGAAAAAAGTGTTGCAAAATGTAAAAAATCTCCCTACTGAATGGGTGCATATACTCGCTGAGACTTGCATTAGGTACCAATTATATACTATTCAAAAAAAGTAGGGGATATCCAAAGTGATGTTGATATTTTCGGAAAATGGTATTGGATACGCGTGATTGGACTCATCAATATGTTAACAAGTGTAGTGTGGATCATGAATGTCACCGGCCCACGAAAACTTCGTGCAAGTTTCTCGCAGGAACGCCGCGTTAATGTCTGGGGTACATTTTGAAATTTTCATTTGTTCTGGACGGGCTTTTTCAGAGGTCTCATCGTTCTTTTTCTTGGTATAAACTCGTTCATCGATAGTTTCTGGTCGAAACGTAACTTTTGAGGTATGCGAAGACTGACACGTGACGAACGTTTACGTACCGTTGGCATGTTGGAAGCTGGCAACAGACAGATTGCAGTGGCTCAAATTCTCAACGTTACTCAATCGGCGATTAGCAGGTTGTGGGCACGCGACCGTCAGAAGACAATGCTGATGACAGACGTCGGTCATGTCGTCCTGCAGTCTGTCTGTTGCCAGCTTCCAGCATGCCAACGGCACGTAAACGTTCGTCCCGTGTCAGTCTTCGCATACCTCAAAAGTTACGTTTGGACCAGAAACTATTGATGAACGAGGTTATACCAAGAAAAGAGCGATGAGACCTCCGAAAAAGCCCGTCCAGTACAAAAGAAAATTTCAAAACGGACCCCACAGACATTAACGCGGCGATCGTGCGAAAAACCTGCCGGAAGTTTTCGTGGGCCAGTAACATTCATGATCCACAATAAACTGGGTAACAATTGATGTGACCAATCACGCGTATCCAATACCATTTTCGGAAATATCTACATCAGTTTGGATATCCCCTACTTTTTTGAATAGTACATTAACCCTTTACCCAACATAGAGAATATCAAAATTTATTATTTTAATTACTATTTTTTTAATTTTTCCAAAATTTTCAACAAAACAATAACATGTGACCCCTCATTGGAACGAGCTCGATGAGCTCGTTCCAGTGAGGGGTCACATGATATGGTTTTGTTGAAATATTTTGAAAAATATAATTTTTCTGCTTAATTTGCAAATTACGCGGGCGGATGCGGGCGATTCGTTAGTTAAAGGGTTAATCCCAAATTACTGACAAGAAGACACAGTGGACTATACTTTCCAAAGGCACTCGTCTCAAGTCATTTGATGTAATAAGAAAGCTGAGAGAAAATACCTACGGGGTGATACATCCATTATTTGCCAAATTTTCCGTGTCCTATCATTATGAGTTTATGGTGAAATACGAGTTTTATGAGTCTCAGACTGCTATAGAATGTTGACCTACGGTCTTGACGGTTTCAGTGAAAACATCAGAGAATCGACAGTTAGGGTTTACACGCCCCTTTAAAATCACTTGCTGACGGATTCGTATTGGAAGTGACTGGTCTTCGGCGGTGAAAACAAATCCTATTTCACTTTTAGGACTAGCAATTTACATGTAAGCAAAAGAACGCACAAGGTTGCTGTTCTGTTCCACATAGTGCATATAAACATGGCACAATGTTCTTCCTGAAAACTCTCCATTGAAATGTCAGACCTGTACCGATTTCAAAAATGCCTTTGCTTGAACAGTACCCACAACTATGCCGTCCGGCAGAACACTCCATTCTCGTCAGTAGCATCAATCGTCTATAGCCGAGGTTCTGTCCAAGAGTCTTTGCACTTTATAAGTAGCTATGAAATGTCCTGTTTTCGCTATGTGCCTTGACAGGTTTCAGATAAATAAATATTACAAAATGCCAAAGAATATTCTGTTAGCCCAGAGGGCCCACGTTAATCAGTTAATCAAACGTCATCCCCACATAACTAATATGTAAGTTTAAACGACCCAATTAAGAACAAGGGTGGTGACTTCCGTTGTCAGAAGAAAAAAAAACGAAACACGGGGACAAAACAGGAATCGTATATATTTGTGGCTTTGACTTTATTTCGAGCCTTGTCAGTCCTAATTTGTCTTCTGCTTCACCTCCATCGGGCATTCTGGAGTTTCTCTCTCACTTGCATTTCAAGATATTTGTATGTCTGTCATTCTTTGAGATGCTAAATTGTCCCTCCGTTTGTTTAAAATGACAGATCTACCTTCTGCTGCCTTGCCACTCCATAAATGAAAAGTGTTACATATTTTGGGGCATTGTGATGGCTCGATAGCCAATTTTACGACTTCTAAAATCCTCAACATTCAGGCTCTCTCCACCCCATCGACTGCCACCTGCCTCTGAAAAACCAAGGACACACAAAACGCGAATATATGTCATCAACCTCCCTGTACGTGTACTGCGAGCTGTACGAACCTTCGTCGTTATTTTATGCTTGTAATTGAATGTGAAACACGTGCACATAATATGAGATAGATCAAGTACATGTTCTTTTCAATTTAAAACAACTGCCGACAGCTCCTTTTATTTCACCTCCGCTATTGTCCGAAAGAATCATTCCCACAAACAATAAGTATGCATTATTTTTAAGATGAATGGAAATTCTTTTTATTACACGCCTTTTCCATGATATTCCCATGTAAAGCAACACTATACCATGCGGAAAATGAAAATCTGTTCCGCACATATGTGCGGAACGGAAATCGTTGACGGACTATTTTTTAAATAGAAGCGAAATTTTACTGGAACTTTCTACAAATCGTGCACCACAATAACAATCTGAATCGCTATCGATAGCTAAAAATCGTCCCCTGAGTTTCAATGTGTTCTATGTGCCTGTCAGGGCAAAGCCAGCCTAAATATAGGGGCAAGGGGCCTCATATATGAAGATAGTGTAAGTTCAAAAGATATTCCGCATCAAGGCGAAAACGCTACGTGAATTTCACTTCTCTGTGAAGCTGGACATGGAAAAAACACACGTGGTGTATATCCAACTTCAGGGCAGGGACCCAGGGGAGAAACGGTATGTTAGATAAGGTCTAATCTCATTTAATTTATACAGTAGTCAGTCTTACGAGACGAAATCGGTTGGTGGCAGGATATCGTCACGCCCAACTGAGAAACGAGATTCTAAAAGATAGAAATGTCTGTCGTGTCGTCACCTGATCATTAGTATAGCAATTCTCTCGACAAGTGAAATCACCGTTAAGTCACGCGCGAGATGACTTGTATTGATTCTGCCTCGATATACGTCATCTCCCACCGTTTTGGCAGATGGACAGATGAGCGTCTGTCCACCTGACAGTTTAGGGTAAAAAGTATATATACCTTGAAGAGCAGAGCATTAGACACACACTTGGGGTCACACACACCTTGGTGAAGTCCAGGGCAGGCGGACTCTGTTTCCTGGCATAGGGGTACCTTCGATCACAGGACCCTGAAACGGCTGGAATCGCCAGATAGGGCATTCCACGATTGATTTAGCTTAAGGTTGATAGGCGGCTACAGTGCCAAATTCGTTGAGAAGGAAAACCCAAGGTGAAACGTTAAAGTTTAGATTGTCGAGTAGCAGGTATCAGCCTGCAATAGGCAGAAGTGTAGGTTAATTGTATTGTGCGTATTAACCCATTGAAGCGTCAGACTGATTGCGTTGGGAGTAGTTTGTTTTGCTGTCGAAGCATCCCAATACCGACTGGAGATCGGTGTGAGTGACAATTTCGCCCTAGCACAAAAAGGGGCATTTGTGAATCGTGAATTCAACCAGGAACAGTGAACATTTCAATAGGACTTTCACGGAGGACTTTCAAAAGGCACATAGGTATGAGTAGACAATTTCTGACCCAAATCAGAAGTACGGTGGCTTTATAGATGACAAACATTGCTGGTCGGAACCCTCCGACAGCCAGAGGTACAGTTACGCGCAGACGTTGACATTTGAGCCTAAGCGAATGAAGCTCTTATAGCGAGCTCAAGGTAATAACATTTCAGATTTGTGAAGCTCTTATGGCGAGCTCTCCGTAATATAATTTCAGATTTGTGAAGCTCTTATGGCGAGCTCACGGTAGTAACATTTCCAGTGCCAGTACAGAGCTATAGAATGACTATATAATTGTTGAGAATCATTTAACCCTAGCAACCCATTTTCTGTGAAAAGAATCGAATTGTTGATTGTTGAAATATTGAAACGGCTTTATTTTTATGTGTAAATAAAAGAATCGTTGTTACTTTAAGTCATTCTTTCCATTACACAGCCTGAAGTGATTAGGAATCACACCTAACGGAAATCGAACCTATTTCAGGCCAATTTGGCAGAGAAGGAATCACGGCGTCGGTCTAACTCAGCTCCCAGCGCCGAGTTCGCGACACTTGGATTCCAAGCCTCCACGTTGGTCTAAATTTCCCGCAATTTCATCAGCGGGACTAAATAACCCCACGTCAGCCCAGGCCTTATGGGGCCTCAGGTGTCCTGACAGTGCCAGTATGCACATAGAACACATTGGAACTCAGGGGACGAAATACTTATACGGGTTCCCTCGCAAATTTGGTTGACGATAAAATGTGTTCACTTTGTTGATAGTTGTCAAATGTTGAGTGTCCTTCTAATAATTGTTTCTATAGGCATGAAGACGTGTAATAAATACAGATCGACAGGCGTGTGTGAATGGGCTAATCGATATGGCACTTGTGCCTTAGTGGAAGGATAAAATTCGAGGCCTGTGGCCTCTCGTTCTATCCTTCTGCGCTGGTACTAGTGCCATATCAGTTAACTCATTCACAGATGAGTGTCCTTCTGTGTATAGAAGAATGATCGGATAATCTTTTAAATGTTACACGGTTATTATTTAATAGAAATGTTCAGTTTGACCTGACTGGGTTTTTACGTCGAGTTTCTACTAAATCATCCATGCTGTCATCTTCAATGAGGTAACCAGAACTATAACTCAACGATCAAACTTTTCACATTTTCAGTTGCATTTCCAGTTTTAATTATGCCCGGTGTGCTAAGATTATTTCACTTGATTCGCTTTTAAACAAGAATTTAACGTAAAGTGGGTTTTAAGTCAGATAATACTTATACTCGACCCAGAATATTCAGCCAGATAATAACAGAGGTCTTCGCCCTTGAACGTTATCGGAATGAATACCCTGTTCCTATTTTATTAGCCTTCACAGTATAATGACTTTAGCTAGCATTGTGACAATTGACTTAACAGCATGTTTGCGATTTTGCATTATGGTGGCACCTGATCCTACCTCACTTCTACGATTACCTTCGCCATTTTACTCCCAGGAATGTACGATATCGTTTTTGTTCTCCGAACATAATATGCAGCATGTTGCCAGTATCACGTATTTTAATCATAAAACCCACGACAGTCGGCCATCAAGAGCTTAAATATTTAATTTGTTTGAAGCAGTATGCCCGAAATAGGACAGGAGATAGGTGATCTGTTGTGACGATGTGAGATGACTTGATACGAACAAATAAATATTGCATGAAAAATGAGTTGAGAAGACCCCGTCCCGTGACTGACGTTTTATACAATGCAGTGGAGTAGATTAGATTTGCCATATCTGAAGGTGAGGTGGTGGATGTTTTGCGAAGTGTTTGTCTTTTTCCGATTTATAAATATTCTTTGAATATACTCTGATAGACGTACAAACATAACGTTTTATAAGAGGGTTTAAAATACCAATTTAATTACAAATTAACCCTTTGAACCCTGGTGGTATCTTCCATGACAGTTTTAATGGCAGCCATTGGAAGAGTCCACATTCATTATTTGGAGGTAGACCAATTAATATTTTCAACGTGCAGCCGCGTGGCTGCATGTTGAAAATATTAATTGGTCTACTGAACACATTCACTCAACAGCCATCCTACTTAAGAAAATTATGACGTATCATGCTTCTGGGTTGGAAAAGCGGTCGCTCCGGTTTAAAGGGTTAAAGAAAAAACTGTTCTGGCACTTTTAATATAAAATAACACAAATTTATTATACGCTTCCGCAAAAATATAAGGAAATAGCGAAAACGTAAATATATTTTCATCTTGACCAACACAAGAGGGGTCTGGTCAAAACGTCCGATTGTCAAAACGTCCGAGTCAAAACGTCCGATTTTCTAGTCAAAACGTCCGATGATTTTAGTCAAAACGTCCGATGATTTTAGTCAAAACGTCCGATGGCATCGGACGTTTTGACTTACAATCATCGGACGTTTTGACTTTTAACCATCGGGTGTTTGGGTTATTCTCAGTATCGTCGGACGTTTTGACCAATATCATCGAACGTTGTCACTAACCATCGGACGTTCTTTTCCAGGGCTGGTGATTCCTCCGCAAATATTCTTTTGATTTTCAACCTCAAAGGATGGGGTTAACTGGAGAGTCAAAACATTAAACATTAAATTCTCAACCAAAATAATTACCGGTAATTCACCAATGTTTACGGAGTGAAAACACTGCGAACCCTATCATCAAATAGCCTTTGAATTTTCAAAGACTCAAATGAGAACTCAAATAACTAATTAAATATATATAATATATCAGTAAAGAAAAAAAAATGTTTCGGGAATCGGACGTTTTGACCAATATCATCGGCCGTTTTGACTAATACCATCGGACATTTTGACCAATTCAATCGGACGTTTTGACCAGACATTTTTCTAAATCGGACATTTTGACAATCGGACGTTTTTGAAATCGGACGTTTTGACTAGTATTCCCACACGACATATGCGGACTACGGTATTATAAAATAGAATTTTTCACTGTTGGCACAACCAGCGAATCACATTGAAAATATTATCAACGAGCACAAAATAAAGTCGCTAAAATGTTGTGAAAGTGAGAGATGTTCACTATTTCATGGTGAAAGGTTATTATCATTTTCAGTATTATATTAATACCCATTAACGATTCTATGCAGCTTGGGGTGAAAACCTGAAGGAACTCTTGTTTCTCGGACGAATAATTTCGTCGTTGAAAGCGATTCGCTGGCTATCCTCTGATGCCGTTTAAGCGCGTTGAAATGTTTGTCACGCTCGAAGCAATTACTTTGCATTAATTTGGGATTAACCCTTTACCTAACATGAAAAGCAGATGACACTTGCAAAAAAAATTCTTGAATAAATATTTTTTTTCATTTTTTGTCACAGAAACATAGGTTATGACCCCTCGTTGGAACGAGTTCGACGAGCTCGTTCCAACAAGGGGTCATAACCTATGTTTTTGAGACAAAAAATGAAAATATAATGATATTTAATTGGAGATTTTTGAGAATAGCGCTGGCCGGTTTTGGCTGTTACGTTGGGTAAAGGGTTAAAACATAAAGATTTTTTTAGAGAAAGTAACGCATGTCATAAAATGAATACATACGGGTTTTTTAAGTGGTGCAGTCGAGCGTTGAAAATTTACAATTCACCTGTTAGTCACTCATTATAGAATCCACCCAAACAAACCACAACAGTTTCAAAAAATTCTTTATATAATTCACTGTAATCCACATTTACATAGAATACAAAAACTTTTGGCCATTTTTGCATGAAAAACAAACGTTTCCGTTAGTACACTCGACATTTCAAAATGTGACAAACATTCGTCTCGGCCTCTCATGAGATACATTTCGGTATCCACTCATAAACACTAGATATTCTTTATTTATTCCACTCATAACATTAAATATTTAACCCACTCGTCAAGTGTTAAATACAGTGCTGCGATTGCGAAAGCAGATGGGTAATTTCCACCGGGACGCAAATGGCGGCTTTTGGGATAAAAAAAAATCGCGTTATTTTTGGGCCGTCAATAATGATGTTTTTAGCAGCATTTTTCAAATTTCTAAGTTCATCAGTGAATATCCAGTGACCTTTAGCTTTTGGCTGCACAATAGAGTTATCTCCTCGGACCACGACTTACGGTTCTTGGCATCGGGTATATTTTTTATTGTCAGGCATGCCGGTGCAGAACAGAATTTTCTCTGTTCTGTGCTTTGTCTTCTATTGTAATACTTGGCATTGCTGTCTGGTATGAGAAGTCCTCACATGCTGTGATGCTAGTCTGAACATTCTGTTCGTGCCCAAGTTTGTCGATACTCTCGTTTCCTTTCGAAGGACGTACCAAACCAAAAAAATAAAATACGGTCTTTTAGGCCATGCTTGGACTGGGCGAGTGGGGGGGGGGGGGGGGGGGGGCAGTGCTAACCAAAGAATCCTGAACTTCTGGGCCAAACCCCGGCCAACAAAGTTCAGGGCCCCGTGGGTTACCGGGGTTGAAGCGGGAGAGCATCGAAACTCACATGATATTTCCGTTTGTTTTCCCGGTTCGGTCTTCATTTCATAGTATTTTATTTATAAAATCTCGGTTCACTGGTGTAACTGTTTCGCCAGCAGTTTGCGACTCGATAGGGAAAGAGACCACATTTGTGAACACAGTTTTGCCATTAATGCTAGGTATGTGATAAATTAACTACACATTTATTTTAATTGTCACTGGGTCAAAACAAACAACGATGACTATCGTACGTTTAGGTCTTCCCTCCATGGCACCCTGAATGGTATCGTCCTACACACAATTGTCAACAAGGAAACAGGCGAGCCTTTTGGTATTTGTAGGGATTTTAAGTAAAAATTTAATTATAGGGCTGTGTGATTAAATTAATATTGGCCCACCTTCCCAAATTGTTCTTTATTTCGTTGCCTGCTCATGTGCGGCAAGCTTTCTCTTTATACAATAATTAGAGGTCATAACTTGGCTAGTTTCATATCGACCGAGATATCAGCCGTAGGCAACTTCATATCAATTGGATACCGAAGGTCGGAGGCCGATGTGAAGTTACCGGTGGATGATATCTCGGCCGATATGAATCTAATCAAGTAATAAACTCTTCATTTATTAAACCAACACAAATAATTACGAATGTTCTCATATCAGTCGCAGTTTTCAAACAGAGTTATTGTTTCTCAGTCTGTTCACAGTCCGAAGTTTCCTCTTCTACCACTCTCCGCTCACGACTCTCAGTTTTCTACAAAACTCTCTTCTTTCTTCTCTTCATCCACCCGTCTCTTACTTATTACCATCCTTAATTCCTCATCATACAAAACTTCGGCTTCAAACCACTCCATCGTGCTTGGTAACGCCAATTTTCCCGATAGCTGTGAACGATTTCGGTGTAAATAAATTGACTGCGCATAGAAACTCATCAAGTTGGACAACTCTAGCTTGGTTCATATCGGCCACCCCCAACTTCCCTGTCATATCAGCTGACTTTGACGCCAGATCTACCGAGTTAAATAATGGGCAATGCTGGGAAAGAAAATGGTTTCTAATAAATAATTTAGTTTAAACAGTATTTTTTTCAAAGCAAAATGTTTTTTTTTTGTTTACATCATATTGAATAAAGAGAAAATAAACTTGAAAATTTGGGAATTTAAGCGAATTTAAGCGGCTTTGTTGTCTTTGACAAAGCTGACTGAGCTATGTGGAAGAAATGAAACTGTTAGGGGTTTTAGTTTAATCTGGGCTTTACCATATCATCGAAGAACATCTTTTTCACATAATCACCATCAAATAGTTCATTACGGAAAATATCGTTCACTACACATCTAATAGCGAGCGAAAGCGACCCACATGGTCGCGTGCAAGCGAGCCGAAGGATCGCTTGCTTCGCAACCTATTAGGCAACACGTATGTACCGTTTGTGTGAACTCAAAGCCAAGCCATTTTCAAAGGCATCAACTTCAAAATTTTTCAACGGAAGTGGTACACGAGGACGCTGACATGTTTGCGCATGGCGGAAATTGACATTCGCAATTGAAGAAATGATTTATTTATCGAAGAACGATACTACATTTTGGCAGTATATTTATGTGGCTACTAACAGTTGGTAATACTAACAATAAATGCTACACACTATTTGTGAAAAAATAAAAATGAACGCAGCAATTTCCGTAACTCCTCAGATAAATTCCGGAAAACAACGACGCCATAAATATATCTTCTAATCAAAGCAATTATAAAATTATCTTTCAATCAGAGCACTGGAAAATAATATCTTCCAATCAAAACGCAGATAAAAATAGTTATCTCGAAATTTGGTTGGTCCCCTATTCTTTACCAGTCAATGTAGGCCTACAGCACTTTAGGCCTAATGCATCACTTTCGCTCGCTTTTATGTTTGCCTAAATTTCATATTACGAAAATGACGTCAGAGGTCAACATCGACGTGGTAACGTCGTGAGTGAGTTGATTTCGGAAGCTGAACTGAATTAACCGCCTCTTATATTTTGTCTAACAATCAACTTAATTTGCACCCCAAAACTCGGAAAAAACGTTCGTATCAGCCCCCTGTTCCGATTCCATATCAGACAGAGTCAACTTCTGGTAAACACCATACTATCACATATATGCATTGTTATTACGCATTAAAATATGACGTTGTGTCCTTGGGCAAGGCACTTAACCCCGATTGTCCACATGGGGGCACGTTGATGGTGCGCATGTCTTCAACCAATCTAACCCTGCCTGTACTGCAATGCGGAGTTACGATGTTGGGGAGCTGGACGCTGCTCGGTGGTTCTCTCCGGGTACTCCGGCTTCCTCCACCCGTAAAGCTGTCACGGCCATGATTAAAAGACCAATAAATAAATAAATATTAAAATATGAAATTCAAAATTTTGACCAATTCCAGCCCAATTTAAACTGACAAAACGGGGGAAACGGGCTTTATGTAACGGGATTGTTAGATAAATTTATTATCATGACCAAATGCATGTCCTGTAATTTGTATCAGAATCTCGGTCGTGTTTACAATCTGATCGCAACGAGCCCGTAAGGACGAGTTGCGATCCAATTGTAAATACGACATTGAATCTGATATAAATTACAGGACATGCACATGGTCATGATAATGTATATTTATCAATTGTCTACCATATACAAATAGCAGACGACATTTGCAGAAAACCTTTCCAGAATAACTAAATATTTTCCTTTTCGTCTCGAAAATAAAGCTAATGAGCCCTCAATGGAACGAGCTCGACGAAATTGTTCCAATAAGAGGCCATACGGTATGTATTTGAGGCAAAAATTGAAAAAAATAATTCAAATTTGTTGGAGATTTTTGTGAACCCCGCTGGCTAATTTTAGTTTGTTACGTAATGTAAAAAATTAAGTGCACATCATGTGTTGAAAAGAATCTCAAAAATTCATCACGATTTGACACGAAAGTTCCGAACCTCGTTCACTAAAATCGATCTGTGCCGAAGTAAACCTCGGCTCAGGTCGGTTTTAGTAAACTCGGAACAGAAATTTCATATGAAATCGCGACTCATTTTATTGTTATTAACCTGTGTGTTAAGGACCTTTTAAACAACAGTATAGAATGGTGTTGACGTGGTGGTTTAGTCTCATCGCACAACTTTAATAAATCGTGAGACGAAAAATATGCAGAAAACTGCGTTTCTGATTACATACAGTTAACCCTTTACCTAACATGAAAAGCAGACGACACTTGCAAAAAAATTCTTGAATAACTAATTTTTTTCATTTTTTGTCTCAAAAACATAGGTTATGACCCCTCGTTGGAACGAGCTCGATGAGCTCGTTCCAACGAGGGGTTATAACCTATGTTTTTGAGACAAAAAATGAAAATATTTTGAAAATTAATTGGCGATTTTTGAGAATAGCGCTGGCCGGTTTTGGCCGTTACGTTGGGTAAAGGGTTAAAACTAGAAGTGCTGTCATGAAATGTACACAAATAGCACGTCGATCTGCGCGTTAATCTACGCGTTATGACCATAGTAAAGCTTTCAAATTCTGTACATATAGCCCGTGCACAACCAATGTTTCAGCCAATGGACCTCCGGGTAACCTGGAGGTCCATTGGCAGAAACATTGCCCGTGTTTGCTATGAGTAACCAGGAGAACCTGCCGTGGTTTGGGTGCCATTCGATATGGCAATTGCGCGCAATTCCTACGCGCACTTAAGTCTAGATATGCGCACAGTTCGCGACAGGACTTCTAGTTTTAACCGTACTGTAGTTCACAAGAATAAATCCTGTCCAGAGTCGAAGGCTGTGTGCAGTTGTTGAAAGTACCGTTGAAGCCTACCAATGAGATACTATTTAACTAATCGCGTGTTATCCCTGTAAAACCGTCATCACTTATTCTTTTGCATAAAGAAAAGGGTGGTCATCCATGAACAGGCAAGGCGGTAAATACCAAATTAGGAAAGAAATTTAGTAATAATTTAATTCTACAGCCCTTCACATGCGAACAACACTCGTCCATTTACTCGTCGGCAGTAGTATAGCAGACTGTACCATTCAGGGTCGCATTGTTGAAAGGGTTAAAAAGTCCCGAGTTTATAGGGATAGTTAATTGTAAAGCAATGTGCCCATCAAATAAATGCAATCAGCATGCCCGTTTTAATTTAACGAGGTAGACATGCATAATACATGTAAACACTTTCATTTGTGAGATCTAAATCTACATGTCAAATAAATTGTACATGAGTATTTCTCTTTTACTGATGGTAATTGGCACACATCACGATACCAGTCTGACTGTCAGGTAACAAAAGATATCCACCCAGACTTGACATACACTTAATTGTGAGTAGTTTAGATGCATTCAACGTCAGAGTTTATGCCATCTGCGATAACCAAATCACATAAGATCAGTAATAACGGTATTTTCGCTTAAGGGCTGTGAAGCTATTACGTGACACGTTGTCAGAAAGACTCGTAGAACCCTTTCCAGCAGTGTGTCACAAAATATCCTCTCAGCAACAAATGCATTGACACCTCAAATGTGTCCTTCGTTTAAAATAGATCACATCGCTTGTCAAGGTGATAGCTAAAAGTTGCGATTTTGTTGTATAAAAGTGTAAATATTTTCGATAATATTTCTGCCTGGGTTGGATGTAAAGCGTGTAGATAGGTATGTGACGGACCCTGAAAACAGATTTGTCAAACTCTGCTAATTAGGCATGTAATTTAATGTCCATTATGGCGTACGTGTTCAAGGCCACATGGCGTTACAGATCAATAGTGAGAGAGACAGTATTCTCTTCTGTATCATTATCTGGGTAATTAAAGCCAGTTAAAATCTAATTTAGAATATAGTGCAGCACATATGTTCTGGACACACACCCATATTACGCATCTATCCTGTCTCCGAAATATCAAAAGATACCAAAATGCGAGTCTTTCAAAGGAACTTTAAAGCGAGTGTTAAATTAAGATAGATCTAAGCGGCCAAGTTCAAGAGAAGCGATTAACTGAGAATAAATGTTCTGGCTATGTAAATAAAAATCGGGGGATTTCTCGAAAAATTGATTCCAGCCAATTCCAGTCGGAAGGTGTTTAAGGCTGTGGGTCGTTGCGAGGCAGTTGGCCTGAGGGCACTCGGAGAACGTCCGAATTTAGCCTTGGCCGTCGAGGGTCATAGGCACCGAGATTGAAAGTCCGCGTATTGTCGAAACCCTGTGAGGGTTGTAAGGCACCGATAGTAGTTCGTTAACGGTTGCGAACCGTAGTGGCATAGTAGCCAAAGAAGTTAAAACTGTAACGTTGAGGTCTAGAGACCGTATTAAGAGCTTGAGTGAGCGATGGAACAGCTCGCGAGATAAGATAGTTTTAGGCGGTGCGAGAACTGGTGATGTTGAGAACACTTTGCAGAATATTTTTATGTAAGCTTTGTTAAGTATATGGCTGAAGACGAAGAATAACTTAACCCCGTGAGAACCAGACAAGGCGCAAAGTGATCGTGAACTGTGGTAGACGCCGATTGAATTGTGGTTGAACTGTGAGAAAGCTGATAGAGTCGCACAAGCAGAACATTATAGGAGTTAAGCCCGACTGACGGCGAAGTTAACCCTGCGAGGAGGAAGCAACGAGAAGTGAATAGACACTTTGTATTTGTCACAAACCGTGAGAGGATGAAGATGATGTGAGGTTGATCCAGCGGACACAGCTAGCTGTGGGAGACGTTGAAGGCCCTAAAGAATAAACTTTTATTCGCGTAATTGGTGTATTTTTATGGATAATTTTGTGAGTAATTTGTTTCATATTATATTTCTTCGTACATGTAAATAAATAATCTTTCAGTGAATTATCGTTGATCACCCTTTGGCATTGTAAGCCACAGACAGGCACCTTCAGGAATCCTAAGAGTCCCAAGCGGATAGGGCATAGATATGGTGGCAAGGTTTACGTTTGGACTGGGGTTCAGACGACAGTCACTGGCTGTCAGCTGATTACTGATAAGAACATAAATTTTCCTCCATCACTTAACCCCGTAATGCTGCGACATCGCTGCTATGTTAATGGAGGGCATCGACAGGAATCAAGATTTCACTTTTTCTCTAGCCCCTTTTGGCGGTTGACTGATTCAAAAGATTGTTGTTTTGTTTGGTCACTGATTTCAAAACAACTGGATTGCTGGAAAGTCAATGAAAAACGCCGCGGCTTAGGCTGCACCTCGCCCTTTAAAATGGCGTCGAGTCAATCAACACAGTAACGCATTCCATCGATGACATTTCGTCCTCTGAGTTCCAATGTGCTCTCTGTGCCAGTAGGCACATAGGACACATTGGAACTCAGGGGACGATTTGATGACGTGAAAGCTGCTGAGCTGTGTATCACAGCTTTCACAGTATCAAACATTAAACGAAAGTCTAGCATGAACACTATAACATGGTATCAACCTTCCAATCATGGTACTTTGGGGTTTTTTTTGTCAATAATATGTTGAAAATATCCAGTTTGTATTGTCGTAAAATGGGCACTTCATTAACATATTCATTCTTTACAAACATAAAATCGTATATTCTTTAGAAAGCGATAGTCAATTGCGAACTATTAGAAAATTGGACTAGTCCGCGAAATGTTTTTTGGTTGAACTTTGTTTATATAAAGCAACAGTCACCCCCTCCCATCCACCCCCTCTACACACTCAAACACACAACATAGCAAAAGGCGCGACACTTTTCTGTATGTAATCGATGAGCGTTCCAGAAAAGCAGTTGTATAAAGATTAGAGAGTCTGGTTCGCAAACAAGGTTTCGATGACCAAAAATGGCTATAGAAGGTTGTTACACTGCAGCTAGTTCTAGTCCTCAAATGAACTCTCCTTCCCTTTGACTGTCTTTATTTGAACGACTGCCAAGAGTCCACAAGCTCTTTACTTCCACATTTGAAGTTTTCATGAACGGTTTCTGGAAGCCCGGTATGCTGAGAATGATTTCTCTTTTGATCTGTTTTCAAAAGTTGGGGAGCACAAAATGTGTCCACATCAGTAACTAATCAGAAAGATGTCAAATTATTTCACGACTACAGAAATTTTACTCTTCGATCAGCTAAAACCATGGTGGCAGTTTTAAAGTAATCATAGGGGGCGCGGTGGCTCAGTAGGTAGAGGTATAGACTGCAAGCCGAGAGGTCCTCGGATCGAATCCCACCTGCGGCAACCGCGTTGTGTCCTTGGGCAAGACACTTCACCCCCATTGCCCATGTGGGAGCACGGTGACGTCGTGTACTAAGGCGTACTGCACGTTGATGGTGCACTTGTCTTCAAGCAATGCTAACCCTGCTTGTGTGGAGTTAGTATGTTGGGGAGCTGACAGTTGCTCGCCGTTGCTCGGTGGTTCTCTCCGGGTACTCCGGCTTCCTCCACCCGTAAAACTGTCATGGTCATGATTAGCCATTGTGCAGAAATATGTGACCTTAAACCCCAATAAACCCCAATAAACCCCAATAAATAATAAATAATTTAAAGTAATCATGATTAACAATGTTATTGACGAAATATTGTTTTTTGTATAGCTATGGGTAGGGCTGTACGATATATCGATGAGCCGATACATACCGGTATTCAAACCAATATCGATAGAATACCGGTGTAATTGCAAAAACATCGGTTTATCGTCATTATTTATTTATCTATGGATTAATTTTCAAGATGTTCATTTACTTAACGAATCGGTCGTATCCACCCGGGTAATAATATAAATTGAGCTATTGAAAAAATATTATTTTTCAAAAAATTCAACAAAACACTATCATGTGACCCCTCTAATGAGGGGTGACATGATATGGTTTTGTTGAAACTTTTTTCAAAAATATGTTAAATTAATAATTAAAATAATATATATTGATATCATCTGCGTTGGGTAAAGTTTTATTCGAATTGCATCATCAAGGCATGCTGATTCATTCCGACTGTGATGGTTTAAGTCCCGATTATGGTATGCGCATGTTCAGATATCTGAACAGTATTTCGATATATCGGTACACCGGGGTATTTTTTTAATACCGATACCGGTATTCAATTTCAAATACCGTGCGGCCCTAACTACGAACAAAACCAAATGAGACCTCACATCCCAAGATCTAAGAGTAGTACTGTAGTTATCATGGGAACAAGAAGTGAAATGGACGGGGATATATTCAATTTGTAGATTTCAACCATTCCAAGATAATTATGGGCTTCAGGATGATTTTTCCCATACATACATACGTACACACATATACATGCCATCGCACTCGCTCAATCACGTGGTCTATTTATATGCAACACTACATACAATAACAGTGTTTAATCAAAAATAATTTGAGTCATTTGGGGTTGAAACTGTGCATTTTCGGTTAGAAATGGTTGATTTCTGGAATTTAACTATTACGTAAAAACTTACATGGCGAAATGGTCAATAGATAAGTTCAAAATGTCCATAGATTCCATATTTTACATTATTACGAGCCTATAACTTTTTCTCCAGTTCCATATTTGCAATTATTATATATTACAAATATTTCCCATTGACGGACTATTTTCCACCTGACGTCATGGATCCATCAAAAGAACTATACTCCGCCGATTTTCGTAATCGGCCACTCGAAATGTCGTATTCTGACCCAGATCAATTCGGAAACTGCGGTGACAGCCGATAAATCGATTGCTTTGGTCAATAAATAACAAAGTTTTAATAATTGAAATTTTCTGTGTGATGTTTGAATTTTTAAATTAATGGATTGTATGCTATAGTGACGTGTAATAAACACAGAACACCACGATGTGTGAATGTGTTCGTCAATACGGGCACTCATGCCATCGCGCAGGGATAAAATTCGATGTTGCGCCTCTCATTCTAGACTTCCGCGTTGGTACTCGTGCCGTAAGTACGATCGCATTCACACATCGTGACGTTCTGTGTATTTCCAACATGGTCTAAAATGGTGTGAAAAAAACCAAAATAAAATCCAGTAGTTGATTGAAACAGTGTTCAAACTATGTTATAAAGTAAAGACTATATGCTCCTCTTGTCGGGGAAAAATGGAAGGTCAGTGTGGTCCTCCGATGGTTCTTTGCACTTGACCACAATGTTCGCTCAAATATTCTCAGTTTGATATGGATTCATTCAAATTTTACGCAGGGAAGCTAATGATCCCCGGCAAGGGAGGGATATAGCGACGTCCGTCAGTCCGTCCGTCCGTCCGTCCGTCCGTCCGTCCGTCCGTCCGTCCGTCCGTCCGTCCGTCCGGGCCACCGCAGATGACCTTGCAAGGTGATCGTCCGTGTACAGTCGTTACTTGTGAGATTGGATAAAACCGTTAGTACACCAACCACTTGTGAGGTTTTTCAACTTGTGAGGTGCGAAAAACCCACTTGTCAGTTGCGCAATTTTCCCCATACTTGACACTAAAATCACCTCACAAGTACATCTGCGGTAAAACGTCCGTTCATCCGTCCGTCCGTCCGTCCGTCCGTCCGTCTGTCCGAACTTTGTTTATGACATAACTTGAACAGTAGTTAATGGATTTCAGTTCGTTTTGGTATATATCTCTATAGCAACAATGTCTACGTCAAGTTCGATGACCAACGATATCCGATGAAAATTATGGGAGTTATTGCCCTTTATTAAAAAATATTTTTAATGCTTGTTTATGGAATAACTTTAACGATAGTAACCGGATTTAAATTTTTTCGGTATATGTCTCTGTAGCAAGAATGTCTACGTCAAGTTCGATGACCACCAATATCCGATGGAAATTATGGATGTTATTGCCCTTTGTTTAAACAATATCGTGTTATGCTTCTCTATGGCTTAACTTTAAAACAGTAACCGGATTTCAGTTCTTTGCGGTATATGTCTCTATAGCAACAATGTTTACGTCAAGTTCTATGGCCAGCGATATCCGATGAAAATTCTGGGAGTCATTGTCCTTTTTTAAAAACAATACCGTGTAATGCTTGTTTTCTTTGATCCAAAATGCATTTTGAAGGATTTAGAGCGGTTATATGCGAAATAAAAATTTGACCACCTCCTCCTACCCCACCCCCACCCCCTTCCCCGTCAGTTAGGTTTAAAAAATATATTTTTTTGCTCCAAGATGTTTTTTTGTCGGATTCCAATTGCTCCCCAATTGGGAGTAAAGGTGGATTAGCTTCACTTGGAGATGCAAGCCTCTTGTCGATTTTAGTGTACGAGGATCAGAAATGTCATGTCAAATTGTCCCTTGAGTTCCAATGTGTTCTATGTGCCAGTAGGCACATAGAACACATTGGAACTCAGGGGACGAAATAGTGACGAATTTGGAACTGTTTTTTATCACATAATGTGTAATAATTCCTTTAAGCTAACGCTACGACTAAAGCTGGCCGGCACTGTCCACGAAAATAGCCAGCAAAATTTTATTATTTTTCTCAATTTGTGTGTACATCAAAAGCATAGCTTATGACCCCTTAATAGGACGAGCCGATCGAGATCGTTCCAATGAGGGGTCATAAGCTATATTTTCGAAACAAAACATTAAAATAGTCAGTTATTCGGGAAATGTTTTCTGCAAATGTCGTCTGCTGTTTGTTTTAGGTAGATAGTTAATGAAAAATAAGAGACGATTATTTTAATTCCAGTTCCGAAACAATCACCACGCCGACGTTGACTTCTGACGTCATTCTCGTATTAGATGTTTTGTGAACGATATTCACCGTAATGAGCTATTTGATGATATTATGGAATACACGATCATGCGCCACGGTCTCAAAACTTGCACAAAACATTGAGGGAGGAAATACTGGGAGGGGATGAGGACTGGATGCTCCCTTTCCCTCCATTCACCCATGCTAGCCACCAATGAAGTTGATAAACTCCGATTCTGTTCGCAAAATTCCAGTGATGGCAACAATCATAAAGGGGAAATTTGTCCTCGCTTCATCATTTCTGTCACGGGCAAACCTTCCATTCATAAGTTCGTAAATCATCGTCGGGAAACCTGGGATTTTTTAATCTTAGGCTTCCTTTAATATTGGGTCAGTTGTCGATGCGGAAGTTTTCAAAGAGATTATTCTTTTACAGTGACAATATTTTATCAACAGCTGCCGAACGAAGAGATGTTCTCATCTAAAAAATTCTCACGAGTATTGCTTCATGTCGGCAGCAGTTATTCTGGCACTTTCAGTATTCAGTGCAATACTGTGGGTAGCGTATGTTCACACATTGACGGCTTGAATTTCATTCTTTGTCTGAACATAATAAGTGCGTGATATTCCTCAGTTCCGTCGGCGCTTATTCAGATTTAGTATAGATGGGCTTCATGGTCCCGCTACCGTCGTCTCTCCAACAGAAATCTAATGGGCCCAGACGATCTGGCTTGAGCAATCGTTGGCTCATATGTGAGCTTGATAAAAGCATCTAAATGTATGCTGCGAGAATGCATCTTCTTCTGGAGGAAAGCATAGTAATGATTTGTTTGTTGAGGACCCTCTTATATATTTATCTCGTTAAGGTTTCTGTATACTGCACCGTTCGCTCTTCTTCTTCTTCCACCATACAACTTCATCATGACTGATCATCAGGATCACAAAATCCAAAATTATTGGAGCAGTGGTGGGCTAGTAAAGCTCTCTCTCTCTCTCTCTCTCTCTCTCTCTCTCTCTCTCTCTCTCTCTCTCTCTCTCTCTCTCTCTCTCTCTCTCTCATTTATTTCTAGAAAATGGGAGGCGCGTGCCCCTCAGCAACCTACCCCTGCGTCCCTTTATTTAATAGTACTCTTGAAGTAGTCACAGATGTATGCAGTTGTATTGGTACGTAAAACCTGAAACCTGACCTCTGGTCATCAGTTCAGAACGCTCGAGTCGACGTAAAATTGGTTTGGAATGTCGAACCACTGTTTCAATAAAACTCTATTATTAAATGCTTCAAAATTTCTACGTCGTCGGGAGATGGCAGTCCGCCAAACAACGCATTGTTTTCAACAACAACCTTCGAGCAATTATTGTGAGTGTTGTTTGCTTTTCCATCCATCTGGGCAATGTATATCGGGTTTTGGATAAATGATAATAGGTATTTCAACTCGTCCTATTTCTTTGTGAAATTTACGAAAACTTGTCCAGTAAATTAAGTCTTGCCCTAAATCAGACCTAATTTTCTGAACTCATTTCGTAAATTTCATTAAAAAAACCTGAGGCTTGTTGGAGATCCTCTATTTGTTGACTGTTTCGCACATTAACCTAAAATGAAAAGCAGACGACACTTGCAAACAAAATTCTTGAATAACTATTTTTTTTCTTTCATTTTTGCCTCAAAAACATAGGTTATGACCCCTCATTGGAACGAGCTCGACGAGCTCGTTCCAAGAGGGGTCATAATCTATGTTTTTGAGACAAAAATCGAAAAAATAATGAAAATTAATTGGCGATTTTTGAGAATAGCGTTGGCCGGTTTTGGCCGTTACGTTTGGTAAAGGGTTAAAACAATTACTGGCTTTTGATTCGGCCAATTCAAGAATTTAAGATCAACACTTAAAGTGATATTCACCTCGGCCTCATGTCCTGATAAACTTAACCTTTTACGTTCAACATTATACAAAGTTAGAAATGATATAATATACACCCCCTGAATATTTTTATTTTTCTAGATTTTTTCTATCAATATTCTACAAAAAATATGTATATTTCTAATTTTGGTTGCCCTCAACCCCCCCCCCCCCCCCCCCACCCACCCCTCAGAAAGGACACTTGTGCCATTGCCGATGACCAAGTAATCGGTGACCAATTACTATAAGAGGGAGAGAAGTGGGTAGAGAGACAGAAAGAGAAACTGAGACAGAAAGGGGATAGAGAGTTTTCGGTAGCTAAGTACTATAATATCCCAATTGAATTCTCTTTAATGATGGTTATGGTGCTGATGAAGCTGCTGCCTTGTTTAACAAGGACAAAAATAGATTGGAAAATAATGAAGGATGAAATACATTTTGTTTCAGAAAGTAATTACTTTTCAACTTGACCAACGGGATTATAAAAATACAAATAAAATTTTGTAAATGCATTTTTAGGACTTTAGTTCAGTTTTCTACGATTATTTTATCACGGGGAATATTTTTCCCTCACTAATGTGGAAAATAAATGACTTTTAAGCGCAAATTACATGTGTACTCAATTAAAAGCCCTTATGTCAGTATTACTAATCGAAAATCCGGAAATCTCGAATGTAATGAAATTCCACTATGTAATCTTGAATCGCATTTATTTGAACCATTCTTGGAATATCAAATTGTGGAGCTAACCCTTTACCTAACATAAAATGCAGACGACATTTGCAAAAAAAAAATCTTGAATAACTAATTTTTTTTCATTTTTTGTCTCAAAAACATAGGTTATGACCCCTCGTTGGAACGAGCTCGACGAGCTCGTTCCAATGAGGGGTCATAACCTATGTTTTCGAGACAAAAAATGAAAAAAATAATGAAAATTAATTGGCGTTTTTTGAGGATAGCGCTGGCCGGTTTTTGCCGTTACGTTGGGTAAAGGGTTAACGTGGATGGCACATTTGATATATCGTTCCGATGGACAGAGGTCAAGATGCCAATCTGTCCGTGCTTATAGCAACATATTGCCTTTAAGGAACGAATTAGAGTAAGTACAAATAAAAAGGGCTCGCGGTGGCAGTGTTACGGAATTGGACTTTGAACCGAAAAGTCCAATGTACGATCCCCGCCAGGGGTAACTGCGTTGCGTTTTTCGACAGGGCTCTTAATCTCGATTGCCCACATGGGACACGGTGGCGTTGTGTACTAAGGCGTACTGCACGTCGATGGTGCACTTGTCTTCAACCAATGTTAACCCTGCTTGTGTGGAGTTATTACGTTGGGGAGTCTGACAGTTGCTCGGCGTTGCTCCGTTGTTCTGTCCAGTACTCCGGCATCGTCCATCCCTAAAACTGCCCGACACGAGGTGAACTTGGCTGTCAAAAGTGTCGTTAGATCTCATAAATAAATAAATAAAGATAGATCTTTATTTTGCAGTATACTAGTACATTGATTACAAAATAACATTACAACAAACATGAACATAAGCTAGTATACGGCATGGAAATGGCATAGCCTATAAGGCTGTCTTCCTGCCATTCCCGTAAAAAGAAAGATATCAAGTTTCTTTGGCATCAGTGTATCAAAGTGCTTTCCCAAAGACGGGGTTGTCTGATCTTTTATTTATAATTCAGGGGGGCTAGAATGTATTTGAGAATTAAGGGATGGGGGTAGGAGGATGAGATGTCAGAAGCTTACAGCTGACGGATGACACAGTCGGGGCACGTTGGGTTGTCACATTTGGAGTTAGGACGCGAATAATTATTCAAGGCTTTATCAATTAAGGACTTTTTAAATCG
This sequence comes from Pictodentalium vernedei, assembly GCA_031216915.1. Lineage (NCBI taxonomy): Eukaryota > Metazoa > Mollusca > Scaphopoda > Dentaliida > Dentaliidae > Pictodentalium > Pictodentalium vernedei. Next base: position 725,638,149 of record CM062297.1, on the reverse strand, counting down.
GGGTCTATTTAATTGCTGGATTTGTGGGTCTATACTATTCCAGGTTCTTAAATAAATAAATAAATAAATAAATAAATAAATAAATAAATAAATAAATAAATAAATAAATAAATAAATAAAAGGGGACATTTCTCTCATGTAATATTGAACTATTATTTTTTATATACGCATGTATATTTTATATCAAAAGCGGGTTGCGCAGTTTACAGAGCTCTTTGTGGAGATGCAGACCGATAGTCGAATGGGCGGCTAAACTGTTGTGAAGTGTCTTTGTATTTGCTTGTCAAAAGATGGCGACACTTTGTGAGTTCTTACCAATAGTGTATAACACAGCAGCATAAAGCAAGAAACTCCAGAAATGAGCTTTAGTATTCGAGGATGCACACTGAGCTATCTCGGAACCAAAATATCCACACACAGAGGCAATGAAAACTTAATGCAAATGTTCAAGAGGTACCGGGCCTACGATACCATTTCTGTGATTCTCGGGTGTTGATAATGTGGTAACCATTTACCTAACACGAAAGGCAGACGACACTTGCAAACAGAATTCTTGAATAACACATTTTCTTTTCATTTTTTGCGAAAAACATAGCTTATGACCACTCATTGAAACGAGCTCGTTCCAATGAGGGGTCATAAATATGTTTTTGAGACAAAAAATGAAAACATTAATGAAAATTGAATGGCCATTGTTGTCAATAGTGCTGTTCGGTTTTTGCCGTTACGTTGGGTGAAGGGTTAACAAGTATGAGGGCGTTGGTGGAGGACCCGGAGGAGAGACACAGATAAATATACTATTCCTTTGAAACGGGCAAAGGAGTCTGTTCGTGTAATGTGTGACATCGCATGTTATAATTTTATATTATATCTCAAGTGTCATTCCCTTCCTCTGATCCTCTGATTGACTTGGAGGTAACCTGGGTTCTAAAAATAATCATGCATTATTCCCGTCCACCATACACTTTCTAAAAGGAGCCGTGGAATATTCCAAGACATTCGACTTAATGTCGAGCAAATGCGCACTTTCAGGAGATCTTTTTTTTTCGAAATTATGTTTCGATTTCTAAGTTCAAGAAAGGAAATGTCTGGCTGGGAAAGGTCCTTGACAATGGGAAATGTACTCGTGATTGGAATCCTGATTATTAGCAAGATTATTTCTCGGTTGGTTCGATATATAGAGGATATGGAATGAGTGTTTTTCTCATATAAAATTTATGAAACGAGTCTAAAAAATTTCCGTTTTGGCGAGCCTCTGGCGAGCCCAAACGGAAAATTCGGACGAGTTCCATAAATATTATATGAGAAAAACACTCATTTCATATTCTGTTTATCATATGACACACGCACAAATTAGCCACTTAGTATGACTTTTTAACCCATCTTGCGTTGCAGACGGCACTTGGAAAAAACATCCTCGTATAACTAAAAATTTTAATTTTTTGCTTCCAAAACATAGGTTATGACCACTCATTGGAACGAGCTCGACGAGCTCGTTCCAATGAGTGGTCATAACCTATGTTTTGGAAGCAAAAAGTGAAAATATAAAAAAATGAATGGCGTTTTTCTTGTAGGCAAAAGATTAATACAATATAACCCACCCTAAATAGGACAGATAACGTAAATTCTCCCTACTGAAATTATGCAAATGTGACACAGTTGTATTTTGTTTAGCCAATCAAATTGTCTAGTTTTGAAATTGACCAATGAAATTGAAGGAAGGCTTGATTTATCACTGATTAATATGAAAACAAAATATCAAATGTTTTAAACGGACGAGTCATATGATAAAATATAATAATTACTGCACGGCATGTTGTTGACTTTGCCAGTGTAGTGTTCCACGAGGAAGATAATTCATTCTCATCTGCGCGTGGACTATTCTTCCTCGAGGACAATTATGTTGACATAATCAACCCAAAATTAGGCAATATTTATTATAAGTTATCTCCGTAACCATGTGTGGTATATGGAGATTTAATACATGAATGTTGGTTTTAAAACACCGAGCCGCCGGCGAGGTGTTTAAATGAGACATCCAGGTATAAAATCTCCATATGGTAATAATGCTGTCACAGCGTACCGTCCTATCGTGTGGGGACGTAAATGGCTGTCCTCTGGGCGGAGAGAGACACACACCGTGCAGGCTAAAGATCCCTTCGTAGTAATCGAGAAGAGCAAGGCCACGAAGTTGCCCTACGAAGGTCATCCCACATACCTGTGCCATTGGGCCAAGGAGAGGCGTTAATAAAAGTTGCATAACTTGTTCGCCAATCCTTGTAAAACAAATAAGATTAAACAAATTTCCATATACCAAACATGTTGGCGGAGATAACGTTTTTGTCCCATCTGAAACACAATACAAGGATAGTGGATATAAATTCGTGGACGCATTTCTCAGCTCCACAATCACTAGGACCAAATTCGTGATAATTATTTTGTTTTTATAATCGCAGAAGACAACAGATAGAGTTACATCCCCTGGGTCGTTAAGGAAGCGAGTAAACAGCATTTTGTTGACAGATCGTCCCCTGAGTTCCAATGTGTTCTATGTGCCTACTGACACATAGAACACATTGGTACTCAGGGGACGAATTATTTGCTCTTATTTTATTTTTGTGTTTGATTTGTCGGAAATCTGATGATATTTGTGACTATTTTCAGGTTTTTTGGTTCGGTTTTATGTCGAGGCGAGAAGAAACTGGAAAAGGCAACGGGGAAAGCTTTCGTTTAAACCATATACCCCGATGTTTCGGGTGAGCTTATACCCTGGATGTTGCACTCTCTCATATACCTTGGATGTTGGGTGCACCCTTTGTCATGGCTATTTGTCCAAGGAATTCTGACCAACCAAAAGACGCAATTTATCGGGATATAGGGACAAAGTTTATTTATCTCCGCATTTTTTAACAAAGCGGGGATATTGTGGTGATCTCCGCCCGTCCCGCCCGACCCGTCCGACCCGTCCGTACGTCCAAACTTCATATCACCAAGAGTATGTAATTCGAAACATTTAAACTGTTCTGAGGTGTTCAGGTAGCATCTGTAGATGTGCATAAAGGTTTCGGAATTTTTATTCGGCCCCGTGTTAGAAAATCGGTTTGTGGAGAAATGTTCCTAGAGGTTTTAATTTGAAACGTTGAAAGTGTGTTAATATGTTCCAGCAGAGTCTCTAGATGTTCATAAAGGTTTTGGATTTTTGATTCGGCCCCGTGGGGCACCCGTCGGACCACTTTTGTCGTTAGAGAATCGGTTTGTGTTGAAAGGCTCCTAGGGGTTTTAATTCGAATCATTGAAAGTGTGTGAATATCTTCCAGTGGGGTCTCCAGATGTGCATAAAGGTTTTTGATTTTTTGATTGGATCCCGTGGGGCACCAGTAGCGCCACTTTTGTCGTTAGAGAATCGGTTTGTGGCGAAAGACTCCTAGGGGTTTTTAATTCAAACGTTAAAAGTGTGTTCATATTTTCCAGTAGGGTCTCTAGATGTGCATAAAGGTTTCGGATTTTTTTTTATTCGTCCCTGTGTAGCACCGTAGCGTCACTTATGTCATCAGAGAATCAGTTTCCTGTGCAAGGCACCTGGGAGTCTAAATTCGAACGTTGAAAAGATCTTAATATGTTCCAGTGGGTCTTTAAATGTGGGTAAAGGTTCTGGATTTTTTATTCGGCCCCGTGGGGTACCCGCAGTGTCACTTTTGTCGTTAGAGAATCGGTTTGTGGCGAAAAACTCCTAGGGGTTTTAATTCGAAATGTTGAAAGTGTGTTCACATGTTCCAGTAGGATGTCTAGATGTGCAAGGTTTTTGGATTTTTAATTCGGACCCAAGTGGTGCTCGTAGCGCCACTTTTGTCATTAGAGAATCGGTTTTCGGCAAAGGCTCCTAGGTGATTTAATTCGAAATGTTGAAAGTGTGTCTATGTGTTCCAGTGGGATGTCCAGATGTGCATAAAGGTTTTGAATTTTTTTTCAATTTTGTCATTAGCGAATCGGTTTTCGGCAAAGGCTCCTAGGTGATTTAATTCGAAATGTTGAAAGTGTGTTCATGTGTTCCAGTGGGATGTCCAGATGTGCATAAAGGTTTTGGATTTTTAATTCGGACCCAAGTGGTGCTCGTAGCGCCACTTTTGTCCTTAGAGTATCGGTTTTTGGCAAAAGCTCCTAGGTGTTTTAATTCGAAATGTTGAAAGTGTGTTCATATGTTCCAGTGGGATGTCTAGATGTGCATAAAGGTTTTGGATTTTTAATTCGGACCCAAGTGGTGCTCGTAGCGCCACTTTTGTCCTTAGAGTATCGGTTTTTGGCAAAAGCTCCTAGGTGTTTTAATTCGAAATGTTGAAAGTGTGTTCATATGTTCCAGTGGGATGTCTAGATGTGCATAAAGGTTTTGGATTTTAATTCTGACCAAAGTGGTGCTCGTAGCACCACTTTTGTCATTAGAGAATCGGTTTTCGGCAAAATCTCCATGGTGTTAAAATCTTAAACGTTGTTGAAAGTGTGTTCATATATTCCGATAGGGTCTCTAGATGTGCATAAAGGTTTCAGAATTTTGATTCGGCCCCGTGTGGAACTCGTAGCGCCACTTTTGATGATAGAGAATCAATTTCCAGCAAAAGCTCCTAGCGATTTTCTTTCGAAACGCTGAAAGTGCGTTCATATGTTCAGGTGGGGACTATAGATGTGCATAAAGGTTTTTGGTTTTTATTTCGGCCCATGTGGTGCCCGTGGCGCCACTTTTGTCGTTAGAGAATCTGTTTCCGGTGAAAGCTCCTGGGGGTTATAATTCGAAACACTGAAACTGTGTTCATATGTTCAGGTGGGGTCTCTAGATGTGCATAAATGTTTCAGATTTTTGATTCGGCCCTATTGGTGCCCATAGTTTCAGTTTTGTCATTAGAGGATCAGTTTCCGGCAAAAGGTTCCTAGGGATTTTAAATCAAAACGCTTAAAGTGTGTTCATATCTTCACGTAGGGTCTCCAGATGTGCATAAAGGTTTTGATTTTTTTTATCCAGCCCCATGTGGCTCCCATTGTGCCACTTTTGTCGTCGGTTTGTGACAAAAGGCTCCTAGAGATTTTCAATTTAAATGTTGAAGGTGTGTTCATTTGTTTCGGTAGGGTCTCTAGATGTGCATAAAGGTTTCAGATTTTTGATTCGGCACCATGTGGCACCCTTAGCGACACATTTTTCATTAGAGAATCAGTTTCCTCCGAAAGGCTCCTGGTGGGGGTGGGGGGGGGGGGGTTAATTCAAAACATTGAAAGTGTGTTCATATGTTCAGGTAGGGTTAGTAGATGTGCCGTGCAGAGTGGATTGTAACTAAATCGCCCGCGGAGTGAAGTTATCACCCAAACTATAACTTTCAAATTTTATACATATGGACAAAAAACACAAGCAATGTTTCAGCCAATGGACCTCCGGGTTTAACCCGGAGGTCCATTGGTTGAAACTTTGCCTGTGCTTGTTATGCTTTGCAACAAATTTGCAATTATTGCAATTATTGCTTGTGTGGAATCTCCACTTTGTGGGTGATTTAGTGATAATACACCACTCTCCACGTACTGTATATAATATAGTATAATATATAATTTATATAATAAAAATCGTACTCGAATCCGAGCAGTGAACTTTTGTCTACATATCCTCTGATGAACGAATAGACCTTAATCTCTTCTTTTGGTTCTGCCCTGTGTGGTGCCCATAGTTCCATTTTTGTCATTAGAGAATCAGTTTCCCGGCAAAAGGCTCCTAGGCATTTTAAATCAAAACTCTTAAAGTGTGTTTCATATGTTCAGGTAGGGTCTCCAGATGTGCATAAAGGTTTTTTTTTTTTATCCGGCCCCATTTGGCTCCAATTGTGCCACTTTTGTCGCTAAACAATCGGTTTGTGACAAAAGGCTCCCACAGATTTTAAATTTAAATGTTGAAGGTGTGTTTATATGTTCCGGTAAGGTCTCTAGATGTGCATAAAGGTTTTAGATTTTTTATTCGGCACCATGTGGCACCCTTAGCGACACATTTGTCCTTAGAGAATCAGTTTCCTGTGAAACGCTCCTGGGGGGGGGGGGGGGGCGCGCGGGGGGGGGTTAATTCAAAACATTGAAAGTGTGTTCATATGTTCAGGTAGGGTCTGTATCCGAGCACTCAACTATTGTCTACATATCCTCTGATGAACGAATAGACGTTAATCTCTCCTTTTCGTACGAATGTCATCGTCTAGTGAGGATTCGGTCTTTTGGGGGCACTCCCATCGTCTGGTCATGGTTCGGTCTATTTTTATACGTCAGCCATCTTCCAACCTGAACGCTGGCCTTTAGGTTTGAAGGAGGTTGAAGATGGAATTCATTGCATCTTCGGCAAATACATTTGTTTAGATTTGAAACAGTGGCGCATATTGGAAACAGTTTCTAATTTGCAAATTTTTAAACAAATAGTGTAAAATCATGATTTGTACGCGAAAAATTTGGTGTGATGTGAAGGTGGGGGGGGGGGGGGGCACTGCGACTTTTCCACTTCGCAACTGGTTTCACTGCCTCTATCCGTAGATCTATAGAAACAATTTAAATTCGGAACCCTAAGATCGATTATTGCATTCATTTGTGATGTGAGGCAAGAACACCTCAGCGTGTTGTATCTTATTTAGTGACGAATATTGGTTCGGGTAAGCAGAAGACAATAGAAATTATTTTATAATGGTCATTCTCAGACATCATTGCTGATTGAGTCACTGCAGGTATGAACAATGAAGAAACTGTATTAACCCTTTACCCAACGTAACGGCCAAAACCGGCCAGCGCTATTCTCAAAAATAGCCAATTAATTTTTAAAATATTTTCATTTTTTGTCTCAAAAACATAGGTTATGACCCCTCGTTGGAACGAGCTCGTCGAGCTCGTTCCAACGAGGGGTCATAACCTATGTTTTTGAGACAAAAAATGAAAAAAATTAGTTATTCAAGAATTTTTTTTGCAAGTGTCGTCTGCTTTTCGTGTTAGGTAAAGGGTTAATACAATTTACTATACTGAAATATGCGCACTGACTAAATGGATTATTTTTGGGGTCAAACAACGTTTGTCAATATTAAACGTATTATTACAACGTGTTGAGAGAATGCCTGTGTATCGCGGGTTCATAATACAGTCGTACAATACTCCCCTGAACTGTACTTTGTAAAATATATCCGTGAAATATTCTAGGACGACCGTCTGACGGAACACAATGCACCCTTTAACCCTTTACCTAACATGAAAAACAGACGACACTTGCAAAAAAAATTCTTGAATAACTATTTTTTTTTCATTTTTTGTCTCAAAAACATAGGTTATGACCCCTCATTGGAACGAGCTCGACGAGCTCGTTCCAATGAGGGGTCATAACCTATGTTTTTGTGACAAAAAATGAAAAAATGATTAAAATTAATAGGCGATTTTTGAGAATAGCGCTGGCCGGTTTTGGCCGTTACGTTGGGTAAAGGGTTAAAGGAATTTTTCATATGAGGATCTTCACGAGCGACGCAGTCGCGAGTGAAGATCCTCATATTTCTTGTAGCCCACGAACGAGATATTTTCGGTATTCATCAAATTTTCGTGAATTTTCTTTTTATTTAATGCTCTACGACTACAAACTCTCCAATTTGTGGCCTTTATTTGCCATTAAGGCGCAAAATTTATGTGCCGAACCGGCGTCCATAAAAAAATTACAACAACCAAACTCCAACCATTGGAATGTGTGAATCTCCGCACAAAAAGTAGTCCCGTCTTATTTCTCCCCTAACTTTACGATTTACGAAGGCTGGCGAATTGAAATAATCGCAATGTGTTTCGAAGAAATAGAACAATAACAAAAAACACCACTTTCTTATTTTCAATAACAAGACACGTCATTTTATTTTTTTTGAACTCAATGCACTGAAGACGTGTGAAGTTGAACTGAAGAAATTTGAAAGTGATTTCGGCTTTTCGCTGGAAGGTGAATGAGAAAGTCAAACTTTGAAACCGCTGATTTAATGAATTGATTTAGTCACTGTCACTATCAATTATTCGAATTCGTTTGTATTTGGGACTCTGGAATTCATTACTGATGTGCTGACTCGTTTAAAGTACATGTGATTCGTCATCCGAACCTACGATGAAATATCGATTTCTAAATATCATTTTGATATTTCGTTTTGCCGACCGACAGGGGAATATGACTTAATTTTTCAGCGTGAATTGATGCCTGAGCATTAAATAAAATATAATAATTATTTCCCGGCATGTCGTTGACTATGCCAACATCGTAGTCCTCGAGGAAAAATAGTCTAGTCTGTGTCTGTTTACAGTCTCAATATCGGAAACGTGTGACAAGACTCCCTTAAAATTTTGCCAAATGTATCTGCCAAATTCGCCCAACATACAAATAAAATACTAATAAATCGCCCGTTAAATTTTTGTTTTTGCTTCCCAAACATAGCTTATGACCTCAGCTGGGTCAAACGCGTTCCAATGAAGGACCATAAGTTATGTTTTGCAAGTACAAAACACAATATTTTCGTTATGTAAGAACAATTTTGTTCCGTGAGTGTCTTCTGCTGGTAGTTGTAGTTAAAAGGTTAAACTGGAAGAGGTAATGCAGGTTTCATACTCATACTCTTTCGAAGGCTTATTTTAGATTGAGCTAATAATGATTTTATTGTTGTGTTTTTTTTATGTTTTTTGAAGACCGCCTATTGGCAGTATAGAACCAAACACTAGGTAATTGCAAACCATGACTATAAAGAATAAACTTGCACGTATTCTGCTTAATTACAATGATTCGGATAAATACTTTGTTCATCTTACAAAGAATCCAGTAAACAACGATAACCACCAATCCGTCAGGTGGTTCATGTTGTCGCCGATCAAAGACATCAAAGATAGACGGATAACAACAAACAACTGTGGATGTCGTGACGTCACGAATCTATGCTTGTCTGAGAGGTCTCTCGTTTAACGGCCACAACCGACCAGCGCTATTCACAAAAATCGCGAAATTAATTTTCATTATGTTTTTCATTTTTTGTCTCAAAAACATAGGTTATGACTCCTCTTTGGAACGAGCTCGACGAGCTCGTTCCAAAGAGGGGTCATAACCTATGTTTTTTTAGACAAAAAATGGAAACAAATAGTTATTCAAGATTTTTGTTTGCAAGTGTCGTCTGCTTTTCATGTTAGGTAAAGGGTTAACTATGTATATGTTAACTCTTTCACCCCGAAAGGCCGCTTTTCCAGCCCTGATCGTGATACTCCCTACATTCATAAAGTAGAATGCTCAGTGAATTTGTGTGGTAGACCAGTCAGGAATTTTGATTGGACTTCCCCCAAGTAACGGATGACTCTACCAGTTGATGGTTGTGAATAGCATGGAATATACCATCAGGGTTCAAAAGGTTAATTTGCATAAAGTGAATCACTTTTATTACAAAAAACACTTTCGCAAATGGTCTTTTAGAAAAATATATTTTTCATGACTGGGAAACATGACACAATAAAAGCGACAGTTTTAACTGTGTTTTACATCTAGTAAGAAAACGCACACGTCTCACATCTTCCCAGTTCTACCCAGATAACAACTCTCAAAAGCCGCGGGGGAAATAAAAACCCAAATAAAGTTTATCTTTCGGTTTATGAATCGAGTTATACAATCTTCATTGCATTGTAGCAAAACATTAGATATCACGAACCCGAAAAAGCGGAAGGTTACACATATGGCTAGCCTATAATTTACTGCCCCCCCCCCCCCCCCCCCCCGTATGTGTATCCGCCCGTTCAAATAAAGTCATTTATTTTTTAGAGCGACAGCAGCTGCAGAGAAAGGTTGGTTCCAACTGATACAAGATCTACATAGTAAAAATACTCACAGAGATAGGAATACAAGTATGCTGTGGCTGAATGGTGATGTTCCAATGGACATTTTCTATAAAGAACTTGCCCATAGGAGAGAAGATTTCATTGTTAAGTAAGTTGTAAATACTATTATTTTAAGTAAGCTGCAGATTTAGACATTTGGCGATAAAAAAATGCATTGAAACTATTTTTCAATTCTTTTCTAGTTTTAGCTTTCTCCTCTTCATACGAAACGAACATTTGTTTTGCCGTGGCCAAGGTTGAATATGAGATAAGAAATAAAGCACGTATTGCGCTGTTGAAAGAAACGGATGCTATGGCTTACTCCACCCACTCCTCGTAGAGTGTGTAGTCTCACTGTCGTTAAAAATTGACAATGTGCCTAAATCAAATGTTCGGGTTCAACACAGAGGTCGATTAGCCGAAACTTTATGCACTTTTAAAAATAAATAATTATTGCTCCGGCGCGTACGTCACACCGTGGGTGTAGAACAGTTGTTTCGAGGAGAACCATATATCTGTTTTTCTAGTTGATATCTGTGCGTGGAGAAGGTAATTGGAGTGGGTATATTATTGCTCCGTCAGGGACTTTTCTGTTCCAAGAAAACTATTTAGCGACGTGGTTTGTATTCTGCGTATCCGATGTACGTCCGGTCATGGAATCGATAATTTTATGATATTTTTATAATAATTGTTTTGGAAGTTTTGTCCTAAAATTGTGACGAGTCCTACTTTTCTACAAAAGATTTCGAAAAAGGCCATGTGAGTTTTTCACATCACTTGGTGTCCGTCGTCGCCCGACGTCCGTCGTCCGTAAACTTTTCACATTTTCATGGGCCAAATGTTTTGAAACGTCACGTAAATGATGACTGGGACCCCCTCTGCCAACGATCCTCATTTAATGTTGATCGGGTTACAAACATGGCCGCAATTGCGGCTTATAGTTACTATAGAAACCCTATGGGTTTCTTCTTCTCTGGAATTACTGAGTCGACGTGCACCAAACTTAGCAGGAATGGTCTATGGAAGATCATCTACAAACGATCGTCATTTTGTTCCCGTGGGTTGACAAACATGGCCGCCAGAGGCATTCTTTGATTCTGGTTGGTGGCTTTTCAAAAATCTTTTCCTCTGAAACTGCCAGACCAAATGTTTTGATACTTCACATAAATGATGACTGGGACCCCCTCTACCCACAATCCTCATTTCGTGTTGATAGGTGTGTAAACATGTTCGTAATTGCGGCTTATAGTTACTATAGAAACCCTATGGGAAATCACATTTTCATCTTATTCTCTGGAACTATTGAGTCGACGTGAACCAAACCTGGCAGGAAGAGTCTATGTGAGATCTTCTATAAATGCTCCTCATTTTGTTACCGTGCATTGAAAAACATGGCCGCCAGAGGCATTCTTTTATTCTGGTTGGTGGATTTTCAAAAATCTTCTCCTCTTCAACTGCCAGGCCAAATGTTTTGATACTTCACAGAAATGATGACTGGGACCCCCTCTACCAATGATCCTCATTTAATGTTGATCGGGTTGCAAACATGGCTGCAATTGTGGCTTATATTTACTATAGAAACCCTATGGGGAATCACATTTTTATCTTCTTCTACGGAACTACTGAGCTGATGTGAACCAAACCTGGCAGGGATAGTCTATGGAGGTCCTCTACAAACGCTACTCATTTTGTTACCGTGCATCGAAAAACATGGCTGCCAGAAGCATTTTTTATTCTGATTGGTGGATTTTGAAAAAAATCTTCTCCTCTGAAACCACAGGGCCAAATGTTTTGAAACTTTGATGACTGCGACACCAACATTCCTCATTTAATGTTGATCGTGTTGCAAACAAGGCCACAACTGCGGTTATAGTTACTTTAGAAACCCTATGGGAAATCACATTTTCATCTTCTCTCTGGAACTACTGAGCCGACGTGAACCAAACTTGACAGGAATGGTCTGAAGGAGGCCCATCACAAACGATCCTCTTTTTGTTGCCGTTGGTTCGAAAATATGGCCACCAGAGACATTCTCTGATTCTGATTGATGGATTTTGCAAAAATATTCCCCTCTGAAACTACAAAGTCAAATGTTTTGAAACTTCATATGAATGAGGACTGGGACACCTTTTACCAATGATCCTCATGTAATGTTGATGTAATGTTGCAAACACGGCCACAATTGCAGCTCATAGTTACCATGGAAAGCCTATGGGGAATCTCATTTTTATTTGTATTTCCAGGTGAGCGATTACAGGATCTTTTGAGCCTCTAGTTGTGTCAAACATCGATGATGGATGGGAAAAAAACAATATTTTATGGATGGCATGTGGCACTCTCTCTAATTTTATTACTCGCCGCTCCAGGGGTAAACTATATATTAACCCTTTAAAGCCTAATTCCATCTTCCATGTGTGTTCAATTGCTTCAGTTGGGAAAATCCATTTTCACTATTTGGGGGTTGTCCTATTAATAGGGCTGCACGTTGAATATATCGATTGTTGTAACCCCATAAATTCACTGCACAGTCATTGACTTTATGAAGTTAGACCTTATGAAGCTAACTGGAAAAATATTCTATTGTTTGTTTTAAGGAGTTAAAAAGAGGGCGTTGCAATAAAGATTAAGCGTTTGATGTGATGTGCTTATGAAAAGGAATTACATCTTCCCAACTTAATGATTAACGTTCACCAAAGTACGATGCTGCTAATAAACTATGATTTGTAAATGCTAGAATGTAGAACCATTATTTGATCGAGTACCACTTGCTTTAAACGTTCCGTACACAAACAAGCTCAAAGATATTCCAGTGTAGCATAGATGAGATCCAAATATATATGTGGGTTTGATGAAATTAGTTGAGCATGGCGGCCGAAAACTCTCAAGACACCAGTCAAATTGTGTAAGGTATGCGACGTTGTTATGGTCTGGGAGCAGTCTAGCCTTTAAATTATCAATCGCCATGGTTCGCTTTTCCGACCAACTGAAATATTCCAGCCAATTGAATATACACAATACTATCAACTTTTTTTTAACCATTTACACAACGTAACAAACAAAACCTGCCAGCGCTATTCAGAAAAATCGCCAGTTAATTTTCATTATTTTTTTCATTTTTTGTCTCAAAAGCATAGGCTAGCTCGTTCCAACAAGGGGTCATAACCGATGTTTTTGAGACAAAAAAATGAAAGATGTCGTCTGATTTTCATGTTAGGTAAAGGCTTAAATCAACGCAAGAGATGTTTCTCAATCTAGACTAGATTTGACTGAATTTCCAACATTAGTCTTTACCAATACTGTTAACCCTTTACCCAACGTAACGGCCAAAAATCACCAATTAATTTTCATTATTTTTTTCATTTTATGTCTCAAAAACATAGGTTATGACCCCTCATTGGAACGAGCTCGTTGAGCTCGTTCCAATGAGGGGTCATAACCTATGTTTTTGAGACAAAAAATGAAAAAAATTAGTTATTCGAGATTTTTTTTTGCAAGTGTCGTCTGCTTTTCATGTTAGGTAAAGGGTTAAACATGTTAGTTTACTAAATGAGTATGAATGAAGACTAACCGCAGCCGTGGTTGTATGATAGCGATGTGTAGTTCCGTTAACTGTGTTAGTATCTTGATGTCTTCAAGGCGCATTAAATATTGACTACAATGTCTATAACCTGAGAGAATATCTGTATATCTTTATGAGTAAATATAATTCACATTACATCAACGGTAGTCTGCACTCAAACTCCACGAAAATTGAGTAAACAAAAGGCCAATAATAGATCGGATTCCTCGCAGAATTCGAATGGTGGCTTGAGAGTTTGGGCTCTCTTGGAGCTGAATAATTACACGTTCTTTTTGTTTCGTTTTTCTCTTTTCCCCTGATGTTGGTATTTTCGGAAGATTACGGTCCAAGTTGCGAGACAAGTCTGATTACTGGTCCATCTTGATGCCCTCAAAAGCTTGACCTTCTTTTTCAAATAACCCGTCAAACGAGCTTTAGGCCCTGACTCCATCTCGCCGGCTCCTATTATAATCTTTGAGTGCCTTTATTCTGTTAAATCTACTCTTATGTTTCAATCTCCTTCCAGATCAACAATATTAGTACTCCATAAACTCTCTCACCTGCCCTGTCAATCCAATCTTAATGTCGATATCCCATAAATCGTTGTAAATTTATAGTTATAAACGTATATATTTCTGATAATTTGCAATGACTCCTGGAAGTTTGTAGATTGTTGTTGAAAATTCCTTGCATTTACTATAGCGAACAAATGGTTACATTTAAATGGGACTGGTGGATAAGTTTTCAGGTGATGGTTGTTGGTTTGCGAGACCTTGGTTCTGTGAGACATACTTTAAAAAATCGACTGGTCTCGTTGAACTCTGTGTCCCGACAAAAGTTGGAGGTCTATCCTCAAAGAGTATTGGACGATTAACTGCAAAATATTTAAGAACAGAGCGATAAAATTTAAAACATTTCTCTTTTTAATACTTTCAGATGTGAACTGGATTCAGTGCAGTGTCCTGTGGACAGTTTTGAGACTGTAGTTGCTGATCATGGCGTTTGCTACACGTTTGGTCATATGAACTCTGTGCGTTCACCAGGTAATATCGGATTATAGTTAATGAAAGTGGCACTCTGTAATACGATTCATTTCCGGATGTTAGTTAATACATTAATTACTGCATTCCCTGAATGGAATCGCCAAAAAAGAACACTTAAGCATACAGGCGAATCTGTTTTAAGTTTCGAGGGAGATTCAGTGGTAATTTAAGTCCAGAGTCCTACAGGGCTGTCGGTATTAATTACTACTGTTTCTTCCGACCGATTTATGATCAGGCTCGCCTTTGTCTTTCGCTTGTCGACGTCAATATCTCCCTCATTCCAAATTGTACGCATATCGAGTTCCTGCATATTATTCCTGGCAGGTATTGTCCTAAAGAATGAAATTTACTACAAAGTTGGCGAATCTATCTATTAGTGCTGAGACCTTCGCTCATTATATCATCCAACCTAACGGAGACTGTGATAATTTCTCTACAGATTTTCTGATAATAATTACCACACCCTCAGAATGTACCTTACTGATATCTATGATATTGACCCCCACAAACACATTAGCCTTATCCTGGATGATAACAGTACACGGATTACTCAGACCTGTGAAATTACACCTCTGTCTCTATACAACTGCATTGCTGGAACGCTCATTGGTCACAATAAACAAAAAGCCTCTGTTCAATTCTGTGCTTTTCCTTCCATGGGAACAATAAAGAACCAAAGTCCATTTGTTGCCGGATTAGCGCGTTTTGTGGAAACAGGCATGGTAAACATGGGAACAGTTCTGAATTTAGGAGAATACTATCTTCCAAGGGTTCTGTATTTTATTTATCTATGGCTGTGGCTGGGAAACCGAACTACAAATGCCTTGAGACCGATAAATACTGGGGTATTATGTAAGTCAACTTTCACTCTTGCACTGCTCGTCGTGTCTGATACTCGGACAAACATGGGTTTGACATTCTGTTCAGTTAGTTCAAATGTAATGTGTACATGTACATAGAGTGTATCTTGTGTTTCTTCGTAGATGCATGCAAATTATTATGCCCCGACCTCCGAAGGAGGAATCGGGTGTATCTAGTAGATACCTCCGTCCGTCCGTCCATCCGTCCGTCCGTCCGTCCGTCCGTCCGTCCGTCCGACCGTCCGTCCGTCCGTCCGTCCGTCCGTCCGAACGTTTTGGAATGTAATTTTAAAGTCATCAGTCGGATTTTGGATCTCATTTGGGATGCTGATAGACCCGCACGGGTCTATCAGCATCCCAAATGAGATCCAAATCCGACTGATGACTTAGTGCACTGCGTCTTTGTGCCCCTATGTACATGTACCCACTACCTTTGTACAATTATTATGCCCCGACCTCCAAAGGAGGATTCGGAGCCGTCCGTCCGTCCGAACGTTTTGGATTGTAATTTTTAAAGTCATCAGTCGAATTTGGATCTCATTTGGGATGCCGATAGACCCACACGGGGGAGCGGATACGCACAAAGAACGGGTTCCGTCCAATATTTTTTTTTAGAGTTATGGCACTTTTTCACTCTTTCGATTTGGACATGTTTTTCTCGATCTGTGTATTGCATTCACTGCATGTTGGAGTTGAAAACCGGTTATTTGATCAGATCATAATTTTAGGAGTTACTTGTGAATGGCTAGATAATGTTTCCTTTTGATTTTGGTCCAGCTAGCCAATTCAGTATGACCGCCATGGCGTTATGACACCATCGGGGGTATATGCCACGATTCGCGTTGCTCTTGTTACAACAATCAGTAAAGTGTTTCGAATGCCTAGCTTTGTTCTTGATACCTGAAGCTTATTTGGCCAAGCATTTTTCTCCTGAAACTAAATCCATTTAGCATATTACAATGTCTTTTTGTTCACAACATACATAAAAACAAATTTGGTATTCTACATACATTTTGAAAATAGAATATGGTTACAGCTTATTTAATCCAACAGCCCAACAGGTCTGTAGGATTCAATTGTTGCTGATCATCCTCGCCATGGTGCGTATCCAGGTTAAATGAAGTGACTGGACAAAATATTTTATCCCCCACTTCTGATCATCTCGTGCTTGATTAAGGTTGTGTATCTCCCTAAAGTGAAGATCCAAGTTGCTCCATGAGACAAAAAAAAAATCATTCATGCCAATTGGAGCACCCTGGGTACTTTTCTGAAAGTGGAAGCATCCAGAAAGAGGAGCCATATCTGTAGCAAAATGGTCCAAGAAATGTGTGAGTAAGAGAACACTAACCTGTTTTAGAGATCTCAGGCATAAATCTATATTAGGCTGACATTTTCAGAAAAGTGCCGGAACGAGTCCACCCACCCACCCATCCATCTCAATACTCCCATGGCTACGCCGCTGCTCCTCATTATTGTTTTGTTTATTGTGTCATCTTGTCTTTGAATACGACTGTATTCTTTTGTGCATAACCAGGCGTCTCGTTTTAATAATTCAACGTAACGCGACTAATGCTTTCATGGGAAAAAGATTAAGGAGTATCCACTGTTGTGTAACAGTCATTTCACCATAATAGGAAACCATTGTGCCACACGCTTCTCTTCAATACCATCCCTGTGGAAGCTGTTAACCGTCAAACTTCCTTATTCGAGTTTGACAAACATTCTTGTTTCAGAACGGATACTTTAACATGCAACCAAGAAGTTGAACTGTGGGCAAAAGTTGTAGCACCTTGCCATTGGGTTCTGATCAGGTCTTGGCTACTTCTAGACTTGTCTAGAAAGAAGGGCTAAGTCGATACACTCGAGAGTGGTGAGGGGTCGTCAAAATTCGGAAAAAGTACGCATACCCTTATGGATTAAAATGACTCGGTATTTTTCCATGTGATTTATTGTGCGAACATAGAAATTAGTCCCTTTGCCCGTCATTTACTCTCAAGATTTTCTGGATGGGAATTTGCCGCTCAACTTATTTTCAGATTGGGCGGGCTATAAAGGGCGAGAGCGATTGTTTCCCTCGAAATGACAGGTCTACATCAAAGAGTTTTTTTTAGAGTTCAACAATCAGTAAATCAGCCCAAATTGAAACTTTTTTCAAAGAATTCGTTGTTGGAAGAAATAAGCTATTTCTGGTTTCCAGTGTGGACCGATAATTGTTTTTATTTGTGAGATATGATTTTCTTTCCCAGATTTGCCCAGTATCCAGCTCGGTTGATATGACTTTAAACACGGTTGATATGACGCCCATCGCGGTTGATATGAACCAAACAGCGTTGTTCCCCTTGATGCGCCCTTACTGGGCGCAATGAAATTGTCAACATCGAAACCTTTACTCACTGAACGCAACTCAGAAAACTAGTGTTGTATAGATAATAGTTTGAATCGGAGTTTTTGAATGTCGAGGAATTAATGGTTGAAGAGGGTTGCACACAAAAGTTAACGCAAACTTAACCCTTTGAACCCTGGTGGAATCTTCCATGTCAGTTCAATTGCAGCAGCTGGAAGAGTCCACATTCATTATTTGGGGGTAGACCAATTAATATTTTCAACGTGCAGCCACCTGGCTGCACGTTGAAAATATTAATTGGTCTACCCCACACATTCACTCAGCAGCCACCCTTCTTAATGAAATCATGACGTATCATGCTTCTGGGCCGGAAAAAGGACCACTGGGGTTCAAAGGGTTAAGATTCAGAGACGTAAGCAGAGATTCGTCGATGTGGGAGAAGAGATAGTTCAGCAATCCGAATGGCATGGCTTCCCTTGTTCGGTAGCTCAACTTGGACAAGAGGAAACTTCAGACTTTGTGAAAAGGATGAGAAATCATAACACTATGGGAAAACTGTAACAGATCTGAGAACATTCTGTAGTTATTTGTTTTGGTTCAATAAATAAAGAGGTTGTTACTTAGTTAGTTTCATATCGGCTGATATGAAGTTACCTCGGCCGATATTTCGGCCGATATGAAACTAACCAAGTAATAACATCTAATCATTCTACAACTAACAGGATTGTAAATTGATGGGTGAGCTTGTCTGTGTATGGTTCTGTAGCTTTAACGCTTTTAAAATGCCACGAGTACTTCAGTGCAGGGGAGGGGTGGGGGGTCATACCCCGGGAAAGGTCATTTACTCGCACTAGCAGCCCCGCCATGACATGCCGAAGCATGCATGTCTCGAAGGCCGAAGGAGATGAGGGAGGCACCTCCTCCCAAACTCTCCCAACGCCCCCGTTGAATTTTAAAAGCACCCAAAACGGATTTGGGGTGCACTTTAGCTTTACTTTGAAAATAAATTATTGAAAAAATTGAGTGACGAACCTGGGAAGGGCATTGTCTGCCCCCGTGTTTCGGCGTCCCCGAACGTCACGCCTACAGTGACTTAATCCTTTGCAAAATAAACTGTGTCAAAGGAACATCAGATATTTAATATTAATATATATCAATATATCGGTTCAATCCACCTATCTTCGAGCTGTAGAAAATGTTTATTGAGCCACGGTTTGATATGAAATTCCTGAGACAAGTTCATTAAAATCGACCTAAGACGAGGTTTACCGAGGCACAGATCGAATTCAGTGAACGAGGTTTAGAAATGTCATATCAAATCGTGACGAATTTGATATTCTTTTTTATGCTGTGTAATTCTACCCAATACCAAATACAGCGGTTAAAATCGTTCAGTAGTTTTCATAAAAATTGCCAAACAAATTTTATTACTTTTTTTAATTTTAACTCGAGACCAGGGCTTTTGGCCTTTCATTAGCACGAGCTCGTCGATCTCGTTCCATTGAGGGTCATAAGCTATGTTTTAGAGGCTAAAAATTAGAATTGTGAGTTATTCGTGATTTTTTGTAAATATCGTCTGCTATTCGTATTTGGTAAAAACTCAGTTAATGAAATATAAGAGACGATTAATTCAATTCTACAGTTAAAACTAGAAGTCCTGTCATGAAATACGCACAAAATAGCACGTCGATCTGTGCGTTAATCTACGCATTATGACCCTAGTAAGGCTATCAAATTCTGTACATATGGCCTGTGCACAAGCAACGTTTCAGCCAATGGGCCTCCGGGTAACCCGGAGGTCCATTGGCAGAAACATTGCCTGTGTTTGCTATGAGTAACCAGGAGAACCTGTCGTGCTTTGGATGCCATTCGATATGGCAATTGCGCGCAATTCCTACGCGCAATTAAGCCTAGATAAGCGCACATTTCTTGACAGCACTTCTAGTTTTAACTGTACTTTCGAAACCAACTCACTCACAATCTTGGGGTTGTTCTTTATTATCACGTGCGACGCCGAGCAGTTCGGCAAGTTAATTATTAAATGACGATGATTTTATGTTTCAACGAGATATTAGACAAATGCGATAAACTTGGAAAAACTTGTACATTCATTTATAATTTTTCAAACTAGCACAATCACGAAACTAGGGCAGTTGAAGCCATTATGTCGCGAAAAGACATTTGTAAAAGGGGACGTGACAACCGTTAATTATGCCCAGTTCCTTATTCGACATTCGTTATCAACCGATAAATCGAATGTCGAATAAGGAACTGGGAAGAAGTCAAGATTGTCACGTCAGTTTTGTAAAACACGAATCATAACTGGCTACAATGCACTGTTTCTTTTCCATTCACGTCAGTGCTAATCGTTTCTCCTCTCTCCATCTCATCAAGCTGGTATGGGCAAAACAACCATATATCCATTTAGTTTATCATCTCAAGAAAACAATAAACTGAAAAAATATAGGTTGCCATGTGACTTTTGCAAATTTGGTGATTCCTGTTCTCCCGTCCAGTTTCGCACTGAATGAAATAGACATATTTTTACCTACACCCACCCAATTTTTATCTTCTCTCACACTTTTCAGAAGACAATTGTCACCAATATTTTATTATTTTTTCACTCTTACAAGCTCAGTTCTTTTTCCACCAATCGGATAAATCAGGGAACTTTTATCCTCCATTAAAGCTGGAGGCGCTGTTTGCACGAAAACAGTGTATTGTAACCAACTGACTCATGCTATGTCTATGTTTCTCCAGGAGTGATGAGACCAACTGTTATTTACCGTAACCAACCTCCACGTTCTCACGTTAACATATCTCTCTCACCCACAGTCCGAAAAAAAGATATTCATCACAGATACGACCGTAAGGTCGACTTTCTGACAACCTGATAACAAAATATAACACTTTAAAACAGTTCTGCATCAATCCTCCTTTCTTCTTTTTTATATTTTTTCTTTAGATATAAATACAAGAATTGAAATGAATTGTATGTCGCATTTATCGGAGTACGGATGTGGGATAGGTGTGTTGAGTTGCATGAAATGCATTGGTACTGTATCCAAAACTTAACACGCACATCTCACATTCGTACTCCGATAAAGCGACAGATGACTCATTTGAATTATTACAACGTATTTCACAACTCCGCCAATACTAACAGCTCAACTGTAGCCATTACAGTATAATAGCACCGCTGGACACACTCACCATTTTTTTTATTTGACAAATGGGCGAGACAAAACAAAGGCATTCATACGGTATAAAATTATTCATCAAATCATGAATAACTCACATCGATCGATCATCTTCAAGCAGATCGGGTATCATTAAAGAAAACTAAATAATGTACAAGTGGGTACATAGACACACTCAAATATTTGTGACGTACACACGAAGATTTATTGCTTTATTTATTTATTTATTTATTTATTTTATTTATTTATTTATTTATTTATTTATTTATTTATTTATTTATTTATTTATTTATTTATTTATTTGTTTGTTTATTTATTTATTTATTTATAGCTGTTTAAGGCCATTTTCAGCATCTTGGGCCATCTTGTGACCACATCATAGGAATGAAGTCAAGTTTAGCCAATCGTTTATTCCTGTGCTGCCCACTTAAGATGACTTTCACCTGAGGCGTTGGTTTCGGGTCCTACTTTACCAGTAAATCAGGGCTTATTACTCTCAGTAAACGGGTACTACTCTACTTCCAGGGGTTTCTTCTTGGAAATTGCTCTTCTTGAACTTCTTACTCGTAAAAACTCAAGATTCATTTAGCAGTGTATAAATCTCTGGCGTAAAGAATATTTTGGGATCCGTTGCGTTAACAAAACGACTCAATACACAACTTATCGATAAATAGGACCAGTAACACTTTAATCCTATTGTCCTATAGGGCTGTGGGATTCAATTATTATTGATCGTCGTTATGGATACAAAATAGATTCGCCGACTTTGCAGTAAATTATATAATTTAGGACGATGCTATTCAGGAGCCCAGTGTTGAAGTGGGTATATGAGAAACCACAAGGAATAGGCAAAAAATGGTGTTGGTTCTTGGGCATTCCCTCAACGAAATTGAATACCCCACCTCTTCTCACTGAACGTTCACACTAAAAACTAAAGTGTTAAAACTGACACTTTCAAGGTGTTAAACCCATTCTAACTCCTAGGGTTTGATTTTAACACTCAAAGTGCAATGCTTTAAGCACTTAGACATTACAATCGTCAGACATCTGAAACTTGAATGGATGGCACTTCCCATGTGTCTAGCATTGGTGGTTCTTCCAGAATCGTCCATAATTTGATTTGCGCTTGGTGGGTACATAATTAAAAGGACACAACGCAGATGACGCGGATCAGGCTCGAGAGTTCGAGCCTGATCCGCGTCATCTGCGTTGTTTCCTTTTAAGTGTCGCGACATTACACTTGTCAAGTGGTATTATTGTAACACCTGTCAAGTTCTGGGATATCTGCTCTTGAACAAAGTGCTAGTTCAGCACTTAGTAAGTGTTAAATACAGCACTTCAAGTGTAGTTTTTAACACTTTAGTTTTTAGCGTGTTGTTATTGTCTTGCAATTTCTTCTAGAATTAGTTAGAAATCGTGAGACTTTAAAATTGTGCCTTTTTGGATTTGATGTTTATTTATTTGCAACAAAACATGATTAAAATACAGTCTATATTTATTATATTTATTTTGAAAACATCCTGCAGAAAATAACTCAAATATTGTGTTGGCGGTATATATTTCTCGAAAAAGGTGCATTCATATTACAATAATTACATTGTTAATGTAGTTATACGTTTTGGGTACAAATACTCAATTCCCATTGGTCATCTGGATGAAAACGTCATGACCAAATGTAATTTATTTTCCAATGAATACATTTGGTCGAACTTTGACCCGCATTTACGGTAGAGCGCAGTTGACTTAATGTAATTCGGGCGGTGTTTGGGCGGGTTTTTAACTTTTAGCGCCTCTCGCAGTGATCAACTCCGCTGCTATTTCTTTGGTGACATTTCCCAACTGTGGCATAAAGCCCGTTAAAATTGTTTTGAACATTCCAAGTTTCGTTGCGAAAGACGGCAATTTGACAAATTTGGGACAATGCCGAAAAACAGCGCTCAACTCAGAGTTGTGCGCTTTGTCTTTTGTGGGAGGGTAGTTTTTCGCCTCGTTCGTTCGTACATGTTTTATTTCGTCTTTCTGCTTTGTTGTTTGGTAAAAAGTAGTTTAAACAGTTACGGAATGTAATTATAAGGATTGAATGCATTTTTTATAATCTTTATTGGAGTATGAACGTGTGGGAATGGATACAAATTCTATGAATCCCTTCGGGATTCATACATAATTTGTACCCATTCCCACACGTTCATACTCCAATAAAGATTATAAAAATTGCATTCAATTCTTAAAAGAAAAAAAAAGAAAAAAAAAATAAAAGCCTCCTTCCTCATTGATTTTAAATATTAAATGGTCGACAACCAAATCTATTTTATTTTGTTTGGCCTGAGAGCAGTCTTATCTGTGATGTTTCTTGTGTATTCTGCCCAGCGTAATATTGCACGAGGTTAAATCACGATGCGGAATATTCGAGGATTTGTATCTTCCGGAAGTTGTGTGGAAACTCTTCAGTTTATAATCCAAGAATGACACTTGCAGAGATTTCTGCTAGCAGTTCAGCTAATCTGTTCTACAATATAGTCATGCTGCCTTTTTACAGTTAAGATGGCGTAATATTTTACAGAAACCGGAAACCGACATGAAATGAAATGAAAAGAATGTTGTTGCTAATAGACACTTCCCGCGCCATCGCGACATCACATGTGAACTTATTGTATAATTGTTTACCAGACAACTGAATCGTCTGCGGGTTGAAAATGATACAAATCGGAAATCGGACGCAAAACCTCGGTTTCTGAAGAAAAAAGGGAACGATCTGTAGAATATAAATACTTGAACATATGTCTATAGAACAGTTTACTCTTGATAAATATAAAAAATAGCATTACTATCTCTGTGGTGACAATTCATTCCCGACATCCATTGATTTATTTTGTTTATTCGGGTTTGAGAACACTTCGAACAGCCGGGTCATACCATATCGGACAGTTTTACGGGTGAAAGAAGCCGGGCATCCAGAGTGAATCGCCGAGCAATGTCGAACTTACTAATGCGCTACGACCAGGTTTAGCATCGGTTGAATGCAATTGTAACATCGTCGTGCCCGAAACCTTAGTGCACACTCCCATCGTGCCTCCAAAAAGGCAATGATACAACGCCAGTCTACATTTCGATCTGAAGTCCAATGCTCTAATCAGTCCTCCAACCAATGAGCCACCGCTCCCCCTGACCTCCATTAGTGATTTGAAGACATACAGCCACGAAAGGCCCTAAGTTTTCTCTTCTTGCTATGTAGTTCAACTGTATTTTAATCCGCACCGGTAGCGGTGGTCGAACCAGGCACAGGAGGCAAAGGATTTTGTGCTAGTAAGTTTCTGAAACATTTCATAGTTTGCAAATGTGTAAAAAGAATTCTGACGATTCTCCTGGGGTATTATCTGCAGATGTAGACGAATAAAGTTGCATTTTGGTCAATCAGTTTTGTGTTTTTGTTCTACTTCAACCATCAGTCAACCCGAAGGCTAGCCTTCGGGCTGGCAGATGATTGAAGTGGAAGATACAGACCCAACTATGACGAGATCTTGGCCTGTACACCAACAAACAGATAGGTTGGTATTCACATATTTACCAATAAATAGAGAGTAATCGCTTGACTGGACTGGTTACGTGAAATAATTCAAGAGAGGTGAGGAACGTTGTACAAACGAATGAATTATTTCACGTAACCAGTTCAGTCAAGCGATTACTCCGTTTATTACTTTTCATTATTAACGATAATTATATTATTTAACCCCTTACATAACGTAACAGCCAAAACCGGCCAGCGCTATTCTCAAAAATCGCCAATTAATTTTCATTATTTTTTCATTTTTTGTCTCTAAAACATAGGTTATGACCCCTCATGGGACGAACTCGTTCCAATGGGGGGTCATAACCTATGTTTTTGAGACAAAAAA
Source organism: Pictodentalium vernedei (assembly GCA_031216915.1). Classification (NCBI taxonomy): domain Eukaryota; kingdom Metazoa; phylum Mollusca; class Scaphopoda; order Dentaliida; family Dentaliidae; genus Pictodentalium; species Pictodentalium vernedei. Next base: position 725,613,386 of record CM062297.1, on the reverse strand, counting down.
ATGAAAATAATAGTTATTCAAGAATTTTTTTTACGAGTTACGTTTGCTTTTCATGTTAGGTAAAAGGTTAAAAAAACAATGAAGTCCTCATTACACCCACGGCAAAGCATCTTCGTTTGCGTGCACGGATACCTGGCCCAATTGTTCATTGAATAATTCACTTGTGAAGTTATCGTTTATAATCAAACCCGGAAATCCCAGTAAATCACACTTTGGAAAGTAATAAACGCTTATAATACACGGCATGGGAAGTAAGGGGCCTTAGTGGTTACAGCATTGAACTTCAAACCGAAAGTTTTACACTTCAATCTCGCCAGGGGTAACTGTTTGTGTCCTTGGGTAAGGCGTACTGCACATCGCTGGGGCACTTGTCTTTAATATATGCTAACCCTTCTTGTGCGGAGTTAGTACGTTGGGGAGTCTTACAGTTGCTCGCCGCTGCTTAGTGGTTTTCCCTGGGCACTCTGGCTTCCTGCACCCGTAAAGTTGTAGGTCGCGAGGTGACCTGTGCGGTCGAAGGTTTCGAAAAACTCCAGTAAAAATACACGCCGTGAGAGGAAAGAACTTCTTCAGCTGTTTGAAAAAAGGAAGTATATCTATTAGTGCGCTGTGTCGTACACCCCATAAGCGCTAACACATTTTTGGACGCCCGCCGTTGCATTGATCAAGATCTGAGAATCAGAGAAATGGTAATTCTGTGGACATATTTTCAAGGTTTCTTTAACTACAAATCGAAAGGTTCACGGTTCGGTCCCCTGGCGCTGTGTACTAAGGCGTACTGCACGTCGATGGTGCACTTGTCTCACACCAATGCTAACTCTGCGTGTGTGGAGTTTGACAGTTCCTCGCCGCTGCTCGGTGGTTTTCTCCAGCTTCCTCCACCCGTAAAACTGTGCTACATGCGGTGACCCTGGCTGTCGAAAATGGCGTTAAACCCTAAATAAATGAATAAGATTTCTTTTATCGTCAGCATATCTTGGACATATACACACAGGGACACATTGTAATTATGGGATCTCACCATTCTTTCAGTTTATTAAAATTTTATCCAACGAATCGGCCTCATCCGCCCGCGTAATATGCAAATTCAGCAGCTGAATAAATACTATTTTTCCAAAAAATTCAACAAAACCATATCATGTGACTCCTCTTTGGAACGATCTCGTCGAGCTCGTTCCAATGAGGGGGTCACATGATATGGTTTTGTTGAAATTTTTTGAAAATTAAAAAAAAAAATGATATTTAAAATAATAAATTTTGATATCGTCTGCGTTGGGTAAATGGTTAAGTTCATTCATTAAAAATAGTAATGCAAGGCCCATCAGACGCAGGGGAATTATCGTAGATTCAGACTCTGGGGTCAAGGAGTGATACAGATTTGTTGATTGTGACATAAGTTGATGTTTATTTCAAAATTATTTCATTAAATGTGAGTCATTAAATACTTGGCAATCTGTTCTTTATCGGGTACTATTTCCTGCTGAGTACAGTGCGGACAAACAACGCATCCGAAGTTGTAACGCAATCGCAGACCTTATAAAAGCCGCTGATTGTTTCTCGTTCCATGAAAAAGCATTTGACTCTGTCTGGCACAATGGAATGCGCTACGAACTATCCAAAATGAACTCCCTGTGAAACTGCTCAGGTTACTATCCTCTTTCCTAAATGATCGCGAAATTTATAGTCGGAGTAAACAATGAAATGTCTGACAGTGTCCCTCTTGAAGCAGGCACCCCAAGGATCCGTCCTCAGCCCCATCCTGTACATCTTCTATGTAAACGATCTCAAATTCTCCGAAGACCGTGTTCAAGTCTCCCAATTCGCAGATGATAAGGGCCCCTGGGACTCTAACAATACGGCCAACCTGCTCCAAAAACCCCTGCAACGCGCTCTCGATGACCTAGAACAATGGTGTGCCAAACGGAGAATAAAGCTAAATGCCAACAAAACCCAACGAATCACCTTTACTCGCAAGACAGGCAAACAACGCGACTTTGATCTAAAACTAATGGATAAAACCCTCCCAGAATACAAAGAGGCGAAATTCCTCGGCATCACCATTGATTAAAAACTGTCCTTTAATAAACACACCGACGATATGGCGAAAAAAGCAACCAAACGCATTAACTTATTGAAAATGCTAAAGGGAACTTCATGGGGAGCCAACCAGTCCACCCGACTCAAACTATACAAGCCTCTGTGCGCTCAGTACTCGAATACGGGGCAATCATCCTAACTGACCTCAATCAAACTAATATGGGAAAACTCCAGAAGGTCCAAAATCATGCGCTTAGGGTCGCCCGCACACCCATCAAAACACTCCACGACAGGGCCGATATCCCCACCATCAAAGACCGCCTAGCCACCCTGGCCGCGAAAAATCATGACCGGCTAGCCGACAGTGAACTAATTTCCGAACTTGGAGCTATTTGCGAAAGCCGACAAAAGCCTAAAAATTCCAATCAAAACTAAATCTGCTCGAGAAAAATTAGGGAACGAGAAGGTGAGCTAACAGGCAGATTAACAGCTTAACTGTGGCCTTCTACCAGAAAGGGCTGCCTTCACCGACTCAACTAAAATTACACCACGTTTAAGTACTGTATAAAACTAAACACGCTTTAGAATAAATAGGGAACGAGGAGGTGAGTTAACAGGCAGATTAGCAGCTTAACCGTGGCCTTCTACCAGAAAGGGATGCCTTCACCGACTCAACCAAAATTAGATCACGTTTTAACACTGTTTAAAACCAAAACTGCTCGAGAAAAACTAGGGAACAAGAAGGTGAGCTAACAGGCAGATTAACAGCTTAACTGTGGCATTCTACCAGAAAGGGCTGCCTTCACCGGCTCAACTAAAATTACATCACGTTTAAATACTATATAAAACTAAACATTCTCAAGAATAAATAGGGAACGAGAAGGTGAACTAACAGGCAGATTAACAGCTTAACTGTGGCCTTCTACCAGAAAGGGCTGCCTTCACCGACTCAACTAAAATTACATCACGTTTAAACACTGTTTAAAACTAAAACTTCTCGAGTAAAAACTAGGGAAGGAGAAGGTGAGCTGACAGGCAGATTAACAGCTTAACCGCGGCCTTCTACCAGAAAGGGCTGCCTTCACCGACTCAACTAAAATTACATCACGTTTAAATACTGTATAAAACTAAACATGCTCGAGAATAAATAGTGAACGAGAAGATGAGCTAACAGGCACATTAACAGCTTAATTGTGGCCTTCTACCAGAAAGGGCTGCCTTCACGGACTCAGCTAAAAATTAGATCATAAGCCTATTCAATGACTGCATTAAACAAACTGTGCTATTTTTTTATATTGAAAACTAATTCTGCCTTCTTCTTTTAAGCAGGTACAGAGAAGCTACTTTTGACCAGCACCCCAATAATCGCTATGGACACTATAAACGTTATGGAAACTGTAACCCCCCATGGTTCCTGAACATCCTCCACTCCATCCCTAAAAGTGGTCGACCACTTCAAGGGGGGTGAGCGTTGATCCTGCGTCATGCCTATGCTCCTTTTGGTAAGCGCATTGCGCATCTTTTGTCCCAACCCAATAGGATTATAATGCAGGCCAGCCCCCGAACCAGGGAAGTTCGGGTCTTCTTTCTGGTGGTCCCCGAAAGGGGTCGTTGTTGTTTTCTTTCAAAGCCTTCCTACCCAACAGAGACAGCCTGAGGCAGATTATACTTGCCTGAAAACCTTAGACTACTGCACCCTCGGGGAGAGGTAGTACCTTTGTGAGAGGGCCCAACCTCCCACACTGGTCCTCACCCGAGGGTTCAACCTACATCAGTCAACGAAGCCATCACGCCGCAACCGGAGACACCTGCCGAGTACCTGAACCTTTTCCTTCAACACGCCTAGACATGTGAAAACTGATCATATACAGTCACTGAGGGTCGAAAGGGGCTTGTTCCCCAAACCGTCCCTGCGCTCCTTCGGCGCGTGAAACCAATCCGTCCGTTCCATTTAATTGTCTTTTGTGCTGTTGTTGGATCACATAAAAAATAGAATCTTCAACTCCTACAGAAATTTACAAAATTCGTTCAATAAAATTAGGTCTGGACCTCGCCAAATGTCGGACCAGACCTAATTTACTTAACTCGTTTTGTAATTTTGATATAAACGAGGGAGTCGTTGAATATCCTCTATTTAATGACCTCCCACCTCCTCAGTGCACATTAAATGTAACGTTTTTATTCATATACATGTAAATCGTCATCTTGGCTCAACTTTTAATTATAACCATAAATATATTGTGGCACGTTTTAATCATTCTATTCAATTCAGTCGATGAAACTTTGCAGAGAAGAGAGAAGTCTGAATTCAGATATAATTTTCCTTCAACAGGTGTTGAACATGGACTTAGTTTGACCGTGAACGTAGAGCAGTATGAATACATGCCCGGACCACACGATGCAGCCGGCATCAAATTGCTCTTGCATGAAAAGAATGAAGTTCCTCTTGTACACGGACTTGGTTCGGCAATTCCGACTGGGACACATGCTTTTGTTGGTGTTAAATTGCTTCAGGTGAGTATTCTACTAAAATTTCATGATGACGTGTGTACCTGTTATTGTTAATTGACGGGGAACTATTGACACCCACCATGCACTCCCCCATCTCCCCGGAACTACACATCATTCACTTTTTAAGCGCTTCCCTAACGTGTCCTTAAACGCAGTTTTGTTATGTTAAAATAAGAAAAATGATGACTGCCAAATGGCTACGTAAAATTGATGGGTTTTTTTAATAACCTTAATGATATTGATGTATTATGCTTTTCAAGAGATTTTCACCAAAACAGTCGATGACATATTTCCGGGTATCTGAGACTGATTTTGATATTTTCATTTTACAAATTTCATCAGAATCCAAGTAAAATGGCCGCCAGACGTATGTATGTCTCTATTGTGAGTAATGGCTGTTTTCTCTCCGTCTTTTTTGTCTTTGTTGGGAAGCCTGAGAGCACTTTCGTGGATTCATGTTTCTAAGCTGGATTATTATTATTATTATTATTATTATTATTATTATTATTATTACCTTTGTCCTCTAGTATCTAGGCTAACTTTAGGTACTTTATGTAACTGAGGATTCCCTTCAAATTGAGGCCACGATAGCGAAAACGCACTTGGTATGTTCTCAAGGGTGAAGATAATATTCAACTCACGTTTGCAAGGACGCTGAAGGTCACCCGTAAGATTATAATAATATATTTGGTAACACTCTATTTTATCATCTTTCCGATAAAATATTATGATCATTATGGTTAATGGTGGATATCCTACAATTCCAGAACTGACTCTCTTGGGTGTTTCTCCTAAGTTACTTCCAGTATTTTTTCCCTTTCCACATTTGACATACATCCTGATTTTATGTTCCAGTAAGAGTAAAATCATCGCCCTTTGATTGGATGAGAGCTGACGAAGTTTCTTTTATGTTTACGGCTCCAGTAGCAAATGTTACCGTCTGACCTCACAATGGGAAATATTTGAAATGACGTCGCCCGTTTCGTAATTGCTTCATTAACGGAGTGAGTGACTAGCAAGCCGCTTAATTTTCCTGGATTTTTCACACGTGCAGCAAACGATGTTCCGAGTGAAGTGTTGTTTAAATTACAAACCGGTTTACGATTTGAACTGAGATTGAATGAGTTTATCTGGTTTATTGAGTGTTTATCCAGTGCCGTCGTTGGGTACACGAGAGGTTTATTTACTGAACCTGTGATCGTTAAAAGTTGCCTTGAACAAGGCAACTTTTAACGATCGCAAGGTTAGAAAATAGCCTCTCGTGTTTCACAATACAGGTTTTGGGCTATGGGTAGTGTCGTATTGGAACATATACGTAATTTATGAGTTGCCGGTAACATGGTCTGAGGTTTGCGGCTCGGAGCGTATGTTCAATCGAGACGCGAAGCGTCGAGGTTGAACATAAACTCCGAGCCGCACACCTCGGACCATGTTACCGTCAATTCATCACAGTAACTTATAATTTATTTATTTATTTAATTATTCATTTATTTATTGGTGTTTAAGGTCACATATTTCTGCACAATGGCTAATCATGGCCACGACAGATGTACGGGTGGAGGAAGCCGGAGTACCCGGAGAGAACCACCGAGCAACGGCGAGCAACTGTCAGCTCCCCAACATACTAACTCCACACAAGCAGGGTTAGCATTGGTTGAAGACAAGTGCACCATCGACGTGCAGTACGCCTTAGAGCACAGCGTCACCGTGCCCCCACATGGGCAATGGGGGCGAAGTATCTTGCCCAAGGACACAACGCGGTTGCTGCAGGTGGGATTCGAATCGTGGACCTCTCGGCTTGCAGCCTGCACCTCTTCCTACTGAGCCACCGCGCCCCCCCCCCCCCCCCCCCCAGGAACTTATAAAGTTGATACTGATACCACAGAAGAAGAGTGAGCGCAATTTTGAAAACCATATAAAATGGCTGCCAGTATGGCTGCTCTAAGTTGGAGAATGGCTATTTTCATACACGGAGATGTCTACCAAAGGTCTAAAATAAAATTTTGTTGGTTTTTCAACTCAGTTGAATGTGGTTGGATAGAAACTAAACAGACTCAGCAAAACAAAATGCGTTTGACAACCTTTTCTGTTGCGCGAGGGTCCAAAATGGAAACCGATGTTGATGATACTGGCAATATCTGAAATTTCAAACATACAACCCGTCCCAGATTGGCTGGTTCAGATATTTAGCTACAAATTGGCACATGTTGTCATTTCATCATGCCACTAATATCTCCATAGAAGAATGCATTGAGTACAGACTGGTATGTCCAGGATAGCGTCCAAGAGGGCCGCCAATTCTGCCAACGAAAATTATAAACACTTCATACATCATCTCCATTTATACAATACATATATTAATTTTGAGATGTCCAGACTTCATTATGTTGATGATGTACCCTAGAAGGATTGATAAACAACGTATATTTTACACTCAGATATAAATTATCGCAAACATGATATAAAGCTAAGCTAAGAAACTTGGGGTGTCTCCAGAGCAGTGATAGTGCAACTCCCAGACCATCGAGTTTGATAATTCAAATTAACTGTTGAACTTTAGTCGAAACTGTTTTGTCATGTTGTTGTTCCGTTTATTCAATCCTTATTTTAAAGAATTGCGACCTATTTGTTAACGGTAGAATGAAACGAAATTGTGCCTTTCCTTGGGAAACTCATTAAAACATGTGAAATCCTGACGGTATCAATGGTCTAAGTACAAATGCCAGTGAAATATCAAAAGTTCAGTGAGTTGAGATTATTATTATCCCTGGTGGGAGAGGGTGTGAGATGGGGAAATCTCACCCGAGGGCAAGACATTTGGGCCAGACACGAGGCTTGCCGAGTGTCTGGACCAAATATCTTGTCCCGAGGGTGAGATTTCCCCATCTCACACCCGCCCCCATCAGGGATAATTTTTCTCCCCTCACCAAAACAGTCTGACGTCACCAAAAGTAATTCAGGGACACGTGCAGCTGTATCGAACAATTTTGTTGTCCATTTCTGAAAAACACTGATTTGCTTATCGGAAAGAGCACACAAAGGTTCTGTATATACCATAGGTATATATCACAAAATTAAATTCCAGCGCAGGTGTGACAGGAATGGAAGTCCGTAGGAAAATTAGTCCCTCTGGACTATTATTCCGCGGAATTATAGTCCTAGGTCTAACATTTCTAGGAATAGTAGTCCGCCGGACTACTATTCCTAGAAATGTTAGACCTAGGACTATAATTCCGCGGAATAATAGTCCAGAGGGACTAACGTTCCTACGGACTTCCATTCCTTTTACACCGGCAACACCGGGGTTAAAGATTTGTAGCGAAATGAACATTGACACATTCCGATGACGTCATAATATGAATTCTGCAGTGTGTTTGCCTAACTTTTCGACGGGAATTTCGTGCAACTCGCTCCACTCATAAAGACGTTCATCCAAAAATTCATATAAATGAGTCAATTGCCCTTTGGTTTTGCGGTCTGTATTGTTATTTCTATTCTCTTCGACAAACTTCGTCTGCTAATATTTCCGATATGCACACCATGTTGTTTGCTTACAGAAGAACGTACCATGATTGAATAGTCCTGCGCTCATTAAATATGCTAAGCCAATATAGCTTGTTCACGTGGGTGAGGGTGAGATAGCTGTCACGTGGGTTGGGTGGACAGGCATATCTCTCCCAGCTATCTCACACGGCTTTATATATGTCTCAATACCTAAGTGGTGGGAGAATAATATAATCCATCCTGACTTGATGTGTGAGATGGAAAAAATCTCACCCGAGGGAGCAAATGTTTGCGCCGGACACGAGGCTTGCCGAGTGATCGTCCCAAACATCTGGCCCCGAGGCTAAGATTTTTCCATATCACACATCAGGTTATGATGAATCATTTTTCTCCCACTCCCAGTGCCTCGTTTTATCCTCCAATCCAGCAAGGCTATATATGACAATAATACAGCTTCTAAACTGTCGTCCTGCTCAGAAAAATAATGCGCTAATCCGTTTTTTTTCGGTGATGTGTTGGTTAAAATTATAAACAACGTGTCCCGAACTGGTAGAGTTAACGTGTTTATAGCTATAGAAAAAGTTGGCGTCTTTCATGAAGACTGCAAGTGCCCCGAACAGTGCGGAGTGGTCATAGCTGCGTCAAGAATTGTTGAAATAGTTGTGATGACCTGCTGTTTTCCTTAGAGTTTTTTCATTTTTATTTGCTTCGATGATTCGGCCGTATCTTTAGACGCGAGATCAGAAGTGGTAGCCATTGTTTTTGTTTTCGATTGCATAGATTTTAAATAGTTCTATTATCAAGTGTGTAAATTTGTCACGTGGTGAATATGAGACAGTAGTCACGTGGGCTACATGGGATGGGCAAATTTTCCATGACTTTCTTACACTGGCTGCGTGGACAAAATGGTGTAGGGGTGGGAGAAAACTCATTTCCCAATATGCTATGCCAGTATCGTATATTTAACAACTGGGAAGACTTTTGCGTACATTGATCACAAAAGAGGTGATCTTCTCGCGATCCACACAGTTAAACCATTTGTTCGAAATTTTCTAAAGGCAAACAACACCGAATCGAGAAAAACAAACGGAAAAAACGAGCACCGTGTGATACTATTCTCTTGCATTTTAATTTCCACAGACGAGTTTTTTATGTGTTGTGGGGAGAAAAAGTCAAAATGAGAATTCTGACCACCTCGCTACCCAGTTACCATCCTGTCAAAACTTCTCTGTCACGCTTATAATCTAGACCTACCACGAAATACTTTATCTACTTATCTTGTAAGGAGACAAGAATCGAAAAGCTTTGAATATGTTGACAAGATTTTTGGCTGAAAGGATTGTACCTGTAAAGTGTTTTTTTGTATTTGTTACCACACCTCTGTTCACCACACGTCAGAGACGAATGAGGATTACGTTTATCCCTTGAATTGTATTGTTGACTGTTTATTTTCATTTAGGTCACATATTTATGCACAATGGCTAATCGTGACCGTGGCAGTTTTACGGGCGGAGGAAGCTGGAGTACCCGAGGAGAACCACCTAGCAACTGTCAGTTCCTCAACATTCTAACTCTGTTTAAGCTCCGCTCAAGCAGGGTTACAGCGGTTGAAGACATGTGCACCATCGACGTGCAGTGCGCCTTAGTACACGGCGTCATCGTGTCCCCATGTAGGCAAACGGGATAAAGTGCCCTGTCCAAGGACACAATGCAGGTCGGCGGGGATCGAACTCGGGACCTCTAGCATAGAAGTCCAGCAGTCTACCACTGAGTCACCGAGCTCCCTATGTTCCTTTGGTTGACGATTTGGTGTTTTCAGACCCTATCACACGAATAATGTAAGCCATACTTGATCACGAGCCAATACTATAAAACTTTTCTTTTACAGCTGTATTGTCCATAACTGTATTTTCTATTTACGACTGAAAATTACTAAAATGAATCATCAGCGTTTTAATAGACGTGGCAATTTATCGGTTGGTTCGATGTCACGTCTTTTCAAACAATAATGATTTCATTTTATATTCCAGGGTCATTTATATTCCAAGGTCATTTATATTCCAAGGTAGAAAATACAGTTCCAAAAAATACAATTGTAAATGTTTTACTCTTTACCCAACGCACAGGATATCAATATTTATTATTTAAATGTTTGTTTTATCACTTTAAAAAAGAATCAACAAAACCATATCATCTGATCCCTCATTGGAACGAGCTCGACGTGTGTGGTTTTGTTGAATTTTATTTTTAAATTTAACTGCTTAATTTGCAAATTACGCGGGTGGATGTGACGGATTCGTTAGGTAAAGAGTTAACCCTTTACCTAACGTAACGGCAAAAACCGGCCAGCGCTATTCTCAAAAATCGCCAATTAATTTTCATTCTTTTTTTCATTTTTTGTCTCAAAAGCATAGGTTATGACCCCTCGTTGGAACGAGCTCGTCGAGCTCGTTCCAACGAGGGGTCATAACCTATGTTTTTGAGACAAAAAATGAAAAAAATTAGTTATTCAAGAATTATTTTTGCAAGTGTCGTCTGCTTTTCATGTTAGGTAAAGGGTTAATAATATTTGTCCCTGTATCAATCGTTACACTTTGTTAACTATCTCCCAAACAGGTCGGAAAAACTCTTTAAAATTCATAATTCTTCAACAACGCTGCTTCGTAAGACACAGGGGACGCATTTACTATAGTACCTTTGAACGCCTTGGCTCTTTACACATATGGCTACCTCATAGTGGGCAATTTTGTCTCCTTACCCAACCGTTCACTGTTCACCTTTACCACCTGCTTTAATTCATCAAAAACGTATCTTCTATATTACTTCAGTTTTCCTCCTTAAACTATTTTTGATCTATCGGGGGAATCGATTAGCAGTTTCGACGCCATCCGATTCCAATTCAGGGAGCATTGATTTAACATTTAAAAAATACACCAAATATGGTGATGGTGTCCCATATCGTACTGTGTTGTGTGGTCATAAAACTTAATAACTTTGACCATTTTTAAAATCAGGTTATAAATCACGATGACGTGATCAGCACAAACTTCTTGATCCCTTATTACACGTGATGTACATTTGTTGCCACCTCTTCTTACAAAATTACCATTCAATTTCATTACTTTTGCCTCCCGAAAATAAATTATTGCTCATCAAAGGAACGAGTTCGTTCAAATGAGGATGCTAAGCTATGTATTTGAAACAGAACAGTTTGAAGAATCGTCTGTTGTTCCTGACAGGTGAAAGATAAAACACTTGACACTGCCTTCGACACTCTAAAATCAGTTGGGTTAAAAAATTTACCTAAATGAACTGGGTGAGTGAATATGAACCCAAATGGGTTCATATTCACTCAGCCCAGTTGATTTGGGTTGGTTTTTAATCCAACTAATTTTAGACTTTAGAGCGTATGTTGCTTCAAATGCTCTTCATTAATCGATATTTCATATGAATCGATTTGCAGTTTCAATGTCTTCCCACACAAAGTCAGTGGAAGATGATTGTGATATAAAATTGAGATCTAACATGGTGCTGGTATGGCATATCGCACTCTGGTATGTGTCGAAAATTTTAATATCTTTCGCTGTTTTAACACAGTGTGCTAAATCAACGACGCGATCATGACAAAATATTAACCCTTGTCATAATCAATGAGCATGTTGTGATCAGCGCTATTTACACAACGTCGTTATTCAAATTTCGTCATATTTATCTCCCAAAATATAAATATTGCGTATTACCACACATTGGAACGAGAGGTGTTTAACGAACTTGTTCGAGAAAAATGAGAAAATGTTCATCTATCCATCTGAATCGTTTCTAAGGGTCGTTTTCTACTCGAATCAGGTAAAGAATTAAAAACACTCGGGCTATCAGTCGATCAGCGAAACGATCAGCACTACCTCGTCACAGGAGTAGCTCTCAAGCCCACCCCCGCACCATCTCTTCAAAAGATGGGCATTTTCTGCTGGATGTTGGCTTGCAGGTCAAGTTATGAGAATATTTTGACGCATATCGTTTTCTTTTTATCTGCCCAGGTGTTATGATCGACGATTACATGACAATATCGAAGATTTCCTTCAAACATCAAATGCCACGACTTATTTAGAGTATCGTGAAGCGCGGAGCAAAAGAAGGTACTATCGTGAATATCGAAAATTACAAAGAAGAAACACTGTGTTTGTTTGTTTGTTTCGTACAATGAGATGTAGCCTAAAGATTGTCACTAAACCATTGACATTAATGCTCAATATACTTTGAAAAAAACACATAACATTCAATCCTTGAGTAATCGACTTTCAACAGACGGTTTTGGTTTGAGTTTGACCCCTTTACATAACATGACCAGAGATAGCACTTGCAAAACAAGTTCTCGAATAACTGAACATGTTCGTCTTGTGCTTCAAAAACATAGATTATGCCCGTTATTTGAAACATCTCTGAGAGATTGTACCAGTCAGGAGTAATGAGCTATGTTTTAGAAGATTAATTTAAAAGAAAAATGGATGGTCAGTTTTAGGAATAGTGCTTGCGTGTATGGCTATTTCGTTCATGAGAGGCGAATAAGAAACTCAAGTAGCTGTTTTCGTTGTTGTTTCGTCTTCGAGTTATTCACTTTCCAGGGGTTGACAGTGCTCTTCAAAATACAGCGTCTGGACAACATGGTATGAAGATGTAGTCAAAAGACTTCACCTAGGTCAGACAGTTCTATCTTACCCATCCTACTTGGCCATCCTCATTTAAATATTTAGAGATCGCCGGACTATTTCATTTAGCGAGCTTACGCGCGTTATATCTGGGACGATTTTTGACACAGTTCACGGCGTATCACATCTTTGAGGAAGACTGAATTGAGTTGATGAAAATGGACCTCTAAAAAATCTGAAACGAATATTTGTTATTCTCCTTTATTTAGTTTTGCTTTATTTTCATTTCTGTGCATTATTTTTAAACTATACAAACAATGCAATTTGTAATACATATACTACTTAAAGTTTGCGAAGCACCACATATTTGGCACATCATTGTGAAATTTGTGGATATGATTGAGGAATGTATTGAGATGGTCCCCAGTGTTTACATTAGTTCTCTTGACAGGCAGACTTTTCGTGACAGTCATGGAAAGTATGTACCCTTTGATTTTCATGATGTTTTCGTGTACTGTCTACATGTACATTAGATGTGTAGGATATTCAGTCTTCATTTCAACACAAACCCTTGTGATTTAATGATTGAATATGCAAATGTAAGAAGACATTTGTCTGAAGCAGAAATATGGTGGGTGTAGGGATGGTGGAACAAGGGGCTACCCATCGTCAGGTTGATGAAGCCCTTGGTGTGCACCATGCAGTGATCACCAGGGCCCGGGCAAGATTTCAGGAGTATGGCACACCAGTCAGACGACATGGTGGTGGCGGAGACAGGGCAACATCTGCAGCTGAAGACCGGTATTTGATCAATCAGGCCCGTAGGAACCGTTTTGCCATCCCGTAATTGGTTTCAGAGAATGTCGCCCCTTTTCTTTATGCAAGCTGGTACTGAAGCATCCAATTAGGGGCCGTTAGGAGACGCCCTAACCTCGTTGCTGCCCATCCCACACCACTCGAGGATAATAATAGTTTCAAAGTGTCTCGTCGGGTTTTTATAACTGCGTGTATTTCGACTACTTGAGGTTGGTGCGTATTATTTGATAGGTATCTGCATATAAATAAAATAACATCTGAACCAATGTGTAGTTTTTCTTATTTAAGCTTGAAAATCTCCCAGAGCCTCACGGAGAATGCAGTGACGGGGAACTAAACTTTTTCAAGACTTATACTTCCGAGACGTGTAGAATGGATAGACAAATAAAGAAATTCGAAGAAAAGTGTAATTGCTTGCCGGCGTTCACTCAGATTGGTAATATATTTCATTAACCTTTCGACATCGAGCTATTGTGCAATATTTCCAACATTCCACCTCCAACTCTAATAATTCACTTTTATTCACTGAGTTGTTTTTTTACTGAAGCCCATGGGGGAGCCAAATGTGTAGCAGGGAGATCGAGCATTGCGAATATTCGCAAAGCATTCGCATTCAACATTGTGAATATTCGCATTCTGCATTGCGAATATTCGCAGTCAACTTTGCGAATATTCGCACTCAACATTGCGAATATTTGCATTCAATTGAATGCAAATATTCGCAGTGATGGGTGCGAATATTCGCAATGTTGAATGTGAATATTCGCAATGTTGAATGCGAATATTCGCAATGCTTTGCGAATATTCGCAATGCTTTGCGAATATTCGCAATGCTCCCACTACAAATGTTGTCCCCAATGGGCTTCCGTAGTTTTACTACGCAATCACGGTGAAATTGCCCAGTTGAGAAAATAAACGCATGACTTCAAAAGCAAATTCAACGTCGTAACATTGAGAGTGAGATGGTTTCGGAAGTAGAATTGAATTAATCAATTCCTATCTTTCATTATCTGTTCACCAAATATGACCTGCAGACGGCATTTGCAAATATTTTTTGTAACTAAACATATTGCTTTTTTACCTTGAAAACATTGCTTATGATCCTCCATTGGAATGATACCGATTTGCTCGTTCCAGTGTGAGTGTGTGTGTGTGTGTGTGTGTGGGGGGGGGGGGGGGGGGGGGGGGGTCATAAGCTATTTTGAAGGTAAGAATTCCAAAAATAATAAACTTTTGTTGTCTATTGTTGTGAACAGCAGTGCAGTGGTCGGTTTTTATCAGTTACATTAAGTAAAGGGTAAATGACACATTATGTGATAATCTCAAATTCATCACTATTTAATATAAAATTTCTCAACCTCGTTCACTAAAATCTGCTTCGGCCTTGGTGAACCTCGGCTTAGATGAACTCCATTGCCCGTGGGAACCCCAGGAAGTGAAACAGTGTTTTTCTACTGAGGTAAACAATCTCTGTTTCACTGGTAAAATAGGACCCAGTCACCAATGCTTGGGATGGAAGTCCTCTAAAATTGGCAACATGGGTATATTGATTGACTGAACTTGACTTTATCTCCATGTTGCGGTTACTATTTATTTATTTATTTATTTATTTATTTATTGATGTTTAAGGTCACATATTTATGCACAATGGCTAATCATGACCGTGACAGTTTTACGAGCGGAGGAAGCCGGAGTACCCGGAGAGAACCACCGAGCAACGACGAGCAGCTGCCAGCTCCCCAACATCGTAACTCCGCACTGCAGCACAGGCAGGGTTAGATTGGTTGAAGACTTGCGTACCATCGACGTGCAGTACGCCTTAGTACACGGCGTCATCGTGCCCCCCCCCCCCCCCCCCCCCCCACGCGGGCAATGGAGATGAAGTGTCTTGTCCAAGGACACAACGCGGTTGCCGCAGGTGGGATTCGAACCGAGGGCCTCTCGGCTTGCAGCCTGCACCTCTACCTACTGAGCCACCGCGCTCCCTGCGGTTACTATTAGCCATTGTGTAGAAGTATGTGACCTTAACCCTTTACTCAACGAATCGGCCGCATCCACCCGCGTAATATGGAAATTCAGCAGTTGAAAAAATATTATTTTTCAAAAAAATTCAACAAAACCATATCATGTGACCCCTCGTTGGAACGATCTCGACGAGCTCGTTCCAACGAGGGGTCACATGATATGGTTTTGTTGAATTTTTTTGAAAAATTTCAAAAAGTGATATTTAAAATAATAAATTTTGATATCGTCTGCGTTGGGTAAAGGGTTAAACACCAATAAATAAACAATAAATCAGATGAACTCGGTACATAAATTTCATATCAAATCATCATTCATTAGAGATAACCGTGACTCGACTCCTCAAACATGCTCTGTATATGGCATAGCCAAATTCACGAGGCCATATTCTGTTCGTGTACATCATCTATCTCTCGTATTGATAATAATTGCTATCCGTGACCTGGCTGGTAGAGATGGTCGGTGTACCGTAAATACCGTTCGGTATCAGTATCGAACCGTACCGATGAAATCTCAAAACACTGAAATTCGGTATTGAAAAATATTTCCGACAAAAGTTAAAAACTAAAAGGACAACAACAGAATATGAAGTATAATTAATGACAAGAAGATCCCATGGACTATGTATGCCTAAAGGCAGTCATCACCGTTCATTTGATGTAAAAAATAAGCTGAGAAAAATACCCGGGGGGGGGGGGCAGGGCTGGGAGGAGTTGAAATTCTCCTTAACACGTTAACGTGTTAAAAAATAAGCTGAGAAAAATACCCGGGGGGGGGGGGGTAGGACTGGGAGGAGTTGAAATTCTCCTTAACACGTTAACGTGTTAAATAATTCTGCGTTAACGTGTTAAATGACGTTAAATGTTAAAATGAACAAAATTTTAAAAACTTCGGCCATTTTTGTTCATTTGAATTTGAATATAATTGAACTTACGCACAGTAACTGTAGTTAAGATAGTTCTCTCAGGTTATCGTAAATTCTAACATTCAGCGATGTTTTCATTTAAGAATACAATCATTGCGACGTATCCTTAGAAAGAGACACCCGCCGTTGCTCGAATACCAGTCCTTACATGGAAAATAGGCATTTGGATGAAGCTGATATTGCTGTGTCGTCAAATATCGGCGGGCCAACGTTGGTAGGAGGGCTACGGACATCTAAATTGTTCCTTTTCTTCAATTTCGTCAAATGGCGCAAAATTCGACGTCATCGGCACGCGCGATCCGGCTTGGGTAAACACAAGATGACGACGCAATGCTACATATTATACAATTATAATCTTTAAAGTTCAACGTAATTAACTTGGTTAAATTTTTGTAACGTTGTTAAAATAATTTAATACGTTAACGTTTGAAACGTTAACTACTCCCAGCCCTGCCAGGGGGTATTTTCTCTGAGCCTTTTTGTCACATCAAATGACTGATGGTTACAGCCCGTGTTGGTTCCAACATTTTGACACTTCGGCGACTTTGTCTGCAGAATACCAAAAATACCATCGGATATTGGTATCGGTGTGAGTACATGTATGTTGTTGATACCGAATACCGTACCGATACCGAGGTAAATCATTCTAAAAATACCACTACCGAAAATAAACTTGAAATTTCAATACCGCTCAACTCTACTAGCGCCTCACCTAACACCTTTCCCGGAGCGCTGGTCCGATGTCAGAGCATTGGACATTAAATCGGAAGGTCTACGGTTCCATGATGACCAGCAAGAACTTCTTTGTGTCTTTGTGCAAGATACTTAATCTCGATTGCCCACATGGGGTATGGATGGCGCTGTGTACTAAGGCGAACCACAAGTCGATGGTGCACTTGTCTTTCACCTCAGCGAACTCTGATTGTGCACAGTTTGTAAGTCTGAGAGTCTGACAGTTGCTCACAGCTGCTCAGTGGTTCGCCTCGAGTAATCCTGCTCTGGGTTCGAAACGACGTGACTCTGGCTGTCGAACGTGTTGTTAAATGATAATAAACAAAGGAGAAAAACCCTAGCACCTTTCCTGCACAAAACTTTGGTACGCTTAGTTCGCAAAATCGATTCCCAGTTGATAGTGGTATTCGTTTGAATAGTTTCTCGCATAACTGACGTTAAAACCCTTTACCTAACATGAAAAGCAGACGACACTTGCAAAAAAAAATTCTGGAACAACTAATTTTTTTCATTTTTTGTCTCAAAAACATAGGTTATGACCCCTCATTGGAACGAGCTCGACGAGCTCGTTCCAATGAGGGGTCATAACGTATGTTTTTGAGACAAAAAATGAAAAATTAATGAAAATTAACTGACGATTTTTGAGAATAGCGCTGGCCGGTTTTGGCCGTTACGTTGGGTAAAGGGTTAATGACGATTGGCAAACCTATGTACCAGGACACAGAAATTGAAGTTCTGTTTGATTACTGTTATCAGAACTTATTTTCGGAGAACCTTTGAGCGGTTCCCCTGGCCTTCAACAACTAATGAATGGTCGACAGTCACTACATATCATAGCATCTTTGCGTTAGAAAAACATTCATGATCTACAATAGGGTTAAAAAAGTTAAGTTGGTTTTGTCAGGATTGGCTATGACTGCGATATTTTATGGCACCTGATCGGATGGCCATTTAAACTTTATGACTCATTAAAAAGTGACAAATAAAATAGTAATACTTATTGATTTTCAAAAAAAATAAATGTAAATTGCTGTTACTTTAAAACTAATTTCAAAACAACATCAGCACAATAATATTGTCTCGATTTCACTTTGTCATAGACACTACTATTTCATCGCACGATAGTGGACAGTTTATTAAAAATCGTATCAGCACATGGATAAAAACATGTAAGTCGGTATCATTATTATTTTCTTAAAGAGAATTGCGTTTGATATTCATCCATTTGCTTATGAGAAGGCTCTAACATTTGATTTGACCGTGTGCAAGATTGATGGCAAACTCTCAGGCCATCAGTCTAATTCTATACGGAATTCGACGCTTTTGTGGTCTGGAACTAGTCTACCGCCTCAATAGTCCATCGCCCAACTTTAGATGCACTCGTCTGCAATATTTCAGTTGACCGGAAAAGCGAACCCACGGTTCGCTTTTCCGCCCAACTGATATATTCCAGACGATTGAATCTAAAGTATACCATGAAGATTTTTTTTGGGGGGGTGGGGGGGGTGGGAGGGGTGGGGGAATCATAGTAGGAAATGTTGCTCAATCGAGTTGTGGTTTGACCGAATTATAATGAATATAACGATAACATGACTTTGGGGGCCATGTGGTTTATGAACGGCTCAACAGGTATGAATAACAGCCCGGCAGTTTATAAAAGGCCCGAGACGAAGTCGAAGGCCGTTAATAAGCTGAAGGGCTGTTATTCACACCTGTTGGGCCGTTAATAAACCACAAGGCCCGACAAAGTCATGTTATTACTATTATTACCACTGTGATTCTGAGAAAGTTTTTGACCCTGTACCTTACATGGCAGTTACAAACAGCCAATTGGTCTTCATTCAATTCTCTTGATTGAGACGTTTTTAACGTTTTCAATTTTGGCAAATGATATTATTATCACTCAATCTATAAGTTACTAGTCGATTAACATGATTTGGGGGGGGGGGGGGCGTTAAAACTCCATAATTTCAGTGACGTCATTCGACGGAGCCGGGCCGCGGGCGATAATGGTATAAATAGCCATTAGCGGCCCGCGGCCCGGCTATTTTTAGATTCCATGGTCTAATGAATTACTACCATTCGGATGACGTCCCTTTGTATTTCTGAACTGAAGTCGAACGCACGATCGAAACAGAAATATGGAACCGACTTTAGTGATTATTTCTGTGCTGAAATGAAGCACTATCAGATGGAAACAAGTTTCATTGCACTGTGAATCGGTCGCACTTTAAGTATACTGATAAAATTATCGTTCGTTCGTTACAACGGCCTGGTAATAATAGTAATAACATGATTGTTGTCAGGCATCATGATTCATTAGCGGCCCTGCAGCAATGATGAACAGCCCTTGGGTTTATTAATGGCCCTCGACTTCGTCTCGGGCCTTTAATAAACCCTCGGGCTGTTCATCATTGCTGCAGGGCCGCTAATGAACCATAATGCCCTCCAAAATCATGTTATTGTTATATTATTACCACTTCAGCGGGCGTTCTCTAGTACATTAACAAAGTTGAACAGGGCATTACAAGAACGTAACACTCAACTAAAAAAGACCACTTGACGTGTCGGGCCGTTAATGAGTGAAACTCTCATTAACAGCCCGACACGTCACGTGATTTTTCTTCCTTGCTGTCAACCACTCTGAAATGGAAATGGTGTAAACTTGTAAACAACGTGATTTTATTTAAATTATTAAATATGTAAAATGTCCAGTAAAGTTAGCCCCATAAGAACAAGCATCTGTATATATGTAAGTAAGTCTGTATACATTTTAATCCTTTATTCCTGACTTAAAAGCGGTAAGCATGGGGTCTGTTTTAAGTTTTCTAATTGGAAGCATACCAGTGCCGATCATGTGATAATCATGTGACACCAGTTTGTTTGACAGCAGACGATATTATCATCTCGTCCCCGGAGTTCCAGTGTGTTCTATGTGCCAGAAGGCACATAGAACACATTGAAACTCAGGGGACGATCTGTCGAAATTGAAAACTTTACAAATGTCATGCAAGATACAGAATCAAAACGTTTTCAGACTCCAAGTGGTAATAATAGTAATAACTTGACTTTGTCGAGCCTTGTGGTTTATTAACGACCCAACAGGTGTGAATAACAGCCCTTCAGCTTATTAACGGCCCTCGACTTCGTCTCTGGCCTTTTATAAGCTGTCGGGGCTGTTATTCACACCTGTTGGGCCGTTAATAAACCACAATGCCCTCCAAAGTCATGTTATTGTTATATTCACTACACTTGAAGTTGTATGATTATGCTGCGAAGCTTTTTCCACTAATTGTGTATAATATCGTGATGTTTTCAGGGTGAATTGAATACTTATTGACTGCAATATCTATAACTGAAGATAAAAAAGAACACCCGTATATCCTTGTGAGTGAAGGAACATCTCATTACATCCACAGTCGTCTGCTCGCAAACTCCACGAAACGTGGGTAAACAAACAGCCCATAACAGTGTCGAATTCCCAACAGAATGATACATTTCCAGACAACTGAATCTAAATATTTCATAAGCATTTTCGTTGAATCATCGCTATAATTGTTGCTAATTTGCGACTTGACTTTGCCCAATTTTTATGACATTATCGTTGGGGAAGGAGACTCACAACAGTCGTAGCCATTAATTCTGACAATATCTTGATGTCTGGAAGTTGAATTAAATACTTATTGACAGAAATCTTATATAATTTGAGTTATTCTGTTTGTTGAAGTCCATTATGTAAGAGTATAATACAAAAACATGTAGAAAATCCAATTCACCAGCCGTTTGGTCTTCTGAAGCCTCACCAATAAAGAAATATCTTTATGCAACTCATACTTCTTATTTTAAGGTTGATTACACCCAACCGATGACAAGAGTACCGAGGAGCATTCGGTAATAGAGAAATTAGAGATAGGCAAAATACAGAAAAATCGAACCGATACCGATATCATGGGGATACTGAAAAACCGAACCGTACCAACCGTTGAATTGCTAAACCGTCTGAATTTTCAAATTTTCCTACATCCTCCATTTATAAGTCCCCGTTGAGGCTTGACAACAGTTGAAAGGCTCATTTTCATGAAAGAAGTGACTGATTTTTTTTTTTCAGTTTTGTTAACTCTCAATGGATTGGGCAACTGTACTGAATTCCAACTACACTTCAGCCTGTACATGTCCAGTTGGTTAGCAGTGATTTCTAGTCAAGTGTTGGCTAGAAATTACTGCCCACGCGTTTCCTCTATTGTCAGCAGGACCTCCGAAAGATGACATGGCCAGGGCATGCTCTGAAATCGCATAAGCCAGAAATAGGCCTTGAAACATTAAGATACGTTTAGAACAAGTCACAGAATTACTATAGATATGATTTATGGTTGTAAAAGAGCACCACAGTTGAGATCATTGGCAGTGTCATTTAGAGCGTTGTTGTAGAATGATACTACAACAACTTATTCAGTTTTACCTGACGTGAAATCCTCTTTGGTACTATCAGCAAATCTCAGTCAAGTCAGATACCGAATTCCGAACCGATCCGAGGTATACCCCACCCCCTTAAAAATAAAGAAATTGATACCGAACTCAGAATTCCAATACCACCCATCTCTTAAAAAATCAATTATTTGAAGTTGAAGGCACTGTCCGTTATTGCATTGCACCGCAAAGACGCGATTGCTGTGATCTCGAAGTTCACCAAGATGATCAGTTCCTTACATAAGACGTAGCACAATCTTTGCAGACCTAGTGATTTGAATCTGAATCCCAGTAACACAATCAGACCACCGTTGATGTAATGTGGGGTCCTTTAACTCACAGACATATGCTGATTTTCTTTCGTACTCCAGTTATAGATACTAGTGGATAAACCAATGCTACGCCTGGTATTCGATAGGTAGCATTGCTAATTACCTATCGCTCCGAATTAAAAAGTGTTTTACCTACACCTATCATGCGACACAAGTGCGTTTCTCGGTAAATAGTGCAAATTATTGCCCCCAAACATTTCGATTTAGTTATATCAAATAGAAATACACACCTGCCGAGTCGAAGTCCATCGGGTCCGTAGAGATTGAGAAGATAGGGCACGTTACTTTAAAATTTTGGGGACCGTTTCATTGTTACACAATTAACTGGTGCATGTTCAACACTGAACAGCGTTGTTATCTTATTACAAAATGTCTGACTGGAGTTCAGCATATTAACGACTTGATCTGTGATAGAATATACAGTACAGTCGCCGTGGACTGATCGTTATCTACGGGTGGGCAGTGATGCCCAGCAGGCGTTTAGCAGGTAATAAAACTCATCAGCAGCAAAATTCTAATTAATGAAGCACCGGGGATTACCCGGTGCTTCATTAATTACACTTTTGTTGATTATTCCTATAATTAGTGTTTGGAATCTAATATTATTGCGTCCATGGAAATACTGCCCACCTGTGAAAAGTGACCAGTCCGCGGCGGCCACACTATATTCTGGGAGCATTTGGACAGTAGTTGTTATTATGCTATCTTAGCTTAGCAGAGATAATGTTCTGTGCTGAAACAAGTTTCACAGAGACAATTACAATTTAGAGATACCTTTCTGGTCAAGTTTTAATAACAAATGCGCATCTTTTCTGCTTTTTTGTATTAAGGTGTTCCTTTATTGAATGAGTATCTCGGAATATCAAATTATTGGTTATATTACAGTTTCTACGGGACAGTTAATATTATGCTATTTGTTAGTTTGGTATAAATAATCTATACGGTGCTGCAACAATTTACGTTCCAAAAAAAAAAACAATTAAAATTCGGGGATACCTTTCTAGGCAAGTTTTGATTTAATTTTCTCTGAAGGCACACCCGACAAGAAGATCTAAGATACTTCATCCAACATAATAGTACATTGGTACTGACAATTCGTTAAGGAATGCTAGGTAGTATTGGCTGCTACATCAATAGCTGTTCCATTTCGGGTCACAGCTCTGCGGTATATCTAGTTGACTATCGTGCAACCAAACTTACATTATCAGGTTAACTGTCCTCGATATGTCAATTGAAGCGTTTGATTTTCATGTCAGCTTCCCGTCATTTTGTATACCTGTTAGAACGACATGTGTCCAGTCATTATATAAAGACAACTTGTACAACCGCAACGAAAATCGGACAAATTATTACAGACGGTGACAGATTTAAAACATCGCACATTAGCTTTTAGCGATTTATCGACTGTGGCAGTCGGTGAATCGGCCATCACATGCATCCTGAGATACAAATGCATTTCTCAGTCTGTCGGAAACGTTACTTTATATGTTTTGTCGATCGACAATTATTTTTTTTTAATTCCTTGATATTTATGTTTTTCTGGATCTAAAATGGCGCAGTGAGTGATGTGCTATTCTATTTTAACCTTCTACACACAGATGTCAAAATACTGAAATTTCGATCCGCAGCTAGAAATTTAATCAATTCGTTCTTGTTTGACAGAGCTCAATGAGCTCTGTCAAACAAGATTGAATTGGTTAAATTACTCGTTTCATTATGGCAAAGAATTGCAGCTTGTTTTTTTTTATTATTTTGACTGGGAGCGCGGTGGCTCAGTGGTAGACTGTTGGACTTCTATGCTAGAGGTCCGAGTTCGATTCCCGTCCGGGACGACCCGCGTTGTCCATTGGCAAGGCACTTTATCCCGGTTGCCTACATGGGAGCACGATGACGCCGTGTACTAAGGCGTACTGCACGTCGATGGTGCATATGTCTTCAACAGCGGAGCTTGAACTGAGTTAGAATGTTGAGAAGCTGACAGTTGCTCGTTGATGCTCGGGGGTTCTCTCCGGGTGCTCCGGCTTCCTCTACCCATAAAACTGTCACGGTCACGATTAGCAATTGTGATAATTATGTGGCCTTAAACATCGATAAATAAATAAATAAATATTATTTTGACATCATTGAACATTTCGAAAAATATCTCCCTTCCGCAGTAAGTTCCGGCGGTGTTTTATTGGTAGCTCACCATTTGTCTTCTGACCTCGTTAGAGAAGCCACGAGCACTGAAACAGCGACGACAACGGCATTTTGTGCAATTTAATTATATGTGTCCGTTTTCCTTTTCAGGACAGAATCGGATTTGTACGCTGTTTTCCTATTACAACTGTAGTGAAAATACTGATGGTAATTATTACTGTATATATGCATCCCAATCCGATAAACTGCCTGTATTTTGTAGACCTTTAATCAGATAATGTTTATGGGACCAATATCCGAGATATTCTTTTATTTATTCTTAGAGCCTTGCAAATATCATTCTTTTCGTTCTTTTTGTATGTTTTTTAATTTTCGGAAGAATTTATACTCTTTGTGAAGCTCATTTGCGTCTATATGTTTATTAAAATGGCATCGGTGTGAAATGAAAGTATCATGGACCAGCAAGCCGATGTGTTGAAGCGACAACAGTTCGCCTTCTGCCCACATTTACTTCATCCCACCATTATTACTCATGCATCTGTAGTCATGTATATCATGCAGTATTAGCAGCCTGTAGAATATCTCATATTATATTGTGTCATGAAAACATATGAGTGTCAGCTGCAATGCTTAAGCATTGTAAGTGTCACCTTTATGCTTTCGGGAGATGACATTTGCTTATTGGTACCTATGCTATAATGCTGAGGGTTTTAGCATACATGAGGCACTTCATTGTTACCGTGGTTGCTTAAGTGTACATTTATGCTGATTTTTCATACTGTTCTGTTATTTTCTCAAGTACTTTAATTTGATACTGTGAAATGTTCCACCCTTCTCTTACGTTCCAAGCTGTACTTCTGTTTGGAATTCAAGAGAAACACCTGAATCAGGGCACAAATTATTCAGTTCACAACGTTGGATGCGATGTATAATTAAAATTTATGTATAGAGGTTATTACTTGGCTAGTTTTATAACGGCCGATATATCATCACGGGGCTCTGGAGGGTCGAAGGCTAATGCGAAGTTACCGCATGCTGGTGTATTGACCGATGTGAAACTAACCAAGTAATTACCTCTTTATTTTTTAAACCAAAACAAATAATTACAAAACTTCTCAGATCTATTACAGTTTTCTGAGAGTGTTATTGCTTCTCATTCTTTTCACGAAGTCTTAATTTTCCTCTTCTCTTACTCCTAGTTCAGGTATCAGTACGTCTCCTCCCTCCTCCCTCCTCCCTCCTATGGGAAGCCGCAACGTTCAGATACATCAACTACATCTTCTCCCACTTCGACTAATCTCCACTTACGACTCTGAATTTTAGTTTGCGATTAATTTTCTGTACAATTCTCTCCTTTCTTCTCTTCCTTCGCCTAATCTTACTTATGGGCGTAACTAATTGCTCGTCATACAACACTCTGCTTCAGACCACTCCATAATGTCTCGTAACGTCAATTTCCCCGATTGCGTTCGACGAATAACTGTGAACATTTCAATGTAAACAAATTGGTTGCGCCCAATAAAGTTTCAAAGGGGATAACTCTAGCTTAGTTCATATTGGCCGAGATCGGCGTCAAATCGGCCGAGTTTGAAGCCATTTCAGTCGAAACTGATAATGGGCATATCTAATAAATAATGTTCAGAATTACAGTAGAGGGTGAACGACTTTAAAACACTCCGGAATGGAAAGTTGACCATCGTTTTATTTGTCACCTTTATCAGACATAATTCAATGGACTGTCGATAAATCGAAATCATTAGGTAGGGTTAAAAACCATCTAGATGTTCTAGCAGGGGCATGGCTCTTGGGCCTTGGTTCTGGTGTGTGTGCCCTCTGAATTTCCTATTCTCCCCCCTCTGGCTGCCGAGAACCCAACTTTTGATAAAACCATTTGCACCCTACCCTCTTGAGTGAGAACTGTCCTGATACTACCTGAGAATTTCTTCAACTGCCGAAGAAATCCGATGCAACCTCACCCTAGTGTTCGTAATAATATATGATTTTTGGGATATAGAGTTAGAAATCGTTTCATGATTGCAACAAGACGCTATCTTTAATGCTTTAGCATTTCAGGTGGCGCATTGTTGTTCTCATGAGCAGGGTCTGTGAGAGGGTGGGGGCGGTCTCGGGGTATTGACCCCGGTCCAGGAACATTAGGGGCTCGGGGTTGGCCCAGGCGTCCAGTGAAATTGTGTCAGGATTGGGTCCAGAAAAATTCTGACTCCTGTGCCAAGCCTGGGCCCCCGATCTCCCAGGCGAGAATCAGCAAGACAAGTTGCTCGTCGTTTTGGAAGATGCCACTCATGTAAAGAAGGAGTATCAGTGCCCCGTGGAGGTGCTCAATCTGTTAACCCTTTACATTTTTTATAAACAATATTTTATTCGTCATGAAAGGGTTTGGTAAACAGGCATATGCCTATGTATATACCTAATACATAAAATACACATTCATATTTTACCAACAATGGTGCGTAAACAAGTGTAGAATTGAGAAGTTTATTCTAGACACAGTTCCTTATCAATCAAAGCTTCTGTCAAACTAACTTGTGGCATGGGTCTTGATAGGACTCTTCATTCTGATATTGGGATGTAATGACTGATTGAGGTAAGTTATTCTACTCCTCGCGATATTTGTTTGTTCGATATAGTTATGTACGGCTCAAAATATGTGAATATTTTCTGAATCTGTTTTTGTTTCATTTCCTGATAAGATAATGGTAATATCTTCAGTGGTGTAGCCTATACTTTGGAACATAATTTCTATTTGGATATTATGGATTGAATAGAATGGAAAGTAGTGTTCAGGGTCCTCGTATTCATGATTACAGGAACATTTCGGGTCATCGCGTAGAAATCGTTCATACGTGTGACCATTCAAGTCGCAACATCTTAATTTTAGTTTGCAGTGTAATATCTGTCCCCGTCTCCTGTCCACATAAAAATACCCTGGAATGAAAGGGTCGTTCCTTCTAAGAATGCTTTTCAGTACCTGTAGAGATTCACAGCTTCTCATATTTATATCCATATCATTCCAAGGTCTTACAGCAGACGGCAAAAAAGAATCATAATAAAGTTTAGTCCGACATTGTATTTCACGCAGGATAATTTGTATATTCCGGCACTTGGATCGGAATCATTGCCGTGTGATAATAAGGCGCATTACCAGACATAATTTTAAACATGATAACTATTTTATATCTTTTTCTGCTCTCTTGTAATGTAATAAAACTAGTTTCACGATATACATGCTCATGACTTGTGCCCTTGGGAATACCGCATATTGTTCGAAGGGCATCTAGTTGTAAAGCTTTGAGTTCATTCAGTTTACATTTTGAACAGTTATCCCAAATAATATTGGCGTAGTCAAAAAGAGGGAGTGTGAAATGAGTATACAGAGTTTCCAAAGCTGACCTGGACAATTTATATTTTAAATTACAGAGGCAGTTTATCATTGGACTGACTTTATCAATGATACAATCTATACCTCAAGATCCCGAGTTTTGAAACTTTATTCCTAGATTTTTGTATACGTTAACTTCAGCTATACGAGAACCCTTTAAATAGAGTTGTGGCTTCGAATTTGGGTTATGTTTTCTTGTAAAGCTGATAGTTACTGTTTTGCTAGGGTTACAAGTCACTTGCCAAGTATCTGCTGATAAACCAATTCGTTCCATGTCACCGTTCAATATATTTGCAGCCTCATGTTCATCCTCTACAAGAATAAATACAGACGTGTCGCCTGCATACAATCTTATGTTCGATTGGATATAATGGACGATATCATTTATGTAAATATTGAAAAGAAGAGACCCTAAAACAGATTCTTGGGGAACTCCAGCAAGTATTATATTTTTTGTGGAGCTCTTACCATTAATGACAACTGTTTGTGTACAATCAGTAAAATAACTTTCAAACCATGTTAAAAGTCCACCCTTACCCCAATAGCATCCAGTTTGTGTAGCAGATCACCATGACAAACTCTATCAAACGCGTTGCTTATATCACAAAAGACAAAGCGGACTTCTGAACCTTTATCCAGTGCAGATTTTATTTAATTGTCTACAGAGATTAATTGAAATACCGTACTACCTCCCGGCCTGAAACAAAACTGAAGGTCAGTAAGGCGGTTGTTTTCAACAAGAAATCTATATACGCGATTGAAAACTATCTTTTCTAGTACCTTACTAACACAACTAGTAAACGACACGGGGTGGTCATTTTCTTTATCGTTTTGTGATAATTTTTGTATGGATTGGTATAATATTTGCATGTTTCCAGTATTTGTGAAAAACGTCAGTTGACAAACACAGGTTAAATAATTTAATGAGCGGAAAGGATAGCTGCCTCGAGAATTGTTTTAATACTATATTGTTTATTTTGATCAGGGGAACTAGCCTTTGTCGTATCCAATTTGGATAACAATAAGTCAACCTCCACCTCGTCAGTTTCTATAGCCTCTAGCGACCCATCATGCTCCAGAAATTTTTGGTAATTCTCTTTCGATGATAGTATTATATTGACTTGTAAAATAATTGTTGAAGATGGTCGTTTATAAGTTCATCTTCCTCAAGCAAAGGAAGAAAGGCTGTGCTCATAGACTGCTGATTGGTAAAACTCTTCCACCACTGCTAAGAGGAAAGTTTTCTTGTAGATACAGATTCTTCCAATTTATTAACAAAACTTTTTCCGCATCCCTAACACAATTTATGGTATAATTTCGAATTCTTCTGAAATTTTTCCAGTCTTCAGTCTTATTTGTTCTTTTCGCTTTTTTGTGTCCTATTACGTACGCACATTTGTCTTCCTACAAAGGATGTCATCCAGGGTTTGTCGTTTGGCCGAATTAAGATCGATCTAGCAGGAGTAAGCGAGCTCTCAGTTTCTGCGCGATGACCCGAAATGTTCCTGTAATCACGAATACGAGGAATGTTATTCTTTTTGTTATATCATCAACTGAGCCGGAATCGAAAAAGGACTTTCAGTTAAAATTCAGAAATGATTGTGACAGACCATCTGCATCCATACTTCTTGTAATCCCAAACAAATCTTTTATAAGAGGGAAGATTAGGATTTGTAGATTTTAGTTTAATACTAGTGGCATGTTGATCGCCACAACAAGGAGGAATGACTTCGATACTGGAGATCGGGTTCGGGGAAGAGGTGATTCTATTAGAATACTTGAGTTCTCACTGATTCAAGTTCGCTCCTCAACAATCTAGACAAGGTTATTTGCAGTTTCAAGTCTTTTAATCCTTGGGTGGGTTGACGGTAGACAATTTGTGTTGAAGTCACCAACTATTACACACCTCATAGAGAGGTCATTTCTAGCTGATGATGTCGATTCATCGACGATGTCCCAGTATGACACACGCGCCGAGGGTGGGCGGTAGAATATACCAAGTAAAAGCTTATGATTTTTACTTCTTATTTCAGTCCAGGTTGCTTCCAAACCAGGAAGTTCCAAATTACTTTTTCCGGTTGTAAATTAATCCCAGTTCAAAATATACTAGTATTCCACCGTCGCAGCCATCCTCACGTTCCTTCCGAATAGGAGGATAATGATATCCTTCTGTTCTGAGACCTTCCAACACTCGTCCTAAGAAGAGATTCGGTAACAGCAATGACATCATGTTGACCGAGCTCCGCTTGTATCACTTCCATATTGTTCCTAATACCCCTAACATGGATGTGTACTAGTGATAAATTGCTGCCCGAGAGCCCTGGGTTCAGCTGAATATTTCCACTAACTATTAATAAAAAGAATATGAATACACCAAGTCACAAGTGTCCCAATAAGCAAAAAATCATTACAAAGGCAGAGCATGTTGCACCCAAGCCTGTTCGACCTGTAAAGTGATCTGGGGCTCTATATTTTCCAATCCTCGCACTTTATGTGTTGATATCAACATCCATGGCATCAGTTAATACTTTATCCAACGTAACGGCCAAAACCGGTCAGCGCTATTCACAAAAATCACCATTTAATTTTCATTATTTTTTTTCATTTTTTTGTCTCAAAAACATTGCTTATGACCCCTCATTGGAACGAGCTCGTTGAGCTCGTCCCAATGAGGGGTCATAAGCTATGTTTTTGAGACAAAAAATGAAATATTTATTATTAATGAATTCTGTTTGCAAGTGTCGTCTGCTTTTCTTGTTAGGTAAAGGGTTAAGATAAATCATACATGTAGATTTTGCATGGAATGGAAAACAGCGCTCCAAAACAAAAGTAAGGGGAGCGCGGTGGCTCAGTAGTAGACTGTTGGACTTCTATGCTAAAGGTCCCAAGTTCGATCCCCGTCCGTGACGACCCGCGTTGTGTCCTTGGGTAAGGCACTTTATCCCGGTTGCCTACATGGGGGGCACGATGACGCCGTGTACTAAGGCGTACTGCACGTCGATGGTGCTCATGTCTTCAACCGATGTAACCCTGCTTGAGCGGAGCTTGAACAGAGTTAGAATGTTGAGGAGCTGACAGTTGCTTGGTGGTTCACCCAGGGTACTCCGGCTTCCTCCACCCGTAAAACTGTCACGGTCACGATTAACCATTGTGCATAAGTATATGACCTTAAATAAATAAATAAATAAATAAATAAATAAATAAATAAATAAATAAATAAATAAATGTAAGGCGTCATCAAGTTTAATGAGTGGTAAGTGGACCATGCCTCAAAACAAACTTCAGTGTATGTGCAAGTGCATTTTACAAATTTAACGAGGAAATTAAATGGATCTGTCATGAGATAAAGGTAATTACGGGAGTGAGAATTTGAGATATAACAATAAAATGCATACGCCTTTCTTCAGAATCAGTGGATACTAAGTATACACAGTCACTTCGATCGGTATAAAAGAACAACTTATATGTATCTGATTGGACAGTTTGGTACACAAAGGCGCTCTCGCGTTTCGTAAACTTACAATACATGTATTCAGGGGTGGAGGAGGAATGGGAGATGAGGGGGTATTTCATCTACAGGAAAAGTAGCATTCCTTCCGCAAAATCGGTGAAAGTGCGAACCAGCCACAACCGGGCCGCATGTGGCTCAATGTAGCTGATTGCGCCTCACTAATCTACTATAACTATATCTAAGGATAGAGAAGGCGGGGGTGTTATTTCATCGGCAGGAAAAAGATCCGCTTCCTTATGACCGCAAAATCCAGTGGTAAAAAATGCAACCCAGCCACATCGAGGCCGCAAATGACTCAATGTGATCAATATCTTAATAATTCTCGAAAATATACCTTTGCTTGTAAATAAAAACTCCAATAATCTGCAACAAAATAACCTGGATCAGCGAATTATCAATATATCTTCGTGAATTTCAAAATATACTTTTGTTCTTCGAAGTCGCACTTCCCTTTACTTAACATGAAAAACAGACAACACTTGCAAACAAAACTATTGAATATCTTCTCTATTTTTTGGGTCAAAAAACATAGCTTATGACCCTCATTGGAACGTGCTCAACGAGCTCGTCCAAATGAGGGAGGGGACATATGCTATGTTTTGAGGCAAAAATTAATGAATATCGAGTGGCACTATTTGGCCGTTACGGTGGGTTAAGGGTTAATAGACTGTTATCTATATACACATGCACCAGACCAGGTGTTATCACTTGAAGAATTCTTTACTTCAAGAACTTCGGCATCTGTGTCAGTATTCAGAGACTTTCGAAAGGGAGGCCTGTCACAAAATAAACTCTGGGCCCGAATTTTCTCTCCCCGGCCCTGCTCATGGAAAGAAACATTGACTCCTATTAGAAAATCCCATGAAATGTGGGTAAATACAGATTATCATGATAATGTGCATGTCCTGTGATTTGTATCAGATTCGAGGTGGTGTCCAGAATGGGATCTCAACGAGCCGGCTTTGCCGGCGAGTTGTGATCCCATTCTGTACACCACCGAGAATCCGATGCAAATCACAGAACATGCGCATTATCATGATAATTCATTTATCAAGCAATTCTCTCACATAAACATATCAAATCTTAAATTATTAATACAGCAGTTTTGGGACATAATGTTGGGCGAGAAAAAGTTAAAAAAAAACATATTTTATGGAACAATATTGTTGTGCACTTTAACAAACAATGAGTAACACGGTCACCGCAAATTTTCAAACTCGCGTTGTAAAATTATTCACTCTAAATGTCAATTCCTATGATGTTACGCTTGAGGTTACAAGTGTGCAATATTTAATTGTGCAGTTTCTATTTATTGTGGAGGTGGGGGTATCACTTGCTATTAATAGTTCTGTCGCTAATTATAAGGAATTGTGTTTGGTTTTGTAAGCGATCAGCTGAGTCGATCGCTGATAAGCATATAGAATGCATTCATACGCCTGTTATGATAGCCCGTCGCGTTCCCGGAAACGAGTCGTCTATATGATACGAAATCAGAATAAGTCGTCTATATGATACGGAATCGGAACACATTATGTGACGCGTACCGTTTCTCGTTGTGTTCAGGCCCAAATCTATATGATTGTTAGATAATATAAGTTATTCTGTTTGTTGAGAGGGGACATGGTCTCACGTTCCCTGCATGAAATTTATATTCCACCGAGGCGTCAGCCGAGGTTGAATATATGTTTCATGCAGGGAACGTGAGACCATGCCCCTGTCAACAAACATAATAACGTATATGTCCCGTTCTTACACAAGTAAAATTGAATTATTGTAGGCCTACAGCGAATATTGGAAAGCAGACGTTGTTTCGGTAAAGCGTTAACTTTTATCATAACAGACTGCACTAATTTCCCTTTATTCAATGTTCACGTACGCAATCAACGGGGCGATATGCCCTCGATTCGTTTCAGTTTATGTTACAGTAAATTAATGAAAAGAGGCCTTATAATCTAATCGGTTTCATAAATAATTACCCATGTTCACATAACTAATCTTTTTGTACGTAGTAACGGTACTTTTGTGTGTATTTTACTTCAGTTAAAATGTATTTGTCTCAGTTGATTTCAAGTGAAAAAAGACATTGCGATGAACCGTTGCTCATGGCAACGAGACGCTTTCCTTGACAGTGCACATAAGAATCGCTGACAGTAGACATATGCGCGTGCCCGGCGATATAAAATAAAATCAGCGAGGCATTGACCAATCACTGCAAGGTATTGCGGTTGGTATCGGGACATAAATCACGAACTGTTTGTTTCAAACAATCGCAAACTGCAAATAAAATACCACGAAATCTACTACGAGAGGGCATGAAATTTCCAACTGTTGGTGGTAAGAAACTTAAAAACGTCTATCAAGTTTCGCCTGTCGTTTATACCTATTTTACTCATTTTAGCGTACTTCCGCCCTAGGCGTTGATCCTAGATCCTATTTTATCACTAAACTAGAACTTGTTTACCGCAGTGAACAAAACACTGCTCCATCCTTCGGGGTTAACACGGGGAATCAGACAGATGTCTCCACTTTTTAAAGTAAAACAAAAGAAGCCCTTGCAAACTTCCATTTGATGGATCCTGGAGTACAAAACTTCTTGAATATCCTTCCTTTCTATTCTTCCTTATATTCCTTATGTCAAACAGTCTTTATGTATCAGGTGGAAGCCATTCGGGAGTACGTGGAAACTAAATCGGGACTTGGGCGCTTGCATTTCGTTTCAATTAAGAAGTTCTACTCTAGTCACTTGGACACTGAATAGATATGATGACCATCGATGAAGCCACCCGTCATGGAATAAGACGAGAGAAAAACGACAATATAACAAAGGAATGAATTTCTTAACCCTTTCAATTCGGTGTGCCAAAATTTATGTGTGAAGAAAACGTTGGTTGTGTACGAGCATACGATATAAAGAGCAAAGCATCAGAAGCTTGGCTCGGAAAAAATTTAATCCCACAGTTCGACAGAGCTGTTGGATTAAATTATTACTGAACCTCCCAACAAGCCAGGATGGTTTCGCCCATTTCGTCGCTGACAGCATTGACTGAAATGTTACCTTCCAGGGCGCCAGTGTTGAAAGGGTTCAGCGGGATTTTGTGAGCGCGATTGTGTAAGGTGCACTTTCACATAAACATATCACGTACGACCAAGAGTCTCTTATAGTGTACTCTACCGCGAAAAGGGTCAACGGACTGTATAGAGCGGTGAGCTAAGATAGATGGAACGATCTGATTGAGCCTACTGAAACATGACCAGGGACAGAGGTCGAGATAGGACCAGAGATAGTCAACAAGTTAGTGAGAGGCAGTAGTACTAAGATTCGATCTGACGTGTTGTGAGAGGCAGTAGCACTAAGATTCGATCTCGAGACTGGTAGTTGTGGCTGTGGATAAGTTAGTGGAAATGAACTAGGAGCCATAAAAGTCATGGGATGGTCTAACAGTTATGAAGCAAAGAGGAAGTAGGACCCATATAGGAACCAAGAAGGTTATGGTCTATAAGCTATATAGATGCCATATAGAGTTAGGAGACATTTAGCTCATTGTCTAGGTGCAACACCATATGCGCTGGTTACGCTTCGTGTGTTTTGTGCACCTTGGGCACAGGCACGCAAGCATATCTCGATACATCCACCATGTGCTGCATGTGCCGTGTATTAGCACACAGGGTTATCCCATAGATGCCTCACCTCCACTTGAGATTCTATAGATATATACACGCTTAGGAGAAGGCGGGACTCTGACAAAGTCTCCTAAGCCTTAGTTTCAGGCAGAAGTGAAAACAGAAGCAGCTGGCAAGGCAGTCACTACTACAAGTTAGACGTAGTGACGAAAGATTCCAGCACAGGACAGATGGTGGTGGCCATGGTACAAGTCAACTAGAGTGGTGGAAGGTTAGCACTTGACGAAGACAATAGAAGCACATCGTGGGCAGATAGCGGGTACAGTAGACGCGTCAGTGGCAGTGGCCTCGTACCCATTAATGTCAGGGTCAAAGATCTACACAGGCGCCATATAGTAGCTATATACAGTACGTGGAGAGTGGATTGTAACTAAATCACCCGCGGAGTGGAGTTATCACCCAAACTATAACTTTCAAATTTTTTACATATCGACAAAAAACACAAGCAATGTTTCAGCCAATGGACCTCCGGGTTTAACCCGGAGGTCCATTGGCTGAAACTTTGCTGGTGCTGGTTATGCTTTGCAACAAATTTGCAATTATTGCTCGGGTGGAATCTCCACTCTGCGGGTGATTTAGTGATAATACACTCTCCACGTACTGTATGACTCATATAGGATCTAGGGGCTATATACGAGCCATATATGAGCCATGAAGGCCATGGGCTAGGAATCTATACCCATATGTGCCAGGTGCTGCATGTGTTGCGCAAACATTGTTCAATAGCACACACCTACATCTCTGCATATGTGTTGTGCTCGCATTGCGCACTAGCACGCGGACATATAGATGTGTGACCTCCAGTAGGGTAAGGAACTGTACAGGATGATACTGGCTAATTTGAATGGAGAGATCTGATGGGTTGTTTGATTCTGATAAAAGGACGATCTGATTGGTTGATTCAGTCCGTGGAAGAGTAGTCGGGGATAGCCAGGAATAGGTAGGCTAGGTTAAAATGTGAAGTAGGTGGGCAGTGGTTGCCGAAAACGAGGATTCTCTGAAAACCCGATCCAAATCAACTGCGTTTAGGGTCCGTTTCGTTGAATTTGCTCGGGTCGTTTCTTGCAATTAGATATACTCCAATATAATCGAATACACCCTATAAATACATGCCCTTTTCACCCTAGCGATTCCGATAACCACATACTGCCATGGAAACCTAGATGAACCCTGCGGTAGAGCCGGAAGGCGCTAGGCCTCTAAGTTTTTGGGCCAACGGTGTTCAAAATATTTGAAAGTAGTAAACAAAATTGGCTTAATTGCTTGTTATTCTGCTTGACATCCTTAATGTCGAAGAACTTACTTTTTAGGTTACGTTTTTTTAAATGATTTTGAAAAAGAATGTCTCAGAACCCTCACTGAAAAATCAGTACACCTCACCCCCCCCCCCCATCCCCCGCCACCAACCTCCTCCACTTATTCACACACATACTTTCAAACTTGCTCCTCAGCCCCTGCGTATTTTTAAAAAAAAAAAACGTTTTGGTAAGGTACCTGCAAAGGATTATATTACAGCCTTATGGTCCAGGTTTTGGCTACTACTACGTGATTACCCCGTGGGATCCCAGCAAGGTGAAGTAGTGCTTGTTTACTATGTTAAAACAAGCTCTGTTCTACTATTAAAATATCCCCTGATCACTAATGCCTAGGGTTGAAGTCTTCTAAAATGGGCAACATTTGTATAAATGATTGGCTGAACTTGACTCTTTTTCTATGCTGTGGTCACGATCAGTCATTGAGCAGAAATATGTGACCTTAAATTACAATAAATAAATAACTACCACGTGACAACTGCGTTTTATCAGCATGATTATAAAATGTATTGTCGATTTTTCCGAGTGGTTATAACCTGAACCGAAACATATGCATTACATTACCGACAGTCGGTCACAGTTTGATGAACAATACTGTTATGACCGCTGGTGATCCGTGCCAGATAATTAAAATATGCAATAATTTGATCTAAGATTGATGTAACACAAGTATTAACCCTTTGAACCCTAGTGGTATCTTCCATGCCAGATCAATGGCTTTCAACGTGCAGCCTTGGGGCTGCACGTTGAAAATATTGATCGGTCTAACCCCCCCCCCCCCCCCCCCCCCCCCACATTCACTGAACAACCATCCTATTTGATGGAGTTATGACGTATTATGTTCCTGGGCCTGAAAAGCTGCCTCTCGGGTTCAAAAGGTTAATTAACAGAACATGTTTCTAAAAACTGGGCGTATGCTTCCTGTAATTATGACAGAACAATTCACTGACAAGGTAAGTGAAACGGAATGCTGACCGTTGAAACACCTGTCCGTGTGATACGTGGCGGGAGCATTTTGTCTCACTTTCCTTAATTTCTGACATGCTGGTAGCAGATATTCCTACCCAGGACAAAATTTCGCTTGCCACTGAAATACATATACTTTGGGAACATTCAATAAAACTTTCCCCTTGTTGAGTGGATTTTTTTCACCGAAGATTTCTCGAGTGAAATTCGGGTGAATTTTCCAGCAAATCTATTTTGAAGATATGTTTCACCAAATCTAGTCCGCCTCGTATACGAGGGCTCGATTTGTTCTTTCCTTCTTTTTCCAGCTTATTTGGTGCTTTTGGGGGTGGGTATTAATTTTTTGTTTTTTTTTTCACTGGGCATAATTTATGTGCAATTATTCAGTTTGAAACATCCATGACTAATATCCGGAAAATCGATTTTCGATAAAGTTATCTGCCTCGAAATTCTTGGACAAGCGAGGATGATCCAACTAAGAAGTAAGTAGTTGTTGAGATAGTCCCTATGAGATCAGGTGAAAGTAAAGCCAAGTTTCCTTTTGTTACTTATAAGAAATGAAAACAACACAAAGCTCTCGGAGATGTCTGTTGTTTTCGTTTATTAGATTTTGCGAAAGGAACCTTCGCTTTTTATGGCAGGCTAATTAGAAGCAACTACTTCACAGATAATCCGTCATTAACTCTTTGCATGCTGCTGGCGGATATTCCTGCACAGCATATGGTTTCTCTTGTTACTGAAATAAGTATAAGGTGGGCACATTTAATCGTATTTTCTCCTCCGTGTAAACTGAATGGATATTCTTCACCAATGATTAATTTTTCATCACATTTCGTCATGGCTGCTTTATAGCAACCATGACTAGATTTGATGAAAAATATCTAGAAAATATTCAGCAGGTTAAGAGTTAAGAATGTCTATCAGTATCACATCTCCAATTCTAAATAATTGTCCACTTTATCTCTTTGTTTAGCGAATATGTTTTTACAGTCATTTCCTACCTTTTTTCTTCTCAGGAAAATAATTATTAAATTTCCCCTTCTAATACTTTTATATTAATGGAAAGGGCAGTGTCTGTAATTTATGTCACGATGCACACCTGTTGATATAATGAACAAAAAATGTTACAGAACTTCAAAAGATAGTGAAAACGGCGTTTTCTTATTTTAAGCCCCCGTCACATCTTTGCGATTTTTTGTACGAATGTTCAAGAAATGCCACGAATTCAAATTTCCACGGTTGACCATGATCTTTTCAAAAAATCGCCATGGATCGGCTTCTGCCACGGCCTTCCACGCCTTCGTATGACCATCGTACGACCTTGTACGGTTTGCCACGACTGTAGTAAGAATCCACTAAGATTTTTCCAAGCCGTTTCAGTTTGAATCGATACGACCTTGTACGGTGCTCGCACGACACCGATACGAACTAGTACGAACTAGTAAGATGATGCAAGATACAGAGAGTAATCGCTTGACTGGACTTGTTACGTGAAATAATTCATGAGAGGTGAGGGACGTTGTACAAACACGAGTGCGCGAATGCGCACGAGTGTTTTACAATATAGTCCCTCGCCTCGAATGAATTATTTCACGTAACCAGTCCAGTCAAGCGATTACTCTGTTTATTAATTTTCATTATTAACGATAATTACATTATTTAACCCTTTACCTAACGTAACGGCAAAAACCGGCCAGCGCTATTCTCAAATAATCGCCAATTTTTTTTCTCTCTGAAACTTAGGTTATGATCCCTCATTGGTACGAGCTCATCGAGCTCGTTCCAATGAGGGGTCATAACCTATGTTTTTGAGTCAAAAAATGCAAAAATTAGTTATTCAAGAATTTTCTTGCTAGTGTCGTCTGCTTTTCATGTTAGGTAAAGGGTTAAAGAAAAACAGTAAAGTCCCCATTACATCCACGGCAAAGCGTCTTCGTTTGTGCGCACGGATACATGACACAATTGTTGAATGCATAATTCACTTGTGAAGTTATCGTTTATAATCAAACTCGGAAATCCCAGTAAATCACACTTTGGAAAGCTCAACAGAGAGAACAGAATGATTTCAGAGCCGCTGATTGCTGAGGTTTATATCATTTTTGTCAGGAATCGTGGTGAAAACGTGTTAGTTCTTGGAACTTCCTACTGGATCTTACTGGACTCGTATCAAAATCGTCCAGAATCTTGAAACTTCGCAGAGATTCTAAGTGTGGCCGTACTAGTTCTTACTGATATCGTGATGAATTTTGGTACGTCGTATTGTAATCCTGATAAAATCGTACAGAGTCTTGGCGGGGTCGTACGAAACTCGTATTGCCGTCTTAGTAGATCGTAATAGATCATACTAGTTCTTAGTGATTTTGACGCAACTTCACTGGCCGAGTGCGCACGAACACCCACGGACATTCACGAATACCCAAGAATACCCCGTACGGTTTAGCACGGTCTAGTACGACGCAATACGGAACTGAAAAATCACACGAGGGAGTACGAAAGTTTTAAACAGTTTAAAA
This sequence comes from Pictodentalium vernedei, assembly GCA_031216915.1. Classification (NCBI taxonomy): domain Eukaryota; kingdom Metazoa; phylum Mollusca; class Scaphopoda; order Dentaliida; family Dentaliidae; genus Pictodentalium; species Pictodentalium vernedei. The sequence goes on along the minus strand of CM062297.1, from coordinate 725,573,871 downwards.
CTTTCTTACGCGTATGCCGATCAACCAAGAATACTCAAGAATGATTACGAAGCAGTACGGATCTCAGTACGGATATCCACGATTGCTCACGATTTTCATGTCGTAGTAGATCGTGTCAAAAAATGCAATGGTGTGACAGCGGCTTTAGATGGGTTTCAACAGAAAATAATAGTCAAACTTTCATACTGATTGGATAAAAAAGCCCAGCTTCTGTGTTTTATACTAGACCTGCTCTATACAAAAATACCGGAAGTTTCAGGAATTTTGTGAGATGATGCGTACGCCGATGATTTAAATGCGATAGCATTTCAAAATTTCGATTTTTATATGAAATGGCCATATTTTTAGTGTCAATTTCACCTAACCTGCTTATTATTATTATTATTATTATTATTATTATTATTATTATTATTATTATTATTATTATTTTCAGAAGCCGAACGTTTAAACGATTCTATTGATATAACCAAAAGTTGTCCGGTTCCCTGTAACACCAGATCATATGAACCGTCCATTTCGTATGCTTCAATATCAGAATATGCGGTGGATAAATTTCTTGATAATGATTCACACAGTCCTCTACTTGATAAATTACTGTTGGCGAAAGAGGTAAAGTACCGATATGAGGATAGGAAACTGAACAAAACCAGGCGCTTTATAAAGGAATTCGAGAAGGAGCTAAATGAGGTCGAAGTGGTACTCAGAGACAAGGTTCGCGTAATGATACAAGAGCAAATCAAAGCAGCCCATCAAATGTTCCAACAAACTAAACACGCATGGAGCGTTAAAGAACGCATATACAGATATCAGGAGTATGCTGTTAGGAAAAATTTTGTCCGGGCCAACGAAGCTGCAGAAGAAAGAAATCTACACATACTATTTACAGGATTTACGGAATTTTCTCTTTTTATGGACAGGGGTATAACAATGCTGAGAGATCAAACTGATGACACACAAAGAGATATACAGTATTCAATACTTATTACAAAATTAGAAATTAGAATGGAAATAGTCAGACGATCACAAGAGAACTTTACTCAACTGGTAAATGCCTATCGAAATGGCACACCCATTTTTAGATATCAATTTGAGAATATACCACGAAAGCATAATGATGCTATTGTACCAACAGTTCTTTTAAATCATGCACTCGATCATAACAAATATGCGGTGCGTCATTTGACCAAAATTGAAATCCACTTTCGGAGCATGTACTTTTGGCTCGGTAGTTACAAAAATCTCACTGATACAGCACTTGTCAATCGCACGGTGAACAGCACTGCCTTGAACCATACATCCAACCAATTTATGAGGGCCTGTCGATCCTTACTGGGGTCTCGCAGTGTTATCAATACAGAAGTGATAGAATGGCCTTTGGGCATCTTAAAATCGCGATTAGATAATTTTAATAAACTATGGGAGTATTATAGGGACCACATGAGTGATCTACTGTCTAACTTGGAAAGCCTTAACATGTCAATCAGTTCACGTAAAACCTCTTTTCTTGATGAGTTCTACTATGTCTGTGACTTGGCTGACTTGTATTTGAACAATTCATCCGCTCACCTTTTCAACTTCTCCAACCTGTTTTCTAGGGATCAGCTGCGCACAGCAGAAAGCAACTTTAAACTGTTCACTGCGGACATCCGCGTGAGAGCAAATTCTGTGTATGATACCTGGCCTAAACTAAAAGAAAAGGCTGAACAAATATGGACCACAATCATTGATGACGAAGATTCTATAGAGTATTATAATTTTACACGGAATGACGATTATCTGCAACCGCTCGCGCCTCTAATAGTTGAAATACAAACAAATTACACAGCTATCCAGAAAGAATATAATATAAGAGAGGTCACACAGCACCGGGATCAGCGTTTGTTAGACGCATTCACACATCTTTCTGATCATCTGAATAAATTCAAGAGTTCAATTAAAATTGACAGTGAATTTTTCAAGTAAGTTGGAGAGTCTATATTTTAACGATTTTAATACTGGCGCCCTGGAAGGTATCATTTCAGTCAATACTGTCAACGGCGAAATGGGCAAAACCATCCCGGCTTGTTGAAAGGTTCAAAGGTTCAGTAATACTTTAATTCTACAGCTCTGTCGAGCTGTTGGATTAAATTATTTCCAAGCCTAGCTTCAGACGCTTTGCTCTTTATATCGTCTGCTCATCCACAACCAATTTTGTCTTCAAGTACAGATTTTTTCTTCGTTATATTGTCGTTTATCTCTTGCCTTATTCAATGAAGTGTGGCTTCATCGATGGTCATCATATCTATTAACCCTTTACCATAACCAGTAACGCTATTCTCAAAAATCGTCAATTAATTTTCATTATTTTTTTAATTTTTTGTCTCAAAAACATAGGTTGTGACCCCTCATTGGAACGAGCTCGTTCCAATGAGGGTCATAACCTATGTTTTTGAGACAAAAAATTAAAAAAATTATTCAAGATTTTTTTTTTTTTTTTTTTTTTTGCAAGTGTCGTCTGCTTTTCATGTTAGGTAATGGGTGAAGTAGAAGAGTCTATGTTTTTACCCTTTCAACACTGGCGTCCTGGGAGGTATCATTTCAGTCAATACTGTCAACGACTAAATGGGCGAAACCAACCTGGTTTGTTGGGAAGTTCAGTAACAACTTAATCCAACAGATCTGTCGAGCAGTTGCATTAAATTATTAATGAGCCTCGCTTCAGATTTTTTGCTCTTTGTATTGTCTGCTCGTCCACTGCCAATTTTTGCCTCAAGCAAAGATGTTTGCACGCCGTGTTGAAAGGGTTAATATTGTCGCGGGTGTACACTATGAACTTCAAGAACGTTTGCACACTGCATGCATGCGGACAATTCGATAAAATCAATAACGCTGTCGCTGTAGTTTGCTCCTCAAATGTGGTTCACCGGAAAATGAGAGTTCCAACTTTTCCAAATACATGTCATGTCTGTCTTAAACCAGACGGAAGTGACGACACTAACGTGTAAACGTTTTCGATGAGACAATTTTATAAACACGAAGTAAAAATTCCGAATGCTTTAGTGCTGAACATTTTGGACAAACATTTCATGTTTATTTTATTCCATTTTTAAATATCCACACTCATATAATAACAGGATAGCAGGGTTGTATCTGGCGCCCTCATATAATAACAGGATAGCAGGGTAGCTTCTGTGCAGGGTAGCATCACTAAATTCACTTTCTGGGAACCTCATTTTGCAGATGAGAGTCTGCTTATTTTCTGGTTTTATAATAAACAAATTATTGCAACAGCCGATCAGTCAGCCAATCAAATATTGCAACAGTCAAACAGTTTTGGTTGTGATATTCCGCCTCGTTAAAGAGACCAGATCAAACAAGACACCCGTGCCGTCTTGATTGTTCTAGATGTTCTGGTCTCGTCAACTCGACGGAATATGAGAGAAATTGTCTGTCATAATGCAAAGCGCATAGTATCTTTCATTCGGAAGCACAGTGTTGCATTCAGAGGTGTTCGTGCAGGAGGTCCAGGCATGCCCCTCCCCCCCCCCCCCCCCCCACCTCCCACACACACACACACTCCATCAAATGTTGTAACTGAAAATAGGTTTGCCGGGAAATGTTGAGGTAATAAGCCAGACATTGATTATTTCTGTCGGATGTTTCGTGGTCTTGTAAAATCAGTAAAAGAAAGCTTTCCACGCCACTGGGACTATAAGGAAAACGGTTCCTTAACGGTATCGGAACTAACTTTGCTTGTACCGAGTTTTGAAGTTGGTGAGTCCAACAAATACTTAATGGTTCTCTACGGGTATTTGGCTTTCCTCAACCGAAAAGTTAAACTATCTGGCACGAAGAGAGAGGGAGAGGGGGGGAGAGTCCTCCCACTGCCTCCGCCACCGTTTAGGTATGAGGTCTAATTGGTCGTTAGAAGTTCGTCATGCTGGGTTGCTATAGAATCCTAGATGTCTTTCTTCTGTGTTGTTTTCTTGGTGCATATGCTATCTGTTGCCAATCGAATCACCTCTTCGTCGAAACGCTACAACATGCCGAGAAGGGACCAGTCCTGCTCCTTCAAATGCCTCCCGAACCACGAAAGGATAAGTGGGTGGACGCTGAGTGGAACGCCCATTTGTGTATTTGTGCGAAACTGATGCCAAAACCTTTGGGCAGCGCGGCGTTGATTGCTACATGAGTCATTCTGGCTTTTTGAGTACCCGAAGCGCACTAAGTATGGCTGAGCCTCACCCAAACCTTGGAAGCTTGCAGGACAGCACGTCCTCATATCAATGCTGATGACATTATTGTTGTGGTACCGTTCTGCGTTCCAGTGACTGGCATGGCAGTGTTCAACGCAGGTCTTGGGGGGTGTCTTCCGGGAAGGCGGTTGGAGACGGTTTCCAGTCGTTCTTTTCTTTAGCCATAACTGCTGCCACTTGAATTATCTTCTGTCTGCTATAGTTTTGTCTCCTCCCTGAGTACAGACTTCGATTAAAACACCATACTTTTCCTGTGGTCAGTTGGTTCGGTCATCTTACAACAGGAACTGGTCAACACTGAGTTGCCTGGCGTTCATTGAACCACTACGCAAGGACCATAAAGCGGCTGGTTCATTTTGGATGGCTTTACTTAATGCATTACACAATCACCTTCATAAATCTGAATATGTCTGGTCAGTCGGAAGGTGGGCTTTTTGGGCCAGTTCGATGATCTAAACCTTCCCTAGTGGGGGACTTCCCAGAGTTGTATATCTCCTCATTCGCGATGTCTTTCGGGATAATCGGCTGCTTGGGGATCCTTTGGAGCTCCGTCGTGTACCTAGCTGTAGCACAGTTTCATTAACCCTCTCTTCACACATTTGTATTTTTCTGTCGTCTGAGATGGGTGAGACTTTGCCCTCTGAGGGTGGCAGCAAAGTGTTCATCTACTATTGGGGTGACACAATTCAGACCGCCAATCTTCGATGTTGTTAGGTTTGCTGGGTCTGGCACTCTGAAAGGATAGAACCCGTAGACCACAGCTGCAGAACGTGCTGGGAGGTTTGGATGGCTGATTTTGATTGTCTGCTCGCCCCAATTCTTGTCACTGCTTCAAGCCAAAATCGGCCTCTTTCTCAAAAGGCTTGGAAATTATCCATCTCATTCAGTGCAAATTTACCGTAAATTCACAAGGCAATATGATACGACAAAATCACCACCCAATTTTTTTCAATATTAACCCACGATGGCCCAAATATAGTGATTTTCTGCAATACTGAGCAACTTCCAAAGACAACTTTTTATTACTACGAGTATGGGTGACCATAGAATAAAGTTACTGTCAGAGGTTTTCTATTGGTGTTTACCCTCCGCATACAGGTTGCTAGACTAAGTGTACCGTTTATTTATTTATTTATTTATTTATTTATTTATTTATTTATTTATTTATTTATTTATTTATTGGGGGTTAACGACACTTTCGATAGCCAGGGTCAGCTCGCGTAGAACAGATTTACGAGTGGAGTACCCGGAGAGAACTACCGAGCATCGGCGAGCAACCGTCAGTCACCCTAACGTACTAACTCCACACAAACAAGGTTAGTATGGGCATTCGGGGTTAAGTGCCTTGCCCAAGGACACAACGCAGTTATCCAATGCGGGGGTCGAACCCTGGATCTTTCGGTTTGAATTCCAATGTTCCATATATCGTCTGTATGACATAAATGTTTCTGTATTCAACTGGTGATGCAGGAGCCGGAACTTTCTTCCCAGCACCGTTTGCGCTAGTTTCTTTCCCGTCGAGTCATTGGTTACGCTTCGAAAAGTTTCCAAATTTCGTTATACAATTTTCAATCGTCTGTCGCAGAGGTGAAAATGAAAACATTCAAAGCAAAATAAAGACGGTTCACAAAAAATTAGTTAACCAAAAATGAGGTAATATTTAAAAAAAAACAATGATCTGAGGATCCCTTTATATCTAAATTGGTCAACTTTATTTCGGGAAATCTTCGGACATCCTGACAGCTTTGAACTTCTTTTAAAAACTTTTATCCTAGTTGTTTTGCAAATCTGTCCAAATCTGTACGTATATTTTTCTACGCGTTCTGTCTATATATTTAAAGTTCTTTTCTATCAGAGTTAACCCTCTACCATGGTGGTTGCTGGAATAAGGGCACTGCTTCGAAGGTTCTCATATTGTCAATATTGGTTACATTGGTCACTATGTTCTATCGGTTTGGGGAGGGTTAACTTTAAAAACTTTGGTTTCCTGTGTGTGGAGATGCCTTCTGAACAAACGTGTTGTTGTAAGTTTTGCTTTAGGGTGCAACCCAACATCTGCCATGGCTGCTTAATGAATAGTTGTGTCATGAAAAACTTCGAGTTTCAGTGACTTTTGCAGTTTTTCTGTACACATCTTTCCAAAATATGTCGCTCATACTAATTACCATGACTGCATTCAGCATTTAGCATTAAACTATACTGCTTTGCGTAGCCGCATTTAACCCCCCCCCCCCCCCCCAAAAAAAAAAAAAAATCAAACTTTCTGCATGGCTTTGGTGTCATGTTTCACCTAATATCTGTGTTGTCCAGTGGCGTAGCCGTGGGAGGGCTGGAGAGAGCCTCCGCCATAATTTTTTTGCCGCCCCAGCCTCCCCTCCCCCCCCCAAAAAAAATAAACATTCCAAACACTAACTAAAGGAATAATCATCAAAAATTTAATTAATGCAGCACCACGTACAGCCTGGAGCTTCATTAATTAAAATTTTGCTGATGATGATTTTTATTACCTGGTAAACGCATGCGTGAGCATCACTGTCCACGCGTGGATTACGACCATTGCATAACGACTGTACTGTAATCCGTGCATACGCCGAAGCTTGAAAAAAAGTGACATCACAAAGATTGTAATTTTTGAAAGTTTGCAAATTTTGTGCTCATTTTCTCAGGCAGAAAGAAAGTTTAGCCATAAATGCATTGGGCAGCTTCAGTGATTATTGAAAAAGTTTCTAGTTAGTTTTTGAGATTCAAAAACTGGTGCGTTTTCAGATACAGCCATGCCATGCCCCCGCCCCCGCCCCCGTCCCCGCCCCCCCCCCCCCCCCCCCGCCACACACACACAGTAAGTTTCCATAAGTTTCCATAAGGGAGTTTTTCGTCAGGATTGGTGTCTTACATATCAATTTGGTCCTGTTGGTAATCGTTTATTTTTTAAAAAGACCTGATTCCATGCTTTGATCAATGTCACACCCCCAATCGCTTGAATAAATCAAAAGCTGTGGTACCCGATTAGGGCAGTGGAGGGGGGGGGGGGATCAATTTGGAATTTCATACATGTTAATTAAATAAGAAGCTGCGTCTAGGACTGTCACGATTAATCGATTAGTCGATTGTTAATCGGTCACAGCTAAATCGATTAGTATTTTTCGTTGTCGAATAATCGGTAAATTTTATCCCGTTTTAGACGTTTAATAATTAAAAGAAAATTTTTATGAAAAATCTATTGTTTCTAAAGGTAAAGAGTTAAGAACATCGACGTTAAACCCCAAGAAGCCGTTGGAAGCATTTGTCTGTCAGGTGCATTCATCAAAGCTTTGATGTTCTGAACTTTTGAACCGTCAGTGTAATAATCAAGACCGGTCGGCAGTTGCGAACTTCGCAACTGCCCACCGGTCTTGATTATTACACTGGCGGTTCAAAAGTTCAGAACATCAAAGCTTTGAACGTACCTAAAAGAGGATCGTCTTCGTTATTTACCGGAGGTAGGTCAACTGACTTGACCTTCATTTTTTATCGACGTCAGAGAGAGGGAGAGGGGGGTCATCTAGGTACGATTAATCGATAATGATCGATTATTTGCGACGATTAATCGATTCCTAAATTAAAAAATCGTAACAGCCCTACTTGCGTCACGACTACCGTACAACATGTATATTCAGAGGCGAACTGGCCGTATGGTTAACTGATTGAGCGCTAGAAGCCACTATCAGGGCTTTAAAAGAAATGAGGGTACCAGAGCAAAAGCCAACATTTTCCTTGCTTATGTTTCCTATTCAGTCAAATGCAAATAATATATTGTTTATATAAGTTTGTTCTATTACAAATTACTCGAGAGTGCCCCCGGACGCTCTCCAATAATTTGTAATAAAACCAATTTTGAATAATAAATTTAGACCACCAAAAATAATCTGGCCTTCAACCAGTTAATCGAGAAATTTTCCGATGGGCCCCTCTATTGGGAGACACACAAATTTACGCAGCACAACACCTGTTGGCGTATTTCATGAAAATGACCAAAAGGCGAATCTGATTGCATAAACTACCTGCTTATCGAAATGCCCTCTATTTGGACTGCCATTTGCAGTCCACGTAGAGGGCATTTCGATATGTTAGAAGTCTAGTCTCCCTTTGATCGGTCAGATGCAAAGAAACAGCGTTCTTTTGGTTCTCTAAAAATTAAAATTTTCTCCCATTAGGCCGAGCTATGGTCGGCCTGATGAGTCTGAGACCCCCTTTGGTGCAACCATTTTTGCCAAACGAGCGACAAAGATGATACAAAATTGCCATCGAAAATGTCCTTTATGTGAACAGCCATTGATCGCTCAGATGCAAGGAAGCAGCGTTCTTTCGGTTCGAAAAATCAAAATTTTGTCCGGGTCTGAAGCCTCCTTGGTACGTTTCCCGGCAATTTTTTTTTTAAATAAGAAGTTGTGTCACGACTTCCACATGTATATTTTATTTATTCACACATATACGGTGTCTTCCTACTAGACCAGTTCCCTTTAGGCCAATTCCCAAAAGACCAATTCCCCTTAGACCAACTGCATACTGCTACTGATTAAGGGTTGATTAAGGATAATTAAAAAAACATTTATGTACTGATAAGCACTTTATTTGATAAAAAAAATATTTATATGCATAACATACAAAATATAGGTTTATAACATTTAAGCATAGCTCAGTTCATATAACATTTTACAAAAAATGAGGTCAACAGAGGGTGAATTTGGTGACGCTAGCCTGCACAGCATGGTAGCATCACTAAATTTACCCTCTGTGAACCTCAACCTGAATCAAGGTCTCAAACATAAACAGAAAGAGGTACCCAGAGGATAAACTAGCCCGCTGTACGGGATAGCATCAGCAAATTCGCCCTCTGGGGACCTCATTCTACAAATGGCAGACTGCTTATTTTCAGGCTTGAATATCAATAACATTAAATACATTTATAAATATTTATAAATATATGAAATTATTGATATAGAATTATTTTAAAAGTAGAACACATCAGTTAATCTAAGGGGAATTGGTCTTTTGGGAATTGGCCTCGAGGGAATTGGTCTAAAGGGAATTGGTCTAGTGGGAATGAACCACATATACTTCCAAGAAGTTTTGATGGTTTGTTTTATCTCTAGTCCCTAGTTATACTATTCCAACATCATCAGAGCATGCCTGCACTGCTACCCAGCTATAAAAAAACGTCAGTTAAAATTTGTGAGTGTGTTTAATTTTTAGTTCGTAAAGCTTTTGATCACTTATTCGAAAGACGTAATCTCCTTAACTGTAATCGTCGCTTTAGTTTATTATTGATATTTATTTTTATTATTTATTATAATTTTAATTATTTTTTAGCAGAAATTGACCTTAATAACATAATCCAACAGATTATGTCCAGATAAATCACTATAGGTGGAGTGGCAACCCCTGCTTCGCCCCTATATCTTTGTCGTGAATATCAATATAAATTTTATATAATGAATATATACTATTCAAAAAATGTAGGGGATATTTGATAAAAGTGAGATATATGAAGAACATATTTATATTTTCATCAAAAAGACAGATGAGGCATGGAACTGTGACATCGGGTGAATGATTTCAGCGATAGTTGGGTGTTTGACAAGCACACACTCCACGAGCTGAGCTGTAGTAGTATAGCACGTATGAATAGGGCCTGATTACCCAGAGCCATTGCCGGTGCAACTTTTGCCGGTGCAAAATGTCGGCACCATACATCTATATCTGGTAAATGGTGTACGTACTGCATATATAGTATACTATGGTATGTATAGTGATATAGGTAAACACATGGTTATGGGTATATACTATGGGTAAGTGATGGAAAATTAATGGTGAAGATGGATTTTCTTGAAAGTTTTTCCCGCGATTGGGTCTTTATATTATCCTATGTCCGCTATAGCCAGGTCATCAAGCAGTAGGTGGGGAAGGGGGAATGGTAGTGTGGTATTGCGAGATAGTCATTGGTGGTTTAGATTGGCAGTACAGGATGAATGATCTGTTGGTCTGTCCCCCCCCCCCCCCCTTAGTACTATTAACCTACCGAATCCTTTGTATTATCTTATGGCTGGTAGTGGGTTTAGAGTTAGGTCAGGCAGTATAATAATCGTTTGTTTAGAACGGGTGGCATAGGATGCATGGTATATACCCCTGTAGGTCCAGTCCTCGATATTATTAACCAGCCGATTGCTTTGTACTATTCTATGACTGGTATAGGGAGTACGTTATGGCAGGTCAAGTGGTATTGTGGAGTGGGGGTGGGGGTAATACCTGGCGTATAGAACAGCAGTATAGTAAGGGCGATATATACCTCTGTGGGCCCCTGCAGGTCCCATGTTATCCCTTAGTACTATTAATTCACCTGATGCTTCATGTTATCCTATGACTGGTATAGGATAATACAAAGGTATCGGTAGGTTAATAGTACTAAGGGGGGTAATAGACCAACAGATCATTCATCCTGTGCTGCCAATCTAAACCACCAATGACTATCTCGCAATACCACACTACTATTCCCCCTTCCCCCACCTACTGCTTGACCTAGCTATAGCGGACATAGGATAATATGAAGACCCAAGGGCTAATAGTATACTAACATGGATATATACCACCACTACCAGATCACCCCCTACAAGAAAGTCCGACATCCACTGATCCGAATAACGTTATGTCAGATTGTATCCTGGGCAATAACAGCGGTCAGCATCTCTATGACGTCGCGCGCGTATCATGACGTCACGACATCAATAGCAACGTCAACCGTTTCGATGGAAAAACTAATCCATCTTCACCATTAATTTTCCATCACTTATCCATAGTATATGCCCATAACCATGTGTTTACCTATATTACTGTACATACCATAGCATACTATATGTGCAGTACATATACCATTTACCAGACTAGATGTATGGTGCCGACATTTTGAACCGGCAAAAGTTGCACCGGCAATGGCTCCGGTTCTATGGGAATTTAATACTAGCTGCATCGGCAAAACTCCGGGTAATCAGGCCCGATTCATACGTGCTATACTACTGACGGTCAGTCAGAGAATTTACCGCATTCAGTCCAAGACTTCACTACCTTGTAAAATCCTCCTCGGTTCGCGAGAAAAGCGCGGATCCGATGTGGCATACTCCTCACCAAACGTCCAACATAAGCTTGATTGATATTATTCCATTCTTCCTTCAGTGCAGCGGCGAGTTCCTGGTCATTGGTAGGGGGATGTTGGCGTTGTCGAACTCGTCTGCCAAGCATATCCAAGACGTGCCCGATTGGTGAAAGGTCTGGACTTAGTGCTGGCCAAGGCAGTGTAGTGATGTTCTGCTCCTGGAGGAACTTTGTAGCGACACGGACCCTGTGTGCTCTTGCATTGTCATCTTGGAAAATGAATCGACGGCCGTGACGTCGCTCAAATGGCACCACAAGAGCTGCTAACATGTTGTCACGCATGTCAGTCTTCGCATACCTCAAAAGTTACATTTCGACCAGAAACTATTGATGACGAGTTTATACAAAGAAAAGAACGATGACACCTCCGTAAAAGCCCGTCCAGTACAAATGAAAATTTCAAAACGTACCCCACAGACATTAACGTGGCACTCGTTCGAAAAAAAGTTTTCGTGGGCGGGTGACATTCATGATCCACACTAAACTTGGTGACATATTGATGTGTCCAATCACGGGTGTCCAATACCATTTTCCGAAAATGTCAACATCAGTTTGGAGATCTCCTACTTTTTTTGAAAAGTATATAATATTATTAGTTATCCTTGTGTTTTCCAGGCTGTATGGGAATTTACCCCGGTTTGGGAACTCATACACCCTGATGCAAAGCCGAAGGGTGTATGAGTTCCCAGACCGGTGTAAATTCCCATACACCCTGGAAAACACAAGGATAACGGATTTATTTCCAAGAATTTTGGTGTACTTAATACTTTAACCTAAATTGTGGGAAAAACTACAGAAAATTTGTACTTTGTAAGTTTCTTAATAAAACCAGACAAATATGGATGTCATTGGAACTGGCTCAATGAGCCAGTTCCAATGACATCCATATCTGTAATATTTTATTACACATAAATATTAAATTTCCTGAATTTTTATTTTTGTTCTAACATAACTGAGCAGAAGGTATGAATTAATAATTAAAAATGGGTACTTTTTTAGCCATATACCCTGCTACTGTGTATTCTTGTTTTTACACCGTGGTTAACCACGGTGTAAAAAATAGCAATTGTGGATTGCAAGTTACACCGTACCTCTCAGCCAATCAAAATGCAGTATTTTGTTGCATTTGGAAATAAAATAATATATGTATAATGTCGCGTGCGTTGCATGCATATATGCATGTAGTTCCCCCCCCCCCCACCCCCCCCCCCCCCTCACCCTCCCTAGTTCAGTGACACTAACCGCAAGTTTCGCCAAATTAATTTAAATTTGGATGTGTATGATATTTGGCGAATATGAGATTTAGTCTTATCCTTGCATGTCCCATTAGCGAAGTTGAGAGAGAGACTCTCTCTCTCTCTCTCTCTCTCTCTCTCTCTCTCTCTCTCTCTCTCTCCCTCTCTCTCTCTCTCTCTCTCTCTCTCTCTCAACTGACAAAGTAAGATTTAAAGTACTTTTTACGTTACCTGCTGGCACCGATAACTGGCTGTTATTTAAAACATATAACATTTCGAACTAAACAGTTTTCTTCATGAAATAATCCGTTGTGTCAAAATATCACAGCTTTTTAGCAAATTGTCAGAGAGAAGATAAAAATAAATAGGTTAATTTCGAGTCCCTCGTAAAAGGTTGAAACGAATTAACAGAATCGGAGAAGTTCCGGACAAAGAATGCTGCAATGTACGAAATATTAAAAACAGACCAATTTTGTTTGAGATAATTTAATATATATTTTAATATAGATACCGCAATTCTCAAATGAAGAGAGAGCATCGCCACCTTTGTATGCTTTTGTGGGGGCAGAATGTCGTTCCGTATACGGGTCCGAATCTTATTTTCAAGTTTAACAACTTTCGATTTTCGTGACGTCAAACATTTTTCGAGTTTAGATTGACATATTTAAAGTTTCTGCTTTATTTACGAAGCTTTTGTGTATAAAGTTCAAACTTATACTTTTTCTTCACTTCTTCAATTGAGACGTTGTAACTTCTTTACTTTGGAATGTCGAAGATATGTAATATAGACTGAAAACAGTACTATTTATTTATTTATTTATTTATTTATTTATTTATTTATTTATTTATTTATTTATTTATTTATTTATTGGGTCACCTCGTGTCGGACAGTTTTACGGGTGAGGAAGCCGGAATACCCATGAGGAAACCACCGAGCAACGACGAGCAACTGTCAGACTCCACAGCATACTAACTCCACTCGAGCAGGGTTAGCATTGGTTGAAGACAAGTGCACCATCGACGTGCAGTACACCATAGTGCACAACGCCACCGTGTCCCCACGTGGGCAATTAGGACGAAGTGTCTTGCCCAAGGACACAACGCTACTGCCGCAGGTGGGATTCAAACCGAAGACCTCTCGGCTTGCAGCCTGCATACCTACCTACTGAGCCCCCCCCCCCCCCACCCCCCAAGTACTTACAGTAAGCTTTACGAGTGTAAAGCGAACCTACCCTCGCGAAGTCTGTTACAATTTTTTTTTCCTAATGTGGATTTTAACCTCCGACGGCGCCAAACATCTATAAACACACAAATATTAATTAGTTTGGGAAAGTCGGAATTTAATGTTATTGAACATTAACCTTCCCCAAGAGATGGTTGCGCTGCGCGACTGAAATTGTCAGGAGATGTAGAGGGTATCTCGTAGAATTTCGTGCTCAATATCTTTTTCATCAAAAGAAAGAATATCGATATGCTTATCCATTCTAATTTTCAGGTGGTCGAGAAGAGACGATTCGCCGTGATGAAGGTGCGCTCGCCTGCAGAAACTCGAATCTTGGGGCAAAGATAGAAATGGATCTCTCTGTATACGAAAAAATCAATATATATATAGACGCATTTGTCTCGAATCTGGCTGGGTTTCACTATTGTCCTAAAAGTTACATTTCCATTAAAACTATACACCGAACATTAGCTTTTTGCGTGATAACATGCGCTATACACGAAGTTTGTCTGTTTCCGTTTCAATTCGTCCAGATGGCAGCAGTCCTGTTATCTTTATTTGCCAATGAAAATTTATCTTGACTAGCCTGAATTTATTTATTTATTTATTGGTGTTTAAGGTCACATACTTATGCACAATGGCTAATCGTGACCGTGACTGATTTTCGGGTGGAGGAAGCCGGTGTACCCGGAGAGAACCACCGAGAATCGACGAGCAACTGTCTGCTCCTCAACATTCTAACTCTGTTCAAGCTCCGCTCAAGCAGGGTTACAGTGGTTGAAGACAAGTGCACCATCGACGTACAGTACGCCTTAGTACACGGCGTCATCGTGCCCCCATGTAGACAGCAGGGATAAATTGCCTTGCCCAAGAACACAACGGGTCGTCCCGGACTGGGATCGAACTCTGGAGCTCTAGCATAGAAGTCCAACAGTCTACCACTGAGCCACCACGCCCTCACTAGCCTGAATAACAGTTGAGACAGATAAAAGAAATGAAACTGTTATTAACCCTTTATCTAACGAATCACTCGCATCAGCCCGCGTAATTTTTAAACTGAGCAGTTGAAAAAACAAATTTTTCAAAATATTTCAACAAAACTATATCATGTGACCCCCTCATTGGAACGGGCTCATCGAGCTCGTTCCAATGAGGGGTCACATGATATGGTTTTGTTGAATTTTTTTCAATTTTAAAAAATAGTAATTAAAATAATAAATTTTGATATTCTCTACATTGGGTAAAGGTTTAATCTGTATATCGCATATGCCCCTCATTGGAACGAGCTCATTCAAATAAGGGGTCATAAGCTATATTTTTGAAACAAAAGATGAAAATTGTTAGTTTTATTGAGATTTAACGACACTTTCAGAGAACCACTGAGCAGCTGCGAGCAACTGTCAGACTCTCCACCTTACTACCTCCGCACAAACATAGATAGCAGTGGCTGGGGGCAAGTGCTCCATAGACGTGTAGTTCGCCCTTGTGCAGTACAGTACAGTCGCCGTGGATTGGACGTAATCCACACGTGGGCAGTGATGCCCACGCATGCGTTTACCATTTAATAAAAACCATCAGCAGCAAATTGTAATGAATGAAGCACCGGTTTGTACCCGGTGCTTCATTAAGAACTGTTTTTATAATTATTCCTATAATTAGTGTTTGGAATCTAATGTTATTGCGTCTTGGAAATATTGCTCACCTGTGGAAAGTGACCAGTCAGCAACGGCTGCACTGTACACAGCGCCACCCTGTCCCTACGAAGGCAATCGAGATGAAGTGTCTTGCCCAAGGTTACCGCTAGTCAGGATCGAACCCTGAACCTCTCGGTTTGAAGTCCAGTGCCGTATCCACTGTGCTACTGCGTTCCAAAATTGCTAGTTATTCAAATAGTGTCGTGTGTTGGGTTAAAGGTGGACTGATGAAATCAAAGATATTGATTGATAAGACAACAATAACTGGTAACGTTTGATTGTTGAAAGAAACCGTTAAATATTTCATTTTATTTGATTATGGTAATGCATGGTTTATAATTCCGATCGAGAAAACAATAAATATTCTGCTTTAATAACTTGCAACATATTAAACAACACAAGCTGTGGTTGTGAAACTATTTACATTTGATTTTATCCTTTATTCGCTTTTAATGCCAACTGAATGCAAATCGCGGTAATGGCTGCCATAAAGTGCGTGAACTGTTCACAGTGTTGGACATTTATAAAGCGCAAAGAGAGTAATTTGCTGCAAAAACATTCGCCGCATGAAATTTTCACCTAAACAAAAACTGTCATGTTTTAAGAAAGATTAGAAAAGGCAAAAGTTTGAACTTATGGACTACGGAATACAGCCTCCAGACCCACCAGCTGAGACTGTACTTTTAATTCTTATGCCATTTCAGAGAATTCGATTTACCAAGGTGAAAAATCCGCCCCGTTTACGAAGATATCCCCCTCCCCACCCAAGCCTGGAAATAAGTAATCTGTCATTTGCAGAATGAGGTCCCCAAAGGGTGAATTTGCTGATGCGATCCCATACAGTGGGCTAGAATCTCCCAATTTATACTCTGGTACCTCTTTATATTTTGGCCTGAGACCTTGATTCAGATCGAGGGTCACAGAGGGTAAATTTAGTGATGCTATTCTACTCTCCGGGGTAGCATCACCAAATTCATCCCTGGGGACCTTATTCAGCAGATGACAGTCTGCTTATTTCCAGATTTGTCCCCCGCCCCCATATTCTGCCGAACCAAATTATTGACTTCAAACACAAATTTACTGTGCGAGGCCCGCGTGGGGGATATGGGACGTGAGACGTCTTTCTACCGAGCGCCATTTCCCCATAACAGAAGTGAAGTTCCAATTGTTTATTGTCTTGCATATTCAAACTTGCTTAGTGGTACACAAAGTATTCCAGTAGGTGAATATTTAAGATTCGTCTCTGCCTCCTCACCAGGCCACACCATGCTGAAATCCATCGCCGCGACCTTTCTCGCCATCAAGCAGTCCAAGGAATTCGTTGAAATATTATGTAAGGCAGAGGAAGAGAAAGAAGAGGAACGAATAGAAGACCATTCCAAGTCAACCTCACTACAATATTACTTCAACAAGCCAGAGAGAAAAAGAGAAAAGACGCCGAACCTCTGGCTTCCACATTCCGCCATGGTCGAACGGGGAGACCAAACTGTTCCTGCGGGTAGAAGAAGCTCCTGGCTCAGCGTTCGGACAGATGTTTTCCGTGGACATTTGTCCGCTCAGTCATAAAATAATTACTAGTTGTTTTTGAGAATTATGTTGGTGTGCTTTTTGGGCATTCCTTTTTCAAACATGTATCAAGTTAAGTGAGGAGACATCCCCACCCACTCTTATAAAACAAGGTTTGGGACCTTGGAATTTTTTACATGAGTTTGTGATGGAAAGCATCACCGTTTTCCACTAATTTTAAGGTTACATTTCTTTACCAAAGGGCTATCACGAACACTGAATTTTGTATTCGCGATTTTGATGGTGGTTGCTTTCATTCAAGCTAACGTGTACTCAAGTATCTCTTGTGCCCGATCAATGAACTGAAAAGTTTGGACACGAACTCTGGATTTCTACACACGTTTAACGTGGGACTTTTGTAAAAAAAAACATCTGAACTATCGTCAAATAACCTTAGAATGAATCGTAAACGCAAGCAAAATGTGGAGACATGAGCATTGAAACCCACCGGTCAGACTTCAAAAAGACAACACCTCCTCCCCTCCCTCATCAGCGCTTTGGCTTCAGAGCGAGCTCGATGTTTGGCATAAAAATATCAAATTTGCTCAAAATGTTTCACGAGACAGTTCTGCCACAGTGAACACTGATAGTCACAGGTGGAGTGATAAACATTAGTCATATCTTGACAGCTAGGGAATTTCGAGGGAGGCACAAACTGTAGATACAATTTATTTGATAATCTTTTCTACATGTGGTCAGGAGCGTCGCAAAGAGGGGTGTGACACCACCACAATAATTTTTCCAGTTGGGACATTTTCGTCAGGATAACGATTTTCCCTTGCTAGTAATCATGCACTTTCTTGAAAGACAAGATTTGGTATTTGGTCTTGTGTCACACAAATAGTCTATCTTACAAATGGAGGTCCGCAGTACGCTTTTCGGGCTGCTGGGGGCACAGCAGGATAAATTTGGAGCACCTATACGTATAAATTTAAAAAGAACTTGCTTCGCGATTACTTCATGTATTTTTAATGTATGTACTGATAAATGTCCCAGAAGCCTTGACTGACGACTATTCCAACTTCATCATTGAGGTGTGCCTTCCACGAAGGCACGTCTTGATGGTGTAGTTGGAACATTAGTCAATCGGGACTTGAGCCATCACAGTCCGGACAAATCAGGTTTACCTCCTCCAACCAATCATCTTCGTTATGCTCTGCATGTGGTGCGTACCATTTAGTTACATCCTTTACTGACCTTAATGTACCGCAGTGATCTCCGTGTGCCATAGGCCTACGGGGATCAATACACCAGAGTTAAGCCACCTGGAAGGGTGACAAACATTTAACAATCATCAATAGCTAAACCGAGTCTTCGACCAAAATGGCTATAAGCACTTTTTTACAATATCCTATGTTTGTTGATATCAGATTATTTCCTCGTGGAGATTGTGGGGATGTACGCACTCCTGATCTTCGCCCCTCAGAATACGTCCGCCACTAATGCCAATAACAGCGGCTGCTTCTTAAAGTTTCTTTTTTGTCTTTTACAGAAATAACTTTCTTCAAATCGACATATTTTATCGGCAACTGAGTTTCGAACACGTGGAACAGCAGATAGCATACGATGGGTTTGCTCTACTCTGTAAGTACTACGTTCATAGATAATCACGGCAGCCACGGAATCGGCAAGTTTCTGCATTTGCGGCGCGAACATCCTTACGGCGCGATTCTAAATGGTTAGTTTGGTACGTTATTAACCCCGCGCCACGTATTTTTCTCCTTTTTTGTCTGTGTTTGTGGAGCACTATAAGACATGCTTTTTTGTACAATAGACAGTGGATCAATGGCATCAATAAACGAAATATACCACGAAAAAAATGTAAGAAAATCCATTGACAGTAACTTCACGAATGTAACATTTTTGCATTTATTACACGGCTATTACTTTTCCTCGAGTTCCATATTTACAAATCTGTACGGAACACGTGTCCCACACAGATTTCCGTTGACGGACTATTTTACCATCTGACACCATGGATCCATCAGAAAACTAAACTCCGCCCATTTTTGATCCGCCAATCGAAACGTCGCATTCTGACCCAGATCAATTGGAAAGCTGTGGTGACAGCAGATAAACTGAATGTCAATTAAAAACATAAAAAAGAATTTCAACGTTTGAAGTTTTCTGTGTGTGGTGTTTGAATTTTTAAATTAATGGAGTATGTATGTCATAGAGGCGTGTAATAAACACAACAAAATCTGTGTATATCTTCGTCAAAACGGTATACTGTACAAAAGATAACTCAATACCACCACAGTGTCGACTTCGCTTTCTTGTTGAAACCAACTGCAATGCGCACATCTCCGGCGAAATGTAGATTTGCAGCAAATGTATTGCCTGTCTGTTCACGATTGTTTTTCTAGAAACCTAGAAAAAAAACTGGGTATCGTTGATCGTACTATCTGTATTCCATTTCTTAATTATTCCTTAATACTCAAACATCAATAATGCACCCATATGAGAATGGGTCATAAACAGCTTCATTGTGTAATATATATTTTCCTTGCATTTCTGTCACCTGAAGGAAGGTGATGCACAAGACACATCAAGGGGGGTTATCGATGCGGCAGTTCTTCCAATCGGTGAGTCCTGAACATCATGGAAGATTAGTCATTCACAAAATTCCCTTGCAATTGGTTCCGATTAAATGGAAAATCGTTTAATGAACTTTCCGACGAAATTCTTTGTAGAGGACAGGATTATGATGGAGGCGGAAGATGACAAAACTCATTTAACCCTTTACCTAACATGAAAAGCAGACGACACTTGGAAACAAAATTAGTGAATAATTAATTTTTTTTTCATTGTTTGCGTCATAAACAAAGCTTATAACCCCTCATGAGCTGTGTTTTTGAGGCAAGAAAATAAAAAAAATGAAAATTGAATGGTGAATTTGTGACTAGTACTAGCCGGTTTGGGCCGTTACGTTGGGTAGAGCGTCAAGTTTGTATAAACAGGAAATGTGAAACATCAACGTTTTTTGGTGGTAGATATGAAAAACGAGACACTTGAAAATTTACGTCTATTGGTGAGAGATGTGGACTTGAATGATCTGCTCTTGAAAGTGGATTGCCTTTCTGTTGTGTTTTCATTCTATCGGGGATGACACGAGTACATAAGAAAAACACCTACCCGTTTCACATGGAGCCATTAAGCTCATGACTCGTCTCTGTATGCATTCAGTGAGAAATGGGCGGGAAGAACATTATTTTCGTATTCTCGTCGCCAATCGTGCATAACGCACACAGATTGAACACTTCAAAATTGCGAAATCCGAATGATCTGTTGTGTGCAGTGAGAGTCTGCTTTGTTAGATAAAGGGTAACAAAAATAATTCAAGTATTCATATGTGTGATTGCCGGGTGCACGTTTGGCGATGGGAAGACGAATGTTAGCAACCCATTTATCCTAAACTGCACAAAGTTGTGCCTCGAAAATATGCTTCTGAGACACGTTTAAACGCAATATATAATCCTACCGTCCTTTCAATTCGCTGAGCGTACCATTTTAGATTGCCCGTTCCTGCACGACAGTGATTGTGGGTACAGACGTGGGTGGGATTCACCGATGCGTTTTCAGGGGCCGGTGAGAGGGTGGGGGCAAGAGGTAGTAACCCCGGGGCCCGGAACTTTGGGAGCGGGTCTTGACCCAGCAGTCTAGGATTGTTGGGTCAGGCCTGAGCCCCCAGAGTTCTGACTCCTGTACCATGTCTGGGCCGCCAATTCCCGAGCAAGAACCGGCAAGTAAGTTGCCCGTCGTATTGGAACACCAGTTGCCACTCATGTAAAGAAGAATGGGAGTGCCCCGTGGAGACGCTCAATCTGTTAATAAACTGTTATCTGTATACATATGCACCAGACTCGATGTAACTCGGTTTTCTAAAAATCCCTACAATAGCAGTCGAGCAGCCTCCAGCTGTTCATTTAGGAAACCGAAACCAAAACGGAACGATGTTTGAAACATTTGAAACATGCTGCTAAAAAAAGTCATTTTGACTGCAAAAAAATAACGTGATTTTTATTCCCAAAGCATCCAGAAGTCTCTATTTCAAAATCAGTTATATTGATGCAGATTCCGAAGGCATCTGTCGCGAGTGCCTTCGGCACTAGCGACAGATGCCTTAGGCATCTGCATCAATATTCCGACACTTTCGGAAAGAGACCCGTCACATAATTAATCCTGGGGTCCGAATTTCTTTTCCCCGGCCCTGTGCGTTTAGTGAAAGGTTAATTGGATAGGAGTTCATTGCGAAGAATCCGGCACTGGCGAAAACTCTCCTACCACAGGCATTTCTTGACGTTTGTAAAAATTTCATTTTGTCTCATATATTTATTTATTTATTTATTTATTTATTATTTATTTATTTATTTATTTATTTATTTATTTATTTATTTATTTATTGGTGTTTAAGGTTATGTACAATGGCTAATCGTGACCGTGGCCGTTTTACGGGTGCAGGAAGCCGGAGTACCCGAAGAGAACCACCGAGCATCAAAGAGCAACTGTCAGCTCCTCAACATTCTAACTCTGTTCAAGCTCCACTCAAGCAGGATTACAGCGGTTGAAGACATGTGCACCATCGATGTGCAGTATGCCTTAGTACACGGCGTCATCGTGCCCCCATGTAGGCAACCGGGATAAAGTGCCTTGTTCAAGGACACAACGAGGGTCGTTCCGGATGGGGATCGAACTCGAGACCTCTGGGATAGAAGTCCAACAGTCTGCCACTGAGCCACCGCTTTCCCTCATTTTGTCTCATTTCAGTCAGTGAGTTTATTGATTCTAAAAATGGACTTCAGTTTCACTTTGAAATATTCCATTTTAATATAAAGACACTACATTTTAACCCTTAATGTAACGAATCGGCCGCATCCGCCCCCGTAATTTACAAACTGAGTAGTTGGAAAGAACATTTTTTTTTAAAATATCAACAAAACCATATCATGTGACACCTGAGCTCATTTATGAAATAATAAAATTTGATATCGTCAGCGTTGGTTAAATGGTTAATATTATCCGTTTTCTTTTTTTAAATTTCAGGTGATATTGGAGGAACAATGGGATTATTTGTTGGAGCTAGTGTTCTCACCATCTTTGAGATTTTGGACATTGTGTTCAGACAGTTTTTTAGAAATGACCTTTCTGCAAAGAAATGATACAGGTTGAACATCATCACAGGACTGTTCCATCATTATTCTGTTCTCATCATTTCCGTGCAATTTTGGTGACCTTGGTCTGAATATATGGCATAACATTCCAATCGAACAATTAATGTTAACCCCTTCAACACTAGCGCCCTGGATGTTATCATCTCAAACAATAATAGTGTCTTCGGCAAAATGAGAGAATTCATTCTGCATTTAACGGGAGGTTCAGTAATAATTTAATCCTACAGCTCTATAGAGCTGTAGGATTCAAGTATTACAGACCACCCCTACCGATTTTTTCTTCATGGTGTCGTCTGCTCGTCCACAAACATATTTAACGCAAACATTATGGATACAGTGTTGAAAGGGCTAAAGAAATTAATAGTTCCACGTTGGCATAAAGCTTATCAGAAATGGAATATGTGCTTGGATGTTTTGGTCTTCGAGTGATAAGTATTTGTAATACTTAGGCTTTCCAATTTACTTCCTAAGAGATATTAGTTGTTTTCAAAGGTGGTTGGAAGATTAGTATATACTGAAAACAAGATATAACGCATCGCTATTTATTTAGTAATGGTATGATCCAAATGATATAGAGTATGTCGGAAAGTGAGTTGTTGTTCTTGAACTAACGACTACCAGGTGCCAATACTATAAAATAAATACAATTGTATTTTCTAGAATTGTTTTTTCTAGTTATGTGACTTTA
The DNA here is from genome assembly GCA_031216915.1 of Pictodentalium vernedei. NCBI lineage: Eukaryota > Metazoa > Mollusca > Scaphopoda > Dentaliida > Dentaliidae > Pictodentalium > Pictodentalium vernedei. Next base: position 725,550,875 of record CM062297.1, on the reverse strand, counting down.
AATGAGCTGAAATGAACAATTAGCATTTTCAAAGATGTGGCAATTTGCTAGTTGGCAAATTGTCATATCTTTTAAAATGTTAATGATTCATTTTAGTCAGTTTTATTAATAGGTCGAAAATACAGTTCTAGAAAGTACAATTTTAAAAGTTTTACAGTATTGGCTCCAGTTGGCATTTACGGTACTGTAAACATACTATAGAACCTTTACAAGTGTATCTTTTAGAATTGTATTTTCTAGTTATGACTTTAAATGGGTTGAAATGAATCATTAGCATTTTCAAAGAGGTGGCAATTTGCCAGTTTGCAATTGCCATATCTTTTAAAATGCATATGATTCATTTTAGTCTGTTATATTAATAGGTAGAAAATACAATTATCAAAGTACAATTTGTAAAAGTGTTATAGTATTGGCTCCAGTTGGTATTTACGGTACTGTACGATTTGATAGCACGTTTTCAGTCGGGGTGGTTAGGTGGATGTGGGGCCTTGTGTTCTTCCCTGGGAAAAATGCATACAACACCTATGGCATGGCAATCAAAATAGGCTTGTTTACGGCACGCAAAGCGACGACATGACCGTTGACCAGTGGCGTAGCCACGGAGGTGATGGGGTGGGCTGTGCACCCCAAATCTAGGCTGTGCTCTCCCCCAACAAATTTTCTAATGATCTCGCTGAAAGCCAAATCAACAGGGATTTTACGTCCCATTTTTGTCACGAGTACTGAGATAATCAATCCATTTTCGTTGTCAGTCCGGGTTGAGGGTCGATTAAAAACAAACACAACAAAACACCCAAAATTTTCCATGAGAAAATATTCACCCAAATCTTACGAAAACGGTAAATATCTGTCTGCTTTCGATCTCGTAACAAACATAGGGTCTTCAAAAGATTCAGGCCATCTCGGAATTCATTCACGTATACAAGGTACTTTCCTCGTTGTTGAAGCGTGATACTCATGAAAACCTCGCCACTTATCATAAAAATTTGTGTTTCCTTTATGACAAAATAGCTAAATTTGAGTGCACAGATGGCACAGATGGCCTCAGATTGAAGCTCAAGGGTTTAAAATCGAAAAAATTTCCCACGAGAAACACGTCGCACCCCCCCGCCCCCCCCCCCCCCCCCCCATCGTTAAGAGAAGTTACCCCCTCTCAAATAACCCCCGCCCTCTCGAATATATGGCCCTCGAGATATGCCAATGGCATGTCATACTTGGACACCCCACAGTGAGACGTGTGCCCTCTACATTGAAAATTCTGACTACGTCCTGTCGTTGACAGTTTTGTTTCTGTAATTATGACACACTGCTACGCATGCAGCGATAGGCTTTTCCATCACTATGGTCGCAGTTTTAACAACGCTATTCAACAGCATCCCCAGTGTAAACCAACGCACGCTCTGACACGAAACGAAGTATTCTGCATATCAACCAGAATTAATTCATACTAGTCTCCAAGGCGCAGAAGACTTCGTGGAATTAGATGGAGATTTATTTATCGATGGTGCCTTTAGCCTGCCGTTTTGAGTTTGAATACGTACAAGTAAGGGCATAAGCTAGCCAAAATACAAATAAACTGACGCTTTGAACTACTCTCTTGTACGTTGAATACGTTAAACAGGCTATCTGGCATGTACTACCCGATTCTGTATACAGCTGAAGAGTGTATACATTTTTTAATCCTGGACTATGTCACTGACCAGAAAACATTCCAACTTGAAAGAACAAAGTTAGTGTTTTAACGTAAGGTAATGCCTTGGTTAAGTAATGATCAACTATTTCGTGACATGGACGTGTTAGAAGATAACATGATAGACTAAACGGTAGTGTGAGCCATGAATTGTCACATTTACCCCCTCTAAGGCACCTTCTGATATACTAGAAAACCGAAAGTGCCCAACGCCGCTGAGGGATGTGGCACCAGTGGTAGTAACTATAAGACAAGACGGGTGTGCTATCCCCAATTTTATTCATTCTTGCATTTATTTTTGTTCTATTGCAAAGCCATGCATGTATTAGTGCAAGACCTGTGGTTCGTTGGGTTTTATTTCTACTTTACTGTCTGGGGAGGGAGGGGGGTCTCTTTTCTGTTTTCTTTTTGTTTTTTATCTTACCCATATCAGGAATAATTTTTGTTCAAGCCAGTGCGAGTTCAGTTGTAATGGCCATGCCAAGGAAACATTCCCAAGTTAAGCCTGTGTTGTGTAATTCCTTGTATCAAACTGTCAGGTATCATATGCCCATATAGGTATGTATTCATAATCAAAAGTACAGATCGTCGGCCGAGTGCTAGAATGTTCTATGTCCCATAGGGGACATAGAACATTCTAGCATTCAGGCGACGAGATCATAAACTGAGGTCATAAATATTACTAAAGGTTATTCTCTGAGTTCAACTATCCGAATGTCTCGGCTTCCACACTGGCGAATCCGCGACGTTCGGATAGCCGAACTGCCTCTTCTTCCACTTCGACGAAGCTCTCCTTATGACTCTGAATTTTGGTTTGCGATGAATTTTCTGTACAACTCTCTTCTTTTTCTCTTCATCCATCTAGTCCTCACTTATTATCATCATTAATTGCTGGCCATGCAAAAAACCCAGCTTTAAGCTATTCAGTTATGACTGGTAACGCCTATTTTCCTGATTGCGTTCGACGACTATGTACCATGTGGTTTAGTGTGGTAGTATAGTCTGAACTGTTTGTACCCATGTTGGTCTCTCTTTACCCTTTTTCATTTTGGAATTCTAATACAGCATTTTATTACATGCTTACGCTAACAATATAAGAAAATAGCGAAAACGTAGAAGACGTATTTTTCGTATTGACCGACAAAAGACATAACATTTTGTTATTTAGAAATTGTATTTTTCACTGTATGTACAACCTTCGAATCACAGAGAAAATAGTATCAGCGGACACGAAATAAACTCACTGAAATGTTATGAAAGTTAGAGATGTTTACTATTTCAATTTCAATATTTTATTTTGCAATAAATGTACAATAAGTGTGTACAATAAATTCGATAGCATGTAGGAATTACAAATAATGATATAAATAAAGAACAATATGTATTGATTCTGTGGTACAAAAATTACAAGGAGAGGGCATAGTCAGATTGATTGTCTACCTGTCATCTCCTTAATGTAAAGTCGGATTCATCTCTTGGAGACCTGAAAACCACAAAAAAATAATTTTCCCATTTTAGTAAATATTATTATTTGCCCTATAAAAGGGGGGAATTGGCCAAATAAATTCATAATGTCCTGAGTATCGATCGCTCTCATTTCAATTATTCCCCCGTGGGAACCCCGGGAAGTCAAGCAGTGCTTGTTTACTGTGGTAAACAAGCTCTGTTTCACTGGTAAAATAGGGCCCAGTCACTAATGCTTGGGGTGCGAGTCCTCTAAAATAGGCAACATGGGATATAAACGATTGACTGACCTGACTTTATCTCCATGTTGTGGTTATGATTAGCCATTGTGCAGAAGTATGTGACCATAAACAACAATAAATAAATAAATAACACTTCAATTACTTCAACGAAAAAAACCCAGAAGGCCTCTCCTCACAGGAGGCAACTAGAATGCGGCGCGAGGCGCAGCCGGGTGACAACCAACGATTCGTCAAATATACTGAATGACAATACAGAGACTGGCATGGCGAGCGAGATACAAAATCATCAGACACAGATGCGCCCCATCATCATAATTATATCAGGTGAGACAATGTCTCACTGCTTAGTTTTGTTGATTCGATTGAAGTATCCAACGAGTGACGCAAATAAGATGCTCTACACCATCATCACGCACTCAAGTGTGAATGAAAAACGCTACTTGTCACATCACCACATCGCGCGAAATGTCCGTACTTCACAAGAAACAGCCTTTAAGCGATGGAGAAATAAGCTATTTGATGACAAAGTGATGAGATTCAGAGTCAAGCCAGTCTTTAATTAAACGTTACAATCCTGGCAATAAGGATTTGTGCAGGAGACAGAAGTGGAATAGGAGCCTGTTAGTAAGTTGGTTAAGGTCAATTTAAAAACATTCCTGCCTTGTATGTCCCGTATTTCATTGTTTAATTTGTTTCATAACGCCGGAAAGCAGTTTGCTGGTAGCTACTCAATGAATATAGTTCTGGGCGTGTTTATTTCTAATAATCCTGATTGTCTAGTCACAACTCCATCTTGGTTTGTAATAATGGTGAAGTAATTATTAAAGGTGGTAGGTATTGCATTCTTATTCCAGTCATGCACCAATAATAATATATGTAATTTATAAAGGTCCTGAATTCAAGTATTTTATCTTTTAATAACAGAGGATCTGTGTGACAGTTATAAGCTTTGTTGTTTATTATTCGTATTGCTCTTTTTTGTAGGAGATAGAGTTTATTTATATGTTTGAAGTGTCCCCATATCTGGATACCAAACAGGAAGCGACTATGAAATAACGCATAATACAGGGCAACTAACGCTCTATGTGGTAGAATTTCTTTTAACTCTATTTATTGCCGAAACAGTTCTGGCTACTTTGATGCGCAGCACTGATATGTGTGTGGATATGTGTGTGGAGCAACTCAACTTATCGTCGTGATGAACTCCCACAAATCTGACAGAAGATTCTGTTTGTGTAATACCCACCCTGGTTATGGGATTATTATCGATGCTAATAATATTTTTGCTATTTGTATGTGACGAGTTGATTGTGACATATTTCGATTTTTGGGCATTTCGGTTATTAGCTCTGCACCGCATATTTAATTTTCCCAGGTCAGTGTTGATAGATTGAAGTAAGAGTTCTTGATTATGGGATGTATAGCCCCGTTGTGTCACCAGCAAACGATAGGAGATTCAATTTCTTGATTATGGGATGTATAGCCCCGTTGTGTCACCAGCAAACGATAGGAGATTCAATTTAGTGCAATTTGATATGTCATTAATGTAAATCAAAAATAAAACAAGCCCCAAAATTGAACCCTGTGGAATTCCGTGGGTAATTCTGGTGTGTGGTGATTTTTTGTTCGGATACTCTACACATTGGTTTCTATCACTGAGATAACTCTGAAACCATTTGTTTACTACACCTTGGACACCATAAATCTCTTAACATTTTGAGGAAAATATCGTGGTTTATTGTGTCAAAGGCTTTTGACAGGTCTAGAAAACCGTGATTGTACTACCCTTGGTGGGCTTGTTATGTTCCTCTGCGATATGATCCAGAAGATGTAGTATCGGATGCACTGTTGAATGTTCTTTTCTAAATCCGTTTTGGTGTTGGTAAATAATGTTATTATTCACTAGGAATGTGTCAAGGCGAACCTGCATAATCTTTTCTGAGAGTTTTGAGAAAATAGGAAGTATGCTAATTGGTCTATAATTATTGTGAACACTCGCGTCATCTGATTTAAATACTGGAATAACTTTTTTCTAATTTCATCTTCTCGGGTACTATTCCGCTTTCGGGAGATAGGTTTAGTATATGTGATAGGGGGATGGATATAGAATTAATAATTTCCTTGATGAGTCGAGAGGTCAATTCTTTACAATACTTACTGGTTTTAGATTCCATTCTCTTAGGTATGTTGACAACTTCGTCAGGGGTCGTGGTCTCGGAAGCTGTTTGGATGACTGCCTTCAAGGTAATTTGCTGAAAAGTTGTTGTTATTATTTGTGGTAAATATTAAATTAACATCCATTGATGTTTCTGTGTAGTTTTCAGTAAAAAGCTGTGGGAACTGATTTATTTCGTAGAAGATTTATTTCGTCCTGAAAGCGATTCGAGGGTTTTTTAAACTGAATTGTTTACATTAATTTGAGATAAAAACGTAAAGAGTTTTTTAGAATAGGTAAATCATATAATAAAAAGAATACATATGGATTTATGAGTGGTTACCGTGATTATATCATTCGATGAAAAAATTTATATTTCACCTGCTAGTCACTATAATTGTGGTAATCAATCAAAAACCATAGGTATCTTTTATATATTGTGAATATAGAGATAAAGCCTCACATTTTAACACCAAATACCGCACTAGAGTCAGTCAGGAAATGTGAATGGCAGCAGACCGTAAAAGCAAATGAATTATAAAGCCACTAATTTGACAAATCAAGTGGGGAACGTCAAATTTGAAAATAATTTAACCACATGGCTGCATATTTAAATTAAATATTGTTTTTCAAAAACTGATCAAAAAGAGAACTACAAAGCTGGATTCGGGCTTTCAAGCGTTTGGTAATTTTATCCAAGCTCTTTACACCAATGGAGAGAGCGATTGCAAACACAACTAGAGGTTGTGGTTATGACCGCCAGCAGGTCATAAAAAGTATACACTCTCTTTATTTGAATGAGAAAACAAACTTACATTGTATTATGTACAATATAAATACTGATAAATGCAGTCAATATTTTTTTTATATGCTAGATTTTTGTGAACTATCGAGGATATTCGAGATAATTATCTGGACATTAATTATTTTGTAATGATCTGGAAACCCACTTATAGTCTCTCTGTACATACTGGCTAATATGCTTATTGGTAAATTTGGAAGGTTTAATCGGCCTGTTTGTATATCTGTTTCTTCCTTTAAATGGGGAAGGCACAGGAGGTTTTGAACGATAGAGATATGAAGTTGTGGTTTGAAATGTAATATTTTGAGGCAGCTGAATATTCAGAGTTTGTCTTGCAGTTTCTTTTTTTCTTATTTTATAGCACTAATATCGAAGGATTTTATGCATTTGTCAAACACTTAACAAACTGAGAGATCAGAAGCTTCTGCCTAATTTTTTTTCTCTCAACGGCAGTTATTGATATGCGTACAACAGCAACACAGAAAAGAATAAGTTCGCGAGAATTTCCGCTAGAATGTTCTGGATTAGATTAGATTCTTTATTTTGCAGTATACATATACAGTTTATATATACAAATTAGATTACAATCATATGATAGTAAAAGTATACCACAAGGGGATGACATGGGGAGATTGGCTGTCTTCCTGTCATCTCCCATGTAATTATCATTATGTATTCAATATAACATTGTCTTCAGACTGCGCCACCTTATCGAGCAGTTTCTGGAAATGATTCTATTAAGACATTTTATGACTAGGATGTGGTGTGTGATATGCAATCGACGAGTAGGCGGACTAAGACTTTTACTTCATTAGCCTCCAGACTGTACATCAAGAGATGGATTGTATTTCGGAAAACTGAGATTTGCCGAAGTACAAAGGAAACCCTTTATTTCAGCGTCAACCGTGTTCTAACGAACCACTGGTTTTGAAACAAGCCTTATTGTCCTCCTTAAAAAACGTGTCTTCCAGTTCACGCATATCTTTGAAAATTCTAAACCAACAATTCAACTTCAGTTGGTATTTGATGTCGATTCGGTGTACCTATAATGCTTACTGTGGGAAATACATTATCAGATACAAACTGACATAGGTTTAAAGGTTAACCCATTATCCAGCGTGACGGACAAAACCTACCAGCGCCATTCACAAAAATGCCATTCAATTTTCATTATTTTTTTTTTTTTTTTTTTGCGTCAATAACATAGTTTATGTCCCCTCACTGGAACGAGCGCGTTCTAAAGAGGGGTAATAAGCTATGTTTATGACACAAAAAATGACAAAAATTGGTTATTTCAGTAATTCTGTTTGCAAGAGTCGTCTGCTTTTCATGTTAGGTAAAGGGTTAATGATTATAGTAAAATGAACATATCCTCTGTCTGATATCACCAGTGTTACAAAATATTTTGTGACGTCATCAGGGATGTGGTAAGAGTAAGCAGAGGATGGGGCAGGGTGTGCGAGCATGGAAAATGAACTTCCCCATCTACCGACAAATATCACTGAAAGCCATAAGTGCTCGAATAATATAACCGTGTTTCTGAATGCTGTAACACTAGAGAAAAATCATACTCAAATCCATCTTGATCCACTAGAGTCGCGTACAATCTATTCGAAGTGTAAACGATGTATGAGGGACATTTATCATATGACTCGTCCGTTTTGTTTACTTTAAAACATTTGATATTTTGTTTTCATATTAATCAGTGATAAATAAAGCCTTCCGTCAATTTCATTGGTCAATTTCAAAACTAGACAATTTGATTGGCTGAACAAAATACAACTGGGCCACATTTTCATAATTTGCATAATTAGAGTTGGGAGCTTTCATTGGTCAATTTCCAAACTGGACAATTTGATTGGCTAAACAAAATACAACTGGTTACATTTGCATAATTTCAGTAGGGAGAATTTACGTTATCTGTCCTATTTAGGGTGAGTTATATTGTATTAATCTTTTACCTACACGAAAAACGCCATTCATATTTTTATATTTTCACTTTTTACTTCCAAAACATAGGTTATGAGCCCTCATTGGAACGAGCTCGACGAGCTTGTTCCAATGAGGGGTCATGACCTATGTTTTGGAAGCAAAAATGAAATATTTTAGTTATACGAGGATGTTTTTTCCAAGTGCCGTCTGCAACTCAAGTTAGGTGATGGGTTAAAAAGTCATACTAAGTGGCTAATTTGTGCGTGTGTGTGTCATATGATGAATAGAATATGAAATGAGTGTTTTTCTCATATAATATTTATGAAACTCGTCCGAATTTTCCGTTTGGGCTCGCCAGAGGCTCGCCGAAACGTAAAATTCTTAGACTCGTTTCATAAATATTATATGAGAAAAACACTCATTCCATATCCTCTATTTATCCCATCGTTTGCATAAGGCAGTGCAGAAAATATGTCCAGTTTTTGTTGGAATCTGTTACACTTTGGCGGAGATATTCAAAATAAATAAATATCTCACAAAATGGGTATTTTCTATTAGGCAGGATTTTTGCATTGGACGTCGACCTCAGTTTCCGGAATGCACACTCGCTAAAAGAGTCCCTTTTGAATGTGTCGTTTATTTTTGAGCTGGGGCTGCACATGTGGCATGAAATATCAAAGTGGCATGATAAAGAACTTCGCAAATGGTGGTGCAAGTATTTTCAAATTGTTAGAAACGTGAAGAGATTAAAATAACTAAAAACACGCGCAAGTGCACATGCACGATTGTTTGTTATTACCCCCAAAATGATAAGATTAGACAGTAACAGAGCACACGGATAAAGGGCGATTGTGAGAGAACGATTCATCCTATCCCCCACCAAACTGTCCGTGTTCAATTGTGAAGGTAGAAATCATATCCGACTTTTGGACCCTCTTGGTACGGTATTGGAATGTTCTATTTTGGGTTAATTTATCAAATGTGTATACTGTAGCGATTTCTGATGTGCCTCGGTAGTATTGTTCGCACTGTAGATCATCTCTGGCTTATTCAAGCCACTTATTTGCTGGGGTTATGACTTCGACTGGTCACGAGAATGATTTTGTGACTATGAATTAGCCATGCAACATGTAGTTTCTAGTTTCACATAGGAAAAAGTGTTTTTCTCTATTTACTGCAGTTCTCACTCGGATTTGAGGGTTCTGTACTTCGACCCCTACCACATCAACATCTAGTTAAAATTTAACGTAGCATGAACTAACGTATGGGCACAATAGAGAAACATACTTTGCATATATAGGTGCATCTCTCACTGTAAATTACTTCCACGGAATGCCACACTCCTATAGGCATTAGTTTTGCAGAAAATAAAAGAAGTTTGGTTAAAATTGGGTATTTTTGGAACATGGTAAGTAGTATAGCTCACGCGGGTTACCATGACAACACAACATGGCGCCACTACGTCACGTGACTATGACATCAGATGAGATCCTGCAATGAGATCCTGCCAATGTTACCTCAAACATACGAGCTACAGTACTATGGTACTTTGAGCCTCGTTTTCACCTTGAAGGAGAAAGGGAAGGTTGTCATATTTCGATACAACGACAGAAACAAAATTTCTACTAACCATTTTGCAAAGTTTTAAACGTCTATTTCATTTATTTATTTATTGGGATGTAACGACACATTCGACAGCTAGGACTTGCTTCGTGTCGAACAGTTTTACGGATGGAGAAAGCCGGAGTACCTGGGGAGAACCATCCAACAGCGGCGAGTAATGTCAGACGCGTCAACTTACCAACTCCTCACATGCAGGGTTACCATTCGTTGAAGGCAAGTGCACCATCGACGTGTAGTGAACCTTCGTACACAGCGCCACCTCGGCCCCGCGCGGGCAATCGGGATTAAGTGCCTTGCCCAGGGACAACGCAGTTGAATTGAATATGACAGTTACTAGAATATTCTATGATCTATTCCAGAAAAAAATGCATAAATGCTCATACATTCGGAACTGAAATAGAGTGTTTACCTTGAGCAGTATTTAGACCGAGAAGAGTAGCGACATATTTATTCAAATAGCTTTGATGCGATCGAGGACATATATTTCCAATCAGCACTGAAAAATAATAAATTCCCAAGATCCGATGGTTCTATAGCTAAGTTTTATAAAAAAAATGGAAGGACTTTGGTTCGTTTCTAGTACTTTATCTAACAATCAAATTCATTTTGGCTTGAAAACCACGAGAAACGGTACGTATCACATAATGTGTTCTGATTCCGTATCATATAGACGACTCATTCTGATTCCGTATCATATAGATGACTCATTCCTTACAATTAGCGACAGAACTATAAATAGCAAATGACCCTTCCCCCCCCCCCCCCCCCCCACAGACACACAACAAATAGAAACTACACAATTAAATATCGCACACTTGTAAATTCAAGCGTATCACCACAGGAAGTGACACTGAGAGTGAACAATTTTCCAACGCAAGTTTGAAAATTTGCGTTGACCGCGTTACTCATTGTTTGTTAAAGTGCACAACAATATTGTTCCATAAAATATGGTGTTTTTTTAAAACTTTTCTCGCCCAACATTATGTCCCAAAACTGTATTAATAATTTAAGATTTAATCTGTTTATGTGACAGAATTGTTAGATAAATGAATTATCATAATAATGTGCATGTCCTGTGATTTGCATCAGATTCTCGGTGGTGTCCAGAATGGGATCACAACTCGCCGGCAAAGCCGGCTCGTTGAGAGCCCATTCTGGACACCACCTCAAATCTGATACAAATCGCAGGACATGCACATTATGACGATAATCTGTATATCTCTAAACCATGCTTATGTATCAACTGAACTGTCGGTTACACAGAGATGTGATATCATGACGTGTATTCCAAAGCAGATTAAATCAAAAATGTATTTAAAAATCTGACGACCAATATCACCAGTTGATGTGGACGTGAAGATCGGCTCGACTGCTACGACAAACCACAATGAAAATAGTATAAGCTTCTAGCTTCCTGCTGAATCCATTTCCTTGATTTCTCTGTACAAAATATCAATGTGATTTGTTTTCGCTTGCTATTGGAAATAAATATTGTTTAAACTAAAATGGTTTTAACGAACTCAAAATAAAGTCGATAAAATGTTATGAAAGTGAGGGTATATAGCGACCCTCGTGTCCGATCGCCCGTTCGTCCATCCGTTCGTCTTGTGCGTCAGATCGTCCATCCCAAACGTTTATTCGCACCACTCTCACCCTTTCCATCGGGTACTTTTGATAATTTCTATGCTGAATAATCGTGATATGAACTTGCTTATTTTATTACGTAATTTGTATGCGCCTTTTTTCAAGAGTTATTGTATTTTTCACTTGGGTTATTGAACAAGTCCGTCTCAATTTTTTATGCGCAACTAGTCTCACACTTCCATTGGGAACTTTCGAAATATTATGTACGATGAATAACTGTGGTATGAACTTGTGCATATCGCTACGCCATGTTGCTGCACCTTGGTTTCAAGAGTTATTGCCCTTAATCTCAAAATTTTACTCTGATTGATTTGATGTTTTGTACAGTGGACAACCCTGATTGGAACATCCATCCATTGCTGTTGCCATTTACAGATTTGTGGATGGGGTGCAGCTTGAGATATGGCGGAGGACAACCTTTTATATTATCCTGAGATTATTCTTTCTGTGGTTGTTATTTGTGGTATTAAATTAATATCCATTAACATTAATGTGTAGTTTTCAGTGAAAATATTTTATTCCGCGGATGATTAATTTCGTCACTGGAAGCGCTTCGTTGGCCATCCGCTGATGGCTTTTAACTGGTAGATAGCTAAATTATTTTTGGCCGTTAAAATTTTATGGGAGAGTGCCTGTAGTAAGTACCTGCACTTTATAATAAAACCCAAATATGGGCTTCCAGAACTCTACCAGTTTAGCGGAAATGTCTGTCACCTTCGAATCAATTACTTTGCAATATAATTTGGAATTAAAACATAGAGATTTTTTAAAATAGGCAACGCTTATAATAAAACGAATCCGTATGGTTTTTTTTAGTGATTACCACTCAAAGACCGTGGGTATCCTCTATATGTGTGGCCTTAGCTCTTCTGTGCTAGAAAAAGCATGTCATGGGTGTTTTCAACAATTACTTGCTTCATAATTGGACCTTTCTCGCCCCTCTAATAATTTCAAGGGAGATAACTTCATCGAAAATCAATTTTTATGACGATATAAATCGTGGATATATTTGAACGAGCTCATTGTGCTCATTCCAATGGGTGATCATAAGCTATGCGTTAGTGGGCCAAATTGAAATGTTTTGATGGGTTTTTTTTTTTGCAAATGTCATTTTAAATATTTGTGTTAGGTAAAGGATTAAAGAGGTCCTCTCGAATGTTGGGTCATAAATGATTCACTCCACTAAAAGCGAAATGCATCTTATATCGCTATTGCAACCAAACACTTTACATAGTCACCACTGGGATACAATTCGGAGTCGAATGAAGTGATTTCAGTCATCCCGAGAAACCGTGCGTATCAAGTCACCATTTAATATTCTGTTTGTCTGTTACTGGTTCTGAGTGGAGTGAAGATATTTCTATCATCCTGAAAATGTATCTGTACCAAGTATGGCTCCATCACAAAATCACCTTTAAGTTTGTTCTATGTGTTCTCATTTATGTTCTGTCTCCATTTCTGTTGTTGTCGTGAATGCTAATATAGAAAGTCGTTTCCTGTCTGTTTCTGTGTCTTTAAAAATGTAAAAAATTTGTTTATTTATGTTATATGTATTTTTATTTTCGAGAGTCTAGGAACTCATAATTGTTAATATTTGTGATTGCCACATAAGGCTTGTAAAGCCACAGAATTTAGTTTAGAAGTATTTGACCGGGTTTTATAGTAACATCAATTGCTCCGGGATACCTGACTAATTCCTCTGTTACTGCGTGGTTATTTATTTATTTATTTATTTATTTATTTATTTATTTATTTATTTATTTATTTATTTATTTATTTATTTATTTATTTTTATATCTCCCACGTGGTACTGCGCGACTAGATGAATTTTTCACTTACCCCCAAGTATCAATTTCGAATACCATCTGTACAAGTTTACAGACTGAGATGTTTTCAATTTTTTCACACAAGTCCTTGAAGCATAGTTTATTACCGTAGAGTGAAATTTGAGTAGGGTTTTTTTCAGCAATTTTCAAATAAATCTGAGAATACTGCCTATGTGGATGGCATTTGGACTTGAATTAACAAATGCATAAAGTGTCCCCAGATTCAGAGCTCAATTGACTTTAGGCTTTTTGTAGTTTGCCATTTATTGACAAGATTAAACCCAAATAATTGCAAATATTGACGTTTACATGTTTCATTTGTCTTGATACAAGTCAATAGAGAATTGTTATATGGTTTGTCTTATATGACGATACGTGACACATAATGGAATACCCCCACATATTGTAGACATACATTTTGGCAAAAACATGTAATGCAAATACAATTTCCCAAATGAACACACCATTATTGCAAGATGAAGTTATAGAGAATATGTTATGAGTTTCAAGGATGGGATTGCTTGTATTGCAAACTTTTCTCTGATTTCTACCAGTCAATTCAAATAATGAACATCACGTTATTTGATAGACTATCAGACGCAACTAATTTTTACTCACTCCCCTTTTCTTTAGAATGCATCGGACTTCCAGTGTGGACAATTCGGACCTTTTATGCAATCAGCTGTAACATAAATACGCAGAACGACACACGCGTATGAATGGGTTAACCGATATGGCACGAGTGCCAGCGCGGAAGAATAAAACGAGAGGCAGCACCATCGAGTTTTATCATTCCGCGATGGCACAAGTGCCATATCGATTAACCCATTCACACACGAGTGTCGTTCTGTCTTTATTACACGTCTTCACGTCAAAAAAATGCAATTACAAGAAAGACACTCTGCAATTCGTTTGACAATTATCAACAAAAAGAACACATTTTATCGCCAACCAAATTTGCGAGGGGAACCCGTGTTAGTATTTCGTCCCCTGAATTCCAATGTGTTCTATGTGCTTACTGGCACATAGAACACATTGGAACTCAGGGGACGATTATTAGGTATCGCCAGCTATTCAAATTGTAATTGCGGTGCACGATTTGTAGAAAATTCCAGTGAAATTTCGCTTCTTTGAAAAAATAGTCCATCAACGATTTCCATTTCGCACATATGTGCGGAACAGATTTTCATTTTCTGCATGTTTTAGTGTTGCTATAGATGGGGATTACATAGAACAGGCGTGTAATAATTAATCCAACGGCGTGTCTAAAGTACACTAAAATGCGCCTTTTTCCTGACTAGTTTTTAAAAAGAATCCAACCCAGCCCACGAGGTACTCCACGCACGAGCACATTCAAAACAGCTTCATTAATTTCACTTATATGTAAGTGTGGAATGTCTGGTAGTGATATTGTTTTCCTTTCCTGCACCCTGCTCCTAACCCATCCCTTGTTAAAACTCTCTTCAACACTCCACCCCTTCCACGCAATTACGATTCTGTAAGCGAATCTCAGCTAGCGCTATTGTTATGCCCCCTACCTCCGAAGGAGGATTCGGGGGTATCTATTGGAGCCGTCCGTCCGTCCGTCCGTCTGTCCGTCCGTCCCCGTCCGTCCGTCCGTCCGTCCGCCCGTCCGTCCGTCCAAACGTTTTGGATTGTAATTTCAAAGCCATTGGTCGGATTTGGATCTCCTTTGGTATGCTGATAGACCCGGATATGCACAAGGAACGGGTTCCGTTCAATACTTTTCCCCAAAGTTATGGAACTTTTTCACTCTTTCGACTTTGAAGATTTTTCTGTCCCACAATACCTTTAAGGCTACTTCGAACTTGTCTACAGGTCGGGGTCAGTGGCCCACGCTTTGCGTAGCCCTTGTTGAAATATTAGTAGGCGTATTATCTTAACACAATCTCCAAAAATCAGTGGTATCGTCAATCATCATGAAACGCTAAAATCACGAGAAATGTTTCGTCCGGGCTAGCTTGCACAACAAACGTGAAGCAAGTATGTTCCACTAGACTGTTGTGCAGGCCGGCTGGATCGGATGTAATCTGGCTGTAAACTATGTGCTCTGCCCATAAACGCGGGAGGAACGTATTTAAGAGAACTGATATGTGCTGAGTATTCAATGGAGAATTTACCATTCGTAATGCAGTTCAAGTTGAAAGAACCAATCTCGCCCCATTCTCGGTTATATCACGGACACATAAAAACCGAGAAGCAGCCTCAGTTTTCTCGTCAAAACTCGAAACACTCTACTTTTCCTAGACAGAAAAAGAAAATATACAGTCTGTGCACTGGTGTTTTCGATAAAGGGTGACTTTTGTTTCGTCACTCCTGCCGGTGAAGGAGGTTTTGGACAATACGGTGTAAATAAGCAGCGTGTTAGGCGGTTTAGACAATACCTTCTTCTCATATACTTCCTCGGTACCTTTCCAATTTTCAAATGGATATTTCTGTTCAACATGCACTCTTTTTGGGTCAACCTGATTTGATATGTGTCAATAATATATGTGATAATACAGTTGTCATATCGGAAAAAGTTCTTGTAAGGTGATTTGCTCGAAACCACGGTTTAAACTTCTGTCGTGAACATTATTCCCCGCCTTCGATTCTACAGCACAAGCCTCGTCGTTTAAAACATTCTTAGGCTAATTACATTTAGACAAGACAATATCAGTAGAGCGGATGGATGCTCCTCGATTATGACCCCGTGAAGTTATGACCTTGGGTCAAGGTCATGATACACCCTTAAGTCGCAGGCATTCATTGTGTGAAGTATGGAATAGATCAGTCTATTGAATAATTGTTTATGGGCTGAAAACATTTAGTAGGAATAAACGAACATATGAGTGGTCAGTGACCTTGACCTTGGAACGGTGACCTTGGGTCAAGGTTATGAAATACCATTGAGTGATAAGCAATCATTGTGTGTACCATAAACAAGATCGGTTCAATGACTAATGTTTTATGAATCTACCAAAGTTTGAAGTTACAAACGAGCACGCGAATGGTATGTGACCTTGACCTTTGGAGCTATGAGTTTGGATGAAGGTCAGGATAATCCCGGAGTCAAAAGCATTGTATGAATTATAACAAGATCATTCTATTTAATAGGAACCCCAGCGGGCCGTAGGCCCGCAAGGGGTTGCACATACCCAATCAGATAAATGTGTTCCAGAACAGAATTCTCTAATACCGTCAAGCGATATTTCGCATTGGACAGCAAATTTCAGGGAAAAAATCACGTGACTTCCGATTCACAATTGCCGATACAATTGCAATCGGCTTATCCCTCTCTATGAATCTCTGGGCCGATATCAACAAT
Organism: Pictodentalium vernedei; assembly: GCA_031216915.1. Classification (NCBI taxonomy): domain Eukaryota; kingdom Metazoa; phylum Mollusca; class Scaphopoda; order Dentaliida; family Dentaliidae; genus Pictodentalium; species Pictodentalium vernedei. The sequence continues at coordinate 725,534,169 of CM062297.1, read as the reverse complement.
CAAACAAAACGTCAAATGCGTTCGTTTTCTGTTGCAACCCAACGCGCATCTCAGCTTTGCGTGATATTTACATGTCTACACATCACTCGTATTCTGTCCTTTTAGAGGTTTTCCAATACCCTCAGCTAATAATCTTGTTATTTCAGATCGAACTCTCCTGATTTCGTTGTAACGTGTCCTATTCGGCGATTACGTGATGTACCTTCATCGAAAAACCGGAGATATAACCGGCGATCTTGTTGATTATATTGGTGCGATTTCATAAAGATATGCATGGACACGTAGCTAGTGAAGTTCAAGAATCAAAACGAAACGCAGTTTTTGAATTATCATAATTTTAAGGTGTAATAAATAGTAATGAAAAGTTTGCTTGAAAATAGGTGCTACAGTGCTATAAATTGCTCCTGGGTCGTTTCGCCCCAATTCCCGTTCGCCCCTCGAGTCATTTCGATCCCAATCCTCATTCGCCCCGGGTCATTTCGCCCCACAGACGGAGGTGGATGGTTTCGCCCCTGAATTTAAATTTTATTTTGGTAATGCAATGTAATTGTTTCTTTTACGGCGTTAGTACTTTCGTATTTTTTTCTCCAAAGGATTTACCGAAGTAAACAATTTCCATTAAAATTTTCATAATTGTTACTAAATTGAAAAAATTTACCGTATCTGCATTGAATGATACGTGAAATCAGACAAATAAAGAGGGTTTTGGTGGTATGTCAATGAGGTATGGATTAAATAAAAACAGAACTTGCAGTGATATTTTGTTTTATTCCTGTTTTATTTATGTATTTGTTTATATTTTTACAGTTTAGTATTCAGAAGCACAACTTTTGACATTTGAGTATAATTTGTACATTTATATAACATCCGTAACAATGCATTACAATTATCAATCGGCCTGTGCTGTTTCTCTTCTGTGGGTCTTTTACTCCTTTACTCCGGACACCTCTCCATATATGTTTCCACAAAGTTTGAGTCATTCATCTCAATGCTACCAATAAGAAATTTCTTTCGCACGTTTGTAATAATACCAATACATTCGTCCAATGCAGCAGGTAGTGGATTTTAATTTTCTGCCGTTGTTAAAAATTGTTTTCAAGATGGTGTGTTGTGTCTGTATTAGTTTTATGCATTATAATGTTACTTGATGGCGCAAAAGTACTTAAAACCATTAAAACAATTTAATAATAAAATCATTGCCGTTTCGGCCCCTCATACCCGAGTCATTTCGCCGCAATATAGGGGGCGAGACGACCCGCGGCGAAACAACATGTCAGCCGGGGTGAAGGGCAGTTGGGACAAAACGATCCGATATCGATAGGTTACTTTTTCGGTCCAGTCAGAAATCAAAACAAAGTACTTTGTGATGTCCATCTTTATTTATAAACAATGGTTTGTAGTTTTGTAAACCAAAAAAAAAACGGAAAACTTATAACCATTTTAGATTTTTAACGCCATCGAAAATAACATGTCATCGTTTTTCGGGAACATGAAGATTCGGTCTGGGGAAAACTCGGCCTGGGTAGATTCATCCCAAAGAAAAGCAATACAGTTAAACATCTGTGAGATATTTTAGATACTCTACAATATATTTTTTTTCACTCCTACAAAAATAATATATTTTGTATAATTATCTCTGTAGTAATCCACGTTCGGAGGGGGCACGACAGCTCAGTAGGTAGAGGTGCAAGCTGTGAGGTCCTCTGTTCGAATCCCACCTGCGGCAACCAAATTGTGTCCTTAGGTAAGATACTGCACCCCCACTGCCCATGTGCGGGCACAGTGGCATTGTGTGCTAAGGCGTACAGTACGTTGATGGCGCACTTGTCTTCAACCATTGCTAACCCTGCTCGTGTGGAATTAGTATGTTGGGAGCCTGGCAGTTGCACTGTGGTTCTCTCCGGGTAGTCCAACTTCCTCCACCCATAAAACTGTCCGACACGAGGTGACCCCGACTGTCAAAAGTGCTGTTAAACCCCAATAAATAAATCCACGTTCCATGTGTTCTATATAGAGCTGTGCGGTTAACCGAAAATTCGGTTCGGTTTTGGTTTTGTTATCAATAGACCGAGACCGATACAATTACTGAAAACCGGTTGTCCCGGTTTCCAAATTAAATGTTGAAAATCTCTAATCAGGTCTTCACTTCTCAGAATAATGAGAGAAACAACATAAAGTTACCTTTATTTTGAAACTTTAGTGTCGCGATACCCCTTTTTCAGAACATCTACCCAAGTAATTGTTATCACACTCGAACTTCAAGCGCTGCATTGAGTGCATTCACCAGAATACCGTGAAAATAGGTGACAAAATTGACTTCTCACGCATCAGGGTTTTACTTGAGTTGAATAAAGTCATCAACATTGTTAGAGACAATGTTTTTCTGGGACACATATAATTCTACAACAGACTCAAGGCAAGAAATCATTTTCTTAAACATGAAACTCCCGACAATGACGGTCGCATAAATTCACAGTTTATTGAATTAATATGTCGTGAGTCTTTGGGATTAAATTGATGTTTCCCGCAGCAATTTAACAATAAATCACCATCCAAGGGTCTGAAAATATCAAAACAGATGGAAAATAACTTTAATGATATTTATTCGGCATCAACTAGCACAATATAACAGTTAGCGTAACATTTTTAAATGTACAACATAGTCTGACAGATCTCCATCACGATAACCTCCCCCCCCCCCCCTCCTCCTTTTTTTAAATGTTGACATAGGAGTCAGAACCATGGTACTCCCCACTCCCCAAGTTTCGGGCTCCCAGTGTTACTACCCCTGCCCATGCTATCAAAGATTGAATTTGACTTGGATATTTCAAAGTGTCATGGTCTGTTTTATTTTATAAATGGGTCAATTACAAGTTTTGATTTGATGCAAATTTATATACTGCAAATACTCTTACAATAAGCAGTGTATGCATTGTTATGTTTGTACAATGAAAACCTAAACCGTAAACCGAGGTTCTAAAAAAACCGAACCGAGACCCAAACCGACCTTAATTTTCAAAACCGCACAGCTCTAGTTCTATAATATACTGTCATCAGTGAGAATTGCATCCAAACTGTCCTCCAGCAATTTGACCCAAACCAGCTGCTAATTTAACCCAAATCATCCTATGGCAATTTGATCCAAACCAAACCACCCTCCAGAAAAGGGTCCTACTAAACACCAAGGTATACCGAGAGATACCGAGGTGAAAAGAAAAAAAGTAAGTCAGGGTTGTTTAAAAAGGTTTAAATATAATTACAGACATTTAATTGATTCCTTCGAAGCAATATACGTGATATTATTTGATTTATTCGAGTAAATGCAAGATATATACATGTAGACCGAGTTGTTACCGAAAACCACCCCTTGGTATATAGTAGGTAGCTTGGTTATTAATGGGCTACGTCTGTGCGTGGATGAAGCGCTTAAGTGGTAACTGGGTATCATAAATCAGATCCCTGTAATATTTGATAAAAATAAAACTCCCATCAGATTTTATCTGGGTCTTGCGTCGGCCAAACTTTTCAGTTCCGGCAGCTCTAAAGTTTTGTGTTTTTTTAATTTTCATTTATTTAATTTTGTTTATTGTTTTGCCATGTTATTAGGATTTTGTGGCATACTGTGATAAGTATCGCTCGGCTGTACACCCAAAGCTACAGCTTGTATTTAGTATATGTACAGTACATGGGGAGAGGATTGCAACAAAATCACCCGTGGAGTGGAGTTATCACCCAAAGTATCACTTTCAAATTTTGTACATATGGACAAAAACACTAGCAATGTTTCAGCCAGCGGAGGCAATGGATCTCCAAGTTTAACCCAGAGGTCCATTGGCTGTCCAGAGCTTAACTTGTGCTTGTTATGCTTTGCAACAAATTTGGAATTATTATTTGGGTGAAATCTCCACTCTGCGGGTGATTTAGTGATAATACGCTCTGCACCTACTGTATATATACAGTATACTTTCTAGCCCTTTCGCCTGTGATAACGGCACTAATTTATGGTGATTTGTTGACACTTTTTTGTTTTCAAGGTTTTCACCTTCTTGACGTGACTAGTTTTTTTTATGCTTGCCGCCGTTTTATAGAACTGTAGAAAAATTAAGTCAATATCCTTTTAATCGTCGGGCCCGTTGGTCAGCCGTGAGTGCTGACCACGTCTCTAGTCTTACTGTATTTTTTTTTATCATCGTTGGCGACTGAAAAATTACCACTTCCGAAACTACTGTTTCCCATGTCATGATATTGGTCCATAACAATTTTTCTGTCATAAAGAAGACAATTGCCGACAGCCACAAAGAGAACTAATTAAGAAGTCACTATGTGATTAACACTTCACACTGTTGCTTACTGAGGAGCAGTCGCTTTAAATACCATTGCCAAGCTCCCTACTAAATACCAAAGCTTATTTGGGCCTGTATGTTTGTTAAAATTGCCCTTCCACTAGGGAGGAGTTCTTGAAATCACACTAGATTGTGTGGTATTCCTTTGTGTAAGACAATGTATTCATTGTAATAATCTTGATGCATAAGGCCCCACAAAGTAGATCTGTTTCTCATGCCATTTTTTTGTAAAATTGCATGCAGCCGGGTGGTTTTTTATTTTATTTTTTATTTTTGTAATTATTTCTTTGCCATTAAAAGTTCATGTTCTTGGTTTGTTTTATGCCTCATAATCTGCAGAATAGCATGGGTGGTGGTGTATTCCATCCCTTGAGTGCAAGAAGGCTTTGCAATGCTATCGCATAAGCTTTGTTGCACTCCAGAGACAAATTTATCAATTTTAATAACATGGGTAAAATATTGGACATCAACCATTTAATTTTTTTTTACCTCACCTTGACATAGTCAAGCTGGGCTTATTTAATCGCTCTCCGTCCATTGTCCATCCGTCTGTCGCAGGTCAACATCCTGTTTTGGTCTTTTCCCCCAAAACCACTGAGCCAATTCAAGTGAAAGTTTGTGTGAGTGATGGTCCCAAAGGGGTATTGAATTTTTATTCAACTCAACATGCCCAGCCCCATAGGGAGGAGTGGGGGAAAATACTCCAAAATATTTTTTAAATCTCCTCATGAACCAGTGGGTAAAGTGACTTGAGTTTTGTTATGGGGTTTCCTTTTGAGGTGTAGAATCAAGTTTGTTCAAACGTAGTTCGTGAAGCAATATTTGGCTTTGTAATGGGAGGGGTTAGATTTTTGGCACCGCCCAAAATTTCTATTTTCTGAACTGATGGTCCGATTTGAGCGAAATTCAGTATGTGGTATTATTGGGTCATAAGTAATTGACTCATGCAAAAAGAAAATCCTGCATCCCCATGGGAACCCCAGGAGCTAAAAATAGAAATATTTTCAAACGCCCATATTTTTCAAACCACACGGAACAGAGAACTGTTATATGGTCTGAAGCATCCTTTGGACCAGTAGAATTGAATGGTAAAAAATGCCATCTGTTATGTTAGGGAGTTCTGCAGAGGGCATCGAAATAATGCTGAGTCAGCATATTTGCAAACATTTTAGAAAATCGTTTCTTCAGAACCAATGGTCAGAATCTTTTGATATTTGGTATACAAAATCCATAAATGGGTCAGATACAAGTTTGTTAAAATGAAGCTCATTGGTTCATGTTTGGACTCAATGCAGGAGCCCAATTTTTTTAATTTAGGGCAATCTGGGGAATATTCTTTAAAAATCTTCTTCAGAACAACCAGTCAGAATCCTTTAATGTTTGGTATACATCATTGTTATGAGGGTTAGATTGAAGATTGTTCAAACCAAGTCCTTTGGTAGCCCAAATTTTAACTTAGGGCAATATGAGGAAGTTTCTTTAAAAATCTTCTTTAGATCCAACAGTCAGAATGCTTTCATAATTGGTATACAACATCTCTGGGGGGTGAGGTTCAAGTTTGTTCACATCGGGTCTGTAGGTTAAAATTTGGGCTCGCTATGGTAGCCCAAATTTTAACTTATTGCAATATGAGGAAATTTCTTTAAACATTTTCTTTAGATCCACTAGTCAGAATGCTTTCACTTTATGTATACAACACCTCTAAGGACATCAGATTCAACTTTGTTCAAATCGAGTGCCTGGGTTAATATTTGGGCTCCCTGTGGGAACCGGAATTGGCCATGTAGCTGAAGAATTAGAAATTTGAGATGTGTAATTAAGATTAATCTACATAGGTTGTATCAAGGGGCTTCAGAGAGGAGCTCCATATTTCACATTATGATCAGCTGAAGAAAAGGCATGATGCTTGGACTGTTTTTGTCACTCCCGAGAGGCTCAAGGATTGACAGTGTATCCTATGGAGATGGGTTGCTTAATGTAGATTCATTCTTGGAGTCTGTTTATATCGTGTTCTGTTCAAGGTGAGTGCTTCAGCCCCCGTGGGGCCTCTTGTTTAAATAATTTAACAACACTTTCGACATCCAACAGTTACAAGTTTCTTCTCTCCTTGAACGAAGTCTTTCGCCCAACTGCAGCACTCATGGTCCACTGAGTTTTTAGCTCACCTAACTTTCAGTCAGGGTGAGCTATAGTGATCACTCTTCGTCCGTCCGTCGTCTATGAACATGGTGTTTGCGTCTTCTCCAAAAAAACCGCTGAACCGATTTAAGTGAAATTTGAGATGCTTGTTTGCTATGACATCACATTTCGATTTTGTTCAAATCAAGTTGCTCTGCCACTCAGGAGGGCCACGCCCAAAAAGTATGCCTAAATCTTAAAAAATCTTTTTCTCATGAACCAGCAGTAGCAGAGACTTGATATTTGGTGTGCGGCTTCCTTTTTAGGTGAAGACTCAGATTTGTTCAAGAGAAGTTTGTGGGGCTATACTTGCCTTCTTTGTGGGAGGGGCAAGAATTTTCGCATCGCCCAAAATTTCTATTTTCCAAACCAAGAAGCTGAGTTGAACCAAATTTAATATGAGGGCTTATTGGAGCATAAGTACTTAATTTATGCCATAAAACATTTTCCCGTCGCCCCATGGGAACCGCAGGAGCAAAAAATAAATCAAAATTTAAAACGCCCATATCTCCAAAACTAAACGGCACTGAGAATTCTTGTTTGGTGTGAAGTGAAGCTTCCTTAGGACCAACAGAATGGAATGGTTAAAAAAATTGCTGTCGGTTCTATCATGGGGAACTTTTTGGGGACTTTGAAAAAATGCTTAGTCAGCATTTTTAGCTCGTCTGACTTTCAGTCAGGGGAGCTGTAGTGATCAATCTCCGTCCGTCGTCCGTGAACATGGTGTTTGCGTCTTCCCCTCCTAAACCACTGAACCAATTTAATTGAAATTTGAGATAATATTTTGTTATAACATGGCATTTTGATTTTGTTCAAATCAAGATGCCACGCCCCTCGGTAGGGCCACGCCCAAAAAGTATGCTTAAATCTTTTAAAAAAATTCTTCTCATGAACCAGCAGTAGCAGAGACCTGATATTTGGTGTGCAGCTTACTTTTGAGGTATAGACTCAGATTTCTCCAAGAGAAGTCCGAGGAGCTATATGTGCCTTCGTTATGGGAGTGGCAATAACTTTCGCTCCGCCCCAAATTTCTATTCTCCACACTGAGAGGCTGATTTGAACCAAATTTGATATGAGGGCTTATTGGGACATAAGTACTTCATTTATGCCAAAACAAATTTCCCTTTGTCCCATGGGAAAACCAGGAGCTAAAAATAGAAAACATTTAAAACGCCCATAACTCCAAAACTTCACGGCACTGAAAATTTTTATTTGGCGTGAAGCTTCCTTAGGACCAACAGAATGGAATGGTCCAAAATAATTGCTATCGGTTTTATCATGGGTACTTTTTCGGGACTTTTGAAAAAGTGCTGAGTCAGCATTTTTTAACACTGTGGATAATGGGAAAAACATTTAAGACTACTTTTCTTCCAAACCACTGCCCCAAAAGCTTTCAAATTTCACATATAACATCTTTGGAAGATTGTTTCACTCGTTTATTGAAAGCAAATTCCTGGGTCCATATTTGGGCTCTCTATGGGAGCCCAAATGTTTAAATTAGTGCAGTGTGAGGAATATTCTTTAAAAATCTTCTTCAGATCTACCAATCAGAATTTTTTGATATTTGGTATGCAGCATCCTTAGGGGGTGAGATTCAAGTTTGTTTAAGCCAAGTTCCTGGGTTCATATTTGGGCTCACTGGGGAGCCCGAATTATAACTTAGTTCAAAATGCGGAATTTTCTTTAAAAATCTTCTTCTTCAGATCCAGCAGTCAAAATGTTTTGAGATTTGGTGTGCACCATCCTTGGGGGGGGGGGGGGGGGGGGGTGACTCAAGTTTGTTCAAGCCAAGTCCTAGGTTCATATTTGGGCTCACTATGGGAGCTCGAATTGTAACTTACTTCAAAATGAGGACTTTTCTTTAAAAACCTTCTTCTTCAGATCCAGCAGTCGGATTGTTTTGATATTTGGTATGCAACATTCTTAGGGGGATAAAATTCAAGTTTGTTCAAGCCAAGTCCCTGGGTTGATATTTGGGCTCCCTATGGGAGCCCGAATTATAACTTAGTTCAATATGAGGAATATTCTTCAAAAATCTTCTTCTTCACATCCACCAGCCAGAATCTTTTGATATTTGGTATACAGCATCCTACTGGAGGTGAGATTCAAATTTGTTCAAGCCAAGTCCCTGGGTTGATATTTGGGCTCCCTGTGGGAGCCCGAATAATAACTTAGTTTAATATGAGGAATATTCTTTTAAAAAAAAAAATTTTCAGATCCACCTGGTCAGAATCTTTGGATATTTGGTATAAGCCTTTCTCAGGAGGGGCAGATGTAACTTGTTCAAATAAATTCCCTGGGTAGATATTTAGGCTACCATGTCAGGTGAGCGCCCTCAGGCCCCTTGGGGCCTCTTGTTTTCTGTTTGACAACATTGCTCTGGCTCTTCTCTCTATATTTTTCATTGTAAGTCAGTCACTACTTTTATGTAGGCTTCCAAAATGTGCTACTGCATGTCTGTCTGTCTGTCCTTCAGATGAAATGTTTCTTTGCTTTTCGTTTGCCTGGCTCTACATTTTAAATAATTTGCAGCTATCTTTCACCCTCCAACCTCCCACACACACATACACAAATCAGGGCTGGAGTGAGTATTGAGTACATTGTCAAAAAAAGTGGTACTCGAGTACTACGAGTACGAGTACTGAGTACTTTGGACCCAGTCCTGTCACAAATATATTAAACATCAAAGAGTATTATATACTTCAAACAAATACAGTACAGCTGCTGTGTACTGGTTTTATTCCTCGGGTGGGCAATATTTCCACGGGTACAATAATATTTTATGCCCAACACTAACTATAGGAATAACAACCCGGTGCTTCATTAATTAAAATTTTGCTGATGATGATTTTTATTGCCTGGTAAACGCATGAGTGGACATCACTGCCCACGCGTGTATTACAACCAGTCCACGACGACTGAACTGTAACTGATTTGTCCTCTTTGCGAACATATCTCCTACAATTTCACTCCTTTTGACAGAATGTGTGCCTGTGGGGATTAAAACCAAAGTAGTGAAAGTGAACTTGTGGATACTTGCTGCACAAGCACAGCACTACAGAATCAATATTTGATGATTTTAGGAATTTTAACAGTGTCACGAGACGCCACAGTAGCAGGTACTGGTCATTCTGTTGGAAGAAATCACTGTTTTATGACTGAAGGTGCCTTAACTGAGAAAACTGAGGCTTTTTTCTTACAAAGATTGCAAAATATTCATCAAACACAATGTGAAATGTCTTCAGAAGGCAGAATGTGGAAATATAAATGGGAAATTCAATATGTGTCAACATCAATTAATTTATAAATTAATATAGTTTTTTATGGAAAATGGCATACTGAGGGGTGTGGGGGGGGGGGGGGGCACATGCTATATTTTACCCCATCACTAGGTAAAAGAAAAGTTGACATCATTTGTTGAGATAAAATGGCACTTTCTATTGATATTGGTGAATTATATAGCCTCAGCCAGGGCTTATATTTCGACGAGAATCTGAGAATCGATTCACGTAGAGATCCGTGCAACAAAACCAGTGAGAAACTATGTAGATTCTCGTAGCACCGCTGCTAGGATTCATGTGAAAAGAGCTGGGTCAGTTTAACCCTTTACCTAACACAAAGGCAGCAAATTAACCAGTACAACACTGACATGACCTGAAATATCGTGACACTGGCAATAAACTTTGTACAAATATGGCTGTCATTGAAACCGGCTCATCAGTCGGTTCCAGTAACATCCATAATTATTAAGCTTGGTGAATATTGTTTATTTTTAACTCACCTGATTGTAAGTCAGGGGGGAGCTTAAGTGATCACTTTCTGTCTGTCGACTATCCGTCCATCTGTCCGGCGTGAACTTTACATTATCAACCTCTCCTCATAAACAACTAAGCCAAATTGAACCAAATTTGATATTCATGTTCCTTATCATATAATGATTCCAGTTTGTTCAAATAAAGTTGCCACGCCCACAGGGGCCAACAAAAGGTGCATTTCTCTGATAGCACCCAGAATTGGCCATAAATTATTTTCCAAAATTAAAAAAAAATCTTCTCCAGAACCATCTATAAGAATCTGTTGATACTTGGTATACAGCATCTCTAGGGGGGAGGGGCAGATTCAAGTTTGTTCAAATTGAGTCCCTGAGTTAATATTTGGGCTCCCTATGGGCACCAAAATATCAACAGTGCAATATGAGGAAATTTCTTTGAAAACCTCCTTCAAATCCACCAGTCAGAATGCTTGGAATACAACATCTCTAGTGGGGAGGGGGGTGGGTAGATTGAAGTCTGTTTGAGTCGGGTCTCTGGGTTAATATTTGGTCTATCTATTGAAGCCCAAAGTTTAACCTAGTGCAGAATGGGGAAATTCCTTTAAAAATCTATTTCTTCTGATCCACCAGTCAGAATCCTTTCATATTTGACATACAGCATCTCTCAGGGGGGCAGATTCATGTTTGTTCAAAACGAGTCTCGGGGTTAATAATTGGGCTCGTTATGGGAGCTCAAATTAACTCAGTGTTACATGAGAAAATTTCTTTTAAAATCTTTTAATATTTGGTGTACAACATCTCTGGGGATGTCACATCTAAATTTGTTCCAACTGGGTTCCGGGGTTAATATTTGGGGTTTCTACTTGAGCCCAAAGTTTAACTTAGTGCAATGTGAGGAAGTTTTCTTTAGCAATCTTCTTTAAATACACCAGTCAGAATGTTTTCATATTTGGTATACAACATATCGAGGAGCGGGAGATTGCAGGGGGTGTGTCGTCACATTCAAGTTTGTTTAAATCGAGTCCCTGGGTTATTATTTTAACTTGGTGCAATATGAGGAGGGAATTTCTTTAAAAGTGTTCTTCTCCAGAACAATCAATTAGAATTTTTTTTTATATTTGATATACAACATCTCTAGAGGGGTCAGATTCAAGTTTGTTCGAATGGAGTACCAAATTTTAACTTAGTGCAATATGAGGAGATTTCATTAAAAAATCTTCTTCAGATCCTCCATTCACGATGCTTTCATACATGGTAAACAACATCTCAAGTGGGATCAAATTGAAGTTTCTTCAAATCGGGTCCCTGGGTTAATATTTGGGCTCTCTGTTGGAGCTGAAATATAACTTAAGATAATTGGAGGAGATTTCTTTAAAAACCTTCGTCTTCAGATCTGCCACCCAGAATCCTTTCATATTTGGTATCGCAGGTTGGGGGGGGGGGGGGGGGTATCAGATTTGAGTTTGTTCATTTCGAGTCCCTGACTTAATATTTGGGCAGCGGCGGGTTAGGTTCAAGGTTGTTCATTAATGTTCAAATCCATTCCTTAGAGTTTTTCCATAAAATTTGCCTTCCAAGCTGCAGTGACACAACAACCCTTGGAAGTTTGGCAGTACTTGTCTACAGCTGACAGAATTGGAAGCAATCAGGAAGACCTATGCTAATAATCATCTGACATGGACACTAGAGTTATGAATAATTTCATAACATCATTCCTTTGTAGTGTTGATGAACCATGACTCACTGAATGTAACCCAAAATACTTCTCTGAACCACTTTGTCAGGTGGTTCCCAAAATTTAGAGGAATTATAAGCCCTGCACAACCCAAATTTTGAAACAAAATTGACATATTGTTTCATGGGGATATGGCACTATTTGTCTTGTTCTATGGTTAATTAAGACAGATTTTGTCAAAAGTTACTTTGTGCTGATGCAGATTTTAGTTTTATTTTTGGAGTTAGGGAAGTTTTCAAAGAAAGCTGTGAATTCTTATCCCTCCCAGCTTACTCATTAGGTAACAGAGAAGGAATTCTGTCGAAGGCAATACCAGTTTTTAAGCCCATTTGAAACAGATTGGACACTTCTCTTGAAAAGAATAAATTTCCCATGCTGTTGACTGAGCAAAAGCCAAAAGTTGAATTCTATTGCAGAAATGAGTCTTTCATCACATGAAAGAGGTGAATGTATCTTTGTAGAATTGAGTTTGTTCATAGGTATAACTGTTGTAAATATTTTAATTAGATTTACCTGCCTCGAAAAGTTGAACTAGGAAATTATGTAATCCCCAAAATTAGGCAGTCTTAGGAAAATATATTGTTTCAATAAACATTTGAAGCATTCTTCTGACATTTTGCATTACTGTTGAATGTTCCAGTTGAATAAAGAGGTGGTTTGAGGACTTTTTGAACCTAAAAATTCATTTGACTATTGGTGTGTTTTGGTTGGGAATTTCCGGAGGAATATGTACATGTGACCAGCACTTCCCTTTCTGTTAGTTTTTCTCTCTTATTTGTTGCATGACCCCCTGTTTAAGTGTCAGAAAAAGGTTGTCTGAAGGGCTATACTTGACAAAAGATATTTGAATGCCAAATTTAAAATGATGCGACCATATTTTTTTCGCCTGAACGTTATAATGGTCGCCTATGGGAAAATATTTAGTACTGTGATACGTATATGTTTGGCTGAAATTAAACAATTGCAGGAATTCGATTGCATAAAATGTTTTTGGAGTAATGGTTGCGGAATGAAATATTTCAATATGTTGGATACTTTGGGGTTCCTTCTTACGCCTTGCGTATTGTCATATTAAATTTGCATAGACCAGGCAAAGTAGAAGGGACGAACAAACATATGAAGGGTCAGTGAAATTGTGCTGCATTGTTTGACCTCGGGTCAATGTGATCACACGCTTTGAAACATACGCAATCATTATGCAAAGTATGAACAAGATTGGTGCATTGAATAATTTTTATAGACAGGACAAATTTAGAAAGGAAGAACCCACAAACAAACAGTTTGTGACCTTGACCTTGTGGTTCTGACCTTGGGGTAAGGTCATGACCACCGTATAGGAGCGACACCGGATACTGGTACTTAGTGAAGCGGGACTTCAAAATCAAAATTGAACAATGAAGGTAAGAATTTCATTTGTTTTTGTATCTCTCCGTTTCACAAGTGTCCAGTGATTTGTACATTGATGTGCGGGAAACTAATCTGATTGACAAAGTATAAACCAATGCCATGTCAATAGCATAAGTATAATTTGGCGACAACAAACTGCCATCTAGTACCGGACAAAATTGCTAGTGATTACTTCAGGGCAAGAAAAGTTACAGTTTTAATACTTTTTAAGAATGAATATATGTTCCTATTATTCAATAATTATCCACTATAGATGCCCATGGCCAGTACTTTATGTCTTTAAAAATAATTTAATTCATGAAAACAAATATTTGCTTGTGCACCCCGTCTTTTAAATGATATGTACGGCAATTTGTAAGGTTTTAGCGGCGTCAGTGTACGGCATCATTTATTTCGAAATTTATCTGTTTACTTCAATATTGGTTTGGTTGCTTGTCGGACGAGAATGAGTGATGAAACATCGACGATTTATGTTATTTAAAACTATTTGCGGCAAGAAATGCTGAAAAAATTATGTTATTATGCTAGTTCATGCTATAATGACAGTGGCGTAGCCACGGAAGGTGAGGGAGCTAAGGGGTCTCTGCCCCCTAAAAGCTTAGCAGTCACTCCCCAAAACATTGACCCAGTGAAAGTTTTAGATAGAACCCTCCTGTCGTTACCCCCTCCTCCCACTTCCCTGTCCTAACAAATGCTAAAATTGCCTCAGATTCGATCTTGGAGCACTAAATTTTGCAAAATTTTCTCTTGTTTTAACTAGGACCTCCCGTCGTTACCCCCTCTTCCAACTTCCCTTCAGGGAAGTGGGAAGAGAGGGTAATGACCGGAGGGTCTTAGTTAGGACTAGGGAAGAACCCAAAACCCCACAACAACCTTCCAAATATCATGGTAACCCACCTCTCCCTCCCCAAAAAACTGGCTAGCCCTCTCCCCGAATTATAATGATCATTAAGTCTTTCCATTAACTTCCACGCACAATGCATTTAAATAATGATAAGATCAGATATCAGACCTGCAAAAATGGCCTGTTTAGCAATCAGAAACATTAATTTTTGCAAATATGCTGACTCAGCATTCCCATACTCACCCACACCCCTACGGAAAACAACCTGACACAACCGATGGCAGTTTTTTTTTTCATTTAAACAATAATTTAAATACCTATTGCCTGATTGAACACTTCCATCAATTTAATATGACCTGGTAAAATTCCCAAATGTATATATTAAGCTGAGTATATCAAGGTAAATTTTGTACTGTTTTGATACTTACCATTGTAAATTGCGATCGAATAAAAAACAACACATTTGATATATTTGTAAGTTCATTTCATTCTATAAAATCACATGAATATCTGACTGAATACAGTAATAAATAAGCAATGGGAACACCGGTACAGCTGTTTGGTATTTTATACAGCCATGTATATATACATGTGTGTCCAAAATTTGGGAATATTGTTGTTGCCTGCCCAAAGAATTGAGATAGTGCGCAGTCGCCTGGAATCAACCCGGGGACGGAACACCGTATTCAATATTCCGATGCACACATGCACACGTCCATTTTTCGTATGATACACTAACTTGATCGGTCGACCAGTCACTGTCGAAGCATCATGTATTGTCCAGGCTGAGTAATACTTGATATATCAATATGCCGTACACTCCGTTTGGGACAATATTGTAAGACGCCGTACACAATCAAATATTTGTTTTCGTGTATTAAATTATTTTTAAAGACATAAAGTGAAAATAATGGCCATGGGCATCTATAGTGGGTCATTATTGAATAATAAAAACAAATATTCATTCTTAAAAAGTATTAAAACTAACTTTTCTTGCTCTGAAGTAATCACTGGCATTTTTGTCCGGCACTAGATGGCAGTTTTTTGTCGCCAGATTATATTTATGCTATTGGCAAGGCATTGGTTTATGCTTTGTCAATCAGATTAATTACCCACACCTCAATGTATAAATCACTAGACACTTGTGATACGTAGAGATACATAAACAAATGAATTTCTTACCTTCAGTGTTCTATTTCGATGTTGAAGTCCCGCTTCGGTTAGTACCAATATACGGTGTCGCTTCTGTACGGTGATGACACACCGTTTAGTTATAAGCAACATTCGTTGAAGCTGAAACAAAATCGGGTCATTGAATTATATTTTGTGGACCAGACAAAGTTAAAAAGAGGAATAAACGAACAGTTTGTGACCTCAACCTTGTTGCTATGACGTTGGGACAAGGTCACGACTCACCCTTGAGAGATAAGCAATCATTGTGTGAAGGTTGAACAAGATCGGTCCATTGAATTTTTTTATGCATTGGACATAGTGGAATATAAGAAAAAACATATCAATAGTCTTACCTTGACCTTGGAGCTGTGACCTGGGTCAAAGTCGTGACAGAACTTTGACAGATTAGGCAATCATTGTGCGATCAGCTTATTTTTTGTGGGCCAGACAAAGTAAAATTGATTATCAAACACTTGAAAAGATGTGACCTTGACCTTGGCGCTAGGTCTTTATGAGCTAGATGCTGACACGCCTTTGTCTCAAAGGCAATCATTGTCTGAAAAACAGACAAACAAGATTGGTCCATTGAATAATTTCTCTATTTTACAAAATAGAATGGATGAACAAACATATGAATGATCAGTGACCTTGACCTAGCAGCTATGGCATTGGGTCAAGGTTGTGGCATATTCTTGACACACAAGCAATCATTGTGCGAAGGACAAACAGGATCGGCATATTGAATATTTTTATGGACCTGACAATATTGGAAGGACGATACCAACAAACAGTTTGTGATATTGACCACGTAGCTACTGCCTTGGGATAAGTTCATCACATAAATTTGATCCATAGGCAATCATTGAGAGAAGTATGAACAAGATCGGCCATTATATACAGAGCCAAAAAAGAAAGGATAATAGAAACAAATGTGAAAATATAGCATAAAGGATGAAATATAATAGTTCAAATGGTTCATGTTTGTGGACAAGAAGTCGTGCAAAGAGTTTAATGACATGTTGTTGTTGTCCACCCAAGCGTATACAATTTCGCTACGGATTTCAAAATCGCACGTGCGACCCGAGAATGTCAAATTGAATGGGTGGCCGACGATTTTCTTTGTGTTATGTTGTGCTAGAGAGCCTGGGTTATTGAGTAAACACGCTAGTTTTTATCTTCCGACATTTTAAAAAATGCCAAGGTAAACCCAAAATCAGAGGTTGCGTGCCATTGGAATGCATGATGCTGGGATACCTCCAGATGAGCTCGCTGCTGAGTTCGGAGTCACTGTGGCCACTATTTACCATTTCATTGGAAGGTATAGAACCACTGGATCTACTGCCAACCGACCGCGTTCAGTTCGACCAAGAGTTACTACCCCTGCACAAGACCGACACATCAGGACGTCTCACTTGCGGGATCGCTTCCTTCCGGCGACGAGGACAGCAGCAATTACTCCTGGTAGAATTAACAATAGAATCAGTGCACAAACTGTCTGCAACAGACTACCTGAACACGGCATCCGAAGTAGGCATCCATACCACGGACCAATCCTTACCCAACGTCATCGTACCGTCAGAATAGAATGGGTACGTCAGCGTGTTCGCTGGACTCGGCAGCGTTGGAGCACAGTTTCTTTTTTAGTGGTGAATCACGATTTTGTCTACGGTGCGCTGATGGTAGGTCAAGAGTGTATCGGCCAGGAGAAGAACGGTTTTCTGATGCTTGCGTGCGGGAATGCGACCGTTTCGGCGGGGGTAGTGTAGTGGTTTGGGCAGGAATTTTCTTCCACCATCGAACGCAGATAATCTTCATCGATGGTAATCTGAATGGACAGCGATATAGGGACGAAATTCTTAACGCTGTTGTTGTCCCGTTGTTCAACGCTAATGTCTGATTGCAGTTATTCCAGCAAGCCAATGCCCGATGTCACGTGGCGCGTATCTGTCGTGACTTTCTTGAGGAGCAGAGCATCGAACTTCTTCCCTGGCCCCCACTTTCGCCAGATTTGTCGCCAATCGAGCATCATTGCCATCAATTGGACCGTCGGGTACGACTTTATGATCTTTAGACGTTAGGCGATTTATGTAATTTTCTAAGGCAGGAGTCGAACGCAATACCACAGGGTGACATCCAGAGACATATCAGGTCCATTGTACGTCGATGTCTTGCCATCCAAGAGGCAAACGGTGGACATACACGCTATTGAATGCATTGTGAACTTTCCATTTCACCCCATGTCTGAATTGCGACGTCCTGGCGTGACGCTGGCAACAGTAAGAACATGAAATTATGCAAATTCATACAGCTAGACTCGAAATATGAATTTACAATAATTTGTTTGGGATTAAAGTCGTTAATACAAAAAAAATTGCCCCTCAGTGTTTATTATACTTTCTTTTTTGACTCAGTACATATATTTGTTGAAAGGTATCTTGTATATTTTTCACACTTCACACTCATGATAAACAGATAAACGTTTTCAAAGCTTAGAAACAAATTTGACAAAATACTAAATAAATATACGAAAGACAGTATAAACTATCAGCATGAAGAGACAAATAATAAGTGTACATGTAAAGTAACTATTTGATATGACGAATTTCATCATCATAAAAATGAAGCAGGTTAAAAGAATTAGATACTGCTTCTGAAAGTTATAAAGTAAAAAGGCATTTTTATCTGAAAAATAACAAGTTCAAAAAAGGAAGAAAACGAAACAATGAAACCTATTTCTGAGTTTGGAAGCTTTTGCTTGCACCCTCCATTTCTATGTAGCTTTTGTCAGTGGGGGATTATTTGTTGAGAGACCTTCTTTCCGAGAGATTTTATTTTCAGTCCTAATATGTGAGCCCTTGCCATAAGCTATCGGTCATAAGGTTTCCAAGGGACCTGAAGCGGTCACGTGACTGAAACTTATTACCTTTTTCACAGAGACCTTATTTTTTTCAAAACAATCAGTTGTTCATTACGAAGAAGATTACGGTACCTGGTCAGTTGGAAGATTTTTGGTGTGTCTCCATTACCAACCATGTTGGCACGGAGGTGTGGGTGTGGTGGTAAGTGTATTGGGAAGGTTGTGGCTAGCATTCCACCAAATGTCCAAAATGGTCCCATTTCTACTAACTTGTGGATTGTGAATAATCATTACAAAAATGTGATATACAACGTATCAAAAGTGAAATTATTGACACCCGAGCTTTCTGAGTAAATGATTTTGTTTGCTGGGTGTACAGAAAATCATTAACAATTGTTCAAAAATAATTTTACAGCAAGAACAAAAATCAATCAATGGACCCCCTACCATCACCATCCTGACCTCAGGTAACCTAATAGGCCTCATGTGTACAAGCGTAAATCTTATCCACCCACTTATACATCTGACTAAACTTAACCACAAAAGGCCTTGTCATTCATTTATAGTTAGTCATTTAGTTATTAATAGTAAATTCTTCATTCGATTCTATGTTAAATTTCATATCACCCTGGTGCCCCAGAATCAGTCAAGCATAAGGCCGTGGACAGTTTTTGTATCAGTAGTCACAGTTTATGTCAGAACACCTCTATCCACGTGGGAGGGGTGACATGGGGCTGTTTAGCCTCGCCATTAAAACTACTGGGGAACGAGTCAGCTATGAGGGTCGGAATCCGGGCACAGGCCAAACTCGGCTCACAGAGCTGAGTTGGGACCACACTATGATTTTTTTCCCTGCCGAGTGAACTCGAACTATAGGTTCGTTCTTCGTAAGGTGTGATTCCTAATCACTTCAGGCTGCGGAAAGGAAACAATGATTAAAGTAACTACGATTCTTTTATTTACATTCAAAATAAACTCATTCCATATATTAACACATTTAACAATTCGATCAATACAAATCAAAGACTTATCCAGGGGTTAAATAGTTTTTCATCAATTCAGTCTATCTATAGCCCTGTACTGGCGCTATAGTACACTCTCAAAATGTCACTGTCGCGGGCTCGCAACAGAAGCTTAAAACACCGAGTCTTAATCTTTTGCGTCTATGCGCGTCTGCAGCTCTGACTGCCGGGGGATCCCGACTAGCAATATTAATTACCTTGTGGCAACATAGTTCTGATTTGGGTTAGGTTTATCCACTCTGTCTGCTAGTTTAGCAAGTCTACGTCACATACCTTATACATGTGTCCTTTGATAGAACTCTCCTTGAATGTTCCTATCCTTGAGAAATACACACAGTTCGTGCAGAACTCACAACTTCAATATGCGCTTCGAGCTTCCGCGAATTGTCACTGTCGACCCTGAGTCGATATTCACAACACTCTGATACTAAAACAGGCTACTCGCGATCAACCTCTGCGTGTCTAAGGGTTAATACCACAATACAATAGCCAACACTTTGAGACAGGTGCGAGTCGGTTCTCACTAATGACATCTAAACTTCGCAGTTACTTGGGTTCGTAATCTACTCTCTAAATTCGGGCCAATAGCTCTCCTATGTCCACCTAATCTGATAATAGCGGCGTACAACGGAGCTTCGTGGATTGCCCAGCAATTCCACTCGTACGAGACCCTATATGGCGTCTCCTAATCGGCCGAACCCAAGACTCGCTCCTAAACGGTCGGAACCCAAGTCTCACTGAAATAGCTTGTTCCCCACACTTTATATCTCGTCTCGTGATGGTCAGATAATAATATGTCAAGATGCCTAAACATGGCACGCGACATTTCTGAACATAAAATCACCTCGCGCCAGTGCATACGCTATCAAGCGTATCCCGAGAAATAATATACTTGATAGCCGTGATGATTGGAATTAATTTATAAGTGTCAGTCGATGATAACAGGAAGACATCTTATTCTGACTAGTAATATGCCAAAGAAGTATCCCACTGTGAATGGCCTAAGGCTAATTATCTAATTAAAACATGTGTGCTTACTACACAGAGAGAAGAAATATATACATATATCTGAACTTGAAAGTAGGGGGAGGGGGCCTCCTCCCTTTTAGACTGGCTTTACCCTGACAGTTATGTCAGATAACAATATCAATAGATTCTACAAGGTGAATCCGAAGAACATCTTTGAAGAATATTCCTCATATTGCACTAAATTAAAATTCAGGCTTCCACAAACTGCCACATGAGGCCCAAATAAAAATTGGGGACTTGACGTGAACAAACTGCAATCTGTCCCCAAGGATGCTGTGTACCAAATATCAAAGCATATTGACTATTGAATCTGAAGAACATTTTTAAAGACTTTTCCTCATATTACATCAAAATGAAATGTGAGCTCCCACAGGTGGCCCAAATACGAACCCAGGGACTTGATTGGAACAAACCGGAATCTCTTCCCACTAAGACTTCCATGTACATAATATTAAAAGTTTATGACTAGTTGGTCTGGAGAAAACATTTTTAAATAATACTCCTCATATTACACCAGTTGAAATTTATGCTCACGCATAGGGAACCTCATTTGAACTCAGGGACATGATTTGGACAAACTTGAATCTGACACCCCTCCTCCTCCCCAAAGATGCTGCTTCCCGAATTTCAAAATATTTTGATTGCTGGACCTGTGAGAAGAATTAAAGAATTTTCCTCCTATCACACCGTGAAAAATGAACCCAGGGACTTAATTTGAACAATCTTGAATCTCTCTCCACTTAATTTAAATTTTAAAGAATATTCCTTTTATTGTACTAAGTTAGAATTTGGGCCCCATAGTATTTGAACAAACTTGAACCTGAACCCCTTAAGAATTCTGTATACCAAATATCAAAAGATTCTCATGGATGGACCCGAATAAGACCATTTTCAAGAATATTCCTCATATGCATCAAAGTAATGGGAGCCCGCATATGCAGCCATGGACTTTATTTGAACAAACTTGAATCTGACCTCCATGAGGATGCCAAATATCATATTATTCTGATTGGTGAATCTGAAAGAGAAGAATTTAAAGAACTTTTCTCATATTGCTTCAAGTTAAAAATATTCACCCAGAGTCTTGATTTGAAGAAACTTGAATTTGCCTCCCTAAGTATGCTATATATCAAATATCATAAGTTTCTAATTGAAGGTTGTGGTATTAATAGAGTTACGCATATAGTAGTCCCTTATGAGGTAAATTCTAGAAAATATATAAATATGAGGTTTGTTTTTTTACTGTGGAATATATATGCGCCATTTACATTCACAGGGGTATCACAGTTCTCTCAAATTCCAAATTATTTAAGAACTGAAAATGTATTCTCGCATCAGAAGTTTGCGAGAATCAAAACCGATTCTCGCCATTCAGGACAAAGTTTAAGGCCTCCTTGTGTTGTTCGGTTCACATAAAATGAGGAATATCGAGGATTGCAGGTTTGTTCTACTTTAATCCCTTAAACACGAGAGGCCGTTTTCTGGCCCAGGAACATGATACGTCATAGTTTCAGTAAGTAGCGAAGTATATGTGCGGGGGAGACCAATTATTATTTCAATGTGCAGCCCCATGGCTGCACGTTGAAAATATTAATTGGTTTACCCAAAATAATGAACATGGATTCTTCCAATTGCTGTCATGAAACTAACATGGAAGATACTACCAGTGTTCAAAAGGTTAACCTTTTAGAGGTTTCTCTGGGCAATATCTACTTTTTCATTTCTCTTTTTTTATTTTGCAAACATCACCAATGTATCACCAACTCATAATGCCAAATTTTGTTACAATCGACCCCAGGTGTAAAAAAAACTGGTTGTGGCCCAAAACGTTGCATTTCAAAAAAATTCAAAAATTGCACCCTTCAATTTTCTTAAAAAAACTTAATTCTTTAACTCAACAGTACTGTAATGGTTTTTGACCACACTCTTCCAGTGAAAGGCGTGGGAGAAGCACATTAATTTTAACAAAACTGCATTGTCACATCCAAGTCATCAATCACATTACCTTTATTGGAATCAAGCAGGCTGTTTGCGAGGGGACTCAAACATCACTTTTACAACGAACAGCAGACAGATGACGAGCGACAAAGCGAGATCAGTACACAAGTGGCTTACCCTTACTTTCAGTCAGATGAGCTAAAAAATAAACAATACATGTATTTGAAGAGAGATTTATAAGATACAGTGAGACACAGTGAGATTCGTTTCATAGGTTAGATAAAGGGTTAATTTATAATTTATTTTGCTCATATTAATTTGATAGAATGAAACGTGTAAAATCAACTAAGAAAATAAATTGATGATCTGCTGTTTTATTGCCGTTTTCAATGAGAAGGCTAGGTCCAACCAGCCTTTTACATGTAAATCTTTTTTTTTATTTCCTCATCTCCATATTCTAACCCATATTACTTATTAGGCTTTTCCCTCTGGAAAAGACTATTGTTTTTCTACGGATTATTATTTCTTTTCTTTTTTTTTACCACACATTTTGTCCGTACGATTCAGAAGCCATTATCGAAGCGATTTGCACACAATTTTGCACACGCACAGAGGGGCACAAAACCGAAAAATGTACCGAAGCGGAATTTTCGATTTAACACTTATTTCGCCAGAATTGGCAATAAACTGTCAAAATTGGGGTTTATAGGCACTTTCTAGAAACACGTCTTGTAGATTTTCTTTAAACATTAATCATTGCTACACTTGCCTGTGACACGATCACTGATATACAAGATATATTAGACGATGCGTATGGTAACCCTCCACAGGCTGCCAAACATCGAAATTTTGATGAAATGGGCTGTTTTCGGGCCCCCACAGCTCGCAAACGATACACGAGAGATAAACATAACTTCCTTCATTGGAAGTGGAATTCGCCGAGGATCATTTTTGTAAGTAATGAAGGTATTCACAAAACCAAGCATTAAACCGTTTCGGGCTGGTTACAGAGCGATACCCCTCAGAAGGTTAAACATTTATGTTATCCGAGGATTTCTCTTCTCGTAGATTTTCAAGAAAAATTGGCCATTCTCAGATCTCATTCTGCGACATTACAAGTTGCATGTACAAAATATTCCAGTATGCATTTGTTAACACTATGCAGGTTCACAAATATCAAAATTTAGATAAAATGGGCTGTGTTTGCGTACCCACATCACCCCAAAGTTAAGAGGCGAGATCAACATAAATGGAAGTAGAATTCACTGAGACTTATTTTTGTTAGTAATAAGGGTAGATAAAAACAACCCATAACCCATTTTGGGCTGGATAAACAATAATACCCATCAAAAGCTTAAAATTCATGTTCTCCCTGGATTTCTCTGAAAACATCTTGTTGATTTTAAGAAAAAATGGCCATTCGCAGTTCTTGGAGTGACATTACAAGTTGCATGGAAAAATATTCCTGTTAGCACTTGTTAACCCTCTACAAGCTGCCAGACATCAATATTTTTGGTTATATTTTAGATAAAATGGAACATTTTCAAATAGCCACAGCCCTCAGTGGGTATGTGTCAAACAAACATAACTCCTTTTGTCAGTCATTGACTTGTCGGACGACGATATTGATATTAACCCTCTGCACCATTAATGATGGTTTTAACCTAAACATTTATTTATCAAACTGAGTCATTTGAGACTACTATACCCACGTTTCTCATAACATCGGTAAAGGAACTTCAGTGAGACAGTTAAAAAACAATGCATCAGACACTCTGGGGTCATGAAAAATCATGGAATCTCATCTGGAAAAGCCATGATTCTCCAGAATCATAAAGTCTAGTCTCGTCATCAAATTCGACGTTCGATAAATTTATCTCCCCCGAAATTATTATACAGAGGAGGAAGGTCCAATTGAGAAGCAATTAATTGCTGGAAAAAAAACAGCATGACACCAGTATAAAATAAAACAAAGTTTCCTTGTGTTACTTTTAATAAACAAAAACAACAGACAGCTCTCAGAGCTGTCTGTTGTTTTCGTTTATTGAAAGTTAAAAAGGGAAGTTAACTTTTATGGTAAGTTAATTAGAAGCAATTAAATAACCGTCCGCTTTGACTCTTTGTTCAGCGAATGTGTTTTTTACAGTAATTTACAAATTTTTATTCTTCCCGGGAAAAATAAGCAAATCTTACCTTCAACGACTGTTATATTAATGGAAAGGATAGTGACTGTATTATATATCACGATGCGCGCACTGTTGATATGATGAACAGAAAAAAAGTTACAGAACATCAAAAGATGGTGAAAGTGCAGTTCTCTCTTTTTTGTGGGTTCAAACGGAGGAGAACTGTCATACATTAAAATTGATTAGCAAAAACAATTGTAAAATTCATCTTCTGTATTTTTATACTACTCCACAAGAAAATGCATGGAGTTTGTGAAATGATGCGCACATCGATGATACAACTTCGCTATCATTTCGAAATTTCAATTTTTATATCAAATTCCCATACCCTTCGTGTTAAATTACTGACACTTTAGAAGATTAAGAGGAGCCAACATTCCTGTAAATCTCTTCTATTGATGGAAATCGGCAGCCATCTTTCTCTTGCCAACAACAAGTAAAACTCATTTGTAACCATTGTTTTGGAACCACTCTCCTTACATCGGTAATACCTTGCCAGACATATTGGATATGATGACAAAATGCAAGTTTTTTTTATGTTTTGCTTGTTATGGGAGGGAGGGATTGTGAAAATCTTAGGGGGGAATACCTGAATAAAATTGGATAAGCGATGCCATGCATTCTGAGAAAATAATATAGAGCGGTGTATTTATTATATGTAGTTATGTTTCATGGGAAGGGAAGATAAGCTCACAGTGGATAGGATGGGCAACCAAAACGTTGTTCATTCGGGTTGATTTTAACCTAACCGATTTTAGAGTGCAGTATTTTGGTGTCACAAAAGTGGCATTTTTCTTGATTAGATCGTAGTAGGGTGGCGATACACTTAAACACCAGTGGGTCGAGATTATATGAACAAAATATTGCGAAATAAAGACCGAATCATGAAACGCACATGAATGGAGCCTATCGGATTCAGTATTTTTGCATTTTTTCCAGGCGATTGGGATTCTACAGTGATGTGGGGATAAACCCCAGATTCCACCTCAGTGCCGTCAAAACATCCACCTTGCTTGAACACAGCACCCACAATGACACCAACTACTGGGTGCTGGTCAGCAGCACAAATGTAATAGATCGAGAGAGTAGGGCAAGAGATGAGGCTCGAACAGTCGACCTCTAGTACAAAAAGCAATCGATTTACCACGAGACTAAGAGAGCCGGACGGACCAACCAGGCTTGTTGAATTGTAAATGCTCTTTATACAAAGACTTTTACACACGCAACGGACGAAATACCAAAAGAGTTGTTTCTATTTTTCTATTAGTATAGACTGAAATTCCATTTTCTACCAACAGAATTTAAGATCCTAACAAATTCAGTGTTTACCATGCCAAATATTTCAATAACTGGTATTTTCTTTTCAGTTTGTATTATTTGATAATATTTACTGTGTCGGGGATTTCTTTTCATGCACATACGATTAATACATGATTAGCTTGTTATGGGTTCGACATATAATCAGTGAAATGTGTAATGGTTGTTCATTTGCTAAGTACTCCCCGCCTCTTAGTTCAGCAATGTTACTAATGTAATACTGGGTCGCGAATATAGGATAGCATTATCAAACAACATTCCGGTACCAAAGGGATCGTTACAAATAAATATTTGGATATGACCCATCTCCATTGGGAGATAACAAACAGATCGGTTTTAATGGCAATTAGCTAATTGGAGACAATAAACGTTTTTGTTTTTCATTTCGACTGATAACACCAATGTAAAAGCCCACGTTGAGGTACACAGGGAATGATAGTACTTCGCAAAATGTTTAATTATTTACCTAGTAAAGTAGCTAATTTTGTATGGCTTCACAAATGAAATTTGTCAGAGATATATTTCTTCTTTCAAAACATAGCTCATGGACGCTTGTTGGAACAAGCTGACGTAGGTCATACCAACGAGGAGGTCTCTTAGTCCTTTCAACACTGACTTCCTGGGTGGTATCGCCTCACACTATGCCGTTAACGCCTAAGTTGACAAATCCATTCTGCGTTTGTGGGGAGGTTCTGTAACAGAGCTGTATTATTAAATTATTATTGATCCTCACTTCCGATTGCCATTTTTTCTTCACACAAAAAATGTATGCATTTGCATTTCGTGTTTAAAGGGTTAACCCTTTGAATCCGAGCTTTTTCCGGCTAGGAACATAATACGTCATTAAATTGGATGGCTGTCCAGTAAATGCGTGGGGAAGACTGATCAATATTTTCAACGTGCAGCCGAGGCTGCACGTTGACAATATTGACTTGTCTACCCCAAATAATGAATATGACTTCTAATTGCTGCCTTTGAACTGAAATGGAAGATGCTAAATAGTTCAAAGAGTGAAGCTGAGCTTGAAGAAGAAAACATATTCACAAGTTACATTACTGCGCTCAGAAAAGTACTCTCTTTTTGTTCAATCTTAACTTTTAGAAAACTTTTAGCAAAATGAACAAATGATAGGATATTGTTATAATGAGAGAAATATGCGGAAATTTGGTTTTAGTCAAAGTACGCAAATATTGAGGTATTTGACCCTCAAAAGGGGTCAGGCGGCTATTGTATACTACTTTTCTGGAAGAAGAGACTTCTCTTGTCTGTAAACATACCCTCCGGATAACATAACGCCCCCCCCCCCCTCCCATCACGGCTTACTTGGAGCGAAATCTGATCCGGCTAAAAAAATTCCCCCAAATTGGTCATTTCCCTAATCCTGACACCTTTAAAGCACCTGCGCTCGTATCACCATTGAGATGACGTCAGGAGATGGAGGGTTACTAGGGCTACCTGGATGTATGTCACGAGACTACGTCTCTTCAAAATAAGTCCCCGGGGGGGGGGGGGGGCTCCCACTGAGTTCCTCCTAACTGGACAAGAAATACATCTTATATACTACATACGTGTTTAAGATGGTAACTGGTAGCGACGCGACTTCAAGTTTGAGTTCATCTGAAATAGTGGTGACCGGTCTGAGTATACGTAAAGAAAGTTATAATATTATCGGTTAATTTGTTAAACATTATGCGTTGAAAACAATTCTAGCAATATGCGTTGATTTTATAACATTATCGGTTGTTTACAACATTTTTGTAACATTGTACGTTGGTGTAACATTATGTGGAGTTGTAACATTATCAGTTGTAACAGGCCGTACTGTATGTTTCAAAGAAAAATATTTCTTTTTGAAAAACTTTTGAAATAGTTTAATCAAACGATGTCCCAAAAAGACCGACTCATACGACACGATGGCTTAAAACTAACAAATGAATAGCTGGACGTTTTTTATTGGAAATCCTCAAAATATTCCACCCTCACTTCACTTTCTATTGCCAATTATTTCTTAGCCATTTACCCAACGTAACGGCCAAAACCGGTCAGCGCTATTCTAAAAAATCGATAATTAATTTTCATTATTTTTTCATTTTTTTTTTTTGTCTCAAAAACATAGGTTATGACCCCTCGTTGGAACGAGCTCGTCGAGCTCGTTCCAACGAGGGGTCATAACCTATGTTTTTGAGACAAAAAATGAAAAAAAATTAGTTATTCAAGAATTTTTTTGCAAGTGTCGTCTGCTTTTCATGTTAGGTAAAGGGTTAAATGCTGGATGGCGAATGTCGGAACTATTGATATAACTAGAAAGACTTTACTGTATAGTAAGCTGCTGGTTTGAAATTTTCTCCGTGCTGGTAGTTCTTCTTTTTTCTTGTTAGTATATCCAATTGAATTTGCAAGTGGTAAAGATGTCAGCCTATAGTTATTCCAATAAACGGCCAGATGGTAGGTTGGTGCAAGCGCGTAGATATCCATGAATGAACTGATCTCTCTGCGTATGGCTAGTCCAAACTATAGAAACTGTTTTAAGGCCGTCCTGTCATAATTATACTGTGTACATAAAACAGGCATTTGTGATTATGTTGTTGAATTTGGAAGCTGCAGGCAATCTACAGAGATGAAAAAAATCAATCTATTTTTATTTATTTTTCTAGTCAAAGTATCTGCATTATTTGAACCCACGTCGTAGCGACTACTTCTAACCTAAATAATACATGGTACGTCACTGCGCCCCAGTCCACATGGATACTAAACCTTAGCAAAAAAATTGAAATAAGTGGTTAAAACAAAACTCAATGAATCTAAATGTCACAACAATCAAAATTCTCCAGATCATTTATAAGTAAGTCGTTTTACCCATTTACCTAACACGAAAAGCAGACGACACTTGCAAATTAAATTCTTGAAAAACTAATTGTTTTCAATTATTGTGTCAAAAACATAGCTTAAGATCCCTCATTGGAACGAGCTCAAAGAGCTCGTTCCAGTGAGGGGTCATAAGCTATGTTTTTGAGATAAAAAATGAAAAAATAATAAAAATTGAAAGATGAATATTGTCAATAGCGCTGGCCGGTTGGCCGTTACGTCGGGTAAAGAGTTAAAGTGTCGATACGATGCTTATTTTCAGACACACAGAAAACCATTGGACAAACAATTTGATTATAGACAGCTTGGTTTCACATCCTTTCTGAACAGACAATTTTACAATGAGATCTGTTCAGTAAAACTCACCCGATGCAACACCTTCGGCACTATGATTTGATTACTTTATGCAATGCCCAGCGGCGAATGCTTTGACTTCATCTGGTTGAAAGGCAGGCAACCCAGATAAACTGAACACTCCAATAATAAGAATAATTCGTCATCGTCAAACTACCAAGATTGAAGGTATGAGACCGGAGGGTAAATTCACTTTTTCATGTATCCACATGAATGTTGATGTACTCGTGGATTGATAGGGGGTACAGTTATTTCCCTGGCGAGAGGGTTTCCAGAATATCGTCTTCTACTTTAACTTGCTTGAGGGGGGGGGGGGGGTGGGTCCAACTTGTTGTATCTCCTCACCCAATCTTGAAGCTTTATCATGATGCATGGTGCTGTGTACTAAGAGGTATTGCCCGTCGATGCTGTACTTGCCTTTTACCGCTGCTCGTGCAGTGTTAGTGAGTAGGAGAGTCTGACAGCTGCTCGCCGTCATTCAATGGTTCTCTCTGGGCAGTTCGGCTTCCGCCACCCGTAAAACTCTCCGACACGATATGACTTTGGCTGTTGAATGTGTCGTCGAACATCAATAAATGAACAAACAATCAACCGTGATGTGCAGTTTGAAACTCACTTTTTGTCGCGCTTTACGAGCTAGATTCTGATGACAACGTGTTGCTGGTGTTTTTTTCCGACCGGTGACGTGTGTCGAGATACCAGTGTATTCAGCTATCTCCGATGTTTCTCTGGTAGATTGTACCGCAAACTGTTGCATTCTGTAAATGGAAGAGACAGCAAAAACGCGCTCCTCGAAGTCTGCAAATCATTCAGTCTCCCTTTTCCGGAATATGGGACCCTTATCACTAACACTCTCTGCAAATCCATATTAAAAAAACATCCGCGCATTCAAATCTGTGCTCTGAGAGTGGCACTTTTTTTTCTTTTTTTCCAATTGTTCATTGCGGTATTGACGAGCCACGATTTTACAGGTCTCTATACATTCCCATGTGGTTAGGGGAGAATAGAGTCCATTCTGTTTTAGTATATCATTTTACTTTCTTGTATCTCTATTTCAATCGGAAAATATAAAAAAGGGGTGGGGGATAGCGTAAGGCTGAAGGAGTATGTGTCATTGGAGAAAAGAAAACGAGAGATAGGAATAAATAGAAGAATCCTTCAATTATTTTTACGTTGTATTGTGTTAGGCGGTGTTGTAGAGTTTGAGAGTTTGATGATGTAGCAATACAATAACTAGAGTACAAATGAGAGATCGAATTAGATACCCACGGCGTCACTTCGAGTACCAGCAAACCCGGCATACCTGTCCCATTTCTAGAGTAATCCCCCGAAAACGGGCAAGCGCGTCCAGTCTGTCAGGACACGGAGCTCTGCCGGGTGCATCAAACATCTTCAGAATTGCAGAAGTGTGTTCTGAATTCATGAAGCCCTGCGAGAGCGGCAGCGCCGGTTGAGCATATATTCACGAGGCTATGGCGGTTTTTCTCTCATCTCGGATAATTTTGCGCCGTGTCTTCAATCGCACTCCCGATTGAATAACAGGGCAAGTAATATTCTATGTCTATTGTGATTTTACATTCAACTTACAGCTCCCCAATGCTGCATCGGCTTATGAATTCGCTTTCAAGATTGTTTTTTAGGTGGATATGCTTCTCTACATGATAGAATTTTGTAAGACTCGTTATGAACGTGCTTCATTTGGGAAGCTCTTTTTTATATTTGATTTGGTATATATGGAATTTTGCTACTATCAATATGTCATTTAACGTCCTTAGTATCTTCAGTTCCAAAAATGATCTCCCATTTTCCCAAATTGACATTTAAACCCCGTTCTTGCAAAAAAATCTGTGAAGTCTTTCCAAAACATTTCAGTTGCCTCGCAAGTAAAAAATAAATGGTCTATGGTTTTCTCTTCCCTTTCACAAAAACTGCATGCTGGGGATTGGTCTGTGACGAATTTGGAGATAAATTTATTTAATCCCAAAATTCGGTTAATTAATTTATATTGAAAATATTCTAATATTTTAATTTAGGGTCCAACAGGCCACAGTTGAACGGGTTTCTGTATATTGCATTCCAGTCTAATTCGGTTCCAAATTCCAGTTCCAATTTAAGCTGTGATTTACACTTAAGAATTGTTTCTGTTGATTGGGTTTTCAACAGTTTGTGACCTTTTTCTGACAGTATATTTTGGAATGTTGTGGGTATTATTGGTTGCCTGATAGAAGCCGTTGTTTATTCTGTTATTTTTAGTTTTTTATTTGATTTTTAATGGTGGTTATTATACTCGAAAAACTAATGAAGTTCGAGAAATTCCCATAGATATTTTTTAAGTCTTGATATGTAAGGGTTTGCCCGTTTGAGTCAAAGAGGTCTCGAACGAATCTTATTCCATTCTTCCTCCACCCTATAGCGCTGATAATCTTATGATAGTTATCGATATCAGTCAATTCCATATTGTAACCTAAAGGCGATTTTATGAAATCAGCTGGTGTACTTTGAGTTGATTCTATGTTGTGTTGCCATGAATGCAGCACTTGATGCCAAAAGCGGTGGCGCGCAGTATGTTTTTTTGATTTCTCAATATATTTTTGTTCACTAAACTTTTCAGAGAAAAATGTTATTTTACATACTTTCTTGAAGAATAGTAAAGTAAAATTATCCTTGGTGAGAAGCCTTTGCGCACTTTACCGAACGCCAGTCCCCAATCTCATGAATGGGATAATACCGAAACTGCCTGAAACCCTTTCGGACAAAACGCTCAAAACATTCCAAGATAGTGATTGATCGGGGGTCTAACGTCCATTGTGTCCACTACAAAAAAAACAGTTGCAACTGAGACGCCAGTTCACCACACGATATGATAGACGCGCCACGTATACAGCCCAGAGAAGAGCCCCAAGCACAATATTCAAGATGAATATAGCCACCATGCTTTACACGCATAACTCATATAGGTGATGTTTCCTGTGTCCATATCCAAACCAACAGGGAGTATTTCGATTTAGTTGTCAAAAGTTAGCTCAAGTATCTATATTTTTCTTCCAGGTGTTCTGTAGATATATATATATATTGTTTTAGGGCTGTATAGATGTGAATTTTAATAAAAGATAGTTATATTAGTGTTTTGTTTAGTTTCTTTATCGGATATCAGTGGCGTGTTCCCTATCTTCGCGCGGGTCATTTTCGGTGTTTTGTTTGTTTTGTTTACGAGTTCGACCGCTTTTTAAAATTCTAATTTTGGCTATGGATGGTAAGTGTTTCGTGACGCGAGAAATTCAGACCAGCAGGGCAGAGACTGTTAGTATAGGTGTCCAGGTGGGGGGGGGAGTGGTTGAGGCCAGCACAGGGGATGCTACTGCTAGTGAGTTACCAACGGACGGCCAGCGGTCGGATGTGTGTAGGCACTGCCATATGGTGTATGTGGATGGGTGTGAGCTGGGGGAGTTGGGGATGTGTGCCATCTGCGTAGAACTAATGCAGCTGTTAGAGGCATATGTAAAGTTGGAGGAAGAGGTGCAGGTGGTGAGGGGGAAACTGGGGAGGACAGGAAAGTCTGGTGTTACCCCAGTTAGGGTGGCATTCGATGGGGGATGGAAGGTGGTGGGTAGTAGGAAGCGGACTTTTGACGTGGATAGTGGGTCTTTTGGGAATAGGAAGGTGCGTCGGGTTGAGGGTAGAGGAGAAGTAGGGGCTAGAGTGTCAAATTCCCAGGCTAGTAGTGTGAGTCGGGGGGCGAAAAGGCGTATTCTTATAGAATCGGATAGTGAGGGAGATAGCGATGACCATGTGGACTCTGTTAGGGCAGGAGTCAGAGGGAAGGTTAGGAAGGTGGTAAACGAGGACAAGGTGGCTTGTAGTGGGAGTGGGCAGAAGGTGGGGTGCAGTGTCCAAAATAGATTCAGTGTGTTAGGTAATTTCGAGAATTCTGAGGAGCAGGTTGGGTCTGAAGAGGTGGAGGTGGAGGTAGAATGGGGGTTAGTGTGGCGAGGTGCAAGACTGCGAGCCGGCCCAGTGGGGACAGAGGTGGTAACAGGGGTAGTAGGACGGGAAAGAGGATAGGAAAGGACAGGAAGAGGCAGTTGGTGGTTGCAGGGAGTAGTATAGTGCGGGGTTGGATAGGGTGGTGTGTGGGCCCGACAGTGTCAACAGGACCAATTTGTGCTTTCCGGGGGCTAGGGTGGAGGACCTAAGGGACAGAGTGGATGGATTAGTAAAGGGGTCAGGCTCAGACCCAGTGGTTGTTGTACACGTGGGGACCAACAACATCAGGGAGAGAAAATCAGTTCAGCTTATTGAGACTTACAAGGACTTAATAACTCAACTGAATGCCAAGAATGCACAGGTAGTGGTTTCGGGGCTTCTCCCAGTACTATGTGGTGGGGGCGAGCGTAATTCGCGGATCATTGGGACCAACGAGGAATTGGGGGAGTATTGTAAGAAACTTGGGATACCCTTTGTAGACAATTGGGGATTGTTTTGGGGCAGAAATGACCTATATGGAAGGGATGGTCTCCATCTTAGCCCAAGGGGTACAGAGGTTTTAGGAAGAAATATGTTGCATGTGGTGGAGCCTTTTTTGGTATAGGGGGGAGGGGGGGGTCAGTGAAGGGGGGAATAATCACAGAAAATGTGTCACGAACCATAGGTGTAAAAAAATGGGACAAGGGGGATAAGGAAAAGGGACCAAAAATCCAAATCAATAGGAATAGCTTCCCAAGGAAAGAACAGGTACACGAAGTGGGATATACAAACATACAGGGACTAGATAATAAAGGGACCAGTAGGCGGAAGCCAATGAACCATGACACCCTGAAAGTGGGTTATAGCAACATCCAGGGTCTCCACCGGAAAGTAAGTGAAATTGCTACATTGATTAAGGCAGAGGAGTTTGACGTCATGGGCTTAAGCGAAACGTGGGTAAGACACGAGGAACGGGTAGACCAAGTGAGGGGGTACGTTTGGATAGGTGTAGGGCGAACGGAAGGCCAGAAAAAAGGGGGAGGGGTAGGCATGTACATTAAAGAGGATTTAAAACCGTCACTGATCACTGACCTAGAAAACATCAGCACCCCGGCTGAGGTATCGAAAGAAATTGGATGGGTAAGGATCAGTCTGAAAAACAAAAGTATTGCCCTTGGGGTTGTGTATTGTGCGGTGGAGGGAAGCAAACCCGAATGGAATGATTCGATATACTCAACACTGAGGTCCAATATTACCGAATTACAAAACAAGGGGCTCGGTATAATTCTGATGGGTGACTTTAATGGCCACATAGGTAATGATGAAGAAGGCATAGAGGGTGGGGACAATAAAGTCAACAGGAATGGAAGGAAGCTGTTGAACTTCACAAACGAGCTCGGTCTGAAGATTCTGAACAGGGACGCGAGGTGTAAGGGGAAATGGACCTGGGAGAGGAACGACAGAAAATCAATAATCGACTACATCCTCACAGATATTAATTTATGGAGGGAGGTGATAGGGGTAGAAGTGGATGATGAGGGTAAAATGGAGGTGGACAGTGATCACAATTTGATTACAGTGACGATCAGGGCCAAAACTCTAGTAAAAAGCAAAGGAAGCTCTAAGGAGATTTGGGAACTCAAAAAAAATGCTGACTGGGCGAAGTTCAATGAAAAACTGAAACCAAAGCTTGCAACCGTACCCAGGATGGGCAGTGTCCAGAAGATGGCCGACGTCATAGTTGCGAGCCTGGTGGAGGCAGGAAAGGAAAGTGTAGGAAAGGTCAGGGTGCCAACACGGGAACTTGGGTACAGAGTGAACGAAGAACTGAAAAGGGCCATAAAGGGAAGAAAAGCTAAATGTGCTGCATACAGGAGAAGTAGAAAACTTAAGGGGGCGGAAAGCAATGAGGCCACAGTTGCTAAGGAAGAATACCATCAAGCACGAAATAAAGTAAATAAGATTAAAGACGATAATCGGAGAGTACGAAATAGCAGTCTTATTAGGACGATAAGAACGACAGGGGTGTCGAGTTCGAACGTATTTTGGAAATGGGTGAATAAACGTAACAAAGGAAGTAAGCCACAGAGTATTAAAGTAGATGGCAGAGTTACAGACGAGCAAGATCAAGTCGCATCAGAACTAGTCAAGCACTGGGAAAAGGTAAACGATAAGCGATGGGGCATGGGGAGCCCACCAGAGTGTCCGAATCAGGTCGAGGAAAACCTATCGAGCTTCGTGTGCAGCGAATTTAAAACGGAGGAGGTGCAAAAGGTGATATCAAAATTAAGGGATGGAAAAGCGGGAGGAGTGGATGAAATTCCTAACGAGTTTATCAAAAAAGGGGGAGAGGAACTCGTGAAAAGCCTAACTGCCCTATTCAATCTAGCCATAGAAAATCAAGAGGTCCCAAAGGAGTGGAGAGAAAGTAAAGTGACATTTATTCACAAAAAGGGGAAAAAAGACGTTTTGGATAACTATCGAGGGATCTCTGTCAGTAGCAACATTGGAAAGGTTTTCTGTAAAGTCCTGTATGGGAGACTAGAGGAGGTGATTGAGGAGAAGGGTTTTTTGGGAGAAATCCAGAATGGCTTCAGGAAGGGAAGGAGAGTTACTGATCATCTTTTCACACTATCCCAAATGATAGAATCCGCGAAAGCAAAAAAGAAAAAGATGTTTATGGCCTATTTGGATATCAAAAAGGCATACGATAGAGTATGGAGGGAAGGTATGTGGCGCAAGCTGGAGGCTATGGGCTTAGGAGGCGAGTTTGTTGGAATTATGAAAGCATTATATAAAGATGTACAGAGTGAACTTAGCCTGGGAAACATTACAACGAAACCTGTGCCTATGGAGATAGGCCTAAAACAGGGGTGTATCCTTTCGCCGATCCTGTTTGCATTGTACATCAAAGGTTTTGGAGATGATCTCCTGCGTAGCGAGGAGGGAGTAGCAGTTGGGGACTTGAAGATTCCAGGGCTATTTTTGCAGACGATATGGTTCTAGTGTCAGAAAGCGAAGAGGGGCTAACGAAAATGTTGGGAATTGTTGGGAAATATGGGAGCAAATGGAGACTCGAACTTAATGAAAGCAAGAGCAAAGTTATACCTGTGGGCCGCAAAGTGGACCCCACTCGAAGGTGGAGAGTGGGTGAGTTCTGCATTCCGGAAGGGAGCAGCAAACTTCTCAGTGTGGGAGAGACAGGTGATTACGAGTATTTGGGGGTAAATATAAACATTACAGGAAGAGGCATCTACCGGCACCACACAAATAAATTGATTCTAAAGGGGAAGCGAATCCATAACCAAATGAAACTTATAGGGAGAAACAGTTTCAATAAGGTTTTCGTGGGGAAAACCATTTGGGAAATGGTGGGGCTGCCAAGTATAACATACGGTACGGAAGTGGTACCCCTAAACCAGACGGCCGTAAAGAGCTTGGAAATCCTGCAGAACGATGCAGGCCGATGGATAACGGGGTCGAGTAATGCCGCAGCGCTAGAAGCAATCAGGGGTGAGCTTGGGTGGATGAGGATCAAGGACAGGATAGACCTGTTGAAGCTCGGTTATCTTAATTATTTGGTAAATCTCCCCGACAGCCGATGGTGTAAAGCAATGTTTCTGAGAATTTTCAACTCAAATATCAAAACGGGGTGGATGGTCCAAGTGAGGGAGCTAGTAGAGAACTACTCATTGGAGATCTCGGACCTGGACGTTGGGGCAAACCAGGGTAAAAAAATCGTCAGAGAAAGGGTCATGGAGGATTGTAACCGTAATTGGCGAGAGGGGGTCAAATCAAAGAGGTCTTTGGGTGGCCTGCGTGATAAAGAGAAGCCAGGTTTTGAAGAGTACCTTGATGGCACCTTTGGGGGGTCACTGTTGTTCAAGCTGAGGTCGCGATCCCTGGAGCTGAGAGGAAAAATTGGGAAAGACGGTGAAAGGGAGTGCCAGATGTGTAACTTGGACATGGTGGAGACCCTGGAACACTTTCTTCTAGAATGCCCAAAGTATCAGCCTAAAAGAATGAGATTCACTGGGAGTATAATGGGGAAGTGGGATGGGAGAATGAAGGACATGTGGTTATGGTGAGACTCAAAGGAGAGGGTTAATATGCTAATCGGAGAGATTGGGAAGAATGGGACAAGGGATATCATCAAGCAGTTCGTCTCCGAGTGTTGGGAGGAGAGGAGAAGGGTGGGAATAGGGAGGCAGTTGGGAGTACAGGGGTAACCACGGCCTTCTCGTCTGAGAACCGCGACAAATCAGCGGCTGGCCAAAGTGTTATTATTATCAGATGAGGCTGTGCTTTCAAACAACCAACATATAGTGGCGCGCAAGCAAGAAAATCAACCTTTTGACACCCACGTCTAACATGCAAACAAACAAGAGAAGGGGCCAGCCAAGGAGGACGGAGGCTCAGAACACACCTATTTCCAACTCCATGCATTGTGTTTGATGATTTTAATTTACATAGCCCTTTTGGGGGTTATGTCTGTAGCAACGAATACACAGAAGGCAAAACAACAGAATATATTTCAAGTTGCGATTTGTCTTTGCTTAATAATGGGCCTGACACTTACCTGCAATTCGCATCTGGTTCATATACCTCAACTGATCCCACAGTTGCATGTTCGTCCTTGATTGGGAGATTGAACACGACTTATGCGAGAATAACCACTGTCCAATAGTGTTGGAGACTATGGTTCCGAACCGACACGCACGAGCAAGTGTTGAGGGTTCCTCGAGGTAGTATCCTATCTGTTACCCCTCTTTTGTCAAAATCAATGGCATAATTGACGTAACTGAGAATATGGTAGATTATTCTTTGTATATCGATGATTTTTTAATTCGCTAAAGCAGCAAAACATGAATCTAATCGAGCTTCAGCTGTGATTGAAAAGAATTATCAAATGGGCAAAGGAAGATGTTTTCTATTCAAGCAGATTTTGTTCATCCTCATACGCTCCGGGATCATCACATTGGTCCGGTATTAAAATGGAGTACCGTGATTTTTTTTTTTTTTTTTTTTTTTTTTTGGGGGGGGGGGCATAAACCGAATTTCACATCTCATATATAAAACAACTCGGGGTTAGAGGTAAAAGGGAAGTTACCCTTCCGAAAGTAGTTGGAAGCGATGATTGGGATGCTGGCCCCCAAACATTACTACACCCAGAGATCACTTGTAACATAAAAAATTATGTAACTGTTTTTCGAAACATCATAACTCAAACCATTTGGTATAACCCATATTAGTGGTGTTAGAATTAGCCCGAGCGTATTTGGAGCATCTCCAGTAAATTCAATGCTCGTTCAAGGAAGGAAACATTCTCTTGAGAAGCGCAGAATTAAACTGTTATCATAATATGGTTTTAAACTGTTTGCTAGCCCACCAAATCCTGCTTATAATTAATTCTATCTCAAATCTTCAAAATGTTTAACTTTTTAACAGAAATCAGAAACAAATTATTCCATTGGTGATTGGAAGTAAACATGATATGGAGACCGCCACACGTGAATCGGATTCAATAAAAGAGAATCGCGAACAATATATTCCTCCTTTAGCATCTATGAAAAACAAACGTTATTTTGAACCTTGCTTCTTCCAAAAATTCTTAGACAACCTCTTCGCAATTCAGGTAAAAATATACCGAAGCAAAGTCTAGGGTATATGAAAGGATCTATACGGATGGATCTAAAGATGGTGATAAAGTATCATCGGCTGTTGTTAATGGTGACCAAATCATCTCAATCAGAATACCAAATAAAAGCTCTGTTTTCTCAGCTGAAGTTAAAGCTTTGTAACTTGTGCTCGAACAAATCGAAAATGAACCAGAAAGGAAGTCGATAACTTTCTCCTACTCTTTCCTCTCTGTTAGCTTCACTCAAACCAAAGTTGATAAACCCTTTGGTTTTGGAACTTCGTGAGAAGTTGAATATTATAAGTTCTGACTAATAGGATGTCGTGTTTTTCTGGTTACCTGGACACAGAGCTGGGGTAAATGTTATTTGAAAATATGATGACCTATAATTATTTACATTTTTCAAAGAAATTCAAAGTAATTTGTAACTGAAGCTTTTTTCAATTACATGTAATTCAAAGATGTGTCTATGTGCTGTAAGTTTTTGTGACACATTTTGCATTTTCACATAAGCACATACCGGCACATGCACTAGACCAACACAAGCTTGAAATGGAGCGATCTGATTATTTATTTATTTATTTATTTATTTATTTATTTATTTATTTATTTATTATTTATTTATTTATTTTATTAGTTATTCTTGTGTTTTCCAGAGTGTATGGGAATTTACACCGGTTTGGGAACTCATAGACCCTTCGGCTTCGCCTCAGGGTGTATGAGTTCCCAAACCGGTGTAAATTCCCATAAACCCTGGAAAACACAAGGATAACGGATTTATTTCCAAGACTTTTGGTGTACTTAATACTTTAACCTACATTGTGGGCAAAAACTGACAGAAAATTTGTACTCTGAAATAAAAACCAGACAAATATGGATGTCATTAGAACTGGCTCGATGAGCCAGTTCCAATGACATCCATATCTGTAATATTTTATTGCACGTAAATGTTAAATTTCCTGTATTTTTATTTTTGTTCTAACATAACCGAGCAGAAGGTATGAATTAATAATTAAAAATGGGTACTTTTTTAGCCATATAGCTTGCTCTTGTACATATATATTCTTGTTTTTACACTGTGGTTAAACACGGTGTAAAAAAGCCACTGTGGATTGCAAGTTACACCGTACCTGTCAGCCAATCAAAATGCAGTATTTTGTTTCATTTGGAAATAAATTTATTTATTTATTTATTTATTTATTTATTTATTTATTTATTTATTTATTTATTTATTTATTTATTGGGTTTAATGTTACTTTCAACAAGCATGGTGACCGCGTATCGGGCAGTTTTACGGCTGGATGAATTTACTTATTTATTGGGGTTTAACGACACATTCCACAGCCAGGGTCACATCGTGTCGGACAGTTTTACAAAAAGGAGGAAGCCAGAGTACTCGGAGAGAACCACCGAGCAGCGGCGGGCAATGTTGTCTTCTATAAGTGGCCAAAGCATATGTTGGGTTGAGCCAGAGATCATAACTTACAACAGCAGATTTGTTCATTAAGCATCTTTATCTATAGTAAAACAAAGTGTTTGAAATTAATCCTTTCCAAAATGATAGAAAAAAGCAATCGAACTTAGCTAATTTTGGCATTTTCAAACGGTATGCTTATGCTCACCCTCATTGTGCTTGAGGGTTAAAGACGAGATTAAAAAGTAAACAGTAACTTTCTTCTGCAGCCACTGTTGCATCTAGACATACCTAAATAATTGTTACAATAACCTTGCAATTAGAGAATTGTGCCCTTGAAGTTAGTTAGTCTTGAAGATAAAATGCTATATTCATATCAT
The DNA here is from genome assembly GCA_031216915.1 of Pictodentalium vernedei. Lineage (NCBI taxonomy): Eukaryota > Metazoa > Mollusca > Scaphopoda > Dentaliida > Dentaliidae > Pictodentalium > Pictodentalium vernedei. The sequence goes on along the minus strand of CM062297.1, from coordinate 725,493,754 downwards.
TTATGGTCAATAGGGGTTACTTTTGAAATATTTGTGTGGTGATTTTGGTGTATCATATTATGGTCTAAATGTGTGGACATTAATCATAGATTGATTTTCTAATATAAGAGGCTTGGAGGAATCTTGGTCTTTGGATGAACAAGTACAGTTTGGGGTACTCCAATTCAAGGCCCGACAATTGGGTAAGGGTTAGAACTTTGAATAAAACATATAACAGCAAAATTATTCTTGGTTGAATGCCCTATCTTCTCTTGGAAAACATTTTGAGAAAATATGGATCCAGGTCTGAGAAATCGCACGTAAAGGTTGGCGAAAATAACAATTATGTGAGGTCTTAAATCTGCTAAAGATTAAACTTTCAATATTAACATATAAAACTAAAGTTGTCATACTTTGACTGCTGCATGCAGTCATAGAAAACATTTAGCACTTATTCAATCAGAAATGGAGTAAACGGTAAGAGGGTACCTACTTTTATGCAACCAGAATGGGCATAGGGTTAAACATTAGAACCAAACTTACAACAACAAGTTTTGAGGTAGTCAATTGTGAATACGGACATGCAAAGTGTTTGAAATTAACCCTTACCAAAATGATGGAAAAAAGCAACCAAGGTTGGCTACATTTATCATTTTCAAACAGCACTCTTATTCTCGCCCTTATTATGCTTGGGGGTTAAATCTGAGATTAGAAAGTAAACAGTAAGTTTCTTCCGCAATCATTGTTGCATCTATACATACCAAAATAATTATTACAACAACCTTGCAAGTAGAGAAATTTGCCCTTGACGTTGGTCAATTTTGGAGACAAAACTGCTATATTCATTTCATTTTTGGCCAATAGGGGTTAATTTTAAAATATTTGTGTGGTGATTGTGGTGTATTATATTATTCTTTAAATGTTTGGAAAATTGAGCTAAATGACTATAAACAATTTTGTGACTTTGGAAAAATGGTGAAATTTTGATGGTTTGGGCAGAAAATTTTGAAAATAAACGTTTTCACAAATAACGATACCTAATTTCAATAGATTTTGTGATGGTACATAAGTTTGCCAAATTTGGTTGAAATCGTACAGCTTGTTTTTAAGCTATGTTGAAAAATGGTGAAATGTTGATGGTTTTGGCAGAACATTTTGAAAATGAGTGTTTTCACAGACATGACGTTACCTCATTTGACCAGATTTTATGACATATAATTGTGCCAAATTTGGTTGAAATCGTACAGCTTGTTTTTGATCTGTGCAACAGACAAAATTGAGGGGGGGGGGGAATAAAAATAAATATTACGGGAGTGCGATAGCTCAGTAGGTAGAGATGCTTGTTGCAATCCGAGAGGTCCTCGGTTCGAATACAACCTGTGGCAACCACATTGTGTCCTTCGGCAAGATACTTCATCCAAATTTAATTGCCCATGTGGGGGGCATGGTGGCATTGGGTACTAAGGCGTACTATACGTCGAGGGTGCACTTGTCTTCAACCAATGCTAACCCTACTTTTGTGGAATTAGTATGTTGGGGAGTCTGCTAGTTGCTTGCCATTGTTCAGTGGTTTCTCCAGGTTCTCTGGCTTCTACCACCCGTAAAACTGTCTGACACGAGGTGATCCTGGCTGTCGAAAGTGTCGTTCAACCTCAATTAATAAATAACCGGAAAATGAATTTTGTCTGACAGTTCTCATATTTGTATGGTCAAAACTGGTATGGGATAAAGCGGGACACCAAAACATATAGCACAAAATTTATTCTCCATTGATTTCTGAATGCAGTTATGGAAAGCATAACCAGCTCATTCCTTTTTGATTTTTGTTTTTGGGTAAATGAGAACAGAAATTTGCATTATTCACTGAAAATCAATTTTTTTGGACAGTAGTATTCTTAAGTGGCCAAAGCATATGTTGGGTTAAGCCACAGATCATAACTTACAATAGCAGATTTGTTCATTAAGCATCTCCACCTATAGTAAAACAAAGTGTTTGAAATTAACCCTTTCCAAAATGACAGAAAAAAAACAATCGAACTTAGCTAATTTTGGCATTTTCAAACGGTATGTTTATGCAGGGTTAAATCGGAGATTAGAAAGTAAGCAGTAAGTTTCTCCTGCAATCACCAAAATAATTGTTACAATAACCTTGGAAGTAGAGAAATTTGCCCTTGAAGTTTGTCAATTTCGGAGACAAAACTGCTATATTCATTTCATTTTTGGCCAATAGGGGTTAATTTTAAAATATTTGTGTGGTGATTGTGGAGTATTATATTATTCTCTAAATGTTTGGAAAATTTGAAAAAAGATAACTGCAAACAATTTTTAGACTTTGGAAACACGGTGAAATTTTGATGGTTTTGGCAGAACATTTTGAAAATAAACGTTTTCACAAATACGATACCTCATTTCAATAGAATTTGTGATGGTAAATAAGTTTGTCAAATTTGGTCGAAATCGTACAGCTTGTTTTTGAGCTATGTTGAAAAATGGAGAAGTTTTTATGGCTTTGGCAGAAAAGTTTGAAAATAAGCGTTTCCACAGACTTGACGTTACCTCATTTCACTAGATTTTATGACATTATATAAGTGTGCCAAATTTGGTTGAAATCGTACAGCTTGTGTTTGAGCTGTGCAACAGACAAAATTGAGGGGAGAAAAAAAAACTAGAGAATTGTAATTTGTCGGACAAATTACGTGCTTAATTAACCCTTTCCAAATGATAAAAAACATCCAAAGTTGACCAATCCTGCCATCTTCAAATGATACTCTTTTTATAGCCATCAGTGTCCTGGAGTGTTAAATGTGAGACTAAAGTATGAACAGCAATGTTTTTCTATATGTGCAAAACATTTTTTGGCAAACAGTTAGTTAATTTAATAGTCATTTCAGCGGAAATAAAGTTGTGTGGGTTTGGATTTAATGACAGAAGAAATGAGCATACATGTGGAATGCAGTAAAATTCATGAAAAGGGAAGGTTTTTTTCTGGATAATTCTGCCAAAACATGCGTTGGATTATGTGTGACAACAAAACTTATCACAGAAAGTTTCTTTCCCTATAACACACAATCCACATACGCAAAGGAAAATAGACTATTTCAATCCTGCCCAGGGAAACTAGGTACAGAAAAGTACGAAATTAATCGGAAAATAAATTTTGTCGGACGGTACTCATGTCTGTATAACCAAAACTGATATTGGATAAAGTGGGACACAAAAACCTATAACACAAACTTTGTTCTCCATTTATTTTTGATGCAGTTAGGGAAAGCACAATGAGCTATTGTTTCTTGATCCTGGACAAATGAGTACAGAAATTTGCAAAATTCACTAAAAATCCGTTTTTATCTGATAGTACTATTCTTTAAGTGGCCAAAGCATATGTTTGATTAAGCTCCAAAGCATAACTTACCAAAGCGGATTTGTTCATCAAGCATCTCTGCATACAGAAAAGCAAAGTGTTTGAAATTAACCCTTTCCAAAATGTTTGAAACAAGCAACCAAAGTTGGCTACTTTTGGCATTTTCAAATGGTACTCTCATTCTTGCCATCATTGTGCTTGAGGGTTAAATCTGAGGTTAACAGTAAACAGTAACTTTCTTCTTTAATCATTGCTGCATGTATTCTCACCAAAATAATTGTTACAATAGCCTTGCAATTAGATAAAATTGCCCATGAAGTTAGTTAATTTTGAAATTCATATCTGTTTTGGCCAATATGGGTTAATTTTGAAATATTTGTGTGGTGATTTTGGTGTATCATATTATGCACTAAATGTGTGGACATCAATCACAGCCTGGGTGCCTGATAAGAGGCATGGGGGAATCTTGAATCTTGGTATTTGAATGAACATGTACAAGTTGAGGGTACTTGAATTCAAGGCCTGACATTTGGGTGAGGGTTAAATTTTTTATTATAACATGTAACAGCAAAACTGTTGTTGGATGAATGCCCTATCTTCTCATTGGAAATGTTTTGAGAACATATGGCTCCAGTGCTGAGAAATTGCATGTAAATGTTGACGAACATAACAATTATTCCGACAGTACCCTTATGGGACGTCTCAAATCTGGCAAGGGTTAAACTTTTAATGATAACATATAAAACAAAATTTGTCATACTCTGACTGCAGCATGCAGCCATAGACAACATTGAGCACTCAATCAACCAGAAAAGGAGTAAATTTTCACTTAAACTTATCAAATTTCTAAAAAATGGGAGTTTTGTGGATGGTACCTACTTTTATGCTACCAGAATGGGCATAGTGTTCAACTTTACAACCAGAATTACAACAGCAAATATGCTCGGTAGTCACTTGTGAATATGGACATGCAAAGTGTTTGAATTTAACCAATTCCAAAATGATAGCAAAAAAGCAACCAAAGTTGTTTAATTTTGACATTTTCAAACAGTACTCTTATTCTTTCCCTCATTGTGCTTGAGTGTTAAATCTAAGATCAAAAAATAAACAGTAACTTTCTTCTGCCATCATTGTTGCCATTATCCATTCCAAAATAATTGTTACAACAACCTTGCAATTAGAGAAATTTGCCCTTGAAGTTGGTCAATTTTCAAGACAAAAATTCTATATTCATATCATTTTTATACGCCCGGTTTAAAAAAAACCGGTTGTATTATGTGATAGCTTTGGCTTTGTTAAGCTAGCGGCAGGCAGGCAGGCCTGTATAATAATAATAATAATTTACTTATATAGCACTTAATTCAAATAAAAAACTGCTCTAAAGCGCTTACATTTTAAAAAAGAGAAAAAGGAAAAGAAGAAAGAGTGGTTAACAACCAAAAGCCATCTTAAACAAATAAGTCTTTAAACCTGTTTTGAAGCCTGTTTCGTAGGTTCTTCGGCAATGCATTCCACAGTGAAGGGGCAGCAAAAGCGAAAGACTGCTTACCTGCCTCCGATCTCACACGTGGGATGTCAAGAAGGTTATCCAATGACGACCTAAGATTATGGGAGGGTTTGTGTAAATTTATGATCTTTTTTAAGTAGGTATGGGCGTTGTCTTTATGAATGATGTTGTGTGTTGTCGTTAGAAGTTTGAATCTGATTCGAAAATCTTTTGGTAGCCAATGTAATGATTTGAGAACTGGCGCAATGTGTTCATTTCTTTTAGTGCCGGTGACAATCCTAGCTGCAGTATTTTGAATGCGCTGAAGTCGGTTCATTGATTTCAGTGGAAGTCCAGAATATAGTAGGTTACAATAGTCTAAACGAGACATGACCATAGATTACATAACAGTTTTCAGTTTGTTTTTGTCCAATAGTTTTCTGATCTTGCTGATCTAATCTGAAATAAGCAATTTTTACTAACTTTGGTAATTTGATTACCCATGTCGAAGTAACTACTAAAGGCAAACCCAAGATGCTGAACGGTTTCGCTGGAATTTATGCTGATATCACCGATCTTCAGACAAATAGCGGAAGATTTGTTTAGCTGGTGTTTCGTGCCTATTTGTAGAACTGTATCGACTGTACTCTTTCACATTGGCATGAGCCCTTGAAGTTGGTCAATTTTGAAGCAAAAATGCTATATTCGTGTAATTTTAGGCTATTGGGGTTAATTCTGAAATATTTGTGTGGTGATTTTGATGTATCATATTATGCTCTAAATGTTCGGAAAACTGGAGCTAAATAACTGTAAACAGTTTTGAGACTTGACAAATGGCAAAATTTTAATGGTTTTAGCAGAATATTTTGAAAACACAAGCATTTCTACGAATATGACGACACATCATTTCACTTTCCAGAGACCTGTCATCAATCACAGCTTGAGTTTCTGATAAGAGACATGGAGGAATCTTGCATCTTGGTATTGGAATGAACATATACAATTTGATGGTACTCCAATTCAAGGCCAGAGAACTGGGTGGGGGTTAGAACTTTAAAAATGACATATCAAAGCAAAATTGTTCTTGGATGAATGCCCTATCTTCTTATGGAAAACATTTTGAGAAAATATGGCTCCAGTGCTGAGAAATCGCATGTAAAAGCTGGCGAAATAACAATTATTCCAACAGAACCTTTATGGGAAGTCTTACATCTGCCAAGGGTTAAACTTTTAATAACAATATATAAAACAAAAGTTGTCATACGCTGACTGTTGCGTGCAGCCATAGAAACCATTCAGTACTCAATCATTCAGAAACGGAGTAAATTGTCCCTTAAACTTACCAAATTCTGAAAAAAATGGGAGATTTTTTGGACGGTACCCAGTTTTATGAAACCAGAATGGGCATAGGGTTAAACTTTACAACCAAACTTACAACAGCAAATATCCTCTGTAGTCAATAGTGAGTACAGGCATGCAAAGTGTTCGAAATTAACCTTTTCCAAAATGATAGAAAAAAGTGGCCAAAATGGCTAATTTTGGCATTTTCAAACAGTATTCTTATTCTCACTCTCATTGTGCTTGAGGGTTAAATCTGAGATTAAAAAATAAACAGTAACTTTTCTCCGCAATCATTGTTTCATCTATCCATTACCAAAATAATTGTTACAACAACCTTGAAATTAGAGAAATTCGCCCTTGAATTTGGTCAATTTTGAAGAAAAAAGCTATATTCATGTAATTTTTGGCCAATGGGGGTTAATTTTGAAATATTTTTGTGGTGTTTTTGGTATATCAGGTTATGCCCTAAATGTGTGGGAAATTTGAGCTTAGTAACTGTAAACAATTTTGAGACATTTGAAAAATGGTGAAATTTTGACGGTTTTGGCTGAATATTTTGAAAATAAGCGTTTTCACAGACATAACGTAAATAATACATCATGTCACTAGATTGTATGACATTACACAAGTATGCCAAATTTGGTTGAAATCGTACAGCTCGTTTTTGAGCAATGGAACAGATAAAATTGATGGGGGAAAATTTTTTTTAAAAAAACAAAAAATGAAAAGAAAAAAAAATAGAGAAGATTTTTGAAAAAGAAGAAAAACAAGAGTCTTTACCAAACTGGGTTTGGGAAAACCTAAAAATAGAGAAGAAAAATTTTGAAAAAGAAGCATAACAAGAGTCTTTCCCAAACTGGGTTTGGGAAAGCCTGAAAATAAAAAAAATGAAAAAAAAACTAGAAAATTGTAATTTCAAATTACACACCGGATATCTCGACAACTCAGCCTGTCAGAAGATAAGTCGGCCTTTTACGCGGATTCTCGCGCGCGTTTAGATACATGTCTGTTCAAAGGCGATTTCATGGAGAAAATAGCAAAAGAGAAGGAGGAAAACGGGCGTTTTGAGTGGGTAAGTGTTTATTTTCCATGTCTGTTCCTTTTTACGTTGCAAAATGTCATTGAAGTGGAATACTCTTTACTTGAAATCTGATTTTCTAAATTTTATCGCCGAATTTCAATTTCAGCTGGCATATTTTGCTTCAAATATTCATCACGCCTTCAGTTATCACTGTTCCTACCAATATTTAACATCTTTTCGCCCATTTCATGCCAGAAAACCGTTCAATGTTTGAAAGCAATACCCCTAAATATGCATTTTTCATAACGATATGTCAGTTGATAAAGGTAAGACGGCCTGGGGAGGAATGATTGGTCGGCCTGATCTATCCAATTTAAGATTTTCCAACCAGGCCGACTTATCCTTCTTCTCAATACCCACCTTATGAAAAATTCAGAATTGAAGATTCAGGATTTAAATTTTAAACGTTTCGTGGTCATGGAAGTGTCCCGCAGATGCCAGACATTGAAGGGGGTATTAGTTGATGGCGGTTTACTAATTATTTTTGGACAAATATGCCGGTTGAAACGGAAATTCGTGGATAAAAAATGAACAGTCAGAGATTCTCGCGGAGATTATTCCCTTGGCTCAATAAATTAGGGGTGAAAATGAAAATATTTACGTAGAATGAACACTTACCGACTCAGAACGTCCGTTTTCTTCACTCTCTTCTGCCATTTGCACCGTCAACTAACTTTTAAACAAACATGTATCTAACGCGCGCGCGAAACTACGAAAAAGGCCGACTTATCTTTCGGCAGGCCGAGTTGTCGAGATATCCGGTGTGAATTATGGGCTTTCCAACTTTTTAATGTAAAAAGGCAGACAGCATATAGCAAAGCAATGTGCTTGAAACTAACCCTTTCCAAAATGATAGAAAAAAAGCACCCAAAGTAGGCCAATTTTGTCATTTCCAAATGATACGCTTTAAAAGCAAGCAGTGTCCTCGAGGGTTAAATGTGAGACTAAAACATGAACTGCAATGTTACTCTACATGTGCAAAACATTTTTTGGCAAACAGTTAGTTACTTTAATAGTCATTTCATAATAAAGTTGTGTGGGCTTGGATTTAATGAGTATACATGTAGAATTCAGTAAATTTAAGGAAAATGAAAGGTTTTATCTGGATAATGCTGTCAAGACATGTCTTGGATTATGTGTGACACAAAAACTTATCATAGACATTTTGTTTCCCTATAACACACAATACGCATGTGGAAAGGAAAATAGACTATTCCAATCCCACCCAGGGAAACTGGGTACAGAAAAGTACGAAATTAATTGGAAAATACATTTTGTCTGACGGTACTCATGTTTGTACAGCAAAAACTAGTATTGGATAAAGCAGGACACAAAAACATATAACACAAAGTTTGTTCACCATAGATTTTTGATGCAGTTATGGAAAGCATAATGAGCTATTTCTTTCTTGTTTCTGGACAAATGAGTACAGAAATTTGCAACATTCACTCAAAATCAATTTTTTTAGACTGTAGTATTCTTTAAGTGGCCAAAGCATATGTTGGGTTAAGCCCCAGATCATAACTTACAACAGCATATCTATTCATTACGCATCTATGCCTAAGGCAAAACAAAGTGTTTGAAATTAAGCCTTTCCAAAATGATAGAAAAAAGCAACCGAAGTTAGCTAATTTTGGCATTTTCAAACGGTACTCTTATACTCGCCCCCATTGTGCTTGACGGTTAAAGATGAGATTAGAAAGTGAACAGTAACTGTCTTCTGCAATCACTGTTGCATCTACACATACCAAAATAATTGTTACAACAACCTTGCAATTAGAGACATTTGCCCTTGAAGTTAGTCAATCTTGAAGATAAAATGGTATATTCATATCATTTTTGGCTAATAGGGGTTAATTTTGAAATATTTTGAGCAGTGCAACAGACAAAATTGACGGAGAAAAAAAAATTAAAAAACAAAAGGAAAAAGAAAAAAAAAGAAAAAAGAATGAAGAAAAAATTTTGAAAAAGAAGAAAAACAAGCGTCTTTCCCAAACCGCCTAAAAATAAAAAAAATTAAAAAAAAAGAATGAAGGAAATTCTTTGAAAAAGAAGAATAACCAGGGTCTTTCCCAAACTGGCTTTCGGAAAGCCTAACTTGATTTTTCGATTTCAAGACATCGAGAAATTCACCTGTTTCACTTGCATTTTGAGGCACCGGCAAAATCGGCTTGCTCACATAGTTGGGAAGTATTTCGGGCTACTCAGTTCGTAACCGATAGAAAACAGTCTACAGTGTCTAACAATTCTTCTGACATTACTGCTAGTGACACAAAGATGAATGGTGTAGGGTGAATGCAAAAAGTCTTCGCACACATGTATGGTCCCATGTCAGCTCAGTAGTCAATTATAAATACCGATAAACTAATGCTTTTCCGATATTCCATTCAAAATGGTAGCCAAATGGAACTCAAAGTGTGCGTATTTCGCAAAGAATATGAGGGTACTTCACTTCAAAGCCCCAAAAACTGTCTGAGTGTTAAAACTTTGAACACGACATATAACAGCAAAATTCTCCTAGGAAAAATGCCCTATCCTCTCAAAGTCTACGTTTTGAGAAAATATGGCTCCAGTGCTGAGGAATCGCATGTGAACGTTAGATAATTTTTGCCAAAAATGTGCTTTGTTCAGCCTTTTATGGCAAAAGAAGGTTAAAGCGGGAGATACCGCCTATATTCCGAGATGCGTTACGTTATGCCTCAGATATTAGGAGAGTTTCAGACCAATCCCTCTGAAAGTTTATGAGAATTATGCTAAAAGGTCCCATTTTCGATGGATTTTAGCATTCTGACGGTACCTGTATGGGAACTCCAAGATCTGCAAAGGGTTAAATCTTTCATAATAACATATTGAACAAAAGTTGTCATACTCTGATTTCTGCACACAGGCATATAAAACAGTCAGTGCTAAACTAATTAGGTTTGGAGAAAATGTTCACTTCAACTGACCAAATTCGCCCAAAACGAGATTTTTTTTCACGGCACCTATCATTATGCAACCAGGACGGGCATTAGGTTAAACTTTACACTGCGATATAAAACAAAGGTTGTCATACTTTGACTGCTGCATGCGGTCACTGAAAGCATTCAGCGCTCAATCAATTAGAAGTGGGAGAAATTGTCACTTCAACATACTAAATTCTGAATAAATAAATTTTTCTGGATGGCCCCTATCTTTATGCAGCCAGAATGGGCATAGGGTTAAACTTTACAACAAACCTTCCAACAGCAAATATGCTCGGTCGTTAATTGTGAAAACGGTCAAGCAAATCATTTTTCGATATTCTATACCAAAGTGGCAGAAAAGTTAACTAAAAATGAGCCGATTTTATGAAGAAGTTCAGGGTACTCCAGTTCAAGTCCCGTAAACTGGGTGAAGGTTAAAACTTTGAATAAAACATATAACATCAAACTTGTTCTTGGATGAATGCTCTATCTTCCCATGTGAAACGTTTCGAGGAAGTATGGCTCTAATGATGAAAAATCGCATGTGAAAATTGACGAAAATGACAATTATTCCGACAGTACCCATATATGAACTCTCAAACCTTCAAGGGTTAAACTTTTAATAATATCATATAGAACAAAAGTTGTCATACTTTGACCGCTTAATGCAGCCATAGAAAGCATTTAGCACTGAATCATTTAGGAATGTAGTAAATTGTCACTTAAACTTAACAAATTCTAAAAAACTGGAATTTTTGGGATAGCACGTACTTTTATGCAACCATAATGGGCATAGGGTTAAACTTTACAACCAAACTTATCACAGCAAATATGCTAGGTAGTCAATTATGAATACTAACATGCAAATCATTTTTCGATATTCCTTTCGAAAGTGTGAGAAAATGGAACTCAAAATGAGCCAATTTAATGAAGAATTTGAGGGTACTTCAATTCAAAGCCTGAAAACTGGGCGAAGGTTAAAACTTTGAATAAAGTATGTAACAGCAAAATTGTTCTAGGATGAATGCCCAATCTCCTTATGGGACATGTTTCGAGAAAATGTGGCCGCAGTGCTGAGAAATTGCATGTGCACGTTGACCATTTTCGCCAAAAATGCAGTTTGGAGGAGGTTTGTGACAAAATAGGGTCAGCGTGTGTAAAACCGCCTATGCAGGCAGATGCAGTTGTTTATGCTTCAAATATTAGGAAAGTTTCAACCAAATCGCCTAGAGGGTTTTTGAGAAGTGGGGCAAAAGGTGACATTTTGACTACATTTTACATGGCTTTGGCAGAAAATGAAAAACTTCAGAAATGGCATGACCTAATCAAGAAACTTCGCATGGAGCTCTACAGATGTGCCGAATTTCAACAAAATCGGACAAGCCGTTTTTGCAGAATTCGGCAGACAAAAATCAGTGAAATAAAAAAAAAATAGAAAAACTAGATTTTTCGATTTCAATAAATCGAGAGATTCACCTATTTTGCTTGCTTTTTGAGGCACCTGCAAAATGAGCTTGCTTACATAGTTGGGAAGTATTTCAGGCTACTCGGTTCGTAACCGATAGAAACTGTGTCAACAGTGTCTAACAATTCTTCTGACATTACTTTTAGTGACAAGAACATAAATGGTGTAGGGTTAATGCCGAAGTCAAAAATAAATTGCCAAAGGCTCTGCACACAGGTATGGTCCCATGTCAGCTCAGTAGTCAATTATAAATACCGATAGGCAAATGATTTTCCGATATTCCATTCAAAATGGTAGTGAAAGGGAACGTTTTGAGAAAATATAGCTCCAGTGCTGAGGAATGGCATGTGAACGTTAGTTAATTTTTGCCAACAATGTGCTTTGTTCAGACTTTTATGGCAAAAGGAGGTTAAAGCGGGGGGTACTGCCTATGTTCCGAGATGCGTTACGTTATGCTGCAGGTATTAGGAGAGTTTCAGACCAATCCCTCAGAGAGTTTATGAGAATTATGCTAAAAGATCCCATTTTTGAAAGATTTAGCATTCTAACGGTACCTGTATGGGAACTCCAAAGTCTGCAAAGTGTTAAATCTTTCATAATAACATATTGAACAAAAGTTGTCATACTCTGATTTCTGCACACAGGCATATAAAACAGTCAGTGCTAAACTAATTAGGTTTGGAGAAAATGTTCACTTCAACTGACCAAATTCGCCCAAAACGAGATTTTTTTCACGGCACCTATCATTATGCAACCAGGACGGGCATTAGGTTAAACTTTACACTGAGATATAAAACAAAGGTTGTCATATTTTGACTGCTGCATGCGGCCACAGAAAGCATTCAGCGCTCAATCAATTAGAAATGGGAGAAATTGTCACTTCAACATTCCAAATTCTGAAAAAATGAGTTTTTCTGGATGGCACCTATCTTTATGCAGCCAGAATGGGCATAGGGTTAAACTTTACAACAAAACTTACAACAGCAAATATGCTCGGTCGTTCACTGTAAAAACGGTCAAGCAAATCATTTTTCGATATTCTATTCCAAAGTGGCAGAAAAGTTAACTAAAAATGAGCCGATTTTATGAAGAAGTTCAGGGTACTCCAGTTCAAGTCCCGTAAACTGGGTGGAGGTTAAAACTTTGAATAAAACATATAACAGCAAACTTGTTCTTGGATGAATGCTCTATCTTCCCATGTAAAACGTTTTGAGAAAATATGGCTCTAATGATGAAAAATCGCATGTGAAAATTGACGAAAATGACAATTATTCCGACAGTACCCATATATGAACTCTCAAACCTTTAAGGGTTAACCTTTTAATAATATCATATAGAACAAAAGTTGTCATACTTTGACCGCCTCATGCAGCCATAGAAAGCATTCAGCGCCGAATCATTTATGAATATAGTAAATTGTCACTTAAACTTAACAAATTCTGAAAAATTGGAATTTTTGAGATGGCACGTACATTTATGCAGCCATAATGGGCATAGGGTTAAACTTTACAACCAAACTTATCACAGAAAATATGCTAGGTAGTCAATTATGAATACGAACATGCAAATCATTTTTCGATATTCCTTAAGAAAGTGTGAGAAAAGTGAACTCAAAATGAGCCAATTTTATGAAGAATTTGAGGGTACTTCAGTTCAAGGCCTGAAAACTGGGCGAAGGTTAAAACTTTAAATAAAGTATATAACAGTAAAATTGTTCTAGGATGAATGCTCAATCTCCTTATGGGACATGTTTCGAGAAAATATGGCCGCAGTGCTGAGAAATTGCTTGTGGACGTTGACCTTTTTCGCCAAAAATGCAGTTGGGAGGAGGGTTTGGCAAAATAGGGTCAACGTGGGTAAACCCGCCTATGCAGGCAGATGCAGTTGGTTATGCTTCAAATATTAGGAACGTTTCAGCCAAATCGCCCAGATGGTTTTTGAGAAGTAGGGCAAAAGGTGACATTTTGACTACATTTTACATGGCTTTGGCAGAAATGGCATGACCTAATCAAGAAACTTCGCATGGAGCTCTACAGATGTGCCGAATTTCAACAAAATCGTACAAGCCGTTTTTGCAGAATTCGGCAGACAAAAATCAGTGAAATAAAAAAAAAATAGAAAAACTAGATTTTTCGATTTCACAAAATCGAGAGATTCACCTATTTTGCTTGCATTTTGAGGCACCTGGAAAATGAGCTTGCTTACATAGTTGGGAAGTATTTCAGGCTACTCGGTTCGTAGCCGATAGAATCTGTGTCAACAGTGTCTAACAATTCTGCTGACATCACTGTTAGTAACACAAACATAAATGGTATAGGGTTAACGCCGAAGTCAAGAATAAATTGCAAAAGTCTCTGCCCACAGGTATGGTCCCATGTCAGCTCAGTAGTCAATTATAAATACCGATAGGCAAATGCTTTTCCGATATTCCATTCAAAATGGTAGTGAAAGGGAACTCAAAGTGTGCATATTTCGCAAAGAATATGAGAGTACTTCACTCCAAAGCCCCAAAACTGTCTGAGGGTTAAAACTTTGAACACGACATATAACAGCAAAATTCTCCTAGGATAAATGCCCTGTCCTCTCAAAGTCTATGTTTTGAGAAAATATGGTTCCAGTGCTGAGGAATGGCATGTGAACGTTAGTTAATTTTTGCCAAAAATGTGCTTTGCTCAGACTTTTATGACAAAGTGAGGTTAAAGCGGGGGATACCGCCTATTTTCCGAAATGCGTGACGTTACGCTGCAGATATAATGAGAGTTTCAGACCAATCCCTCTGAGGGTCGATGAGAATTATGCTAAAAGGCCCCATTTTTGATAGATTTTAGCATTCTGACTGTGCCTGTATGGGAACTCAAAAATCTGCAAAGGGTTATACCTTTCATAAATAACATATTGAACAAAAGTTGTCATACTCTGATTGCTGCACATAGGCATATAAAACATTCAGTGCTAAACCAATTTTGGCGTACTTATGTAATGCCATAAAATCTAATGAAATGATTGTATCGTCATGTCTGTGAAAACGCTTATTTTCAAAGTGTTCTGTCAAAACCTTCAAAATTTCACCATTTTTCAACATAGCTCAAAAACAAGTTGTACGATTTCAAACAAATTGGGCAAACTTATGTATTGTCACAAAATCTAGTGAAATGGGGTATCGTCAAATTCGTGAAAACGCTTATTTTCAAACTTTTCTGCCAAAACCATTAAAATTTCACCACTTTTCAAAAGTCTCAAAATTGTTTGCAGTTATCTAGCTCAAATTTTCCAAACATTTAGAGTATAATATGATACACCAAAATCACCACACAAATATTTCAAAATTAACCTCTATTGACCAAAAATGAGATGAATATAGAATTTTTGTCTTCAAAATTGATCAACTTCAAGGGCAAATTTCTCTAATTGCAAGGTTGTTGTGATAATTATTATGTATAGATGCAACAGTGGCTGCAGAAGAAAGTTACTGTTTATTTTTTAATCATAGATTTAACACTCAAGCACAATGAGGGTGAGAATAAGAGTACTGTTTGAAAATGCCAAAATTAAACAAATTTGGTTGGTTTTTTTCTATCATTTTGGAATGGGTTAAATTGAAACTCTTTGCATGTCCGTATTCACAATTGACTACCGAGCATATTTGGTGTTGTAAGTTTGGTTGTAAAGTTTAATCCTTTGCCCATTCTGGTTGCATAAAAGTATGTACCGTCCAAAAAAATTCCCATTTTTCCGAATTTGGTAAGTTTAATTAAACATTTACTCCATTTCTAATTGATTGAGTGCTGAATGTTTTCTATGGCTCCATGCAGCAGTCAAGGTATGACACATTTTGTTTTATATGTTATTATTGTTATTATTAAAAGTTTAACCCTTAGAAGATTTGAGACTTCCCATAAGAGTATTGTCGAAATAATTATTATTTTCGCCAACTTTTATTTGGGTATGGATGGATGCAGCAATGATTGCAGAAGAAGGTTACTGTTTACTTTTTAACCTCAGATTTAACCCTCAAGCACAATGAGGGTGAGAATAAGAGTACCATTTAAAAATACCGAAATTAGTCAACTTTGGTTTTGCCCTTTCCTGTCATTTTGGAGAGGGTTAATTTCAAACACTTTGCTTTGCTATATGCAGAGATACTAAATGAACACAACCGCTTTGTAAGTTATGCTCTGGGTCTTAACCCAATATGTGCTTTCACCACTTAGAGAATAGTATCATCCGAACAAAAATCGATTTTTTTATCAATTTGCAAGTGTTTTGATGTCCCGCTTTATCCGTTCCAGTTTTGGCCGTACAAATATGAGTACTGTTAGACAAAATTCATTTTCTGATTAATTTCGTATTTTTCTGTACTCAGTTTCCCTGGGTAGGATCGGTACACTGTTTTAATCTCAGATTTAACCATCAAGCACAATGAGGTCGAGAATAAGATTACAATTTTGAAAATAACAAAAATAGCCAAATATCTGTTCGGAATGAGTTAATTTGAAACACTTTGCTTTGTTATATGCAGAGAAGCTTAATCAACAGATCCGCTGTTTTAAGTTATGCTCTGGGGCTTAACCCAACATGTGCTTTGACCACTTAAAAATAGCACTGTCCGCAAAAAAAACGATTTTTAGTGACTTTTGCGAATTTCTGTACTCACTTGTCCAAAAACAAAAAGGAAAGGGCTCATTGTGTTTTCCATAACTGCGTTCAAAAATCAATGAGGAACAAATATTGTTTTATATGTTTTGGTGTCTGATTTTAGACTTAAGAACCCCCATGGGTGCCTGAGAAGTGAAGGTCTGCATGTCGACTGAAGTAGATCTGTTTTCCTCCAGTGGTGAAATAGGACCTGGTAATTAACGCCACTGGGTTTACAATTGGCAAAGCTCCCAAGAAGACTTCTAGTGAAGCTTTCCCCATGTTAGGATTCTTACACTTTGCTCAAAGTAATCCGAAAAGATGAATAGTGATTTGAAAGGTCCTACGCTCAGGATAATTGTAGATTATCCCGAACATAAGACCCTCCAAATCACCATACAAATCTTCGATCTTCAGTAGTTGGGAGGATGAAATCACTTTATGCTGGGTCACAATCGGGACAGAATGGATTGGTGCAAGTAATGCCGGAAGAATATGCGTTTAAGAACGAATTGGTTATTGTCTTTTTAAACAGCGGCCTGCTATATTGCCGAACTTTGAGATTTAAGTCATTCCAAATTTTCGGGAAAGTATGAATCGGGAGATCAGCAGAGAAGCGAGTTCTTGGTTTGAGAGTGCGCACATTCCCTGTTTGCCTTGTCTCCATTCCAGAAGGGTTTGTGTATATTTCCAAGGCATTTTCAAATTACGTAGGAAGATTATTTTTGTACCAGTCATGCATGAAAAGATACACATGAAGCTTATACAAATCTTCGCTCTTACGTTGATTTGTCGCGGTCCTCTAACGAGGAGGGTTACATTAACCCAGTACCCCGCCAGGGTATTTCTCACCCCCCTCTCCCTCCTACTCTCCAAGCATTCAGGCAAAAACTATTTCATAATTCCCACCACTGGCGCCTGCTTATCTTATGGCAGCTGGTTCACATACACAAAGCGTGCACGCTGCAATATATACAGGTTTCAGCAGGTGAATATGCAGGGCTTATTTTATGGCAGGTGGATCACAAACGCATAGTGTGTATTCTGCAAAATATACACAGATTTCAGCAGGTGAATATTCAAGACTTACTGTGGAAAAAGTGGACTCATAAAGCTGGTACCAGAAGGGTCTAAGTATCTTGAGTTTACTGGAAAGTAGGGATCCAGGAATGGCATGGTGCATTGATAGACAGAATGTAACTAAGCAGCCCAACATTCCCTGATGCATACCTACACGTACGGTTGTGAAGTCAGCTATGTATGGGGTCTGAAAGAAAGCTAGTATACCTCCACGTATGGTGGTGAAGTCAGTCCTGGATGGGGGACTGAAAGAATACTGTAAACCCTGAATGGGGAGACTGGAAGAAAATGCAGTGCGGGAATGGCTAGTCCTCCTCGATCCCCTGTTCTGCAAAGCAGGTGGCTACGGTACCAAAAGCAAAGTACGCCTCTGACCGTGGAGCTGCGATACGAAGTCCGCTGGGCATCTGCAGAAAGAGAAAAAGGGGGTTAAGGAGAATGAAATAGAAGGAAAAACTGGTACCACATGAGTCTCCATTTTCCGGTGTAGACTTGATGGTGGTGTGTCGGGTGAATGTGGGGTGAAAATGTAAACTATATGGCAAACAAGGTAAGACTGAAGACAAAGGGGTAGAATAAAATAAAGGAGGTCTCTTGTGACTGAGTTAGCGAGTTTCGTTGGTTGCAGGAATGTTAGAGTTCGGTCAAGATGAAGGTAAAGTCGATGGTTAAAGAGTGAAAAAAGAAAGGGGGCCTGTCCTGAATACTTTTTTGAAAAGAATGAATTGTCATGATGATCAGAGATTGATACCTGGATGCTATTATTTTGAAGAAATATCAGAGTGTAGGGGATGTTCCAAATGATGAACTGTTATAATGACCGCGAAGTGACCTCAGGTGCTGTTGACTGTTTTGCAAAAAGTTAATTTAGCTGAGCTAGGTACAGTTGGTGTTAGAAGCCAGTGGCGTCTGGTAGTCCATGAGCTCCCAGAACTGGAGTTTCTTCCGAACTAAACAATTTTACTTTTGTAAGTTTTGAAGCAGGGCTTAACTCAATATCTGCTGTGGCTGCTTGTTGAATAGTACGACCAACAAAGCTCAATTTCAAGTGAGTTTTGCAATTTTCTGTACTCATTTTTTTCAAAATAGAAAAGTTGTATCTCACATTCCAGCTAGCGTTGTTAAGTACAGACAATATCTGTCCAGCTTCGGCCTGCACTTTTGCTACTTGGACCGAACAGACAATTTGTGTGAGACAAAGGAGGAGTTAATAATACAATACAGCGCGCCTTTTCACATTAAAAGTTGGGAAAGCCCGTAATTTGTCCAGCAAATTACAATTCTCTAGTTTTTTATTGTGTTTTGTTTATATTTTTATTTTTATATATATTTTTTTTTCATTTTTTATATTTAGTAATAACTTGGGAAATGGAGCCTACCAGATATTCTTAGATAACTATCCTCCAAAATGTATCCTCCAAAACTATCCCACATAGTAGCTTACCATTTCATATGTATTCTCCAATACTCAGATGAGCATAAGAGTCATGAGAGGAGTCACCCATTCGAGTAGTTACTCGATGACTTATTTACTCATTTAGTTTCGAGTCATTCGAGCAATGCCTGTTCAGGTCGCTACTCGATAGGCTATGTGCTCTATAAGATTGGAGTCTTTAGAGTAAGCAGACTGTATTCGACTGTTAGCTGTTAGTAGTAGTGGAAGTTAGGTATGATAGTGATTATCGTGTAGTGATATAGGTACTGAGAGCCATTGTAGTCAGAAGTAAATGTGGTATACTCTAGCACGGGGGTTCAGTCCCAGTTAGTCTAATTTCTGACCTCTACCCCATCGCTATAATCCAATTATATGTAATTAACATTGTTCCCAGATAGCCTAATTTACATGCCCACTGGACCGCTAAGTTTGACTGGGTTACTCTACTTTGGTTACCTGGGGGTGTTTTGTGTTTATACTTCAAGTGCTGTTCAGTTCTTTCTGTTTTTTCTGTCTATTTTGCAAGGTAAAAGCAAATAAATTTGTCCAAGATAATAAATCAATTTTCAAAGAACCCAACTTCCACCAAAGGCCCGATAGCGATAGTTAAAAATCGTCCCCTGATTTCCAATGTGTTCTATGTGCCAGTAGGCACATATAACACATTGGAACTCGGGGGACGAAATAGTAACACGGGTTCCCCTTTCAAATTTGGTTGGCGATAAAATGTATTCTCTTTGTCGATAAACTCCTAAACTGCTATCTCTTCTGTGGATACTTCTCAAAATGTTGGAAAGTGGCCACAGGAGTCATGATACCTAAACCCGACAAAGACCTTACCAACCCTTCTAACTAATGCCCAGTTAGCTTGCTTAGCCGTACTGGAAAAATATTTGAGGGATTCTCACTATGAGACTCCGCAGCTATCTCCTGTCAATCAACTTTTTTCAACAAATATTGCGCATGTACTCGGGGGAATGAGAGTAAAATTAATTCATTCATTCATAAAATGAAGTATAAAAGTAGTTTATTAAAGTATACAACTATATTTTTTATCATTATTTTCTCCCAAATGATGGACTCACCCAAATTTCTCCCCAGTAAATCCGGTAATCGGTCATCCTTGAAAATCCCACATGATCTAACTTTCTTACGGGATTCCAGTATTGAAAATTAGATCATCTGGGAAGACAACAGCACAGAACATCTAGTTATAGACAATAGTAGCGGTACAGACCAGTAGTAGTGGTAGAAAAGAGTGGAAGGTAATTATATGACAAACGACGTTGCATGGGACAAGTCCGCAGTAGTGGCCTAATTGCAAGGAACTGAACAGACACTAGGAGCAATAGCCATCTTCAGATAGATAAAATCTGATTTGCAACCTCTAAAAGGAATTCTCAGAAAGTATCCCCCAATACCCAGAGGAGCATATGAGTAGCAAGAGGAGTCACTTGTTCGAGTAATTACTCGATGACTTATTTGCTCCATTAGGTTAAACAATGACTGTTCTATAGAGTTGTTGCTGTAGATACAGACTGTGGAAAATGGAAAAGTCTGATTGTAGGGGGGCAAAGTCTGGGATGAAAGATAGCTAATTGCTAAGACTAAACAGAACGCTAGGATAAACAGGCTTGCGTGCTGGAATGTAACCGTTTCGGTGGGGGTAGTGTAATGGTTTAGGCAGGAATTTCCTTGCACCATCGAACGCAGTTGGACTTCATCGATGATAATCTGAATGGACAGCGATACATGGCTGTTAAATACCGAGATGAGGCTAAGAGGGATAGTAAATTATACCTCATTGAGGGATTTTTTCATTGGCCTCAATCGCAATGAGGTTAAGAGGGATAGTAAATTAGGCCTCATTGGGGGCTTTTCTCATAGACCTCATGGACCCATAAGACTAAAAAGGGAATTCAATAACCAAAGACGTTTCACAAAAAAGGATTCCATGGGACATAGGCATTAGATAAAGAGGTGATGAGAATCGTATAGGACTTCGTTGTAATAAGCGAAGATAACTTTACATAAAGAGTACGGGGGATGAAGCAATCTGATTGGTTAGTTACCTGCAGTAAAGTGAACTGGTTGGGTGATCTAGATAAATGAAACAACAAGAGTCCTCGGAACAGGGTCAGAACAAACCAGAACAGACCAGAAAAGCTAAATATAGTAACAATAAGCAAAGCTGTTCCAGTTGATAGGCTCTTCTACTCTACTGAAGTATACTGCAGGACAAAGGAACATGGTCGGGTAGACGAAAACTATTGCATACATAGATAGAAGCAGAGAATTCTGAAAAAAATCGAAATACTAAAACCTGTCGGGTTTATTTGGGTAATTCGTGATACTCTGATTTAATCGAACATACCCTGGGCAATATCTGGGTATAAAACAAGAAAATTTGTCACTTCTTTTATCAATAAGTGTTGACATGGCAAGGAGGATACTATCCGAGGCACTAAGATGGCAAATCGTTTGCACGCTTGTAACTGGCGTGTCATTCAAAGCTATTGGAAGGCAACTTGGCTATAATCATTTTGTCATTAGCAAACTTGTCGGAAACACCAACGCACCGACGATGTTAAGGACAGTCCTTTGCATGGACAACCCCAAAAGAACCCTCCTCGGGAAGATCGGAGTCAGGATCGATTAGTTAGGCGTGAACCCTTTGCTTCAAGTTGTTTTTTGAAACGTCTGTGGCTCCCCAACAGGCGTTTGTGCAACAGAACTGTCCGAATCCGTCTCAAAGAACTGGGCATGAGGTCCAAAAGGGTCATCAAGCGTCCAGCTCAGTGCGATCAGCATCAAAGACGACGTTTGGAGTGGTGTATGGCACGACAACATTGGAATCTCATGATGTGGAGGAGAGTCCATTGGTCAGACGAGAGAAGGTTCCTGCTTCACGTCAATGAGGGTCGCGTGAGAGTGTGAAGGCATAGAAATACTGCTTTCGTGCCTAGGAGTACCAGACCTACTGTTCCTTATGGTGGAGGATCACTAATGATCTGAGGATGCTTCTCTCATGTTTGTAAACTTGATATGGTGACTGTACGTGGGGATCTCAATAGTCAACAGTGCATCCGGAACATTCTCAATCCGGTTGTCGTGCATCATTTTCACAACCACCCATTGGCTAGTCGCCCTGTATTCATGGACGACAATGCAAGGCCACATTGTTCCCATGCTGCGAGAGCATTCCTTCAGAACAACGCTATTACAACACTACCTTGACCTGCAATGAGTCCCGATTTGAATCCCTTAGAATGCAGCTGGGAATTTCTTGCACGTCTTGTGCAAGCAAGGGATCCGCCTTACCGATTTGGAAGCTGCATTGCATGAGGAGTGGCTGCAGTTGCCTCCGGACCGTATCAGAAGGATCACTGGTAACTTTAGGAGGAGGGTTCATAAATCCGGGCACGTGGTGGATACTCTAGCTACTGACGTCAGATATTGCTATTGTGTTCAGAAGATCACAAGTTACACTTTTTGTCAGTAATTACAGGCATTGTTTCATAATAGACTGTTCCAGCACCATACTTATCCAGAGAACATTTTTCCACCAAAACATTAGTGACAGATATTGTAATTAGCGCCATTAAATACTGCATATTTTCATCATCGTGTTGTCTTTCATTTGTCAATAGACCATTCTTTCCGCAAACAATCCCTTTTGGCCATCTGAAAGATAGCACGAAAGTAATGACAGTTTATATTAACACCACTGCGAAAAAACAGAGGATGCATAATTAAGTTTCAAGTGCATATATTGATGAGGTGTTAAGCATTAATAATTAAATATCACACATTGACGGAATTGTTTTCCCGTTTTGTAACCGCTAACAACAAACATGCCCAGACTGCTCCCAAACTGTGGGCTGTTGTGTTTTCCCCTCCCGCAGACAAACACCTCCAGATCAGGAACGTCTGGCATAACTACTGCCGGAACATCCGCCAGTTATACTGGCGCCGGACACTACACAAAATCTAAAGATGGTCAAAAGGCAATAACATGTGCCATCGGCGCTTCAGAAATTTCATTCATCCAACATCGTTGTCTGTTCCCATGTCCGGAAAGAGAGAGATGAAAGAGAGCAGACCAAATGCGAATTGATCTTCGGCAGCAGTCTCGCCCGCCGTCAATAATTTCAAAGCTAATGTTTCAAATCATGCTATTATTTCTTCACTTGAAAACGAACTCCCTGAGGCAAGATCAAAAATATTTTCTCTTCTGTAACAGGGGAAATTGTTACCGCTAAAGTTCACACAATAAGAACAGAATGCGTTATTAAAGAGATAAGTTTCCGGTCTTCTGGATGCTTCTGAAAATTTATTCCACAATAATTCACTGAAGTACGCAAACAAGTTCAGAAATATTTCAATTCGCGATTTTTGTCGTGTAAAACTAAGTACCACAGATAGGAATAGAGCACCATTTGAAAGACAAGTTTAGTGGTACAGAACAGACATTAATTTGTTACACTGGATACTATTTAAAAGAAAAGGGAGAGTAATGAAGGAGATGTTATTATATTTCTTTCGGCCAATGAGATGCAGAATGCATTCTTTCTCAGAATAAATAGATGGTAAATTTGGGTCCGTTGCACAGCATACAAACTTGCTGGTTTGTTACATGAAACACACCCTGCGTGACTGAAAAGGCCGATATGAACACCAAATGAGATAATACTCCAAAGGGTAAATTACCCAAGAATATATGCAAATGTAGAGTGAGTACATTTGTTCTATATTCTATATTCTATAATAAACGTAACTATGGGGTGTTGGCAGTGTTACAACCCCCAATAATTTTCCAGTCGGGACATTTTCATCAGGACTGAAGTCTAAGGTATCAATTCTTTCTTGCAAGTAATGGTGTACTCTCTTAAAAGATAAGATTTAATACTTGCAGATCTGTGTCACACTCGCAGTCGGTCATTCAGAAGGATTACTGTTGTACCAGACACGGCCTGTTGGATATTTGTAATAACCAATATCTAGTACCAGGACAGTATGTATTGATTGAATAAGAAGTCCTGCCATGAAATGGGCACAAATAGCAAGTCGATCTGCGCGTTAATCTACGCGTTATGATCATAGTAAGGCCATCAAATTATGTACATATGACCTGTGCACAAGCAGTATTTCAGCCAATGGACCGCCGGGTTAGCCGGAGGACCATTGGCAGAAACATTGCCTGTGTTTGCTATGAGTAACCAGGAGAAATTGCCGTGGGTTGGATGCCATTCGATATGGCAACTGCGCGCAATTCCTACGCGCAATTAAGCCTAGATAAGCGCACTGTTCGTGACATGACTTCTAGTTTTAACTGTACATGTATATTTCATTGATTTACCAATACATTTTCAAGAAGTCTTGATTTTGTTGACTATAATGCCGAATGACAAATATTCCAACTACATCATCAAGGCAGGCCTTCGAAGAACTCTCCTTACCATTGACCCCATCACGTTGTTTATGGTCCTTTGTGGGATGTTATTCCACTCCTGAAGAAGGCCCTGCGTGAGCTGAGCGACGTTGTTTGGGATGTTTACGTGCTTCCTGGCCCTCCTGTCCAGCTCGTCCCACAAAGGCTTGATCGGAGACATATCTGGACTGTAGGGTGGTCAATCGAGAACTGGGACATTTTTTTGGTTGAAGAAGACACGACAAACCCAAGCAACGTGCGGCCTCGCACTATCCTGCTGCAACGTAAGGTTACGTGCATAGATAAGTGGGGACGTGATATATGAGGACCTGATCCCGATATCTGTAAGATTGCCCTGGATGACCACGAGGGGTGTTTTCACGCCATGAGAACCCCCTCCCGCCCCCACACCCGCAAACCATAACAGACCCTCCCCCGAATCTGTCGTTTTCCTTAACGCGCGCGTCAGAATATCGCTCCCCTCGACGTCGATAGCAATGTTGTCGTCCATCTGACCTGTAAAGCGTGAACCGAGACTCGTCAGTGAATAACACCAGTGGGTCAAGTGAAACCGATTTCGTGTATGTGTCAACAGCCATTGAAATCGACATTGACGTCGCCTGGGTGTAAGTTGCGGACTAACGTAGGGACGTTGTGGTCTTAAATTGAACTCCCGCATCCGATTCCTAACCGTTCTTGGACACAATCGGCGACTATGAGTGCCTACAACCTGACTCATCGTCTCCGTCGCCGTCTGAAATCGGTTACGGAAGTGTGCGAGACGTATGCCTCTATCTCTATCTTGACGTGGCGACGTAACGCGCGGACGTCCGCTCCTGGAACAGCCAGCTAATCGTCATGTGGCTCTGAGACGTCCAACTAAACGAGCTATCGTTGTCGCATGGACCCCCAATTGCTGGGCGACGAGACGTTTGGTCCTGCATAATTAGAGTAATACCCTTACCCCTATCAACTTCGGATTTGGTCCTGCATAATTAGAGCAATAGCCCTACCCCTATCAACTTCGGACATTTGCGACATTTTGCTTTTCAATCGAGTTGAAATGAAATGGTTTTTTGTTTGTTTTTTTTTTTGTTTTTTTTGTTTTTTTTTATTCAGATCCAAGGTTTTCAATTACAATCAAAAGCACAGTTTCCATGAAATTTTACAAAGAGATTTTATACATGACATAAAAAGAGAACAAGCAAAGTTTGATTTTCATTCATAGTGATATGAAATTTCATTTGTAGCTGCACTTTGTTGCAGGAAGCTGCCGTCTGTGTTTTGGTATGGGCTCGAGGTGATACTTACATATATACATATTAATCTACGAACTGTTGGGTTAGGTAACGGATTATTGTGACAAAACAGTATATGAAAAATGCAAAAGGTGTTAACCAGTTAGCAATGAACTGATTGTGTCCCACCTTAAGTTTATTTCCGTTGTACGTTTATTCGAGTATGTATATTTGGACATTAGTTCTAGATTTCTGTAGTTTCTTAATTGTTCAATAAATCCTGTATATGTTGGTAAGTTGTTTTTCACTTTGCAGGAATAAACGAACTTTCTGTAGATCAACACATAGAAGTCTGTTGTGTTATTGGGTGGAGCAAGGATATTTCTGTAGCCTAAAATGATGTATTCTGGGGTGAAGGGAAACTCAACACCGCACTTGTCCTTCAAATGTTCCCAAAAATTCAGAAGAATTGTTTCACAACAGAACATTCAAAGAACAAGTGAAGTATTGACTCCTTTGTATTGCAACAGAAAGTACATAGTTCCGTTTCAGAGAGTTTGCATTTATAAAGTTTTGAATTCGTATATAATATTTGGTGGACAATTTTAAAATGTAAACTTTGTAAATATGTATCGTCCCTTATTGAAAATGGGATTTTATATATAAAATTCCAATCATCTGAGTGCAGATTTACATCCAAAACCTCATTCCATTTATTTTGCATATGAATGGGAGGCGTTGTGTACAGTTCTAAAAATTTAAAATAAAAGGTTCGGGAGCCTTTATTAGCAGATTGTAACGTTTCGATGTTTCTATGCTGAATATTATTCAAAGGTTTATTGGATCTGGTTGAGTTTTGGGTAATGCATTTATAATACCCTGAAAAACGGAAAATGGTGTATTGATGCTATACTTGTTGGAGAAGTCAGAGAAGGTTAGGAGGCCGTTGTTGTCAGATACTAGGTCATTTACAAAGTAAATACCTTTATTACACCAAGTTTTATTGAAGAAAAGTGGCCGTTAATTTGTATTTGATTATTTAAGAAAATAGTTTCACCTAATATGTCTGCTGGGGTTGTGATGCTGCTATTGTCCAGAAGAGCCCAGGCCAAAAGAATATCCTTCCAGAAAGTGTTCACATGTTTTCCAACTACCTTTAAACCTTCTTTATGTAAGTGCCAAAGTTTGTAAGTTCCGAATATTTCTAACTCGTCAATTAAAAGGGTTTTCCATGCAGTCAACGAGGTGGAGTCCAATAATTTCTTAATCCAAATCATTTTTAAAGCATGACTAAAAGTTTCAACGTGGGGAAATTTAATTCCACCATTTTCAAAAAGGCCAGTAATTGTTTTACGTTTAATATTTTTATACTGTACCAATGACCCAGACATAGCTGGTGCTAACTCTTAAAAATCTAGGGCCAAACACAAATTTTGCCCCCCAATCCCCAAAATTTGCATCTGAAACCAAAGAAATCATGTCCTAAAAGGTCCTCCATACTTTGCCTCCACTGCACATGCGCAGTGTCAAGGAGGTCTCGAAATTGGCGCCAATTATCATTCTTTGTTTGGCCCTTCATCAGTTCACATCTGACTGATATTTGTGCTTGTAAATCTCAGTTTAAATGATGGCAGACACATAAATATTAGAGAAATGGTGGATCTAAAGAGGAAATAGAAGGAGGAGAGGAAAAATGAGTGACAGAAAATAATCAGGGCTGTAACTTAAAATTTTTTCATGAAATTATGTTAAGTTGCCTATTTTCGAGGCATGGGCCTGTTGTTGTCATTCTTGCTATAAGTTACACTGCTTGTTCAGTGTTTCCTCTCTCCCTTTCCTTTAAGTCCCCCCTTGCTATTCTCCCATGCTTTTGGCATATTTTCTGTAATATTATTACTAAAATTTCTTGGGAGTTTTAGCTGGGTAACAGAATGAATTCTGTTCTTTTCCCCATGTTTACGTCCTCACCCATGTGTGTTTAGGCGTAGTGTTCTGCATCTACCATCTGATGTTCTGCAGTTTCTTCCCTGGAAGTCTCTGTTTTGCATCAGATAGTGTATTATTGGTAACTGATTTCGGGCCATGGTTATCAGTGCCTGGAGTCATGTTTCTGGTGTTTATACACTTCTTGTTTACATTGATAACAGTCTCTGTGGAGGGGGATTTCTTGTCTTTGTGTTAGTTTAATCATAACAAGATACATTATTATTATTCGTAAGTGTTGCATTAATTTTTTTAAATATTTTTAAAATTTTTGTCCACACTTAGGCTTGGGATCCATTGGGGCTCAACGTTACTTTTCAGAATCTTGGGCTTTTCTGAACAAATATTTTTTCCAAAAATTTTTTTGATTTCAATTATTTTTTCTATGTTAATGGATCATGTTATTATGTATCTTTGTTTTCAGGGGTTGGTGCGAGAACTAGGTCTTTTTGTATTCTTTTCACAATGAAAGGATATTGTTCAGATTGTAATAAGAGGAAATCTTCCTCTGACTTTCATAATCATTGTATTAATTGTAGTCAGTGTACTCGCACTAACTCCTGTTCAGTATGTGTCAATTGGGATGACAAACATTGGAAACGTGTGTCACGGTATTTTGTTAGCGGGGAAAAGGCCATGCCGGTCCTTTCTCCGCAGGGTCACTCTAGTTTATCAATATCTATTTCAGAGGAACAAGAACAGGGTGATGTTTCCGTGATGTCTTCCAAAAGTGTGCCTCCGTCGTCACAATTAAATGAAGAGCTAGCGGCAAAAGTGCTCATGGAAATACGTCAATTGCCTAAGAGGTCCCTAGTAGGATCGACGGCGTTGACATCCGCTAGCTCGCCCGGTGTAGCGTCCATTCATCGAATGGTTCGGCAGCCGGGTTCGTCCGTTGCGGTCCAGGAAGGAGATTTGGGTGATGCGAGCACTATAAATCAACAAAGTGCACACCCAGTGACGGCGGATCAGAGGAGAGAACGGAGGAAGCCTATTAGTCCGGTTCCTAGCTCGTCCAGGTCCATCCGGGCTGCGAGCGAGAGAGGCCCCTCTGTCGTACAACAACATCTGGGACCAGATGTTGTGGTACAAAACGTTTCGCATTCGGAGCATACGTCCGCCGCTCGGGACGCTCCGTTATATAGACAGTCCGGAGAGACTGTCCAGAAGGCTTCTTCATCCTCACGGCAGCGCACGCGACCGCACCTTGGCTATGTGACCACGGATATCCAGCCAGCTTCGCCAAGCAGAGATTCCACGGCGACCAGGTCACGCCATCCGGTAGCCAGGGACACGAGGCCTGTAGACTCCGGACGTTCGCATAAGAGAAGTATGCAGGAGTCAATGTACACGGAGCTTCCAGCGGCAAAGCAACGTAAGACCGCTACTCCACAGGCCTCAGTGACGGACGTGCCCAAAATAGCACAACTTATCGCAGCATCCCAGCAAACGACAGACCCTCTGTCGGATCAAGAATTATCTGACGACGCTGGGTCGGTACGCTCCGCTGATGCATCAGGTACGGACGACCGAGAACATCATAGGGTCCGACAGGATGGCGAAAGGGATTCGGAGGATTTGGAGCTATCCCTTTCGGAACAACATAAAGCTGCCGTAGATTTCATCCGGCATTACCTTCCACAAGTTGTTCCGTCGGACCAGAATGCTGCGATGCCGGATAAGAGACTGATAGCGTCATTGGACACAGAATTTTTTGATCGGTTCAGGGACATCGTCCCTGAGTTTCCGACACAGTCCAATAATGTCACAAGAACATTCGAATTATTGAACGACGCTATTTATAAGCTTGCTACCAAAACAGGCAAGGCCGGTTTCTTGTCCGCAAATGCTCTAAATCTGCCTTTCATCAATTCAAGGAATAAATTCGAAACGGCAGGACAGGGCATACCGAGAGTTCCTCTGCGTCTAGACGACGAGGCTGAAGACTTGGAATTGTCTATACCGTCGTCTATGTCAATTCCAACCACGATGTTGGAAACGACAATAATGTCTAACAGAGTTAGCTTAGACGCTTTATCATACGCAGACCACCTTACTAAGGCGTTATCATTGCGTCTTCAAGGGAAAGAATTCCAGGATATACAATCCTCATTAAGACTTCTTTCAAGGGCAGTAGCTTATTCCACGTATAACTCCGCCCTTTCAGTGGCAAACCTGGAGTTGGTTAGACGTGACGCAGCCCTAGCTACATCCACGCGCGTGATTAGTAAGGCGAAGAACTCTCTCAGAGTCGCTTCGGTCTCCGGAGACCTTCTCTTCGACGGCAAGCTTTCAGCAATCTATGATAAGATAACTAAGAAAGCTTCGGGTTCTCTGCTTTTCAAATCCGCTTCTAAAAAGTCGGATACAGTCATTCACTCATCTGGGAATGAGCTTCGAGACGCACAACAATCTCGTTCGTCTGCCGTTAACCAGAGCGAAATTAATCAGTTGTTACGCTCGCTATTGTCTTCACTCAAAGTCACAGCGAGGGAGTTCATGAGACTGATAGGTCTGTGCGGAGCCGCTGCGGATCTCATTCCGATGGGGCGGTTACGCACTCGTCCTCTCCAAATTTTCTTGACTCAGAATTGGAGTGTAAAGATTCATTCGCTCGATATAGACGTTCTCTTGTCAAATCAAGTGAAACAAGAGATTCAGACTTGGGCAAACATTCAGTGGCTGACTCAGGGAGTTCCACTGCAGTTGCCGGATCCGAGTTTTACGATTATGACTGATGCCAGTCAAACAGGTTGGGGTGCAACATTGATCCCAACGGATTCGAAGTGCCCAGGGTCTTTGGGATCCGCAGTTTCTAGGCAAGCACATAAACATCAAGGAAATGATGTCAATTTGGCTTGCACTACGTCATTGGATGAACGTTATTCAGAAAGCACATGTCCAAATCCTGTCCGACAATACGACAGTAGTAGCGTATATTCGGAACCAAGGAGGCGCTCATTCCGTTCCGTTATTCAATTTAACGGAAAGAATCCTTCTGTTTGTTCTAGAACACCAAGTTCTACTTTCGGTCCGTCATATTCCGGGTCGTCTGAATGTATTAGCAGACTCCCTTTCACGGAAGGGTCGCTTGTTGCCGTCAGAATGGACTCTCAAAAAACAGGTATTCAATCAGATTTGCTACCAATGGGAACGGCCAATGATAGACTTATTTGCGACGCAACTCAACAATCAGTTGCAGACGTATGTGTCACCATGTCCAGATCCCCGAGCATATGCAGTAGACGCTCTATCGATCTCGTGGGACGGAATGATAGGATATGCGTATCCTCCAGCGCCGTTGATTCAGCAAATATTGCTAAAGATAAAACAATCACAATGCAAAATTCTGTTGGTAGCATCTCTGTCTCCACAGAGACCGTGGATCAATCTACTCAGGTGTCTGCTGTGGGACTTACCGCGAAAGCTTCCTCCACGAGAGGATCTTCTTTCG
Organism: Pictodentalium vernedei; assembly: GCA_031216915.1. Taxonomy (NCBI): domain Eukaryota; kingdom Metazoa; phylum Mollusca; class Scaphopoda; order Dentaliida; family Dentaliidae; genus Pictodentalium; species Pictodentalium vernedei. Next base: position 725,462,840 of record CM062297.1, on the reverse strand, counting down.
CAGGGGAAATCGCGTCAACGTCATCACAACCCGCAAGGTCTCAACCTTCACGTATTTCCGTTGTGCGGTCCTTCTTGCACGGCAAGCATTTTACAGGACGAGCAGTGAACGCGATTTCTAACTGTAGGAGGACCTCCTCTTCGCTAAACTATGCGGCTAAGTGGAAGGTCTTTCGTCGTTGGTATAGGGATCATTCTGTTGATATTTTTGATCCCTCCATACCAGACATTGCAAACTTTCTAGTATACTTGTTTGACGAGATCAAACTGCAGCCTTTTACTATTAAAGGTTATAGGTCTATGTTATCTGATACCTATGCACACCATGATAGTTTACACATTGGATCTAATGTCTCTTTATCTAAATTAGTTAGAAACTTTTCGATAAATAGACATAGAACTCTTAGATTAATTCCTAAATGGAATTTAGCTTGGGTTCTTCTTAAACTAAAAGAAAAGCCATTTGAGCCTCTTGAGACAGTAGATTTCAAATTCTTGTCTTATAAGACAGCATTTCTCTTAGCTTTCGCTTCTGCTAGAAGAGTAAGTGAGCTTCATGCACTATCGGTGGACGATTCTCACTATCGTAGTGTCGGGAACAATATTACCTTTACTACTAATGTTGGATTTTTGGCTAAGAATCAGGCTCCTAATAAATATCCGGAACCTATTGTTATTAAGGCCCTTCCGTCTTCAGACGGGCATAGGCCTTTACTCTGTCCGGTCAGAGCTTTACGTATTTATAAACAAAGATCTCAGTAGGTGATAATTGCGGATATTAACACAGCTGTACATGTACGTGTACGTGTACACGTACATTCGTGTACACCTCCATAAGATTTAGTGTTAAAATCGTGTACAGGTACACGATTTGAACGTTTTTTTAGGGTGTGTTAGAATCCACTTTGAGTTCAAATATCACTGTATTGTATCCTAGACGCCTGTAGTTTTACGTACGCGTTCATGTACCGTTTTGATTGAAATAGGCAAATGAGTTTCCCCCATGGGATTCAGTGTTAAATTGCAAGCAAAAAAAACGTTTTGTCGTTTCTAAAACATCGTCTTGCCGATTCTAATAATCCGCGTCCGTACACGATTTTAACACTGAAACCCTATGGAGGCGTACACGGAGATCCACTTGTGGATTTTAGGTCGGAAATCGACTCGTGTAAAGAGGTTGTGTTAGAATTCGCAAACCCACTGTCGCGTTTCTCGAAGTAAAACAAACGCACGTTATTGCGAGGTAATCTTAATAAGCACTTAATGGAAATGTTTTGAATGAAGAGTGTTGCCAGGGTGTTAGAAATCCGCAAACCCACTGTCACGTTTTTGATTGATATATAGGTGAGAAAAAAAATATAAATAAATAGTTATTTAAAAAAAATAAATATATCAAATCGAACAGATAATAAAAAAAATACGTAAATCATGAGCGATTCTCAGACTATTAGAGTAAGGTTTATTTTAAACATGCTGATGAGAGCCTACGCATTCTGCGTGAACGAACAACTAGGTCGTCTCTTGTTAGAACGATGCGTCGGATGTCGGGATCACCTAGACTTCGATCACGAGAATCATTCGTGTCTGTGGATGGAAAGGGAAGATATGGTCGTCAAGTATTTCGAACCGGCGTTCGAACGCGTTCAAATCAATGAAGTGATCGCGTTTTGGAAGAGATTACTCTTCTGTAAGGATCAAAGCAAGCCCACAGTTTCGGAAGAACAGAAATTGGCGCGTAAAAGTCTGACTTTACGAAATAAGGAATGCATCATGAAATTATTGTTCAATGAAGCATACGTCTAAGTTTTTTCGTTGATATAAAATAAGGGAGAATAGAAAATAAAAATAAATACACATATAATTTTTTATCTAATATTAGAAAGAAAAAAACAAAAATGAGAACCAGAAATAAATTGTATCCGACGTTAGTAGACGACGAGGATGAGAAGCCGATCGACGTTTTGCCGACGGCACCGTCGCTAGAAGAAAGAGAAAGAGGAGAGAGGTATCGCATCGATCAAATCAGTAGAATCCAAGAGTATCCAACTCGAGAGAGAGATTCTCGTCGTTCCCTCAAGAAGAAGTATTCGCGTTTCGTGAAATTCGTCAACGCGATCGACACGACACTCATCACGATTTTCATGGGTTTACACGCGGCCGGCATCGGATTGTTGTCGACCGCGGTCGGCATTCCGATCGTGTTGATCGTAAAAGGAGTGGCTCTCGCCGCCGGATTGTTTAGCACGCTCGGAAACTTTTTGAGTAGGAAATTATATCTGAAGGCGAGGAAACACGACAAGATTCGCGTCTTGGCCGACTCCAAGACTGACACGATATCTGAAATGATCTCTATGGCGTTGAAAGACGGTAGGATATCGGACGGAGAATACTTCGCGATATTGAGCGAGAAAACGAAATACGATTCCATGAAAGAAGCCGTGAGAATCAAGACTCGTCAGATCATCAAGGAAGAGATGAAGGATTCTCTCGTGGAAAAGGGGAGGAAATAGGTCAGGGAGGAATTCAGTAAGATGATAGAACTCAAGAGCAGCAATTGAAAAAAACTATATATATAATAAGAACAGAATTAATTAATTATTAAATTTATATATAAAATAAAAACGAAATTAATTTATATAACTCTTAAAAAAATGTATTGCATAAAATGTAAGAGAGTTACTGAGACGAGTAATTCTCGAGAAGTACGTACTAAAACGACAGACAGATGCTTCGCGGAATTTGCGACGTGTGTGGTTCTGTCAAGACACGATTCGTAAAAAAAAGAACGCGAGCAAAGGTAAAGGCATCGTGAATAAAATGATCACTAATCTACCTTTTGAAATGCATCTGCCCGGTCACAGTTTCACGGGACCCGGAACGAAATTGAACAAGAGACTCAACGCCGATCTGACTCCCAAATCTTGGAGCAAACCTGTGAATAGGGTGGACGCGGCAGCGTATGATCACGATCTGTGCTACGCCGGACATCCCGACACCAAGACTCGCAACGACGTCTGCGATAAAAACATGTTGGGGAAATTGAGAGGCATATCGAATCCGACCAGGAGAGAGAAGATAGAACGTTCGCTGGTCGGCAATCTGATCGGTGCGAAACGTCGATTCGGATGGGGCGTTCAAAAAAAAGCGCATCTGAAAAGAAGAAGAAGAAACGATTATTGACGAGCGAATTGGCCGAGGAGTTACACAAACCCATAGTGCGTAAATTTCGAAAGAGAAGGGTGTTCGTGAAGGGTCTGGATGATATTTGGTCTGCCGACTTGGTCGACATGAGATCGTTTTCGAGGTGGAACGAGGGCGTCAAATATCTATTGACGGTCATCGACGTGTTTTCCAAATACGGTTGGATCAGAGCTTTGAAGAATAAATCGGGACCTTGCGTCGCCGAGGCTCTGAAGAGCGTGTTCGACTCGTCTTCTCGAAAACCGAGTAAATTGTGGGTGGATAAGGGAAAGAAATTCTACAACAAGCACGTTCATCGATCGGTAGACCTCTACTCGATCGAAAACGAAGAGAAAGCCAGCGTGGTGGAACGTTGGAATCGAACGATGAAGGAAAAGATGCACAGATACTTCACGGCGAATTCGACCAAGAAATACATATACGCTCTGAACGGTCTGGTTAAAGATTACAACAACACCCGACACAGATCGATCAAGATGACTCCCGCGGAAGCTAGCGATCCTCGAAACGAAAAACAGGTTTACGCGAATCTATATCCTATATAGCACAAAGCATAGTGAAAGATGAAAGTATTCAAGAATATGAGGTTCACGAATACGAACCGGTAACCGGAACGAGTTTGAACAATGCGGGAGAGAAAAGAATCAACGTTCAAACTCAAGATCTATTCATACATCCTAGCGAGAGTTACATAGTGGTGCAGGGACGTCTCACCAAGGAAGATGGGAGCGACTACGCCGACGACGACATGGTTACTCTAGCCAATAATGGCATCATGCATCTATTCAGTAATATAAAATACATGCTATCCGGACAAGAGATAGAATCTGTTTTTCATCCCGGTCAGGCCACCACGATGTTCGGACTCTTGACGTATCCTGATGATTTTTTGAAATCCAGAGGACTTAATCAGTTGTGGGTGAAAGACACCGTAGGCCCTTCTAGCGCCGGCGCCGCCTTGATATTCGACTACGTCGTCAAGACGTCCAGACCTAAAGGAACGTTTTCGTTCAGGATACCTTTGAAACACATCTTCAGATTTGCGGATGATTACAACAAGATCATGTACGGATTCAAACACAATCTGACATTGATTCGAAAAGGAAACGACGACGCAATAGTGAGACTCACTGCGACCAATGCAGGTAAGATAACTCTACACAAGATATCGTGGTTCGTTCCGCATGTGGAGCCTTCGATCGTGGAAAAAGCGCGTCTCTACAAGATCATAGAATCCAAGAGTAAATTACCCGTGGGATTTAGAATGAGACAGTGCGACATGGCTAGCATTCCTCCCTCCACGAATCACTTCGATTGGAGATTGACGATGAAATCCACTTCCGAGAGACCGCGTTTCATCGTGGTTGCGTTTCAGACCGATAGAGACGGGTCTCAGGAAAAGAATGCGTCGCTGTACGATCACGTGTTTCTGAACGCCACGAGATATCCAGCAATCGATTATAACGCGCCATTCGACAAGAACGATTTCTGCAGACTGTACGGCGACGCCGCTGATTTTAGAAAGAAGTATCATGGTCTAGATGAATTGATGAGCAACCCTAACATACCTCCCGGCGAATACAAGTCGATGTATCCCATGTTTGTATTCGACATCAGTAAACAGAGTGAACGACTCAAGAGTAGTGTCTTAGACATTCAGATCAAGATGCAATTCGATAGGAACGTGCCGAGAAAAACTGAAGCCTTCGCCCTGGTCCTGTCGGACAGAGAATTACAATTCGAATTGGACGGAAATAAGATGTCGATCATTCGATGAGAGACGATTGTGAAAAAAATTAATAAACGTTAAAAATGTGGATGTAAGATTAATTAAAAAAGAAAATCTCGAAAACAAAATGGATGTTTTTGACACGAAAACAACAAATCATCTGTTTACTTCAGATTACTATGACGTTAAAATAAAATACTTGGAAAAATGGATTCAAATTGAATATGAAGAACGTAACACAAAAAAAGGATGGAATAGTTGTGATTTTAATGAATATCGTTTAAAAGAAAAAGAAGAGTTTGATCTCATCAGATCTAACGAAGAAATTATAAAAAATACAATTTTAAAATGTCGCAAATGTAAGAAACGTCAAATAAAAATCGAATCTCAACAAACTAGATCTGGTGATGAACCAACAACCGTATTCGCGAAGTGTATAAATTGTAATCGTAAATGGATAGAAAATTAAAAATAAGATGCAATTTTAATCATCGTCATAAGTGACAAAATTCTTTTACTAAAGAAAAAAAACATTTCAGATATCGTATAATAATATATAATAAAAAGTTATCAAAAAAAAAAAAAAAAAAAAAAAAAAAAAAGTAATGAGATCTAGAGAGATTGAACATCTTTCTAAATCTCATTACCTTTTTTTTTTTTTTTTTTTTTTTTTTTTTATAAATCACACATTATTTTTTTTTTTAATTCATTATTTTCCACACGTTCACTGTTTGTTCAAAGGAACTAGTTCGATCAGTAGACCCACCACGGAAGTGGCGGCTTCAGGATTATTGGTTTTCATAACGAAAATTAATCCTGTCTCCGGCGTTCACTTTGAGAGGAGTGCCGAACGTGCTAACATTCGCGTGTTGATTCTCAGTCTTTTCGATGCTGTATCTCTTATCGCTCTCTACTCCATTCACCATAAGATTGACGACCGCTCTGTTATTCAAATCCGAGGAAGCCAGACTCATTCGAAGGATTTCACCTCCCAGTGGCATGGGATATCCCACCTGACCATGTTTCGATCCGCTACCTCCATTTCCGAAAGACCACTCAGCCTTTCCTTCATCTAAGGTGCCGGCCTCTTCGGCCCACACAGTGATCAATTGTCTAGCATATTTGACTTTCTCCACCACCGAAATCAGGGTGCAGGCATCCGTCATGTTCACGGGATCCGGTAGATTCGTGAGCGCGTGTCCACCCATGTCTAGTTTACCTTCCATGATGTCACCCTTTCTCCAGTCCGAGTTGTCGTCCACGTACTTTCTGCTGACTGTGCTGGAATCGAATTCGGGATCGTGATCGAGACCGAATAAATTGTGACCGTTCATGTTGATGCCACCCTCCATGGTTCCGCCAGATTGTTTGTTCAGGTAGAGATCGTCCACTTGCGATTCTAGGTATTCCTGTGATTGTATCATGGCAGAATCTACGTAGCCCTTGTTGACCGTGGTTGAGTCTGCATCCGTGTCATTGATCTTCGACAGATTCAATATCTTGTTGAATCCCGCATTCAGATCCGATTTCATTTCTCATCTGTCAGACTTTCTCTGTTCCAGATCTACGTAGTGTTTGGTCGCCACGTCCTTGGGATTCGTGGGAGTGGCCACGTTCGTTATCTTGTTAGAATTGGCGTTCAATTCCGAGTGCATCGTTTTCTGAACGTATCTATTTCTCAGGTGTTTGCTGAATCTCGCATGAGTGTCGTCCACGTATTTCTTGGTCGTGGCATCGGTGGGATCTATGGGATTCGCGACGTTCACCAAACATTTGGATTTCAGATCGAGATCGTCAGTCATGGTTTTATCCACGTAATTATCTAGCAGGATTCGTTCAAAATCGGCGTTCCCCCTGTCAACGTATTTTTTAGTCGCAGCATCTGTGAGATCTATCGGCTTGGGAAGATTGTAGAGCTTCTTATCGTTCATGTTCAAAGGTTCTTCTTGAGGTTCGTATCTCCGAACGTAACATTTGTCCAAGTTGGCAACGTTGTAACCATCGTCGACTTCGAACGTCTTCCTCTTCTTTCTTAGGTTGACTTTTTCGTCGCCACTTCTACCAAATTTATCGACTGGCATGTTGTTGTAGGGATTTTGTTTTGTTTTAGAAAAAATATATTCAAAACGCAGTTTATTAAAAATGAACTATGTTATTTTATTTTTCGTTTTTATTCGATTAAAATTTTTAAAATAATTTTTTATCTTTATATATACTATTAAAAAAAAATCTCTCTCTAATGTAAATTATTGAGAATGTCTTGAAATCGATCTCCTTCAGACCATCTCTTGAGAACATAGAGACACAGGTGACCGCAAAACACTTGATCTGGTGATTGCACTTGTTCCGTGTTGTAATGAACCATCGATTTGTTGAAATAGTTCTTTATTTCTTTTGGCAGCGAGATTCCGTAGCTGTCGAAATAATAATTTTTCTTCTTCCCATTCTTGATCCACACCACCCAGTGAGTGCCTTCACCCGATGAATCGTCTAGATTTAAAATTCCGCATTCCGATTGTCGAGGTCTTCTCTTCGGCAAGGCATCTCTGGAAAACACGCCTAGAAAATCTTTGATTTTCAAATCTTTTGCCGCATTCAACAAATCAATGTTGGATAGAGGTTCATTAGGTAAGACGACACCTTCTATGGATATCTTTATTTTCTTATTCATAAATGAGTATATATTTTTTTTATTTATTTATTTTATTATAATTCACTAAAATGACATTATTTTTTTTTTTATTTTTTTATTTTTCTTTTTAAACTAACATTCTCGATGTCTCTATCGATTTCCATAATCTTGAATCTGGCTAATTCCTCTTGATTTTCTGGAATCCTGATATTATCATCTTTTAGTAGAACAGATTCGATCGTTTTGTAGTGATTTAACGAATGAAATTTTTTAGACACCGTGTCGTAAATGTATTTCTCTTGATCTTTTGACAATTTTTTGAACAGGAATAACAACTGCAAATATCTATTATATTCAAATACGTCTTTTTCGCTACCTGCGAAAAAAGACGATGCAAAAAGAGATATCAAACGTAGTTTGTCTCTCTTAGTTCGAACGTTTTCGGAATTTAAGAATTGGGGCTCCTTAGGTAAGACGACACCTTCTACGGATATCTTTATTTTCTTATTCATAATGTGTATATATATTTTTTTTTATTTATTTTATTATAATTCACTAAAAAATGACGTTATTTTTTTTTCATTTTTCTTTTTAATCTAACTCTATCGATGTCACTATCGATTTCTATAATTTTGAATCCATCTAATTCTTCTTGATTTTCTGGAATCCTATCATCCACAATCATATCTGGAATCTTATCATCCACAATCATATCTGGAATCCAATCATCCACATTCATATCGTCTCTAATTAGATCTAAAGTCCAATGTCTGAGTGCCAAAGTGCTTATTTTATCGTCTAACACGAATCTCTAATCATCATCAGCCGTCAGCGAAATCTTGTTGACTATTTCAGTATACAAGTCGTGATTTTCACTTCGAATCGATTTCATAGTCTTATACACTGGACCACTTCCTAACAGACAATCTTTATACTCTTGGAAAGAGATGTTTTCTTCACCACGCACGCTTTAACTCCTTTGCACTTCTTGATCTCTTCATCATCTTCTAGACGATAAGCATACAGTTTGGGTCTCAAGCCCACGAATTCGACGATTTGTTTACCGCCGCTCTCATCCTTAAATTTACCCAACACCTTCTTGTTGTCATTCGATTGAATGTTGGACCGGTGATCGACGGGATAATTGCTCGTGTCAAACCACTTGGCCACGTCCTGAGATATATCTCGGTGGACGTCTTTTGTCTCTATCTTGTAAACTAAACTGTCCGTGTTGGTGAATAGTAGTTTGGCTTTATCACCAAATTTTCGTTTGATGTAATCATAATGAAACTCGTACATCAGTCGCTTGCTGATATCTAAGATGATCGGTCCAAGATAATACGGTTTGTCAAACTTCAGGTGCGTCTTTTGCATGTGAACGGCCACTAGATTTTCGTCGAATATGGTTCGGTGTTTGTAATTGGGTTTCACCACTAATGTTTTAGCTCTTTTCTCAGACGTGATGAATCGAACGTCGGTTCTCTTCCTGATGTTTTCCATCGATTTACCGTACATGCAGTTGTTCATGAGTCTGAAGAAATCTTTTTCGAAATCGTTCTTAGCTCGAATTCTGAGATTCGTGTTGAGATCGATGTATTTTTTCATCCAAGGCTCTTCGTCGAATTGAATGATGCAATGCATGTCGACTAATTTCATCCCGTAATCAACGTACTGTTTCAAATTCTCGCTGTAGACGACGTAGTTACGTTTGTTAAATAAATTGGGAATGAGTTTTTCCTCGTCTCCTTTGTTCGGTTCCATTCATTCGGGAGCCAGCGGATAATCATTGTGTGGATCGTGTAATTCTTCCGGATAGTTCAAATCGACTTCTAAAATGCAAGGATACTCTCTCCATTCTTGCATCTCTTCCAGTTCCTTTACCCATTCGAAATTTCCAATTGGTAAAGGATGACTCATAGCCCAACCATACAGATTATTGGCGTCCCAATACTGTATGTATTTAGTCAACCGTTTCGAATTGAAACCTTCTTTCATGTAGGGATTGTTAGCCTCAGAATATCTGTGAGAGATCATCGAGATGCCACCTCTTGCAGCCCTTTCAAACATGAGCAACATGTTCACGTCGGATAATAATTCCAATTGGACTTCAGTGGTCTTCAACAGAGCGTCCCACGCTAGACCGGGTGCGGTGAAATACCAAGCGGGATCCAGATCGTAATTTCGACAACAGACGTCTCGAAAATTTTCGAACACGTCTGCCAAGAGCATAACGTCGGTCTTCAGATAGAGATCATGATAATCTCTCATGGTTTTCATATTGAATGATTTCCACACGTTTTTGCGTGTTCGTAATTCTCGTCCGAAATGTCGGATTCGTATAATTTCGAATAAAAATCTTGTGTCGAAGGTAGTGCGGTGTCTTCGAATCTCTTTAGATCATTCATGTAATCGTAAGGATAGACTCCTTTCCTCAACATGATGTCTACTCATTCTCCGAAATGTTCACTCGTGATTTTAAATTTATCCTTGCTCATGTTATCGACTAATTTTTCCAGAGCGGTTGACATGAATTTAAAACTGTCGATGAAATGTATGGCTCTACGAATGAATTTCGTTTTTTCTTTCAACGTCTCTCCGTCGATTACTCTTTTCTTCTCCATGAGCTTCCATTTCGTGAAGGAAATGTATCTTTCTTCGCTGTTCGCGATGCAATTTAATTCTTCATGTGAGGTGCCAAGATTTTTCATGAACAGATGACTGTCGTAACCTGAGAGATTGTGAAACATCACCGGATAGAAAAAGGCTTCTCGATATTTTAAATTACACTTGCTGTGAGCCGGACCGCAATACAGACCCGTGCAATGATCATGGTCTCTGACCTTCTTATTTTCCTTCGAATTCTCGTTGAACGATTGTCTGCATATGTGACATTCGGTGGCTATGTTATTTTCGTCCTGCTGCTCTCGCGTGATGATCATTTTTGCTGGAGTTTTAAATTTATCGTATAACATTTGAATTTTCGATTCTAACTCTTCCACGAACCTTTGAGCCACGTCGTCGTCTTCATACTGTTTCGTGTAGGTGAAGGGACCCATGTCGTGTTGCGAGTCGAAAGCGCATTTCACGTAAATGCAATAGCCCGAAGGTATGTGTTTTTGATATCTTTCAACGTAACTTTGAAGAGCATTGGGTTGACAGGAACTCATTTTCGTGGTGAAACATTCGAAATTGGCGTACACGACGAATGGTACTTTTAACCTTCTATTATGATTTTCAAACTTCACGATGATGTTAGGTTTGGGCATTTCGACGGCGACAATTTGATTTTCGTTGCAATATTCCTGATGTTTCGCCAACGAGTCTTCGCTGTGAAACGCGTTCTTGCAATTGAAACATAAAGATATCTTTCCGTTATGTTTATTATTTTGTTTCGACAGTAATCGGCTCGGATTTGGAACCCAACAATAATGACGATTGTCACCGTTCGAAATCAATAATAAAATAATCGTCTTTTCTCTTGCGTGATACGAAGTCTGTCTGAGAGGATAGATCGTTCGTTTTTCCTCATCGTATCCCAAAACGTTCATCGCTACGGTGGGATTTTGAACCTCGAAACGTTCGATGTGTTTTAACTGCATTGGAAAAGTCACTCCGGTCCAATGGAGATTTTTAGAAGTTTCCTTGTAATGAGAAACTCTATCAGGGTTCGTTTTGACAGGGTATAAAGCGGAGGTGACTGCCCATTTAAAACACTGATCATCGTTATTTTTCATGTTGATCACGGCATGTTTCTTAGCCAGGAAATATGGTAATTTCACGTAGGAAGACCCTTTCAACAAATCGTTTTTAGTTATGTGAATTTCGAGTTTCAACACCTCATCGAACGTCCAATTACTACCTTCATGTTGATAATTCACGAGAGACGTCAACATCTTGTCTTTCATCTTTTCGAAAATGTCCGATAAATCTGAACCTCGATATATGGGTTCGACGTTAGATCTGAAATATGCATTTTTCACAATGCTCTTGCCGGACTTCATGTCGACTTTATTCATCACACAATGGAGTATCATCTTAATTTTTAGTCCCACATTCATGTATTTGCAAAACAAATCCAATACTTTTTTCTTCACCCGTTCCATGAACAATTTCGGATCGATTTTCTTCAACGAGGGAACCACGTCGAAAGTTTTAAAAACGCCTCTGATCACACTCTCCCGTTCCACGGACTTCGATTGAAATAGTTCTGTGGCGAGTCGTGCTAGATATTCTTCTCCTTTCCCTTCTTCTATTGCTCATCGAATTTCGCTCGATATATCTCGTTTGCCTGGAATCTGAAGTGCATCACTCGTTTTCGTTTTAGTTTTTCTTTTCTTTTCTTTGGAAACTTGAAGTTCTTCTTCAATGGCTTTTCGTTTAGTCGTCTTCTTATTTTTCACAATCGAAACGTTTTTGGTTTTTTTTGATGTTGGCATTTCGATTCCTTTTACTATCTTTTTCTTCTTCTCATTTTTCACAACCGATGGATTTTTTTATGTCGTTGCTATCGGCATTTCGTTTGCCTTTCCATCGTTTCGCAAATGTTTCTGTATGACTTCAATCTTTTTTGATTTAGTTCTATGATTTCTGAAATGTGAAATTTTTAATAGTTTACAAATCTCGTTTAACTGAGGTATGGTTTTCTCATTTAAATTTACCATTGTTTTATCTGTTTGCTTCATTTGTAAGAATAATGTTTTTTTATTTTGTATTAAATAATTTGTTTAAAAAGTTTTGTTTTTACTATTTATATAAAAAAAAAAGATTTTTTTTTTAATTCAATTTTTTCTTTAATGTTTTTTATTCAAAACAATTTACGATCGCTTTTATTTCTTGTTTGCAGAACGAACACGTTTTCGTGAAAAAAAATTGAATTAATACGAAAAAAAAAAAAAGGATGTTAAAATTTAACTTTTATTTATATATAAAGAGAAACTTTTTTTAACAAATTATTATTTAAATACAAAATTTAATTATACATTATTTGCAAGAATTCATAAAAAACCAAATAATCGATCATGACAACAACACCTAAAAGATGCGAATTGAAACAAGTTAAAAAATATACACTATCAGATACTTGGATCTATACAGTAGAACACGATCCCATCGAATTGAACGATGTTAAGATGGTGTACTTAGAGCACTACGACAACAAATATATAATGTGTTTGAAATTGGATGAAGCCATGCTCGATTTGTTTTACGAGTACCAAGATGATCTGCTGAATAATATCTTCGACAAATACAGAAGACCCTACATGAATGATTTGATGATGATCTATGGAAAAAAAATATTTCCAATGATCTCACTCGAACTCGTGGACAAATCGGGTTCACCGTTCACCGATGTAGAAAAACTCAAAAGAGTAAAGATAAACATTCAAGACATTTTGATAAGAGGAAAAATAATGCATGTCGACATGCTAATAACGGACTTGGAAATATATGAACAATAGAGAGATTGATTTTAGCGAAGAAGAAGGAAAAAAGTAATGAGATCTAAAGGTGATCTCATTACTTTTTACAAAAATATTTTCACATTAAAGAAAATTAAAATTTAAAAAACTTTTTTTATATATAAAGAGCAAAAACAAAAACAAAACTTTTTTTAAACAAATTATTAAAGTACAAAATTTAAAATATACATTATTTGCAAGAATTCATAAAACAAAAAAAAAACAAATAATCGATCATGACAGCAACACCTAAAAGATGTGAATTGAAATTGAAACGAGTCGAAACGAATAAGAAATTAGGTTTTAAAATCTATAGATTACAACGACACGATCCCATCGAATTGAACGAGATCAAGATGAAGGACTTAGAGCATAAATACGACAGATATAAGATGACTTTGAAATTGGATGAAGTCATGCTCGATTTGTTTTACAAGTATCAAAGCGATCTGCAGAAAATCGTCATCGCTAAAGATAAAGAATTCAACAATGACGATTTGACGTTGTTCTATGGAAGTTACATATATCCAAAAATCTCACGCAAACTCGTGGAGAAATTGGGTGGTGAGAGCGAGTTCACCGATGTAAAAAAACTCAAAAGAGTAAAGATAAACATTCAACATATTTTCGAAAAAGGAGAATACACGAGTGTCAACATGCTAATAACAGACTTGGAAATATAAACAATAGAGTGATTGATTTTTTAGCGAAGAAGAAGGAAAAAACGTGATGAGATCATCTTGAAAACACGAGTGTCAACATGCTAATAACGGGCTTGGAAATATAAACAATAGAGAGATTGATTTTTTTAGCGAAGAAAAAGGGAAAAAAAAAGTAATGAGATCATCTCATTACTTTTGTTTTCCTTCTTCACTATTACCCATATAATATAATAATGTTTCCTTTTTTCTTAAATTTCGGTGTCGATTCTTCTTCTTTTCTTTTTTTTTTTCTTTTGTGATATGATACGTTTTTATAACAACACATTTGTTTATCCGAATCATAATTATGAACGAATGTTGTGCATCTCTTGGTAACACTCGCATCATTACCATTCTCTTCAGAAGGTAGTGGTGACGGTGGAAAGCATCTCATTCCCAACTGTCCATCCCACGCTTTATCTATCTCTTTCATCAGTTCTTTCCTTATATATCCATCATTAGCGTCTAACCATTTTTCCACATCTTTTTTTTTTTTCGCACTCTGTCTCGCGATATTCGTCATTATCGTCTAATTGTTTCTCCACCTTTTTATCCATTTTAAATATATTATTTTATACTTTCTATGATTTATATTTTATATAATCATATAATTTTATATTATAATAACATATTCAAAATCGGTATATTCTTAAACGGCGAATTCTTACTGAGCAACAAACCCTTGCCGAGTCGCTCAACGCTCTGTCCACTCTTCAGATAGAGACTGTTTCCTCTCAGAGAGTTGCCACCTCTAACGGGTTCTAGATACAATCCTTTACCGCTGTCGTCTACGTGGACGCGACACACGGCTCCTCCCTTCTTCAAAAACAGTCCGCTGCCACCCATTAATTTCTCAACTGCCGAACTAGCGAGTCCCGTGAGAGCTCCCACGCCGAGAGTCTTTCCGAGAAAGGGTAGTGCCTTTGCAGCGAAGGGTAATGCTTTTGCGGCGATTCCTGCCAATAGCGGTAGGAAACCACCTTTCATTCTCAAATTGTATCTCAATTGAGCGGGACTCAATCTCACCGTCAACCCTCTTCCATCACGAATCGCTTTCTCCATCCTTTTGATTTGACTTCTGGTCCAGGCGACCGAATCCTGACCGTCTCTCATCAGATCTTCGTGAGTGAATTTGAATCTCACCGCCTCGCCTCGAGTTGTTAACACTCTCTTAAGTTTCTTCCTCTGTCCTGCGGATATGTTCACGTTTTTAATCACATATTCTGTCATAATTCTTTTTTTTTAAATATATTTACTTCAATTGTTTCTTGTTTAATAATAATTATTTATATTAAAATAATTTTGTAAAATTAATATTGCGTTTATTTTATTTTTGTTATCTATATATATACACAATATTTTTTTTTTTTTTTTTTGCTTTTATATTTCTCTTATGTGAAATCGTATCATCACCCTCTCTCCGCGAAGATCTAACAGTTCACCATTTTGATCCATCAACGTGGTTTTGAGACTATACAACGTGTCTAAAATCACTGGTAGATAAACTAAATTTCGAGGTCGCTCCACGATCTTATAACCCGGCGACACGTTTGGAAAGAAGGAATAGATCGTCGGTTGAGCGCTACCATTCACGTAGCTTCCAGCAATCACGTCCATGTTCACCAGAATGCTATTGACTGCAAGAATGTCGACCGTATTTTCAGATGCCGCGTGGCCTCGATACACCTTTCGATTGAATCCCAACATCTTGCCTATATAATCGTCCATGTTGAAATCCACTCGAAAATTATCTTCCAAATCCAACATCGTCTGTAAGGTATTAGGATTGGGAGCGAGTCTGATCTTGTTGCTTCCCTTTCCATCCGTCTTCATTCGCGTCTGAATGTAATTGTTCAAATCGTCTATGTCGTAACTCCCTTTGGGAATTCGAATCTCCAACCAATCCACTCCGTCGGAATACTTGAACGAGTTATTCTTTTCGGTGACGTTGGGAAAGGAATAATAAGTCTCCAGATTCACCAACGCTATCTCGTATCTTTTCTCTCTATTCAATTCGATGGAAGGTTCGAATTTCGTAGCGAATCGAGGCGAATCGCCACTCACCACGATTTGAATGGATTGTTTTGCAGCCGTATTCTCGGCTATCCGTTCTAACAATTCTCCATGTTCGAACATTATATTTAATTTTATTTTTTATTTTTTTTATTCAAAACTAATTATTTGAAGATTTATTATTTTCTAAATTTTATTTTCACGCTCTATCTTATTATCATCAGAAACATAAAACTTGTCGAATCCGCACCGATATTTTCTGCGATTAAATTCGCTTGTCAAATCGATCACGACGAAATTGTAAAGTCCACCATCCCAAACCCTCTTGCAGAATCTCCTGAATTCCACCGCGCTCATGTCGTTTGCGACGTGATCGCCGTAGATGTGATTGAGATTCTTGAGATCTTGGCGAAAGAGACATAGAAAATTAGCATTCTCCCTTATCGTCTGTCTGGGCAATCGAAAATAATTCTGCGACAGGTAGAAACAGTCCACGTTGCTGTGTCGACCCCTAACGTAATACGATTCGCATCGGTTCTGTCTCTCCAAAAGCAGATCGTCGAAAATCATGAGATTCTTATCTTCCGATTTCAGTTCTCTAGGATCCGGAATGTCGCTAGCGTTCTCATAAAATCGACACTCGACGTTCGAAGTTGCATTTCTCTTCATCAGCTCCATCGCCGCACCGTCCAAAATGGTCGAAAGTGGAGCTTCACTCTTGTCGAATTCCTCCCTACTGTCAAAGATTCTGACGTCCTTGGGCAATCTACGATCCATGCACTCTCGAAGCAATCTGTATTCGGGTTGAAACAAGCTCTTGCCAAACACGAACAATCTGTCGTAATCCAACCAGTCGGGTCGGGACAACAGATTCATCAACAGATTGGTCTTTCCACAATTCGATTTTCCCACTATCAAGCCTCTTATGCTTTTGGGAAAGAACTCGTTATTCGACCTCTTGGTCGCGGCGTCGTTCCAAGACATACCTTTAATGTTCATCTTTTGTTTTATTTTTTTGTTTGTTATTTTACATTCTTTTCAAACACAATTTTTTTATGTTTTTTCAAACTCAGTTGTTTTAATATTATTATTTATTTATATCACACCGTTGTGAGTTCTCTTCAATCCAGATCCTCTCGTCATTTTGGCTAAATCTTGTATGGGTACCACAGCATCCTTAACATCTTTCCAACTTTTCGGCGTTCGCTCTAACGCAGTTCGCTTCGCCGGCGGACTGAGCAACTTGTCGATCAACGCGTCGGCTGCCCTCTTGCCAGCCACAGAAGCTATCCTACCACTGGCTTCGGAAGCGGCTTTCTTACCAGCATCCAAAGCCGTCTTCTTACCAACCTCAAACGCAGTCGATGCGAGTTTTCTACCCGCATCGCTCGTGAACGCTCGCATTATAGAATCGACGATGCCAGAACCGCCTTGAACGTAAGTTCTGACGTATCCCCTGTTCTTTATCACCAACATATTTTATTTTTATAATATATTTTGTTTTTTTCACTGGTAAATCGTTTTGTTGTTTAAATACTTTTATTATTCTAGTGTAAAAATTTACTGTTTTATTTTTGTTTGTTTGTTTGTTTCTCTTTACTTATTATATACACATCAATCCTTCAATTCGTTCATCAGCCTTTTATAATGTTTTTTATTCAAAACCTTCTGTCTTAACAATTCGTCAGATATAGTAACTATCTGATTATCTAATCCTGTGTTACCAGCCCGTCTGCTCGCCATCAACAAACTCAATCTCTGAGACAGAGCGTCAGAATCGCTCGGAAGAAAAGTGGTTTTCACCCCTTTGCCAGTCGCCGATTCGACGAACTTCTTGTTCATATCCCATATGGGTTTCACCACTTTCGTCCACTTGTAACCTCTGTTGGCTTTGGGTCTCGTCTCTCTGGCATCGTTATTTCTCTTCATGGCGTGGGTCTGAACCAGAATGTCGCCGTAATTGTCGAAATCCTGTTCCGTGTAATCGCTAGGCTTGTCGTAAAGGAGCAATTTGCGCAGCCCATCAGTCAATTCGTATCTGTTCGAACCCACGATCAATTCATCATCTCCAATATCTACTTCTGTGTCTCCTACAAAAATTCTTCCCTCCGAATCCTTATAAAATCCATACAACAGATCTCTCTTACCGCCATCATCATCAGACGATGCGACGCTATCAGCGGTGATAGTCGAAGCTGTATCGATATCGTTCTCGCTCTCTGTTTGAATCCCCGTGGGAACGTAATCCGGTGTAGATTGAACAGAATGCCGATTTCCAAAACTAAGAGGCAACGAACATTCTCAAAGAACTCTCTTTTATGGGTCTCAATTCTTTGACTATCTCCTTCCTGCTTCGCTCTTCACCCTCCGTCACGGGTTTAAATATTTTTGTGGCTTCACGTTTGAGTTCCATCTCAACAAGACGTCTGCTTCTGTCAGCCGACTGAATGCCCTTCTTAGCACGCTCATACTCTTCTAAAATTCGATCTCGGTGTCTAGAATCCATCTGTAAAAACATTTTTCGTTTTTAATTGTTTTATTATTTTCAAAATTAAATGTTTAATTATATTTTTATGTTTTTAAGTTAATAAAAATCTTTCCGTCTTTAATATAATAAACTAAAAATAATCACATCTGAACCCAGTGTTGATTGAATTAGGAAAGTTTAAAATACGTTTTAAGCAGTACATGACAAACCGGTTTCTGATTTAACGCATTTTGATAGTAATTTACGTTTTGTCAAAGGAATTTCATTCACATATCAAAGAACCGTTCACTCAGTGTCGAATTAAGAGAGAATCCCTTTGATGACGGTTAAAACATTTCAACACACAAAAGAAAACTGATTTTGTTTCTAATTTTAATGTTAAAGGAACTTATTCATTCATTTCAAATCTCTCTGATCGCTATTGTGAATATATTAAAAATTTTACCACTCAAAACCTAATTGAGCGGAAAATGCGTTTAAACATTCCGTTAAGTGTTTATTAAGATTACTTCACCAGAATTCTGATTCTTTTCTCTAATTCGGATGTCTAAACTCAATTTCTCTTCGTCACATCGGACCAAGACATGAATGTCTATTTTTTACAGATCATATTTATAATTGACTCTTTTTGAACGAAAACCTCATTCAGTCATAACGATAACATGTGTTAGTTTTCACTTCAGGAAAACGTGACAGTGGGTTTGCGGATTTCTAACACCCTGGCAACACTCTTCATTCAAAACATTTCCATTAAGTGCTTATTAAGATTACCGCGCAATAACGTGCGTTAGTTTTACTTCGAGAAACGCGACAGTGGGTTTGCGAATTCTAACACAACCTCTTTACACGAGTCGATTTCCGACCTAAAATCCACAAGTGGATCTCCGTGTACGCCTCCATAGGGTTTCAGTGTTAAAATCGTGTACGGACGCGGATTATTAGAATCGGCAAGACGATGTTTTAGAAACGACAAAACGTTTTTTTGCTCGCAATTTAACACTGAATCCTATGGGGGAAACTCATTTGCCTATTTCAATCAAAACGGTACATGAACGCGTACGTAAAACTACAGGCGTCTAGGATACAATTCAGTGATATTTGAACTCAAAGTGGATTCTAACACACCCTAAAAAAACATTCAAATCGTGTACCTGTACACGATTTTAACACTAAATCCTATGGAGGTGTACACGAATGTACGTGTACACGTACACGTACATGTACAGCTGTGTTAATATCCGCAATTATCACCTACTGATCTCAGTTTATCAGAAAGGGACGAAAACGCTTCTTTCTGTCTCTGATGCCTAATAGAAAGGACATTACGGTCCATTCTATTGCTAGATGGATTCAATTAACTATCCGTACTGCTTATGATAATCTATCTTCAACTCAGCAGTCTGTGCTTAAGATTTCGGCTCATGAAGTAAGAGCTCTTTCTACATCTTGGGCTTACGCTAATAGTGTTGCTATTACAGATTTAATGAAGGCTGCATATTGGTCTCAGCCATCCACATTCACGAATTTTTATCTCAGAAATATTGAGTCCATTTCTGGAGACCTGCATTGTTTAGGTCCGTTATCTGTTGCTCAGAATGTCGTCCACTAAACAGTTGCAACTATAGTTATGCAGGCTTTCTGTTCCAGCAGTGACTCCGTCCTGCTGCCCTCTTCGCTCTGGGCTATTTGACCCAGGGGAAGAGGGGGAGGGTGTTCCCTTAGGTCACCTGCTTTATAGTGAAAAGCAAGGGGATACCTCCTCCGGAGTCAGTAATTCTGAGTCGTTACCGGGATGGTTTTAAAGTGTAAAGTTAATGTTTAAAAATTCATTCATGTCATATTTTTAAAGTGTAGCTCGGTGTGAAACATTTGTATATGTCACGTGTCAAACGGGCGTTAATATACAATCCTCGGACACTTTTAAGAGAGTATAAAGAGTCTCAATTCTCTGGACTAACTTTATTTTTTGGCTTACTTTAAAAATAATTAGTATAAAGGGTTATACTGGATGTTAATAGAGAACATGAATGTTATTATGCTCAATTATGGAGGGTGTTGTGTCTTTCTAATTTATCATAAATAAGAAAGATACATGTAAAGCCTAATACTCCTTTTCTCCTCGAGGGGATGATTCTATTTTATATAATTGAGCTTATTGGATTTTCCTCTATGTCCTAGGCCCTCCAGCCTTTTTACTATTCAGCTATGTCTGGGTCATTGGTACAGTATAAAAATGTTAAAAAATTTATAGTAATTTATATATTTTTTATACTTACCAATGACCCAGACGGGGATGGCCCCCCAGGAGTTGGGAACTCATACCTCCCCGCTGAGTACATAGCGCTGACCAGGCACTGCTTGTAAGAATGATAATTGGCGCCAATTTCGAGACCTTCTTGACACTGCGCATGCGCAGTGGAGGCAAAGTATGGAGGACCTTTTAGGACATGATTTCTTTGGATTTAGATGCAAATTTTGGGGATTGTGGGGGGGGGGGGGGCAAAATTTGTGTTTGGCCCTAGATTTTTAAGAGTTAGCACCAGCTATGTCTGGGTCATTGGTAAGTATAAAAAATATATAAATTACTATAAATTTTTTAACTTTTTCCACTTTTCCGGACCACAAGAAATTATAAAAAATTGTTTGAATTTTGTTAAATAGCTCCTTTAGTGGATCTGGTAAACCATAAAACAATGTGTCAGAATTGGTAAAGCCAACATTTTTATAACAGTATTTCTTCCGATTATTGTTAAGTTACGAAATGACCAATCACTTAATAATTTTTCAATTTTCTGCATTTTGTTAGCATAATTATTTAGAATATAATTGTCGCTAAATAGATTAAATTCAATCCCCAAAATTTTGAATGATCTGGAATGATTCCAGACAACTTGTTCTCTTGTTGATAGTGTTTCACCACAACCCCGCTTGGAGCCTATCCATATAACTTCCGTTTTATCAAAATTAACCTTTAAGCCAGAGATTAGTGAGAACTGTTTAACCATATTCATGGCATTGTCTAAAGAGTATCCATCATCGCTTAAATACAGAGTGGAGTCATCAGCGTATTGACTTATTAAGTATTCAGAATTTTTTATCTTTATTCCATTTATATTGGGGTTAAATTTTAAAGGTGCGCTAAGAATTTCCACATTAAGAATAAAAAGATAGGGCGATAGGGGATCACCTTGCCTTACACCTCGTTCTATATTAAATCTTTCAGAACAATGGCCATTATTAAGTACGCAACTAGAAATATTGCTGTAGAAGGTTTGGAACCACCTTATCATAGAGGGTCCAAAATTTAAAAATTCCATCGTCTTTTGGATAAAGATCCATTCCAGGGAATCGAAGGCCTTTTCGAAATCTATAAGAACTAGGATGCCTGGCATGTCTAATTTCTCACATTTAGCAATTAAATCGAAAGTTAGTCTAGTGCACTCCCTAATATAACGACCTTTCATAAAACCGAGCTGGGTGTCTGAAATTAAATTGGGAAGAACTGTTTTTACTCGGTTTGCAATTGCTGTGGATCCTATTTTTGTATCTACATTAATTAGGGATATTGGGCGCCAGTTTTTTATGTATTGTCTAGGTTTGTTTTGTTTTGGTATACAAGTAATAATTCCGAGTCTCTGTGTAATTGAAAGTTGTTCCAATTCATAACCACAATTTAACGAGTTTATAAGGTAAATGCCAATGTCTTTCCAGAAGAATTTATAGAACTCGGCGGTGAAGCCGTCAGAACCGGGTGTTTTGTTGTTTTGCATTGCTTTAAGGGCGTTTAAGCCTTCCGAATGTGATAATGGCCCTTCGAGAGAATTTGTTTCGTCATTGCTTAAAAAGTTAAGGAAGGGGTTATTTTTGTCAAACAAAAATCATCTGTATCAAGAGGTTCATTAGTAGATAGTTTTGATGAATATAGATTGTCGTAAAATGATTTTTGCTCGGTTAGAATCTCGTGTATATCAGTAATTTCCGATCCATCATCCTTTACTAACTTGGGAATAGTTTTTTCTGTATAATGTCTTTTTTCCAAGTTGCAGAAGTATTTGGTTGGTTTTTCCCCCTCTATTTTCCATTTTAATTTTGTTCTCATTATTATTCCCTGAAGCTTTGTATCCCTAATAGTTTTAAGTTCGTTTTCAAGTGATCTCATTTCTTCTGACACTGACTCATCCCCGCTGTCGAGTTTAGTATTCAGAACTTAAATGATCTTCTATTTCTTGTTGCCTTTTGTCCGCCTTACGTTTTACAGAAGAGGCATATGCAATACTTTTCCCTCTGATCATAATCTTTAGTGTTTCCCAAAGAAGCTGGTTATTTATAGTATAACTTCCTGTATTATTATTTGTATATTGGTCTATTGTTTCAGCAATAATTTGTTTAATAGCAGTTACATAGTCTGGGTCACTGAGAAGGCTGTTATTAAACTTCCAAATGCCTTTTCCCCAGGGCTGGTTATTGAAAGACAATTTTATGCTTATTGGATTATGGTCGGAGCGGTATCTAGTGTGAATTTCTGCATTTTTAAAAAAGAGTTGCAAGTCTGATGATAATAGAAAGTAGTCTAATCTCGCCATTTTATTTTCAGGTCCTCTCCAAGTATAACGTTTTCCCTCTGTATTTTCTAAACGCCAGACATCAAATAAGTCAAATTTTTCCATTAAGTTCATTATTTTTTTATTTGCCTTTTGGTTGTTTTTTTTTTTTTTGCTTATATTTAATTGTATCTTTTTCGTAATCTTGGGGAACGTTCCAGTCCCCTCCTATTATGATTGAATTATTACCTATGCTTTCGATTTTAGAGAATAATTCATCATAGAATTGTGGTCTATCGTCATTGGGATCGTAAACAACTGAAAGGGTTAATCTTTGATCCTTGATGGTAGCGTCCAGAATAATAAAGTTTCCAGTCTCATCTAAAATACTTTTGTGTATGGTGAACCCAAAAGTATTTTTAAAAAGTATAGCCACGCCTCTGCTTGAACCTGAGTGAGAACAGAATACAGCCTCATAACCCCATTCACTTCTCCAACAGTTTTCCACTTTCTTGCTCGAATGTGTATCCACCAGAAAAGTTATGTCAAATTTATCCCTGCATCGAGAAAACATGTCTTGTCGTTTATAAGAATCGGAGGATAAGCCACGGCAGTTCATGCTTCCTATTATTATGCTATCCATTTTGAATGAAGTTATGGGTAAGGCTAGAAGTGTATGTGCAGCTACTATGTTGTGAATTATTCATTTTTCCTTTTTTAAATTCTCATTTCTGTACAGAACAGTACATGGAAAGACCTATGAATCTGCTAGGTTTGTCCCTAACAAAACCATTGCTTTTCTGTACAAAGTTGCCATTTGAAAATCTGTTAGATCTGAAATTTAAAATTTTATCAGTAACAAGAAAGGTAACAAAAACAATAACAAAAATGAACTCATTTTGCTTTTTTCTGTTCCTCTACAAAAGTCGAATTTCTGCATCATAAATTTACAACACAAAAGTTGTTGTTTGTATTGTGCAACTTCTTTTTAGGAGTGTGACATAAGACGGAATCTGTGGTAGAGTGAGGGTTATTCTAGACACTGTGTATATATAATTGAGTGAGTATTTATTTGTGCGTGTGAGTGTATATGTGTGCAGGCGTGCGTGCGTGCGTGTGTGTGTGTGGGTGGGTGTGGGTGTGTGGGTGTGGGTGTGTGTGTGTAGGTGTGTGTGTGTGTGTGTGTGAATGGGTGCGGGTGTGTTTGTGGGTGGGTGGGTGGGTGGGTGGGTGGGTGGGTGGGTGGGTGGGTGGGTGGGTGGGTGGGTGGGTGTGTGATCGCTGATGTGAACAAGTTAGTGTGCTATATGGGGAAGGGGATGCAGCGTCTGAAGAGGAATTGGCGGGAAGGCTCACGACTACTATACGTGTGCGTAGAGGAGGCGGCTGTGCGACCGAGCGAGTGAGTATGCGTGTATGCGTGTTCATCTGATGCAGGTAACTCTAAATTTGTGAAATCATGATAAAATAATTGTATACCATTTGCCCCTATTTCTCAACCCACATCTAAACGGCCCTCAATTTCGATGTGTTGGTGTGGCTGGCCGAGCAGACGACAAAAATAGCAAAACATCTGAAGCGAAACCCGGTAAAATTTTAACCCAACTGCTTGTCAGAGCTTCTGCATCAAATCACCACCAAACCTCCCAACAGACATGGGTGGTTTCGCCCGTTTTGTCGTTGACAGTATTGACTGAAACGATACCTTCCAGCGAGCCAGTGTTTAATGGGTTAAATATCGATATGAGAAATATATTATTTGTCCTGAGATGGTACAATGTTCGTGGTCATTTTTGGGTTTTTTTTTATATGCAACTGCAGCTGGAAGTTTTTCATTGAGACACTAAAAAGTTGGAATATGGGAGAAAAACTTGCACAAAAAACATGTGTCTTACTCTCCTGTGCTACGAAGAGAGCGCACAACCGTGAAGTCCTATGAAGTGGAGTGAAAAGTTTCCAAATGAAAAGCCGGCAGAGTTGTTATTAAGTACTTCAGGAGAGATATGCTAAGCTTATGAGAGGAGAAAAAGGAGATCTGATTCGTTACGACATCTACGCCCCGAAAGTGACAGCCGATACGGCAAAGCCCCTACCTCCGCCAACCAACGCGAAAAGGGAAATTTTCTCGCATTACTCGCCTCCCTCCCACAAAAAAATCGAATCCGATCTCCTCTGGTTGGAGAAGGACAAGTGCTTGTCCAAAGGAGGTGCCACGAGCCACAGCCTGGAAAAAAGAGTTGCAAATGCATTCAAAAACACACCGCATCTCTGCAAGACGGCACTTCTTTTGGCGACCTGTGCTGTTTCGCAAATTAGTTTATAAAGACTCTGTCACTAAAAGGGTCTCGCATTCGTCCGATTATCATTCTAAAGCCCATGATCGCAATTTAACAGTTCCGCCCGTGAGCTGTGAAAAAAAAAAGAAAAAAAAAAAAAACAGCAGTCAAGACGTATTTCATTAAACTTTCAGATTCCACGAAAAATCAAAAATAAACAAACACACACTCGCATACACGCCCCCACATAAAAATATTTATTTATATATATATATATATATATATATCTATATACACATACGCGTACACGTATGCAGGCGCATATGCGAGTGTAAGTCGTGTAAAGATTATGTATACACATAATATCCTTCCGGAATCGCCGCTCCACATTCCATATATGTAGAAACAAGCTTATATATATATATCTTACCTCCTACAAGTATCTGGGAATTTCATTGGTTCAAAGACGTCACATGCAGACTGCATATAAAACCATATACTGCCTGTCAACATCAATATACGCTGGCAGCTATGGGTAATCTCCCCTTTGTTCATTGATTATTCAAAATGGCGGCAGCTGATAAACGCTTCAAGTTGAAAGATTGAGTGTTGGGAGCCCACATTTGGTCTGAAGTGCAGGTTAGGCAACTTAAAAGGCTTCATATTCTGTGGATGTGTGTCATGTTACCTTCGAAATGTAACTGTTTGTTATGTACCAATTTGCCTTGATACAATTTATGGGAGAGTGCCTGTACTCTCCCGTAAACTGTAAAAAGGCAAAGACACGTGAACACATTGTGCGAATTCTCTAATTTAATTTTGATCGCTGTTGTTATTAGTTCTGCACATCGATGCAGCAGTCGGCAAGATATATTCGTTACACAGTTCGTCGTTAGCCCTATATGGCACATATGGCATCAGTCAATTCCATATTGGACTCGAGCTTCGCTCTCTTCCAATATGAAATTAACCGATACCACATGTACCACAATAGGCCACCGACAGACCGTGTAACTAATAATATTGAACAAAAAACTCCCGAAAGACAGCAGTAGAAAATCCCTCTATGAAAAAAAAAGAGTTTTCTTCCATCATTATTGATCAAAAATGCGGTTTGATGCCCCAATTCAGGGCAAGTACGAGACGAATTATCGCCGAAGACTATCTGCTTCTAATAGAATAAAAAAAAATGTAGCGTTATTGGGTAGGTACCAATCACATCCAACAACAACCCGACCCATTCCACCCGAACCAACGCATGAAACCCTCCAGCCGATCATTGCATAATCGCGATGCAGGTCAAATTATTGCTGGAAATTATCAATTGTAAACGGCGTATATTATCAAGTCTGTTCTGTTTTTGAGTGGATGTCGAAAGTAGTCTTATTCATGACCGAGGCAACTCCCCCTCCCCCCCCCAAAAAAAAAACCACTGCCCGCGTCACCTCCCCCCCCCCCCCCCCCCCCCCCCCCATAAGAGCAGGAGAAAGGTGTCACGCGCTGTGTATTGAAAGAAGGAAAGTGGAGCGTTTTCTGCATTTTTTCCTACATTTTCTACTGCGATTTCATTTTTTCTTCACTTTCCACTGTGATCTGGATATTACCCGTTGGGTTTGACGGCTTTGATATGTAAGGTTAAAAAGAGCTGGTCACGTCACCATCAAGATTAAGTGACTGGATTACTGCTGAGAACTGCTATGAACATTCTTATTGATTATATCGTCTGTGTCGTCAAAAATGTCAAACTTGAGTCTTTTCCCGTTTCGAAGTTTCCCCCATACTGAACCATTGCGATGATAAGCGGCTTCAATTTGATCGTGGCGGTAGAGTCTACTGATCAATCCAGCGTTCAGTGCTGTCACATCATCCGCGATTTTCACTCGGGAGTCGCCCTGATTTCTATTCTGTATTGTCTCTACAATTCTTTTCCTGCTCATCAAAACGGAGTCTCTTATTTCTCTTCTTTGAAATTTTACAATTATTGGTCGGGGTGAGTCTCTGCGATTTGACGGCAGCCTGTGGGAAGCGATAATGTCTGCTTCAGAAAGTTGCATGTCTTTGAGTGTAGGATTCACAAGGTCGCAGATAACTTTGGACAGAGTTTCACCAGTGTTTGCATGAAGTCCAAGAACTTTCAAGTTTTGCCTTCTGGAATATTGTTCATTCCGGTTAGCCATCTTAGTTGCATTGTCTGTTTTTTCTTCAATACCCCTCAGTTTCCTGTCAAACTCTCTGTTGTCATGTCTGCATTTCTGAAGTTCATCTTTTAACTGGTTGTTCTCAAATTGGAGGGATTCTATTTTATTTTCCAAGTTTGCGACTTTTGATGATATAAGAGTCTCTATTTCCAGTTTGAGAATATTAATGTTGCTATCAATCACAGAGTTGACGATCGTTCTAACATCATCATGTTTTGGAACATCTTTCAGAGCCGTGGTAATGTGGTTAATCTTATCGTCCATTTCGGCAAGTGAGGTGTTAATCGCGTCATCTCCACTTTGACTTCATGAAATGAAATGTTGTGCAGTCAATGTGTACTGTTCAAAACTTCGATTTGGTGTGATTTTCAAGCCCATGGCACGTGGGAGTGCCCCGGATGCACGCTTTGTTGAAAAATCTGTTGAAAGCATGCAGCGTCGTACGTGGTCATGGTTGACTGAATCTTAACTCAAAACTCTTCAGACAGTACACTTAGGTAGCTATGTTTCAAATTGTACTACATTAGGTCTGCGGATAAAAAATTTATATTATCAAAACTGAACTTGCGTTTCTTTTTTGCTTCAGTATATATTCTCTTCTGAGAGTTACTCCGAATGTCATAGTTTTATTCTCTAACTTGCGGGGGAGGAGGTGCTTTTCCCTTTTATGTAGATGTCCTTAGAGTTGCGTGTGTTTGTTTGATATATACAGACAGATTGAAACTGAATTCATGAGTTTTAGTTCAGAGATGTTGCGTAGAATGCCGTGGATGGAGTTCTCTGATGAGGTAATATATCGGCCTCTTCTAGTTTGGGTTTTACATGGAATTGGAAATAATTTGAAGTGGAAATGATATATTTTAGGCAGTTCTCATTCTTAAGCATTTGGCTACGAGTTGTTCTCCTGAAATATTATTTCATTATTTGTTCTGGTACGAATTAGTTCTGGTACGAATTAACTCTGTGGGTTAATTGCATATATTTTTCATGTTCTATGCATCATCCCCTTCATTATGATGCATAATTTGTGAATATTTAATTTATGTTTATTGATTATCAGACTTGTGGATTTCAAAGTAAACTAGTTTTCCTTACTAATATAGACAGCACTTCAATGACTGCACATCGTCGAGAGCTAACTTTGTCGACTTATTATTTCGGAATATTTTACCCCAATGAGACTTGATCTTGAATCCACTTCTGCCACTATCACTATTAGTTCAACAGTTTCTACTGATTTGTCTTGTCTTCCCCTTCCAGTAGCTGTAATCTGTACGTATCACTACTACAGACTTCAGCTGATATCTACGTTTGTATGTTTGTTTATTTCGGGTTTAACACTTCCAACAGCCCGATCGCCGTTTTACGGTGGAGGAAGCCACCGAGCAGCGGCAAGCGAAGGGTAGGGGTGCGTGTCATGCTCTCCACCCATCTCAGTCCTCGCAGATTTAGACTGGTAGTCTCGGATCTTGATCATGTATCTCTTCTTGTTCCCGTACTCCAGACTTTCGTACAAAATAACTCTAGTCTTTTTCAAGACTCCATTTTATAAGTTTAGACTGTAACTTCAACACTTTGTCACTGAAGTATCACGTCGCTATGAAAGTAGTTCACCAATAAATCCCTATATCGTGAGTTATGGAGTCCGAAAAAAGACGAGAGTCATTTTGTACGAATGTCTGGGGTACACGAACAAAACGGGGCAAATGATATGTACTTTCCGTCTCTTATACGTACACATGTACACACATAGAAATACACGCGAACACCATCAATCTTGTTTAACGGCTTTGTGTGAACTTGTTTTTTTCCGTTTGACAAGCAAATCCTCGCAAAATTATGTAAACAAACCCTAACCCACTGTTTTCTTTGCGAGAATGGAGACAAAACAACGGGAAATCTTTCCTGGAACCCAAACACTATTGTCCAGGTTTTTACAAAATAGGTTGAAGCGGCCCCTGGTGTTATCTTTCTAACGATTTATCCTAACTTGCACCGGTTACACGATATATTAATCGCAGAAAGATATCAAATTGTCCCCTGAGAAGAACTAGGTGTCATCTGCAATGCTAAAGCATCCACTCGGGGGAAAAATGTACCAGTACCATCCACTGCTGAAATGTTAGGTAGATGAACGTTTTGAAAAGAGCAGGCAAGGAAAAGATTGCATTACAGATAAGCGATCAGTGGATCAATCAGGCATGACAATTGGGAAATTAGTAGATGATGATATCGAAAACATTTCTTTACAAATCCTGATCTAAGCATAATGTCGCTCTACCTCTATTGGTATTCCTGATCAACCGATTATATGGAAAACTATGTGGAGTTAAGGTCAAAGAAAATAGTTGTGTTTCCATCATTGAAACCTTCCCCAGGGTCCTGGTTCCAGTATATATAATAAGTTACGATGATTAGTTCATTTGTACAGAAGGGACATATCGTTTCAAAATTAGACAAAGGGGTCTTATTCACGTTTTCAGCAAATTTGTTGATGTGAGTTAATTCCCTGCGCTTGAAACTGCTGCGCAGATAAGGTGAAAGCATTCTCTTCAAAAAGGTTACTTTATTCCTGAGCGTGATTCAGATGCGATTCCTTCCCAAGTGTAATAACACGGCATATTATATTAATGACGAAAAAAAAGAGAAACTGTTTGGAGACGTGCTGATTTTGTGTATTCTTGGTGTCACTTCCAGAGAGGATAAAACCAATTTTGTCAAGTACTATTAAATTACTGTGACAATGGTCAGTATATCTCGTACAGTGGAATGTTGAGGATTCATTTCGTTTCCGGATATCTGTTATCTTGTTCATAATTCTGGATTAATAATATACTTGTTCGGGCTTTTGAAAGAGGTTTTTTCTTAATGTTTTGTTTTATTGCAGATCAACTTCTCAACTATGTACCAGCGAAAACCGCCCAAATGTTGTTTTAACCGCCTCTTTATTGGAATCCCACCAATCAGGCTTTGGCGAAAAGTTACTGACAACAAAAGACTCATATTAATTTTGATGTAAAGGGTGTTTTGTGCACATGTATTTAGTTAGTTAAAATTTATTGGAGAGTGTCTATAGCCACTCTCCAATAAATTTTACAATAGATCAATTACTGAGGGACTACACAATAGTTTCCCGAAGCAATGTTACACTGTAAGCTAATTTTCTTTCTTTCACTGAGCAAATATTGTGTTCTCTCATTCGAGTGATCGAGCCCATATCATCGCATGAATTGTTATAAGTAATATTTTGAAAGGAAAACAAATCTGGGGAGTATTATTAATAGGTTATTGGCATTGTACAATGAAACCTCCGTGAGGTGAGAAGGCCAAGCTATCATTTAATGCGACTCAACATCCACACAGTTTCGTTTTCTTTCTTCTAATAATTACTCAGAGCACTTGAATCAAATGAGCTCGGAGAGCCTGTTTTGAAAAAAGGCCTTGAGCTATATTTGGGTATCAAAGCAAGATAAATTTACATGGCTATTTTCAGGCTGGTACGATTAAAAACAAGTCGACTTGAGAAATGTTATCGAACATTTTTTTGGAAACTACTAGGCGGAACGAAAAA
This sequence comes from Pictodentalium vernedei, assembly GCA_031216915.1. Classification (NCBI taxonomy): domain Eukaryota; kingdom Metazoa; phylum Mollusca; class Scaphopoda; order Dentaliida; family Dentaliidae; genus Pictodentalium; species Pictodentalium vernedei. The sequence continues at coordinate 725,432,032 of CM062297.1, read as the reverse complement.
TTGATCGTCCTATTTATATTGGAGCGTGTCATAGGCGCGCGGCGCCTAATTTGCATATATAGGTCTGGTTATTTGTGTAATTTGTTTGCCGGACGTTACTGTGATTTGATTTATTTATTTATTTATTGGTGTTTAAGGTCACATATTTCTGCACAATGGCTAACCATGACCGTGACAGTTTTACGGGTGGAGGAAGCCGGAGTACCCGGAGAGAACCACCGAGCAACGGCGAGCAACTGTCAGCTCCCCAACAAACCAACTCCACACAAGCAGGGTTAGCATTGATTGAAGAACCTGTGATTTGATGTGCGGGTAGTTAAAGTTTCCGACAATATTTGATTTATTCGTGATGAATACTCTTCTTTGCCATACGAAAACGAACGAGCAATAATCATAACACAGCATTGTCGAAAATACATTGAGAAATACCTTTGGGTATGAATCCGTACTTCTCCACCTTGTCTAAAACTGTCAACTTCCAGATTATATCTTTCTGTTTGTGAACTCTGGAAAGCATACATACATTGCATGAAACTTCTGTCAATGCAAACCCGTATTATAAAATTACAGTTGATATTGGTATTGGTGGGCCTATTTGTTTTAAACTTTCATAACTCAACATTTTCATTTTTGTTCCTCAAATCATAGCTTATGGTCCTTCATTGGAACGAGTTCCCTGCAATGTGGGGTTATACGCTATGATTTTTTAGACAAATAATGAAAGAAATAATGACTTTCCAATGGCGATTGGTTGGGTTTTTTCTGGTTACGTTGGGTGAAGGTTTAATTGGGGTGTACTTTGTCTTCTACGAGGTTACGTTTCACTGTTTACCCCTCTGCCCAGCGATGTCAAAATATTGACATTTTAGGCAGCCAGTTTTTCTTATAATACCACTATGATAAAAACAAATAATCTTTTTTGACAGATCTCAGTGAGCTCTGTAAAACAAGATTTATTGGTTAAATTCTTATACAGGAACCACGCTTGAAATCTGGATTACGTGAAAGAACGTCGTGAACGCATCTGGTTGTACGTTACGCGTCTGACTGACATAATGGTGTGAATAAAATGCTTCCACAAAAAACGGTGTCACGGAAGTAGATGGAAAAAATACAGTTAAAAAAATATATTGATATTGCGTGCGTTGGGTAAAGGGTTAAATACAAATACCGATGCGCTTCATTCGAAACGTACGTTGAATCGTGAAGGAATTGTTAGCCGAAAATTCGAACATGTTTGTGAGCAGTGTTTATTACTAAAGCTGGTTTACACGACACGGGCAATTTGTATCCTGGTTGTTAAGATGACAAAATACAAACATTGTCTGTTGGGACCTGTTACTGCGTAGAATATTACTCGTGATTAACGTTTCCTATTCCCCTTGGTACGTATGTGCGAAAATCAGAGTACTTATGCTCAAAATTTTACTATATAATTATATGGAGAAAATATTTAAATTTGAGATTTAAAAACTACAATGATTATTTTTGAAAAAAGCCGAACTATTTTTGGAAAGCCGGACATCAATTCATGAAGTCCATGAAAAATGCTTTCCAACAAAGTATGGTTTAAATCACCTCTGTGATGTTTTTTAACTTCCATTTTGATTTGAACTGAAGCACGTTTCTGCCTTTTTTCCTGGACAACTCAATATAAAATGTCTAAAAACGGCTTACTAGGGCTTCTTCAAGATGAAAGTATTATCTTTGCCGTCAGTGTGAGAACCAAGTCGGACATCATTTCCGAACAAGCAAAGATTTAATTCTGTAAATCAAAAGGCAAAAATAGGTTTTTATCTTCCTACTTCCATTTCACATTTCACAAAGGAGGCTTTTTAGCTTTACAATTTTAACTTTAAACTAATTATCACACATTTTGACGTGATTCAGCTTAAGGGGTCGTCCAAACTAACTTCGGTCAATTTGTTGACATTTTTACCAAATGTCTCAGAAACAGATAAGAAAAGTGAAGGAAAGCAAATCATATAGCAAAGTAATGAGTAAAGTGCATAAAAAGGTATATTTAATTTGTTTCATGAAAAAGGTGAATTTTATGATTTTGAAGAAGATTAATTTGCCAATGACGTAAGTAACGAACGCGTAGAACCACAAAATGATCGGTAATACGAACGTCTTATTCTTAATGTAATGATAACACACTACAGACTCGGAGAAAGCAGATTTATGACACACCCTTTGGTGTATTGGGAATGGTGTAATGCAAAACCACCAACACAAAATTTGCATTTGCATTTTGGATGATCTGAAGAATGCAGGGACTTCATCCTTTCTTTCATTTGTTTGAGACAATGTATGAGGGGATTCGCAATGAAGTTACAGCAAATGCTTCAGCCGCTAATGTCTTAGCTGCAGATATATGCTTTGAAATTTCTTCTGCCGTCATCTATATTCACTCCGTCGTCTTGTACTATTTGTTGTTGAAAATCTGAATCATTCCGATCTATCAAAAATAACCTGAACCACTTGTAAAAAATAAGTCACCGACTGTATAAAATCTGAAAAATACACGTAATATAAAGTAATATTCATAAAAAGTAAGCGGAATGTCCCAGAAAGTACTTTTGCCCGAAATATATTTTAAGTGAGTTCGAACTATATTGAGCGTGTTGATTTCCCCGATGCAGTTATTTACCTCCAAGTAACCATGGATGTCGGCCATGACTGAGTTGATGTCTGCAAAGGACCGATGGAGGGTGGGGTGAAAATGATACATTCGCACTTTTAAATAGGGAGTGATTGGGTGATGCTGCGAATTTGGGTTTTTTCTTTCATACAATCATACCAACACGATCGTCGATCAATGTCTTTTGTCATCGTTTTTGACCGACAAATGTGACAAATCTCCTTTTCCGGAAATGGTCTCCCAATTTGCAAATCATAATAAACATCAACAGTGGTCAGCGTGGCAGCGACGGTCAAAACCCAAACGAATTATGGAATTTATGGTCAAAACTACCCGTATTTGAAATTTAAACAAATGCAATACCCAAAATATTCGTGATGTCTTCAGTATCCGTGCCGGCCGAGAGACTTCTAAACCTAATACGCCAGACCAAGTGCGTTCATTCTCTTTTGTCTGCAGATTTTTGAAGTAATAGTACGAGAGGGAGACAGAAGCCAAATATTTTCCCATCATCTATAAATTAATTTAAAATGATAAATTCTGTTTATTTTACTTAAATTATGAATTGATAAGGTGGGTGTACACTATATTTGTTCTGATTACTATTATACCCGTATTTTCGAAGATGTGTGATCTCCGTCCGTACGTCCATGTTTCTCTTTTTTAGCTATAATTTTTAAACTTACCACACTTCTTAAGTGTGGTATATAGATGACAAAAATAGGTTTGGTTTGAATTTTTGTCATCGGGTGGTGCTGTGTCGCCACTTAAAGACTGAGCTAAAATACTGCTTTCCGACGAAAGACCCCTAGGATATGTAATTTCGGTTGTTTAAAATGTGTTTATGTTCCAGTAAGGCGTCTAGGTGTGCATTACGGGTTTCAGATTTTTGATGCGGCCCATGTGGTGTCCGTGGTGCCACTTTTGTCGTTAGAGAATGTGAATTGATTTGCTACCATCGTGATGGCAAACTGCAAATGCGGAGATACACCTTAGTGTGCTTTGCACACAAATGTCAACGATCTGGTTATTATTATTATTATTATTATTATTATATTATTATTATTATTATTATTATTATTATTATTATTATTATTATTATTATTATACTAAAAAAATGAAAAAGTGGGACAGAATTGGTTATTATTTATTCATTTATTTATTTATTTATGGGGTTTTATCGACACTTTCGACAGCCAGAGTCACTTATTGAGTAACAAATGTACTTTTATGTACATTTGATAGTGTTTTGCAGTGAAGAGTTACAGTTACTCTTATTTCTTCTCCAACAGATGACATACGTATATTGGTGCCCATGGGTAAGAGTAAAACAACTTACGTTACTTATTCATAAACCTGACTGACTTAACAAGTTAATCACCATCAAATTTATAAATGGGATAAAAAGGGGTTAAAGTGCAAGCCATTGCAATGGGTCTGTAAATATATTTGTTCACTCTGACTTTGCAGTGCATTCTACGTAAGAGAAGGACATAGTTTCTTTCCAAACCACCACACTGATATATACATCATTACATGGGGAGACACTCTTTTGTCCTTCCATACTTCTTCTGGTGGACTCCTTCAAAATGACCTTTGTTGGACTTCCCCAGAGTAAAACATAAACAGAAGAAAATGACTGCCTTCAGTCAGTGAGCACTCCACTCATAACATTTGGTCTCAATCTTTATCCCTTTCAAGAATTAGGAAAAGATTCTTCAAGTATATACGTGAATGTTTCTAGAATACAGCTGTTACTTTTTTAAGGTATTTTGTTGTAAAAATTTCGTTCTCTTACTTTTACCATGTCAGGCTTTCAAGTGGTGCTATCGACCGCATGGCAGCAGTCCCATGGCAGATTTCCGTTTCAACATGTTCTATGTTTCATTCCAAGCACTTTGGTATATAATTTATTGGGGTTATTAATTTTGGGCCTTTTTTGGACTTTGAAGAAAATTACCTGAAATTTGACCAAAGATGGGTTGGTTAAATAGCTGTTTCATCTGGCAATAATCAGAGGAGATAAATCCGAAATAAATCACAGAAAAAGTGGATATTCATAGTCTCGAACGGTAACAACTTGGCGTCAGACTGAGAAAAGTTATTACTGAACGAACTGTTTTCGCCGAATTATATTTTGGAACATAGTGACACTTCCGCTTTTTTAAATGCATTGTTCTTTTCAGCTGAACATTTTCGTTTTTACGGCGCATTGTTTCATTAAAGTGTTTTTTAATATACGCTAAACAATAGATTATCGAAGAAAATACGGAAAGATAAAAATCGTGTCCCCCACTATGAAGATATAGAAATTTTCACTTTCGCGGTATCAATCAAAATGGCGGATTTCAAAACACTTCAAAGTGAATACGAGTCAAATTATCACTGGAAATGATCAGTTTGTTCTAAAAACGTATAATGAAAAGAAAATCTAGTGTTTTTGGAGTGGATTTTCGATCATTTTCAGCAATAATTCACGTATTCACCTTGAATGGATGCCTGAAACCCGCTAGTCCAAACATGACCTGAAAGTCCGTAATATACGTTTTTGGTTTGGTACGTCCTATCAAAGGACGTACCAAACCAAAAACTTGTATTGCGGACTTTCAGGCCATGTTTGGACTTGAAACACGCCAGCTGAATCAGATTGCAATTCGCTATTTGTTCCGCGTATCAATCAAATCACTTCCGCGTATCAATGATTCAATGCGCTGTTTACTTTCATGCATCAATTCAAGGTTCAAACGAGTGGAATTATCAGATTCTTATAAAAAACGCATGATAAAAAGAAAATCTAGTATTTTTGAGTGGATACCGAAAATTATCTCACTTGTGACCGAGACAAATGGTAATTTTCGCTCGCGCAAGCGCTCGCGTAAAATAACCATTTGTCTCGGTCACTAATAGATAATTTTCGGCATCCACTCAAAAACACTAGATATCCTCTATTCATTTTTCACTCACCCTGAACTGTGCATTTATAAGTATTGCAGTGATTAATTTCGCCGCACAGGTTTATTTCATAACAGTTTTATTGTTCATTAGTCGGCGTACTGCGCTATTAGGTTGTATTAATTTTGTGCGATAAAGTCTATCTTATTTTTCCTTACTAGAATGGAATACACGGGTGGTAAGAACTGTTATTTTCACGACACTGGCAGTTTACCGAGTCCAAGTCTCAAGCACAGGAACACGACCCTGAACAAAGAAGATAATCAAGAAACTATGAACATGTATGTCAATAAATCCTACGATTCGGATATGGATGATGACGAAACGAAATCAAAAGGATGCTGGTATAAGTATTCTCAGGAATCGACATTACATGGATTGAGATTCGTTACAGACTTCCAAGCAAACCCAGTCAGAAGGTAGAATATATTGTCTAGTTATCTTTTTTTAATTATTCTTTCGTGTGTGCTTGTCCGTTCGCGAGAACAGAACTGCATGATTTTTAGCATAGAGAGTTCCAAGTTCTCAGGCCACCAGTCTAATTCTGTTCTGAATTTGACGCTGTTGTGGGCTGTTTGTTTACACACTTTCTGTGAAAATTTACGCGCAGGCCACCGTGTATGTAATGCGATGTGCCAGTACGTACAAAGAAATGCAGCTGTATATTGAACTTTATTATGCCAGTAATTGTTATTGACCAATCAGCTTCAATATCTAGTGACCGTATATGAGACTGTGTATCATCGAGCTGACCGTATAAAGAGCTTATATACGGTCAGTTCCGATATTTTGTTTTTGACATACAACGCTCGCTTCGATGTTTTTCCTAATTTCGCGTGTTCAACGAACAACAAATAATTTTGCGTGTGTGTCTGTTGAGCAACGTACAACTATAATACGTTTCTTCCAGTCTTTGAGAAATTTTAATAAACAAATGTAAATAAATACAATAAATAAACCACTAAAACGACATGTATAGAAACAGTAATATCACCATTAACAACAAATAATGAATGAAACTGTTCCCACTTACCTTCTTGAAAGAATTGTTAATCCATTTGCTCCAGTTGTTTTATTTTTCCAGTACTTAACACTGAATTAAAGTTGTGAATTGTTAATATAAATTCCTGTTTATTGAGAAGAAAACTTCATTGTTTCAGCGCCTGCTACTAGCGTGACCTTCACATGACGTAAAATCGGGAAATTCCCTGATAGTGATAACAGAACATTTGCGCTAGGAATCTGGGTACACTTATGGTTGTGTCTCTTTCAAAGGACTGGCATAATAAATACGTTTTGGGGCTTTCGGTGGGCGGATGTGGTGTGATATAAGGCTTATCAAGATCAATATTAGGCTCGGTCTTCAGCCTCGCCTAATATTGATCTCACTTCGCCTTATATCACACCATATCCGCCCACTGAAAGCCCCATAACTTATAGTGACAGTCCGGTATAATCATAAATCTACTCATGTAGTGCGTCTTAATTTCCGATTGCCATGCCATCAAGATGTCGATCAAATAACGTCTCGAATGAGCAACACTTCCAGCTTTGAATCCCAGAAGATGCATCTTTATGAATTTTTTCAGATTTACTCGTTTAGAATATATCAGTTGGTGGAAAAAGCGAACCGTACGATCGCTTTTCCAACCAACTAAAATATTCCTAACATAGTCAATGTCCTACTTGAGGGCTAAACTGTTTACAGGCAAAAACAACATCGAATTTCTAAAAGAATTAGACTTGTGGATTGAGGGCTTGATAATGCGCTAGTCCGAGTTGAAGTAAGTTTTTATTGTTGGGCTGAAGACTTTTTAATCCACAGTAACAGTCCAAATCTGAGCTGATTGTCTGTCAAAATTGACTTTGCAGATTAGTTGTATATTTGTAGGGGGTAACGGTATTTACATGGTTAAGCATTCGAAAACGACCCACGGATGCAATCGCGTAATATTCTAATTGGGCAGTTGCAAAGAAAATATGTTTCAAAACTTTCAACGAACTATATCATGTGATCCCTAATTTGAAAGTGCTGGTTCCAATCAGGGGTCACATGATATGGTTTTGTTTGAATTTTCGGAAAAAAAAATAATTAAAATAGTGAAATAGCTAAATTTGATATTGTGTGCGTTGGGTAAGAGTTATATACTTGTTCATTTTTTCATTGAAAAGGTGTTTTATTTAATCTCTTCAGTCAAGAATAGTGTTGATATGCCCGAGAGAATACAATAGGGTACACCGGGGTCTACCTCCGGAATGTTATTGATCGGTCGTGCTTTAGCGAGTGAATATGGGTTTAATATTTGGAAGAAGGGAGGGGTCGTGTGATAAAACGACTTATCGACTCATTTTGCAATTGATTTGTTAACCCTTTACCTAACATGAAACGCAGACGACACTTACAGACTAAATTTTTGAATATTTTTTTTTTCATTTGTTTGTCTCAAAAACATAGGTTATGACCCCTCTTTGGAACGCGCTTTTGAGACCAAAAATGAAAAAAATAATGACAATTAATTGGCGATTTTTGTGAATAGCGCTGGCCGGTTTTGTCCATTACGTTAGGTAAAGGGTTAAACTGGCAAGGTATTGTCAAAAATGTACGATGTGAACAACGTGGATGAATGGATTTACCTGAAGTGAATAAGGACGGTAAACGACGGCTGTGTGGAGACAATCCAATACCGAATGAAAGCAAGTGAGAGCAGTTATTGTTGTGATAAAAAACTTTTTCTCGTTGAAATGTTCATTTTACAGCCCCAATGTATATTTATGGGACCATTAGTGGCGTTTATAACCCGCTGATTATTTTTTTTATATTTTTGCCCCCCCCCACCCCCCCCCAAAAAAAACCTAGTAGACCCCTAAATGGAACGAATACATGGAGCTTGTTCCAATGAGAGGTCATAAGCTATGGATTTGACACAACAAAATGATTTTTGAGTAATGCGTCGTCTGCGTCTTACATAAATTGTATTCTCACGTTGGAGAACCTGTTCCACCCTTGCCCTTGCGCCCGCCTCTCCCATCAACAAGTCTGGGACCGCCACAAGATATTAACTGCATAAACATTGTTTTGATGCATTATTTTTCTTTATGTATCCAGGGGGGGACGCCACCCTTCTACATATCCCCCATTGGGGACTATAGAACGAAACTTCCATTTTTTCGAAAATGTAACATTGTTTTTTCTTTGAATAATGTTGTCCACCACTGTCGTAAGCAAAGTTAAGGAAGAGATCACCAAACATTTTGACTAATAATATTGAATGTTGTTTGATATATTGTAGGATAAAGTCATTAGCTCTGTCGTGTAACGGGTTCATATAAGTAGAAAATAGAATAGTTTTAAATGAAGGTGTAAGTTTAGTTGTCAATAATTTAAGATTTAATCCGTGTATGTGACGGAATTGTTGGATAAATGAATTATCATGATAATGTGCATGTCCTGTGATTTGTATCAGATTCTCGGTGTGTCCAGAATGGGATCACAACTCGCCGGCTACCACCTCGAATCTGATACAAATCACAGGACATGCACATTATCATGATAATTCATTTATCTTACAATTCCGTCACATACACAGATTAAATCTTAAATTATTAATACAGTTTTGGGACATAATGTTGGGCGAGAAAAAGTTTTTTGAAAAAACATTTTTTATGGAACAATATTGTTGTGCACTTTAACAAACAATGAGTAACGCGGTCACCGCAAATTTTCAATGTTGCGTTGTAAAATTATTCACTCTCAATGTCACTTCCTATGATGATAAGCTTGAATTTATAAGTGTGTAATATTTTATAGTGCAGTTTCTATTTATTGTGTGTGCGGGGGGGGGGGGGGGAGTGGCTATTAATAGTTCTGTCGCTCATTGTAAGGAATTCTGTTTTATTTTGTAAGCGATCAGCTGAGTCGATCAATGAAACGCACATAGAAAGTATTCATGCACTTGTTATGATAGCCCGTTGCGTTCCCGGAAACGAGTCATCTATATGATACGGAATCAGATTGAGTTGTCCATATGATACGGAATCGGAACACATTATGTGATACGTATGGTTTCTCGTGGTTTTCAAGCCAAAATGTATATGATTGTTAGATAAATTCTGTTATCAGATCTCCTGCACAGTATACCTGATGATCGAAAAGGGGTTCAAGATACTTTGATTCCGTTTCTGGAATACTCCGATTCTTTTGATTGACTTACCCCAACAGACGAGACGCCATTGATACAAGCCTGGCATTTTCAGGAGGGCGATTTATTCTCTCGCCGACTGTTCGCCTTAAAGAAATTAAGGAGGGCAAAAACTAGCCTTTCTGGTCTTAGAAAATATTGATTACCATAACTGCCTATTCCAAAACCCACATCTTTTCAGAACTCTGCTATGTTAGTGGTCTCTGAAAGACGACCACACTGTCCCTCCCACACCTCCGGGCTTTGTCGAAGGCCGATGGTGTGGGAGGGGCGGTGTAGCCATCTCACAGAGACAACCTGGTTAACACCACCAAATAAAATGTACAAAGTCCATTAGGCAGAATTCATTAATACTAAAACTTCATTTTGCCACTTTTATCTTATGTAAGCTTCAGGAGAGTTAAAAATGCAGGAGGGCTAAACTTGCCCCTCTCGCATGGTCTAGGGGAGCGATGTTTAACCCTCCTGCATTTTTAAGAATGTCAGGCCTGTTGACAACAGTCTTTACTTAAGAATGTCAGGCCTGTTGACAACAGTCTTTACTTAAGAATGTCAGGCCTGTTGACAACAGTCTTTACTTGAGAGCGGCCAAAACTGTTGCTCCAGTTTACGGTTTTGAGAAGGTTTTAAGAAGGTGCAATATCCATAACTTGTGAGATTCAGTTAGGTTCGAAACCCTCAGCCCGATTCTATTCACGATTCGGTTCGGCTTGAAATGTGATATCCGACAAGCCCTAGTTGAATCTATGTGTGTTTTTATTTCAGATTTATATGGTTTCTTTTGATTCTGGGTTGTATGGCTGTACTCTGTTATCAAATGGTGGATCGTATTCTGTATTTCTACAGCTGGCCAGTTACAGTCAAGGTCGAAATCAACTTTAACGATTCCATAGTGTTTCCGGCAGTTACTATATGTAACCAGAATTCTTTTAGGTATGTCAGGCTGTCGGTTATTCTTTCTGTGGGAAATGTGACTTTCTGGGGATTCCTAGCCTACAATTATCGCCATTGGAAGAGGTTTGCATGAAAGTTAGCTCCACTTTCTAACGCGGTCAGAAAATTTAATATAATTGTATGGAAGTTTCAGGCAAAAGTTTAAATTTCGAAATGTTAGCAACATTGTATTATCTATTTGCGCATCCTTTCACAAATGTCGGCCATTTTCCCGTAGAGTAGTATAAAAATCCAGAAGCTCGCTTTTTACATTTTCCCAATCAGTTTGAAGGTTTAGCTATTATCCTGTTGAAACCCATTTAACCCTTTACCCTACGTAACGGCCAAAACCGGCCAGCGCTATTTTCAAAAATCGCCTATTAATTTTAATTATTTTTTCATTTTTTGTCTCAAAAATATAGGTTATGACCCCTCATTGGAACGAGCTCGTCGAGCTCGTTCCAATGAGGGGTCATAACCTATGTTTTTGAGACAAAAAATGAAAAAAATAGTTATTCAAGAATTTTTTTTGGAAGTGTCGTCTGCTTTTCATGTTAGGTAAAGGGTTAAGAATAAGAAACCATACTTTGACGTTCTGTAACATTTTTTCTGTTCATTATATCAACAGTGTGCACATCGTAACATATAACGCAGGTGCTCCTTGGACAAGGCAATTTATCTAAGGCGTACTGCACGTCGATGGTCCACATGTCTTCAACCGCTGTAACCTTGCTTGAGCGTAGCTTGAACAGAGTTAGAATGTTGAAGAGCTGAGAGTTGCTAGTCGATGCTTGGTGGTTCTCTCCGGGTACTCCGGCTTCCTCCACCCGTACAACTGTCACGGTCACGATTAACCATTGTGCATAAGTATCTGACTTTAAACGCCAATATAATAAATAAATAACGCAGGTACTATCTTTTACATTGATAAAAAGTACAGGAGGTGACGGTTTTGCTCATTTGTGCTCCCTGGAAGAATACAAACTTACAAATTATTGTGAAAACACATTCGCTGAACAAAGAACTAAAGCGGTCTCGTTGTGTTGGCTAGTGTGACACTGACAGATATTCTTAACCCTTCACCCAACGAATCGCCCGCATCCGCCCGCGTAATATGCAAATTCAGCAGTTGAAAAAATTTTATTTTTCGAAATATGTCGACAAAACCATATCATGTGATCCCTCTTTGGAACGAGCTCGTCGAGCACATTCGAAAGTGGGGTCACATGATGTGGTTTTGACGATTTTTTTTTTTAAATTTAAAAAATGATATTTAAAATAATAAATTTTGAAATCGTCTGCCATGGATAAAGGGTTAATGACGGATTATCTGTGAGTAGGTGCTTCTAATTAGCTTCCCACAAAAAGTTTAGTTCCTTTTTGGCACTTTTAATAAAGGTAACAAAGGCTTTATTTTCTATTGATGTCATAGGTGCTTTCTTGACAATTACTTCTCAATTGGACCTTCTTTGCCCGTGTAATAACTTCAAGAGAGATAACTTTATCGAAAATCGATTTCCATGACGATATAGGTATGGGGTGTGGATTGAAAAACAGTTAAAGACTCGAAATAAAAAGTTAAAATTATAATTTGGTTATGAAAAGTTGAATATTTTAAATAAAGGATAAATATTAGTATGTAATTTGTTTTCAGCGAGCAACCTAAAGTTTTTTCAACAAATACAACATGCGTTTGAATTGTATTATCAGAGGTGGCCTGGTGCACCGGGAGATTTCCAGGTGAGCCGATCGACTCATTGGTTAGGACAGTAAACGGATTTGAAACTATTCTAAAAAGTTCAACGAACTGTTTTTCTTCTGATAAATCAAGCAATCGAATGGTCTGGTAGCAATCGGAGATTTACACGTTGATATGGTCAGTAAAAACGCACGTACTGCCTCCTTGTCTGCTTTCCAGCTTTTTCTACCAGCCATACCTGCCGAGACACGTATGTCCCGGGTGAGATTCCTGGATGGGAAAGACATATTTCACCCACTGAGGTAACACAACGACATGTCATGTAAACGGCAATGATAGGAGCATGTCCATGGTGAACATCGGCATTTTGTTTTTGGCTCATCGGTTCGACGCTTTAATGCTGTCTTCATACAAAGTACCTTTCGTTTTCATAATATATATCTTCACTATCTACCCAACTTTCCGCCGTCTTCTCAGAAAATTTAATCAGATTTTGTCTACGACCAACCCGCTTTCGGGTAGACGTGGTGGCACGTGACAAATGATGTAACTTTGGCATTTGGTTGGAAGAAGAATTATCCACGATGGGTTCTGAGAGTGGGTTGGGAAAATATTTCCCTTGGAACGAGACATTTGCGCCCGATACCTGGAGTATGATTTTTCCATCCCACTTCCATCGAGGTTAATAATAGTCTTCGGTCAAAAATGCTAGTTTCGGGGTTCTGAATTTTGTCAATATATACAAATACAAACGTGTAATTTAAGAAATGGCAAGGACTGTCATTGCTTTGTAACTTCAAATGTTCTTTTAGTATTCTATATGTCAAACACTTTTCTCGTTTCAAGGCACATGACTTGCGACACATCAATGGAACCGCAAGCTATGTGTTTGTTCCAATTTCAACGGGTTTGTTTCATATTCTTGGACTAGATCAAATTGTCTGTTTATAGTCTGTTTAGTGGGGCTTATCGGCATTTTCAGCAGCAATTGCCATATCGCGCCGGACAGTTTTACTGGTGGAGGAAGCCGGAGAACCCGGAAAGAATCGCTGAGCAGCGGCGATCAGCTGTCAGACTCTCAAGCTTACTGACTTTGCACAAGCAGGGTTAGCAGTGGGTCAAGGAAAGCAAGTAAACCATTGAGTGAGCAGTCGGGATTAAGTGCCCTACACAAGGACACAACGCAGTTTCCGCCGATCGGGATCGAGCCGTCGAACATTCCGTTTTAAAGTCCAATGCTCTCACCGCTGAGTCACCGCTCTCCCTTCACCAAACGAGAGCTGGGGGACAACCAAGCCAGAAAATAAGCAGATTGTCATCTGCAAAATGAGATTCCCAGAGGGTGAATTTGGTGATACTACCCTGCACAGCAGGGCAGCATCACTAAATTTGCCCTCTGTGAACCTCAATCTGAATCAAGGTCTCAGACCTAAACAGAAAGAGGTACCCAGAGAATATATTGGCCCACTGTGTGTGATAGCATCAACACTTTCACCCTCTGGGGACCTCATTCTGCAAATGGCAGATTGCTTCTTTGCAGGCTTGGAAACAACTATGATAAGTCACAGTGAAGACTTCCTCAAAGTCTGCATAAGGGAGATCAAATTTATCTTTCCGTTTTACTTCTCATGCCACTGTACAATGTTACCCGTCGGAAATGAAAAACGAGAACAATGAACCCGAGATGTTATTTCGTTGTTTTTTTTTTTATTTAGTTTTAATTTCGAACCATTTCCTTTATGATTTTGTGACCCACTGGTGTATCAGTGTGAAGGGACTCGATCGCGAATCGGTTTGATCTAGAAAAATCCTCCATTTGCGATCACATAAATGCATGATCTCAAGGAGGTATTGAACATACTTGACTTTTCATATTTTAGGATAGATCAGCCGATTTCTTGTGCAGATAAAAGCAGTCGGCCATCAATGTATGCAATCGTTGAATGCTACTACTAACTCGTATCATTAATTTGTTAATTGGCAGTCAAATATGGATCTGTCTGAAGGGAGAGATTTTCTATGATCAAAACAAAATGTTAACATCAAAAGGTTACGCGTTTATTACATTTATGACATTTTGTGGAGGACTTGCTTTGCGCTCACTATTCCGACTAATTACAAAATCATTTATTCGTCAGACATATAATTCTCAGCAATAATTGAGGAATCACTCGAAAAATATAAAATAGTTTGCATCGCTAATATTATCGGGACGCCATTGCCAAGAAAACTGTGATACAGCGAATAGTCATCATTCTAACTTTCATTTCAAAATCTTTTATCACTACCGGTAGGGGTAGGGGCATAGGGGATCAGGCGCATAGCCAAGATTTTATAATGGGGAGGTGGACTAGCCAGTTTTTTGGGGGGTTTTTTGGGTTTTTTTTTTTTTTTGTTTTGTTTTGTTTTGTTTTGTTGTTTGTTTTTTTTTTGGGGGGGGGGAGTATTGTATTTGGAACGCCGTTGTGGGAGGAAGCCTCCCATAGTTCTAGCTAGGCCCCTCCAGCCGTTACACCCCCCCCCCCCCCACTACCCCGAAGGGGAGTGGGAGGCGGGGATAACGACGGCAGCGTCCTTGTTAGGTCTAGCCCCACACCATTCCCTCCCCGAGAAAATTTTGCGGAAAATCAGTTCTCAGAGCTCCATTTCAAGTTCAATGACCATGGTGGTATGCAATTTATCATGGAGATTAACTCTTTCAACACGAGAGATCGTTTTTCCGGTCCAGCAACACGATACTTCATAATTTCATAAAGTGGGATGGCTACTAAGTGAACGTGTGTGGTAGAACAGGCGGCATGTTGAAAATATTAGTTGCTCTACCCCCAAATAATGGATATGGACTCTTCCAATTTCTGCTATTTAACTGGCATGGAAGATACCACCAGTGTCCAAAGGGTTAACTCTACAGTCGACCGAGAAAATATTACCTTAGTAACATGACGGTGCTAACTGCAATGTTAGGGTATTGCAGTTGGGGTCGATATGTCCTCAAGGGTCCTGACGATGCCATTCATAGGAGGTTCCATAAGGGCAAGAGTTTATACCGAGGCAAAGTTGCTCTTCAAAGTATTTGCAGAATACACGTTTGACCAACTTCCAACCGATATTTGCTAATTATCGAGAGTTTAAATGTATTTTCAGAGCTACGGCTGCAGACGAACACGGGCTATTTAATGTTATTGAGAAGCTTTACGGAAACGCAGACAAAATGGAGAAACTGCGCACTTTGCAGGAATACGATGTACAAAATATAACAATGGAGGGACTATATTTGAATCTAGCTCATGACAAAAGAGATCTCATAGTGGGGTAAGTGATCGGTTCAACTTCACGGTTGTGTTTGGTGACAGGATGACATGAAGTTAACCATGGCTACCACAAGAGTTACTGTCTGTAACCCTTGCATTTTGGTCATTTTCGTCGCTGTCCTTTCCGTCAATACCATTTTTGTCGCTTCTGTTTTCGTGGTGCACCACCTCAGTACGTGGCAGCAGAGGCGGTGAAAGCTCGATAAAAGTGAAGGAGTTCGAATTTTCAAGTCTAATATGGTTCGGTCCAGTGGGGGAAAAGTTACAATCGTATATCGATGAATATACCATGACAAACACTGCAAAAAATATTGGTTCTCTTTAGAACCAAAACTGGTTCTAATCTTGTCCCTGAGATGGAACCAGTTCTGTTTAAACAGTATTTATTTCAAATCAAATACATTTATAAAGATTAACATTAAATATTAACAGAATTAAACATAAATTGAGGGGGTTTCAGCCGTAAGTTTAGAGCTTATACGAGGTTGTCTCAAATCATTATTAAGCAACAGAGATATGAACAGTTGGCATATCGAACCAGTTTTGGTTCTGTACAGAACCAAAACTGGTTCGATATGCCAACTGTTCATATCTCCTTTGTTTCAAAATGTTTGCCGACTGCGTTGAATAAGCTCTAAGTTTAGTGCTGAATCTACTTCAGTTCATGTAATATGCTGTTAAAATTGAATGCTAATCTTGGTAAATTTATTTGATTTGAAATAAATACTGTTTAAACAGAGCTGGTTCCATCTCAGGGACAAGATTAGAACCAGTTTTGGTTCTAAAGGGAACCTATATTTTTTCAGTGTACTTTTGCCTCTTGTTTAGGTGAGCATGCCGCAGTGTGGTGGTCACCGTCCTGTCCATTTCTTTTTCTTCAGTCATCTTCCATCCCGAAGGCTAGCAAGCGGATTGGAAGATGATTGAAGTAGAAGAACGGACCGAAGCGACCGAAGATGGAATTCTTTTACCAAATGTCGTTTGGATTTGCAATTAATATATTACAGGAATGCATGTATAATGTAGACCTGAGGGCGACCAGAATCTGTACTTAGAACTTTACACGTTTGCATGTGCCCATTATAACTCATTGTGTAACCACGCAACAGGCATGTGGAAAAAGTGTGACCCTTGGTTCCGCCGTCTATGGGTGGCAGGCAGGACAAACGTCTGCACCCACTCAGGTAGCTCAGATACGTAACTCAGTAACTCATGTTTCCTAAAAGACCGCTCTGCAGCTTCAGTGAGTATGCAACCAATTGTTGCTCTCATGTTGTTTCTTTCCGCAGTCTCTTCACCATTAACCTCCAACTCCCGTTTGGATCTGAACACCAAGCTTATTTGCAAAATGCAAGAGTTTCCGCCAGTTCTGTTTTCTTACGTGAGCCTTTCCGGAATTTTCCTCCTGACGAACACCAAGACGACGTCAAGTTTGAAAACATTTCCATGCTGGGTTTGATATTTTGTTTACTCTTTTTTTCACAGATGTCATTGGGGCTATCGCCAATGTTCTCCAGAAGACTTTGAAACAGTTTTAACAGATCATGGAGTATGCTATACATTTGATCAAGCTCACTATGTGGCAAGTCAGGGTGTGTATCAAAATTAGTCTAGCAATCAAATAAAAAAATCGCACCGCCTCAACTAGAATTTTTTTTTTGCCCTGGTCATGTGATATTCAAGGGTTGTTGTTGCTTCCCAATACCTGCTTTGGGAAATCCAAGCTGGTTCTCAGAATATCATGAAATTGTCCCACTTGTGCCAACAATAAAAGATGAAAACTTTCAGTAAAAAGGAGGAACAGTATGTAACTGACAAAAGACTTTGTAGACCTGAGGGCGACCAGAATCTGTACTTAGAACTTTATAATGGATACCACCGATTTGACCAACAGTGCAACCTACAAAATATCTTTCCTACTACATTCCACTCAACACTCGAGTTAATCGCCTGGCAAGGGGGCGCGGTGGCTCAGTAGGTAGAGGTGCAGGCTGCAAGCCGAGAGGTCCTCGGTTCGAATCCCACCTGCGGCAACCGCGTTGTGTCCTTGGGCAAGACACTTCACCCCCATTGCCCACGTGGGGCACGGTGGCGTTGTGTACTAAGGCGTACTGCACGTCGATGGTGCACCTGTCTTCAACCAATGCTAACCCTGCTTGTGTGGAGTTGGTATGTTGGGAAGCTGACAATTGCTCGCCGTTGCTCGGTTTTTCTCTCCGGGTACTCCGGCTTCCTCCACCCGTAAAACTGCCATGGACATGATTAGCCATTGTGCAGAAATATGTGACATTAAACACCAATAAATAAATAAATAAATAATAATAATCGCCTGGCAACTAACAAACTGCACATCCCCCAAAACGCAGAATTCTATATATGAAAAACGTAACCATTGGACAACAACCCATCACCGGCTCTTCTACCCTTGAATCCACAACGTCTTGTACACCACCCCACAATCACTCTTACGGAATCTTAACGAACATTACGTCCCGCCCCCACGCCATACCTCAGAAAGGGTTTTCGCTTGACCACTGCACCAGATGAAATTCCACCCAACAACAAATCGACATGGCATAGCCTGATAATACCTCTTGTGTGAGCAAGTAACTCCTTTCAGCAACCCTTCTTAGAGACAAAACCAGAGTCCATTTCACCCATCCAGACCATTCACCAATACCTGCTAGTCTAGTGGAAGATCGGAATCCAACCCTACCAAACAGAGACACACTCACTACCACCACAACTCTCACAGTTACACACCTATAGTCTTATTGAACCACTTTTGTGGGCAATTGTTGGGATTTTTTTCACTGGTTCTCCGAAACAATCAAACACCCTCAGAATCTGGACGACAAACCCTAACCCATTGTTTTCTTTAGAGAGCTATTCACAAAAATCGGCGTTAACCCTTTACCTAACGAATCGCCCTCATCCGCCCACGTAATTTGCAAACTGAGCAGTTGAAAAAAATTATTTTTTCAAAACAATTTCAACAAAACCATATCATGTGACCCCGCATTGGAACGAGCTCACTGAGATCGTTCCAATGATGGGTCACGTGATATGGTTTCGTGGAAATTTTTGGAAACTTTTTACAAAAATAGTAATTAAAATAATAAATTTTGATATTCTCTATGTTGGGTAAAGGGTTAAAAATTTTTCTTCATTTCTTGCCTTGAAAACATAGCTTATGACCTCTCATTCGAATGAGCACATCGTCGAAGGGTTCACAAGCTATGTTTTTGAGTCAACAAATGAAAGTATTTAGTTGTCCGAGAATAGGTTTTCTAGTCAACAGTGGAGTTCACCAATAGCCAGCTCGTCACAAATAAGTTCATAGCTCACGCTACGTGGGGGTACGGTGGCGCAATGTACTAAGGCGTACTGCACGTCGATGGTCCACTTGTCTTCAACCAATGCTGACCCTGCATGTGTTGAGTTAGTACGTTGGTGAGGCTTACAGTTGCTCGCCGTTGCTCGGTGGTTTTCTCCGGGTACTCCGGCATCCTCCACCCGTAAAACTATCCGACCCGACCTTGTCTGTCGAAAGTGTCGTTAACTCCCATACGTTCATACAACTGGCTTACCGAATATTAATCTTTCTCTTCTTGGGGTCGTGAGAATCCTAACCCAATCGATCTCACCTGCATGATATCTACCTGCACTAAATCTTTCTTACTATTTCAAAAGATTAATGTTTAAGCTGTTTGGAATATTATTTATTATTATTTATTATTATTTATTGGTGTTTAAGGTCAGTAGTATGTCATGCACGTTTGAGGGAATAGTTGCCGGACCTCGGTGCCGGACCTCGGAAGTGACGTCATGTCACGTGACGTAGTGGCGCCATGTTGTGTTGTCATGGTAACCCGCGTGAGCGGCCATGTTGTGACGTCATCTCCATAGTGATACGTGGTGTGAGTGCGCATGCGCAGCGCGTGTTGTTACGTGTTTCCGTCGTCCATTTTGTATACTGGAGACCGCCATCTTGGTTTCTATGGTAGCACGTCATTGCTATGTTACCAATGGCTTCTAACAAGACAGGGGTATGTTCGGGGGTGTGTTCCTTTGTAGAAGAGTAAATCTGATTACCACAAACAACCCGACAATCCTTCCAAATCACCAAAATCCACCCAAAATCACCGAAATTGACTTTATTTCCCCAATTTATCGGCTTAACACGTAGTTCTATAGTACTAAGGGGTACAAAGGGGTGCGTTCGATTGAACAGGAGTAATATTCTGGCTTAGAATTCTCTCAGAATACCTTTTTGGATCCCTATCCCATGACGTTTTTCCCTATTAAGAATAGCACGTAGTGCTATAGGACAAATTTACCCAGAATTCTCCGCTTCTATCTATATATGCAACAGTTATCGTCTATCTGACTCTGTTCCTTTGTTCTAGAGTATACTCCAGTAGCGTAGAAGAGCCCATAATGTGGAACATCTTTACTTATTATTACTATATTTAGCAATTTCTGGTCTATTCTTGTTAGTTATGACCCTATTCCAAGTACTCTTGTTGTTTCATTTATCTAGATTATAACCAACCAATCAGATTGCTTGATTTCCCATAACCTGTATACAGAGTTATCTCCCTTGTGTATAATAAAAGACTATATTCAAGGGCAATATCCCCAGGCACCCCAATTTCGGCACCCCTTTTTTGAAAAAACTAATGGCCTTCGGCACCCCTTTTTTCTGAAATGAGGCTAAGAGTCGTTCGAGGAGTCACTCGAACGAGCAATTGCTCGTTAACTCATTTGCTCGATGGGATTCGAGTCATTCGAGCAGTATGCCGAGTCACTCGATCGAGTAATTACTCGATAGCTCATCTGACAAAAACGGGATTCTCCAGAAGGCACCCCAATTTCAGCACCCCTTTTTGGAAAACATATGGCCTTCGGCACCCCTTTTTTCTGAAATGAGACTAAGAGTCGTTCGAGGTTCGAGGAGTCACTCGAACGAGCAATTGCTCGTTAGCTCATTTGCTCGATGGGATTCGAGTCATTCGAGCAATATGTCGAGTCACTCGATCGAGCAATTACTCGATAGCTCATTTGACAAAAAAGGGATTCTCCAGAAAGCATCCCGATTTCGGCACCCCTTTTTGGAAAACCTATGGCCCTCGGCACCCCTTTTTTGTCGTACGAGGCCATGAGGGCTATGTAAAAGCCCTCACTGAGGCATTTTATACAGCGCTCAATGTAAAATATCTATAAACAGGCTATATAAGAGATTCCGTAATTGAGATTCCTATCCGACTCCGTAAAGTTGGATTCCGTGTTTTTACATAAACACCCGATGGTATAAATAGGGGTGAAACATCCGAATTACATTATTTCACTTCTGTCCAGAAATGGGTGAACTCCATAATTGTGACAAATGTCAGATATCCTTCATTCAGCAGAAAAGTCTGTTGCGTGATAAATTATCCATCCACGGACCTAAACGCTTCCAATGCTTCAGGTGTGTAAAGATGTTCAAAAGAAGAGACCATCTGAGAAGACATGAGAAGATCCATACCAAAAGCAGACCAAAGGATCATCAGAGAGAATATGTTGAACAAGTCGGAAACCATTGGACACAAATTGGTCAAAAAGAAGAATGCAAATGAATAAACCAATCGGAACCAATTGAACTCTCAAAACCGTATCAGGTGAATAACAATAATCCAACCAGAAAGTCGTGGATACCAATACCTCCAACAGAAATGCCCCGTACAATAATGACCGGAGGAGGGAAGAAGCCAGAACCAGAGCATAATCCAACAAGTGAAGAAAAAGAATACGTTTTGGTCGAAGCCAGTTTATTGGAACTTACTAGATCGACAGCGTTTGGTACGCAGGGAACCAAACGAGCTTGCTGCGATGGACCTGGACAGAGGAATGAGAAAGATCATAGAATCCCAAACCATGAACGAGAATGAGAAGATTCGTCACTACAACCAGATCTTACAGCGCTACAGAGAATTCTACAATAAAGCTTCACAGCCGATAACAATCAACATACAGAACCGGTGATGACAACGGAGAGAACAAAGTGAACGAAGATGAACTGTTGTCCAGAACAGACATCGAAGAAGAGAACTGAACAGACAAAGAAGAATGAAGAGAAGATCGAACTGAAGTGATCGAAGATCGAACATGATGAAGATAACAGAATAAACAGAACAAGTATTGAATTATATAACAGGCAGTGTACAGAAAAGGCAATAAAGTTTTAAAATATAACAAAAGTTCTTGTTTCTTTTTTACTAGGAGGGAAGGGGAATACCATTGGGTGTTTATGTAAAAACACGGAATCCAACTTTACGGAGTCGGATAGGAATCTCAATTACGGAATCTCTTATATAGCCTGTTTATAGATATTTTACATTGAGCGCTGTATAAAATGCCTCAGTGAGGGCTTTTACATAGCCCTCATGGCCTCGTACGACAAAAAAGGGGTGCCGAGGGCCATAGGTTTTCCAAAAAGGGGTGCCGAAATCGGGATGCTTTCTGGAGAATCCCTTTTTGTCAAATGAACTATCGAGTAATTGCTCGATCGAGTGACTCGACATATTGCTCGAATGACTGGAATCCCATCGAGCAAATGAGCTAACGAGCAATTGCTCGTTCGAGTGACTCCTCGAACGACTCTTAGCCTCATTTCAGAAAAAAGGGGTGCCGAAGGCCATATGTTTTCCAAAAAGGGGTGCTGAAATTGGGGTGCCTTCTGGAGAATCCCGTTTTTGTCAGATGAGCTATCGAGTAATTACTCGATCGAGTGACTCGACATACTGCTCGAATGACTCGAATCCCATCGAGCAAATGAGTTAACGAGCAATTGCTCGTTCGAGTGACTCCTCGAACGACTCTTAGCCTCATTTCAGAAAAAAGGGGTGCCGAAGGCCATTAGTTTTTTCAAAAAAGGGGTGCCGAAATTGGGGTGCCTGGGGATATTGCCATTGAATATAGTCTTTTATTATACACAAGGGAGATAACTCTGTATACAGGTTATGGGAAATCAGGCAATCTGATTGGTTGGTTATAATCTAGATAAATGAAACAACAAGAGTACTTGGAATAGGGTCATAACTAACAAGAATAGACCAGAAAT
Source organism: Pictodentalium vernedei (assembly GCA_031216915.1). Lineage (NCBI taxonomy): Eukaryota > Metazoa > Mollusca > Scaphopoda > Dentaliida > Dentaliidae > Pictodentalium > Pictodentalium vernedei. Next base: position 725,409,189 of record CM062297.1, on the reverse strand, counting down.
TGCTAAATATAGTAATAATAAGTAAAGATGTTCCACATGATGGGCTCTTCTACGCTACTGGAGTATACTCTACAACAAAGGAACAGAGTCAGATAGACGATAACTATTGCATATATAGATAGAAGCGGAGAATTCTGGGTAAATTTGTCCTATAGCACTACGTGCTATTCTTAATAGGGAAAAACGTCATGGGATAGGGATCCAAAAAGGTATTCTGAGAGAATTCTAAGCCAGAATATTACTCCTGTTCAATCGAACGCACCCCTTTGTACCCCTTAGTACTATAGCACTACGTGTTAAGCCGATAAATTGGGGAAATAAAGTCAATTTCGGTTATTTTGGGTGGATTTTGGTGATTTGGAAGGATTGTCGGGTTGTTTGTGGTAATCAGATTTACTCTTCTACAAAGGAACACACCCCCGAACATACCCCTGTCTTGTTAGAAGCCATTGGTAACAGAGTAATGACGTGCTACCATAGAAACCAAGATGGCGGTCTCCAGTATACAAAATGGACGACGGAAACACGTATCACCCTAACAACACGCGCTGCGCATGCGCACTCACACCACGTATCACTATGGAGATGACGTCACAACATGGCCGCTCACGCGGGTTACCATGACAACACAACATGGCGCCACTACGTCACGTGACATGACGTCACTTCCGAGGTCCGGCACCGAGGTCCGGCAACTATTCCCTCAAACGTGCATGACATACTACTAAGGTCACATATTTATGCACAATGGCTAATCATGACCGTGACAGTTTTACCCGTGACAGTTTTACGGGTGGAGGAAGCCGGAGTACTCGGAGAGAACCACCGAGCAACGGCGAGCAACTGTCAGCTCCCCAACATACTAACTCCACACAAGCAGGGTTAGCATTGGTTGAAGACAAGTGCACCATCGACGTGCAGTACGCCTTAGTACACAACGCCACCGCGCCCCGACGCGGGCAATGGGGATGAAGTGTCTTGCCCAAGGACACGACGCGGTTGCCGCAGGTGGGATTCGAACCGAGGACCTCTCGGCTTGCAGCCTGCACCTCTACCTACTGAGCCACCACGCTCCCTAGGCTATTTGGAAAATTATCTGTTTGATCAGGAGTACTGAAAGGTACGGAATACCGTCTCAAGTATTCTTTTCTAATCCGCCAGAAATATGCCCACTAAATGTTAACTGTTTAACGCTTTGAATCCGAGATAATGCTTTTCCGGCCCGGTAACATGATACGTCAGCATTTCATTACGTAGGATTGCTGTTAAGTGAATGTGTGGGGTAGACCAATTAATATTTTCAACGTGCAACTGCACGTTGAAAATATTATTTGGTCTACCCCCAGATAATACAAATGAACTCTTCCAATTGCAGCCATTGAACTGAGAAGATACCACCAGGGTTTAAAGGGTTAACCCGTTGATGGGGTGTGTATTTATATTATTTTTTTTAATGAATTTTTGTTTTTAGACGAACAGACGATTCGATAAATACAAAATCGGATTCTAAAAGGCAAAGTGCATCTGACTCTAACTAATGACTGGCACCTACGTTCGGCGCGATTGGACCTATTGTGCAAATAAAACAGTCCGATAGAATATTTACTTTCGGACAAAATTCGTCGTACTTTGGCATCACTTGTTTGATGCTTCTTTTTGCAGGTGTAGAACACGGATTACGCTTGACACTGAACGTTGAACAGTATGAGTACATGCCTGGACAGTTCGACGCCGCTGGGATCAAGATACTCCTACACAATGGGAGTGAGTTTCCTCTCGTTCACGAACTTGGATCAGCAATTCCTACTGGAACTCATGCGTTTGTCGGGGTTAAATTAAACGAGGTAATTATTTTCCTTCATTGTAACAAGTTTGTATTTCAGTACTTTGAATTTCAACGTTTGCTACATTCTGTTAACTAGGGGCGAATCCAGGCTAAATGAAGGGGAGGGGAACATTTTTCTGCTGTATATTTTCCCCTCACTTCACACTTCATTTCACCTCTTGCTTGGTTAAGAGTGTGTATCATTCATAGGTGAAGGTTCAGAGTCTTTCTCGTGGCAAAGAAAAACAACGTTTCATGCCAATTGGAGCACCTGGAATACTGTTTTTCTTGGGTGGAAGTACCCGAAAGTGGACGTATAACTGTAGCAAAATGATCGCGAAATATCAGGGTGTGAGCATACGAACCAGTTTTAAGGTTTTCAGGCATGAATGCAAAAAAAAGGTTGACAGACGAATTCACACCCCACCACCCGTTTCGTCTGCCCATGAATAGTATGGTCAGAAAAACTTCAGTGTTCATTGTCAACTTATTGTCGCTAACGATATATATAGTACTTGTCTACAAATGCATGCATCCCTGACTTGTATCTTTTGTTTTTTTTTTGTTTTTTTTTTATTGGGGTTTAACCACACATTAACAGCCAGGGTCATATCATGTCGGTGACAGTTTTACGGGTGGAGGAAGCCGGAGTACCCGGAGAGAACCACCGAGCAACGACGAGCAGCTGTCAGCTCTCCAACATCGTAACTCTGAACTCTGCACCGCGGTACAGGCAGGGTTAGATTGGTTGAAGACTTGCGCACCATCGACGTGCAGTACGCCTTAGTACACAGCGTCATCGTGCCCCCATGTAGGCAATCGGGGTTAAGTGCCTTGCCCAAGGACACAACGCGGGAGCACGAATCAGTCGCTGAAATGGTCCCCCATCCAACTACTAACCGCGCTCGACGTTGCTTAACTTCGGTGATCTGACGAGAACCGGTTACCGCGACGCCACCGCCCCCCCCCCCCCCTGACTTGTATCATCATGAAAATCGACTGTCGATAAAGTTATCACCCTTGAACTTATTAAACGAGCAAGGAAGGTCCAATTAAGAAGCAAGTAATTGTTGAGGAAACACCTATGACATCAGTAGAAATTAAAGTCAAGTTTCCTTTTCTTACTTTTAATAGAGGAAAATAACAGGCAGCCCTCAGGGCTGTTTTCGTTTATTAAAAATGTATTAAAAATAACAACATGAAAACTGAACCAGGTAAGTTAATTAGATGCAGCTAACTAGTTCACAGATAATCCATTAAGAATATCTGTCAGTATTTCACCTACCGGAAGTGGATCTTGGCTTGGCGATTGGTATTTTTATCGTAATTTGCAAGTTTCTCTTCTTCCCGAGAACAAAATTAGCAAATTTCACCACCTAGACTTTTGTATTAATTGAAAGGACAGTGTCTGTATTACACGCCACGATGCGCACACTGGTGATATAACGAACAGAAAGTAATTACACAACATCAAAAGTTGGTTAAAACGCCGTTTTATTATTTCTAAATGAGTTTTAACAGAGAATAATAATCAAACGTTCAAACTGATTGGGAAAACAATGCGAGAAGTCATTTTTTTTTTGTATTTTCATACTACTCTTTAGGAAAATGCTTCAAGTTTGTGAAATGATGCGTACATCGATGATACAAATTCGTTGATATCTCGATATTTCAATTTTTAAATGAAATTCTCATACTCTTAGTATTAAATTTATTGACAGGATTGCTGTTAAGTGAATGTGTGGGGTAGACCAATTAATATTTTCAACGTGCAACTGCACGTTGAAAATATTATTTGGTCTACCCCCAGATAATACAAATGAACTCTTCCAATTGCAGCCATTGAACTGAGAAGATACCACCAGGGTTTAAAGGGTTAACCCGTTGATGGGGTGTGTATTTATATTATTTTTTTTAATGAATTTTTGTTTTTAGACGAACAGACGATTCGATAAATACAAAATCGGATTCACCACCTAGACTTTTGTATTAATTGAAAGGACAGTGTCTGTATTACACGCCACGATGCGCACACTGGTGATATAACGAACAGAAAGTAATTACACAACATCAAAAGTTGGTTAAAACGCCGTTTTATTATTTCTAAATGAGTTTTAACAGAGAATAATAATCAAACGTTCAAACTGATTGGGAAAACAATGCGAGAAGTCATTTTTTTTTTGTATTTTCATACTACTCTTTAGGAAAATGCTTCAAGTTTGTGAAATGATGCGTACATCGATGATACAAATTCGTTGATATCTCGATATTTCAATTTTTAAATGAAATTCTCATACTCTTAGTATTAAATTTATTGACAGGATTGCTGTTAAGTGAATGTGTGGGGTAGACCAATTAATATTTTCAACGTGCAACTGCACGTTGAAAATATTATTTGGTCTACCCCCAGATAATACAAATTCGTTGATATCTCGATATTTCAATTTTTAAATGAAATTCTCATACTCTTAGTATTAAATTTATTGACAGCTTTCGGAAATTAAGGGGAGCTACTTTTCTCGTAAATCTCTTCCAATGACGAAAATTGTCACCCATGAGCTCCAGTATTTTTGATCATCTGGGTAAAGCCGGTGATTTCATAGAAACACAATTTTCTACCATTTATTTTATTTTATACCGTATTATCCATCGATGTCGACGCGAATAGTAGGCGAGAGATGAAACGGGGCCGATTGGCAGGACCTAGTGCAGGACCTAGGAAGTGACGTCATGTCACGTGACCCAGTGGCTTATTTGGCTGTCATGGTAACTCGCGTGAGCGGCCATCTTGTGACGTTATCCCCATAGTGATACGTGGTCCTAGTGCGCATGCGCAGCGCGTGTTGTTAGGGTGATACGTGTTTCCGTCGGTCATTTTGTATACTGGAGGCCGCCATCTTTGTTTCTATGGTAGACGGCCACTCATGTTGGTTACCATGACAACCAAACATGGCGCCACTGGATCACGTGACATGGCGTCACTTCCTATGTCTTGCACTAGGTTCTGTCAATCGGCCCCGTTTCATCCCTCACCTACTACTGACGCGTTTTACCATTCAATTTTTGCATTATTAGTTGCCCCTGCCATAAGAAAGTTCGTTGAAACAAGAGTTCGATTTACTTTAACCCTTTCAACTCTGATGTCAAAATACCAAAATACAAATTTTTTCTCTTAATACCTCCGAGAGAGCGCGGTGGCTCTATGCTAGAGGTCCCGAGTTAGAACCCCGTCCGGGGCAACCCGCGTTGTGTCCTTCGGCAAGGCACTTTATCCCGGTTGCCTACATAGGGGCACGATGACGCCGTGTACTAAGGCGTACTGCACGTCCATGGTGCACATGTCTTCAGCCGCTGTAACCCTGCTTGAACGGCGCTTGAACAGAGTTAGAATGTTGAGGAGCTGACGGTTGCTCGTCGATACTCTGTGGTTATCTTCGGGTACTCCGGCTTCCTCCACCCGTAAAGCTGTCACGATCACGATTAGCCATTGTGCATAAGTATGTGACCTTAAACACCAACAAATAAATAATACCACTGAGAACTGAATCAAATCAATCTTGTTTGACAGAGCTCATGGACCTCTGTCAAGCAAGATTGAATTGATTCAATTCCCAGTTGCATTTGGGGGAAATCTGTGGCTTGAAATTCTGATATTTTGACCTCACAGTGCAGAGGGAGTTAATGTCCCTTCTTTTTTGATTTCGGGTTATTTAGAGATTATCGCTTGGTTAGTTCCATATCTGGCGAGATATCAGCCCGAGGTAACTTCATATCAGCCTGAGGCCGACGGTCGAATCAATGTGAGAGGTTGCCACTGGCTGATATCTCGGTCGATATGAAACTATCCAAGTAATAACCTCTTTATATACATGTTCTCAGATCTGTTAGTTTTTTTGATAGTGTTATTGTATCTCATTCTTTTCCCAAAGTCAGAAGTTTCCTTAACTCCTAGTTCAACTATCCGAAAGTCTCGGCTTCCCCAATAGGAAAGTCGCGATGTTCAGATAGCTGAACTCTTTTCTCCAACTTCGACGAATTTCAGCTTACGACTTTTAGTTTGAGTTGAATTGTCTGTATAACTTTCTTCTTTAGTCTCTTCGTCCACCTAATTCTTACACACTGCCGTCAAACAAAAAAATGCCTGGTAACACAAATTTTCCCGATTGCATTCGGCGAAAACGGTGAAAGATTGTCACGTAAACAAACTGGTTGCACCTAGTAACGCATCAAGGGGGACAATTTATATCATTCGACATCGGCGACATATCAACCGCGTTTGAAGTCATTTCTGCTGAGTTTGATAATGATCAATTCCGGGAAAGAAAATCGTATCTAATAAATAAACGGTCATAAGTGTCCGAGCAATTAAGGAGATACGAAACCAAACACAAATGTGATAATTGCTTGTGCAGTGTGCGTGTGTCTTATCTCGTGTCTGTGCCATTATTCAGTGTTTTTTATACCTCGAGCAATGACAAAACTCTGTATAGTAGAATCCTCTTAATTGAATATCCATTTTGCCAGTGAAAATTATTCATTTAACCGGAGTATAAATTAACAGGGATTTTGTCAGTTTCCTGTGTTCTGGAGGTAAACTGAGCATTTATACTATTATATCTTGTTTGACAGAGCTCATAGAGCTCTGTCAAACAAGATATAATAGAATAAATGCCTGTATTGGATGTAGTGAGGCCAAAAAGGTTGATAAATAAGGGGAATTTGGTGCGTGTCACAGTAATTTTTTTGACATATTACAAAAATTTATATACAATTAACAGGAGTTTACTCTACAACCCATATGCAATTAATAGATCAAATTTGTACTATAGGTATGGTAAATGGTTTTGTGTTTGAAAATTATATTCAATTAACATGGATATACAATTAAGAGATATCCAATTAAGTGGGCTCTACCGTACTACTTTGAGGTAAACGCTTGGCCCACTGATCTCTAAACAACTGCATTGCTGTTAAGCTAACCGATCACATATGGAAAAGTGTTTCACATGTCAACATCTTGAGAGGGAGAGAATTGTTGCTATACATAAACGATGCTCAACAACAAAAGAATTCTCGAATGTTTTCAATTTTCGGACGCCTAGCAATCGCCGATCGATTTTTAACGAGTATATTTTGATGTCTGTAAAACACATGCACGTTAATGATATGCACATTTTTGACGACAGTACAAATGGAATGTTTACAACATAATTTAGTTATCACTGACTAAAACAAGTGCTGAGATTGGAAAGTGGATGCTCTCTTACTAGTTTACGTGCTTGGCTTCCGTTTGCAGTTTGATGATGTGAACACCGTTACGCTGTGATTGCAGTCACAGCGCAACAGCTTTCATGTCATCAGAATATTTCCCTATGACACGCGTTTCCGCGCTGATTGATTTGACGCCAGTTGTATAGAGATCAGTGGCCTCATCTCATCTCTCACGCAACATTTCGGTGGTTATTAACCCTTTGCCCACTGTAACGCCATATACGACCAGCGCTATTCACAGAACTCGCCATTCAAATTTTATTATCTTTTCATTTTTTGTCTTAAAAACATAGTTTATAACCTCATTGGAACAAGCTCAACGAGCTCGTTCCAGTGAGGGGTCATTAGCTATTTTTTAGACAAACAAAATGACAAAGGATTATTCATTTAAGAAATTGTTTTGCGAGTGTCGTCTGCTGTTCGGGTTGGGTAAACAGTTAACATCTCGTGCAATGGCAGACACTATGTCCTACTTAGAGAACAACGTTTGACCCAAGAGTGTAAAACGTCGCAAGGTACACCGAAATATGCATTTTCGTGACTTTGTAGCTGAAACAATGGGCTTTGAAGGTCTTATAGAAAGGTGCAGGAAAGTAACACCACAAGAATTTCACTACTAACCACAGTTATTAACATTTATTGAGCTCATTTGTCTGCGTTTTCGTATTTATGAATCATTTTAGCCAGTTAATCGAGAGTTATTTATAAGCAACTGTGAAAGGGCGAGCCGGCAAATTATCGCAGAAGAGTGTTCTTTGAAGAATTTGAAATTAATGCAATCAAGACAGCAATTATCACAGAAGGGCGTTCCTTATAAAGTGTAAATTAAAATATAGTTAATTTATTGACTTGATTGTCCCCCGACTTTCAGATAAGCCACTGTGTTCAACCACAAATCTGCGATTCGACTTGAGTCGAACTGGTTAGGCTTTCCCAACCCAGTTTGGGAAAGACTCTTGTTAGCCTTCTTTTCAAAAATTCTTCTTCACTATTTTTTCTTCCCCCCTCAATTTTTCTAATTGCAAGTTTGTTGTAACAATGTTTTGGTATGGAGAGATGCAACAATGATTGCTGAAGAAAGTCACTGTTTACTTTTTTTTTAATCCCAGATTTAACCCTTTAGCACAATGAGGGTGAAAATAAGAGTACCGTTTTAAAATGCCAAAATTAGCCATCTTTGGTGGCTTTTTCTATCATTTTGGAAAAGGTTAATTTCAAACACTTTGCATGTCCATATTCATAATTGACTACCGAGCATATTTGCTGTTGTAAGTTTGGTTGTAAAGTTTACCCTATGCCCGTTCTGGTTGCATAAAAGTATCGTCCGAAAAAACCTCTATTTTTTCAGAATTTGGTAAGAGGTTGCAATTTATGCACTGGGGATTAGTCCAACATGTGCTTTGGCCACTTGAAGAATAGTACTGTCTAAAAAATTGACTTTTAGTGAATTTTGCAAATTTCGGTACTCATTTGTCCAAAAACAAAAATGAAAGAGTTCACTGTGCTTTCCATAACTGCATTCAAAAATCAATATGGAACACATGTTGTGTTATATGTTTTGGTGTCCCTCTTTATCCAATACCAGTTATGGTCGTACAAATATGAGTACTGTCAGACGAAATTCATTTTCTGATTAATTGCGTACTTTTCTGCACTCAGTTTCCCTGCGTAGGATTGCTATAATCTATTTTTCTTTGCAGATATGTATTATGTATTATAGGGAAATAAATTTTCTGTGATAAGTTTTGGTGTCACACATAAACTTCAATTTTCATGAATTTTGCTGCATTCTATACTCATTTTTTTCTGTCAATAAATCCAAACCCAAACAAATTGATTTCCTCTGAAATGGCTATTAAAGTAACTAACTGTTTGTCGAAAATGTTTTGAACATATAGAGGAACATTGCTGTCTACGTTTTAGTCTCACATTTAACTCTCAAGGACACTGGCTGCTATAAAAAAGAGTATCATTTAAAAATTACAAGATTAGCCTACTTTCGTTGCTACTTTCTATCAATTTGGAAAGGGTTAATTTCAAAGAGTGTGCTTTGCTACGATTAGAGATGCTTGCTGAACAAATCTTCTGTTGTAGGTTTTTCTCTGTGGCTAAACTCAACATAACTTGACTTTGACCACTTAACTCTTTGAACACCAGAGGCCGTTTTACCGGCCCAGGAACATGGTACGTCATACTTTCATTCATTAAGTAGGATGCCTGCTAAGTTAAGGGTGTGGTAGACCGATCAATATTTTCAACGTGCAGCCCTAAGGCTACACGTTGATAATATTGATTGGTATACCCGCAACTAATGAATATGGACTCTTCTAATTGCTGCATATGAACTGACATGGAAGATACCACCAGGATTCAAAGGCTTGAAGAATATTGCAGTTTGAAATGTTGTGATTTTCAGTCAATTTTGCAGTTTTCTGCACTCATTTTCTGCAAAACCGAAAGTACATAGCCAATGTGCCTTCTTTTCAATACAGTCTGCCTTTTACATAGCCAATGTGCCTTCTATACAATACAGTCTGCCTTTTCACGTTAAAACTTGGGAAAGCCCGTAGTTTGACCAACAAATTACAATTCTCTTGTTAAATGATTAATATTCGAATCTCACCAAAAGAAAATCAAATGCAAGAACATTGCATTTCAAATCTGTTTTTGCTTGTTTTTTTCTTCATTTGGTCCCTTGTAGAAACCCCGGGGAGTGGAGTAGTTCTTGTTTACTGCAGTAAACAGGTTCTGAGCGACTGTATTCTGTCATTTCCTAAAGAAGTGTCTTTGGGCAGGGTACTTAATCCCGATTGCACACGTGAGGCATGATGACGTTGTGTTTTAAGGCGTACTGTACGTCGATGATGTTGCTGCCTTCAACCCTGCTTATGTGGAGTTGGTACGTTGGGTTCTCTCCTGGTAATCCGGCTTCCTCTACCCGTAAAACTGTCCGATGCGAGGTGACCCTGGCTGTCGAAAGTGTCGTTAAAGCCAAATAAATAAATAACGGGTTGATTTATGTAGTAGTCACAACATAACTTGTATCATCATTCATTAGTGTTCAAGCTACACTTGCCTTGTCATTCTGTTGCAATTATTTCCTGTTTTTAATCAATCAGTTTACTCCATAATTGATAAATTAAAGTTATTACTTGGTTAGTTTCATATCGGCCGAGATATCAGTCCGAGGTAACTTCATATCATCCTAAGGCCGAAGTTATCTAGAGCTAATATCTCTGTCGATATGAAACTAACCAAATAATAACCTCTTTATTAAACCAAAACGAATAATTAAATTCTTAGATATGTTATAGTTTTCTGACAGTGTTATTGTTTCTCATTCTTTCCATAAAGTCCAAAGTTTCCTCTTCGCCCAGTTCAGATATCCGAACATCTCAGCTTCCCCACTGGTGGAACCTAGACGTACGGATAGCTGAAATATCTCTTCTCTCATTTCGACGAATGTCCGGTTACTACTCCGAATCTTAGTTTGCGTTGAGTTTTGTGTCCAACTCTCTTTTTTTTCTCTTCATCCACCTAATCCTTACTTGTTGCCATCATTAATTGCTCACCAAACAAATACTACCCTCTTTTGTTGATTGGTTGTGTTCGACGCGAATAACGCATCAGGGAGAATAACTCTGGATTGGTTCATATTCGGCCAAGATCTACGTCATATCAGTTTGAAGTCATATAATTCGAGCCTTATAATGGGCAATTCTTGGAAAGAAAGTCATATCTAATATCTAATAAATAATGACATGTTTTTACACAACTACTGTTTTCTAGCCACGATATTACGATATAGTCTTAAATGCTGATGTGGCATTAAACGCCAATAAATAGAGAGTAATCGCTTGACTGGACTGGTTACGTGAAATAATTGATGAGAGGTGAGGGACGTTGTACAAACACGAGTGTTTTACAATACTGTCCCTCGCCTCGAATGAATTATTTCACGTAACCAGTCCAGTCAAGCGATTACTCTGTTTATTACTTTTCATTATTAACGATAATTATATTATTTAACCCTTTACCTAACGTAACGGCCAGAGCTATTCTCAAAACTCGCCAATTAATTTTCATTTTTTGTCTCTAAAACATAGGTTATGACCCCTCATTGGAACGAGCTCGTCGAGCTCGTTCCAATGAGGGATCATAACCTATGTTTTTGAGAAAATAAATGAACATAATAGCTATTCAAGAATTTTTTGTGCAAGTGCGTCTGCTTTTAACGTTAAGTAAAGGGTTCAAAAAACAATTAAGTCCCCATTACATCCACGACAAAGCGTCTTCGTTTGAGTGCCCGGATACATTACCCAATTGTTGACTGCATAATTCACTTGTTAAGTCATCGTTCATAATCAAACCGGGAAATCCGAGTAAATCACACTTTGGAAAGTAATAAATGATAATAATAATTTTGTTCTCGTTCGAAAGTATGTGTTATTCCGTTAAAATATGATAGAGACCAAAACAATAACTCCCAAAAGTCCGGAACTCAAGAAATTCAACGTATTATACTGTGTAGTAAGGAACAGAAAGAGAGACGGGCAGACAGACACAGATACAGACAGACAAGTAGGCATTATCTTATAGGTATAGAAAATGTTAAGTCTACAATGAACGCTAGTCAAAGTTCCCTCCAAGTTCTCAGCCGTTTCTGTCTTTTGGAACATCGGAGGGCATTAGGCTCATGTACTTGCGGCTGCACACAGTGGATGTTTCTTTCATATTTTTCCGAGCAGAAACGATAACACAAACGAACTGGGCAAGTTGGTTCTATGAAAAAGTTATTTTTTTACCACCGACTTTCAGATAAGCCACTGTGTTCTCTTAGTCGCTTTTAACACTATTCATTCACCTTAAGACCATGTAATGTTTCTTTTTTGTTCTTTTTTTCCCAAACGTTTTCAATAGATCAGAGCATATTTCAATTGAGGCTTATTCCTGGACACATAGATTCCCTGCAGCACCGGGGAGCGATTGGGGATGCCAGAGGTAACACGGCCAATTATCAAAACCTCTCTCCATGTCATGTAAATCAATATCTCATTAAACTGAGTAACAAACTAGAGCAACGTAAATGGGACCACGGTGGCTCAGTGGTAGACTGTTGGACTTCTATGCTAAACGTCTCGAGTTCGATCCCCGTTCGGGACGACCCGCGTTGTGTCCTTGGGTCAGGCACTTTATCCCGATTGCCTACACAGGGACACGATGACGCCGTATACTAAGGCGTACTGTACGTCGATGGTGCACATATCTTCAACCGCTGTAACCCTGCTTGAGCGGAGCTTGAACAGAGTTAGAATGTTGGGGAGCTGACAGTTGCTCGTCGATGCTCGGTGGTTTTCTCCGGGTACTCCGGCTTCCTCCACCCGTAAAACTGTCACGGTCACGATTAGCCATTGTGCATAAGTATATGACCTTAAACACCATTAAATAAATTAAATAAATATCAAAGTAAATTAACTGGAACACGGAAAGTCAGCAAAAACAAATTCTTCAGTTAGTTGGAGATGGTCGCCTGCCTTATAACCCAATATCAGAAGATAATGAAATCCTTTTCTTGGTGTAGACAAAAGGTACGGGTATCAAAGATTGTAGATTTTAATGTTTAATCCGTTACCCAACGTAACGGCCAAAACCGGCCAGTGCTATTCTCAAAAATCACCAAATAATTTTCATTATTTTTTCATTTTTTGTCACAAAAACATAGGTTATAACCCCTCGTTGGAACGAGCTCGTCGAGCTCGTTCCAATGAGGGTCATAACCTATGTTTTTGAGACAAAAAATGAAAAAAATTAGTTATTCAAGAATTGTTTTTGCAAATGTCGTCTGCTTTTCATGTAAGGTAAAGGGTTAAACAACGGCTGTACCATTACGTAGATTGTTTTTGGGGTGAAAAGTTTTCTGCTTTCCCATTAGATCAGTTTTGACCACATGCATTTTAGAGCCTTGTGTTGCTTCGAAATTCGATTCGAAATCGCCCAATGATTCGATTCGAGTCGCGGTCATTCGAAAATGTTCGAATCGCTGAGGCGTTCTCAGAATCGTACCGAGTGTCTTCTTTTGAACTCTTCTTCTATCACTAAGTCTCCCGGGAGCACTGTTGACAGAAAAAGATCCCAAAGGAGGTTCCGCTTCCGAAACTACTTTGATTCCGTTTCTGGAATATTCCGCATTTTGATGACTTGCCCAAACAGACGAATCGCCGTTGAACACAATATTTATGTGGAAAATGTCCCAGCTGAAATTAATGTTTACTGCGAAGAATGAATTGTGAAGAATATATTGACTCGAAAACTACATACAAAACATCTTGCAAGGAAAATGTAGATAACGGAACACGGTTTTGATATATCGAACGTGATATATAGAATATATCCATAGTTGCTTGGTGTACCAAATGTTTATCACGAGTGGTGTGTAGTGGTGTTAACCGCGAACCTTTGACGAGCGGTTAACACCACTTCACCACAACTGGTGAACATTTGGTATACCAAGGCTACTTTGGTTATATTTTATTTATACCATGATCGTCTGAAGGTACCATCATGGTTGAAATGGTTAAGGCTACCTAGAAACTGAAGATACAGCTTTAACAAAATGACCTGAGGAATATCAGGGTGAGGCTATATGAATCAATTTGTGGATTTCAGGCATGAATGTATATAAGTTAGACATTTTTTAGGAAAAGTGGTGGGCGAGCTTCGCCGCCCCCATCCACGCCCAGTGGCGGCCATTGCAAAAGAGGGCACAGGGAAAGGTTGATAAATCGTGTCATTACATTCGTCACTAACTGAATGCCCAATGGAAAAGATGCATTAAAGAAAACACCAACCGGGATTTTTTTCGTTGAGTCTGACTTTTGTCCACAGCCAGTGCGACAGGAAGAAACTGATTTTGCTTCGACTGTGCATTTATTTATTTAACGACATTTTCGACAGCCAGAGTCAACTCGTGTCGGAATTTGTATGTTCATGGCGTTTCATTGATACGGGTTTAATCTTTTAGTTGCATAATCTGGAATACCCATACGGTGAATGTGGAAGTGAGGATTTGACATTCTTTAAGAATTACACTACTGAAGTTTGTTCCGCGGAGAATAACCTTAAGAAAGTGATGGAAATTTGTGAATGTCGTCCAGCTGTCGTTCCTAACGTGACAGGTGAGTTAATTTTCTTTTTCAAAGAGTCGTTTGACATGCATTATTTGAGAGATGAAAATACTCGAGAGAGGACTGTCGGTCTTTAACCCTTTACCTAACAGGAAAAGCAGACGACACTTGCAAACAAAATTATTGAATATCTATTTTTTTTTTCATTTTTTACGTCAAAAACATAGCTTATGAACCTTCATCATAAGCCATGTTTTTGAGGCAAAAACTAAAAAAATGATGAAAATTGAATGGCAATTTTTATGAATAGCACTGGTCGTTTTTTGCCGTTACGTTAGGTAAAGGGTTAAATAATGAGCTTTCAGGGTGATACTCAAACTGGGGGCGCGGTGGCGTTGCGGTAACCGGTTCTCGTTAGATCACCGAAGTTAAGCAACGACGAGCCCGGTTAGTCCTTGGATGGGTGACCGTCTGAGCGATCGCTTCAGGCTCCCGCATTGTGTCCTAGGGCAAGACACTTAACTCCCGATTGTCCACATAGGGGCACGATTACGTCGTGTACTAAGGCGTACTGCACGTCTATGGTACGCATGTCTTCAACCAATCTAACCCTGCCTGTGCTGCAGTGCGGAGTTACGATGTTGGATAGCTGGCAGCTGCTCGTCGTTGCTCTGTGGTTCTCTTCGGGTTCTCCGGGTTCCTCCGCTCGTAAAACTGTCACGGTCATGATTAGCCATTTTGCATAAGTATATGACCTTAAACACCAATAAATAAAATAAATAGATACTCAAAACTTGCTTCTTATCATTTTGATTTCAATCGCGCTTTCACGTGTAAAGTTATATTACATTATGGGGTAGCGGTAGGGGAAAGGTGTAAGATATATTTTCATAAATTAAGTAAGAATAATCCAATGAAACGCATATCATAGTTAACCCTCTGTACAATGACGTCACAATATTAAAATTTCGAGCTGCAAATATTTTTCATAATGCGACAAGGAATTTAACCCTTTACCCAACGTAACTGCCAAAACCGGCCAGCGCTATTCTCAAAAATCGCCAATTAATTTTCAAAATATTTTCATTTTTTGTCTCAAAAACATAGGTTATGACCCCTCGTTGGAACGAGCTCGTTCCAACGTGGGGTCATAACCTATGTTTTTGAGACAAAAAATGAAAAAAATTAATTATTCAAGAATTTTTTTTGCAAGTGTCGTCTGCTTTTCATGTTAGGTAAAGGGTTAACTAATTTAATCTAATTCAGCTCTGTCAAACAAGATTGGATAAGTTCCCAGTTGCACTTCAAATTTCACAGTTTTGACATCAGTGAGAAGATGTGCTATTAAACACTTCGACTAAGGTTCGTCCATTTTTGTTTGAAGTACGATGGTTTGGGTTCATATTAGATGTTGGTTATCAGCAGGATGTGTAGAAGTTCGATACTCTAAGTAATGGGCATCCAATTCTAAAAGACGAATGATAATAACGAAACAAATTCCTCTACGCCGCTGACATTCTCTGCTATTTTTGGTAAGGTTTGTAGTTTTTGAGGCGGACGAAAATCAGGAGAGCAACAAATCTCTTCCTAAAAGATATCCGCGATAAACTAACGGATTCCAACATTCTCACAATAAATCCAGTCGAAATACACCGAAACTCCTTCAGTCGGCAAAGGCCTGAATACTTTTCTATTCTATATTTTCTACTACGCCACCGCCCATGAGTCAGGCAACTTAATAGTGGTTCGGTTACAGGCAGTCAAGAGTTAACATGGGTATAAATGATTGGCAGGACTTGACTTTATATACATGTTGCGGTCACGATTAGCCATTGTGCAGAAATATATGACCATAAACATAAATAAATAAATAAATAAATAAATAAATAAATAAATAAATAAATAAATAAATAAATAAATAAATAAATAAATAAATAAATAGCCACGACTTTGCTAGAAACCAGTGCCAAGGTAATTCGACTTTTGTCAACTGGACTTCTTGGTTGTGTGCCAGTATCTGTTCTAAGACCACAAAACTTGTCAGGTTCGGATATCTCCCCATCAAATGTTACCAGCTTCCAAAGAATGTTATTAAAGAAATGTGTATAGTACCTGGTCTCCCATCAAAGTGAATAACTTATGAACTATGCAGGCAATCACCAACCTGAAAGAGATTATTGAAGAGCGTAACTCGCCACCATGTGTTTTACAGTACAACAGGCCTGCTTGACTGTTTAGAAATTCCAAATGCTGACGTACATTGCCAGCCCTGTAATTCGAAACTTTTTTCTTTCTTCGCGGCCTCAACGACCACTCTACGAAATCGACCACCTTCTCCAAATGGTAGACATTGGAGATCAGCGTGGTGCCCATAACGTTGTCGTCGAGCTATTTTCAGCGGAATCAAATATTTATGGAAAAAAGAAACGCAAGTTCAGTTTTGGTAATACAATTTTTTTTTTATCCGTAGACCAAATGTAGTAAAATTTGATATATAACTATCTCAGTGTATTGTCGGAAGAGTCTTTCGTTAAAATCCAGTCAACCATGACCACGTGACGACGGAGACGGCGAGTCAGGTTGTTGGTACTCTTAGTCGCCGAGTGTGTCCAAAAACAGTTAGGAATCGGTTGCAGGGGTTCAATTTAAGGCCACGACGTCCTTACGTTGGTCCGCAACTTACACCCAAGCGACGTCAGCGTCGATTGCAATGGCTGCGGGGGCATGCACCAAATCGGTTTCCCTTGGCCCACTTGAGACGTGTGTTATTTACTGGCGAGCCTCGTTTCACGTTTTACAAGTCAGATGGACGACAACGTTGCTATCGACGTCGAGGTGAGCGATATTGTTACCGCGTACGTTAAGGAAAATGATAGATTCGGGGAGGGTCTGTTACGGTTTGGGGAGTGGGATTTCTCATGGCGTGAAAACACCTTTCGTGGTCATCCAGGCAAGCAATCTTACAACCGTAAGATATCGGGATCAGGTCCTTATGCCTCACGTCATTCCACTTATCCATGCGGGTAACCTTACGTTGCAGCAGGATAATGCGAGGCCGCACGTTGCTAGGGTTAGTCGTGACTTCCTCAACCAAAACTATGTCCCACTTCTCGATTGGCCAACCTACAGTCCAGATTTGTCCCCGATCGAGCTGTACAGGAGGATCAGGATTCGCGTCAGCGTCCCAAACAACGTCGCTCAGCTCACGCACGCATTCTCTCTTTCAGGAGTGGAATAACATACCACAAAGGACCATAAACAACTTGATGGGGTAAATGGTAAAGAGAGTTAGAGCAGCGCCTGAAGCTCGGGTGGGCACACCCGTTATTGATTTTGATCAGGAAATGGCGTAGGGTGCCCACGTTTGAATGTAATCCATGCAAACGCCCTCTGTGTTAAGACAACAAAACTCGTCAAAATTTAATCAGTAATGAAGACATAACATCAAAACCCAAACAATGAAATAATCATCCATAACACATTTGAAATATTTAACACAGAAAAAACATGCGTTTCTTTTTTCCGCTTGTGTTTTTCGTTTCCTGCTGAACAAAATTCTGTCCATCGATTGTCCACGGATTTTAATATATTTAATATCGTCTCTTGCCTGCATCAGGGCGCCATCTCCAGTGCTAAAGCATTGCAGATGGCGCCTTGATGCACTCAAGACTTCATAGTACTAAATAATTAAATGAAAGTCATCCGCCTTGAAACTGTTGTAACGCGGTTCTGCTTATTCATTATTCACAGCTCTCAATGTCGTCAGTTTAGTTCTAAAGCTTTGGTGCACTCAGGGTATAACAGTACTAAAAACTTGAAAAAGAGTTACCAATCATGAAAAATGGCAGCCCGATTTGATGCGATCCACAAACTGGGCAGCCTTGAACAAAATATACTGTTTTGAAAACGTCTTAAAGCACTCCACTGAAATCTTACATCATTGTTGGATATTCCAGAGTAAGAGAGAGAGGGTGATTTGGTAAATTAGTAGCCTATTAGCTATCGCTGTATCTTTGTTGGGAATTGCCTGAAAAACAGTATGTACTTGTCCGCTAATTTTCTTCCTGTTAATTTTACTCCCTTGTTTGTTGTATGACTTCTAGTTTTCAGTACAAAACAAGTTGTCTGAAGGGATATATTTTGCCCAAATTAAAATTATGCGATAATATTCTTTCACACTAACGTTCGCCTATTGGCGTATTTAGTACTGTTGTACCTAGAGGAAGATATGTCCTATCACCATAAATCCAGTAATTGTTTTAATGTCCGTTTGCAGAAATCCGTGCTTTTAACGCTAGAGTTACTACCATAATTGCTACATCTGCTATGCAAACAAAAATATCTAAGATTTCACCCCCCGTTCAATTACAACTGATGAAGTGCAATATGAATAAGAAGGTTTTTAACCAGCTTTAGAGGATACAGAAAAAACTTATGAATATATTAGCGCTTGTTTCAACAGGTTGGAGAAAAAAGACATAAACTATTGGTCAAACAGGACTTTACTTCAGCGATGTTCGCATTACTGTGCGAATTTACAATTTAATGTTTGAAAAAGAATGAAAGTCCACTAAACACTTTATCATGGAATACTTATCTGGATTACATACCAATTAACAGTTTGCCCAACGCTGGTCCAATCAGCGCTATTCACAAAAATCACCGTTAAAAGATTTTAAGTTTTTTTTAGTCTTTGTCTCCAAAACATGACAATATCTAGAGTTTTTGAGTGGATCCCGAAAATTATCTCATGAGTGGCCGAGGCAAATGTTTATTTTTAAAAAATAAACATTTGCCTCTGTCACTCATAAGACAATTTTCGTTATCCTCTCAGAAACACAAGATTTTCTTTTTATTATACGCGTTATAGACAGAGTTCGTAGATTTTTTGCGAAAATCGCTGGTATTCAGCTTGATTGAGCTTCAAATCGAGGCACGAAGGCACACAGCTGATTGTTGCCCTTTTCTGCATGAATAGTCCGCCATGATAAAATATAGTTCCACTATACTTTCGTTGGTATAGCTCATAACTGTATCAAAGTTTAATATATGGTATTTTTAATATAACTATAATAATAACAGTTAACATATTTCATCATTTTTAACAAACAATAGCATTAATACACGAATTCTGAATATCGATGCCCTCGGAACAGTTTAGTTAAAATTATTTAATCAGCTTTTTTCCAATAATACAAGTAGTAATTTATCCAATTCAGTTTTGTTTGACAGTCAGCTTTTCCAAACAAGATTTATTTGGTTAAATTCCTAGCGGCATTATGGGGAAAATTTGCAGCTTGAAATTTTGACATCAGTGAGCCGGATGGTTAAATTATTGCTGATCCCTCTAATCGATTTGATGCTGATTGTGTCATCTGCTCGTCGACTGCCTGTTTTTATACATGCGTTTATGCATTCCGCCCCAAAAAGGACAATATGATCGTACTGTACTACATGGGGAAAGATTGCTTGATATCACTGAATAAAACTTTTTGTGTTGGTGTAAATTCAATGGATTGTGTTTTAAATTTTTCAGATGGCCTGCCAGCATGTAGTTTACAATCTCATATAAATTGCGTAGGAGATTTTTCAGGTAAGTAAAGGCGCATTTGTCAGAACGATTATAACAATAAATGATTTCCGAGGGCGTTGCTTTCATTCCGTCATTATGCGACCGACGTCAGTTATTAGCTGCTCGAAGCTTATTAGCGTCTGTGGCTATCCATAAAACTGCCAATAAGCGAATGAGTGACAGTTTCCAACTCAGTTGACGGTATTCATGAATTTGAATGGTGAATGACATCAAGACGTGTTGTGGCGCGATGTAACAGCACGGGACCGGTTTTCAAATCCATTTATTGCACGCCTATGCTTTTATATTCATAAAATACACGTTTTTCTGCAAAAATGGAAGCGAACAATACATATTTTTGTATTGTCCTTGAACAATACGGATCAAGTGCGCGAACTATTTAACTATTTTTTTTTTTACGTCTTGATTACCTTTGGCAATAATTTGTGATTTTAAATTTTTTTTAGTAAACTGTTGGCGTGCAATAAATACAGAACAGCATACGCGTTCCAACTATCATTTTTACTTTACGAGATCGATTTCGGAGGAGGGATAATATTGAACAACAAGTCGAGGGATTCGAGTTCAATATTATCCCTCCGCCAAAATTGATTAATATTTTTATTTTTTTTGTAAACTGTCGACGTGCAATAAATACAGAACAGCATACGAGTTCGAACTGTCATTTTTACCATACTCGATCGATAATATTGAACTCGAAGGCGAAGGCTTCGAGTTCAATATTATCACTCCGCCAAAATCGATCTCGTGTGGTAAAAAATGACAGTTCGAACGTGAATACCGTTCTATCTTTTTTCACCCTGGCTGTGTTGTAATAGTTACCAATCGAGCTTGAAGTATTTCATGAATTGACGTGTTCCGTGCGTTGAGTAACATCGATCCGGGTAGCGGTCAGGTGTTACAGCGCAGGACTGGTTGTTGAAATTCATGAAATACCGAGGTTTGTAATTAACTGACACCCTGCCCTTTGTTCAATCTTCGAAACGCACGAACTCAAGCAAATTCAGTGAACAGGAGGTATTCAAGTGATGGAACTTGGACACCTGGTTTATTGTTCTATCAGTAGTTCAAGTAGCTTGCTTAACCCGAAAAAACAACAGACGCAGGGTGAAACTTCAAATATCTGATAGAGCAATAGACGAGGTGTTCAAAGGATGTCAAGTCCGTGCATTTTGTTGACTGAACAAAGGACAGGGAGTAAGTTAGTTACCACCCTCGCTGTCGGTATTTCATGAATTTGAACAACCAGTCACGTCCTGTAACACCCAACGCACGAAACAGGTAGTTTAAATTCATGAAATGCAGCTCGATTGGTAACTGTTACCAATACCGATAATAATACCGATAAGGCAAACAAAATTAAATAACTGATTGTCATGCATTTTTTTTTAAAACGACTGAGGGAGGGAGGTTTTTATTTTTATTTTTTATTCATGATGGAATGGTCGTCGATGCCTAAAATCCAGTTGTGAGAGCCTAAAATTAAATACTAGAGATTCCATGTTGATTTCACTGATAGTTTTTTTTTTTGGGGGGGGGGTTGTAACAGTGATCACACAGCACAAAATCAATATAGAAAAACTGCTTTGGTATATGGAGTCCGTGCACTTACACATTTCCTGGAGCATCATAATAACATAGTCGCGCTGAGTCGCGATCAATCCAGTAGATTAACCTACATGGGAGATTTACGACTTGTTGTGTGAAAACAAATGTTACGTGCCATTGCGTTCTCCTTAACATATCTACCCCAGATTTTCTAAAGTCCTAACCAATACTTGAGTTTTTGGTCAGATTGGGGCATGGATGCTCCTAAGCAGCCATGACCTAATTTGGCAAGGGGCTAATGGAATAATATTCATTGATGTTGTTCTGAGTAACATTCACTCATATGCTTCCCCCCCCCCTTCCCCACCTCCGCCCCCAGTAACACACTAATCAAACAGAAAGAAAAGTGTAGTGCAACCCCTTTCCGTCTTCTCTACCGCCGCGCTCCGCTTGGATGGAGCCAAATTTCCGTCGCACTTGACGTGCATATTTGTACATATAATTGTTCTTGTAAATATTGTTTATTACATCATCCATTTTCATCAACATCCTCTCTCTCAGACCACTTATAAAATAACACGAAATCAATTATTGTTACTCAATAATATTGGCCTTGCTCAGTGGGCAACAGGGGTACTGGTCCTGTCGGTGGTAGGAAATGTTATGGCGGGTGGTATTACTTTGGGCCAGATCCGGCAAAAAACGGAATTTGACTTTATATGTTTGTTTAACAACATGACCGCTGATGCTGCTGATGCGGACGATTCTCTTCTCAAGGACCATAACTCAAGTTATGTGTACTATTTACCGGATGAATTCCGTGCCTATTTTAATACTAAAAGACGTAGGTTTTCATTGTTTCATATAAATGTACAAAGTCTCTCTGCTCATTGGGACTCTCTGTGTGATCTTTTATCCTCTCTAAAGGAATCGGAGAACAAATCCGAAATTATCGCCCTTAGTGAGATATCCTAGCAGCCTCCTAATATATCCCATAATCTAGATGGTTATCACAGTCTCTTGAAAATATCAAGCCAAGTGGGGATGATAGTCGGGGCGGTGTTGGGCTCTACATAAAAGATGACATTAATTATCAAGTACGGGATGACTGGTCTATATTTATTTCCCACGTTATGAAATCTCTATTTGTAGAAATTAAATTAGGCAAGACATCTAAATTAATTGGGGTTATATACAGACCCAGAACACCACTCAAAGCTGATCTAGACCTCTTTTTATCTAAGCTAAATTTTATTGCGGACGTATAAAACAGAGAAAAGAAGCCATCGTATACAATGGGTGATATAAATATTGATCTTTTAAAGCTGGATTCGCACACAAAAACTGCCAGTTATGTAGATCAGATCTTTAGTCAGGGATTCCTACCATTTATCACAAGACCGTCTTGAGTTATTACGCACTCCGCCACAAAAATTGACCATATTCTTTCAAATCAATTTCACAGAAAACGCTAACTCTGCAATTATAATTGCCGACTTGTCCGACCACTTGGGTACTTTTCTGATTGAGAACGAGCTAAGTAAGTCCTCCAGTACAAACACTGTATTAAAACGCAAAATTAATGACGACGCTATTCGAAGCGTCATTAATATTTTAGCAGAGAGTGACTTTACGCCGGTTCTAACATCAGCGTGTCCAAACATGGCCGACGATACTTTCTAGGTTATTTTCCTTGATGATGATATGTTTATTCACCAGTACACAAAAAAAAATAATAATGCAGTGTTTACAAATGTACATATACATTTATACAATATTTACATTCAAAAGACAATATAAACACAAACATGCAAGATCGAATACAATACGCATACTGGCATGGAAAGGCATAGCCAGATTGGCTGTCTTCCTGCCTTCCCATATAGAATAAGAAAAAAAAGAAAGAAAGAGGAAAAAATAAAAGATTAAACAGTAAAAAAGAAAGAAAAAAAAACAAACAAAGAAAAAACAAACAAAGAAAACAAAAAAACGCATGTGCAACATTGTTCATTTCAGTTTTCCGTTCTCAACATCATACGGTGAGAAACCTCTGCGGGTGGGTGCAAATGATAGCTAATTTCCAAAAGAAGAAGCGAGCTCAGTCGACAAGGCCTCAGCCAAGGACCAATCAATAATTGATATAATACGGGTTCAGTGTGCACCCACATGCACACATGCACGGCCCCACCGCACACACACACAATATATATGTATACATGTACATACACAAATGAAGCATTTGAACGGGCATTTCCCCTCCAACATATTCGACCAGGCAAGAAATTCATAAAACGCCAAAACTGGATGTCCAAGGGTCTTTTAATTTCTTCTAATGATAAGAAATTTTTTTATCATCGCAAACTAGTCTCCTACTGTACAGTATATAAGTAATTATAGAAAGTATTGCAAAATATTCAATAAAGTAAAAAAGCAAAGTAAAGCCTTTTATTATATGCTTTTTTAAAAGATAGCGAGAAATTTTTAGCCGATATTTTTCTATATCTATCGTCAAGATAGATATAAGGGAATATCCCTCTGTAGATCAATCGAATCACGCAAGAAAATTAGAACGAAATTACTCCGCCGACGAACGTACTTTTTATATGTCCAAAACACGCTGCAGAGTTATTCCCCTAACATCACATCGCGTATCGATTTTCTGTTCGTCTGCATGTTTGTGGCAAAAGTTGCTCAACAAATTTGACATCACATCGCGTATCGATTTTCTGAAAAAAAATATAAAACAATGGACCAGTTTGGGAACTTCAATTTAATGGGAGAGGAAGACAAGACGGCCGAATTACGGGCCGCTGATATTTTATTGGCAGCTAACAAAGACAGTGATTTTAACATGGGATTGGGAGAGCCAGCGGCAACGGAACCCAAAATTGACGGGTCATCCCAAATTTTCGCAACAAAAACCTCAAAAGAAACCACAAAATACAATACAAACAGTGAGTGGAGATAAATTCCACAATGAAAAGGATCGTGTTCATTGTTGACATTAATGAAAGTCAAGAAAAATATTCCAAATCCGGAATAAATATTAATTTAAAAAAAAACTTGTTCAGCCTTAAGTTACAATATAAGATGATTATTGAAACACATTGGGCCATGCAGAATACATTAGGCAGCCAACATTGGGTCATGCAGAATACATTAGGCAAACAACATTTTCAAAGGGGGTGCTGAAAGTGAGGGG
The DNA here is from genome assembly GCA_031216915.1 of Pictodentalium vernedei. Lineage (NCBI taxonomy): Eukaryota > Metazoa > Mollusca > Scaphopoda > Dentaliida > Dentaliidae > Pictodentalium > Pictodentalium vernedei. Next base: position 725,384,626 of record CM062297.1, on the reverse strand, counting down.
ATGAATCACAGGCCTGGTGGTATTGAAATGCCCAAGTGGTAGTTTGTAAAAAGAAATACATGTAACTTGTGAGCACAGTAGGCCCTATATATGTACATGGATAGTGGATTATGATCAAATCACCTGGGCAGGTGGATTGTCCACGCATTTTGTCCCAAATTAAGAGAAGATCCGTAGGTTTTCTGTTTGCATAGCAGAAAATATAGAATGAGTTGCTGGAATGAGATACAGAATTTTCACAAGCGACTGGAAGCCGCGAGTGAAAAGTAAAATTCCATTTCAGCCACTAATGAGATAATTGTGTGAAAAATATACATGTATAGAGGATATCTACACTTTTTGAATGGATACCAAAATTATTTCATGAGTGAGGATTGGAGAATGAAAAATAATTTATTTTCACGAGTGGCAAAAGCCACGAGTGAAAATATATATATATATATATTTTAAATCGACCGGGGGCCAAATCGGTCATCTCCACCAGCTGTTTTCTGTTCACACTGTGATCATTTTCCCCACTTCAGAGTTTTGAATGCATGAAAACACCTCCTTAACCTTTCGCCTTTTAATCGCGATAAAAACAACGCAACGCATATAATAAAAATAATTAGAATACCTACTGTTTTTGAGTGAGTATCAAAATTATCTCATGAATGGCTGGAAAGGAGTATTAGTTTTCACGAGCGGCTTAAAGCCGCGAGTGAAAACCTAAATTCTTTTTCGGCCACAAATGAGATATTTCTGATTCTCACCCAAAAACAGAAGGTATTCTTTTTATTATATGTGTTGCGTTGTTTTTATCACACTTAAAAGTCGAAAAGTGGAGAAAATAGGTACCCTCTATATTTTCACGAGTGGCAATGCCACGTTCACGATGAAATATTTCGGTATCCATTCAAAAAGTATAGATTTTTTTTTATCATGTCATTGTTCACAAGGGGGGGGGGGGGGGTTGTGCTCCAAAATGCATTTTGAAGGATTTACATGTATAGAGCGATTTTATGCAGACAAAAAATTACCCCTATAACCACACACCCACTCCAAGTAGCGGTGGGGTGTGGTCATAGGCATTTTTTTATAGCGGTAAAGAAAAATTTTTTCATCAAATCACTCTTAATCCTACAAAATGCATTTTAGAGCCAAAACTTTTTAAAATGCCTAATTGACCGCCATGTGGCCAATATCGAAGATAAATCGTTAGTCGTCGTTATATCTTTCACTTCTGGGATATGATTTTTTTTAACCTTCTGTATTTGAGTGAGTATCGAAATTAGCTCATGAGTGGCTGTAAAGGAATTTTAGTTTTCACGAGCGGCTGAAATTCTTTTGCAGCCACGAATGTTTTTGAGTGGATACCAGGATTATCTCATTCGTGGCTGCAAGGGAATCTACGTTTTCACTCGTGGCTTTCCATTACTCACTGAAAAACAGAAGATATTTTTTTTTATTATACGCGATGCGTTGTTTTTATCGCGATTAAAAAAGATTTTATCGCGATTAAAAAAGATGGAAGGGGGTCTTTTTTATGCAATCATTACTGCGAAGTGGAGAATAGGTGTCCTCTATATTTCCACGAGTTGCAAAGCCACGAGTGGAAATATGTAATTTTTTCATGTTCATGAATGAAATATTTCGGTATTCATTCCAAAAGGGTAGATTTCCTTTTTATTATAAGTCATTGTTCTCATGGGGAGGGGAGGTTGTGCTCCAAAATGCATTTTGAAGGATTTACATGTACAATGATTTTATGCAGACAAAAATTTCTCGCTATCTTTTAAAAAGTACGTTCGTCGGCGGAATAATTGCGTTCTAATTTTCTGGCGTGATTCGATTGATCTACAGAGGGATATTCCCTTATATCTATCGTGACGATAGATACAGAAAAATATCGGTTAAAAATTTCTCGCTATCTTTTAAAAAAGCATATAACAAAAAATTACCCCTATGACCACACCCCAACCCCAAGTAGCGGTGGGGGTGTGGTCATAGGTGTGTTTTGTTTTGTTTTTTTTTTTTGGGGGGGGGGTCATAGTGGTAAAGAAAAATTTCCGTATAAAGTCACTCTAAATCGTTCAAGAAGCATTTTGGAGCAAAAAAAAATGCTTAATTGCCCGCCATGTGATCTATAGTGAAGATAAATCCTTATATCTTTCTCCAGTGGGATACAGTACAATTTTTCTCTTATTCATATTTCATCAAATTTAAGGTGATAGATTATAATAAAAGAAAATATAGAGGATACCTAGTGTTTTTTCAGTTACTCTTTACCTAAATAAATCGGCCAAAACCGCCTGCATAAAAAAAATTAACATGCTATTTTGTTTCATCTTTTTCTGCCAAACCATAGCTTATTACCCTTCATTGGAGCAAGCTGATTGGGCTCATTCCAATGAGGGGTCATAAGCTATGGTTTGGGAGAAAAGTTGTTTGTTTTTTTTTCGTCTGCAACTAGTGTTAGGTAATGGGTTAATAATCAGTGATTAATCAAAACATCAACATTAGGGATACCGGTAATATAAAAGTTTTGTTTATTGTTGAATGGTATAGCCCAACATACATGTATTGTAGTAATACTGGTATACATTTTAACCCTTTACCTAACGTAACGGCCAAAACCAGCCATCACTTGTGAGAAAGAAATCTCAACAAAATCAATCATCTACTTTTGCACGTAAATCTCCATGTGGCACTTCGTTATTCTATGCAACCGAAACAACTTGTGTTAACGTCACCAGTTCCACCATCGATTCTCGTTGTAGTAACGACATGGCAACACCCATTTTTAGTGGGAACACGTTCAATGCACCGGTAAATGTGTATTTTAGCTCGTCTCAAAGTAACAAAGTTAGTGTTGCGAATAGTCCAAAAAGGAAGTACAAGAAAATCCGACTCATCGATAGTGACAGTGACAGTGATTGACAAATATGCTAAAAACAATTTGAACATTTGAAAAATCCTCCTTCGCCCTTCATTGAACATTTTGTGAACTGTATCATGTTTGTGTGCATCTGCGCAGTGCACTTTTGTTATTACTTTTGAATAAATGTGCCACCCATTGTTGTTGTTGTTTTTTTTTTGGGGGGGGGGGGGTGGGGGGATGTCATAAACCACTTTCACACGCGTTCATTGATTTTGTGTGCCTAACTGACAATATAGCCATTTTTTAAGGGGATTTATGTGAAACTATTTTGTTGTGTGGTAGTTTAATTTTGAAATCGGGGCCAATAAGTAAATGGGTCAGCTGCATCAGCTGATTTTTGTTGACATTGTCATCATTTTCTCCACCTCGGGTTATTGATTGCAATGAAAACACCACATTACCTCTTTTAATCGCAACAAAAACAACGCAACGCATATGATAAAAAGAATACCTACTGTTTTTGAGTGAGTATCGGAATTATCTCATTCGTGGCTGCAAAGGAATTTAATTTTTCACTCGCGGCTTTCAGCCGCTCGTGAAAACTAATATTCCTTTGCAGCCACTCATGAGATAATTCCGATACTCACTCAAAATCAGTAGGTATCATCTATATATTATAAAAAGATATTATATGAAAATCAAAGTAACTTGCGTAATACCTGGAAGATTTTAAATGACGTTATAAAAAAAGCAAAAACCAAGGCGACAATACCATCTTACATGCTTGCGGACGACAAAGAGATAACCGACCCAGATCTTGTCGCCCAAGAATTTAACAATTTTTTTCGCAAACACTGGAAACCGAACTAGAAATCAGATAGAAATGCATAGCAAGCCCTTCTCTGACTATATGCATGGTAACTTCCCAAATAATTTCTTTCTAAACCCAACATCTGAACAAGAAATAATAAATGTCGTAAAAGGGATAAAAACTAAAAAGAGCAGAGATTGACAATATTTCCCCCTCTCTTGTGAAACACTCATTTGATATATAATAGCACTACCACTAGCTCATATTATTAACAATTCGTTTGAATGTGGCATCTTCCCAGATAAAATGGAAATTGCCAAGGTGATCCCTATTTTCAAATCTGGTAGCCCACACAACACATCAATACTTATAGGCCCGTTAGCATTTTACCTACATTTTCGAAGATTATAGAAAAACTTATGTCTGTTCGGCTATGTAGCTTTCTGAACAAATTTAATATTTTGACTCCACAGCAATACGGCTTTCGTAAAAAGCACTCCACAATTCATCCCGTACTCCAGCTATTGAGACATGATGCTGAAGAAAATAACAAAGAAAAAAAAATTATACACTGGCAGTCTTCCTCGACTTCTCAAGGGCTTTCGACACTATCAACCACAACATTTTATTGAGTACATTTGAACACTATGGTATCCGTGGTATTAGCTTGAACTGGTTTAAAAGCTATCTGACTAATAGGCAACAGCACGTCGTACAAAACGGTCAGGAATCATCCACGATTCCAGTCACTTGCGGTGTGCCATAAGGCTCAAATCTTGGCCCAATTTTATTTTTACTATATACAAATGATATTTGATCTCTGCCACGCTACGTCACTAAATCTTGTATCATTTACTGATGACACCAATGTATACTCTCCCAGCTCGGATATAATGCCATTGTAAATTATATGAATGTAGAATTAGAAAAGATATATCTGTGGTGCTCTGCAAACCAGCTTTTACTAAACACCACCAAGACAAAATTCATCATCATTAATCACAGCAACAAAAGAGTGATTCCACTCAGAACGGATATTATAATAAATAACAAGAAAATAGATTGGGTAGCTTCAGATATGACCGAAGCCTCAATAACATTCCTAAGTATATATATCGACGAGCATCTTACTTATGAGGCGCATCTAACAAATCTGTGTTCCAAAATAGCGCGGTCGAATTACATACTTAATAAAGTAAAAAACATTCTTCCACTCGCGGCAATGAGAACACTGTACTATGCACTCGTCCACAGCCACATGATCTATGGAAAACACGTATGGGGTAATTCGATGGGTGTAAATGAATTTCTCAGTTTGCAGACACATTCTGTAAGAATAATTAGCAATGCAAGATACAACACTCATACAGATCCATTGTTTCTTAAAGAGAAAATTTTGAAAATCGGCGATCTTTTTAAACTGCTCTTTATGTTTGATTGGAAATATAAATATCCCCCAATATCCTTCAACGGTGTCTTTAGTGCCTGAGATAATGTAACGGGTAGAGCTACTAGACAAACTGGCATGCTTCGTGAAGGAAGATCTAGAACAAAACACATATCCTAAACTTTGGAACACGCTTGATGAAAGATTGCGGACAATCACATGCAGACGCACTTTCAAGAGGGAAATAATCAAACAACTTTTCACTGATTATGCAGACTTTGTTTTTTGCAACAAATAAATAAATAAATAAATAAATAAATAAATAAATAAATAAATAAATAAATATTTTAATGAGTGGGGACTAGGATACGGGAAGAAAATGTGTGATGAAACAAGAAGACGAATATAAAGTCGCCTTTATCGTTTATATACATATTACATTCCGATAAGAGCTATCTGGGGTTTAAGTTCAAGGGATGTGAGGAAATTGCCAAAGTCTGGCAGAAAAATATAACTAACATCTGAATCGGTATTGAATTACCAGACATAAAAATCCAGTTATATACCTGTAATAACATATACATTTTCAACAGACAAAATCACCTATTTTAGGGTGTGGGGAGAGATTGATTTGATCTGAATGCAGTTAAAAGAGGACTGCTTGGCTGAGTTATGGTGAACACTGTTCGATCTCATTTTTGAATTTATTGATGTTTTTTTCATATTCATGAACATATACCATTCTTTGTGCACAAATATGTTCGTGATCGTATGGAAATTAAACAATTTGATCAAATGATGTTTGAGGGGCTTATAACAACCAGTAGTGTAATAATCAACCAGCAGTGTAATATTAACCAGTAGTGTAATAAAAATTAACCAGTAGTGTAATAATCAACCAGTAATGTAATACAAATCAACCAGTAGTGTAATAACCAGTAGTGTAATAGACTTAACCAGTAGAGTAATAAACATCCACGAAAATCAACAATTTTTTAACGAAATTTGAAAAAATTTTGGGGTGGCTTAAATCATAGTTTGGGTACATCTTATCGATTTTTAATCATTTTTATCGTACATTTATAGGCGTTTTGCAGGTCAAACATCATTTCGTGGATTCAATACGACGAGGAAAGGTATTTTTATGATTTTTATGTGATGTACGTATTTTCTGGTGTTTAATGTCACTTTCTGCATTTGTGGCTTTATGTAAATTCAAAGTTGGTCAGTCCACTAGCCATTTATCCACATGACACACTTCTAATGTAGTATAAGAGTAGTGTTAACCCATCAAGGAATTCTGCTGAAACAATATTTTCCACATGTTGAATGAGGTCAAGCTTTTTACATTAAATGTAAATCACCACAGGATCTAAATAGCTGTCTACCATTGGTAATCGAGAACAATCACTTGACATGGCAGTCGGAAATGGCAGTGGACCTCCAAAGCACCCACTCTATTCACCTCGCATTAGATACCCTCTACTCTCTTGCCGACCTCCTCCTTTAAGGTGGAAAAAAATAACTGACAGCAGATTTTAGGTAAACCAACCCCCACCCCCGTCCCCGCCCCTCCGCACCTTCGTAAAATATGGTAGAGTGTCTATGCTCATGGAATATGATGAGCACCACTCCCAGAAGAAAAACGTACTTTAGAATTCAAAATGGTCAACTAGACTGAAAAAGCCACGTATAATGATACAGCGACTGAAATGGGTGGATGTGAGAGAGACCTTCAGAGATTCGCCGGTGCCGTATTAAATATTAAAATTGTAGAAAATACTTGAGATCACACAATTCTAGCCCTTGAATACCACATTTTATCACCCATATGTTTTCTGGTATGATAGAACCTGACAACTTATGCCTGGGGTAAGCAGTTTTTCAAAAGCACAGCATTACTATAAACAATTGGCCAACTTTGAATATACAGAAAGTGACATTAAACACCAGAAAATACGCACATCACATAAAAATCATAAAAATACCTTTCCTCGACGTATTGAACCCAAGAAATGATGTTTGACCTGCAAAACGCCTTTAAATGTACGATAAAATAATTAAAAACCGATAAGATGTACCCAAACTATGATTTGAGCCACCCCAAAGATTTTTCAAGAGAGAACCACCGAACATCGACGAGCAGCTGTCAGCTCCGCAACATTCTAACTTTGTTCAAGCTCCGCTCAAGCTGGCTTACAGCAATTGAAGACATGTGCACCATCGACATGCAGTACATCATTAGTACATGGCGTCATCGTGCCCCCATGCAGACAGCCGGGATAAAGTGCCCCCCCCCCCCCCCGCTCCCTCTCTCTCTGTCTCTCTGTCTCCCTGTCTGCCTGTCTGTGTCTCTCTCTGTCTCTCTGTCTCTCTGTCTCTCTGTCTCTCTCTCTCTCTCTCTCTCTCTCTCTCTCTCTCTCTCTCTCTCTCTCTCTCTCATTAATTTCTGTGTTAAATATATCCAGGAGAAAGATCATACAGAAGTCAGGACATTCTTGTCGTATAAGCTATTTGGAGAAATATTTGTAGTCGGGAGGGCAATGTCTGGTGAAAGTCTTTTGTCACAGTATACAGTGCATCTGGACATTTTTCAAAATCAGTCAGTTTAAGGTTGATTACATTTATCATAACAAATGGCCTCAAATCGTGCGTTCTGATGGTGATGCAGACAAGGGAGTATTTTTTTCCAAGAGGATTCCTTTAAATATTTTAATATATTTAAATCAGTGCAAGTGTGTGACAGGTGTTCGATGTTGAAGTAAACATTCCTTGATATACTTCCTTTGTATATTTTAAAAAACTGGGGGAAGTGAAACAAGTGATGGAATAAGATTTCTTTATATATTTTAATTTATTCGAATCGTTGAAAAGGGGAACAGATGATGCGGGTAATGGGTGTTTGGATGTCATATAAGTTGAAAACTATATTCATGTAATATTATTTTTACTTAATACTAAGTATAAATGAGGTGACAGAAAACACCATTACAAACGAGTTGTAAGGGGTATTTTATGTAACAGTAAGTAAAAATGAGTAGGCAGATAATCATTAATACCGTTATAAATGAGATGGTAGGGGTAATTTACTTAATAGTGAGTATAAGTCAGGTGGCATGCATTATTGACTTTACTAACAAGGTCATGTATGATTCAACTCAGGAGGTATATCAATTGGTAAGAGTCATTATTGACGTCATTAATCGACACATATCAGGTGGCACCCACTACGTCACAAATTGATATTGGTGATGGCCGTTATTGAGTTCACACTAAAGACACATGCCCGCGGCATAAAGGTATCGTATGTCTCTACATGTGTTTGATAATGTCATATAATGTGATGGGGTGTTCCATGGTATATTCTTCATCACCATCTCCCCATTTCGAATCTCAATAGCAAACAGCTCTCTCACACTCATTCCCCCTCTCTCTCCTCTCTCTCTCTCTCTCTCTCTCTCTCTCTATCTTTCTCTCTGGATTGGGAAATAGTATTCCAACTTCTTTAATTGTGATGGGCTGTAGCAACTTTGCAGAAATTGAATAAATCACCTTGACCGTCAACGCTCTTCATCTGAAATTCTTGTTATCCGGAATGGCTTGACCTATCGAGTTCGAAGTTTTTCCGTCAGTGCGCCTACATGTCTAGTATATTAAATCCAAACAATAGCAAGACTCCGACTTCCGGTTCGGGAGATCGGTAGTGGTCGAAAATTTGACGAATCTCTTTATGGGAAATTATTGTTATCACTATTGCTCTAGAAGGGTTTGGGGTATCAAGTTTGGACCTTTTGCACCATATTCGCTGGAAGATAATGTCCAGAAATAGTAAGTCAGACTTCCGGTTCGGGAGATACTGTGGGTTGAAAAATTTGACCTTAGCATATAACGCTATTAGCATGAAGTGTTTGTTATCGCTACTCCTCTGACACGGCTTGGCCTATGGAGTTCGGAGTTTTTTTTTTTTGTTATGTTCGCCATTATGTTTAGTATATTACTTCAAAAAATGGTAGGGGTACGACTTAGGTTCGTGACATCGGCAAGGTCGAAAGTCTGACGACGCTCTTCATCGAAAATTCCTTTGCCCGGAGGTATGCTGTATGTTATGCCCGGCACTTTCTGCTGGAATCACAGTGTGACACGGCACCCTTAACATAGACGACAGAGCACTTCTGAAGGTACAATTTCCTATCTTCAAATCTAGATTCTTTCCATACATAACACATGTCTAGTATATTAAGTCCCAAAAAATGGCAAGGGTCCGACTTCCGGTTCGGCAGATCGCTAGTGGTCGAAAATTTGACGACGCTCTTTATGGAAAATTATTGTTATCTCTACTGCTCTAGAGGGGTTTAAGGTATCAAGTTTGGACCTTTTGCAGCATATTCTCTTAAAATGTAGGGAATATACTGTCCAGAAATAGTAAGAGTCAGACTTCCGGTTCGGGAGATACTGCGGGTTGAAACATTTGACCTTAGCATATAACGCTATTAACATGAAGTGTTTGTTATCGCCACTTCTCTGGAACGAGGTCCTGCTGTGAAAAGCAATGGTGACATTCCGTTCTGACACCACCGGTCGATAAACTGATTCCTGTAGGTGGATATGGATCGGAAATCACATAAAAAATGTTGTGAACTCAGGATTGGATATAAAAAATAAAAACAACATCATCTCCGATGCATTATTTTCGTTTTTTCGACAAGTGAGATTCAACAGGGTTGTAGGTTAAAAACGCGTACACTGATTGCTGTCCGGGCAGCAATTGGATCGAGATCTGGTTGACATTAACAGTACTGGAAACATATTTGGATTGGAGGTAAGACAAGGTTGTATTCAGCTAGTGATTTTAAATGTATCAATTCGGAATTAGTTACTAGTTGGGTAAATAGGAATAGTTTTCTCTGCCAGTTCCATTCATTCTTGAAGTTCATTATTTTCGAGAACCCACTTTCGAACGTTTGACCTCGCACTTTTTGGAAAGACGTAACTGTGTTTAGGGTCACCTCATTTTAACTGCATGTTCACGGAATATTAGGTAGAAACACCACAAAGAACGCCAACATTTGATACAATTGTTTTTTTTTTTAATATTTTAGATGCAGACGTCGTGGAACAAATGAATTTTACATCAGTTGAACTGAAATGTCCTGTACCGTGTGACTTCAGTCTGTTTGAACCAGCAATATCGTACGCGAGCGTGTCTAATTATGCAGTTGATAAACTTATTGGGTCAGACCTCAATAAAAATTTGCTCCATAAGTTGACACGCGCAAAAGAAACGAAATATCGAAAAGAGAAGAAACATTTTGATGTTACCAAACATCTGATACAAGATTTTGATGAAAAACTAAAGAAAGTTGGGGTTATTTTGAGCTCGCAGTTTTATAGTGCACCTGGCGAAGTTCAGCGGGAGATTTATGACCCAATGGAGTCCATCTGGAGAACTAAGGATGACATTTTTGAATTGCAAGAGTTTGTTTTGAAAAAGGATTTCATGAGGGCTTGGGACATAATGGAAGAACGTTATATGCATATACTAGTAACTGGATTCGAGGAGTTCTCACTCGGAGTTATTGAACGAATTAAGTTACTTACATCACGAAAAGATCCAGAACAAAGAGACTTGATTCACGCAAGTCTAACTATAACTCTTGAAAACAGAATGCAGATCATAAATCGCACCGCAAATAATTATACTAGAATTATTAATGCCTACTCGGACGGAAAAGGAATATATCGACATAAATTTGGTAGTCTCGGTAAGAAGCACAATTCACCAGCCACACCCACACTTCTTTTATCTGCAGCATTGACTCACAACAAACACGCGAAGATGTACAGGTTTAAGTTTACTGAGAGTCTTGAATTGATGATGGCAGCTTTGTTTAATTTCAGACAGTTGGCCGATACTGCGTATAGTAGCGTCGGTAAGAATGTTGACGAGAAGAAACTACTGAAAATATCTAAGAAATACGTATCATCGTGTAGAGAATTTCTCATTAGCCGAAATATTGTTCAAAAAGATATCATAGCATGGCCTCTAAACCAGCTAATGAAAAAGAAGGAAAATTTTACAGATTTTTGGAAACAGTATAAAGAGGAGTTTAAGGATAGCAGACAGAACTTAGAAGTATTAAAAAGCTCGTTTTTACAACTGAATCATTTTTTTCTGCAGGAACTTTTTGATGTCAGCAAAAAGGCGAAAAATTACATTGATAAGCCTTCTGTGAAATTAGTTCCGCTTTCAAAATTTTTTCTTCAGGATTCTGTGCGCAATGCGGTTAGTAACCTTAAAGCCTTTTTCCAAGAAACAAATGCACGTACAGAATCACTTCGGAGCTCATGCAATAAAATGAAAGAGTTGACTGATGATATATGGGCTCAAATAGTTGAAGATGATGACGCAAGATCTTACTATGTATTCACCAACAACTCGTATTTTCTACGAAATATTGCCGAGATTTCTTATAAAACTGCCTCAGATTACGCAACGTTTTTCAGATTCAGTAATTTCCGGTCCCTTGTTAAGGGTAGTGATGCCAGCTTGGTGAATGCATTTGATGACCTTTTGAAACACTTGAAAACTTTTAAAGGCACACTCAAGATTGACAGTGAATTTTTCAGGTGAGCTTTTCTAGAAGTCTACACTTTTTATAACACGTTTTATCTCAGTCTCATTCGATTAAATAATTCTTCCCTGGGTTCCTTGTCAATCTGCGTGAGAAGGATTCCAAGTGAAGTCTGGAGCGCGAAATAATTTTGCAGAAATACTGCCAGTCGACCTCACCACGTCTCTGCATGAACCCAAGCTCTCAAGCCACCAAGCAAATTATGTAAGGAATTCGACGCTGTTGTGACCCGCAACCAGTCTAGTCCTTAAATTTGGTTCGCTTTTCCGACAAACTGTTATATTCCAGACAATTGATTCTTAACGTATACTGCTACTACTACTAATAATAATAATGTTTAAGCCTTAAATCCACATTGTGCTCTATAGCTTTACAAAAGTAACTCACACACATACACGCGCGCGCGCGCTCACGCTCATAAAACTATGTGTAATGATCAGGGATTAAAAAAGCAACAGATAAAGGTCTGTTTGTACAAATAGTTTTGAGACCGGACTTAAATTGATTTACCGTCAATGGAGATTTTAGATGCGCTGAGATGGAGTTCCAGAGAGCCGATGCGGCGCATATGAAAGCTCTGTCACCTGTTGTTGCAAGTTTAGACAATCGTATCACCAAATTATAGGATTCAGAGGAGCGAAGATTCCTGACTGGGGTGTAGGGCTTAACAAGTGTAGATAAATATTCCGGAGCCAGACCGTTAATACATCTGTATGTAATAAGTAGTATTTTGTAGTTTATCCTTTGCTGGATGGGGAGCCAATGAAGGGATTTGAGGACCGGACTGATTCGGCAGAACTTACGATTTTGAGTGAGGATCCTGATCACAATTCTGAATATATCGGAGTTTGTCAATAAGTGAATTTTTGCACCCATACAGCAAAGAATTACAGTAGTCGAGACGACTGGTGACAAATGCATGGATGAGTTGTTCTGCAGTTTTCCTATCAATAGTTGCCCTTATCTTACTGATATTTCTCAGGTGGAAAAAAGACGTGCGGCAGATATGATTGACATGTCTGTCGCAAGTAAGATTTTCATCCAGGAAATAGCCCATGTTCCGAACTACTTTATTGGGGGTGGCTGCATTGTCTTCTATTATTAAGGATGCTTTCATTGATGTAGACTGTTGATGAGGTAGGCCTATATATATGACCTCGGTTTTTTCAGCATTTAACTTCAGATAGTTGTCGTTCATCCACTGGCTAATATCAGCAACACATCTTTCAAGCTTACAACGTGGTATGTCTTCTTCGTTAGATTTAAAGTGGATGTATAGCTGAGTGCTATCAGCCAGCGTAGAAATGATACTATAATCCATGTCTACGAATTATATCACCCAGAGGAAGGACATATATAATGCAAAGCAAGGGACCTAGTACAGAGCCCTGAGGGACACCAAACTTTAATGTGAATGCAGAGGAGGATGAGGTATTTATGTTAACACTTTGTGTTCGATCGGTGAGATATGATGCGAACCACTTGAGAGCAATGCCTGATATGCCAATTCTACACTTCAATCTGTTGATAAGCATGTCGTGATCTACGGTATCGAAGGCATCACTCAGATTCAGCAGAACTAGGCAAGAGACCTGATGTCTGTCCATCGACATCAAAATGTCATTTTGTACTCTGAGGAGAGCTGTTTCTGTGCTGCAGTCAGGTCTGTATGCAGACTGGAAAAAGCTCTAGAGAGGTATCTCTCTGGCGAATATTAATAACAACACGACTACACCGGCGGTAACTGCGTTGTGTCTTTGGAAACGACATGTAATCCCGCCAGCCCACCTGGAGGTGCGGTTGTGCTGTGTACTAAAACGTACTACATGCCGATGGCGCATTTGCGTTCAATCGAAGCTAATGCTGCGGCGTTAGAAGGCTGACAGCTGCTCACTGCTGCTGGGTGGTTTTCTTCGGATACCCCGGCTTTCTCCACCCGTAAAACTGTTCGACACGATGTGACTCTGGCTGTTGAAAGTGTCGTTGAACCTCAATAAAACAAAACAAACCTAACTAAAGGTGTGTTGACTACATATTTTCATTGTTGCACCTCCATTAGAACGAGCTTGATGAGCTCGTTAATAAGCAGGCCTGGCAACCTAGAAAATCAAGAAGTGCAAAACAATTGCCGTCCTCAGATTGCTTGGGAGTGGAATTGCACCTGTAATTTTCAATGCAAAAAAGGTATGCTATAGTTATATTAGTTATATTCACTTCAAGGTATTAATATTGTGACTGGAACATTGTACTACATTCAGGTACATAGTGGAAAAATTGGCACACACATCTTCTAATTATTCAAAATGTTGCATTCAATTCTTATGTGACTGCCTTCTGCACTCATAATGTATTGAAATGCGATGCAGAATGGGTCATGAATTATTGCGAATCAATGCAACATTGACAAATTGTCCCATGAGTCCCAATGTGTTCTATGTGCCACTAGGCACATAGAACACATTGGAACTCAGGGGACGAAATATTAATAGATTTTAAAGGCAGTCCCAAACATGTCTGGCATTCCTAAAATCAAGGGGTGCAAACAATTGCCCTCCTAAATTTTTTCAAGGCGTGCAGTAGGCGTCCAGCACTCTTGCACTCCTATCTAAAGAATGCCAGGCCTGAAGAGGCTCTTTTGAAAAGTATCACATGAGATGTGATGAGTATATTCAGAGCAATAAACTGCATATGAAGAGGAAGCGATTTCTTAACCGACTGGAACTTTTAGGACGTAATAGCTCCATTCAGGTTTTCGTGGAAAAAAACGTCGGAAATGGTGGTTGTGACAAGTATAACATATGTTTCGTGTGTGATACTTCCAAATCAAACAGTTCTAAAGACTTTGGAAATATTTAAGAATGATGCAGGTAGATTGATAACAGAGTCCAGTGGATAAATATATACTTTGAGGGGTTATGGAAATCCTGGAACACTTTCCCCTAGTATGTCCAAAATATCAATCTTGCAGAATTAAGATTCTTGTAATGATGAAATGAAAAGAGAGGAATGCATGTCATGTAGGTATTTGGGCGATACAAGGGAGCGGGTTAATAATGTGTTTATTTCTGAATTTGAGAAAATGGGGTACGAGATATCACACTATTCGTCTTTGGGAGCTGGGAGTGAAGGCCAGAGGGTGGATGAGGAGTGAGATGAGCACGGGGGTAATTGTTGCCTTTTCAATGGAGAATCGCGACAAATCAGCGACTGGCCAAAGTATTATTACTATTATAAGATAAGCATTTGTGCCATTTCGTTTATATACTTAATTCTTTATCTGCAAAATACCAACATTTTAAGCTGAAATTTTCCCATGATGAAACTAAGAATTAAACCACTTCAATCTTGTTTGACAGAGTTCAATAAGCTCTGTCAAGCAAGAGTGAATTGGCGTTTAACAGTCACTGAATTTTATATATTTCAAAATACCGATCTATTTCTCGAATTCTTCTGCTCCCTTAATTATATTTCTTCCCTTGTGGCGACACTGAAGCCCATACGCTATCACCTTCACATCTGCGAGCTCATTCTGTTGGTGTGTTTGGCTTGCTTGAGCACTGACAGTTTATACCGTGTTTGATTAACAACTTCTCTGTGTTGGCGCAATAATGAACATTTTAATCTGCTTTAGAAAATATAATATTGCCCACGCAATATTTTAAACCTGTTAATTAAAAACAACTCATGTGATTACCATTGTGGATTTGTCACAGCGGTGATACGTCTCAGAGGACAGTTAATGATGTTACTTAGTTCACTTAAATCATCATTCCTCGATTCCGTCTATGACTTCTCAGAATCTACTTTGGTCCTCAGTATTTGCCAAAAAATGTTCATTTTATCACGAAAAATTTTGTTAATATGTGAAGTGTCATTATTTAAAATAGTAACAAATGTCGCTCTTAGAGAGCAGTGCGGCATAATTTGAGCTGGCGCTGGCAATAAAATAACACCACAAAATACTCCTTGATAAACTGAAGGACCTATTATTGCCTTCAAGTAAACTTAGAAGTAGGTTGCAAGACTGCAGGTGTCCCGCTTTCTCTAAGGAAGGGTTATGTTTTATTTTCAGGGACAATTTCTTAAATGTGGATATTTTTTATCGTCAGCTGAGTTACGAAGAAGTGAAGCAACAGATAGCCTACAATGAATTTTCTCTTCTTTGTGAGTATTAAAAAGTTATAAACATAGCAATTTAAGTATATGTATGTGGCATAACAGGTTCACGGGTAAGTACTATAGTTCTAACTCCTGCGTAGCTTTAACGGTTTACGGAGGATGATGTCATATATATCTTCCCTTGAGTGCAACAATGAGCCTTCTGCAATACTAAATCATTGCAGATCGGGCATTGTTGCACTCAAGGGAAGAATTATATCGGTGGACCCTCTCCCTCTCTCATCCCTACATTCTAGTACCCTTTGCTGCATTCGTCCCTACCTCAAAATGGAGGAAATGGTGTCTCTGTGAGTAGTGTCTCACCATTTGGGTGATCTCATGGATGGTCAGGTAACGATGACGGCATATGTGATGTCATGGTAGCCCATATGAGCAACCATGTTATGTCATTACTGTGGGGATGCGTGGTGCCAACGTGCAAGCGTATTGTGTGCTGTTAAGGTGACACGTGTTTCCGACGTCCATTTAGTATGTTGAAGACCGCCATCTTCGTTTCTATGGTGCCAAGTGTTTGCTTTCGAGCTACAAATCCTTCAGAAATGTGGCGGGGGGGGTATATTTGGTGTATGTTATTAGCTCGAATTCTTCCAGATACATTTATTGGCTCTAATTCTGCCAGAACCCCCGTTTTCTTTCTGTTCCCTGTCTCATTCCAAATCTTTGTTTCTCTATTTCTCAACCTGTTCCAGAAATGTTATGACTTCCGTCTGCTCTCACACCTTTCTGTTTTACGCTTGGGGTACTGGTAGTATTATGTACCTAAGCCGTTCCTGACAATCTCTAAAAGTATTCTGGCCACTGCCCTCGTGAATTCAAATTGCTTCATTGGACAGAATAAATCAGATCTCCCCATTAATCTATTTCTCAATATTGTACCAAGAGCGAAACGTGTCAGTTCGCTCTCCATCGTATGACGCTATGAGGACCATGAGGAAATATTTCACTGAGGTTCAGACCCTAATGTCCCCATTCGGGTGTTTGGGACAACGTTTCGTGAATACTACTACGGTTTCTGGACGCTGTACAGAAAACTTATTTTCAAGACATGACGTTTCGTAGACACGTCATTTTGGAGAGAGACCTTTTCGAAGACAGGGGTGAGACGTTTCGTAGAAAAACAATAACCGTTTTGTAGAATTGTTTGGGGTTTTTTCATTCAATTGATTGTTTGTATCTCCGTCTACTTCACTCACTGCTTGTTGCATTGAAACAATATCGTATTCCTTCAATCTGTTAATTAACCCTTTACCTAACGTAACGGCCAAAACCGGCCAGCGCTATTCTCAAAAATCGTCAGTGAATTTTCCTTATTTTTTCATTTTTTGTCTCAAAAACATAGGTTATGACCCCTCATTGGAACGAGCTCGTCGAGCTCGTTCCAATGAGGGGTCATAACCTATGTTTTTGAGACAAAAAATGAAAAAAATTAGTTGTTCAAGATTTTTTTTGCAAGTGTCGTCTGCTTTTCACGTTAGGTAAAGGGTTAAGGAGAATGTAAACAGAAACAATTTGGTAAAACTTGTAGTGTGGATTTTATATTTATTCTAAGTTTAGGATGTACTCTTAGTGCATTTGCATTCTATATCATAGATAGGATATGCTGAGACCTTCAACAATATTTTATAATTTAACTATTTGATAATCTCACTTTTAGAGAGTATTTTTTCGAGGCAGTTACTCGCATTATTGTGTAATCCCGTTTCTACAAAAACTACACTAACAGTTCTGACTTTTTCCAGTGTATATCACCTGAGACTGGAATTTTGATATATCGTGCCATGCAAGAAATATGAGTAAAATTTCTGAGATGTTACGTCAGTAATCTTGACCCATATTTTGATCCTCCATTAAGTTTCAATTCATTTGGTATTGGTCAAACGTCCATAGGTGATACCAGGCTTGAGAACGTGACCTACTTTCAAAATATACTACTCAAATTTTGCTAAGCACCAAATATTTGACACATCATTGTGAAATTTGTTTGTGACATATTTGCGATATTTTTGGTGGATGTGATTGAGGAATGTATTGAGATGATCCCCAGTGTTTACATTAGCTCTCTTGACAGGCAGACTTTTCGTGACAGTCATGGAAAGCATGTACCTCTTGATTTTCAAGATGTTTTCGTGTACTGTCTACATGTACATGACATGTGTAGGGTATTCAATCTTCATTTCAACACAAACCCTTGCGATTTAATGAGTGAATAAGTCCAATGCAAATGTAAGAATACATGTGTCTGAAGCCGAAATGTGGGGGGTGGGGGGTAGGGATGGTGGAGCAGGGGCTACCCATCGTCAGGTTGGTGAAGCCCTTGGTGTGCACCATACGTTGATCGCCAGGGCCTGGGCAAGATTTCAGCAGTACGGCACACCAGTAAGACGGCATGGTGGTGGCAGAGACAGGGCAACATCTGCAGCTGAAGACCGGTTTTTGATCATTCAGGCTCGTAGGAACCGCTTTGCCACAGCAACCCAGCTTCGCAGTGACCTTCAGAATGCATCCGGGGTAAATGTTTCGACTATCCGGGCAAGGTTGCACGAAGGTGGTCTCCGATCGAGAAGACCATGTATTCGCATTCCGCTGTCCCAGAACCACCGCCAGGCACGATATGAATGGGTCATGGACCATGTTGGATGGACCAAAGAAGATTGGCGACCTGTCATTTTCACAAATGATTCAAGATACTGCCTAGACCACACAGATAGGCGTTCTAGGGTAAGGAGAAGACCAGGAGAGCGATTCCATGCAGTCAACATTGCTGAGCATGGCCGCTGTGGTGGAGGGTCAATAATGGTCTGGGGCGGCATCAGCAGGGATGGACGTACAGAGCTCTGTGTCCTTGAACGTGGTACACTGACTGCACAGCGGTATATTGATGAGATCCTCGATGTCCACGTCAGATTGTATGCAGGTGCAGTGGGTGATAGATTCATTCTGCTGGACGATAATGCCAGTCCTCATGTTGCCCATGCTGTCGGGGAGTACCGACAGAGGGAGGGATTGAACGTATGGACTGGCCAGCCAGATCCCCTGACGACAATCCAATCGAACATGTCTGGAAAGAGTTGCAGCTTGCAATTTCAACCCGTCCAGTCCAGTGTCCAGGAGCTTGGTGCCATGCTGGTCCAAGAATGGAACAACATCCCATAAAGGACCACCAGAAACCTGATTGGGGGCATGAGAAGGCTTTGTCAAGCTGTAATTAATAATAATGGGTCTCATACTCGATATTGAACCCATACCAGTTCGCTCCGTCAACTTTTTGGCAAATTTGAAAAATTTTCTCTTTTGCCAATAATATCCATTTTCCATGGTTATCGTATTGAAAAGCTAAAAAAATATGTCAAACACAAATGAATCTTAATTTCTATACTTAAATCATTAAAGATATAATTAAATAAAAAATATATACACTTTTCATCACAATATTTCAACTAAAACGTAAAACAGGTAGTTGAATATACTTAGCAAACTTTGGATATACTTAGCAAACTTTGAGTAGTATAATTGACTCCACTGAGTTCTTAGTGTAAAAATACATGTATGAACTTCGGGAATATATTAGGGGGTCATAAAAAGCGATTCCTGCAATTCTAATAATTGCTCTCAATGACACCTGAATGACCTCAGTGACCTTGATCTATATTTTGAACCTCCATTGACTTTCGACTCATTAGGTATTCTTGTTTGCGAAATGACCAGAAGATGTCGACGAAACGGTCGTTCGATAAAACGTCCTCTTGTCTCCGAAATGGTCTTTCTACGCAATAACATATCGATGAAACGTGATCAACCAAATGTATTTCCTACAAAACGCTCTGTCACCTCTCTATTATACACCGACGCCTCTCTATTATAACCGGTCGGCATTCGTTACCCCTTTTTCATAGTATGAGGCTATGAAAGCTATGAGGAAACCCTCCCTCAGTTAGGTCTAATATTAAGTTCTATATATCCTCTTTCCAGAAGTTCTGGTATTTATGGACCTCATCCTATGGAATCCCTTCTACAGAATCCCTTTGGCGCTCTTAATATACCTGTAGCTTTCGTTTTTCATCGTGTGGGCTATTAGGGCCATAAGGTAAATCCCCGATTAACCTTCCTTCAAAACCTCATCCGGTATTTCATATACAATACTAAAAGAGAGTGCCACATTTCTACATTCGAATACTACTGTTGGCAGTTGAGAAGGGTATAGAAGAGTGTGTGTGGACGGTTGATATGCATTTTTCTTCTCATTTCTATTCTGACCGTCGTTCAGTGAAAACATGAACTTGCATGTCTGCGAATATTGTGGAAGAGGATTCTCGCGACAGTCTTACATGAAGAGACACAAAGAAGATTTTATGAGAAGAAAAGTATGGGCCCTGCGAATCCCAAATTTCGGGTCTAATCGAATCAAGCAGAGGATTTCGAATTGAATCGAACGGCTCTTCAGATTGTAAATATTGCACTTTCTTACAACCGTAAATTGTCAGTGTCAACTCAAGTCAACTTGGGGCAGTCAATCAAAAAGCGGAATATTTCAGGGTAGAATCAAAGTAGTTTCGAAAACGGGGCCCCCTTGAGCTCTCATTCTATTACAAGGTACAGGTATCCAGTACAGGAGACCCGATGATATCAGAAGAGCTGAAAACATGGTAGGATTTTGAGAAATCACTATGATTCGAAAATTTTTGAATCAGTGCGTCTCGAATCGTTTCGAATCATCTTGTTGTTTTCCAGTCGAATTTCGAAGCTTCGCAGAGACCAACCTTGCAGATACCGTAACAAGATGTTTTCGCGACCAATCACTGCTTGGAGCCATAAACAAGCCTACAAACTCACTGGGAAGTGCTGAGGTCAGCCATAAAGGCCATCAAGTGAAACAAGCCGAAGAACTGGGACCGATGATAGAGAAAAATGAAGAGGCGATGGACAAGGAAAAAATGTATGTAAAGAATCGAGCGACATTTGTTGATTTGATTTCTTTTATGCCAATGTGCTACCAACATCATCGAAGATATAATACCACTCAGTGGCGCAATCATGGGGGGGGGGATATCTGAGGTGACACCCCCCCCCCCCCAATTTCAGTCCCCCCCCCCCCCTCCACCCGCAATGTTCACTAATATAGGGAACATCAGGCAAGAAATTTTAATATCTAGCAATTTATTTGATTCCGAGTCCGTCAGTGTCCATAATTTATAAGTTGCCTAATTATTGATGCATTTTACAACTTGTTACTCCACATTGTGGCCTCATTATTGATACCCTTCACAACTTATATTTTATAAATGATCAATTTATAGACACAAACGGACTCAGCGTGGAGTGAAGAAAATTGTGGAGAGTTGTTTGTCTCTAATTTCAAAATTTTAAACGGAGAAAGGCTCCCGGACCCCGTCCAATGAGAGGTGACACCCCTTCTTTTGCTCGCCACATCTTTCTATGGCAGGGCTCGGATGATGCAGCGAATCATATACTGTATGCCCCTAAATATTACTCTTGCCCCCTCCTAACTTTGATGTCCCGACTACGCGCCTGATACCACTACATTCATCGGAGTGTGGTGACTTACGACACAGTGTTAAGGTTGCTGGCAGTGGCATAAAATGGGATATCCACCGATATGAAGAAGTACTTCTTCCTGTAGTGCGATTTTCTGCCGTCCTTAATTACTTCTATCATAGTCGAGGTTCGAAGAAAACAAAAGTATGCTAACAAAATATCTATTTGTTCCCTGGCGTCAACGAACAGAGACATGTCGATCTACTGCTGCAGATATTGTAAAAAAACAAAAACTTTTTCAGATCAGACAACACGCACAGACACGGGGATGTTTTTGTTCAAAGTGGCATAAAGAAATAAAAGTCATGTATTAGATATGATTTTCTTTCCCTGAATTGTCCATTATCAAGCTCGACAGATATGGCTTGTAATTCGGCTGATATGACTTTGATCTCGAACGATACGAACCAGTCTAGAGTAGCTGATGAGTTATTTCGAGCAATCAGTTTGCTTACATCGAAATCATTTACTGTTATTCGCCGAACGCAAGAAGAAAAATTGTCGTTACCAGGCACAATGATGTGGTTAGAAGCCGAATTCTTGTATGACGAGGAATTAACCCTTTACCCAACGTAACGGCCAAAACCGGCCAGCGCTATTTACGAAAATCGCCAATTAATTTTCATTATTTTTTCATGTTTTGTCTCAAAAACATAGGTTATGACCCCTCGTTGGAACGAGCTCGTTGAGCTCGTTCCTTCGAGGGGTCATAACCTATGTTTTTGAGACAAAAAATGAAAAAAAATAGTCATTCAAGAATTTTTTTTGCAAGTGTCTTCTGCTTTTCATGTTAGGTAAAGGGTTTTAATGATGGCAATAGCTAAGGACTGGGTAGAAGAAAGAAGATAGTTGTGAAAACAATTCAACGCAAATTGAAATCCAGAGTCGTAAGGGTAGTATATTCGAAGAAGTGGGAGAAAAGCGAGGATGCCGAAATATTCTGATAGCTGAACTAGAAGAGAAAACCTTCGTCAAACGGAAGGTTCGGCGGGTCATACAGACGGTGGATTTCTATGACAGTTGTGTAATCCTGTCGTTACTGGACTGACGGGCATCGGAGAAATTCTATCAAGAGATGTGATAATGATAATTTCTCGTTTGAGTTTTGACCGCCAAGAGAGTGAGCGAAGTGCAATCCCATTTCAGCTATTCACCAAACGTCTATCACCAGCGAATGATATGGAAACCGAGGTGAGGTATCTGAAATGGAAGATATAAATTCTAGAGACGTTGCTGAACCAGAAGAAGAATGTATCGATTCGGAAGATTTGATGTGAAGCTCAGCCAGAAAAGTTTAACCCTTTACCTAACGTAACGGCCAAAACCGGCCAGCGCTATTTTCAAAAATCGCCAATTAATTTTCATTATTTTTTTCATTTTTTGTCTCAAAAACATAGGTTATGACCCCTCGTTGGAACGAGCTCGTCGAGCTCGTTCCAACGAGGGGTCATAACCTATGTTTTTGAGACAAAAAATGAAAAAAATTAGTTATTCAAGATTTATTTTTGCAAGTGTCGTCTGCTTTTCAGGTTAGGTAAAGGGTTAAGAAGACTTCCAAAAAGACTTCGAGAAACTTATGAATAGTTTACTATAGATGGACTGGACAAAGAACAAGCCACAGGAGACCAATTCACAAGAAAATCCAAGAGATTGCTAAACACCTTTGCGAAGAGGAGGGTTACGACCTCGTGGAATTTCAAAAGTCTTCCCTCGAAAGAGAATATTTATGTTCGATGACTTTGCAGAAAAATACACTTTGGAAGGTACAGTACGTGGAGAGTGTATTATCACTAAATCACCCGTAGAGAGGAGATTCTACCCAAGCAAGTATTGCAAATTTGTTGCAAAGCATAACCAGCACCAGCAAAGTTTCAGCCAATGAGGCAAGCCCAAACGAGGTCATATTCATGGAAGATTTTATGATTCTGCTTGTTTTAACGCTTGATATCGCTAGTGTGGGAAAACATGTTCGCAGCGAAAAAAATAGTTCATTTGCGTTTGACCGCTGAAGATTGGAGACGTCTGTCAGATTCTTCGCAACATTTTCGAAATCGAAGATTGACTTATGCATTCATAACTCAAGAGCGATGCTTGGTGAAGCTGACCTCTCAAGAACTGAACCAAGTCAGTCGTTCGGTGGAAGGTATCAAGCAAAGAAATCAGCATCACTGTGAAGCTGTCGTTGCAATGGAGGAACCATGTTGTCACACATAAGAAGACCAAAACTGCAGAATAGAAGAAGAACGAAGAGTCAGCCAAATAGGTAAAGCTCGCCAAAAACGGGGCTTGTAAAATAAAGTTGCCACTCAAACGACACGACGAATACCATTATGAACAATGATCAGAAGAATGAAGCTAAGAAGAACAAACTTCAGAAGAATGAAACTACTGCCACTTAAACCACGAGAGAAATTATGTACTAGTTTCAAAGATGGACGAAGTTTAGAACAACAAAGTTTTCCCTCAAACCACGAGTGAAATTCTGGAACAACCTGTACAAAAAACCAAGAATGAAATTCAAAGGACGGATGATGTCACAGCACAGATGATGACGTTCTAAACACAGATGGAGTTCAAGGTCAACGTAGTTTGAGGGACGCACAGAAATTCCTTTGGAAACGAAACAACCATTCAGGATAAAAAGAAGAACAACAAAGAACTACTTACCATATGGCGATGATGTATTCGATGAGGAAGCAAGAGCCATCTATGAAGAGGAGGCCTTGGATAGCTGACCTTTGTATGCGATGTGCTATGTGACCGAACCAACAAAGAGATTGCATATTAGAATGAATCAGAATAGAAAAGCATGAATTGAATGTTATGTATTCTTATGTTGTCTTTTGCAACCAGGCCTGAAAATAAGCAGTCTGACATTTGCAGAATGAGGTCCACAGAGGGTGAGTTTGATGATGCTATCCATACAGTGGGCCAATTTATCCTCTGGGTATCTCATTCTGTTTAGTTTTGAGACCCTGATTCAGACTGAGGTTCACAGAGGGTAAATTTAGTGATGCTACCCTGCTGTGCAGGGTAGCATCACTAAATTCACCCTCTGGGGACCTCATTTTAGTCTGCTTATTTTCTGGCCTGTTTGCAACTGCCCATGCAAGTTCCCGGTGTAAAAAACGTACCGCGCTTTTTTTCAGTGCTGTCTGTGAAATACCTGGTTTAGGGGTTTGAGATTTAGAGCTGAAACGGTTAACCGATTAATCGATTAATCAATGAGCAACATCCTGATCGATCCAAAAAGTAATTGTTCGATTATCCGTTACTTTTGAACTACTGTATTATATGGGTGCAGAAAGGAACAAACTTGCTCCAAAACAGGCAAACATTGTCACACTGACTCACATCAATTATATGAGACAGAGTAAAGCATGCAAGTTACTTGCTGACATACTTGTTTACTTGCATGATCATCATACTGTATCAGTAGCTGGAAATGGTCATTCTTAACCCTTTACCCATTGTGGGTAGCGGACGATATTTGCAAAATAAATTCATGAATTACTAAGAATTTTCAATGTTTGTCTCAAGAAACATAGCTTATGACCCCTCATTGGAACGAGCTATGTTTTGAGACAAAAATTGAAAACATAATAAACTTGAATGGGGATTTTTGTATATTGGCCTAGTCGGTTTTGTTTGTTACGTTGGGTAAAGGGTTCATGCTGTATTTCATCAACGGTATGGCAATCATTCAGATATCTATTTGGTCAAGTGATTAATCGGTTAACCAAGGTTAATTCACGTGATTAATCGATCAAGAAAACCCCTTAACCGTTTCAGCTCTATCGAGATTAGACGTAATGCATGGATTTCCTCGTGGTCCCAATATAAATTCATTCCGCGAAAAGGGTAATGTAAAGATATAACAAGAGCCTCAAGAATATTCTGTGGGAAATATTCCATGGAAAATGGTCCTCAAATACCCGATTTCGGGCATATGGGTCTTGAAGCTGGACTTCTTTAGGAGACTTCCTCATACCCCCCCCCCCCCCCCCCCCCCCCCCAGGCATCATACGATAAAAACGCTGTGCTAAAAGCCAATCGGTTGTAAGACATGTGTGCTAAAGTAGTAGTATTCACGACACGTGGTCCCCAAATATCCGGACACGGTCATCATGTGGGAGGTCTAGGTATAGGTATTGTACGGAGAGAAAATGGCCGAGGCTCAGATGAATGGAGAGATTTGAATGGTTGTTTGTCATTAATGGTGCGATTGGATTGCTTGTGGTGGGACAGGCATTCCCTGGGGACATAATGCTGAGGTCGAAGATACACCAAACACAGAACATACTATCACCTCTATACTGCCAGATAACACTTTGTAAGAGTAGAACATCACTATCAATGATCAAGGAGTAAAATGGAATAGGACCAGGGCACTCAGACTCAGGACATAACATATGAATAGAATAGGTCGAGGAATAGATAGAACAGGGTTTGAAATGGGCCCGGGATAGAAAGAAAACGAAGCTCCTCGAAGAATGTGAGCCGCTGAAATACCCTCATTCAATCGAACACGTATACAGAAGACACCACATACTGTTGAAGGATTTTCATCTCCCATAGCAATCACGTGTCACGATAAGAACCTCGATGACAGCCTCATCATACAAAATGATATATGCCACCATAACGAATTACCACGTGAAATACCATGGCAACCCAAACACATCACTGCTCAGATCAACAATCAGATCATCCAAATGAGGGTCGCTTT
Organism: Pictodentalium vernedei; assembly: GCA_031216915.1. Classification (NCBI taxonomy): domain Eukaryota; kingdom Metazoa; phylum Mollusca; class Scaphopoda; order Dentaliida; family Dentaliidae; genus Pictodentalium; species Pictodentalium vernedei. Next base: position 725,358,475 of record CM062297.1, on the reverse strand, counting down.
GCCTCAGACATACTACTTCTATGGATATTCAAATGTTCTCACACCGGTCCTAACCATGATGGACGGGTGTTGTGCTCGTCAGATATTTGTTTTGTTTCACCTCCGCCACCCCCCCCCCCCGTCGCCCCCTCCCCACCCACAACTAGCCTCTGATATTGGCAACAATACTGTCAACGCCTAAAGTTAAATATAGTTGCCCTTCGAATTGAAATCATGTGAACAAGGCTTGGGAATTAAACTCTGGTTATCTGTTGTGTAGGACTTCGTGCGTGTGGAAGAACAACACTAATTTTACAACTACATTTGTTACATTCTTACCCGTCTGCCTCCGTTATAAAGTCTTTGATGGTGGCTTGTCCGAATAGAAATGTTAGCATTTATTAGCTTAGAATATTACAGCTGCCTTTTCAACCCTGGGCAATTAGCAGGTGGCTGATGATGCTTGTTCTCTTCCCATAGCTGTGAAGATGTCCGTGATATTACTGCTACAAATCTCTATGGCTATCACTATACAGCTATATTTACTTTTTAGGCTAAACCGCTTCCAACACATGGTCCCTTATTCCTAAAATCCATAGTACCCAGACATGTACCTTTGCAGCTGGAAATCTCCGGAGCTTTAATAACACTGGGCGCCTCGGTAACCTGTATTCTTCTCCCTGGTACAAACAGTACACTAGTCGAAACATTCAAACAATCGTTGGAGTAACTGCTCGTTTGGGAAGCTGCTTCAGATGGATGGTCGATGATGTTTGTTCGCTTCTCATCACTGTAAAGTTGTCCCTTCCATCTACACATTCTATGGCTTTCACTAAAGTCCCTAACAGCTCTTTATCTAAAAGACATAATTCCCAATGATCTTAGGAACCATTGATCTCAAAGAGGTGTCCTTCTGGGTTTAAAATCCCAATACCTTTGATAGCTCTGTGAGTCAAGGTCACCGACCTTCTTTTAAGGTTTGACACGGTGTAGTAAATCAGAAATCGCGACAGAAACAGCTTTTAAGGAGCCTTTGTTTGGACGACTATTCGGTTCTTTCAACGAACTCATCGCCCAAGTTTCTTGGTACAATCCTTTCTTAGAAACGACTGGTGGTCTGGACACCACTTTTGTCAGTTCAACAAATGAGTCTTTGGAGCAAATGCTCGTATGAGCACTTGCTGGGGCGTCTCTGTGACTCTGTGGATGAAATCATGAACCAAATTCTTTGACAACCCACCTTGGGCAACCGGTTTGATACATAGTGTAATTTTAATTTCAGCTGGGCATGAGTATACTTGTATTGTCAATGAATCCACAAAGGTAAAAGAATGTATTCGTGTCAAGAATAAAATTGTTCAAAAAGGTTTTTTTTTCTCTCTTACAGGTGATATCGGTGGTACAATGGGTTTGTTCATCGGTGCAAGTTGCTTGACTATCTTTGAGGTTTTAGACTTGATGCTAATTTACTGTTTTAGAAGAAAAGATGACTCTTGAACGACATAGTTGAAGTTTCTTCCTTCACTGTTGTATCGTACTAGTTGACACAAGGATTTCTACTGAAACACCGTGACCGATCATGATATGATTTTTCCTGATGAAATAGGAACTATTTCCGGCAATATGAGTAAGGCCATCAACCTGCTATCTCTGACGCTCGAGGGTCGGAGGGGCAGATAGGAACTATTTCCGGCAATATGAGTAAGGCCATCAACCTGCGATCTCTGACGCTCGAGGGTCGGAGGGGCAGAGACCCAGAAAAAATAATTGCGCTTACCGGTGCCGGACGCGTAGCCAGGACTCTACTATATTAGGTGCCCTTGCCAGTTGTTTTTTTTTTTTGGGGGGGGGGGGGGAGTGGGGGGGACAAACACGATATTCGAAAGGCTATCGTGAGGGCGTGAAGCCTCTCCTTTTCTTTACTGTGGCCCTCCGGTTGTTACCTCCCCTCCTCCCTCTTCTCTTCCAGGGAAGTGGGAGAAAGGGAGTAACAGTCGGAACAACACAGTTAAAACTAGGACCCTCCCTCACCCCCGAGAAAACTTTACAAAATTCAGTGCCCTCAAAGCGAATCTGGCGTATTTATAATTTATGTAGACCTATATTGTAGACTATTTTAGGGCTCAATATGTGATATGAAAGTTTGATTGGGCCTATTTTTTGGGGGGGGGGGGCAGCGAAAAGCTTAAGAGGCCCAGGCCTACATGTGTAGCTACGCCGCTGACCGGTGCTGAGTTAACCTGCAGTACAAATAGCAAAGTCTTGTTTTCTTTAGCTCGCAAGTCAGATGTTTTTTAAATTGGATTTGCAGCTGTGTTTTCAACTGAATGTTGATTCTGGCCCAAGACCGGAAATAAGCAGACTGCCATCTGTAGAATGAGGCCCTTAGAGGGTGAATTTGGTGATGCTAAACTGCACAGCAGGGTAGCATCACTAAATTTACTGATACTTGAAGTTATGTGACACACACAATCGGTCGTACAAAGGAAGGTATGTGGAATCCAAGCCTGGAAATGAGCAGGCTGTCCAGGGGGTGAATTTGGTGATGCTACCCTGCACAGCAGGGTAGCATCACTAAATTTATCCTCTGTGAACCTCAATCTGAATCAAGGTCTCAGGCCTAAACAGACAGAGGTACCCAGAGAAGACATTTGGGGAATACTAGCCCACTATATAGGTAACCACCAGCAAATCCACCCCTGCTTATTTGCAGGCTTGCTTTGATGTTTGCCGTCCTCAGCTTTTATGGCCATGATGTAGCCATAGATATTATTGTGGGGGTTAGGCACCAATTCATAAATACATCCTCAGTTTTTCAGATAAAAACAAGTAATTGGTTTTTCTACAGATATAGATGACAATGCGAAGATGATATGAAGCAACGGGCTTTACAGGGTTGACTTTTAACTAATAAAATATTTATTTCTGCATTATTATTTGCTTCACCACACCAATTGTTTATTGCAATCCTCGACTGTTCGGTTGAAAAGGGATAATTCGTGACATTTATGCTGCTACCACTGGTCTTGTAAATGTGCATTTCGAAATGCTTTGTACAAATCCTCTTGATGTATTGGCCTTGGACAGCATTGATGTTACAGTAGTTAAGGACTATGAGACCTCGTTTTTACGTGCTCATTTTTACTTATTGTCTGGCCTTCAAATATTCATGTTCTTGGTTCTTGTCCTACGAGATAGGGTAGGAAATCTACTATATATGTATCATCTCCAACAATCACAATGATTATTTGAGGGACGATTACTCTCGGTTACTAAGTTGTTTTTGGGATCTGGGGGAGCAAAGCCGAGGCCTCATCACCCTTAATGATAATAATATGGAGATTTATACTCTGTGATGTGTATAGCACAAAGTAGTATTGTTTAGTTCAGCGTGTAGTTAAAAAATCCAGGCCCGTCGGAACCGTGGGGGGGGGGGGGGGGTGCAGCCCCCCCTTCCCCCCAATAATTTGCTCATATTTCGTCGTTAGTTTATCCATGATGGGAGCAACCGATGTAATCTGAATAAAACTGGACATTATATTATTTAATTCAGATTAGAACAGTGGCGTAGGAACCGGGGGAGGGATGGGGGGGGTGGCTGGCTAAGGGAGATATCCCCCCCCCCCCCACAAATTTGTCAAAAGTAGGCTTTACTGGGCTGGGTTGGTGGTCTCTCCGCACGGGATGCCCACTGGTTACCATATTCCGACATTGCTGTTAATGATTACTGGGTTGAGTGGGTTCCATGTGGACTTTCTTCCACCAATAAAACTGACAGTCGTGTTTTCGCCTAATTGTGGAAAGCGATGTTAAACCCCAACCAACCACAGTGTAATTCATTGCATGTTCGCTATTCCTGTAATTCTGCTTGGAAATCACGCTGAAATGATCAGAGAGCTGACGTATTTCCTTATTGACGATGTATTTGCTCAGAATCACTCAGAATGCATATTTGTACATATTAAATTAAAAAAATTTCCCCCCGAACCTCCACCAACGAGACGGGGAGGTACCCCCTCTCGTGCTCACCCCCCACTCGCCTCTTCGCGGTTCGGATGACGCTTCGCGTCATAGGAATATACGATTTATTTGCTCAGAATCAACCAGAATGCATGTTTTTACATCTCAAATTCAAAAATTTTCCCGGGGGAGGCCCCGGACCCCCCACCAACGAGACGGAGGATATCCCCTCTCGTGTTCGCCCCCACTCGCCGCTCGGATGACGCGTCGCGTCATGGGAATATAGGTCCTACCCCCCCCCCCCCCCCAAATAAAAATAGCTTACTACGCCCCTGGATTAGAATTATCACTGAATGTATAACATGCACCTGCATATGTTGATGTACAAACGTTTTGAGCAATTCCTTTGGCAGCTAAGAAGACCACGACAACCATTGGCGTAATGATAAAACTAATGAATCCACCATAAGGCCTGACTGTTTTTTAGCATGACGGAATACGGCCACGGCCTGCAGGGTGAGCCGGTGTGAGAACCGTCCCCAAATGTTATGGGGTTCTATTGGGATTTTTGAAACATTTTGTTAAAAAAACAACTTTTGCCGTTTAAAAACAGTCAAGAGGTTTTTGCTTCAAAAGCTACCAGAATGCTTCCTTTGATTGCCCTTTTCAAAACATTTTCTGGGGGAGTAACCCCCCATCCCCCCCCCCCCCCCCCTCAAAAAGCTCATGCTTTCAGCACTCGCGCCAGATGCCTTCGCATCTGGATACCCCATACCCATTTAGTATCAGCCAGTTCACCCAAATTAGCAATATCAGCCCCCCCCCCCCCCCCCCCCCCAATATAAATTTCGTTCCGACGGGCCTGAAATCTCATATGTAAGACTATTGTTTCGAGTGATCTTTTCATCAACAACCTTGACAATATTACCACCTTTTAGCTGGTGTTACAGAAGTTAACCCTTTAAACACGAGACGTCACTTTCTCTGGGCAGCTACATGATATGCCATAATTTCATTTAGTAGGATGACTGTTAAATGAATGTGTGGGGTAGACCATGGCAGCACATTGAAAATATTAATCGGTCTACCCTCAAATACTGAATATAGACTCTTCCAGTTGTTGCCACTGAAGTGGCATAGAAGATACCGACAGTGTTCAAAGGGTAAAGAAGAATGATACAAAAACGAAATTGCACCAAAAACAAAGATCTCAGTGAATTCTGTCAAACAAGATTGGATTAGTTGATTTCCCAGTTGTATTATGGGGAGAATGACGGTTTGGTATTTCTTATATTGACGAAGTGTGCAGGGAGGGGGATTAAACTGTATATTTTGAAACTGTTAGTTGTGTGTGCTAAAATTATTTATGGTAAATGAGGGATGTGTTTATTATAATAGTGTCATATATTGTGAAATGAGTTAATACAAATGCTAAATGAGAGATGTTGTAGGCATTGTTGTCAATTAAAACAAATTTGTATATGAAATGGGGATTTCCTACTTACATTAGTTCCTGTAAAATTTGTTTCTGGTATTGTGCATTGGTATGGTATTGTTTGATATTGGTGACAATTTATATGTATTGTAATAATTCTGTTGATTTGAGAAAGCGGTGTGCTGTTGTTAGCAGGAGTCGTTGTTTTTGTTTTCTTTTCTTTTGTTTTCCAAAACCACACACAACGATCTCTTCGGTTAACCCTCTGCACTCTGATGCCAAAATGGTAAAGTTTTCAGCAGCAATTATTTCCCATAATGCAGTTTGATATTTAACCAAATATACCTTGTTGGACAGAGCTCCGTGAGCTCTGTCAAACAAAATATAATTGGTTAAATTTTTAGTTAAACTATAGAAAAACAGAGTGATTGGAAAAAATTCTGTTGCATCGCCAGAGTGTCAGGGGTTAAGGTAGTTGGATATATTGAATTGGAGATTATGTTTACGGGTACTACTGATACTGTCGCAAAGAGTCAAAGCGATAAGAGGCGGTGGACTGGAAGGGGCACTAAATTCTGTTGCATCACCAGTGTGTTAGGGGTTAAGGTAGTCGGACATATTGAATTGGAGATATGTTTACGGGTACTACTGATACTGTCGCAAAGAGTCAAAGCGATAAGAGGCGGTGGACTGGAAGGGGCACTGGAGTAGGGTGCCAGGGTTGGCGCTAGAATTTCCTGACGCGGTGGTTATGATCCCCGACGGGGAGGGGGCTAGACAGCTCCCGAACCGATCTGGCTGACGATGCTTTGGCCTGGTGGGAGAAATTTTTGTGTTATTTGGGAAAAGGTCGCAATATCCGTGACTCTAGAGGCATTGAAAGAGTCAAAACGAAACGCAAAAATGTGTGTGGCTCGTGGAACTAGGGTACCAAAAAGAGGTGTCATGGCTATTATGGGAATTTTAACATTAGCTGCTACCCCAAAATTCGGGGTAATTAGGGTCGATCCAAGTACCTGCTATACTACTACTACTGCAGCCTCAGAAAAGGTAACGTTGGGCTTATTTATAATGATGAGTTTATAGGGGGTCCACTGCCAACAACGCGTCCATCTCACATTCATACTCCGATAAAGCGACTGGTAGTTTATTTTAGTTCTTGGGTATTTTATACATGACGAAAAAAGTGTATTTTGCATTATTATGGCACTCACAAGTTCTTTCATAAAGTTGACACGAGTGTTTCAACCGAGTAATAAAGGGAACATAGGAAAACCTGTGCACGACCAATTTATTTTTCAGTTCAGATTTGCGGCGTAATATCGGCTTGATAATAATATAATTGTACATATTGAAATGTTTTGTGAATAAGTTGAATGGTAGATTTTTTTCTCTGCATTTGGAAACTAATCTGTAAATCTAGAGAAGGTTCTCTCTGTATATTGTTTTTCGTAGAGCTAGCAATTAACATTAAAAAGTTTTTACTACGAAACACGCATGCCCCGTTCAGGTGTTTTTTCAACAGCTCTGCATGTGCTTTTTTCTAGCTACATGGATGACATGACTACCCCCACCCCACCCCCCCCACCACCCCCACCCCCCCCCCCCCCCCCGTCATTCAACAGTAGTATACAGTTACCTAGAATATATCAAGGCCCTACTCTCAGGTACTTTTACAGACCTATTTGAATAAGACATGTACAATTGGGTGTTTTGGGTAGGTATATTTTATTCAAGGAAGAAGACCTGTCCATCAAGAGACGTAGGAAGAGATTAGAGACATCCCAACACCCCAACCACACACATACACACACACATTTTTGTGATAGTTGAGAGATATTAGACCAGCACTGCCTTTACCAATATAATTTTATACCAAAATAATAACGCTAGAGAATCAGGGTTGGAAGGAGGCCTGACGACTCACATACAGTCACCTGAAACATGTATTTCTCCTTTGGATTCCATCATCGCAAGCTTGTTAGGAATTAGCTGTTAGGACGAATAAACAAAGATTTTCATCCAACTTTTTGAAAAAAAAATTTGAAAAAATTCGGGCAGGCGGGGATGAAAATCTAGGAATTGTTCATTGCGGCCTAAGGGGTGCACAGACTCTTTACTCTTGTGATGTGACCAAAGATTCCCTCGTATTATTGGTCTTTTCTGCGTTCATTTAAAGCTGAGAGAAGTTCACATTTCTGACTCCATACTTAACAAAGTTCACCACTGAACCAAAACATTGTTTCGGCCCGGTGGTGCAATTTGTTAATAAGGAACCAAAAATTCGCATTTCTACTCAATGCAGTGGAGCGTTTGTTCCAAACATTGCTTTGTTTTTTGTATCCCTACCATGCCACTAAGTATATATCGGTGTGTAGATGGTTTACTATGACCACCCCCCCCCCCCCCCACCCACCCACCCCCTATTCGAAATGTTTCCAACACTTCTGGTCGATCGTACTTATGTGCCGTGATAAATGTTTTCTGGTTCCAAGTGTTGTTAATGATATAGCTGTTGCCATCTAATGTCATTCGAGATAGAGCTATCACAATCATTAAGTTGGGAAGTCACATGTCACTTCTTGGCGGTTCTCCAAGATACCCCAGCTTCTTTTCCACACAAAAACTGTTTGACACGATATGGCGCTAAATGTTTATCGTGTTGTTATATCCATGTAAACAAACAATCAGCACGAAATTTAAAAAAAAATACCATCTGAAACACCAGACCGAGTTTCCCTTAGCCAGATATAATGTTTCCGTTAAAATAAAGTCATTTTTGGCAAGTTTATTTTACCATAATAGAATACACGACATCTTCACCCTAGAGCAATGAAAGAATACTCTCAACACTTAATGTGGACCGGCAGGTCGTTACACCTATCTGCGGGGAGGGTGTAACGAGCGGACGCATCTTTTTAGAATTATTTTCGCCAAACTGCATGCTGTTTCTTTAAGAAGCTTTTTCTTAGTAAAACTAAAGTGTGTGGTCGCTGTTACGGTTGAGTCCAAGAAATTATTTAAGAATTGAATGCAATTTTTATAATCTTTATTGGAGTATGAACGTGTGGGAATGGGTACAAATTATGTATGAATCACGAAGGGATTCATATAATTTGTACCCATTCCCACACGTTCATACGCCAATAAAGATTATAAAATTGCATTCAATTCTTATAATTACATTCCGCAACTGTTTAAACTACTTTTTACCAAACAACAAAGCAGGAAAGACGAAATAAAACATGTTCGAACGAACGAGGCGAAACACCACCCTCACACAAAAGACAAAGCGCACAACTCTGAGTTGAGCGCCGGTTTTCGGCATTGACCCAAATTTGTCAAACTGCCGTCTTTCGCAACGAAACATGGAATGTTCAACACAATTTATTTAACATATCAGTAAACTATAATCACTGATCACTGCGGGAGGCGCTAAAAGTTATAAACCCGCCCAAACACCGCCCGAATTACATTCTGTCCACGGCGCTCTACCGTAAATGCGAGTCAAAGTTCGACCAAATGTATTCATTGGAAAATGAATTACATTGGTCATGACGTTTTCATCCAGTTGACCAATGGGAATTGAGTACTTGAACCCAAAACGTATAACTACATTAACAATGTAATTATTTGTAAATAAAAGTACCTGTTGTTGCTATAACATTGTTAGTCAGGAAATTGTTGCCCTTTTTCTTAACCGGCTAACCGCGAGTTATAATTACATAATAAGCGGTTAGCCAAGATTATTGACTCTGATTTCGAAAAGTCGGGATTTACCAGCAATATTCCGAGAGGCTTTCCAAGGGCGTAAACAAACGTACGTTGTCGATTCTGTTCAGTCTCACTGATACCACCCGGGACGTCAGAGGAACAAAGTACTTCAAAGTATTTGCAAAAGAACACATGTGGCAAACCATTCTGAATTGAACTTATAGATTCCATGTCGCCCCATGAGTGCAACAAGGCGCCATCTGCTATGCTTTGGCGTCGCAGGTGGCGCTTTGTTGCGCTCAAGGGATGAGGTGTCATTGAATTCATTCATGTTGTATTACAAAATAAAATCATTCATTCATTCATTCCGTACTTCGGTTGAATTTTCGTGCGGTTTTTTGTGCTGGATTGAGTGGAAGAAAGCCGTGGGTGTGTTACCAGTAGGAATGAGAAAAAAATCTACACACTGAGCGCAATGGCCTTCTATAAAACACATAATCAATGAATCGGAGCCAATGTCCAGAGAGAAACATGCAATCGCTGATTATACAGTACTGTTCTTACAAAAACGGACAGAGGGGTTCAAACAGTACGACTGGCTTGCGAGTCATTCTAAATTTTCTGTCCGATTTCTCCCCACAGCATGTGAAATCTCACATGTTGGGGGCCAAAATTGAAATAAAATAAGAAAATTGTAATGGCGATTTTTGTGAACAATGTTGATTGACATTTCAGTTATTTTCGGTAACATGTTGAAGGGTTGATGAGTTAAATTGGTAATACTAGTACTAGCGTCTAAATTGGGATGGTCAGTCAAATGTGATGAATGGAAAATGTCGTAGTACCTGAAAACAATAGTACCAATGATGTTTGTACGTAAAGTCAGCCGAATTGAGGAATAAACGCAATGACACTTTGTTTCTTGAGTGAAATAGTACACCATCTACAATGCTTTAGCATTGCAGAAGGCGCCTTTTTCCATTCAAAGGACGATATGTGAATATATTTTCTACTTATTAATACATTTATACATTATGATACCTGTAGACTGCATTGTAGGTATCGAGATATTGCCCCTTCAGTTGACTAACAACACATGGCGTGACAATATTTTTAATAGAACGTCACTGTCTTGGTAAAAACACGTACGACAGGGGTTTTAGAGTTCAGTGTTGCTGTATCGGACTCAAAACCTACGACAGCGTAGAGCTACCACTGACCTTCAATTATTATCTTATGATTAAAAAATACTAACTTGCAGTTACAAGATGCCAAATAGTAATTACACGATACTAAATTGTAATTACAAGTTATTATCTTGTAAATCCGATTTAGGTAACTTGTAATTTTAAGTTAGCTAGCTTGAATTATAATTTACAAACCTGAACTTATAGCTTATCAACATGTAAATACAATCTAGCCAACTTTAATTACATTTTGCTAACTGGTAATTACTATTTAGGTAACTTATAATTACAATTTACTAACTTGTATTTGCAATACAATAACTTGTAAATACAATTTAGTATCTTGACATGTGGTGTTGTAGGGTATGCTTGGTGGTCTAATGAGGCTATATGGGGTGGAATGTGTATCACTGTTGATCTAATATTAACCCTGTTACTACTTACTCATGGTATGCTTCTTACACTCCTGTTTGCCATGCCAGTGCGTAATGTTATGCCATCTGGTGTTGTGGGTTATCTTAGTTGTCTTGTATGATTGCATTGTATTGGTTTCCTTACCCTTATGTGGCCTTTAGTATAGGGGATACCTACTGCCTTTACCCTACAATTCGATTGTTCTTGGGTGTACACCATTACTGTAGAAGAATCTTCATAAGTTCATATCAAACATAGATTCTCGATTATAGCCGTTATGGCGCCTAGATCCATATTTTAGCCGCCTTTATAGTTCCCATGGACCAGTTTGGACTAGTGCGGATATTTGTGAACTATTGGAGGAAAATATCGATGGAACGTGATTTGGGGACCAATCAGACTATAGGGATTGATGTTAGAAGATAGTAGTTTGGTGACTATTGGGGACCAAGTTTTGGAGACTGATCTACTGGGTTTGGGGACTGCTGGGGACTTTTGGGTAATGGCGACAGTGGAGGTTTTAGGACCCTCGAGGAGTACATGGGACCATTGGGGAGTAAAGAGAGTGGATGTTGGTGTAGACGTTGTTGTGGTTGTTGGGGTAGTGGCTGTAGTAACTGTAGTTTGTTTAGTCGTTGGTTTAGTAGTTATAGATGTTTGTCTAGCGACACTTCCAACAGTCTGGGTCATATCGGGTCGGACAGTTTTATAGGCGGCGGAAGCCAGAATACCCGGGGAGAACCACAGACCAGATGCGAGTAACTGGTAGGTGTAGTAGTTATAGTGGTTGTTGTTGTTGAGCTTGTTGATGCGGTTGGTGTTGTAGCTGTGGTTTTTGGTGTCATAGTGGTTTGAATAGCAGCTGTGGTGGTTGGTATTATACTTGTTCGTGAAAAGGTTGTAGTGGTTGGTGTTGTTGTGTATACTGGTGTAGTTGTTGATAATGTCATACTTGTTCCGTCTGGTGGAATAGTTGTAGTGGTAGGTGTTGCAGTGGGCTTAGCAGATGTAATGGTTGAATGGGAAGTAGTACAAGATGGTGTTGTAGTTGTGATCGTTGGTGCAGTAGTTGTGGTAGTTGGCGGTATTGTCGTGGATTCGGTGTAGCAGATGTTGTGAATGGGGCTATATTTGGTGGTGTAGTAGTTGTTGGTTGTTCGTGTTGTAGTCGTGGTGGTTGGTGGAGTAAAGGTCAGTGTAGTAGCTGTTTTGGTTAAATGGTTGTAGTGGTTAGTGTAGATGTGGTTGATATAGTAGTGGCTGGTGTGATAGTTGTTTGGTGTAGCAGTTGTAGTGTTTGGCATAGGAGTGCGACACCAACAACTGCAACTATTACACCAGCCATTACGACACTACCTACCACAACCACACTCACGGCAACCAACTCTGCAACTATAACGCCGGCCACTGCTACACAAATAACCGCAATGACATTACCAGCAACAAAAGCATCATTTACTACACCATCAACTACTACAATGCAACCCACGACAACCACAACACTTATAATAGCCTCTATTGTACAATAGGTACAATAATACAATAATATTTCACGAGCACAGCTTGTGGCCAAATGTGCTTCACATATCCAAGAACTAAGCTAGGGCATCAAAAATCTTCAAAACGCAGCGACAGAGCTGCATGGGGGTAAATTCCAAAAACAGTCGTCTTTGTTTACATTGAAAATTGCTTTCGATTTCCGGTCAACGTCATCGGACGGAAAAAGCATCGATGTAAAACGCCGTCAAAAATCAAATAATGAGAAAGATCGCCTTAATACAGGATACTATTATTATATAGAGACAGCACAGTTGCCATATTCTATTCTAGGTATCATGACACCTGTTGAAATTTCTTAGAATTACGATTTTGTTTTTCGATAGAAATTCATGGTATCGAGTGATTTGCGCATGTCCTTCGAACCTGGAATCCATCTTCAATAAAAAAAATGCAGACAGTGTTTCCTTTTCCCAAATGCAGTCCTTTCGCTGTACTCTAAAGTGGTTTGAATGCCTAGCCTTGTTCTTGGATATGTGAAGCACATTTGGCCACAAGTTGTTCTTTGGAAATATTATTGTATTATCAGTTCTAGTACGAATACGGTAGCAGACTTCCAGGAATCAATGGTGCCTGCTGTCAACTCTATGGGTTGATTACATATGTGTTTCGTGTTCTATACATCTCAACTTTCATTTTGATGTATAATTTGTGTATATTTAATTTGATTTTAAGGAATATCAGAGGTGGAAATTTCAAAATAAACAGAATTCTCTAACTTATATAGCACAAGTTGTTCTCGTGAAATATTATTAAATTACAAGTTCTGGTACGGATACGGTTGCAGACTTCCAGGAACCAGTGGTGCCTACGGTCGACTCTATGAGTTGGTTACACATGTGTTTCGTTTTCTATACAACTCAACCTTCAATTTGATGTATAATTTGAATTTAAGGAATATCAGAGATGTGAATTTCAAAAATAAACTCAATATCATTACTTATATAGCACCTTAAGGACGGCAATTGATAACAATCAATAAAGTGTGTAAACACATCAGCTATGATCAAAATGTGAATTCATTCCTCTACTATTTTGAAATTGTTGTCACAAAAGGGAGGGGGCTTCAGAACTCCCCCCCCCCCCTTACACCTGGCTCCCCAATCCCTTCAGGCTATTTATAAACGGTTGTAAATCCTGATGAATTTGAATACATATTCCCAGTAAGCCTAGAATCATATCCATGTTCTTTATTAAAATCAACAAAAAAGCAGTTATATTTGCTCTTCCCTTGTAGGCTAATGCAAACATGTCTCCAGATAGTAATGGTTTTCGTGTAACTCGTGAATAAATTACAAAGTACAGACGCTTCTAAACAAGAGGATGATACCACACTGACATACACTACCACTTCTATTAGAAAATGAAATAAACAGTTAAGGTGGTGTTATATGATGAAAAATGGCTGAAAATATGTTTTGTGTTCAAAAATACATGGGCAATTTCTAAGGGACTAAATATATTTTATTTTCATGTAATGAGTCATGTGACATCTATAATTGTGATAGAATGATATTATGTAAGACATAATGACAAAAGAAAAATGAAAACTCACCAAAAAACCATGTTTTTGATTTCCACCAAACTTTTCCAGCATAGGGTTAAGGGGTCGTCCAATCTAACTTTGGTCAATTTTTTGACATTTTTCCTAATGCCTCAGAAACAGATAAGAGAAGTAAGGAAAGGCAAATTATATATCAAAATAATGAGTAAAGTGCATAGAAAAGATACATATAATTTTTTTCAGGAAAAAAAGTGAATTTTATGATTTTGAAGAAGATTAATTTGCCAATGGCATAAGTAACGAACCGGTAAAACCACAAAATCATCGGTAATTCGAAAGCCTTGTCCTCAATATAATGATAACATACTATAGACTCGGAGAAAGCATTTTTTTGACACACACTCTGGTGGGTTTTGATGTTTGAATGTAATAACACCAACACAAATTCTGGATGTTCCGGATGTGGCCATGTTTCAATGATGTTTATTCCGGTCATGTGATTACGATGTGGTTCTTGCAGAAATACTCAATTTGGGCAATCGTAAGAATGCAAGGACGTGATCACGCCCTTTATTTGTTCGAGACAATGTATGAGGGGATTTGCAAACAGGTGACAGCAAATACTTGAGCTGTTAATGTCATAACTGCAAAATGTGGTTCGAAATTCCGTCTCGTGTTTACAGGCCGTCTGAACTTTTTTGTTGACAAAAAATCTGAATTATTTCGCACTAGAAAGACAACATGAACCACTTGTAAAAAAATAACCGAGTGTATAAAATAGGGACGATACACATAAAATAAGGCAATATTCATAACAAAGTAAGCAGAATGCTTCAGAAATCACTTTTTCACGAAGTTTTTTCCAAGTGACCTGGAACTATATTGAGCGTGTTGATTTCCCCCGATGTTGTGAAGTTATTTACTTCCTAGTCACCATGGAATTTGTCGCGGCTGTGTTTGATGTCTGCAGAGGACCGATTGAAGATGGGTTGAAAATGATGCATTCGCGCTTTAAATAAGGTGCGCTTGGACGAGAATTAGTTTTTTCTTCAACCAACCGTACTAAACAAGCGTCGATCAGTGTCTTTTGTCATCGTTTTACACTGACAAATGTGACAAATCTCCTTCACCGGAAACTATCTCCCAATTTGCGTATCACAATAAACATAACCGCTGTGTGGTCAAAACCGAAACGAATTATCGAATCCACGGTCAAAATTAGCTGCAATTGGCAGTAGTATGTAAAGTATGAATCGTTCCTGATTACCCGGAGCTTTGGGGGAGCAACTAGTGTTAAATTCCCATAGGAACCGGAGCCGTTTGGGGGAGCAACTTTGGGGGAGCAAAAGTACGGCTCCTTGCAGCTAGATCCGCCAAATGGTGTAGGTACTGTATATATAGTATGCTATGGCATGTATAGTGATACATGTACGCATGGGGCTATAGGTATATATTATGGGTAAGTGGTGGAAAGATGATGTGAAAATTGGGTTTTCTTGAAAGTTTTTCCCGCGAAACGGTTGACGTTGCTATTGACATCGTGACGTCATGATACGCGCGCGACGTCATAGAGATGCTGACCACTGTTATTGTCCAGTATACAATCTGACATAACGTTGTTCGGGTCAGGAGGTGTCGGACTTCTCGTATGGGGTGGCGGCGATATGGTAGTGGTGGTATATATCCATGTTGGTATACCATTAGCCCTTGGGTCTTCATATTTCATATTATGCTATGTCTGCTATAGCTAGGTCAAGCAGTATTGTGGGTGTGGGGGGGGGGGGGGGTAATGCATGGTCGGCCAATGCGGTATTGCGAGATAGTTCTTGGTGGTTTAGATTGGCAGTATAGGATGAATGGTCTGTTAGCCTATTACCCCCTTAGTACTATTAACCTACCGAATCCTTTGTATTATCTTATGGCTGGTATTGGTAGTTTAGTGTTAGGTCGGGAAGTATTATAATCGTTTGTTTTGAAGGGGGTGGGGGGGGCTTGGGATGCATTGTATACACCCCTGTAGGTCCAGTCC
This sequence comes from Pictodentalium vernedei, assembly GCA_031216915.1. Lineage (NCBI taxonomy): Eukaryota > Metazoa > Mollusca > Scaphopoda > Dentaliida > Dentaliidae > Pictodentalium > Pictodentalium vernedei. The sequence continues at coordinate 725,342,696 of CM062297.1, read as the reverse complement.
TCGATATTATTAATCAGCCGATTGCTTTGTACTATTCAATGACTGGTATAGGGAGTACGTTATGGCAGGTCAAGTGGTTTTGTGGAGTGGGGGTGGAGGTAATGCCTGGCAGTATAGAACAGCGGTATAGTATGGACGATATATACCTCTGTGGGCCCCTGCAGGTCCCATGTTAGCCCTTAGTACTATTAATTCACCTGATGTTTCATGTTATCCTATGACTGGTATAGGTAGTATGCAATACTAGGCATAGGGGTATTGTGGGTAGGGGTACTGCCTGGAAGTTTAGAACGGTACTATAGTATGGGCGGTATATACACTTATAGGCCTCCTGTTAGTGTTTGATTCTATTAACCAACCGATTGCTTTGTTTTGTTATATGGCTAGTATATGTAGTACGTTATGGTAGACCTAGTGATTTTGTAGGGGTGAGGGTAATGCTTGGTAGTTTAGAACGGTAGTATAGCATAGGCTGTACATATCCCTGTAGGTCTCTTGCTGTCCCTTGGTACTACTGATCCACCAGGTGCTTAATATTATTGAGCGGTATTCTGGGGTGGGGGTCAATGTCTGGTAATACAGATCGACAGCAGAGTATGGTTGGTATATTCCCCTGAAGGTCCCATCCTAACCGTTGATAGTATTAACCTACCAAATGCTTTGTATCATCCTGTTACTGGTAAGGTGGTGCGTAATACCAGTAGTTCCTACCCTATTCCGTGTACTCTTGTTGTTTCATTTATCCAGATCATTTATATAAATTATAATTAACCAATGCTTGATTTCGCACAATGCAGTTATCTCCCCTCTGTATAATAAAAGCCCACATCCAATGGCCATATCATATGGAATCCCATTTTTGGGAAACACCCGTGGCTATGGAATCCCTTTTTTGTCGTATGAGGTCATGAGGACTATGTAAAAGCCCTCAATGAGGCCTCATTTATTATCCCTCATAGCCTCATTGAATTTTGAGGTCATGAGGGCCATGAAAAATCCCTCAATGAGATATAATTTACTACGACTCTTAGCCTCATTTCAGTATTTGAGGATACCTATGGCCTGATATTGTATTATACGAGGATACCTATCGAGGATACCTTTTTGAGAATCCCCTTTTTTGTCGTATGAGGCCATGAGGGTTATGTAAAAGCCCTCAATGAGTCCTCATTTATTATCCCTCATAGCCTCATTGAATTTTGAGGTTATGAGGACCATTAAAAATCCCTCAATGAGGTATAATTTACTACGACTCTTATCCTCATTTCAGTATTTGAGGATACCTTTGGCCTGATATTGTATTATTTGAGGATACCTATCGAGGATACCTACTGGAGAATCCCTTTTTACTGAAATGAGGATAAGAGTCGTAGTAAATTATACCTCATTGAGGGATTTTTCTACGACTCTTATCCTCATTTCAGAAAAAAGGGATTCTCCAGAAGGCACCCCAATTTCGGCACCCCTTTTTTGAAAAACATATGGCCTTCGGCACCCCTTTTTCTGAAATGAGGATAAGAGTCGTAGTAAATTATACCTCATTGAGGGATTTTTACTACGACTCTTATCCTCGTTTCAGAAAAAGGGGTGCCGAAGGCCATATGTTTTTCAAAAAAGGGTGCCGAAATTGGGGTGCCTGAGGATATGGCCATTGGATACAGGCTTTTATTATACAGAGGGGAGATAACTGCATTATGCGAAATCAAGCATTGGTTAATTATAATTTATATAAATGATCTAGATAAATGAAACAACAAGAGTACACGGAATAGGGTAGGAACTACTGGTATTACGCACCACCTTACCAGTAACAGGATGATACAAAGCATTTGGTAGGTTAATACTATCAACGGTTAGGATGGGACCTACAGGGGAATATACCAACCATACTCTGCTGTCGTTCTGTATTACCTGGCATTGACCCCCACCCCAGAATACCGCTCAATAATATTAAGCACCTGGTGGATCAGTAGTACCAAGGGCCAGCAAGAGACCTACAGGGATATGTACAGCCTATGCTATACTACCGTTCTAAACTACCAAGCATTACCCCCATCCCCACAAAATCACTAGGTCTACCATAACGTACTACATATACCAGCCATATAACAAAACAAAGCAATCGGTTGGTTAATAGTACCAAGCACTAACAGGGGTCTAAAGATGTATATACCGCCCATACTATAGTACCGTTCTAAACTACCAGGCAGTACCCCTACCCACAATACCCCTATGCCTAGCATTGCATACTACCTATACCAGTCATAGGATAACATGAAGCATCAGGTGAATTAATAGTACTAAGGGCTAACATGGGACCTGCAGGGGCCCGCAGAGGTAAATATCGTCCATACTATACCGCTGTTCTATACTGCCAGACATTACTTCCATCCCCACTCCACAAAACCACTTGACCTGCCATAACGTACTCCCTATACCAGTCATTGAATAGTACAACGCAATCGGCTGATTAATAATATCGAGGACTGGACCTACAGGGGTATATACAATGCATCCCAAGCCCCCACCCCCTTCAAAACAAACGATTATAATACTTCCCGACCTAACACTAAACTACCAATACCAGCCATAAGATAATACAAAGGATTCGGTAGGTTAATAGTACTAAGGGGGTAATAGGCTAACAGACCATTCATCCTATACTGCCAATCTAAACCACCAAGAACTATCTCGCAATACCGCATTGGCCGACCATGCATTACCCCCCCCCCCCCCCCCCCCCCCCCCCCCCCCCCCACACACAATACTGCTTGACCTAGCTATAGCAGACATAGCATAATATGAAGACCCAAGGGCTAATAGTATACCAACATGGATATATACCACCACTACCATATCGCCGCCACCCCATACGAGAAGTCCGACACCCCCTGACCCGAACAACGTTATGTCAGATTGTATACTGGACAATAACAGTGGTCAGCATCTCTATGACGTCGCGCGCGTATCATGACGACACGACGTCAATAGCAACGTCAACCGTTTCGCGGGAAAAACTTTCAAGAAAACCCAATTTTCACATCATCTTTCCACCACTTACCCATAATATATACCTATAGCCCCATGCGTACATATATCACTATACATGCCATAGCATACTATATATACAGTGCCTGCACTATTTGGTGGATCTAGCTGCAAGGAGCCGTACTTTTGCTCCCCCATTGTTGCTCCCCCAAACGGCTCCGGTTCCTATGGGAATTTAACACTACTTGCTCCCCCAAAGTTCCGGGTGATCAGGGACGATTCATACCTTACATACTACTATTGGCTTTTAAACAAATGAATACACGAAATATTCGCAATTTCTTCATTATCCATGCCGAGTTACTTTTTAACCAGACCACATGCGTTCAGTTTCGTTTGTCGGCATCAAACTGATATTGTTTGTGGTAATTAATAGTACGAGAAGGCGAAAGAAGCCAAATATTTCCCATCATCTATAAATTAATTAAAATTGATAATTCCTTTTATTTTACTGAAATTATGAATTGATAAGGTGGGTGTGTTGCGATTATTATGCCCCAGACCTGGAAGTTGGAAAATCAAAGGTGCATTTAGGGCCGTGCAGTGGTGACCTCTGTCCTCTTAGTCTTACCCATTCATCATTACATGTACCAACATTCTCCCTTGTATCTCAACCATTGCTACTCTAATTTGAAGGATATTTGGTGTTGTGATCGAGCATCATGGGGAAACAATGCCTGTGTAGCTGCTGTAGCATGTGTTTCTTCCCACATTTTTTCAGAGTTGTGGTACTTTTTCACTCTTTTGATTTGGAAAATTTTATTTATAACTAGTTGATTTGTTACAATTTGTTGCAAAGTGCCTGTTGATACCCTCAAATGTATTGCTACAAAATATTTCTGGTGAAGATTTTGTTCCTATTACTTATCAAGCAACAACCTAATGAATATTCTGTATAAAGCCACCAATCTGATGTTTGACACTTTTATAGAAGCTGTTTTGAAGGCTTATGGAACTCAAAATGTTGATTATGGCAGGACTTTTCTACTCACCCATTAATCGATAAATTAAGTGTTGTAGTTATTGGAAGTAAGAAGCATGAAAAGTCAAGAACTAAAAGTCTAAAAAGAATGTTTTGCAATGTAACATGATTTTTGCAGATACACTTATTTGGAGGGTTACCTGTCTGATAGTGTTTGGAACATGTGTGGCCAGGATCTTCAAAAGGAAAAAAGAGTTAAACTTTGAGAAAGAAGGCATATACCTTGAGTGCCGGAGGTAGAGTCATACAAGGAAGCGAGCCCTCCCCCCCCCCCCCCCCCGGGAAATTTTTTGTGTCAAATGGAGCTCACTTGTCACCTTTTGGGGATTGCTTTGTGTACTGCGTTCTTGAAAAAATTATGTGAGACCCTCTGGATGTGCCCTTCTGATATCAATAAGCCTCCTTGGGGAAAGTACATGCAATAATGGTTATGTAAGGTTGATTTGATGTGTTTTGAATAACAATGTACTTTTAAGTACATTAGATGGTTTATTGCAGTGACAGGTTACATTTACCCTTATTTCTTCTCCAACAGATATCATGAGTGTACTTGGTGTCCAAGAGTAAACAGAGCTATTATACTTATTGATAAACCAGACAAATTTAACAATTTAATCACTATCAAATTGATGCATGGGATAAAATGGGTTACAGTGCAAGGGGTTTGTAAATATATTTATTCAACTACAATGTATGACTTTGCAGTGCATTCTACATAGGAGAATATCATAGTTTCTTTCCAAACCACTACAGTGACACATACATCTTTATATTGGGAGACACTCTTTTGTCCTTCCATACTTCTTCTGGTGGACTCCTTCAAGATGACCTTTGTTCAACTCCCCAAATCAAAATATAAACAAAAGAAAATGTCTGCCTGCAATCAGTGAGCACTCCACTTATAACATTTGGTATCAATCTTTATTACTTTCATGAATTAGGAAAACATTTCTTCGAGTATGTACTTCAATGTTTATAGAATACAGCTGTTATTTTATTTTGAGGTATTTTATTGTAAAAATTTTGTTCTCTTACTTATGCCATAGCAGACTTTCAGGTGGTGCTATTTACACATGGCAGCAGTTCCATGGCAAATGTCAGTTTCCACATGTTCTATGTTTCATTCCAAGCATTTTGGTATATAATTTATTGGGGTTATTCACTTTGGGCCTTTTTAGACTTGAAAGAAAATTGCATGAAATTTGACCACAGTTAGGTTGGACGTCCCCTTAAGGTGCTATATAAGAAAGAGAATGTTGTTAATTTTGAAATTCCCACCACTGATATTCCTTAAATTCAAATTAAATATGTACAAATTATACATCAAAAAGAAGGTTGAGATGTATAGAACACGAAAAATATGTGAAATAAACTCATAGAGCTGACAGTGTGCACCACTGATTCCTGGAAGTCTTCTATCGTATTCGCACCAGAACTGATAAAAAAATAATATTTCCGGAGAAAGCCTTGTGGCCAAATGTGCTTCACATATCCGGCATCATCAAACTAGCTGGTGTGTAATTGTTGTATGTTTAAAATATAGTATTTTATCAATGGAAAGAATATTTGTAGCGTATAAATTTGATTTTGACTCCAGCTGAAAAGGTAGTGATGAAAATGTACAAATGGATTGCCATAAGAATACAACAGTTAACTAAACTTCAGTAATGGGAGGCTTCAGTTCATCTGCCTATTTGGCGAATGCTAACTAAAGGATTTTGCACATTGCCAACGATGCGATCTGAGTGATGAAGTTATAATTAATGATCTTTACCCAACCCAAATACAAGACGTCACTTCAAAAATAGTCTTGAATATCTTAAACAGCTCTTTTTTCGGCTAAATAAATAAATAAATAAATAAATAAATAAATAAATAAATAAATAAATAAACGAAACAGACTCCCGGACAGCTAATTCATCTCTGAAGCAGACGAATTCCGCAAATTAAACAAAATGGTCAACTGATTCCGGGTACAGACACCAATTCACACAAACAGAATATCACCAGAGCGATATGGTGAGAGACGGTGAGAATAACTAGGACTCCGCCCCATCCCAGCCACTTCCACAGACCTCCACAATTGAATCATATGCTGCTGTGATTTTACCAACTTATATTCCGCCGACAGAATCAAAGGTAGCTGGAGAAAGTACAAATTGGCCAAAGATGGCAAAGAAGATGATTAATAAGATCGAAACCAAGTAACTATAAGTCGTGGGCCATACTTGCCTGAAACAGTAATCGATCCCTGTGGATGCAGATTATACTTTCCTGAGAAGTGATCAAGAACACAGTTTCCAGATGAAAAAAAGCAGCACACTTGAATCACGCCAAGAAATGGACTCCATTTAGCAACTACAATACAAACATACACGGAAGCCACGCTTACATGACACCTACACTCTTCTTTGTTTCTTTTGTTTTCTTCTTGAAACTATCCCAACCTAACCCTTTTGCACTTCCAAACATCAACTCTCATTGCCATCCTACCGCAAGGTTGAATGGGATGGGATAGATGGTCTTGCTAAACCCAGTTCGTCTCTTTCTAAAATGAAGGAAACTCGACGATGCCATTTGGTGAAATAATAGGGGAATAAAAACCGCATTTTCACCAGTGAAAGATAAAGAGTTATACACAGCCAACAGAAATAAGCTGTGAAATAATCATAGAAACATTCTGGTCTTAATTTAAACTCTTGACATCTCTCAAGAAATGATGTGAAGGATTGGAATTTTATAAACAAAGAAAAATATTTAACAGAAATTCTCTTCCAATTATCATACATCTTATTTCAGATGCTTCTGTACATTCATTAAGACTAAATGCTGCTTCATAAACTACGTTTGATGTCGAGGCGTCCGTGGCGGCTAAAGTTCCCTAGAATCTGGAGGGTTTTGTGTATCCATTATAGAAAGTAACGCGGTGAACCATTCTCTGAACGTATTCTAGTATACCAAGGTATTTTGGGACAATATATTAGCTACCGCGGTGTTCTCTTATAAGGGGTCCCAGAATCTTTGGCGACAATTTCCTTGCCATAGAGATTGATGGCATTGGGAGGTATTAGGATGAAAAGTTTGTTTGTCTAAGTAAATGTGAAGATTGTAATGTTATGGTAAAATTTGTTAATTTCAATTTCAATTCAATTTATTTCACAGCACACAGATACAGATACAAACAAAAGATTAAGAGACAGGGTTACAAAATCATGAATAGTTGTGTACATGTACATGTATACTGTGGGGAATGACATAGTCTAGTGACTGTCTTCCTGTCATCCCCTAGACAATAAAAAAGCGACTAAAATAGAATGGCAAATGGCAGGTGTTAGGTTTGGGCGAAATGAATAAATCCAGACAGCAGGTAGATATTGCTTTTACGTTACATATATCATGATTTTGCTTCGGATTGGTTCTTATTTCCCTCAGCGTGGATCAAATTCCGCAGAATTTCATCTCTGCTTGTTAAAGCCTGATGATTAATTAACAGTGTTTCTGAATTGATAGAATGAACATATTCTCCTCATTAAATCAGTTCCATGGCGTAGGCTATTAGGGTATGTTGGTTAAAAAAAACAAAACAAAAAAAAAAACGTTTGTAATAACCATTAATAATAACCGTTATTGTTAACCGCCCGACGCCGAGACTATAACTAGCAGAACAGTCGGGGCATCTTGGGTTGCTACAACTAACAATGGTGTTATAAGAGTTTATAAATTGGTCAATTAATGTTTTTTTTAAATGATGTTCGCGTAAGGGTTTTTATCGTGGTGTCAAAGTCGTTCTACAATTTAGGAAAAGAAAAATACGGAAGCGCGGCTGAGAACTGGGTACGGGGTTTGTGTATGATTAAGTTTCCACACTGCCTTGTATTCATGCCTGAAATGTTAGCGTACACTGGAAATGTATTGTCAAAACTGACGGGGAGGATGTCGCTAGACCAGTCGTACATGAATAGAAGAGTATGTAACTTGTAGAGATCAAATTTAAGAATTTTCAATCGTTTGAAGAGGGGATCGGTGTGTGAGTTGTACTTTTTGTTCGCTATGATACGCATAGCCCTTTTTTGCAAATTCAGTATTCGTTTGGATGCTGATGAGTGGCCCCATATTTGAATCCCATAAATTAAGTGACTTTGAATTAGGGTGAAGTACAGTATACGTAAGGTCTCGGGCGGCAAAATGTTTTTTCATGTTATTCAACACATAAGCAAAACACTCCTTTATCTCAACACGAATACACTTAATTGATAGTTTGGAAAATTAGTTGGGAGGATGTACGTCGCGTCCGTCCTGAATCGTCAATACATAATTCAACAGTTTTGGGTGGATACCAGAGGCGGCGTGTCTTTGTCATTTATGAAAACATGTTATCTTAGCCGTGACTCCAGACTTCATTTCTGGATCCACGAGATGCGCCAAAATCCTTTAAGTATTTTGAGCGTGTCAGATCGGTCCTGATTGTGACACAGCTGACTACTGTGTTAATGTGTCCATCGTAGAAACCCTGCTCACACCAACATTGTAACATTTACCAAGGAGCGCTTCTCGAAATTTACTGCTCATTACCATGTAAACAAAAAAATTTACAGGAAATGTCAGATAAATGATGAAGTTTGAAACGGTCCTCAGATTGTTCAAATCCGATTCTGAGACCACGGCAACGTTATAATAGCTTTGAATGAGGGTAAGGATAAATATTGAACTTACAATGCTCTCTGACAATAGAGTCACAAATGTTACTATTAGAAGCATGACAGACATTCTGATCGTTTCTCTAAAGCTGCTGAGTAAAGCCATTGGATAGCCCGGTACTAAGAGTTTCTTGTATTTATAACTGTCGCGTGTCTTCCTTATTAAGAGAATGTTTACAATCAGTAACAGTAGGTTAGGAAAACCTTGTACCAGTACTGTCCTCAGCCAGAAATACACCCTCATGAAGTTGAAATATTGTTTTTCTGATAAAACGTCTGAAATCCCAGTTGCACATGATTCAACCATCAGAATTTCTCCTTCAAAAAATATGTTTTTACTCAGAGTTGTTATTTTAGATACCTTATCTGTTAAAAGTTGACTGCCATGAAGTAATGAGGATAGCGTTATGATGACAGAAAATCCAGTTAGGACAGCTTTGTAACTGCACAGCGCATTCGAAAACTTTCCTTGCATAACACCGATATATCTGTGTACAGCGACCATGACAGTGGACCAAATTGCTGCTGTATGGCAGATAGGAGGAACAATGCGGAAAACGTGAACATTAAATTTACACCAGTGGAAATTCACGAATTCTTGATAACCTTTGAAAGTGTATGCATACAATATCCATGGCAGTGATAAAAGACAAATTAATATATCCAGAATTGCAATACCTGTAAAAATCATGTTGGTCGGGGATCTCATTTTTTTCGTAATAAAAATTCTCATTGTAATAATATTCAGAATCACTGTCATCATTAACACAATAGGTGCAACACAACCGTATAACGTTTCTGCTAGACTGTTGTTGAAAATTTCTTCTATATCGAAAGGTTTGGAATAAGCCCAAAGTGTTATTGCAAGAATTGTAGTGTTACTGCAAAATTCTATCAGGAAATTCCGTGTTTCAATGTCCGTAGAAACATCTTTTCCAATATGACCAGTCATGGATTCCATACACTTTTCAAATATTGTTGTTGCGGTGCCCATCTTAAAGAAACTGTTGCTTGACTGACTACGAACAAGTGTCGAACTAAAGTAGCAGAGTGCCAATAACGTACCTTGCGTTTACTTTATATTATGACATCAATTACTGAAAACAAGCTTTGGATGACATTCTTCAGTTTTTATCAATTTGTTCTTGAAATTATATCGTCTTCAAATATTAGTACAACTGGTTTCCCTTTACTGCGTATATACACAGAACGACCACTCGTTTTATTCTTCCGCGCTTTCACTCATGTCATATCGATTAACCCGTTCACGCGAGTGTCGTTCTGTGTTTATTACACGCTTCCACGTCTCTATAGCAATTATTAGAAGGACACTCAGCAATTCATTTTGCAACTACCAACAAAAAGAACATAGTTCATCGTCAACCAAATCTGCGAGGGGAACCCGTGTTTCTATTTCATCCCCTGAGGTCCAATGTGTTCTATGTCTATGTGCCTACTGTCACATAGAACACATTGGAACTCAAGGGACGATTTTCAGCTATCGCTAGGGATTCAAATTGTAATTGCGATGCACGATTTTTAGAAAATTCCAGTGAAATTTCGCTTCTGTTTAAAAAATAGTCCGTCGACGATTGCTGTTCCGTACATATGTACGGAACAGGTTTTCATTTTTCGCATGGTTTAGTGTTGCTGTGGATGGGGATTTGATAGAACAGGCGTGTAATAAAATTAATGTCAGTGGATGTCATGTTCATGACGTTTTATTCTTTCTGGGCGATCTTCATCAGGGCAATCGTGTTATGTCCGTTGGCAAGACATTTTACTTAGATTGCCCACGTGGGGGCACGGTGGCGCTGTGCACTAAGGGTACTACACGTCAACGGTGAACTTGCCTTCAACCGCTGATAACTCTGTTTTTGCAGAGATAGTACGTTAGGAAGTCCGACAGCCTCTCTATTGTTCGATGGTTCTTTCCGGATACTCTGTCTTCCTCCACTCGTAAAACTGTCCGACACGATGTGACCCTGACTTCTAAAATAGTTGTTAAACCCCAATACAACAAACAAACCCGTTTTGAGTTTTATTATACGTAAACAATACTGGTAATATTATGCTTATTACAGAAAGATAAAATACAATAGAGAGGATGCGGGTTGTTCTAGCACAGTCAGAAATTTAAGCAGCTATACTCCTCATGTCTCGTCTCATCAGCTCCGGGCCTTCTCCACATATAACCCTACCAGACAATGAATGGCACTCCTTACAGGAAGCGCCACAAAGTTGAACCAATTAAGAACCATGTGCAGCATATTTTATTTCCCAATGCAGAGTCAGTTGAACCACCATCTCAGTAAAAAGAAGCGTTGTTGCGAAGTGCGCCCACATGGGTTAATCAAGCTCGGGAGAAGAGCTGTAGCTCTCCAGCATTATCTCCACCCCAATTATCTGGCCATAAAATATTAAACAGACGAATTCTCTTTGATATAGGAATATCATAGTTTATGCGCAGTTTTATGTGAGAAGCAAATGTCACTGTTGCTCTGTGTTTATTACACGCCTCCACGTCTCTAATTAGAAATTATTAGAAGGACACTCAGCTGATGAGACGAGACATTGGGGGAATTGTCGATCAGAGTCCAGGTGTACTATGATTCACACACTCGAGTGGACGCCAGTGGTTATGTTGGCAATACCAGGCATTCTTTTGCAGAATGTTATTGCCAACAAACAATGATGATACAGGATTTGTTTATAATATTATAATAGCAATCGGGAGGAGTTTCCGGATTGTTATTGTTTTAGCTGCCACCAAATCATAACATGCACTGAGTAGAAATTCACGAGGCATTATCTGATGCTGCATTGCAGAAATATAAATTCCGCCACGCGATTCTTCCGGTTAACAGATATCCAGCACAGTGCGTTTTTAGACTTGAAAGACTCGGAAACTCGGAAACCTTGTCACCTACATACATACTGTTTGGCAAAAGTCCAACAATGGGACTTCCCCGTGGGTGGCATGTCCAGTGACTATGGATTCCATCAGAAAATGATGAGATTACATCAGTAAATGGTTTATATAAGCACCATTTTCTGGGTGTTGGGCCAGCTGTCTTCAGCTCATCACCGGTGTATGAAGAATTTCTGCTACCTGCCCAAGCCTGCATACATGGATGTCACCGACTATTATAAGGTATACTGAACTTTGGAATATTATTCGTCAATAATAGAATAATAGCTGGAGATGACAGTTAAAGATTGATAGTTAATTAAACGTAGAAAATCTTATATAAGAGTTCGTTACGTCACTTCCATTATTGGTACACGACAAGTTCGTGAAGTCACTTGAGGACTGAATACCGTCAGGAGCCTGCATTCATTATCGTCTGTGAGAGAGACTCTAAAAACCACGTGCTGGCAGGATTTCGCGATTCGATCAGTTAACACAACAAACTTAGTCCTATTCTATAACTGTAGAGCAACTAGGGAGATCAACCCTAACACCGCAACAGCGTCCCCTTTGCATCGGGCCGTATCATCACATCGTTCTTGATTTTTTCATATGGGGGATGATGGGCCCATCAGGAAATCCACTCTTGAGGCTTTGCCATGCATCCCCAATGTCATCTACTGGATATAGGGAGATCATTTCGTTGTATCTTGTTCTGGTGGATCATCGTCAGGGGGATCATTATAGTGGACCGTGCGAATCTCACATTTCGAGCTGAATCGAAATCCGTGTCAAAGCAGGAAGATGGTTTCTAATCAAGTCGAATTGAATCTTCAATCAAGTGCACCATCGGCGGGCAGTATGCCTTAGGATTTGTCTTCAACCAATGCTAACCCTGCTTCTGCGGAGTTAGTACGTTGGGGAGTCTGACAATTGCTCGTCGCTGCTAAGTATTTCTCTCCGGTACTCCGGCTTCCCCCGACACGAGGTGGACCTTTCGGTCGAAAGAGTCCTTGAACCTCAAGACGAAAAAAACGTCAACTAGTTCGGGTGTAAAGTTTCATCAACTGGTGGAATGCTGGAAGTCATTATTTGGGTTTTTATTCTGAAGCGCAGGTATTACAGCATGAAGTCTTCATATTCTGTGAAGGTGTTTCATACATTCTTTGAAGCGCAATTATTTTGTCTGCATGGATTTGTCGTGTCACATTTTATGGGAGAGTGGCTACAGGCACTCTCCCATAAAATTTAACAAGACAAAGACAAGTTAACAAATTTTGATGACCAGAAATAATTTAGCACTCTACTAGTTAAACAATACGCTGAAATGAGATTTTCTATTTCCCTGAGTCCTTGTGGCTATTGGATTGGCGGTACACCACTTTTCATGTTCATCAGTTTCCATGATGAAGCTCTCAATATGGATCCCCTTATATACCCTTGGTTAATTTGTTTATCTACAGAAGCCCTTTAACGGAATCGCTTTCGTAGACTCTATCTTTTTTAGGAGGTGGGAGATCTATCTGTCTGTGCCACTGGAATCACTTTTTCGTCGTGTTCACTTATGTGATGGTATACATTGTGGCACAATGGACACACAACACCAAAGTATTATTTTCAAATTCTGTACATGTGGACAAAAACACAAGCAATGTTTCAGCCAATGGACCTCCGGGTACAAGCAGGAGGTCCATTGGCTGGAACTTTGCTTGCGCTTCTTATGCTTTGCAACAAATGTGCAATTATTACTCAAGTGGAACCTCCACTCTGCAAGTGATTTAGTGATAATACACTCTCCACGTACTGTATTAGCCAATCCTAGTAGTCAAGGGCATTCAAGGTGAGAGAGACTGTTGCTATTGTTGTGGTTGTTGTTGTTGGTGGTGGTGGTGGTGGTGGTGGTGTTTTGTTGTTGTTGTTGTTGTTGTTGTTGTTGTTGTTGTTGTTGTTGTTGTGGGGACGAATTTATAGCAGCCATAGTCAGTTAGGGAGCGCGGTGACTCAGTGGTTACGGCATTGGACTTCAAACCGAAAAGTCCACGGTTCGACCCCCGCCAGGGGTAACTGCGTTGTGTTTTTTGGCAAAGCACTTAATCCCGACTTTCCATACGGTGGCGCTATATACTAAGGCGTGCTGCATCGATGGTGCACCTGTCTTCAACCAATGCTGACCCTGCTTGTAAGGAGATAGTACGTTAGCTGCTCGGTGGTTCTCTCCGGTTATTCAGGCTTCCTCCACCCGTAAAACGAGGTGACCCTGGCTGTCGAACGTGTCGTGGAATCCCAATAAATAAATAAATAAATAAATAAAAAAATAAATAAATAAATAAATAAATAATTGTATGACTGGGCAAGGTATTAAAGTACAAATGTTAACTGACCTTTTACTCTGTCAGAGAACCATGAAGTATCAAAACAAGATCCGTGAGTAACTCGAAAATACAAAAAGCAAAAAAAAAACGAGGAATATATTTATTCTAACCTGAATAGAAGTTCAGGCAGAAATAATGCGGTCATTTTCATTTCATTTGACGACTTAGAAGTGCAGACAGAAATAACGTGGTCATTTTCACTGCCGCGTAGAAGTTTATCAACGACTCCTCTTCCTTCGTACGGCGACTGTAGAACTTCTGACAAAGAGGTGCGGTCATTTTCACTGCCACGCAGAAGTTTATGAACAACTCCATTGATATGATGAGAGGCAGTGTAGGTGCTAGAAGACATGCAACAGCCTGGTGAACTATTGTTCTATTCTGAAGACGTCCGTTTGTACCGGAAGATCGTCCTTGTTTCCCGGTGCATTTTGGGGCAGATTCACAGCTATCATGGCAAGACATTATCGATTAGTGACGTTTGGCCCTTGCCTTTTATCTAATTAACATTTCATTCCCAAGTCGGTCGCGATATATCGTTTTCCAGAAGGAAATCGCCTGCCGCCTTCCTTTCTCTTTTCTGTTTTTTTGTGTATTTGTGTATACCATCTCTTACTTATTAATATTTTATCAAAACTACTTATTGTATATATGTTGTTTATTGTAAATGAAGCGGGGAAAATTCTAAGTGGAAAGCATTTGTCTTTCAATCCAATCTTTAAACCTAAACATTCTTACCAAAATTGAAGCACTCATTGTGCTTCCGTTGAATATCCCAAGGAATGGAACACACCTACAGAAAGCTCTCACAGAATAGGGTGGTTATAGTATACGGCCGTTGGTAGTTGAATTGTACTAACGGGGTTTCCCTAAGTTATAAAATAAACCAAAATGGGTATGGGTTGCCATTACTATATTTCTCGAGTAATCGTACTAAACCGAACCTCAAATATAAAATCTATGCTCACGGTATATGCCCGTAATATAAACTAACAATGAAAAAGGCCATCTCATAGGCAAAGAACGAACGGACAAGTGTTGGAAGAAGAGATGGGGTAGCTAGAACACGAGAATTCTGGGAGAATCAAAGCCCGTAAAGTACTTCCGTTAAATCGTGCAGAGCGATAGAGCAGACCTTAACTCCAAACCGACCCAATTATCCCAATAGCGTTCACGTATAATAACAGGGAACCCAGCATGGCGACCTAAAGAGGGCCAATTGGACGAGGGTAATGCGTGTCCGTCTTAGAACTCGCACTGAGAACTCGCACTGTGCATGCCTCTAACACCACGTTGTTCCCCAGAATACGGAAAGCATAGAGAGGGTTGATGTGCTATTTGCGTCGAAGCTGTAACTTTGAAGCTTCTAGATAAAAGAAATCAGCAGGGAAGTGGTCCAACTGAAAAACATGTTGAAAAATGAGAATATCCGTGGAAGCCCGGAGTGATCAAGTGGAGTCAATATCTCATGAAATTAAAGAGGCTGAACATATCCACTCATTCCTGTCGCTCAAAAGACTCTATGACATTCGGAAGTCACTTTTGTTGATAAGGTCTGCGAATACGTGTTCATGAATCCAATGAATTCATTGTAACTGCATTACGTCTCATCCATTTCGGAAACCGATCGTATCATTGTCTGTCGATGATTTAAACAGTGCGTCAGAATGTTTGGTTTAGAATATTTTAAGCGCGGGACATAAGAACCTTTGCATTTTTAACCCTTCCGTGTCGACTTGTAATTGTGAGGGATTGTTGTTGTACCTCTATAATTTTCTTATCGCGACTGGACCTGCTCGCTTGTGTGTGTCTCTGAATCCATTTGGTGTGCACCAAAATGTGTTTGTTGTTGAAGATTTGTATAACAGAAGTAATGTGGAACCATTTTCTTTCAATTGTTGGTGAGGGTGTGTTGCACTTTCCTATCATTATTGCTGGCAGCACCCCCTCTCCCACCCCAGCCCTGCTTCGACGATCCAGATTATGAACACCACGCAGTCTCTTTCTTGTATTCAACAATATTCCTCGTGGGCGGGTGAGGAATTGAGAGTTTGGATGTATTAGTCTTGGTAAAGAAGTTGACGTTTTTATGGTATGGAACCAATCTAGTCCTTAAATAGTCTATCGTCTTAGAGTCACTTGTCGGGAATATTTCAGTTAAGTGAAAAAGCGCACCTACGGTTCACCTTTGCGGCCAACTGAAATATTCCATCCGGCTGAATCTAAACAATCATTTTCATTGAATCAACGCGGGAAATCTTTCTCAATCGAGTCTTCATTTGGCCGAATCTTTAATGACGTTGCAATACTATGAGACACGTTTTTTCTAAATAATTATCAATGAAGACTCACCACAGCTGTAGTTTTATGATTACGCTGCGTACTTCCACACATTATGTTAATCTATTCAGGTTTCCAAAGCTTAAATACTTGTTTACTGGAATATCTAAACCTGAAGCACGGAAGAATATCTGTATATCTTGGTGAGTAAATGAACGTCAAATTCAGTCAAATGAAGTCTGCGCGCAAACTTCACTAAAAGTGGGTAAACAAACAGCCTATAACAGCATCGATTCCTCACAGAGTTGTCATGGTAAGGCGCATGAGCGGCCATGTTGTGACGTCATTACCATAGTGATATGTGATGTCAGTGCCTATGCGCAGCGTGTGTTGTTAGGGTCATACCAGTTTCCTGCATTAACCCTCACCTCATGATTAGCGATTACATTGGCAAAATTTTTATTTAAAGTCATCTGCCTCGATCAATGTGGCAGTTTCACTTACTTTCCGTTGGAGACCCTGGATGTTGCTATAACCGACTTTCAAGGTACCGAGATTCATTGGCTTTCGCCTACTGGTCCCATTTTTTTCTGACGCTAGACTTGGTAACGTTATTCTGTCCCCCTCGCTCTTGTTCACCCCCACCTGTGTTCACTCTTGTTATACTTGCCTCTGGGCTCCCATCCCGCTCCTCTCCAAAGAAGCTCCGCTGCTCGTGAAATTTTATCCCCCAATACCCGTTTCCCCATCCTGATAAGATGCAGTCCGTCACGCCCGTACATGCTCGCGTTGCTTCAAGACGTGTTCCAATGGTCGAAAAAGGGTATTACAAGGTCAACACAGTAGTCCTCCAACTCCTCATTCAGCGCCAAAATCCTTGAGTTCCGTTTGTCCCCCACCTCCATGGACAGGAAGGACCCCGAATACAACTACTCTTGCATTCCTACTTAGCAGTTTGCTGACTAAACCTCTGTACGACTCCATCAAACCTACTGACCTTCTCTCCCTGATATTGTTGGTCCCCACATGGACCACCACTACCGGATCCGATCCTGACCCTGCCACAATATCATCTACTTGGTCCCTCAGATCCTCCATCTTCGCCTCCGGAAAGCACAAGACTGTTCGATTAGCACTACCAGGACCACAAACCACATTGTCAATCCCACGTACAATGCTACTCCCTGCTATAACTAATTTTCTTCTTCCCCCAGTTCCTATGTCATCTGCAACTCGCCGCGCTTTGCATGCCTCTGTCCCCCTCTTTCTCTTCACCGTCCTCCTTACCCCATCTGGCCTACCAACATCAGCAACCACCTCTCAAAATTCCCCTCACCCTCATTCCCAGGGGTATCGGAATCTAAAACACTGAACCTGTTCTCTAAACACCGCCTAGCAACCTTGGCAGCCTTACGCCGACTCTGGCCTGACTCAACGCAGCCCTGTCCTGACACCACCTTCCGAATTTTCCTACTAGATCCCCCTCCTCAGTTACATCCCCACATCAAGCATTCTTCCCCCACGTTTCCTGCCTTTCCTGTCTCCCAGTTTCCTCCTTGAGTCCACAGCGACCTTCCATCCTCCTTCCACCTCACCATCATAGGTAACCTTAATTGGTGTGACTCGAGATACACCAGCCCTCTAATGTAAGTCGCGAAGTTATCGTTCATAACCACGTGTTGGTTATGCTTTTTTGGTAATTTCGAGTGGAGCTTTCCCGTTAGAGCCAGTTTTTGACAGCCAAAGTGAATATGTTTGGCATTGAAATCACCGAGGAAGATACAGTGTTTGTATTTCCTCATAAAAAATTCAAAGACGGTTTCAGAGACATTTTTGCTTGGGTCATTGTAATAAAACACAATCGCGATGTTTTATTGTCGGCTGCGATTTCGGTTGCAATCACCTCGGCATCAAGGTGATCAGTTTTTACAGTTTTATTTTTGATGTTCTGCTTTTTAGAAGGGCAACGCCGCCACATTTGGTGAGCTGCCGGTCTCTTCTCATAACGCTGAATCCATTGAGTGAGAAGTTTTTTATCTTTATTTAGCCAACTTTAGCAAATACAGACTATGTCTGGTTTTTCGAAATATCGGCTCATTTGGAGTTGTTTTTATTATTATTAACGCTTCTGGCGTTCCACATGGCTATTCGTCATTTATCCACGATGGGGGTTGATATTTAATCGCGGTGTTTGGTTAGTGATTAACGGTGGCTTCAGTTAATATTAATTGCGGCTTTGACTAGAGATAGCGAGATTTGGGTTTTGAATAGCCAGGACGCTGATCGGCTAACATTTTGACAGATGTCAGACAGATTAGTGCTGACATGTTTGTTGAGAACTGAGTAATAAGGTAAGATGGCATGGATGGCGGGGACAAGAAAGTCAACAGGAATGGAAGGAAGCTGTTGAACTTCACTAATGAGCTTGGTCTGAAGATTCTGAATAGGGACGCAAGGTATAAGGGGAAATGGACCTGGAAGAGGAGCGACAGAAAATCAATAATCGACTATATTCTCACAGATATTAATTTATGGAGGGAGGTGATAGGGGTAGAAGTGGATGATGAGTATACTAGGGAGTTGGATAGTGATCACAAGTTGATTACAGTGACGATCAGGGCCAAAAACCTAGAAAAAAGCAAAGGAAGCTTCAAGGAGATTTGGGAACTCAAAAAGGATGCTGAATGGGCGAAGTTCGAAGAAAAATTGAAATCAAAGCTTGCAACCGTACACAAGGGGGTGAGAGTCCAGAAAATGGCCGACGCCATAGTTGTGCGCTTAGTGGAGGCAGGGAAGGAAAGTGTAGGAAAGATTAGGGTGCCAACACGGGAACTTGGGTACAGAGTGGACGAAGAACTGAAAAGGGCCATAAAGGGTAGAAAGGCTAAATGCGCTGCGTACTCAGGGGGATGGAAAACAATGAAGCCATGGTAGCAAAGGAAGAATACCAACAAAACCCAAGGGGGCGGAAAGCAACGAGGCCATGGTAGCAAAGGAAGAATACCAACAAGCACGAAATAAAGCAAATAAGATTAAAGACGATAATAGGAGAGTGCGAATAGCAGTCTTATTAGGACGATAAGAATGACAGGGGGGGGGGGGTCGAGTTCGAACGTATTTTGGAAATGGGTGAATTAGCGCAAGGAAGTAACCCACAGAGTATTTTGAAGTAGATGGCTGAGTTACAGACGATCAATATTAAATCGCATCAGTGTGAAAAGGAAAACGATAAGCGATGGGGCATGGGGAACCAACCGGAGTGTCCGAACCAGGTCGATGAAAATCTATCGAACTTCGTGTGCAGCGAAATTAAAACGGAGGAGGTGCAAAAGGTGATCTCAAAATTAAGGAATGGAAAAGCGGGAGGGGTGGACGAAATCCTAACGAGTTTATCAAAAAGGGGAGAGGAACTCTGGGAAAGCCTAACTGCCCTATTCAATTTAGCCATAAAAAACAAGAGGTTTCAAAGGAGTGGAGAGAAAGCAAAGTGACATTTATTCACAAAAAGGGGGAAAAAGAGGTTTAGGATAATTATTGAGGGATTTCTGTCAGTAGCAATATAGGAAAGTTTTCTGTAAAGTCCTGTATGGGAGATTAGAGGAGTAAATTGAGGAGAAGGGTTTTTTGGGAGAGATTCAGAATGGCTTCAGGAAGGGAAGCAGAGTCACTGACCATCTTTTCACGCTATCTCAAATGATGGAATCCGCGAAAGCAAAAAAGAAAAAGATGTTTATGGCCTTTTTGGATGTTAAAAAGGCATATGATAGAGTACGGAAGGAGGGTATGTGGCGAGTGCTTGAGGCTCAGGGTTTGGAAGGCGAGTTCGTTGGAATTCTGAAAGCATTATTTAAAGATGTACAGAGTGAACTCAGCCTGGGTAACATAACAACAAAACGTGTGCCTATGGAGATAGACCTAAAACAGGTGTGTTCTTTCGCCAATGCTTTTTGCATTGTACATCAAAGGTTTGGGAGATGATCTCCTGCATAGCAACGAGGGGGTAGCAGTTGGGGACTTGAAGATCCCAGGGCATTTTTTGCAGACGATATGGTGCTAGTGTCATAAAGCAAAGAGGGGCTAGCGAAAATGCTGGGAATTATTGGGAAATATGGGAGCAAATGGAGACTCGAACTTAATGAAAGCAAGAGCAAAGTTATACCTCTTGCCCGCAAAGTAGACCCCACTCGAAGGTGGAGAGTGGGGGCGTTCTTTATTCCGGAAGGTAGCAGCAAACGTCTTAGCGAAGGAGTGACTACGAGTATCTGGGGGTAAATATAAACATCACAGGAAGAGACATCTACCGAAACCACACAAAAAATTGATTCTGAAGGGGAGGCGAATCCTTAACCAAATGAAACTTATAGGGAGAAACAGTTTCAACAAGGTTTTCGTGGGTAAAACCATTTGGGAAATGGTGGGTCTGCGAAGTATAACATATGGTACGGATGTGGTGACCCTAAACCAGGCTGCTGTAAAGAGCTTTGAAACCCTGCAAAACGATAAGGGCCGGTGGATAACGGGGTTGAGTAAACTAGAGTGATACGGGGGGTTCAAGCGCATCTCATTTTTTGTCTCAATCGCACCTCACCAAAACCTTTTTTCGAGCAAACCGCGTTCATCACGATCGAAATGTATGGATTTGTACGATGCGATACGTACACAATCACATCGTCACTATTTCCTGGTTTTACGGTGTTTTCGGTAGACGAGGGAGGCATCGTGGGTTTAATGTTCAATTTCTCTGACGATCAACGTGGATCCGACTAAAATTTCGACGGAATTTTAACAAACTCTATAAAATTCCTCCTCTTAAAAAAAAACGGCCGTTCTCGGGAAAACACTCACCTTTTCGCAGAGGTAACACAGACCCGCCATTTAGGTGAATTTTTTCGACAGAATACCACCAAAAAACACCACCGGTGCGGATGAAAGACTAGCGATCCAAAGTCAATTCCTGCGGAAAAACGGAGTCCAAATCGAGCGGCGAATTTATCGGTGCGCCGTAATCCGCTGGCGATGACGTGGTGAGGTTTTTTGGCAAGGAGAGAGAGAGATAGCTCGCAGAGTCTAAAACGTACGAGGTGCGCCGGCTCCGGTCCGCGATTATGGGAAACTGTCAAATCGGCCGCCAGCCAAATCGGCCTCTGACAATTTCGGACGAATCGGCCGCCAGTCAGTACGAATCGGCCGCTAGCATTTTCGGTCGAATCGGCCGCTGATGATATAATAAATGAAGAAGATTATCAGTGATTTTTTTTTTATTCCAGTATTTTATCAGAATATTTTCATACAGACCAAATAAAAGAAACTTTGAGATATTTACATCCAGTATTTTAGCAGTATATTTTCATAAAATACAAAAACCTTAAGACATGTAATGCACCTTCACATAAATATTGGTACCTTTTAAACATTTTACAGCATTTATTTTTTTAAAGACATTCTTTGAAATGCGGTTAATAATGCACTCACCCTGAGTTTTACTCCAATGTTACTATTAGGTAAATTACTGGCATGCGATCCCGATTACTGTTATGAATTACTTACTGCATTCCAATTTTTTTCAAACACTTCGCTTTATTAAGAGCCGTTAAATAATGACTACCGACCTGGCAGTTAATGCCAGACTGATTATAATTATTGAAAGGCTGTTAATAAAGCTTATTGCCGGAAAAATTACTTTGACTTCATCTATTTAATGCACTTTTACTGGTATAAATTACTTACAGCATTCAATTTTTTTAATTTTTATTAATATTATTACCACGACCGGAAGCGGGCGGCGGGGTAATACTTTTTGCCGGTAAAAAGGACGGTATCCGGTAAAAAGGACGGTAAGTGTATAAAAACTACGGTTTAAAGTACTAAATGTACCTCTGAATGTGTGAAAAGTGATTATTTAAGGAAGCTTACGCAATAATAAATATGTAACAGGGGTGGGGTGAACGACTTCCCAGGGGCTAGACTCCTGGCCGAAATCTCCCTGTTGTTCTTCAGATTCGTGAGGATCTGGGTCAACTAGCAAACCATGGATAAAATATAACTCAACTCTAGAGGTAGAATAGCCATTAAGTTATGTGTTGTGGTCTGGGTGAACACACAAAAAATAGGAAAACAGTTTATACGTGATTTATTATGAAGCCAAAAATAGTATGATATGAAATGGACATGAATATGAATGACGGATCAAATACCACGGGTCCACTCCACTTTTACCAAAAAGGGGGTTAAATTACACACAAAATATGTTCAGTAAATCTGGATGCTCGCCCAGAACTCGGGCCTGGAGAGAATCACTGTCAGAAACGTTGATTCTCACCAGAGCCGAGTTGAACGGGTCCAAAAATTACGGCACCCCTTACGGTTAACCTTTTTACAGGTTACAAAATGTCCCCATAACTAAGCTAGTGTATATGTTTATGTTTGGACAGCTAGTCAAAGCTTTACCCAAACACAAAGTGGACGACGGATTAGTCCGAACGAAATGATTTCGCGCGCCGAAGGCGCGCAGGGACGATATGCGGGACAAGCCCCTTTCGACCCTCGGTGGCTGAATAATTTTGGTGATGTCGAGGCGTGGTAAAGGAGGAAAAGGAAGGAGGGAGAAAATTTATCCCCTTCTGGACTTTTTCCGGCTCTTTTTCTTAGGTGGAGATTGGCATGGTGATGGTGATGAGGCTGGTGGAGGTATTGGTGTACGTCCTATTAATTCCCTAGATTCCTTTATTAGTTGTTCAGTTCTGGCGGATACTTGTAGTGCATTTTGGATGATGAGGTCTATAGGATGTGGTGGCTGTTCATCTTCTTCGTCCGCTCCGGGGCTTTCCGGTAGTGAAGGAAGAGGGGAGTGAGGGGTGGGAGGCGGTGAAAAAGCAGCTTCCAGTTCCTCTTCAGTCTCCGCTGGATGTTCCTCATCAAACTGAACCGGCTCAGGAGCCGGCAGTTGATTGGGTGTACCAGTGGGACTAGGAGGGGAATTGGCGGCTGCCTCCAGAGCCTCCACCCCCTCACTCAACTCTTTCTTCCTATTCCGGAAAGCCTCCAAGCGCCGGGCGTCCCTGCGCTTGGTCGATGGACTCTTCTTCTTTCTCTTGTTGTTGCTTTTTCAGGACCTCCGTGCCCCTTCGGGTGAGGACCAGTGGGAGAGGAGATCCTCTCTCCAAACAAAGGTACTACCTCTCCCCAAAGGGGTTGGTGTTGTGTTCTTTTCAATTTCGAACTCCAGATTCAGGTGGACGCTCAAACCTTTTAACTGGGTAGTCCAGGTAATAGGGCATGAGACGCCTAGAGCTGAAATGGCTTTCACAAGTCTGTCTGGTAATTCCATGATTAGCTAGGTGTTCACGCTCTGAAGTCAGATGTGTGAATGGTAATGGTAATGATGATAAGGACGACGAATTATGAGCGAGACCGCTCTGAAAAAGGATAATTTTGCGAGGAAAGATTTCAAATACTGTAATCTGATTGATCCCTCGCTTTCACCTCGACGAACGAAACAACATAACAATGCACCACGGCGTGAACCAATAAGGTACATCGATTCATTTCGAACATGGAAATGACTTGAAGCCAACAAAAATAGAATTAAACCTCCGTTATGTGCAGACGAATTATAACAGAGTAATTTAGAACTTCTCTTGTATATTATATTTCAACCGCTGTTACCAAATCCGTTACAAATATATAGAAGGAAGATTAAGTATTTTTTGTTTTATAGTAGACTATTTTCATGACAAAAAAGATCACCAGTTCACAAATTCACGAACACTAGGGACGGAGGTAGCTTCCTTATAGAGCAAATCTACCAACAAGAAAAATTGCAAGTTACGTCGGCCCTGCGGCCCCATTAATGCTTTTGTGCCAAGCTTCACAGTCATTGTTGGTCCGCTCGGTAAGTCCAAAGACTGACCATGTATGTGCAGACCACACACTGGAACACACCCACTTAATTTTTGTTTATTTTTCTTTTTTAAAAATGTTTTTTCCAGCGGCCGATTTGACCCAAATTGTTGCGGCCGATTCGTCCGAAATTGCAGCGGCCGATTTGGCTGGCGGCCGATATGACTGGTAGCCGCGATTATGTGGATATTGCGAGTTGTGAGACGGACGATAAAAAAATTGTTTTGACCAACGAATAACAGAATTATCGAGCAATCAGCATCGGCTTCATTCTATTTTCATCATTAAATGTAATAACCGTTATTGTCATTAAAGAAAAACAACCTGAAAAACAGTTGTTATTTTACAATTAATAATTATTATCATAAACATTTAACAATTCACAAAAAAAATTGAAAAATCACAAAAAAATTTTGACAAAAAATAAAAAAATATTTTAATAAGAAGTAGAAAAAAAAACAAAAACAAAAAAAAAATTGTTACATTAACAATTATAATCATTAAAAAAAAATACACTCACAAAATTTTGTCATTAAAGAAAAAAAACTTGTTAAAAAAAAGTTGTTATTTTACATATATAATAAGAAGTAGAAAAAAAATAAAAATATTTTTGACAATTAATAATTATTAACATAAAAAGTTCAACAATTCACAAATTTTTTTTTAAAAATCACAAACAAAAATTTTGACAAAAATATTTTAATAATAAGAAGTAGAAAAAAACCCCAAAAAACCCAATTAACAATTATTATCATAAAAAAAATCAGTCATGACATCGTCAGTATCTAAACAATCCATATTAAAATTGAAGTGAATTGAGAGATATTCGAAGTACGGTAGTAAAAATTACAGACTGCAATCGCACAACGCCATCGAATTGAAGGACATGGAGACGAGTGGACTGAGAGACAAATACGACAAATATACATTGCCTTAGAAATTGAACGAGACCGCCTTGGATTTAATGTACAAATGTCAAGATGATCTCTTAGCCATTCTCAATAAGAAGATAAAAAATTTCAATCCAGACAGTCTATCGTTCATCTACGGGAGTAATATATATCCGATCGTCTCTAAAGAAGTAGTCGACAAATTGAATCTGATCAACGAGGAAAAATGGACGTTTGATAGGGTGAATCTGGTTTTCCGATGGATTTATCAGGAGGGAGACGTTAGCTTTAAAGTTAACATGCTCGTCACGGACGCGAAAATATGATAAAAAAGAGGGAGTTAGTTCATTACAGATAGATTTTAATCTCGACTTGAAAGCTTATTAAAGTATTTATCATGAAGTAGTACTCGTTTTTTTTCTGGGTTTTTTTTTTGATGGACGTGAAAAAAGCAGTGATCAACGTGAAAAACGAAGATGATAACAAGTGTTTCAAATGGGCGATCACATCGGCCTTGTATCCCTTAGAAAAGGATGCTCAGAGAGTTTCCATGTACTCAGAGACTTGTAAACATCTCGATTGGACGATAGTGTCTTTCCCGACGCAGTTGAAAGATATCAGAGATTTCGAAAAGCAAAATCCCATCGTGGCGGTGAACGTTTTGGGATACGAGGGAGACGATAAAAAAGGAGTAGTCTATCCTCTCAGACTGACTTCACACAAAGAGAGAGAAAAAATTGTTAATTTGTTATTAATTTCAGAGGGGGACAAGCAACATTATTGCTGGGTTAAAGATATGAGTTATTTGCTGACGAGGCAGATTAGTAAACATAAGTGCAAGAGATTTTTCTGTTTTAACTGCATGAATTCATTCCGTAGTCAAGAATCGTTGATGCATCATCAGGAATATTGTAGCGAAAAGCAAATTGTTGCCATCGAAATGCCTAAACTTAACACTTACGTCGATTTTCGCAACTACAAAAAAGATTAAAACCACCATTTGTCATCTAAGCTGCTTTCGAATGTTTCACAACAAAAATAAATTCTTGCCAGCCTGACGAGCGTAGGAGTTATGCTGAGAAATATCAGAAGTATGTACCTTTGGGCTATTGTTATTATGTGAAACGTTCTTTCGATGATCGAGAATCTTCGGGTCCATTCGTCTATACCAAATGTACAGATGATGAAGATGTGGCTCAAAGATTCGTAGAATAGTTAGAATCGAAAATTCAAATATTATACGACAAATTTAAAACCCTAGAGATATGATCATCCCGCCAGAGCAACAGCGAGAATACAACAAAACCATCGAATGTCACATCTGTAGACAATTATTTGATAATTAGTCTGAAAATAATAAAAAAAAAGTTCGAGATCACGATCACTACACAGGTCTGTTTTGCAGTGCAGCTCACAACAAATGTAATTTAAGATTTCGAGATCCTCAATTCTATCCGGTGATATTTCACAATCTCTCAGGTTATGACAGTCACTTGTTCATGAAAAATATGGATGTTAGTGAGGGGGAGTTGAATTGCATCTCGCAAAATGATGAAAAATACATTTCATTCACTAAATGTAAAGTCGTTGATAAAGAGAGAGTCATCGATGGTTTGATTGAGAAAATGAGTCCCATCCATAGAGAGATACGTTTCATCGATAGTTATAAATTTATGTCAACCAGTCTGGAAAAATTTGAACAGTTTGATAGGGAGAAATTTAAAATCACGAGTAAACATTTTAATGATCGCCGAGAATTGGTGGACATTATGTTGAGGAAAGGCATCTACCCTTACAATTACATGAGTGATCTTGAGAAATTCGACAACATCGCTCTATCTCCTAAAGAAGATTTTTATTCGAAATTATACCAGTCTCACATTTCCAATGACGATTATGAATGCGCACAAAAAGTGTGGACATTATTTGACATAAAATCCATGAGAGAATATCACGACCTCTATTTGAAAACTGACGTGCTTCTCTTGGCTGATGTGTTCGAAAATTTTCGATGAGTGTGTCGTCGACATTATGACCTAGATCCGGCTTGGTATTTCACTGCACCCGGACTCGCTTGGGATGCTCTCTTGAAAACGACCGAGGTTTAATTGGAATTATTAATGGACGTAGACATGTTGCTCATGTTCGGAAAAGCTTTGAGAGGTTGTGTCTCTATGATTTCCACTAGATATGCTAACGCTAATAATTATCACATGGTAAAAGATTTCGATTCAGAAAAACCAAGTAAATACATACAGTATTGGGATGCTAATAATTTGTACGGCTGGTCCATGAGTCATCCTTTACCGATCGGAAATTTCAAATGGGTCAAAACGTTGGAAGAAAAATAAAAATGGAGAGACTGTCCTTGTATTCTAGAGGTTGATTTGGACTATCTGGAAATGTTACACGATCTACACAACGATTATCCGCTAGCTCCCGAATGAATAGAAGTGAATGGTATCAAAAAACTCATTCCTAATTTAAATCACAAATGCAAGTATGTGGTCTACTGCGAAAATCTGAAACATTACATTATTCACGGGATGAAATTGATCAACGTGCATCGAATGGATTCGACGAGGAGCCTTGGATGAAAAAAATACATCCATCTCAACAAGAATTTAAGAATGCAGGCCAAGAGCTACTTCGAAAAAGATTTCTTCAAACTCATGAACAATTGGGAAATCTATGAAAAACATTAGGAATAGAACTAAGGTTCAACTCGTCACGTCTGAAGAGAAGTCTAGAACATTAATTACGAAACCCAGTTATCAACATAAAACCATATTCGAGGAAAATCTAGTGGCCGTGCACATGCAAAAGACACATCTAAGATTCAATAAACCCTGTTATCTCAGAGTGATCATCTTAGACATCAGCAAGCAGTTGATGTATGAGTTTCATTACGATTACGTCAAAGCAAAATTCGATTCAAAAGCTAAACTATTGTTCACCGACATGGACAGATTAGCTTACGAAATAGAGACTAGGGACATATATGAGGACATAGTGACAGACGTGAATGAATGGTTCGACATGAGTAATTATCCCAACGATCACCCATCTAAGATTCCAAAGGGTGTCAATAAAAAGGTGTGAGGTAAATTTAAAGATGAGAGTGGTGGAAGACAAATCACCGAAATCATGGGTTTGAGACCTAAATTGTACGCTTATCTCATTGATGGTGAAGAAATCAAGAGATGTAAAGGCATTCAAGCGTGTGTGACGAATAAAAACATCGCTTTTGAAGAGTATAAAGACTGTCTTTTCGAAAATTTGACGGTGTATAAAAAGATGGCTATAATTCAATGTGAAATGCATGAGATATACACCAAAGAAATCAATAAGATTGCATTGATGGCTGACGATGATAAGAGAATTATATGCCCGGATAAAATACACACTTTTGCACTTGGACATTATTCCATGACATTTCAACAAAATCGAGAGACTGAAGACATCGAAATGTCATAAGTTTAAAAAACACTTGTGAGTTTATAAATTAAAGAAAAAGAATATGGAGAAAAAAAAAATAAATAAAAAAAAAAACAAATAAAAAAACAAAAACATGTTATGAATAAGAAGAAAATAAACGCATATCCGTAGAAGGTGTTGTCTTACCTAATGAACCCCTATCCAACATTGGTCTATTGAAAGCAGCAAAAGATTTAAAAATCAAACATTTCCGAAGTGTGTTTTCAAGAGATGCCTTGCCAAGAAAAAAAGACTACGATTTGGAATGTGGAATTTCAAATCTAGACAATATCGGAGGTGAGGGTACGCATTGGGTCACATGGTTTTCAAATCGGAATAAAAATTATTATTTCGATAGCAACAGAATCTCACCACCGATAGAAATAAGGAACTATTTAACGTCAGTTATTTACAATATCGAATGAGTGCAAGTGCCGGATCAAATGTTTTATGGTCATCTATGCCTCTACGTCTCAAGAGATGGTTGTAAGGAGATCACATTCAAGACATTCTCAATGATTTACATTAAAGAAAATTGTTTTTTGAGATATATATATAGAGAGAGATATAATAAAAATAATTAAAAAAATATATAATTTTAAGTAACAAAAAAAAAACCAAAACAAAACATGACAGTCGATAAACTCGGTCATGCTGACGATAATGAAGGTTCCTCTAGAAAGAAAAGAAGAACCACAGTCGAAATTGTTGGTAACATTGCCAACTTGGATGAACGTTACGTTCAAAGATACAAACCTCGACAAGAACCTTTAAATTTAAACAATATGAAAATCTACAATCTTCCCAAACTGACTGATCAGTCAGATGCCACGACTAAAAAATATGTTGATAGAGGAGACGAAAATTTTCGGCAGATGATGAGAGATAATTGCGTGAATAAAGCCATGATGGACATTCTCGACTTGAAATCTAAACGAGTAGTGAATGTAGTGGATCCTAGAGATTCGACTGATGTTGCCACTAAAAGATATGCGGACGACTCTCACACGAGATTCAGTAAACATCTGAGAGATCGCTACGTTTCTAAAGTGATGCAGTCAGAATTGAATGTGAATTTTAGCAAGATAATTAACGTATCCGATCCCACAAATCCCAATGATGCAGCAACCAAACAATTCATAGACCTGGAACTGAGAAAGAATAACGTCGATGAGCTAGAAATGAAATCGGATCTGGATACAGGATTCAACAAGATATTGAATTTGTCTGCGATCGACGACATGGATGAAGACTCGACGGCAGTCAATAAAGACTACATGGATTCTGCCATACAGGATTCTCAATCCTATCTGGAATCTCAAATCGACGACTTATATCTGAACAAACAATCCAGAGGAAAAATGGAGGCCGGCATCAACATGAACGGTTACGAACTATTCGGTATCGATGATGAGCCGAAATACGATTCCAGTGCAGTCAGTAGAAAGTTCTTGGAAGAAAATACAGTTTGGAGAAAAGGTGATATCATGGAAGGCAAAATAGACATGGGAGGGCACGCAGTCACGAATCTGCTGGATCCCACTCACATGACGGATGCTTGCAATCTGATCTCCATCGTGGAAAAGATAAAATATGCCAGACAATTGATCACCATCTGGGCCGAGGAGAGCTGTGCGTTAGATGAGGGAAAAGCTGAATGGTCTTTCGGAAATGAGGGTAGCAGACCATTGCATGGTCTGATAGGATATCCCATGCCTGTGGGAGGCAATATCATTCAAATGAGTCTAACCTCTATGGTCTTGAGCAAAAAAAGCAATCGTCAATCTCGTGGTGAACGGTGTGGAATGTGAGAAGAGTTACAGTGTCGAAAAGATGAAGAAACAACATTCGAACACTAGCATCTTCAGTACACCTGCCAAGGTGCAGAGGGGGGATAGGATCAATTTCAAGATGAAAACAATAATCCCCAAGCTGCACAGTGGTCTCTCTGTTGATCGAACTGGACCCTCCAAACAAACAGTGAGAACAAAAAAAAATAAATAAATAATCACTTTTTTGTGATGTAGGGGAGACAACTCCAAAAAAAATATATAATTGGATTTTTGAAACATTGATTTATTCTCAAAATCCAATTATACTTTTTTTTAATTATTTTTTATTTTGTTTTGGTTTGACGTTCCAAACTTGCATAAAAATTGTTATTTGTTTTGGTTTAACATTCCTAAAACACTCGTCCGTGTCTAAATCAAGATTCAACATAGCAATAATAAATTCTTCGAAAGCCATTTTTCCTCTTTACGTTAATGTATCTACTAAATGTCTCACGCAATCTTTCGTGGTTGTTCCCTGTTTTTTAATTTGTTCTACATTTCCGAAGTCGGTGTTGTCATTTCCAATCGATCTAATATATTTAATAAATTGTTCTCATTTATGTTACCTACCAATGCGTTCGATTTTGTCTCAAACATTCTCTATCTTGATTATTAATTTTTTTTTTTTTCATTATTATTTTTTTTTTTTTTATATTTTATCGATATTTTTGGGGGGGGGGGGGTATTTTTAATTTCTATTTTTATATATATTATATCATTGAACGATAGACATTTTTTGCCCATCCGATTCGAATTCTAACTCTCTATCAGATAGGACTAGAGCAAAAGCCTAGGTTCTCCTCAGCACATTCTTATCAAATTGCATCTTGATATGAATGTCTAAGATGCTACACTTGAGTCACTCGCTCTGTTTACTAACATCGAATACGAACAAGGGTTACATCAATTTATATTTGGTGGGAGTGATGTTATGATTATCCATCAATTCATCCAGTCAATGATATTTCTTTCTGAAATCCGCGGCGTCACCGTATAGTCTGAAGAAATCATTCTTATCGAAAGAGACATTGTAATCAATGGCCAGATATCTCATGGCATTTAGAAATACCTGCATGTTTCTCAAGTTACAATGATCAAATAGGGAAGGATTTTTCTCTTGTGACCCATCCCTATCGGTTTGAAATGCCACTATGATGAATTGCGGTCTTTCCGAAGCAAATTTCACAGTCATTCTCCAATCGAAGTGATTGGTACACGGTGGGATACTAGCCGTGTCACACTGTCTCATTCTAAATCCCACTGGTAATTGTTTTTCGTTCAATTATTAATTTTATTTATTATTTTTTTTCTCCTTTTAACTATATACATGCAAAAAAAATAAAAGTGAAGGGTTGGTGCTTCAGAATGTCGTCTTCTGCAATTCTTGTTCGTAAAATGTTCTGATGATTTCTCTGCTGTCATCTTCATCATCCTCTAATGCTTCTATTTTGTAAGTCACTGGATCCGTGTAAAATATTTTAACGAGCTTAAAGATTTTTTCAGTCCATCGAGGAGTGTAGCCTTTTGCGAAGAGTGACTTATAAGAAGTGATTCTCACTTGATTGCAGACTGCAAATTTTGGTGATTTGGACTCCTTCTTGATCTTGATCTTTTTGGGATAGAGATTAGCGAAGACGTGTTTTTCATTTTGAGGATCGCTAGTTTCCAAGGGAGTCATCTGGATCAATCTATGTTGCATGTTGTTGTATTCTTCAACCAGTTCATCTAGAACATCAATATATTTCTTGGTCTTATAAGCCGTGAAATACTTGTATATTTTTTCCTTCATGGTTCTATTCCAACGTTCAATCATGTTAGCTTTCCCTTCGTTTTCGATGGAATAGAGGTCGACCAATGGATGAACATGACTGTTGTAAAATTCCTTCCCTTTGTCCACCCACAATTTATCTGGTCTTTGTGAAGACGATGCAAATATGCTCTTCAGAGCCTCAGCCACGCAAGGTCCCGATTTATTCTTCAGAGGTCTCATCCATCTGTATTTTGAAAACACGTCGATGACCATCGGTATATGCTTAATACCCTTGTTCCGTTTCAAATGTGATTTCATGTTGACCAGATGGGCTGCTCAGATCTGATCCAGACCCTTTACGAATACCCTTCTCCTTCGAAATTTACGTGTGATGGGCTTGTGTAGTTCGTTCGCCAATGCATTTGTTAATAATGTTTTCTGCACATTTTTTTTTTATAACCCCATCCAAATCGACGTTTGGTCCCGATCACTTTACCAACCAACGAACGTTTGAGTCTCTCTCTCGTAGTGTGATTGGTATATTTTTCAATGTCGTCAACATGTTTTTATCACAGATTCGATTACGATTCTCGATGTCAGGATATTTAGTGTAGCACAGATCGTGAGTGTCCACCCTATTGATGGGTTTGCTCCAAGATTTAGGTGTTAGATCTCGATTCAATCTCTTATTTAATTTTGTGCCATGTCCCGTGAATTGATGTCCTGGCAGATGCATTTCAACGGGTAGATTATTAATCAATTTAATTGTCAAACCAGCACCACATTTGCATTTTTGTTGAACCGCACATTTTACACGTTTCGTGAAACATGGGACTTTTATTTTTTGTCAGTACTTTTTTAATGTTAACCATATCGGTAACTCTCTTGCATTTGGTGCAATACATTTTTTGTTTTTTTCGTATATATATAATTTTTTTTTAATTTATATATAATTTTTCTTCTTTTTTATATATACATTTTTTTTTCAATCGATTGCTTCTGCAATCTTTTTGGGATCCATTAATTTACGAAACGATTGTCTCGCTTCTTCCCTACCTTTTTCCCATGAGAGAATCCTTCAATTCTTCCTTGGGAATCTGATGACTCTTGACTCTTATCTTCTCTTTCATGACTTCGTATTTTTGTTTTTCATTCAATATGTTGACGAATTCGCCGTCTGAAATCCTACCATCTTTCAATGCCATAGAGATCTTATCAGACATGGAATCGATCTTTGCATCAGCCAAAACGCTGATGTTTTCGTGTTTCTTAGCCTTCACGGATAATTTCTTAGAGAGAAATTTTCCGATCGTATTGACGAATCCGGCAGTCAAAGCCAATCCTTCTATGGCCAACATGCCCGGAAGAGCAATGAGGGCGGTCGACAATAGACTGATTCCGGCAATGTTCAAACCCATAGAGGTCGTGATGAGAGTCAAATCCACGCCACTCACAAATTTCTCTCATCTTGAATAGTTATTGAGCAAATGACGAGAATCTCTCTCTTGCATCAGATATGCAGATATGATTTAATTCTATTGATTTGTTCGATTCAATACTTCTGTCCCACGTCGTCGCTATATTCTGGTGGTAGAAGAGGTGCCATGGGCTCCATCTTCTCTAACGATGGATAGATGTTTTTACTTCGAAGATCCATTTTCATTTCAATTTTATTTATATCTATTATTTTTTATGTATTTTTTGTTATTATTTTCACCTCCTTATTATTTAACCAAATTTTTTTTTTTTAATGTTTCTTCCCTTAAATATGGAATTCATAAAAAATGCGATTCCTGTCGGAAAATTTGTGGTCTTCCCTTTTCAACAAATATTCAAAAACACATTTTTTGTCTTCATTGGTGAGACTTTGATGCGCTAACTTCAACTCTTCTGATCTAGTGGGCTTGGGTTTTCCAACACCAAACACTAACTGATTCCAACATTTGATCACGTCATTGCATTGGACACATTCCAATGCGGGCATGAAATACGTGGTGACGATGTCTTTCCATTCCATCGTGAGACACGAATGATCAACGCAATTAAATTTTTTCTCCTCTCAGCAACCGAGACATCTTTCACGCATGATGCGAGGAAATTGTTCTTTCACGAAGATCGCATAAGCTCTGCACAACTCCCTTCAAAGAAACCAAGCTCTCAATTCCGTGGAATCGTTCATTATAATTTTTATATAAAAAATTTTCTATTCTTATTATTTATTTATTTTTTATTATTTTGTTTTTAGTATTATTTTTTTTTATATTTTTTCCCTTTTATATCTATTACGCTTTTTTTTTTAATAATAATACATTTATTCTTCACATCATCAAACGAATGAATAAATACTTCTCATCTATTATGATCGTGCTTATTTTTTTTTTTGAAAGAGATAACTTTTTTTTCAAAAGTTGGGGTTATGCCTCTCGTACTTCGATAAAACCATCATTTTTTCATCGTCGTCGTCATCAGATAGATAGGGGATAATGATTTTTAACCTTTTAGCAAATTCGATCCACGATCTATTTAATGCAAACAAGTGTAATCTGCAAATAAATTTGATACATTCGCGAATAGATTTCTCAATATTTTCATCGCCACCACGATCGAATACGTCACCTATGTTTTTCGCACAAAAAATTGTATAATGATATTTCCCGTAATTATACATTCGTGATTAGATTTCACAATATTTTCATCACCACCACGATCGAATACGTCACCTATGTTTTTCGCACAAAAAATTATATAATGATATTTCCCGTAATTATAATTTTCTACCAATGTCACATCGTATTTTAAAAGACTCAGAACATCCATAATCATGTCATAATCTTGGTAAGACACATTTTCTTCACACTTCATCGTTTCAATATTTTCAAAATAGCTTCGATGTGGGAATATGAATAAGAATGTTAAAGAAAATAACGTTCCATACCAGTTTAAACACACATCATGTACAATTTGTTCCAACTGAATTATTTCTAATGCATACTCATGAAAAGATTGTGAAAAATCTAAAAGCTTTTCATAATACGAATGTCTTGTGAACACGTCTGATGCAAGTCTTCTTTTGTTTCATTTTTTTTATGTTTTGTGTTTTTTTTTTTAATTGCTATTTTTTTTTCTTTTATAATAACATTCCCAAAATGGGTATATTCTTAAATGGCAAATTCTAACCGAACAATAAACCTTTACCAATCGGTTCCACAGTCTCTCCAGTCTTCAGATAGTCTTCCGTGGAAAGAATTGCCACCTTTTCTCATGGGTCCTAGGTACAATCCTTTACCTTCGACGTCTACACGACACACAGCTCCTATCCTCTTCAAAAATAGTATGTTTCCTCCCTTCAGAAACAATCCTCTACCCATTATTTCGTCAACTCCCAAACTAGCGAGTCCTGAGATAGCTCCCATGCCCAGAACTGGCAACACCATCTTCATGAGAATGGGTAATGCTTTGGTGGCGAGTCCCACCAATAGTGGTAAGAAACCGCCTTTCATTCTCAGATTATATCTCAATTGAGCAGGACTCAATCTCACCATCGTTCCCGTTTGATTACAAATCACTTTCTCCATCCTTTTGATTTTGAGTTTTAGTCCAGGCGATTTGATTGCTACCGCCACTCGTCAGATCTTCATAACTGAATTTAAATCTAATGGCCTCGCCTTGATGGCTAAATGCTCTATGAAGTTTAGCTTTCTGAGTTTCGGATATGTTCACGTTTTTAATGATGTATTAACTGCTACTCATATTTGTTGTTCTTTTTTTTTCACTGGATTAAAAAATTTTTTTAATTAGAAATATTACAAGTTGGTAATTTTTTTTAATTATTATAAGTTTTTTTTTATTTTTTTTTATTTCTTATATAAAAATATAAAAAAATGAAAAACATTTAAAAAAAAAAAAAAAAAAATTTTCTTTTTTTTTTCAAATTATATTTATGTTATTTTTTTCAGATTATATTTTTTTTTATTTACTTTTTTTCATATCTCTCTGATGTGAAATCGTATAGTCACTCTCTCTGCGAAGATCTAACAGATCTCCATTCTGATCCATCAATGTGGTTTTGATGCTATACAATGTGTCCAGGATCACCGGTAGATAGATGAAATTTCTAGGTCACTCCATGATCTTGTAACCTGGAGAAACGTCTGGAAAAAACGAGTAGATCATAGGCTGAGCACTACCATCAACGTAACTTTCTAAGATCACATTGACATTCACTAAAATGCTATTGACCACGAGAATGTCGACCATATTTTTGGATGTGGCGTGACCTCGATACATCTTTCGATCGAATCCCAACATCTTACCAATCGAATCTTCTGCACTAAAATTCACTCGAAAATTATCTCCCAAATCTAATATTGTTTGTAGAATACTTGTATTGGGAGCAATTCTTATCATCTTGCTTCTGTGACCATCAGTCTTCAGTCTCATCTGGATGTGATGGTTCAGATCGTCTATGTCTTAACTTCCTTTGGGAATTCGTATCTCGAACCAATCCACTGCGTTGGAATACTTGAATCTGTTATTCTTTTCAGTGACCTTGGGAAATGAATAGTAAGTCTCGAGATTAACCAACACCATCTCGTATCTATGTTCCTTCTTCAGTTCGATTGAAGGTTTGAATTTTGTCATGAATCGAGTCATGTCGTGATTCACTACAAATTGAAAGGATTGTTTCGCAACCTATTCTCGACTCTCTGTTCTAATAGATGATATTCTGACATTTTTATTATTATTATTATTTATATATTTTTTTATTATATTTTATCGGTATTATTTTTTTAGTTTCTTCTCTATTATTATTATAGGAATATAAAAAAATCGTCGAATCCACTTCGATATTTTCCTTTGTTAAATTCGCTAGTCAAATCAATCACCACGAAATTGTGAAGCCCTTTTTCCTACACCTTCTTACAAAATCTCCTGAATTCTTCCCTACTCATGTCATTGGCCACGTGATCTCAATAGATGTGATTGAGATTCTTGAGATCCTGAGGAAAGAGACACAGAAAATTAGCATTCTCCCTTTTTGTCTGATTGGGCAGTCGAAATAATTCTGAGACAAATAGAAACAATCCTAGTTGCTGTGATTTCCTAGAACGTAATACAATTTGCATTGATTCTGTCTCTCCAACAGTAGATCGTCAAAGATCATGAGATTCTTATTCTCTGACTTCAACTGTCTAGGATTGGGAACGTCGTCGGCATTCTCGTAAAACTGACATTCCACGTTTGAACACTCAAAGTTTCTCTTGGTCAATTCTCTCGCCTCCCCTTCCAATATATTCGAAGTCTCGTATCCTTCGAATTCATCTCGATTGTCAAAGATTCTCAACATAACATCCTTAGGTAATTTAAGCATTATACACTCTCGAAGCAATCTGTATTCCGGTTGAAAGAGACTCTTGCCAAAAACGAATAATCTGTCGTAATCCAACCAACCAGGTCGAAACAATAGATTCATCAAGAGATTGGTCTTTCCACAATTCGATTTTCCCACTATTAGACCTCTTATGCTCTTGGGAAAGAACTCGACAATCGACCTCTTGGTCATCACGTCATTCCAAGACAAGTCTTTGATATTCATTTTTTTTCTCTAATTTGTTTTTTACTATGTTTTGAATTATGTTTTTTTTCTAATTGTTTTTTATATTTTAATTTCTATTTTATATATATATATTTATAAAAGTTTTTTTATATTATTTATAAATCACTTTCAATCCCGATCCTTTCGTCATTTTAGCCAAGTCTTGTATCGGTACGCCATCATCATAGAAATCTCTCCAACTTTTTGGTTTGATTCTTGATTGTTTGGCAGGTTGTGGAGTTATCAATTTATTAATCAAAGCATTGGCACCTCTCTTACCGGCTTCCGAAGCTATTCTACTGCTCGCTTCGGTCGCAGCTTTCTTACCTGCATCGATCACCATTTTCTTTCCAATTTTGAGAGCACTCGACGCGATCTGTTTCACGGCATCGCCGTTGAATTTACGAGTTAAAAGTTGCATCATTGAATCGACGATGCCTGATCCGCCGTAGAAGTAAGATCTAGCGTATCCTCTGTTATTTATCATTATCACTAACATTTTTTTAATTATTATTATTATTATTATTTTAAATATATATTTTTTTATTTACTTAATGTTTTTGTTTTTTTCTTTCTCTTACTATTTTATTATTTCAAACGATTCATCAACTTTTGATAACTCTTCTTAGTCAAGACCTTCTGCCTCAACAATTCGTCGCACACGCTCACTATTTCGTTATCCACTCCGGTGTTACCAGCCTCTCTGCTTGCCATCAACAAATTCATTCTCCCCAACAAGTCATCGGGATCCCGCGAAAGAAATATCGTGTTGGTCATTCCCTTCCCAGTCATCGATTTCACGAAATACTCGTACGGCTTCCATATGGGTTCTACCACGTTTCCACTTGTTAGTTCTCTTATCCTTAGGTCTCGTCTCTTTGGAATCATTGTTCTTCTTCATGGCGTGAGTCTGAACCAGAATATCTCCATAATTTTTGTAATCCTCCTCAGTGTAATCGTTGGGTCTCTGGTGAGAGAGCAGAGCATACAATCCGTCTGTCAATTCGTACCTGTTTGGACCAACGATCAAATAGCAATCTTCATCAAGCCATACTTCTGTGTTACCCACGAATGTTTTATCGTCATCGTCACGAAATCCATACATCGAATCTTTCACGTTTCCACTAGTATTGTCAGACCTGATGCCTCTACTAACGGCGCTTGGAGCGCCGCTATAGACGCTACTCCGACGAGAATCAGTCTTGATTTCCATCGGAACGAAATCGGAGAAAGTTCTCGGTGCTAAAGTACCTGGAATCGAATCCGTCCTCCTCAGAGAATCTTCTTTTATGGGTCTCAATTCCTCCACGATCTCTTTCCTAGCTCGTTCCTGGTCCTCGGTGACAGGTCTGAACAACTTGGTAGCCTCTCGTCTCAATCCCATCTCTCCCAATCGTCTGGCCCTATCCTGCGCTTGAATATTCTCCTTACTCTGTATTAATTTGCGAAACTGCTCGTCCCTTTGCTTTGAATCTCCGATGTGTAGAAACATTGTTTTTATTTATTATTATTTTTTTCTTTCTTTTTTTAATAAAAAATAGTTATATTTTCTTATTATTTTTCTGAATGTTGTTTTATATATATCTTTTGTATTCTTATTTTTTGAATGTTTATATATATATTTTAAAAAACAATTTTTTCATTGTCCGTCTCACAACTCGCAATATCACATAATCTCAGACCGGAGCCGGTGCACCTCGCACATTTTAGACTCTGCGCGCTATCTCTCTCTGCTTGCCAAAAACCTCACCACGTCATCGTCGGCGGATTCCGGCGCGCCAATAAATTCACAGCTCGATTTCGACTCCGTTTTTTCCGTAGGAATCGACGTTGGATTGCTAATCTTCCATCCGCACCGGTGGTGTTTTTTTTTGGTGGTATTCTGTCGAAAAAATTCACCTAAATGGCGGGTCCGTGTTACCTTTGCGAAAAGGTGAGTGTTTTCCCGAGAACGGTCGTCGTCAGATTTACTGGCGCAGCATAAGTGAATTTTTAAGAGGAGGAATTTTATAGAGTTTTAGTCGGATCCACGTTGATCGTTAGAGAAATTGAACATTAAACCCACGATGCCTCGTCTACCGCAAACACTGCAAAGTAAAACCAGGAAAAAGTGACGATGTGATCGGTTGCGTATCGCATCGTACAAATCCATATATTTCGATCGTGATGAATGCGATTTGCTCGAAAAAACTAAGCTTTTGGTGAGGCGCAATTGAGACAAAAAAAATGAGATGCGCTTGAAGCCCCCCCCCCCCCCCCCCCCCCACCGTTTCGCTCTACTGAGTAATGCCGTAGCACTAGAAGCTATCAGGGGGTGAGATTGGGTGGATGAGGATCAAGGACAAGATAGACTTATTGAAACTCAGTTATCTTAACTATTTGGTAAATCTTCCCGACCGCCGATGGTGTAAAGTAATGTTCCAGAGAATTTTCAACTCAAACAACAAGACAGGGTGGATGGTCCAAGTGAGAGAGCTAATAGAGAACTACTCATTGGAGATCTCGTACCTAGACGTCGGGGCAAACCAGGGTAAAAACAATCGTCAGAGAAATGGTCATGGAGGATGGTAACCTTAATTGACCAGAAGGGGTCAAATCAAAAAGGTCTTTGGTGCCCTGCGTGATAAAGAAAAGCCTGGTTTTGAAGAGTACCTTGACGGCACTTTTGGGGGATCACTGTTGTTCAAGCTGAGGCCGCGGCCCCTGGAGCTGAGGGGAAAAATTGGGAAAACCAGCGAAAAGGAGTGCCAGGTGTGTACTTTAGGCGTGGTAGAGACCCTGGAACACTTTCTTCTAGAATTCCCAAAATACCAGTCTAAAAGAATAAGATTCACTGGGAGTATAATGGGGAACTGGGATGGGAGAATGAAGGACATGTGGTTAGTAAGAGACTCAAAGGAGAGAGATAATATGCTAATCGGAGAGATTGGGAAGAATGGGACAACGTATGTCATCAAGCAGTTCGTCTCTGAATGTTGGGAGGAGAGAAGAATCGTGGGAATAGGGAGGCAATTGGGAGTACACGGGTAACCAAGGCCTTCTCACCCGAACCCGAGAACCGCGACAAATCAGCGGCCGGCCAAAGTGTTATTATATATTGTAGTAACCCGCTATTGCCATCCGAAATCCTTGATCTAATAATTACTAGCGACTCTCTCATAAATCACATCAACGACCACTGGTTCCTACCGGTCCATGCCTCAATCAAAATAGGCAATAGCCCACTCAGGTACCCCCCCCCCCACCCCCACCCCACCCTACGCAGGAATTTTAGAAAAATAAACTGGAACCTCTACCGCGACATCATCGATGTCAAACTGCTCCCCATCAAACGCCACCGAACTTGAAGCCCATTGCGAGGGCTTAGAAAAAATGATCAACTCAACCCGAAACGAAATATGCCCAAAAGAAGAAGTGCGCCCCTGGAGAAGTACGACCCACTTTCATTAATCAAAACCAAACGGAAAGCCATTCGCGCTCTAAAATCAGAAATTGACCCTCACATAAAAGCTGACCTAAAAAAACTTATAACCGCTTTCATGGCGAGGTTAAGAAAGCCCTCTAAACTGAAAAACAAGCTAACTGGGAAAAGGCAACAGCCAACCTAAACGAGGTCAGGGATGCCAAAAAATTCAGGAACTCTTTCCAAACCCTCACTGGTAAAAAGCCGAGGCAATAAAGCAGAAGCCAAACCCCTTAAAAGGAAGATGGCTCCTTCACACGTACCGACAAAGACAAAGCTGACACTATCGCCAACCTCCTCAGAAAAACCCATCGCCCATATCAAGGCCCCGACAACGATGATGCCATCATAAACGCCATTGATTACGTCATTAATGAACATCCGGATATCTACCGTGACCCTAAATTTGATACCGACCCAGAAGAAGGGGGTGACGACGTTCTCGTCAGTCCCATCACTAGTGATGAAATCAATTCAAATCATCAATATAATAGAAAATGCAAAAATTCTTCATCGCCTGGCGAGGATGAAGTTAGCTACAAAATTCTGAAACAGAGCCCAAACTATCTAATTGACAAACTCAACAACCTATTCAATGCATGCCTCATCCATGACTACTTTCCAAAATGTTGGAAAACAGCCATTAGTGCCATGATACCAAAACCATACAGAAATCTTTCCGGTCCGGCCAGCTACCACCCAATCAGTCTTCTCAGTTGCATTGGTTAGGTATTCGAAAGAATCCTTACCAATCGACTGAGGGGGGCACCTCGAAGAATCCGACTTCTCCAATAGCTGGCAAAGAGCCTATAGAAACCGTAAAGAAGGCATCGAGCATGTCTCCCGCCTAGTCAATCAAATGAAAAGCGCTGCCAATAACCAACAAATAGGCGCGTAATCCTACTAGACGTAGAAAAAGCGTTCGATTCCGTTTGGCAACGGAATGCTCCTCAAACTATCTAAAATGAATCTCCCCATGAACCTGCTTAGATTACTCTCCTCCTTAACGATCGCGAAATAAAAATCAGAGTCAACAACGAAATATACCATAGCGTCCCCCTAGAAACATGCACCCCCAAGGACCCGTCATCAGCCCTCGCCTATTCATCATCTACGTCAATGATCTCAAAATATCCGAC
This sequence comes from Pictodentalium vernedei, assembly GCA_031216915.1. NCBI lineage: Eukaryota > Metazoa > Mollusca > Scaphopoda > Dentaliida > Dentaliidae > Pictodentalium > Pictodentalium vernedei. The sequence continues at coordinate 725,300,360 of CM062297.1, read as the reverse complement.
AATTGCGTTCAAATCTCACAAGCGAACGATAAGGGCCTCTGGGACTCTAATAACACCGCCAATCTAGTTCAATACCCCATTCAACGCGCCCACGATGACCTAGAGCAATGGTGTGCCAAATGGAGAATCAAGCTGAACGCCAGTAAAACCAAACGAATCACGTTCACCAATAAGAAAAACAACCGTGACTTTGACATAAAACTACTTGACAAAGTCCTCCCTGAATGCACAGAGGCAAAATTCCTTGGCATAGCCATTGACCAAAACCTATCTTTCAATAAACACACCAAAGACATTGCCAGCAAAGCGACAAAACCTATTAACTTGCTAAAAATTCTACTTAAACTATGTAAAGCCTTTGTGCGCCCTGTACTCGAATATGGGGCTATCATCCTAACAGACCAAAAATCGAATAAATATGGAGAAACTCCAAAATGTCCAAATCCACAAAACCGCGCGCCAGAGTCGCCCTCCATGCTCCCCGGGATACACCTATCAAAATACTCCATGACAGAGCCGAATTCCAACCATAAAGGATCGCCTCGCCTCCCTAGCAGCTCAAAATCACATCCAGCTCGCCGAAAGCCAACTAATATCCGAACTCCAGGGCATTTGCGACAGCCGTCAAAAACCCAGAAACGCGACCAACTCATCAACCTAAATTATCACAACCACAGGCCCATATGAGTACTTTTAAGGGCAAAGAGAAGGGGAATAAACAGGCAGTAAACTCGGCTGTGACCATCTACCAGAATGGGCTGCCTTCGTCGACTCAATTAAATCATTAAAAACTTAATGTCTAAATATAAACAAAAACTTGGAAAGAGAAGGTGAACAAACAGGCAGTGAAAACGGCTTAGCTGTGACCATCTACCAGGATGGGCTGTCTTCACCAACTCAGCAAAATCATTAAAAAACAAATGTCTATAAATAAACAAAAAGTGGGAAAGAGAAGGTGAACAAACAGGCAGAAAAAAGCTCAGCTGTGACTATCTACATGGATGGGCTGTCTTCGCCGACTCGGCTAAATCACTAAAAATTTAATGTCTAAAAATAAACAAAACTGGGAATCAGAAGGAGAATAAACAGGCAGTAAAACGGCTCAGCTGTGACCATCTAACAGGATGGGCTGTCTTCATCGACTCAGCTAAATCAGGAGGAGGGAAGGGCAGGAAACACCCCCGGGTGTGGTACTTTTGTAAAGGTCTGCATCCTTCCCTCCAACTTTTTTACCTGAAAAACAAAAATCCGGGAAAACAAAAACAGGACATAGGATTTGTATGAGCTGCTCCCAGTGATCGACAACCATCCAAAATGTAACCACATATTTTTGTCTATTTTAAAATCAACTAACTCTGTCTTTTTTCTTTTAGCAGGTATACAGAGATGTTTCCTTTTCGATCTGCAGCACCCTAATAACCGCTATTGATAGATCTAACGGATATGGAACAAAGTAACCGCTATGGACTTTGAACATCCCCCGCTCCATCCCTAGAAGTGATCACCCACCTCCTTGGAGGCGAGTGTTGGTCCAGCGCCCCGCCTTTACACCTTTTTGTAAGCGTCTGTAGCGCATGTGTGACCCAGGCAAATAGGATACAATGCAAGCCTGCCCCGAACCAGGAAAGTTCGGGCCTTTCTGTGGGTGGTCCCGGAAGGGGCCGCTGTTGTTTCTTCTTCACGATCCAAAGATATGTCCAACTGTAATCCAGAAAAAAAATGATCCAACTCTAGCTTCCATCAACCGCCTGAGACAGACTATACTTGCCAATGATGGCATCTACCACACGATAACGAACCTCCTAAGCAACAGACTTTACTTGCCCGAAAAAAAACGCCACAGCTCCCTTGGGAGAGGTAGCACCTTTGCTAGAGGACCCCCCCCCCCCTCGCTCTGGTCCTCATCCGAGGGGTCAGACAACGATCATTACAAAGACAAATCATCACTTCTCAAATCATCGTGTCCTGGACATCTACCGAGTACCCGACGCTTTTCCTCCTTCATCCTGGCCAGACTTGTAGCCACAAATCTTACACAGCTAAAGAGGATCGAAAGGGGCTTGCCCAACAGCGTCCCTGTGCGCCTTCGGCATGTGGAACCATTTATCCCATTCAGCTCATTTGTGTTTCGACAGCCATAGAAGAAGGATGTCTAGTACTAATGTGACCGTCTTCAAACTCAACAACGATTTACAGATTCAACTGTTCAAGAACGACGTTGGGTTCCAGTTTACCACAAGAGATTGGGAACAAGTGACCAAAGTAGTGGATATTGCAAAGAAGAGGAGCTTAGAAATAGGAGAACCCAAAACAAAGAGAGAAAGAAAATTAAAAAAGAATGAAGATAAAAAGGATTGAAGAATGTTCACTATTCCATGTTGATCATGATGGCGCTGAATGATTGTCTATCAAGAAACCAAGAAATCCAAGAGACTTTGTAGAGAATGGGCGTTTCATTCGAAACGTATTTTCGTGATGTTCCACCACCAGTACTGGAGCAGTTATTACGTGGAGAAGATGGAGCTATAATAAGAAAGACACCAGAACTGAGACCACCAAAACACATCAAGTATGCACTGGAGGAAAATCGTCTCAAGACATTTCAATTCATGTTACCAAGTGAAAGTGAAAATCCCGAATGAACTGACAAAAGTTGGGTTCTTTTATTTGGGGACAGGAGACAGAACACAATGTTTTCACTGTGCTATTATTGTTCATTTCTGGGAAACAGAAGATGATGTTATAGAAGAACACAGAAAATATTCTCCAGACTGTTATTACATTCATAACTTACCACCTGAATTCATGGACGTTGAAAAAGTTCAATTTTATTAGCTGAAGCCAATGTCGCTCCGCGATCATGTAACCATTTGTACCTGTGCAAAGACTGTTGTAAACCACTGAGACGATTCTAGTCTGCAGAAAGACTGTTTATGAATATCTGACAATCTACATACCATAGAAGATTCCATAAAAAGTTGTATTTTTGTTGTTAAATAAAAGAAATTAAAATGTAAAAATCGTGTTGTTATCAACGAGTCCAGTTGTACAATACCAAGCAGAGTTATCCTCAAATTGTAGCTTTTAAAGAGTATTCTCAAAAGATATCCTTGAATGATATATTACCATGTCATAGGTATCCTCAAATACCGAAATGAGGCTAAAAGGGATGGTAAATTAGACCTCATACGACAAAAAAGGAATTCACCTAGCTTAACATATGGGTAGATCCTCACATGTGTATATTGTGGGACTTGAGGTAAGCTTCATTGCCTTCATGTACACATATGGGCCCTACACATACTTGTAATTTGAATAATGGTTAGAAATTACTCTTATACATCTAAAAGGGTAGAAGCAGGGGATTATGGGTAATGACCAAAGGAACGTGCCTTTTATTGGGGGAAAAACGTCATGGTGTGTTCTAAAAAGGGATTCGGTGGGGAGATCTGAACCAGAAAAACTACTCTAGTTCAATCGAACTTACCCCCATGAGCCTTCTCGGTACATAGGAGCCTCTCGGTACTATGGTATGGCGGTCCTAAATAGGATTTGGGGGGAAATATGTAGTAAATAAAGACGTTTTGGTGATTTGGAGGGATTGTCGGGTTGTTTGTGGTAATTAGATTTACTCCTATTCAATCGAACAAACCCTCCGAACATACACGTCCTATAAGGTTTTAGGTCGCATAGCAACCACGTGCTACCATAGAAACCGAGATGGCGGCCTCCAGTATACAAAGTGGACGACGGAAACACGTATCACCCTAACAACACGCGCTGCGCATTAACACCACATATCAAAGTGGGAATGACGTGACAACATGGCCGCTCATGCGGGTTAACATGGCAACACAACGTGTCGCCACTGAGTCACGTGGCATGGCGTCACTTCCGGGGTCCCCCAACTATGACATGAAACGTGCTACCTTTTCTACTTCCGTACATTACCATACCTTCACGGACAGACATTCCCCTACCGGGCATTTCCCCAATTGACAGTTCTCCACTTTGCTAATTTGCACAGTAGACATTTTGCCACAGGACGTTTCCCACTGTATTAATGGCCTACCACTGCACGCACCAAAGTCAGTAACTTTTACTGGCATCGCTTGTCCAGGACTGGAATTTATATACCCATGGTCGCCAGCGTTGGTGTGTGTGTGTGGGGGGGGGGGGTGCATTAGGGAGCATCCGCGCCCTTCTTGTGCATTTAAATTGCCGATGTCATCAGCTAAATGGCTTCAGTGAAATAAACCAAATGGAACACAACATTGGGAAATTGAAAACTGTCGAAAATGGATCAATAGCCGAAATTATATAAAAATACGCTGTATCTAGCAGATTCTAGGATTTCTATTAAACCGAAACTTGAGCGCAGGCATAATTAAATATAAAATTATTTTAATTTTGTAATATTTAAAAGATAGACGGACAGAAGAAATATCGTAAATTTCCCCTCAAATATATAGAAACTGTAAAAAAAAAAACCCGAGACGTTTTGGTCCGATCGGAGACCGAAACATCCTAGAACCGTTTTATACGGACGAGAGAATTTCAGGAATACGGAGTTATCCGAGTGATTATGGGAAGCGTTCATTCCCTTGACTTTTTCGATCGAAGAATGATCTATATTTAGATAACATTAACTGAAGTCACACTTCATTTTATAATGTGTGTTTTTCTTTTAAAGTTTGATAGGTACATAAACATGCCCTCATGTAAATTGACATTCATTGCTTTAGCGAACTGAATACTATGAGATCGTTATTTATGTACGAGACGAAAAAAAATCGTGAGTTGTTTTATCACCGTGGCATTCAGAAACAGGTGCTCTCTCCCAGGAAGGTCACCACATGCAACTTCAATCGTAAACATGCGCAGTTCGATTCACAGTAATGGCGACATGTGCTTTCAAGGAAATACATATTTGTTGATCTGCTTGCCTTGAAATAAACATTTTCTCAAAACCTGAGTGTCACAGACATTGCATCTGTCATATATACTTTTTAACCATTCGAGGAGCTCGAAGTACTACGGTTCATTCATAAAACAACGTTTATTATTGCTTATGTACACAAACAACGTGGCTGAAAAACGGTGACTTTCGACAGAAAGTTCAAGTCTTCTCCAACTCCTTGAACAGATTTTCTTCACTGCCACCCTGATAATGTGTCTACAGTCATTTATAACAAAGTTGAACAGGCTTTCTAGAGATTAGCGTAAAAGAGTGACATTTTGTATTCGTGATTTTTTTTTTTGTACCACGTGTGACTGGGTCCGTTTGACTACCGTATCAACCCCGGTTATTGGAAATTACACGAAAGTTGTCTGCCAAAGTGTTGAACATAATATGTCGGAACATTTATAACTCAACATTGTTTCATTGATGTATGTACAATAAAATGTCCACAGTTGTGAGTTCAGCACCTGCAAGTTCCATACAACACATGGAACGACCAGTTCCCACAACCGTGAATGACAATCAAAAAATTGATCAAGAGAACGCTGAAAACTCTGTTGAAAGTGAAACGAGCGATGCTGTTGTGTCACAGAAAGAGAAAGCTGACAAACCGAAAGAAGAGAAATATGCTGTCAAAAAATTTGACAGTAAGCTTTATATAGAAGCACCACCACCCAAAGTCAATCCCTGGAATAAAGGAAAATCTACATGTAATGCCAATTCACCAGCTCAGCAATCAACAAGTCCAACTGTTAAAACTCCTGTGGCATCTCCACCTGCCACAGCTAAATTGGTTAAAAGTGTAGCAGCTCCATCCATGGCACAAATTGTCAGTGAGAACTTGCCAAAGGGTAAGCACAGAAAACAGTCCTATATTTCTATTTATACAGAAGGTATTGATATAGCACTGTGATTGCTTTTCACTTGGAGCTTACTGCTGTCTAAATTTAGTAGCCAGATTTAAGGTGCTATATAAGTAATGGAATTTTGTTTACTTTGAAATTCCCACCTCTGATATTCCACAAATTCAAATTAACTACTAGTATACACAAATTATACATCAAAATGAAGGTTGTATGCAAAGAACACAAAAGATGTATGCAAGCAGCTCACAGAGTTGACGGCTTCCACCAGTGTTTCCAGGATGTTTGCTATAGTAATTGTACCAGAAGTAGTCATGAACCACTAATTGGAACTGGTTGGTTATGGGGCATCGTTCGATCATGACAATCAGGAGTTTCCGGTTATTCTATAATTATCATCGACTGTTAAAAATCTCTGATACCTGGCCATTTCAATCAAGTTTACCCATTAAAAATGTGGGTAGTGCATAGCAGAATATTCAGGGGTTTGCAGAGACCAGATATTACAGGATTTACCACCTGCACTCTATGAAATTGCACCATTTCCTGGCTGATTATAATCACTGGCCTTCAATCATGATGCTGAGCACTGCAGCATTGGGTACATGACAAGTTGGAAGTAGTTGTTAGTAGTGAGCCGTAATTATCTTGCTTTTTTTTTTTTTTTTCGCGGTTATAAACTATACAAAATGCGAGTTTCGTTTCGTGACACTAATAAAAATGATAACCGCAGTTGTTGATCGTTTGCAACCGGGATCCGAAGCTCAACTAAACGCTAGTGTTAAGTCTTGTGGGGAGAAACTAGCTGTTTGCTTCGAAAATGCATTGTGGGTTTCAGTCATAAATGCAAATAAACTATAGCAACAATCATTTGTGTCATTACACAACGTAATTCTTTCCAAACTATTGTCAGCCTCTTAAGGACACAATTTCCAATTCATTATGTAATAGTGAAGGCTGTCAAATAATGAATAGCGACGTAGATCTAATCACTGTGACGAGTGGGGGAGATTATCTTGAAAAATCATTTGATGTGAATATTATAATGCATAATTCATTGTATATTTGAATAAGTCAAAAGTCAAGTTGAAAATATTGTTTTCAGTGATATTGTCGGTCACAAGTTTTTAAGTCGGCCCACCAAAGGCAAGGGAAGCCTTCAAAATTTCAATACCGCTGCATCTGATGTCAGAGACATTTTTACAGATCGCAATAAACTACAAATGCAACAACACGTTGTTGGACTTTATTTCTTAATGAAGTGGGGTAAAATTCACTGATGCATTGGTAGTGTATTTCAACTACCCGGGCAAAATTTTTGCTAATACCTCAATAAGCATGCCAGGTAACATTGAAATTCAAATGAACAATGTTGTGGGCTACTGTGATTTTCAGCAGTACAGAAGCCAAGAACTCGAATGAAATGTTCATGTGAGGCGGTTGTTTTGTGGTGAATAAACATCCCCCCCCCCTCCATTTCAGTCATGCCCCACCCCGTTGATGTGGCATAATTATTGGTGCCTTTCATAACCTATAATTTATGGACATAAACAGACCCAGAGTCAAGGAAATTGTGTTTTTTTTTTAATTTTTGGCCCCCCCCCCCGCCCCCCCCCCGCCAGTGTGAGGGGTGCTTGGCCCCCCCCCCCCCCATCTCGCCATTGCATGGCTTGGATGAATACCCCCTTGCAGATCAGTGATCTGAATGTAGTGCGCCCCCCCCCCTCGGATGAATGCCCCTTGCAGATCAGTGATCTGAAAGTAGTGCCCCCCCCCCCCCCCCCCCCCCCCCCCCCCGCCCCTTGCAGATCAGTGATCTGAAAGTAGTGCCCCCCCCCCCCCCCCCCCCCCCCCCCCCCCCCCCCCACACACACACACACACACACACACACACAGAGGGTGGTCGCTACGCTCAGATCGTCGAACTAGCCCCTTATGTATTATCATTGTCCTCTAACTTTGATATCCAGGCTACACACCTGAGAAATTTTGTCTGAGGACATTATGGAGCATTTGGTCCGACATGCATTTTCACTGATGGCATTATGTCCGAGTGCATTTTATCCTACAACAAATTTTTATAACATGGGAAGCGGGAAATGGTAAAAGGCTCAATTATGGTGGTGAAGATTTTCCAGCTGACAACTATTTTAAGAAAAGATTATTATCAGCTCTTGGACCAAAGGCAATTGTAAAATGATGAAGGGAATATTTATTTGTGACCAGTTTTATGACTTGACCGCCTTGTTATTCTTTGTTGTTGCAATAATAAACTCATAATTAATGTTTATCTGTTTTTGTGCCCTCTGTTACACTGTTACCCACTATCAATTAAGCTACCACCAACAGTAGGTGTTAAAACAGATGTTAGGTGTGATAAATCGATGCTGTCTCAGAAGAACAGCTTCTGGGCAAAATGTTCTTGGCTGGACCTGTGGCCTCCAAAACTAGATTAATTGTTTGCGTGTGGGGAGAACTCTTCTTATGACAATGCTTTGAAGATTAAAAAATGTCGAAATGATGGCGTGATTAGAAATTTGTCATTTTTTACCCCGACTGTTTACAGTGAGGGCTATAGTAATGACTTTTGTCCGTCCGTCTGTCTGCCTTTTTCTGTTAACATTTAGAGTTTTGGCTAAAGTTTGTGGTTAAAGTTTTTTTTACTGAAGGTTCAAGTGTTTTTTGTTTTTTTTTTCTTTTTCTTATTCCTGTTTTGTTGACATTTGGAGTTTTGGTTAAAGTTTGTTGTTAAAGTTTCTTATTCAACCTTCAAGTACAGACTATACCCGGAATTTCTTGTCTGATCGTCACAAAATTTCATATGCAGGTTTTAGGTCACGTCTACATGAGAATGTCCCCTTTTGGTCGTGATCGGTCAACCGGTATGGCTGCCCGAGCCCAAAACCCGAAAACCATTAGCACAGTCTACAGGTCGTATTTATGAAGGGATTTCATTGCAACTTCATAGAATGCCTCTGTATAATGCCTAGATGAGAACATCCCCGTTTGGGCATGATCTGTCAACCGTGATGGCTGCCCAAGCCCGAAACCCAAAAACTTTTAGCACAGTCTGCAGGTCATGTTTAATATGGACGGATTTCATTGTAACTTGATACGATGACTCTGTATGATGTCTACATGAGAATTTCCCCATTTGGACGTGATCGATCAACCGTCACGACTTCCTGAGCCCAAAACCCGAAAACCTTTAGCACAGTCTACAGGTCATATTTATGGAGGGATTTCATTGTAACTTCATAGGTTGACTTCATATAATTTCTACACATGAGAAAGTCCCCTTTTGTACGTGATTGGGCAACTGTGACGGCTACAGGTGCGTGCCCGAAAACCTTCAGCACAGTCTATAGGTCATATTTATGAAGGGATTTCATTGTAACTTGGTAGGATCAATCCACATGATACCCAGATGAGAATGTCCCCTTTTGGTTGCGATCATTCGACCATGATGGCTGCCCCGAGCCCAAAGCCCAAAAACCTTTAGCACAGTCTACACATAATATTTATGGAGGGATTTCATTGTGACTTGATAGGTTGACTTCATATAATGTCTAGATGAGAACGTCCCCTTTTGGGCAACTGCGACGGCAACAGAGGTCCAAAGCCAGAAAACCTTTAGAATATTCCACAGGCCAGAATTATGAAGGGATTTCATTGTAGTTTGGTAGGATGACTCCAGGTTTGTGGTTAAAAACCCAGACAAACACCACCACCCCCCAATCCCCCCCCCCCCCCCCCCCATTAGGCTTTTTTTCTTTTTTCCAATATGCATTTTGAACTATTCACAGACAATACATGCGGAACCTTTTTTAAACTTACGTACCCCCCCCCCCCCCTCCCCCCCTGTCGGAGGCCAATTAGGCACTTTTTTTTTTCGTTCGTTAAAAATGCTTGTTTACAATTCTGGTTAGAAAACCAACCACCCCCCCCCCCCCCCCCCCCCCCCCATTAGGCATTTTTTTTTTATTTCCTCCAGTATGCATTTTGAAATATTTACAGTCACTACATGCAAAACCCTTTTTTTCCTTAAATGCTTTTTTACAGTTTTTGTTAAAGTTTGTGGGAAAAAATCCAGACAGAAATTATCCCCCTCCCCCCCCACAACTCACGTACCCCCCCCCCCCCCCCCTCCCCCCATGGGGCCAATTAGGCACTTTTTTTTTCTTTTGTCAAAACTTCTTTTTTTACAGTTGTCGTTAATGTTTGTGGTTAAAAACCAGACACCACCACCACTCAGACCCCCCCCCCCCCCCCCCCCCCCCCCATCATGCCAGTTACGTTTTTTTTTGTTTCTCTGCTCAAAATGCTTTCTGAAGGATTTAGACTGACCACATGTGGAAAAAAATGGACTCCCCTAACACAGCCCACTCTCCCCCACCCCTCATCCCCCACCCCACCTCCTTCTCACTCAGGGCCATTCATGCAATATTTTTTCTTTGGTACAAAATGCATTTTTAGCCTGACTGTTTATAGTCAGGGCTATAGTCATGACTTTCGTCGGTCCATCCATCTGTCTGTAAACAATTGGTTTCCGACTGATAACTCCAGTTTGGATTATTTGATTTCAACCAAAGTTGATATGTGTATTTTCCAGTTAGTAATACAGGCCAGGTTTCAATATAGGTTCCACAACTGCACCCCCCCCCCCCCCCCCCCCCCACACACACACACACACACTAACACACACACAAATTGTCACTTAGGCAATTATTCCCAAAATGCATTTTGAAGGATTGGGAGTTATTACATGCAAAAAAGAAAATTGGCTCATATAGCACAACATTGCTTTATGTTCTGCATCTTTAATCCTTTACCTTTCACAAGTTGAAGCCAAAAGTACAAATTATTTTTCTGAAACCTCAGATTTTTTCATTTTTTATTTACTTCTAACCATGGCTTATTACTCCTTATTGGAACAAGCTCATCAAGTTTGTTCCATTAATAGATCATGAGGTATGTTTTGAAGTAGAGAAATGAAAAAATAAAATTTTGTATATTGTTAGGTAAAACTGTTAAAAAAAAATGCCTCCGACTATTTTGCGTCTAAGCATTGCCATTCCTGGGACAGTCGGGCTGCATGCGTGACATCACTCTAGTTTTAGCTACATATCATTCTTCCCGATGCCCCTCCCCCTCTCTCGGCATGCTCTCGCAAAATCAGACCTGAAATGACAAGTGTTCGTATTAAGATGCAATGGGATTTCAATATTCAAATGCGTTATGAATTCAGAAAAAACGTATGCCTGCTGTTGAATGTGATGAGAATAAAATGTCACTGTATGCACACTGAACTTACAGGAATTCCGAATGTCGGGGAAACAATACACAAGCCGGGAATGGATTTAATTAACGCCGTTCTCAAAATATTTAATTAAATTGGATGAATAGTTAATTACTTTTCGGGCTGCATTGTCACATCCAGAGCATTGTTTCTTGTAAACAATAACTTCAGAAGGCCTGCATAATAAATAAAAGGAAGCTGATTGATTTGTTTGCCTAGCACTTAATCCAATTTCGTTGAGTGTCTAATTGCCAACTGTTTAATTACAAAACAAACTACTGTAATTAACCACCTGTTAAAACGCGATGGGGGATGGTTACTGCTATTCTAAGATTGCTTTTTTCCATTGGATGTTTTCTTTTTATCTGAACAAACCACTATTTGAATGGCAAGAGGGGATTTGCTGCATTTAAATGATTGACATTTTTAGCTTAACCCTTTACCTAACGAATCGCCCACATCTGCCCGTGTTATATGCAAATTGAACAGTTGAAAAAATTAAATTTTTCAAAATATTTCAACAAAACCATATCATGTGACCCCTCATTGGAACAGGCTCATTGACCTCGTTCCAATGAGGAGGGGTCACATGATATGGTTTTGTTGACATTTTTTTAAAAATTTAAAAAAATTATATTTAAAATAATAAATTTTGATACCATCTGCATTGGGTAAAGGGTTAACTTGACAAAGTCAAGATAAGCTATTGCCATCATGCATGCAGAAGTCTGTTAGTCTGTGAGTTTCTTCACATTTTACTTTAGCACAGACTACACTCTGTAGTTCTTGTCCGATCATCACAAAATTTCAAATGCAGGTTTGGGGTCATGTCCAGATGAGAACGTCCCCTTTTGGTCGTGATCGGTCAATCGTGATGACTGCCTGGGCCCAAAACCGAAAACCTTTAGCACAGTCTACAGGTCGTATTTATGAAGGGATTTCATTGTAACTTGGTAGGATGTCTCTGTATAATATCTAGATGAGAACGCCCCCTTTTGATCATGATCTGTCAACTCTGATGGCTGCCCAAGCCCGAAACCCAAAAACTTTTACCACAGTCTGCATGTCATATTTAATATGGCGGGATTTCATTGTAGTGTTGAAACGATTAATCGACTTGACTAATCGTTTCAACATTTTTCGGAAAAATCAACTATGAAAATCCACCAGTCGGGAAACTCAAAGATGAAGTCGTAAAATGCCAGTAGTGGGGGTTAATGATTACAAACATCAGACGTTTCTGTTTCGTGGTGGACCTATTTTAAATTGTGTTGAGAAGTGGATATCAATGCAATCTTTGTCGTTTGTTGATGCCGATAATGTTACAACTTAATGTAGATTTCAGCAGCATCACAAGCACTGATTGCACTTAACCTAATCACTGGCACGCGTTGAAGAAAAATACTTTGATGTACAACTTCAAAGATGCTGTTAATTCATGCAAGCGCTCTGTCCCTCACCCAAGTCGTCCACACTTTTTAATTAATATAAAAATAAAATACATGCCTGAAACACCCAGAAAGCTGCTCCATATTCTATGATATTACTGTACTGGTTTGGGTGCGAGCTGACGATTACCGGATATGAAGTTGAGGAAACTGTCCCTCACAAAATTTGACCCAAGAGTTTTTAATTAATTGCACAGGGTGAATGGCGGCACACTTCAAACATTTTACATATTCACAAAACTTCTGTTTTAACATCATTGGATACTTCTTCCACTGTACGGCCAGAGGACTAGGAGGTACGCACTTCCCAGGTATCCTAAATTTTTTACTGAAAGGTTAAAGCTATAATATGCACGACGTTTTAAAAAACTCAAAATACGAAAAAGAGAACAGCTACGTTCACGACTTTGAAGGAAACTTCATCAAACACCTGTCAAACGAGTCATTAAATGAAAGGGTTATCAACTTACATGTAACAGTCTCTTATCACCTAATTTACTGAGACAATTATGTTTTCAACAGAAAAGCCGGCTAGTCGATTTTGAATCGATTACTCCCGTCGACTTGTCGACTTTGAAAAATAGGTAATCATTTCAACACTATTTCATTGTAATTTGGTAGGATGACTCCGTATGATATCTAGACAAGAACTTCCCTATTTGGTCTGAGGTTGCCGCAATTATGAATTTTCAGGATCGATTATTTCATAGAAAAGATCAACTTATAATCGATCATTTTGTCTGCTTACTCCCCATCCTTGTGTCGGTTGTGATGGGAACTCTGAGTACCACAAGTCCACAACAGACGTTTTGTTCTGGGTATAAAGGCTGTTAAAGCTCATCCTGATGTTTATGTTTGTTGAATAATACAAATGACAGTCTGGAACACATTGCTCTGTGTTTTTTGGTAAACGAAGACATAACAAAATGTTCCAAACTTCTCAACACTCTCGATTGTTTGAGGTGGGGGGGGGGGGGTTCGTTTTGAAATGTGAATGTTGCGGGGTCAGATAAATTGGAGCCATCCGTTTCCGACAGTCATGATGAAGTTGAACAGTTGAACTCCTGGTCTTATGGAAAGCAGGATATAGAAACGTACATTCTTATTTGCGTTTCAAATATGGGTAACAGCAAATGCACATTTCGCTACCAAGTTCTATTTTCTTCTAAGTGTAGATACGTCATAGATACGACTTACACCAAAATGGAACCCAGGTAGATAATTATCCACTTGGCGATAAATAATTATACGTCTGTCTTCTAACAATGGGATCATTCTCTCATTGTACTAATCAAGCACCATGGGTGCGAGTTACGATATGTGGACCATTGTGTTCGAGCTTGTTGCGATCAGAGACCGGCCTAGAGGCTAAATTTACGGAGAAGTCACTTCTCCCTCCCAAGGTTTTAAGGAGAAGTGAGGTGAAAATAGGGAGAAGTGAGCAAAAAATATTATTTCTCAAAAAGCTATGTCAAGTAAAACGTTAAATTCAGTTTATCAAATTACTTTTGACAACCAAATATTCTCAAGAACCTGTGTTAGGTAAAGGGTTAAATTCAGTTTATCAAATTTACTTTTGCCAACCAAATGTTATTTCTCAAAAAAGCTGCTTTAGGTAAAGGGTTAAATTCCGTTTTGCTAATTATTTTTTTGTCAACCAAATATTATTCTCAAAAAAACTGTGTTAGGTAAAGGGTTAAATTCAATTTAGCAAATTATATTTGCCAACCGAATTTTTCTCAAAAAGCTGTGTTAGGTAAAGGGTTACATTCAGTTTAGCAAATTATTTTTGCTAACCAAATGTTATTTCACAAAAAGCTGTTTAGGTAAGGATTCAATTCAGTTTAAAAGCCATTAGTGGGGGGTTAAATTCAGTTTAGTGAATTATTTTTGCCAACCAAATATCATTTCAATTCAGTTCAGAGAATCATTTCTTCCAGGCAAATGTTCTGTTATCAAGGAAGATAACTGAATTTGTCGGTTTGCTTTTTACACCATTTATTTCTGTAACTTACTACTTTTTGGTAATTTAGTGGGACCCTTATTGTGAAAGCCACAAATGGAACACACCCATCAATAATTTTTAAAAATCACATGCTTCAAATTCACAAGTGCAAACTAAAAACTAAACATTTTATCATTACCAAAAATGTTGTTTTTAAATAAATACCCTGTATAGCGAAGTTTGGTGGTGGAAATCACTTTTGAAATGAAACATTAAAAAAGAACTTGAGCATTTTTATACCCCCCGCAAACAAAGTTTGGGGGGTATATAGGAATCACCCCGTCCGTCTGTCTGTCTGTCTGTCCATCTGTCCGTCTGTCCATCTATCGTAAGCACAACTCCTCCTAAACCGTTTGAAGAATTTTCATGAAACTTTACACAATGGAAGAACTCCATATGGGAATGTGCATGAAGCAATATAATTCCGTTCTGACATTTCCAAGGGGATATAATCTGTCCGTCTGACCATCCTTGTAAGCACAACTCCTCCTAAACCGTTTGAACAATTTTCATGAAACTTTACACAATGGAAGAACTCCATATGAAGATGTGCATGAAGCAATATAATTCCGTTCTGACGTTTCCAAGGGGAGATAATCTAACTTATACCGTCTGTCCATCCTTGTAAGCACAACTCCTCCTAAACCGTTTGAACAATTTTCATGAAACTTTACACAATGGAAGAACTCCATATGAAGATGTGCATGAAGCAATATAATTCCGTTCTGACATTTCCAAGGGGAGATAATCTAACTTATGCATTTCAGGCGCGGGGGGGGGGGTATCACTTTGTGAGTTTGCTCACAGTACCTCTAGTTCGTCTTGTCATCTAACTTCAGTCTAGTGAAAACTTGAATTGTCATGACGAAATCGTACCATGGTTGGTATTATTTTGGGGTTTTATAGGAAGTAAAATCAGTCTATTTAGTAATTCTTTAACCTGCCCAATTATTTGCTTTCACTACACTTATTTTTTTCTATTTTCTCCAAGCGAAGTTAGCAACGGAATCGCTGGAAATAACTTTTCTCAGCGACTTTTCAAAACTGTAAGGCGACTTCAAACTTCGCCCAGAGAAAGAAATTGGGCGAAGACCTGGTGTTAAGGGCGAAGATATCGCCTACTTCGCCTTGTAGGCTGGTCCCTGGTTGCGATAAAAAATGGATCCTTGTAGTCTGTCTTCTTATGGGATCATTCTCTCATTGTACTAATCAAGCATCATGGGCGCAACTTACGATATGTTGAGTTTGTTGCAATAAAAAATGGATCCTTATTTTTTCAGCACCGTGGGTACTAGGAAGTAGAGTTGGGGATACAGGGAAGGAAGCTCCCATCCCCTCTTTGTTCATTCTTGTTTAAATACGCATTTCCTGCAAACTTAAATGGGGGCATGTTTCAAAACATTTTCTCGGGTTATAGGTGCAACCACCCCAACCCCCTGAAGCACATATTTTTTCGATTCTAACAGTCAATAAAAAGTTGGAAGATCGAAAGCAACCTTCCAATCAACTATGTTTTTTCGATCGTCGAGGAATCTATCGGCAACATCAAAGGTGGCTAACATCAAACGTGGAAACATCAAAGCCCCACTAACTGGCACTAACTTCAAACAGCTTGCAGTTTTAAGGGAGTGATGAACAGAAACTCACGACTTTGCAACATGTCAATATCACCTACCACAAACATCACAGAACTTGGACAGAAAGTCCTAATTGAGCAATAATTGTTGTCCCAGTTTGTTTTCAGCACACATTAATTTTTGTAGCCCACCAGTAGTCCTTGGTCTCAGAAATTAACCATGTTGTGATACAAAATATGCCAGAGTGCACAAGGGACTGCGACGTCGTGCTGATAACCTTTTGAATACCACCTAATCATCCTAATGGTGCACCTTTGATTTGCCCTGAATAATCGATCATTAAACATTGTAATCGATTATGAGCTTGGACGATCATTAAACGATCATCCGATTATTCGCAGCAGCCTTAATTTGGTCGAGATCTGTCAACTGTGACGACTCCCCAAGCCCCAAACCCCCAAACCTTTAGCACAGTCTACATGTCGTATTGATGATGGGATTTCATTATGACTTGGTAAGTTGACTTCATATAATGTCTGGATGAGAGTGTCTCCTTTTGGTCACGATTGGTCAACTGTGACGGCTGCAGGGGCCCAAAAACCTTTAGCACGGTATAAAAGTCATATTTATGAAGGGATTTCATTGTAACCTGGTAGGATGACTCCAAATAATGTCTAGATGAGAATGTCCAGGCCTGGCATTCTGAAAAATTTACGGGGGCTAAAATCGCTTTCCAGAAATGATCCAGGAGAGCCAATGGCTCTCCTAATTTTTTTTTGACATGGAAGGCAGTTGAACCATGATATACTCGCCCCAAAAAGAAAGTGTGCATTGCAGAAATTGATCAAACTCCAAAAAAATAATTTCGTAGGTGTAAAGAGTGTTAACCTGCTCATGAATAAGTTATATTGAACACAAAAACAGCTTTCCCTGTTAAAATTGCATTAACGTTAAATGATGTGCTGCACGTTTGTGAAAAGGCATGTTTTGCACGTGGAGAGTCTGAAAATTCTTGCAGCAGTGTGAATCCTTGGGTATTTAAACACTAAAGTAAGGCCTTCCTATCGTTCACATTCAAACTTGCGCTTCTGTTAAAACGACTCCACATTAGCATGCCAAGATTGACAATGAATCAACGTCTCCTTGCCCTGGGTATGATTAGAGCTGGCAGAACACACAGAGGTTGCCCAGCATTTGAACTGCCACCGTAACACCTTAGACAGGCTAGTCCATCGACATGCACAACATGATGACGTTCGAGACCGACACCGCTCCGGGAGACGACGAATTACCACCCCTGCACAAGATCGGTATATCTGTGTCGTCCATCTCCAGAACCGGCAACAAACGGCAACGACAGCCAGGAACATCCCTAACTTGAGACGGATACATCGTCAAACAGTAATCAACTGGCTGAGAGAATACGGCTTACGTCCTCGAAGACCTGCAATTCGTCCGATTTTGACGTTACGTCATCGTCGTGCTCGACTGTAGTGGTGTAGACAACATCTCAGGCATCCCTTACACTGGTGGCGACGTGTTTTATTCACAGATGAATGTCGTTTCCATCTTTCATCATCAGATGGTCGCCAGAGACGTCGAAACGAATGCTACGCAGATCCATGTGTCATGGAGCGAAACCATTATGGGGGAGGGTCTCTCATGGTGTGGGGTGGCATCACTGCCTGTAACAGAACTGAGCTGGTCATTATTGATGGCAATCTCAATGCAGCCAGATATCGTGTTGAAGTGCTTACACCTGTTGTCCCATTTCTGCAACGTCACGGGCCCGGCGTCATTCTACAGCAGGACAACTCCCGACCCCAAGCAGCTCGTGTTGTTCAACAGTATCTGCAGCAACAACAAGTGGATGTTCTTCCCTGGCCCGCAAATTCGCCAGATATTTTTCCCATTGAGCACGTATGGGACGAAATGAAACGTCAGCTACGCCGGCTTCCCCATGCACCGTCAACGCTTGTGGAACTCCAAAGACAGCTTATCAGAATATGAAACAACATCCCACAACACTTCCATGCTAACTTGTTCGCTTCCATGAGGCGTAGATGCACAGCAGTAGTCGATGCAGACAGAGGTCGTACCAGATATTGAGTGTGTGACTTTTGTGTTTGACCCTTAGTGTCTTTGACTCTCCATGGCACCAAGAGTATTCGTCGTAGCGTAATGACATTTCTCGTGTTGATCACAAATTGATTCATCTGTGATTGAATAAAATTTCCATGAATGAAAATGATATATATCTTTTTTATGTGTACCCATACTATGTATGGTACACATAATGCCGGCATCCGGGGTGACCGTCCGTCGTTCATCCATCCTTTGTCCGTCCGTCTGTCCGTCTGTCTGTCCGTCCGGCGTCCGTATCCATTTCTTTGGCATTCGATAACTTGAAAAATATTTCTTGGATTGTCAAGTTACTTTATATTTGTGTTCAGGTTACTGATGTTCCGAGCTGTATAGTTTTTGGTGTAAATCGGATAATTTGATCCTGAGATATTAACCCTTTATCCTTCAAATTGAAAATTCCTCCAATCCCTTTGGCACTCGATAACTTGAAAAATATTGCTTGGATTGTCTAGTTACTTTATATTTGTGTTCAGGTTACTGATTTGCCGAGCTGTATAGCTTTGGTGTAAATCTGATGATTTGATCCCGAGATATTAACCCTTTATCCTTCAAATTGAAAATTTCTCCAATCCCTTAGGCATTCGATAACTTGAAAAATATTGCTTGGATTGTCAAGTTACTTTGTATTTGTGTTCAGGTTACTGATGTTCCGAGCTGTATAGTTTTTGATGTAAATCGGTTATTTTGATCCTGAGATATTAACCCTTTATTCTTCAAATTGAAAATTCCTCCAATCCCTTTGGCATTTGATAACTTGAAAAATATTGCTTGGATTGTCAAGTTACTTTATAATTGTGTTCAGGTTACTGATGTGCTGAGCTGTATAGTTTTTGGTGTTAATCTGATAATTTGATCCGGAGATAGTAACCCTTTATCCTTCAAATTGAAAATTCCTCCAATTCCTTTGGCATGAGATAACTCAAAAAATATCAATCCGATTGTCATGTTACTTTATATATTTATTCAGGTTACTGATGTGCTGTGCTGTATAGTTTTTTATGTAAATCTGATAATTTGATCCGGAGATATTAACCGTTTATCCATCAAATTAGACACTCCTCCAATCCATTTCTATATGTACCCATACCTTGTATGGTGTACATAATGTCGGCATCCGTGGTGGCCCTCCGTCATACAGCTTTCTACTAGCTGTGCTATGGGTACACATCCGACGATTTCATCGGCCTATTTTTAGTGTTATTTTTTAGCATGCACACTTTCTTTTTTGGGAGAGTATATATCAGATGAATGCAGTTCAACACTGTGACCAGACATGCTCTACTCACAAAGTTGCATTGCGTAATTTGGATAGTTGTAATACATGTTACTTCGAAAGTTACTCAATGCTGTGTTGAAGTCGTTGGTCCCGACAAGTCACAAGCCAATCATGGTTCAACTTCATCCCCTTTAAGTTCATCCCATCAGATAAATTTTGAATTTCAGTTCATTGCACCTGAGCCAGCTGTACAGTACATGATGCCAATTGAAGATTTTCTAAATGGTCCTGGGATAACACAATTTTTTATCTTCAATTTTTTTATTCATCGCATTCGAAATTACTCTTGATGCGGTAAATAAAAAAAATGTGAACACTCTTAGACGGGGACGGCTTTTGGAAATTGTACGTCAATATTCATGCCTATCAAATTTGTGTTGAGGGAATACCGTCACTCCACATGGTTATCACTTAATTTAAGTTCTTTGATTATCCGATGTCGTTTAATGGGAATATAAGTTGGTTTTGAAATGGGGCAATGTTTGAATAGTAATAGAAACTGTACATACCCAGTGAAAAATGAAACCAATCAAATAATTCTCGTGGGCAGGTGATGGTGACGTTTCGAATATTCTTGGAAATTCACAAAAAATCAGATTGATAATCTAATATCATGATAACCGAAAGTGAAAGTAAGCACAACAGAGGTTTATAAATAGCCTGTGTTATACTGTTCAGTGATGCCTCGTGTAACTGACGAAAGATGGCGTTGTGATACAGTAACCACCAAAATAAATTGAGATTTAGAGCAACTTATCCCGCGAATCGTCCCAAGCCAAAGCGCGTACATTGTCACACCAGGAACTGAGGAAGTAATAAACTCTGTTGTTGGTGTCGTTACGATATCCTCCATGATTGATGCATGGAAACTAATACAGATGTCGGTGATATTGATAATGATTTAATGTTATTTCAGGTTAACCATTAGATTTTCTGCAGACACTTTGCCTGCACCGGAGTACAATAATATTATTCTTTAATATTGTTTTACACCAGTGCAGGCAAAGTTTTCTGTGCCTTCCCAGAAAGTGAAATCGTAAGTTCTTGGAGAACGGTTACGGTTAGAACTCATGCGTATGATGGTCGACATTTATAGTGAAACCAAGTTTGATGTAATTTGTATAAATAAACGTACACATTCCTTCATACAGTGAATATGATATTCAAACACGTGAATCGCTTGAAGTTACTGACCTCTCAATCAATCAGGTTCCTGTATTGCAGAAATGCTGTGCTATCTCTCCAAAACCTGTCAGAATTGATTCGCTATATACACATGTCCATGTGATGTTCTGAATTTGCTTATTATTGTTGAACTTGGTCATAGCGTCGTTTGTATATTCAACATGGTTAGGAATACTACTGTCTGAGCCAAAATAACAGCCATTTATGATACTGAACTTGTGAGGGTCACCTGAATTATTCCACAGTTGTGTGCTTTACAGTTTACATGACAGAAAAAATAGGTACGAAACCTCTGAAATGAAAACAAAATAATGAGATAACCTGATTTTCCCTGTGCTATGACACGCAAGCATAAATATGCATCCTTCAATTTTGAAGCTGTGTTTTTCAAAAGTGTTATACTTATCTTTGTGCACCCAGGAGAGCGAAATTTTGCAGACCTTAATGGTTCTTGGTGCACTTTAAGGCGCACGAAAAAATCGCGTGCCTGAAAACGCCATGCCTGAATGTCCCCTTTTGGCCGCGATCGTTCAGCAGTGATGGCTGCCCAAGCCCAAAACCCAAAAACATTTAGCACAGTCTATAGGTTGTATTCATGTAGGGGTTTCATTGTAACTTTGTTGGTTAACTCCCTATAATGTCTAGATAATAACGTCCCCTTTTGGTCGTGATTGGTCAACTGTGACGCATGCAGGGGCCCGAAGCCCGTAAACCTTTTGCACAGTCTATAGGTCATATTTATGAAGGGATTTCGTTGTAACATGGTAGAATGACTCCACATAATGCCCAGATGAGAACGTCCCCTTTTGGTTGTGATCATTAAACCATGATGGCTGCCCAAGCCCAAAACCCGAAAAACTTGATTACAGACTGCAGGTTGTATTTATGAAGGGATTTCATTGTAACTTGGTAGTATGACTCAGTATAATGTCTAGATGAGGCCATCCCCTTTCGGTTGTGTTTGGTCAGCCACGATGGCTACACAGACCCGAAGCCCAAAAAACTTGAGCACAGTCTACTGGTGTTCTTGTACATGTAAAAGAATTTCATTGTAACTTGATAGGATGACTCGTTTTGGAATAATTTCACTGTAACTTGGTAACTGTTGTTGACATTACATTAACTGTGAGGGCCACATTAACCCACCCCTCAGTTCTTTAGTTCAGTCTGCACCTCATATTATTTTTATTGAAAACATAGCTTACAGGGAACAGAAATTAGCATATTCTCAATTATCACAATTCTTGTCTTATTTCATAATCCTTTCATAAACATTGAACATTATCCTTTTCATCAAACACAACACACAGATAAGTTAAACTACAGTCTCATTGACACTTTCATTAAAAATGTTGGCTTAAAAATCTAAATGCAGACATTGAAACATTTTGTAACGTACAATGGAAGCATGAGGAAAAGGTAGAGTCTCAATTGCAACACACAAGAAAATAATATTTCATGATTTAAAAGGAAAAAGTTATTTGCAAATTGTTTGTTTGCTTGCCGAGGAGGATGATTTCAAAGTGGATGCTCGGACTGTTGGGAGAATAATAAAGAAATACCAAAATACTGGGATGATAGTGGACGAAAAAAGGATCGCAAGACCAAGCATTCTGAATGACAGGTCTGTGCAGTTTTTGAATGATATCATGACTGAAAACCGCGAGGCATTGGCAAAGTATATTCTGCAGAAATATGTGGACACTGGCCTTGACATTGGACTGTCTACTATATGGAGAAATCGAAGGATGAACTGGGTTTGAACGAAAACTCATTACTGCCACTTTGTAAGAAATGTTAATAAACCTAAACGACTTAATTTGCTGTTGAGTGTGTAAAAAAACTCAGAAAACATCGACAATGTTATTTTCACTTATGAATCTATGATCCAAATGAGAAACTTAGAAAATGGGGTGAACCGGCAGTACTGACTCCTCAACCCAAACACCCTTATTCTGTGCATGTTGAGGGTGGAATCCCACAATAGGGTGCCACAACCCTTGCAATAATCAAATGGCAAAATTTTCAGGGAGTGTGGGAGGAGTGGACAAGTTCTCTAGATCAAGAAACTCAGTTTGTTTCATTATTGCAAATGAAAAATTCAAGTGGAGTTTCAGGAAGGCATGCAGTATATGGGTCAAACAGTGCTGGAAATGAACAAAATCGATGGGTGCAGTTTTAAGCTCCCGTTAATTCAGAGACGGGAGTAAATTGCAACTGTAAAATGTTAGTATATGAATTTTTGAAGGAATTTTGTCACCAAAGACCAGAAACTTTAACCCTTGGAACTCTAGTGGTATTTTCCCTGTTATTTCTATGACAGCAATTAGAAGAGTCCATATTCATTATTTGGGGTAGACCAATCAGTATTTTCAAAATGAAAATATTGATTGCTCTTCCCCACACCTTTACTGAACAACCTTCCTATTTAATGACGTTATCACATATGTTCCTGGTCTGAAAAGTGCCGATCGGGTCCAAGGGGCTAAATGTGTAAGGAATTGCTAAATTATGACTGTAACTTGATTCTGGCTGAAGAGTGCTGCTTTCTCAAAACAACACACAATTATGTGCCCTCACAGTATATTAATAGTGCTCCACAATATTTTTCAACAAGTGCATTTTTTAGCTTCTGTAAAATAGAAAACACGGTTGCTGATGAGAGCATTTGCACTCACGCCCGTCTCCTGTCCAGGACTGGTTAAACTGAATAGGGACGAATTGTTTTTGTTCCCAGACACGTGTTGAGCAATGATCTTGTCACGTACAATCGACATGTGCGTTTAGTTTTTTGGCAATCTCTTTCCTTAAAAATTGGCATATTTTTTCAATATTATGGCGAATAAATAACTAAACCCATTCTGTTGTTGTTTTTTTTATCACATGAACATCGTCGTCCAATGAAGGAAAGCAAGCAGAATATCAATTTTCCCCAACAGTGACGAATGGGAGCAAAATGGAGACGAGTGGAAAATCGCTCGCCTCAAATGAAGTTTGCGAGAGTGAAAAATGTAAGGAGAGTGATTTTGATTCAGTGTTTGACTTCATTTTTAGTACTGTTGAATTGTACATTCAAAGTGTATTTTTTTCTAAATTAAGTTAAGTTAATGTTATTGTTTGCCTGTGATTCATAATAAAATTGCAAGTTTGAAATCTAGTGTTTGTTTATTAAATTTATTACCAGAATTCCTGAAATGAACATTCAACTTGTAAGATCTAGATAATCTGAAGTGAACTATATATTATGGCATGGTCAAAAATTTATTTCGAAGTTTACATTGACAAGCATCCTTCAAATCGAATGTATGAATACAACTGAACATGGATGGAAATTTTGACGGTGAAAATATATGTAACCCACAAAAATTAGTTCTGGATTTTAAATTGCAGATTATTAAAATCGTGGAAAATGGATGCGTAAATTCCAAATCGGGCACATTAATTTGTGTCACTGGTGAATTGGAGCGACCGGAGTCACATGAATAAATGAAAATAAGGAACGGGGCAACATTCCGCATGTCATGCATGTTCGTTTTGTGGCGAGAGTAAGCTCTGGGTGGGTTGTCAATGTACAACCCTCTTACTGTTAGTGTGGATGTATTAAGAGAACAACTGTGTCTCATGTTCATAACGACGAAAAGGAAATTGTTCGGAATTGTACTTCAAACGCTTCAAATTGTGAGTGATTCTTAAAAAATTCCCAACATAAAACTTAATTGAATGTTTCTGTTGATGCAACTCAAAAGGATGAAAACACACCCAAGAATAGAAGCGAGCGATTATTTGGACAATTGTTGCGGGAGAGATTGCGTGCCTCTCCCATGCGTCACTGCCCCAAAGTGACATCCATATGATAAGGGAGTTACATGTAAAAACCTGGGGTTTGCACATGTACATGTATGTGTTATGTTTGGAATTGTCTAGTAGTCCTCCAGAGTTCAGAATGAGAAGATGGGAAGTGCATGGAGGGGAGAGGGGTGGGGGTGTCATATACTGGAGCATTGAAGCCTTTATTCAGTGGTAAATGACATCCGACGTAGCTAAGCGTATTATGGCATCAAGTCATTCAAGACTGCAAGAGGGCATGCATTCTGAGGCGATGAAATAGCAAGTATCTTTTCTGTCAGCTTGGAAAACTTCTGGACATTTAATCACCTGAGTTTTGTTGAATGGCACAATAGAGGGCAGAGAAGTGAAATGGGGTATTGGGAGTTGGTGGGAGGGACCATTGATGCATAACAATGTTGATGTCGTTTTTCTGTCCATAACTCCTATCTATGTTGGCATTTTCTGAGGGGGCAAGGGGGTGGGGGTGTGGTGGAATGAAACAATGGCTGAGAAATAGAAATATAACTAACCAGTACATATTTTCAGACCTTCCTCTGTCTGTAACTTGTCCTGTTCCAAGATCTTGTTTTTTAGTTATTTTTAGTAGTATGGCAATGGACAAAGGATGTATTCTCAGTTGTATTTGCCAAATTTACAGGTCAAGCAAGTGAGCCGCCAAACAATTATCATTGTTTATAAACGGGACTAGAAATGAAAGGATAAACGATTTTCCAGCAGAGTAACCATGAAAAAAACGATAAAAACGTTATTGGAATGTTTACAACCACATTTCTGTTCCTGATTATACTGCGGTTGTTACTACAACTACTTCCGACTTTTAAGGTACATGTATAAATAAAATGTGTTCAGCCAGTAGTCTATAGTACTTCATGATGCAATACAATAAGAAATTAAAATTGGAGAAAAAGTAATTAAAAACACTTTTTTTTTCAATGACAGATGATTGTTACGCAACATGTTAGTCGCATGACTGTCACAAACGCATTTTCAGTTTGTCAAGTTCATTTTTAAATTCAGTTACCTCCCTTGATGCTTCTCTCCAATGTTGATTGCAGAGTTCATGTAAACATTGGAGAAACACACCAAGGGAGGTAACAAGTTGAAAAATGAACATTAAATAATAAATTCTGACATGTCGCATGTGTATCTGTAAACCATACGCTATACATCTTCCCAACACACATTAGCATCAAAGTTAATATTCAGTTAAGATGAAAAGTATGTAGTGTTGAACGATTTCTAAATTTTGGAGTTGACCAGCCGCCGACCGAAAATCGAGTTGAAGTCAACTAATCAGCAGCATTCTGTATCATCATAAGACTATAACTTTTCAATGGGCCTATTACATGTATGAAGATACCCACTGATAGACTCTGTGATCTTCTGCATGAAACACTTAACGACATCAATAAAACTTTTGTCTCAAAATAGGTTTACCTTGACGTAGTTTCACTGAACGAATTTAATGAAAACAAATTTTGAAATCGGCCATTAAACTGATGAGTAACGTTTCAAATGGTGTGGCGTCCTTTGCTATGCTATTATGCTCACTTGACAATGGAAATAAAAGGTAAAGTACGCACTTCGGATGAAGGGAATTTCATACCATGGTCATTTGGTACCTGGCCATTTATACACATCTTTATGGTTTCTACTGGCCCCTGGACTACCAGTCATTCTTCACTTTGGCATTTCGTACCCTGCAACCCAGCTGGATATTTGCATTTAATCCAATAATATTAGCCTCCGACTGTGCTCCTCATTATTTTTTTTTTTTAATATAAAATAATGAGGTTACTCGAAGGCCAATATTATTGTACTACTTGACATTCTGAAGTGACGAACTCCTAAGTGCGCTGTCGCTGATGTGAACCTTTTGAAGCCATTTTTGAAAACAATTTTTTGTATGAGTATTGCAGTTTATGTATTCGATAAGGGGAGGGGTGGGCGGTATGTGCTTGTGAAGTTGAAATTTAGTTGAGTTAGGAAGATGTTATAACTGTAATTCAGACGGAAATTCTGATTTCAAAAGTTTCCATTCCTTTGATTTCCTCGCCAGGCTTTGAACCGGATAATTTGCTGTGATGTTGACAGATCAAAGACATCCCAGATGCATTGATCATGAGTGCAGCACGAGGCCTACAGTGAACTGTCAATGTGGAATTGTCTCGCAGAATAGCTGACACTCTTGTTTTGAAGACAAAAGTAAAACCAATGCAGTGTAATTACATTGTTTCAGTATTTTAGGTTATCTGTCTTAACACAACCCCTACCTAAAAAACATACCGATTAGTCGACTACAGATTTTATCGCCGATTTTTGACAAAAATTGCGTCGGAATCGATTAGTTGTTTCAAAACTAAAAGTATGTGTATTCAGTATTTTCCTGGTTAATACAGCCAAGTGTATTGCATTCTTACACAGGACCGTATTTACACTATTTACCGGAATAAACACAATCTTCACAAGAGAACAATATCGTTAATAACAATCTCCACTCACCCCACACCTCAAAAATGCAAATTTTATTTTGGCTAATATTACCCAGCACTAAATGTGCATACTCTGAGAACTTATTTGGTATTAAGCTTTTGTGATTGTTGATTTATCAACGAAATTCTGTTGTATAACAGGCACCAACAGATTTTCTTCTGTGTCCTACTTCAACCATCGGAATCGGTGTAATTGGCAGAGGAATAATTGGTAATCGGTTCTTCGCAAGTTTTGATAATCGGGTCATCACTAATCAGAACTGATAATACAATAATATTTCTGGAGAACAACTCGTGGCCAAATTTGCTTCAGATATCCAAGAACAAAGCTACACTACGAGTCGGAAGTAGTTGTAGGAACAACCGCGGTATAATCAGGAATCGGAAACGTGGTTTTAAACTGTCAATAAACATGTTTATCGTTTTTTTCGCGGTTATTCTCCAAGAGTATCATTTGACAGTTTGTTTCTGTTCCCGGTTGTAAATGAAGATAAACACGTTTATTGGTTTTTTCGTAGTTATCCTCCAGGGATATCATGTAACAGTTCGTTTCTGTTCCCGATTGTAAACGAAGATAAACATTCATCCGTTCGGGTATTGGCACATGTGCTTCAACTTGAATGTACAAGAGCAAACTAAAAGAAAAGACAGCACAGAAATCACCTGCATATCATGTAGCTATTTTATCTCACAGAAATTCCCTCCAAACATCTCTCCCTATTTATCACTTAACACTATTCCTCGCCTCTTACAAAAACCACCACTTTGCAATTGCCCCCCCCCCCCCCCAAAAAAAAAATGCCAGTTGCCTACCTATTAGTTATATTCACGGACGAGGTCACCTGAACCACTTGCTTCGTTCACTGATTGGAATTGAACAATAACACATTCAAGTGACAGAAAACAGGAGAATTTGTTTCATTTCAATAATTTATTCGCAATGATATTGGGGAATGTGACCCTGAGTGTTGATTTTCAAGTGAAATGACAGCCCACAATGAGCAACAGCAACGTAGACCGTACGAAACAATGCCGTTGCTCATCACATGCTTTTGGAATTGAAGACAATTCGTCCCTATTCAATTTCACCCAGACTTTTCATAGGTTCAAATTGAAACATTCGATCGAAATTGATTAACGCGTCCTTTTTTTGCGAACTGTGAAAGAAAGTCAAGTGGAACATCCATTAGCAGCATTTTCTGACGGTTCTTTCTGAAGAGTAGGCCTGCCCTTGCTTGTACAGCAGTGCTCAAAATTCATCGATAATGAATTGAATGAATAAATTTTTCCCTCGATGAGTGATTCTGCCCGAACTACGTCATGTGCATCAAAACCAAATGCAAAAGCCATGTACTTTATCCACACATGTGTACATGGCGCTTGTAATAATGGCTATTTGTGTGGCTTCAAATTCCCTCACCCAGGCTGTGACACCAGGTCGATGGGTATCCCGACAGGTACCGTATCACTGTAACAGTGAATTGAAATTTTTGATTTTTAGCTCAACTTTGGCGAAGCCAAATTTGAGCTTATACCATAGCCGTCTGTCCGTCAACAATTCAATACGGCTCAGGCTAGAGGCCGTATTTATGTACCGATCTTTACGAAACTTCTTGGGTACTTTTGTTATGACAGTGGGACGAGAACGAGGGTTTTTGGGTCCGGTCCGGAATTCAAGATGGCTGCCCGCCGCCAATTTGTACCGATGATGCGGAAATCTGTTTTTTTGCACAGAACTTCCATATGAAAGCGCTGATTTGAATAATTTTTTGTATGAATGTTTAGTACCATGGGATACATCACATATAATACGAGTTTTTTTCGCGTACCTAAATTATGCAATCTAGACTAACTTTGATGTATTCAGTGTTATGCCAAAACGGCTCGGGCTAGAGGCCGCATTTATGAACCGATCTTTACGAAACTTCTTCGACTTGGGTACCTTTGGTATCACCGTGGGACGAGAACGAGTGTTTTTGGGTGTGGTCTGAAATTCAAGATGGCCACACTGGCAGCCATTTTGTCCAAAATTAGGGGCAATCATATTTTTGTGCAGAACTTCCACATGAAAGCTCTGATTTGAATAATTTATTGTGTGAATGTTTAGTACCATAGGATACATCACATATAATACAGGTTTTTTTCTCGTGCAGAAATTATGCAAATTAGATGAAATTTGATTTTTTCAGTGCTACTTACACACAATAAGTACACATGTCAATACGGCTCGGGCTGGAGGCTGTATTTATCAACCGATCTTCACGAAACTTCTTGGGTACCTCTGCTATCACCTTGGGACGAGAACGAGTGTTTCTGAGTGCGGTCTGAAATTCAAGATGGCTGCCAGCGGCCATTTTGTACCGAAATTGGGTCTAATCAGTTTTTTGTACACAACTTCTATACGTCTCTAGAAGCCGTATTTATGAACTGATCTTTACGAAACGTCTTGGGTACCTTTGTTATCACCGTGGGATGAGAACGAGTGTTTTTGTTTTTCTAGAGGCCGTATTTATGAACCAATCTTTACGAAACGTCTTGGGTACCTTTGTTATCACCGTGGGATGAGAACGAGTGTTTTTGGGTGTGGTCCGAAATTCAACATGGCCATCAGCAGTCATTTTGTACCAAAATTAGTGCAATCAGTCTTTTGTACAGAATGTCTGTATGAAAGTTCTGATTTGAATAAATTTTTGTATGAATGTTTAGTAAAATGGAATACATCACATACAGTACGGGTTTTTTTCTCGTGCAGAAATTATGCAAATTAGATGAATTTTGATTTATTTATTACTACTTATACACTGTAAGTGCACATGTCAATACGTCTCGGGCTAAAGGCAGTATTTATCAACCGATCTTCACAAAACTTCTTGGGTATCTTTGCTATCACCTTGGGATGAGAACGAGTGTTTCTGAGTGTGGTCCAAAATTCAAGATTGCTGCCAGTGGCCATTTTGTACCGAAATTAGGTCCAATCAGTTTTTTGTCACAACTTCTATACAGCTCGTATTTATGAACTGATCTTCACGAAACTTCTTGGGTACCTTTGTTTTCACCTTGGGACAGGAATGAGTGTGTTTTGGGGTGCCTTTGTTATCACTGTGCTATGAGAACAAATATTTTGGGGTTCAGTCAGACCCACTCTGGGACTCAAAGATTTCTTTTCTAGTTTAGCATCTGACTGTCACCCACCTTTACAATACTTTACCTATACATTTGTTACAGGCTACGGTCAGTATTTATGTACAGACCGTTACAATACTTTATATGTACCTTTGTTATCAGGTCATTACCTAGATGTTTGTCATTGCTGTGTCACATACTACACATGTACATGTCTTGACAAGTTGAGCTACAGTGTCATTGACACTTTCATTTGAAGAATTTATTTTGCAAGTGTCGTCTTTAATCAGGCCATGAAATTTCAAAAATTTACGGAACCCATTTTTCGTTCACGTGTTTTGGGCTTGTAACCCATTGTTTCGTTCACGTTAATTATTTTTGCGCAACCAATTGGTTACACAAAAGGTTACGTGATTAAAACAAGATATTAGATGAAATATTCAGTGGTTGAGATAAGTTGTACAGGTTTACGCTTATACCAATATGGTAAAACCATTAAGAAACAAAGTATTTAAAGGGATTAGTATTCATTGTAATAAATTAGAGCAATAATGAATAGTGACGTTAAAGCCATTCTGCAATCAATGAATATTACATGTAACAAGCCTTCCTTTGCCGACATAGACAATACCAGTGGCTGTTGTTGTCAATGTCAGCAAAGGAAGTCTCGAATCAGTATAAGATTCTTTCGCTGATAATCTTCAATGGATGCAAGACCTCAGGACTTGGGCTGAGAAAATATTGACAGATCACCACGCCATTCATAAAAAAATAAAACAAACACCAGTGCATGCATGTTTACCAAAAAATTGAAGTCTATTAGTGAAACAACCATAGGTGTTTCAGGCCAATGCCACTTCGGCCCACATAAATATTTAATGTTAGATCAAGTTTTTCCTTGAATATTTTTCTGCATTTCCATATCAACGCCACTGCAAATACTCTTGAAGTCCAAATTCTAAAATTAGTGTCTTCAATCTCAACCTCTACATCCCTTTGTTTGATCCATAGGATATGAAGAAAAAAAAAACGGGGGCGAATTTGCACGCAACAATAATGTGGGGGAAAGCACGCTGAATCTACACCAATATCAAATAGAACACAACCACGAAAAAACCCACAATGGTTGATATGTTTCGTGCTTTCATGCTGTCAGTTACTATACTTACATAATGTCTGTGAAAATAAATGTTGAAATGTTGTGTTTAGAATCGCACGTGTAAAATACAGTACTATATCAGTTCAAGCAACAAGACAAACTAGCACTTCTACTTCATACTCATTCGTTGTATTTCTTATCTGGCGATCAGGGTACCACGGCACACTGACACATCAATGAACAACAAAATATTCGGACTATAGAATTTTGTTCACGTCATATTTTTTGCGTGAACGAAACATTGTTCGCGGGTTTTTGGATTTGCATAACCATCCCGCGAGCGAAACGGTCGTTTGCATGAAATTTCATGGCCTGTTTAATGTGTGTGACATGGGGGTGGGGTGGGGGGGGCACCATTCAGTAGCATGGGGGTGGGGGGGGGGGGGTGCCTAAAATTTCTGCTCCCCGAAAATATACACAATTACTAACATATCCTAAAAGGGAGCCTGGAGGTTGTGTGTTATTCGAGAAAATTTCCTGACAAATTTTCTCTCCGCCGTGCCCTACCTGCCTCAACAAATGCGTTTCTTTCTCTTTTCTTTATCCAACCTAATGGCCAAAAAACTGCCCAGCGCTTTTCACAAAAATCATTATTCATATGTTTTAATATTAGGCTATATGTTTTTTTTGGGGGGGGGGGGGATGTTCTGACCCCCCACCCCCACCCCTCCCCCCCCACCCCCCCACCCCCAATTTAGTCCCCTCGGAAATTATTGAGATGCAACTTGAGATTTTTTTGTTGGTTTGTCTAAATGTTATCTGCGTTAGGTAAAGTGTTTTTGGGGGGATTAGATTTTAATGACAGAAGAAAGGTCAATAAAAAATGTCATTTATTTAAATGTAATGAATCATCTCTTTCCCTTGAAATACATGTAGGCGTAGTGGGTAGTTCCGATACAAAACACCCAATCGAAAAAAAAATAGCATCCACTCCTGCCCTAACTTAACTGCACACCTGGTTCATTACAGGTGTTTGTTTAGTGATCAAACCAGTAAGCAATAAATATCTAATTAGATACTCACCGAAAGTGTCTGCACAGGTGCCAACTTACAGGAGTTTGTTTAGTAATTAAACCAGTGGCAATAAATGTCTAATTAGACACTCACCAAAATTGGATTAGTGATGGGGACACAAATCAGTCAGCTTCCCATTGTACGATTCTTCAAAAGACAATGAAGAAATGATAAAAGGTAAATTGCTTAATATCTCCCTGGAATTGAAGCATTGTCTGTGTGCTGTTGTTACATGTACAATTAAAAATTGGACCCAACAGAAGAGAATCACCCAACCCACACACTTTCATCATATTTTGTCATTATATTTTCTGTTTCTCACTTTTAAATAAATACACTTATGTTTCAAAACACATGTTTCAAATGGTATACTTTATTTTCCCATTATATTCTGTCTTGGTGGTGTAGATGTGGCAGTTCTCCTACTCGTGAATCCCTCCCCCCCCCCCCCCCCCCCTTCCACCTCGGCACCACACATACACATAACGGCGCTCCAGCAAACTTCGTGACAACATGTATGCTCCGGAATGCTCTGGAATGAAAGTGACCTGCTACAAGCTGCAATGCCCCCTCCCCCCCCCCCCCAACTATTCTTGAAAAAAAAACATTTTGTTTGAGCAGTTCCAAATTTTTTCGGGGCATGTTAGGGATGACAAAATTATGAAAACTCTCAAAAAACTCGATTTTCGCAATGCAACTTTAGACCTTTACCAAATGGAACTTTTTGACCAAATATTAATCCAGGTACACCCCAAGAAGTTGCCGATTACCTCCTCACTTGTAATGTAATGTCGAAAAGGCAACTAGCGACTGGACCTCTTAGAATTGGTCTCGGACCATCACATTTTTAAAAATTTATCCGGGAGGCCATCGGACGCCCATCAGCCTATGTGTGTGAGTGTGGGGGTGGGGGTTTAGTCCAATTTGTCTGACAATTTCGTATGCGTGGAATTTCCACCCAATGGATGTTTTCAAATCCACCCACGATCTGTGTACCAGGTCTGCAAGAGGTACATGTAACCAGGCAACGGAAAGCTAAATATCTATAAAGGTTGTCTATGGTGGGAGGGGTCAGTGTCAATTTAACGTGTTGGGGCGAACTGCTCTGGGAGCGAAATTGTCTGAAACGTAATTTCTCAGACTTCACACAAAATTATCATGTGTTCACTTTGACGACTGTGAAACACACATTGTCCTTTTGAAAAAGGGACATTTCAAATGTTACTGATGAATAAATACATGAAAAACACTTGCATTGTTCTTTTTCTGTCATTTGAAAACTCTACCCTTCATCCAATTCAACTTGATAAATGCATGCGATCTGAATATCGATTCACCGCAAAAAATGAGTGGACATAATAATAGACCTGCTGACTTCACAGTTGCTGAGTAAAAGCTGGGAGCACGGAAAATAATAATTTTTTTGGTGAAACCTCTAGGCCTACCTACATCTGTAATAAGAAGGGACCCAGGCTGCAGAGGTTGATCCCCCAAAAATGTTATCAAAATGTCAATTTTCCGAGTTTTCCACTTTGGTCGAGCCCTTGGCTGACTTGTGCTGTTCAGCTGTTCGGGTGAATATTTGAATATTTTTTTTTGCTGTGAACACAGGGACAATATCTATGGCAGAAATGGCTCATGTTCGCATAATTCGGAAAGTAAAAGCTACCTTATCGTCATCAGTACGCACAAAAAGCCTGAATTATTTTTTCCCAACGAATCAAAAAGCCCTGGCAACATTGTGGTGAGGGGGAGCTGCTAGGCTCTCCCTTTGTGTTGCGCTTGGAGGTGTGTTATTTTTTCTATTTATGGTATGGAAATAACCATGTTATGTGTGATCGCATGAAAGATAATCTTTTTTTTTTTTTGGGGGGGGGGGGGGGGGGGGGGGGTTCAGGTCAATCGAAAATTTTGAAGAAGGCACATTTCAACTCCATGTTTTGCCTCACTGCATTTTCATAATTTCTTTCCCATCTATAATGTTACAAGTCATACTGTCTCGTTTTTAGCTCAGCTTGACAAAGTCAAGCTGAGCTATTGCCATCATTTCTTGTCCGTCAGCATACGTACGTTAGTTAGTCCACAATTTCTCTTGGCACACCTCACAGATCCATTTATGATCAGATCACTTTGAAACTTGGTATGCTTGTTTGGGGTGACCTCTAGATGGGAGCTATCGATTTTCTTCCATTTTCGTCAAAAAATGTTGCCACGGCCAACGTTCTTAGAACTTAGTTTAGTCAAACCACAATAGATGGGAGCTATCGATTTTCTTCCATTTTCGACAAAAAAATGTTGCCGGGGCCAACGTTCTTAGAACTTAGTTTAGTCAGACCACAATATTTCCCTTTGGCACACCCTACAGGGCACATTTATGGTCGGATTGCTTTGAAACCTGGCATGCTTATTTGGGGTGACCTCTAGATGGGAGCTATCGATTTTCTTCAATTTCCGTCAAAAAATGTTGCCGGGGCCAACGTTCTTAGAACTTAGTTTAGTCAGACCACAATATTTCCCTTTGGCACACCCTACAGGGCACATTTATGATTGAATTGCTTTGAAACCTGGTATGCCTGTTTAGGGTGTTTAGGGTGACCTCTAGATGGGAGCTATCGATTTTCTTCAATTTCTGTCAAAAAATGTTGCCATGGCCAACGTTCTTAAAACTTCGTTCAGTCAGACCACAATATTTCCCACGCCACTGGTTGCGACGGCCAACGTTCTTAGAACTTAGTTTAGTCAGAAGACCTCAATATTTCCCTTTGGCACACCCTACAGGGCACATTTATGATTGGATTGCTTTGAAACCTGGCATGCTTGTTTGGGGTGACCTCTAGATGGGAGCTATCGATTTTCTTCCATTTCCGTCCTTCAAAAAATGTTGCCGCTGGCAACAGTCTTTGAACTTGGTTTAGTCAGGCATCAATATATTCCTTTGGCACACCCCTACAGGGCACATTTATGATCAGATTGCTTTGAAACCTGGTATGCTTGTTTGGGGTGACCTCTAGATGGGAGTTATTGATTTTTTCCCATGTCCGTCAAAAAATGTTGCGACCAGTGGCGTAGCCAGCCCAAAGCAAGTGAGGGGGACAAATTCATACACATACAGGAACGTAGCTAGAACCGTTTTTAATAAGTGTGGGGGGGGGGGGGAGGGGGGATGCAGGAAAGGTATTCCAGGCTGGTGCGTCCCCTACCACCTCCCCCCCCCCCCCCCCCCCCCACCTCCCCCAATCCTCACAAAACACAGATACAGATGTAATGTTTTTTGTCACGATAATGAGAGTATCCGGGAAATAAATAGGTCAGTTATTGAGCAGCCATAGGTCGTCGCTACCAACGGGCAGACCACGGTTTGGGCCCGTGGTAGAAAATTTTTTAATTCCAAGGTCCGAAAACCTCCATTTCCTTGCATCTGAGCAGATATTTTTAAGTTTTTCATGGATATACATTCGTAAGATTTAACAAATCTACAAACTACCCCACCTCCCAGATACAGGAAAAGTTTTGTAGGGTTTCACATTTTTAAAATTTTGCGTCCCCCAGACCCTCTCTTCCCCCTCCTCCTCCCAGATGTAATGTGTTTTTCACAATAATGAAGCTTTCTGCCAGGGACAATAAATGAGTCAGTTATCGGGTAGTAAAGGATCGTCGCTACCACGGGCCGACCATGGTTGGGCCCGTGATAGAAAATTTTGGAATTCCAGGGTCCCAAAATCTTCATTTCCTTGTATCTGAGCAGACATTTTTGGGTTTTTCAAGGAAATACAATTGCAAGATTTAACAAATCTACAACCTAACCCTCCTGGACCTAACCCCCCTACGATTTTTATGCCAGTTTTGGACATATTTCGAGGACCAACGTGGAGGAGCTATTGATTTTCTTCTCATTTCCATCAAAAACTGTTGCTGTTAGCAACAATCTTTGAATTTATTGCATTTGTGCATCAACATTCTTTGACATGGCCTACAGGCCACACTTATCATAGGAGTGTTTTCGAACTTAGTGTGCTCATTAGTCAAGAACTCTAGATGAGAACTGTTGATTAGCATTCATTTCTCTGAAAAAGTTGCCATTTACAATAACCTCTGAACATACTGCATTTTTATTTCAACATTCTTCCTTTAGGCCAGTTTACATTTAAAACTGCATGGATTACTCTGACGTTGTGCACACACAATGCTGTTATGTTGAAATTTCATCAAATAACATTGGTACCTGTTAAATACTCACATATGTTTATACTCAAGACGACTTTCAACTGTTTTGCTCCTCCAAAGCACATGTACAGTGACTTCCTGTTTTATGTTTCCTGTGTTTCCAAGTATCTTAAAATACGGAATCAGAAACGGATGAACTCAATGCAGGTAACACTAACAATACTGGTAACAGTACCAATGATCTTCAATTTTGCCATTTCATTTATAACTTACCAAGTTCAAGTTTGTCAAGTTGAGCTACAGTGTCATTGACACTTTCATTTTTATTGAAATTGAAAAAGAAACAGAAAAACACCACACACAAATGCCAGCTTTTACAACGACACAAATAGTGCTGGGCGTTTTTTTTGGTATACCGATGTATATATATAAGTTAACCAGTACCATGTTCAAAACTGTCATCGACAAATTAAATCATAATTGGTAACTGTATACCAAAGTTGTTTTAACTCCAGCATGCAAATTTGAACTTTTCACAGTTTACAAGAAGTGAATTTACTTCACTGGTGCGGATTACTGTTGATTTAAATTTGATCCTTTCCTTTTTTACCACCCCTGTCTAACCTCACAGACTGTGGGACCTTTCTTATTACTTTTCATTCCAAACTGTTAAGTGGTTTGTTTCGACAATCACCATTATTACAAAAACGACAGAACATTGTTTACCTCTACTTTGTCAAAAACAAGTGGAGGTGAAAAGTCACAACCACGTGTACTGCCTTATATGAAGGTTGCTTAGTCACATTGAACTTTCGACCAATCGCATTCCTGCTATTTAAAACCAGGACATTTTTCTTGGGAAACTCTTGGGGATTTCCTGTAGGTTTACACTTTACTTCAAAGTGATTGGCTGTTTGCACACAGTGACATCATGATAGCATCTTGCCTTCAAAGTAGTTTGCACTCAAGTGTTTGATACAAGACCGACGGCAAGGTAAACTGTTTTCAAATACACAAAAGCAAGTCATTTGCGCTTCCCCTGTCTAGATAAATATGATGATACTTAACCAGCCCATTACCACAATCACTTAAAATGTCAATTTATTTCATGTGCCAAGGTGCACAAATTTTAACACGTCCCATGATAAAGTGAGACGTGTGAACACACACTTCACTTCAGAATCTGAGGACAGCTGATGATGATAATATTATCAAGGCACCTCCGAGTCAGTTTCATTTTGCAATTGCGGAATTACACTCGAAATGTCTGCTGCAATCTCCAATAAAGCTTCTGCTGATAAACTGCCATTTTGGGTGTAATTTTGTAATTCAGACTCAAAAGAATATCAAAGCAGTATATTGCAGTTACAACTGTTGGAAGAATTTGGTCCTAAAAATTAACTCAAGCACAAATTCAAGGGAAAAAAAAAAAAAATCCTGGCCTACCTGCCCTATTTTTCTATGTTACTGGAACCAAACCATTAATTTTTTTTTACCTCACACTGATTAAATGAGGTGTGAACACGATACCTGCAAACTGTTGTGCCATTTTAATTAACTCTGACAATGGAAGTACATCTACAAAAGTTCATGCTTTTTCAACACATGCTTGTTTTGGTGAATGTTGGAGTAATAAGATTGGTCAGAAAACAAAACGTCTCATAATGATATTCACTCCTGAATGAAGTTTTACAAGTTTCATTATATGTACGTTGTGCACGTTCTGACCAAACAAAATTGCAGCGTTTTGTGATGTGATGCACTTAACATTCAATGAGGTTATTGTTTACAGTTTGTCTAGCTTTTCATTGGGGGTTGATTATGCAGAACTCATGGAACAATCACGTCATCAGTGTACACTTCTTCAGTCATTTTTCTGTATCTATAATACGTCCAAGATGCCAAATTTGGCTTAGCAGGAGGGGGATAGAATGGCGCAGCTTAAAAGGTAACTGTATACCAAGCACATCTTAAAGCTCTCAGTGACATTTGTGTACAGAAATCTTCAAAAGGCGTCTAGAAATGTCACTTCAGCAATCTGTGAATCAATTATTTCTCAGTGATCGGGCTGGTCATGGTGAATTTTAACATCTTGATTAATGTTTGGAAGGTTCTTGGGTTGGGCTGGGTGGTTTTGAAATTTGCGTTTCGGTTCAGTTTCGGTTTTATACAAAAACTCGGGACTTTTGGTTCGGTTTTCTGTTTTTCGAAATATATTGTAGAAATCCTCATTTTAGAGGGTAATGTACACATAAGATGTGTCTGTTATCCAAGTCATGAGGCTTCTACAACAGTTTGAGTCACCCAGGTTACCCTGTGCTCACCACTCTTCTCAGCTGATGGGCATATTTACAGCCCTGTAGCAGTAGCTGTGTGTATGTGCATGGATGGAACAAACCACTTTGCAACAGTAGTAGTGAAAGAGTTAATTTTTATTTTCAAGTTGAAATAATGGAAATAATAGTGAAGTGCCAGTATTTTCAATTGTCATTGTGTCAGAGGCCAGTCTTGGGGTGAATTTTAGGGAGAAGTGACTTCTCCCTCTCCAAAAAACAGGAACAAGTGAGAGCTCTTCAGAGAGAAGTGAAATGTCTAAAAGAAATGCTGAGAAGAGAATTTAATTTAATATTTCAAAATTCATCAATAGATCTGTCAAATACTGAAAATCAAGTTAGTGGGCTACAGTGGTGGAGCCATGGGGCATCTAGGGAGTGCCGCTCCCTCCCCCCCCCCCCCCCATCCCACTTGCTCCTCCCATTCCCAAATTTGAAAAGATTCTTTTTGATTTCACGCCCTTGGTACTAGTAGAGTACCCTCAGTCCTGAGATTCCCCCACCCCCACCCCCCACCCCAAACTCTTCAC
Source organism: Pictodentalium vernedei (assembly GCA_031216915.1). Classification (NCBI taxonomy): domain Eukaryota; kingdom Metazoa; phylum Mollusca; class Scaphopoda; order Dentaliida; family Dentaliidae; genus Pictodentalium; species Pictodentalium vernedei. Next base: position 725,260,935 of record CM062297.1, on the reverse strand, counting down.
CAGCATGGGCCCCCCCACAGTTTCAAACCATGGCTCCACCACTGGTGGGATCTGCCTTGTTCTGTCGGTGAGATTTGGGGCCTTGTCAAGATGCAAAAATTTACAAGAAAAGCTACATTTTAGCAAAAATCAACATTTCCTTATTTTTTATGGAATCGCTAAGCTCTCACACTGGTTTTTGGTGGATAATATGCAATTGTTGTGCTTATTTCAGAAATTTTTACGTTGCTTCAAAATAGACTGCCCTGGTTTCTAAATGGTTGCCACTTCAAATGACAGAGGAATCTGAATAAAAGGAGCACAAATCTCATGAACCACCAGTAGCAGAGACTTGATATTGGGTGTGCAGCTTCCTTTTGAGGTGTAGACTTAGATTGTTCAAGAGAAGTTCTAGGGGCTCTATTTGCCATCGTTATGGGAGGGGCAAGAATTTTTGCCCCGCCCAAAATTTCTATTTTCCAAACCGAGAGGCTGATTTGAACCAAATTTGACATGAGGATTTATTGGGACATAAGTAGTCAATTTATGCCAAAAAAAAAATTTCCTGTCGCCCCATGGGAACCGCAGGAGCTAAAAATAGAAAAAAATTAAAACGTCCATATCTCCAAAACTACATGTCACTAAGAATTCTTATTTGGTGTGAAGCTTCCTTAGGACCAACAGAATGTAATGGTAAAAACAAATTTGCTATCGGTTTTATCATGGGGTACCTTTTTTGGGACTTTTGAAAAAGTGCCGAGTCAGCATTTTTTAACACTATGGGTAATAGGAAAAACATTTAATTCTACTTTTCTTCCAAACCACTGCTCCAAAAGCTTTCAAATTTCACATATAACATCTTTGGAAGATTGTTTCACATGTTTATTGAAATCAATTCCCTAGGTCCATATTTGGGCTCTCTATGGAAGCCCAAATGTTTAAATTAGTGCAGTATGAGGAATATTCTTTAAAAATCTTCTTCAGATCTACCAATAAGAATCTTTTGATATTTGGTATGCAGCATCCTTAGAGGGGTCCCGGTCCGGACCTTAAATTTTGGACCATAATCCGGAAATGTTTTTTTTGTTTTTTTATGCGTTTCGGTCAATTTTAAGACAAAATTATTTTTTTTTACACTGAAAATTTGTGGTCCGGGTGGGACCAAAATCCGGAAATTAGTTTTTTTTTTTTTTTTTATGCGTTTTGGTCAATTTTAAGAAGAAAAAAAAATTTTAGTCTGAAAATATTTTGTTTGGGACTTCAAAAATTTCCGAACAAAAATAAAAAAAAATCATTTTTATGCGTTTATCTCAATTTTGGGATGTAAAAGGTCAGGAACTGAAAATAGAAGAAAAATCCTGTGTATTGTGAGGGTACAATCGCTTCATCTAGTTGGTATATGCTTTTCTTAGAAGGGGCGTATGCAGCTTATTCAAGTCAAGTCTCTACAGTTAAAAGTAGAAGTCCTGTCACGAACTGTGCGCTTATCTAGGCTTAATTGCGCGTATGAATTGCGCACAATTGCCATATTGAATGGCATCCAAATCACGGCCGGTTCTCCTGGTTACTCTTAGCAAACACGGGCAATGTTTCTGCCAATGGACCTCCGGGTTACCCGGAGGTCCATTGGCTAAAACATTGCTTGTACACAGGCCATAATTACAGAATTTGATAGCCTTACTATGGTCATATCGCATAGATTAACGCGCATATCGACGTGCTATTTATGCGCATTTCAGGTCAAGACTTTTAGTTTTAACTGTAGTTTGATATTTAGACTACCATGTCAGGTGAGCACCCTCAGACCCCCTGGGGACTCTTGTTTGGAAATGCTTCAACCGAATGATTTCATTTTTGGTAACCTACTATAGAACGATGACTTACAGATCAAGTTTGAGTTTCATGCTGATTGCATTATTCTTGTGTGAGTTATGGCCCTTGGAAATATGGAAAAGTGCCAAAATATCAGTTTTCTGGACTTTTTTACGGGGTTTAGACAAAGGGGAGCCAACAATAAGGTACATGTTATTGCTTTTCTGTAACAGTTTTATCAGCTGTTCTCATCCGCAACAGCTTTATGTGTTTTGTTTGATTTGAGAATAATGAATTATGAGATCCAGATCAAGTTTCAAATTGATCGGATTATGGTTTTTGAGAGTTAGTGCCCTTGGGAATCATCAAAATATGTTCTGACTTCTTTTGGAAATGGTTCCATTTAATAATTTGATTTTTGGTATTTGATTTTAGAATGATGAGATATAGGTAATGTTTAAGAATCATGCTGATCACATCCAGGTTATAACATTTGTATAATTATTAATGCTCATTAGTCCGGATTGCGGAATGTTGTCCTGTTCCTTATTTTCATTTATACACGTGACACCTGTTGCTCCAATTCACCAGTGACACAAATTAATGTGCCCGATTTGGAATTTACGTGTCCATTTTCCACGGTTTCAATAATCCAGAACTAATTTTAGTGGGTTACATATATTTTCACCGTCAAAATTTCCATCCCTGTTCAGTGGTATTCATACATTCCTTAAAGAAAGAATTGTAACTTAGTTCAAAATGAGGAATTTTTCTTTAAAAATCTTCTTCTTCCGATTCAGCAGTCGGAATGTTTTGATATTTGGTATGCAATATCCTTAGGGGATGAGATTCAAGTTTGTTCAAGCCAAGTCCCGGGGTTCATATTTGGGCTCACTGTGGAAGCCCGAATGATAACTTAGTTCAAAATGAGGAATTTTCTTTAAAAATCTTCTTCAGATCCAGCAGTCAGAATACTTTTGAAATTTGGTATGCAGCATCCTTGGGGGGGGGGGGGGGGGGGGGGGGTGGTAAGATTGATTCAGGTTTGTTCAAGCCATGTCCCTAGGTCAATATTTGGGCTCACTGTGGAAGCTCGAATTGTAACTTAGTTCAAAATGAGGAATTTTCTTTCTTAAAAAATCTTTTTCAGATCCAGCAGTCGGAATGTTTTGATATTTGGTGTGCAGCATTTTTTTTTTTTTTGTGGGGGGGGGGGGGGGGGGGGTGGGGGGGAGGGATTCAAGTTTGTTAAAGCCTAGTCCCTGGGTTCATATGTGGGCTCCCTGTGGGAGCTCGAATTATAACTTAGTTCATTATGAGGAATATTCTTTAAAAATCTTTTTTTTTTTTTAGATCCACCAGTCAGAATCTTTGGATATTTGGTGTAAACTTTTCTCAGGAGGGGCAGATGCAACTTGTTGAAATCAATTCCCTGGGTTGATTTTTAGTCTACCTTGTCAGGTGAGCGCCCTCAGGCCCCCCTGGGGCCTCTTGTTGTACATGCCATAATATATAGTTCACTTCAGATGATCGAGATCAAGTTAAAAGTTCATTTCAGGAATTCTTGTAATAAAATTTAATAAATAACACTAGATTTCAAGCTTGCAATTTTATTCTGAACCACAGGCAAACAATAACATTAATTTAACTTAATTTAGAAAAAAGTACACTTCGAATGTACAATTCAACAGTATTAAAAAAATGCAGTTAAACATTGCAATCAACACTCTCAATCAAAATCACTCTCCTCACATTTTTATGTGTACCCATACTATGTATGATACACATAATGCCGGCATCCGGGGTGGCCATCCATCGTTCGTCCATTCTTTGTCCGTCCCGTCCGGCGTCCGTATCCATTTCTTTGTCTTTCGATAACTTGAAAAATATTGCTTGGATTGTCAAGTTACTTTACATTTAAGGTGTAGGCTGTCATAATTGTCTACAAAATTTCCCAGGTTCTCAGAAATACATGATTAAATATTAAAATTAAATGTTCGTGAGTGAATTTTCTAAACACACAACGTGTGTTTGGTGTATGTGTGCGTCTTGGAGGGGGGAGGGGGGCAATATATATTTTCACCCAAATGATGATTCATGAATCCTTTAAGGGTTAAATTAATATTAATAAAAAGTTAGCCGGATCGACCTGTCATACAAAGTGCCAATAAAAAATTTTTAACGATTGAAAACTAAAAATAAAAAATACGCTTATACGTGCAAAGAGCACATGGCTGTGTTTTATTTTCTCAGATTTAGTGAATGAATACTCTCTTAAAAAAAAATTTCAAAACCGACCAACTCTGCTTCTGACTTGTAATCTCTGCAAATCCTGTTTTTTTATTGCCGAGGATCGACAGTTAAAGAATCAGGGTTGAACACTGCATCAGAACAATGCGTCTTTAAATTACTCAAAGCAGCAAGCTACCAAATGCTGTATCTGCTACTTCAAAGAAAGCGACAAATCATCATCTTAATCTCTTACAGTACAGCCATCGTGGACTAGTCACTTACCGTGGGTCGACAATAGATCTGTGGGTGCAGTAATATTAGATTTCAAACACTAATTGTAGAGATAATCATCAAAAATTTAATTAATGAAGCACTGGGTATCACTGCCCACATATGGATTACGGTCAATCCACGGCGACTGTACTGTATTCACAGGATCACGGTGTCTGATTTTTGCCATCACATATCACCGGATGAAATTTACATTCATCAATCGTCACCATGTTAGGTGATTGAGATAGGATACACTTGATGCATACTGTATTTCCAGATCTGTGTCCATGAAGAAAAATCCCTCTGGGAACCTCACGAAGTGAAGCAGTGCTGTTTACTGTGGTAAACAAACTCTGTTTTACCAGTGAAACAGGACACAGTCACCAATACTTGGGGCAGAAGTCCTCTAAAATGGGCAACGTGTAAAACGATTGGCTAAACTCAACTTTACATGTGTATGGTTGTTGTGGTCACTATTTAGCCAGTGTTCTAAAATATGTGACCTTAAACACCAATAAGTGAATACATCAAGAAGAAGCTTTAGAATAGTTCAGGTATATGTGCTTTTCATTTGACAATAACTGTACATGTCAAATTGTGTATTATTTTTAAATGAATGGTCTTAGAGCAGTGTGATAATGTCTTCTCATTTTGTCATCTGTCCCCATCAGCAAAATTTAACTGGAACTAAAAAACTAACCTATATATTATGTGTGTATGAGTACTGTTCACTTATGCTGATATCTAAATACAATACACAGTGTATATGTACATGCAATCTTAATTTTCGCTAGCCTGTTGAGGTATGATATGGAACTCGGGAAGACGCCATCTGTTTTCATAAAGTGAATTTTTCCTTTATGTTTCAACTAACTGAAGAATTGTTAAATAAAGCAATGGACAAATTTGAGATGATTGACTTTATTTTTGATGCTTAAGTGTTCTGGTTACCTGGACTGTTTTTAAAACTTATTCACTGTATAATTTTCCAGCATGACTTGTGTGAGCAGTAGCAGAATGTGTGTGGATATGTCGGAAGGTTTGTAAGACCTCTTGATATATTTAAAGTAGACCCCTATTTAAAGAAGGGCCCCAAGGGCTTATATTTTGACGAGAATCGATTCACGCAAAGATTTGTGCAACAAAACCAGTGAGAATCCATGTAGGTTCTTGTTGCATCTCTGCTAGGTTCCGTGTGAAAAGAATTGAGTCAATTTAACCCTTTCCCTAACACAGTGGCACCAAATTAACCATACAAGGCTAACAGGACTAGAGACTGGCGGTTGTGATGTTTATGTGTACCCATACTACGTATGGTACACATAATGCCGGCATCTGGGGTGGCCTTCCGTCGTTCGTCCATCTTTTGTCTGTCCGTCCTTTGTCCATCCGTCTGTCTGTCCGGCTGTCTGTTGGTGTCCGTATCCATTTCTTTGGCATTCGATAACTTGAAAAATATTGCTTGGATTGTCAAGTTACTTTATATTTGTGTTCAGGTTACTGATGTGCCGAGATGTATAGTTTTTGGTGTAAATCTGATAATTTGATCCTGAGATATTAACCCTTTATCCTTCAAATTGAAAATTCCTCCAATCCCTTTGGCATTCGATAACTTGAAAAATATTGTTTGGATTGTCAAGTTACTTTATATTGTGTTCAGGTTACTGATGTACCGAGCTGTATAGTTTTTGGTGTAAATCTGATAATTTGATCCTAAGATATTTACCCTTTATCCTTCAAATTGAAAATTCCTCCAATCCCTTTGGCATTCGATAACTTGAAAAATATTGCTTGGATTGTCAAGTTACTTTATATTTGGTGTAAATCTGATAATTTGATCTGAGATATTAACCCTTTATCCTTCAAATTGAAAATTTCTCCAATCCCTTTGGCATGAGATAACTCAAAAAATATCAATCCGATTGTCATGTTACTTTATATATGTATTCAGGTTACTGATGTGCTCTGCTGTATAGTTTTTTATGGAAATCTGATAATTTGATCGGAGATATTAACCCTTTATCCATCAAATTAGACACTCCTCCAACCTATTTCTATATGTACCCATGGGGGCGCAGTGGCTCAGTTGGTAGAGGTGCAGGCTGCAAGCCGAGAGGTCCTCGGTTCGAATCCCACCTGCGGCAACTGCGTTGTGTCCTTGGGCAAGACACTTCACCCCAATTGCCCTCATGGGGCACGGTGGCGTTGTGTACTAAGGCATACTGCACGTTGATGGTGCACCTGTCTTCAACCAATGCTAACTCTGCTTGTGTGGAGTTGGTATGTTGGGGAGCTGACCACCGTTGCTCGGTGGTTCTCTCCGGGTACATCGGCTTCCTCCACCCGTAAAACTGTCACGGTCATGGTTAGCCGTTGTGCAGAAATATGTGACCTTAAATACCAATAAATAAATAAATATGTACCCATACCATGTATGGTGTACATAATGTCGGCATCCATGGTGGCCCTCCGTCCTACAGCTTTCTACTAGTTGCGCGTATGGGTACACATCTGACGATTTCATCGGCCTATTTTTAGCTCACCTGAGCAAAGCTCAAGGGGAGCTTTACTAATCACTTTCTGTCCGTCGTCCGGCGTCCGTCGTCGTCCGTCCGTCGGTAACTTTACATTAGCGACTTCTCCTCCTAAACCACTAGCCCAATTTTATTCAAATGTTGGCTAAATGTTTATTACCTAATGCCAATTCTGATTTGTTCAAATGAAGTTGCCCCTCCTCCTGGGTGGTGCCACGCCCCCAAGGGCCACCAAAATCTTTGTAAATCTTCTCATGAACCAGCAGTAGCAGAGACTTGATATTTGGTGTGCAGCTTCCTTTTGAGGTGTAGACTCAGATTTGTTCAAGAGAAGTTTGTGGGGCTATACTTGGCGTCGTTATGGGAGGGGCAAAATTTTTTGCCCCGCCCAAAATTTCTATTTTCCAAACCGAGAGGCTGATTTGAACCAACTTTTATGTGAGGGCTTATTGGGTCATGAGTACTTGATTTATGCAAAAAAAAAATTTCCCGCAGCCCCGTGGGAACCGCAGGAGCTAAAAATAGAAAAAATTTAAAACGCCCATATCTCCAAAAACTGCACGGCACCGAGAATTTTTATTTGGTGTGCAGCTTCCTTAGGACCAAACAGAAAGGATTGGTAAAAAAAATTGCCATCGGTTTTATCATAGGGCACAGTTTCGGGACTTTGAAAAAGTGCTGAGTCAGCACTTTTTAAAACTGTAGGCAATGGGAAAAACATTAAAAAATCTTCTTCTCCAGATCCAGCAGGCAGAATCTTTTGATATTTGGTATGCAACATTGTAGGGTGGATCTGATTCTAGTTTGTTCAAATCAGCCCCCTGGGTTCATATTTGGGCTCAGTATAGGAGCCCGATTTCGAACTTAGTGCATTTCAGACAAATTTCTTAAAAAATCTTCTTCTCCAGATCCAGCAGGCAGAATCTTTTGATATTTGGCATGCAACATTGTGGGGTGGATCTGATTCAAGTTTGTTCAAATCGGCCCCCTGGGTTTATATTTGGGCTCAGTATAGGAGCCCAAATTTGAACTTACTGCATTTCAGGCAAATTTCTTTGAAAATCTTCTTCTCCACATCCAGCAGGCAGAATCTTTTGATATTTGGTATGCAACATTGTGGGGTGGATCTGATTCAAGTTTGTTCAAATCGGCCCCTTGGGTTTAAATTTGGGCTCAGTATAGGAGCCCAAATTTGAACTTAGTGCATTTCAGGCAAATTTCTTTGAAAATCTTCTTAAGATCCAGCAGGCTGAATCTTTTGATATTGGGTACGCAACATTGTGGGGGTGGATCTGATTCAAGTTTGTTCAAATCGGCTCCCTGGGTTTATATTTGGGCTCAGTATAGGAGCCCAAATTTGAACTTAGTGCTTTTCAGGCAAATTTCTTAAAAAATCTTTTTCTCCAGATCCAGCAGGCAGAATCTTTTGATATTTGGTATGCAACATTGTGGGGTGGATCTGATTCTATTTTGTTCAAATCGGCCACCTGGATTCATATTTGTGCTCACTGTAGAAGCCCAAATTCAAACTTAGTGCATTTCAGGCAAATTTCTTCAAAAATCTTCTCCAGATCCAGCAGGCAGAATCTTGTGATATTTGGTATGCAACATTGTGGGGTGGATCTGATTCAAGTTTGTTCAAATCGGCCCCCTGGGTTTATATTTGGGCTCAGTATATATAATAATAGTATAATTTGAACTTAGTGCATTTCAGGCAAATTTCTTTGAAAATCTTCTTCTCAAGATCCAGCAGGCAGAATCTTGTGATATTTGGTATGCAGCATCCTTAGGGGGGTGGGATGCAAGTTTGTGTCCCTAGGTCCATATTTGGGCTCACTGTGGGAGCTTGAATTGTAACTTTGTTCGAAATGAGGAATTTTCTTAAAAATCTTCTTCAGATCCAGCAGTCGGAATGGTTTGATATGTGGTGAGTAGCATCCTTGGGGGGGGGGGGGGGGGGGGGGGGGGGGGATTCAAGTGTGTTAAAGCCAAGTCCATGGGTCTATATTTGGGCTCCCTGTGGAGCCCAAATTATAACGTAGTCAATATGAGGAATTTTTCTTTAAAAATCTTCTTCAGATTCAGCAGTTGGAATGTTTTGATATTTGGCATGGAGCAACCTTAGGGGGTTGAGATTCAAGTTTGTTCAAGCCAAGTCCCTTGGTTCATATTTGGGCTCACTATGGGAGCCTGAATGACAGCTTAGTTCAAAATGAGGAATTTTCTTTAAAAATCTTCAGATCCAGCAGATGAATGCTTTTGATATTTTTTATGCAGCATCCTTAGGGGGGTAAGATTCAAGTTGGTTCAAGCCATGTCCCTAGGTCCATATTTGGGCTGATTGTGGGAGCTTGAATTGTAACTTGGTTCAAAATGAGGAATTTTCTTTAAAATCTTCTTCTTCAGATCCAGCAGTCGGAATGTTTTGATAATTGGTGTGCAGAATCCTTAGGGGTGTGAGATTCAGGTTTGTTAAACCAAGTCCCTGGGTTCATATATGGGCTCCCTGTGGGAGCCCGAATTATGACTTAGTTCAATATGAGGAATATTCTTTAAAAATCTTTTTTTTAGATCCACTGGTCAGAATATTTGGATATTTGGTTTCAGCTTTTATTAGGAGGAGCAGATGTAACTTGTGGAAATCAATTCTCTGGGTTGATATTTAGGCTACCATGTCAGGTGAGTGCCCTCAGGCCCACTGGGGCCTCTTGTTTCACTTTGGTTTCGGTTTCAGTTTTTTGGGGGGGTGAAGACCCGGGTTTCAGTTTCGTTTTTTTTTCTACTTTATGCATTCTCAACTAATTTGGGGAATTTGGAAGTGGAGAACCAGTGAACTCATGTTCAAGTATGAAGTGATAGTCTAAGAATGTTTTTTCCAGGTGAACTTGAATTCATTCAGGTTGTTCATAATTCAAAATTGTTATTGCAGGGTATCAGAAAATCAAATTTAAGCACCTTTAGGCCTCTGACCATGATTTTCAAGGACTGTTATAAGCTTGATGAGATTCGGAGACAGGAAAATTTTAACACTGTCACCAATGCAAATCGTTTACAGTACTGTAACCATTACTTCAAAGTTGTCTATCAGGGGTCAGCCTGGCAGCTGATTTTAGCGGGAAGTGACTTCTCCCTCCAGAGACTTTAGGGAGAAGTCAGGGGCCAGGGGAAGGAAGTCAGTGGACATGAGGGAGAAGACAGAAAACAACATAAAATGTATATGACATTGTGACAAAATAAATGTACATAGAGGACACAATTGTGGAGAATAAAATAAAAGTTATACAAACATACATACACACACAAAACTAAGTCATGTAGGTTAAAATCCTCCTCCTCCCCTACAAAAATATTGCGTCGTTCATGCTTTCTGAATACCCTAACTCTTTCCCTAACAGTGATGACTATGGTTACCATTCAGTTGATTTTGTATTTGCCTCAATGCAGTGGATTTGAAATTTAGCATCACCCGTGGTGAGAGTATTCTCTGTAATAGAAGGTATATTCTTTTAAAAAAATAAATAACAAAATATTTTAGTTGTCTCCCTTACCTGCTGCGCTGCATGATAATACACTGTTCAGAAAAATGACAATTTCTGCCAACCATCTAACATTGACATGTGCGATTGGTGCTATAAGGCCTGCCATTCTTATCCATCCTAATATGTGTGATTTCTATCGTAGCCTTATCACATTTAACCCCTTTCCAACACAAGTTTTCAAAGAAAAACTTTCAATGCAAATTGCGGAGCGAATTTCAATGCAACCAATTTTTCAGTGGAACAGAGCGTAACCATAAGAACTTTCGACGTTTTTATGGATGAAACTGTCTCCTGCACATTTTTTTGGTTTTGAAATGGTGGTTAACTTTAATAATTTCTAATTAACTGGATGCGTGTCTTGTGTGATTCGTTGTTTTTGCTGACACTTGTTTTTAAATAGCACGTCGATCAGAGCGTATACAAAACGTATCTCCAGGTGTTTAAATTGTGCTTTTAATAAATATATACATGCAATGTATGTATGTCCCATGCAGGGACAAAATTTTGATTTCGGGTCATTTCGATTAGAGGACACTGGACTCGGATCTTCAGTCACCATTTTAACTCAAGAAAACTTGTAACTCTCATGTGGTGCACGCCATTGGTTACTAAGTTCTTCTTTCGTTTATGTAATCAGTAGATATCCGTTCGTGGCGCTTGCCGCATTCAAACCCCCCCTCCCCCAACACACGATCATGGATGATATGGGTTAGTTCTAAGAAATAACACCTGTGTTTTCAAATTAGATCGACCCTTGTTCCAGGATACATAGATTATGCGTTGGATTAATGATTAATTAAAAAAAACGTAACATCGGTTGTATGACTGCAATTTCGGTGCAACTCGTGTTTTTTTTCACAACCAAAACCGAGTTGTGGCCTCGGTTAACCGCCAGTCTCTAAACAGGACCTGAACTATCCTGACACTTTGTCAATAAAATTGTACAAATATGGCTGTCATTGGAGCAGGCTGTTTAAGCCAGTTCCAATGACATACAAATTGGTAATTCTTTATTGGTAAATATTAAAAAAAATATTCAAATTCAGTTTCTGTTTGAAGAATTAAAACACTGTAGGGTAAAGGGTTACCATGTGTTATCAGTATACGATAGGGGTTCAACCCTGGTGGCCTCGGGATCCTGGGAAGCTCATTGCAGGTATAGATTCTCATTTTCAAGAAAAATGGATTCTCCCAAATTTAAATGAACTATAAGTCTTGAGTCCTGTGAATCTCAAATTTCAAGTCAAAATCAAATTAATCCTGAATTGGATGAGGCAGAGGAAGTGTTTCTTCTGGTTACCTGGACTGTTTTTAACGCTTGATCACTATAATTCTCCAGAATCTGTGTGGATATGTCGGAAAGTTTGTTAGACCCCTTGATATATTTAAAGTAGGGCCCTAAGAGCTTATATTTCAATGAGAATCGATTCACGCAACAAAACCAGTAAGAATGCATGTAGATTCTTATTGCGTATACCTGAGATATCCTGACACTTTGTTATTAAAAAAATGTACAAACATGGCTGTCATTGGAACCAGTTCATTCATTGTGGGTCTTGAGACAACTTCTTGATTGTGTCAGTGGGCTCCGTCGTGTATAATACAAAACCAAAGATTCTATTTACTCTTCAGATGTACTTGTAGGAACCACAGGAAGTGAAGCAGTTCTTCTTTACTGCGGTAAACAAGCTCAGTTTTACTGCTGAAATACAGTACTGTGAATACAAAAGTGGTCCCAAAAGGTCAATTGTGTTGAAATGAAATCTCAGTCTGATTGATAACTCTAAGGAAAACTGTCGGTAAAATACATATAGTAGGGCTGGGCAGTTTATCGGTTTTTCGGTTCGGTTCAGTTTTTTTTTTTAAACCGAAACCGAACCGCCGCCTTAACAAAAAACCGAGACTTTCGGTTTCAACAAATTTCCCAGAATTGGTTAAGTTTATGACCACTCAATCACTTGCTTTCCGCACGCCAAAGGCTTAAATGTCAGGCAAAGGTAAATGCTGTGCCATTTATGCTTACTTCGAGAGGACTGACAACAAATCCCCCCCACCCTCCCCCCACAAATAGTGGTAGCAAATTTCTTGTATCTTAAACAATATCTACAGAACCACCAGCAGATGGAATATGAAAAATTAAAAAGTCGTACGTAAAAATCCAAACATGCAATTCAAGAATTGTTAAGTAAATTTACTGAACCAGGCATATTCGACCAAAGAGGTATTGCAAGTTACCTGACAATATGTGGTGTAAAAGTATTATAAATTACCTTTGACCTAAAATCATCTGCGTACAGCACGTTGTAAATTAGATTGGTGGTAAACATAAAATTTATTGAGTTTTAAAACCTCAAAGTTCACATGGGAAAAATGACGAGTAAATTATGTTAATTAACCGACCACTGGCACGTTCTCTGAAGTCACATGCTCAGAGATAACGCTGCGCATTGGCAGTTATGTTTTTTGTCAACAATAAAATGGTTAAATTAAAATAGAACACATCCAATTAAATGGATGGCAGGTAACTATTGAAAGTTTTTTTAAAACTTATTGGGAATTGTTTGTATACTATTTGAACTTACTTTAAGGAATCGCGCAGTACTGCAGGTCTGTCAGGTACACACGCTGCATTCCCAATACGATGTTATAATCAGCACGTGTCATGACCATGTGTATTTTGTAAACACAACAAATCCCAAGATGTAATATTGCAAACTTTCTTTCAACCCCCATCATGCAGCAGTCTCCCCTCCCTTCAAAATCATCAATCGCCTGTCTTGAATAAGATGAAATCAACACAGGGATAAGCCAAGAGGGCAAAGTAAAGTTGGTAATATCTTTGCCTTGGCACCGCCCATTTCGCCCAATTTCTATGTTTGGGCAGAATCAAAGTAAAAAACGAACATCTACAGTCGAAATTAAGAGAGATATTGTGAAAGCATTGGAGTGAGTTACCAATAAAAGTGATTCGTATATCACGACTTACTTCAACAATAGTTATCAAAATCAGAAAAAATATGATTTGTGTTCCTCTTATTCCACTGTCATTTGAAGCAGGAACCATCAAGAAACACGGGGCACGTCTATTTTCAAGCGATGTGATAATTACTGAAATAAGCACAACAATTGCACATTATCCACCAAAACCAGGATGAGAGCATTGCGACTCGATAAAAAATAAGGAAATGTTGATTTTTGCTAAAATGTAGCTTTTCTTGTGAATTTCTGCATCTTGTCTTGACAAGGTCCCAAATCTCACTGACAGAACAAGGCAGCTTCCACCAGTGGTGGAGCCATGGTTTGAAATCCTGTGGACCATGCTAGTGGAGATTTTTTTTTTTTTTTTGGTGGGGGGGGGGGGGGGGGGGATCTCAGGACTGAGGGTACTGCACTTGTACTGAGGGCAGGAAATCAAAAATAATTTTTTCAAATTTGGGGATGGGAGAAGCAAGTGGGATTTTGAGTGGAGGGTGGGGGGGGGGGGAGGCTGGTCTCCCTAGATACCTCATGGCTCCACCGCTCCACCACTGTTGCCCACTACAGCAGCCCAACACATTATGTCCATTTGCTGAGAAGAGTGGTGAACACTGATTAACCCGAATGACTCAACTCGCTATATGAGCCTCATGACTTGGATGACAAATACAGACAGATTTTATGTGTACATTACCCTCTAAAATGTGGATTTCTACAATATATTATGAAAAACCGAAAACCGAACCGAAAACCGAGTTTTTGTACAAAACCGAAACCGAAACCGAACCGAAATGCAAATTTCAAAACCGCCCAGCCCTAACATATAGGTGACTTCAGCACCTCGCCTCTTGACATCCACCTTCACTTCAATAATGATTCTCGATGAATAAAATTTATGAAAAAGAATTAAACAGTATATATTTATTTAGTTCAAATATCCACTTGTTTTTATTCAGTTATCTACTCGATCAGCAATCCATTATGGCTGAGCAGAATTTACTCACTGAAATTTTCTTTGCTTTGTGATATGCCAAAGAGTTATGGCTGAAAATCGATACACAATATTTTCTAATAGTCAATAACACTGGTTTTTAGTTCCCGTCTGAAAGTCAGAGGGAGCTTACAGTACGTGGAGAGTGGATTGTAACTAAATCACCTGCAGAGTGGAGTTATCACCCAAGCTATAACTTTCAAATTTTGTACATATCGACAAAAAACACAAGCAATGTTTCATCCAATGGACCTCCGGGTTTAACCCGGAGGTCCATTGGCTGAAACTTTGCTGGTGCTGGTTATGCTTTGGAAAAAAAATGCAATTATTCCTCGGGTGGAATCTCCATTCTGCGGGTGATTTTGTGATAATACACTCTCCACGTACTGTAAGTGATCACTTTCTGTTCTCCGTCTGGCTTGAACTTTACATTATCAACTTCTCATAACCACTGGACCAAATTGATCCAAATTTGACATGCTTGTTCCTCATATGTCCATTCAAGTTTGATAAAATAAAGTTTCCACACCCACAGGGGACATCACATGAGACATTACTGTGATAGCACCCTTAAATTCTTTTCCAAATTGATAAAGAAGCATCAATTAGAATCGGATATTTGGCATATAGCAATTCGGGAGGGGGGGGGGGGGGGGGCCCTGGGTTAACATTTGAGCTCTTTATTGCATATATATTTGCCCTCCCTTTGGGAGCCTGAAATTCAACTTAGACCTGAGAAAAAAGACATTTGTTTCCGCTAACCGACTGACCCTATTTCAAACTGGCGAGTCTAAGCATTTTATTGAAATTGCAAAAAAAGTTTAAAAACGGCAGCATTTTTGCTGCTTTCTAAATTGCACTCCATGTGTTGATTGTCAAAAAAATAAAGATTTTATAAAAAAGAAAAATGAAATAAAAGTCTGTCGAGCTATGGAACTTCATAATATTGTAATATTCAGTCCTCATATTTTGAAGTGTGCGTTTGCATGCCTCTCCTATCACAAGAAGTGTTAAAATTAGCACACCTCTGCACTTAAAATAAATTGCATTTTTAAGTGATTGTGGTAATGGTTAAGTATCATATTTGTTTTTGCTGAGAAAGCACAAATGACTTGCTTTATAGCTCACCTGACTGAAAGTCAGGGTGAGCTATTGTGATCAGTCACCCACCGTCTGTTGTCCGTGAACATTGTGTTTGCATTTTGTCCTCCAAAACCCGCCGAACCAATTTAAGTGAAATTTGAGATGCTTGTTTGTTATGACATCGCATTTGGATTTTGTTCAAATCAAGTTGCCCCGTCCCTTTGTAGGACCATGGTCAAAAAGTGTGTCTAAATCTTGAAAAATCTTCTCAGGAACCAGCTGTAGCAGTGACTTGATATTTGGTGCGCAGCTTCCTTTTGAGGTGTAGACTTAGATTTAGTCAAGAGAAGTTTGTGAGGCTGTATTTGCCGTCTTTAAGGGAGAGGCAAGTATTTTTAGCCTGCCCAAAATTTCTATTTTCCAAACCAAGAGGGTGATTTGAATCAAATTTGATATGAGGGCTTATTTGGCCATAAGTACTTAATTTATGCCCCCCAAAAATTCCCTGTCACCTCATGGGAACCGTAGAAGCTAAAAATAGAACAAATTTAAAACACCCATATATCCAAAACTACACAGCACTTGAGGATATGTATTTGGTGTGAAACGTCCTTAGAACCAACAGAATAGAAGGTTAAAAAAAAAGTGCAATCGCTTTCATCATTAGGATCTTTTTCGGGACTTTGAAAAAATGCTGAGTGAGCATTTTATAATACAGATGTAATGGGGAAAGCATTTAAGACTCTTCTTCTCCCAAACCACTGCTCCAAAAGCTTTCAAATTTCACATTTAACATCTTTGGAAGATTGTTTCACATGTTTATTGAAATCAAATCCTTGGGTTCATATTTGGGCTCTCTGTAGGAGCCCGAAGGTTTAAATTAGTGCAGTTCCAGGAATATTCTTTAAAATCTTCAGATCCACCAATCAGAATCTTTTGATATTTAGTATGCATCATCCTTAGGGAGGTGTGATTCAAGTTTGTTCAAGCCAAGTCCCTGGGTTCATATTTGGGCTCACTGTGGGAGCCCGAATTGTAACTTAAATCAAAATGAGGAATTTTTTTTAAAAATCTTCAGATGCAATAATCGAATGTTTTGATATTTGGTATGCTGCATCATTAGGGTGGTGAGATTCAAGTTAGTTCAAGCCAAGTCCCTGGGTTCATATTTGGGCTCACTGTGGGAGCCCGAATTGTAACTTAGTTCAAAATGAGGAATTTTTTTAAAAATCTTCAGACATTAGGGTAGTGAAATTCAAGTTTTTTCAAGCCAAGTCCCTAGGTTCCTATTTGGGCTCCCTGTGGAATATTTTAAGTAAATGCGAAATATAACACTGAATATAGGTCTCATATACTCTCATAGTATTTTATTAATTTCCGCTCAACTTTTCATAGATAAACTTCACCAACTTCACTGAACACCAGAGAGAATGAAAAATTATTATGACATTTGAATACCGAATCAGGTTAGAACGTTCACAGTTCACGTAGCACATTTAAATGATTTGAGAAGAGAATGTGGATAATACTCTTTCTTAGGTACCACCCAACCTCCGATTGATCAGTACCTAAAAAATTCCCATCAGTCTTATTCTGTTTTCATGTAAAAAACTATGGCTGAAGCTATAGCTTTTCTAAGCTAACATCCTGTCATTCTGGCAGATTGGAATGTCACCATACGCCCTGCAATCTTTGGTCCACTTATAAGTCACAGCGTGCTGAATGTGAGAGAAATATGTGACTTACCCGAGTGTGTGAAAATAAGTTGGCTGTCTGACAGTAATTTAATCAGCTGGTCTATCATTCATATGTTATTATTATTGTCTGGTGGGCAGAAAAAAGAGCTATCATATTGTACCAAGGGGGCGCGGTGGTGTTGCGGTAACCGGTTCTCGTCAGATCACCGAAGTTAAGCAACGTCGAGCCCAGTTAGTCTTTAGATGGGTGACTGTCTGAGCAATCGATTCGGACTCCCACGTTGTGTCCTTGGGCAAGGCACTTAACCCCGATTGTCCACATGGGGGCACGATGACGCTGTGTACTAAGGTGTACTGCACTACTGCACGTCGATGGTGCGCATGTCTTCAACCAATCTTGTACCAAGGCCCTAGAAGTTTATTGTGTTGCACCTTGCTTTTAACCCTACACCCATAAGACAGTGACTGAGAAATAAGGGAAAGAAGTGACCTGACTGGGAACCCAGGTATCTGATTGGATGAGAGTCATGAGACAGATTTGTTACAATATGTCAATCACTGTTTGGGTTTTAGCTACAATGTTGCAGTTTCTATCTGGGTCAATGAGGTTGGTGTTATTGAGGTCGGAAACTCAGGAAAGATACAATTTTTAGCTCACCTGAGCGAAGCTCAAGGTAAGCTTTACTAATCGCTTTCCGTCCGTCCGCCGTCCGTACAGTGTCCGCCGTCCGGCGTAAACTTTACAAAACCAACTTCTCCGAAGAAAGCACTGGCCCAATATTTTTCAAATGTTGGGTAAATGTTTATTACCTAATGTCAATTCAGATTTGTTCAAATGAAGTTGCCCCTCCTCCTGGTGGGGCCACGCCCCCAAGGGGCACCAAAATCTTTGAAAATCTTCTTCTCATGAACCAGCAGTAGCAGAGACTTGATATTTGGTATGCAGCTTCCTTTTGAGGTGTAGAATCAAGTTTGTTCAAGAGAAGTTTGTCGGGCATTATTTGCCTTCGTTATGGGAGGGGCAAAAATTTTGGCCTCGCCTAAAATTTTTATTTTCTGAACCGTGAGGTCGATTTGAACCAAATTTGATATGAGATGATAATGGGTCATAAGTAGTTGGTTGATGCAAAAAAAAATTTTCTCATTGCCCCTTGGGAACCTCGGGAGCTAAAAATAGGAAAAACCTTAAACCTGCCATATCTCCAAAACTACACGGCACAGAGAATTCTTATTTTGTATAAAGCTTACTTTTATCCAGTAGAATAGAATGGTTAAAAAAAATCCTTATCGGTTTGATCACAAGGTACTTTTTTCAGGACTTTGAAAAAGTGCTGAGTCAGCACTTTTTAACACTGTAGGCAATGGGAAAAACATTTAAAAATCTTCTTCTCCAGATCCAGCAGGCAGAATCTTTTGATATTTGGTATGCAACATTGTAGGGTGGATCTGATTCAAGTTTGTTCAAATCGGCCCCCTGGGTTCATATTTGGGCTCTGTATAGGAGTCTGATTTCGAACTTAGTGTATTTCAGGCAAATTTCTTAAAAAATCTTCTTCTCCAGATTGAGCAGGCAGAATCTTTTGATATTTGGTATGCACATTGTACTGTGGATCTGATTCAAGTTTGTTCAAATCGGCTCCCTGGGTTAATATTTAGGCTCAGTATAGGAGCCCGATTTCGAACTTAGTGCATTTCAGGCAAATTTCTTAAAAAATCTTCTCCAGATCCAGCAGGCAGAATCCTTTCATATTTGGTCTGCAACATTCTGGGGTGGATCTGATTCAAGTTTGTTCAAATCGGCCCCCTGGATTCATATTTGGGCTCACTATAGAAGCCCGAATTCAAATTTAGTGCATTTCAGGCAAATTTCTTTAAAAAAAATCTCCAGATCCAGCAGGCAGAATGTTTTTGATATTTGGTATGCAACATTGTGGGGTGGATCTGATTCAAGAGTGTTCAAATCGGCTCTCTAGATTCATATTTGGGCTCACTATAGAAGCTCGAATTTGAACTTAGTGCATTTCAGGCAAATTTCTCAAAAAATCTTCTTCTCCAGATCCAGCAGGCAGAATCTTTTCATATTTGGTAAGCAACATTTTGGGGTGGATCTGATTCAAGTTTGTTCAAATCGCCCCTCCCACCACCTCCCACCCCCCCCCCCCCCCCCCCCCCCCCCGAGTTTATATTTGGGCTCGGTATAGGAGCCCAAATTTGAACTTAATGCATTTCAGGCAAATTTCTTTGAAAATCTTCTTAAGATTCAGCAGGCAGAATCTTTTGATATTGGGTATGCACCATGCTTAGGGGGGGGGGAGATTCAAGTTTGTTCAAGCCTAGTCCCTGGGTTCATATTTGGGCTCACTGTGGTAGCCCGAATTATAACTTAGTTCAAAATGAGGAAATTTCTTTAAAAGTCTTCTTCAGAATGTTTTGATATTTGGTATGCAGCATCCTTAGGGGGTGAGATTCAAGTTTGTTCAAGCCATGTCCCTAGGTCCATATTTGGACTCACTGTGGGAGCTCGAATTGTAACTTAGTTCAAAATGATGAATTTTCTTTAAAAAATCATCTTCTTCAAATCCAGAAGTCGGAATGTTTTGATAGTTGGTGTGCAGCATCCTTGGGGGGGGGGGGGGGGGGGGGGGGGGGGCAGCATCCTTGGGGGGGGGGGGAATTCAAGTTTGTTAAAGCCAAGTCCCTGAGTTCATATATGGGCTGCCTGTGGGAGTCTGAATTATAACTTAGTTCAGTATGAGGAATATTCTTTAAAAATCGTTTTTTTTTTAGATCCACTGGTTAGAATCTTTGGATATTTGGTATAAGCTTTTCTTGGGAGGAGCAGATGCAGCTTGTTGAAATCAATTCTCTGGGTTGATATTTAGGCTATCATGTCAGGTGAGCGCCCTCAGACCCCTTGGGGCCTCTTGTTTAGATTGAGCCTTTGGTCGGCCCAAAATATGTTTTTATCGCATCACCTCACTTTTTAGCTCACCTGTTCTAAAAGGCCATGTGAGCTTTTCACATCACTTGGCATCTGTCGGCCTTAAACTTTTCACATTTTCATCATCTTTTCTGTGACGTCACCACTGAGCTGGTGTGAACCAAACTTGGCAGGAATGGTCTATTGGTGGTCCTCTAATTTTGTTCCCGTCGGATGAAAAACATGGCTTCCAGAGACTTTATTTGATTCTGGTTGGTGGATTTTCAAAAGTCTTCTCTGAAACCCCCAGGCCAAATGTTTTGAAACTTCACAAAAATGATGACTGGGACCCCCTCTACCAACGATCCTCATTTAATATTGATCGGGTTACAAACATGGCTGCAGTTGTGGCTTACAGTTACTATAGAAACCCTATGAGAAATCACATTTTCATATTCTCTGGAACTACTGAGCCGACGTGAACCAAACTTGGCAGGGATGGTCTATGGGATGTCCTATACAAACGATCCTCATTTTGTTCCCATGGGTTTGAAAACATGGCAGCCAGAAGCATTCTTTGATTCTGATTGGTGGATTTTGAAAAATCTTCTCTGAAACCACAGGGCCAAATGTTTTGAGCCTTTGCATGGTTGATGACTGGGACCCCTTCTACCAATGATCCTCATTTAATATTGATCGGGTTGCAAACATGGCTTCAATTGCGTCTTACAGACTTATAGTTATCATAGAAACCTTATGGGAAATCACATTTTCATCTTCTTCTCGGGAACTGCTGAGCCAACATGAACCATACTTGGCAGGAATGGTCTATGGGAGGTCCTCTACAAACGATCCTCATTTTGTTCCCGTGGGTTGAAAAACATGGCTGCCAGAGGCATTCTTTGATTCTGATTGGTGGATTTTCAAAAATCTCTGAAGCTGCCAGGCCAAATGTTTTGATACTTCACATAAATGATGACTGGGACCCCCTCTACCAACGATCCTCATTTAATGTTGATCAGGTTGTAAACATGGCCACAATTGTGGCTTATAGTTACTATAGAAACCCTATGGGAAATCACATTTCATCTTCTCTGGAAATACTGAGAAAACGTGAACCTCTGAAACCACAGGGTCAATTGTTTTGAAACTTTGCCTGGTTGTTGACTGGGACACCCTCTACCAAATATCCTCATTTAATGTTGATTGTGTTGCAAACATGGCCACAATTGCGGATTATAGTTACTGGAGAAACCCTTTGGACAATCACATTTTCATCTTCTTCTCTAGAACAACTGAACTAAACTATGCAGTAACAGTCTATAAGAGGCCCTCTACAAACAATTGTCTTTTTATTCCTGTTGGTTGGAAAATATGGCTACCAGAGACATTCTCTGATTCTGATTGATGGATTTTGTAAAAATCTTCCCCTCTAAAACTACAAAATTAAATGTTTTGAAACATCACATGATTGAGGACTGCAACACCTTCTACCAATGATTCTCATGTAATGTTGCAAACATATCCACAATTGCAGCTCATAGTTGCCATGGAAAGCCTATGGGAAATCACATTTTTAGCTCACCGAAGGGACCTTAACTTATCACTTGCCGTCCTTCGTCGTCCTTCATGAACTTTATGTAATCAACTTCTCCCAAACTACTGAACCAAATTGAACCAAATTTGTTGTGCATGTTCCTTATCATATGTCAATTCAGGTTTGTTCAAATAACCTTGCCCTGCCCACGTGGGGCACCTCAAGGGGCATTACTCTGATAGCACCCATAAATTTTTTAAAAAAATGAAAAAAATCTTCAGAACCATCATCTAGAATCTTATGATATTTGGTATATAACATCTCTAGGCGGGTCATATTCAAGTATGTTCAAATCGAGTCCATGAGTTAATAATTGGGCTCCCTGTAGGAGCCCAAATTTTAACTTTGTGAAATATGAGAAAATTTCTTTAAAAATCTTCTTCAGATCCACCAGTCAGAATGCTTTCATATTTGGTCTACAACACCTGGAGGAGGGGGGGGGGGGGGTCAGATTCAAGTTTGTACAAATCGGGTCCCTGAGTTAGTATTTGGGCTCACTATTGGAGCTTAAAGTTTAACCTTGTGCAATTTGAGGAAATTTCTTTAAAAATATTCTTCTTGAGATCCACCAGTCAGAATCCTTTCATATTTGGTATACCACATCTCTAGAGGGGTCAGATTCAAGTTTGTACAAATTGGGTCCCTGAGTTATTATTTGGGCTCTATATTGGAGCCCATAGTTTAACTACATGGGGGGGGGGGGGGGGTCGAATTCATGTTTGTTCAAATTGAGTCCCTGGGAGCATATTTGGGCTCCCCATGGGAACCTTAAATTTAACTTAGTGCAGTATGAGGGAATTTCTTTAAAAATCTTCTTGAGATTCACCATTCAGAATCCTCATATTTGGTATACAACATCTTGAAGTGGGTCAGTTTCAGGTTTGTTCAAATTGGTTACCAGGGTAAATATTTGGGCTCCGTATCGGAGCCCAAATATCAACTTGGTGCGATATGAGGAATTCAAAAAAAAAAATCTTCTTTGGGCCACACAAAGTAGATCTTCTGTTTCTCAGGCCATTATTTGTGAAATTGCATGCGGGCGAGCGGTTTTTAGCTCAACTTTGACAAAGTCAAGCTGAGCTATTGCCATCACTTCTCGTCCGTCGGCGTACGTACGTACGTACGTACGTCCACAATTTCCTTTGGCACACCTCACAGGTCGCATTTATGATCAGATTACTTTGAAACTTGGCATGCTTGTTTGGGGTGACCTCTAGATGGGAGCTATCGATTTTCTTCAATTTCCGTCAAAAAATGTTGCCGCGGCCAACGTTCTTAGAACTTAGTTTAGTCAAACCACAATATTTCCCCTTGGCACACCCTACAGGGCACATTTATGATTTGATTGCTTTGAAACCTGGTATGCTTATTAAGGGTGACCTCTAGATGGGAGCTATCGATTTTCTTCAATTTCCGGCAAAAAATGTTGCCAGGGCCAACGTTCGTAGAACTTAGTTTAGTCAGACCTCAATATTTCCCTTAGTAGGACACATTTATGATCAGATTGCATTGAAACCTGGTATGCTTGTTTGGGGAGACCTGTAGAAGGGTGCTATCGATTTTCTTCAATTTCTGTCAAAAAAAATGTTGCCGCGGCCAACGTTCTTAGAACTTAGTTTTAGTCAGAAGACTCAATATCTCCCTTTGGCACACCCCTACAGGGTACATTTATGATCGGATTGCTTTGAAACCTGGCATGCTTGTTTTGGGGTGACCTCTAGATGGGAGCTATCGATTTTCTTTAATTTCCATCAAAAAAATGTTGCCCGCGGCCAACGTTCTTAAAACCTTTAGTCAAACCACAATATTTCCCTTTGGCACACCCTACAGGGCACATTTATGACTTGATTGCTTTGAAACCTGGTATGCTTATTTAGGGTGACCTCTAGATGGGAGCTATCGATTTTCCTTCAATTTCCGGCAAAAAAATGTTGCCACGGCCAACGTTCGTAGAACATAGTTTAGTCAGACCTCAATAGTTTCCTTTGGCACACCCTACAGGGCCCATTTATGATCAGATTGCTTTGAAACCTGGCATACCTTGTTTGGGGAGACCTCTAGATGGGAGCTATCGATTTTCTGCAATTTCTGTCAAAAAATGTTGCCCGTGGCCAACGTTCTTAGAACTTAGTTTAGTCAGAAGACTCAATATTTCCCTTTGGCACACCCTACAGGGCACATTTATGATCGGATTGCTTTGAAACCTTTTATGCTTGTTTGGGGTGACCTCTAGATGGGAGCTATCGATTTTCTTTAATTTCCATCAAAAAATGTTGCCGCAGCCAACATTCTTAGAACTTAGTTTAGTCAGACCACAATATTTCCCTTTGGCTCACCCTACAGGGCACATTTACGATTAGATTGCTTTGAAACCTGGTATGCTTATTTACGGTGACCTCTAGATGGGAGCTATCGATTTTCTTCCATTTCCGTCAAAAAAATGTTGCCACGGCCAACGTTTCTTAGAATTTAGTCTAGTCAGACCACAATATTTCCCTTTTATACCACCCTACCAGGGCACATTTATGATCGGATTGCTTTGAAACCTGGCATGCTTGTTTGGGGAGGCCTCTAGATGGGAGCTATCGATTTTCTTCGGTTTCTGTCAAAAAATGTTGCCCACTGGCAAAAAAAAATGACATTGGTACCAATGATCTTCAATTTTGCCATTTCATTTATAACTTACCAAGTTCAAGTTTGTCAAGTTGAGCTACAGTGTCATTGACACTTTCATTTATTTTATTTTTTATTTCAGTAATTACTTCTTTGCCATCAAAAGTTCATGTTCTTGGTTCGAGTTTTAGACCTCATAATCTACAGAATAGCATGGTGTGTGGCGGTGTATTTCATCCCTTGAGTGCAAGAAGGCTTTGCAATGCTAAAGCATTGCAAAGCCTTCTTGCACTCAAGGGACAAATTCATCAATTTTTTTTTTTTAACTTGGGTAAAATATCAGACATAAACCATTTAATTTTAATTTTTTTTAAGTTTAAATTGGTTATAAAAAGAGAGCATGCGACAGCAAAAAGGACCACTGCGGGAGGGCCTGAGAAACAGATTTTTTATTTTTTTTAGGCCTTAGTTCCTGTTGTCAGAATGTTTTCATATTTGGTATACAACATCTCTAGGAGGGGCAGATTCAAGTTTGCTCCAACCTATGGCCCTGGGTTGATATTTGGGCTCCCTATGGGAGCCCAAATTTTAACTTAGTGCACAAAAAAGGGAAATATCTTTAAAAATCTTCTTCAGATCCACCAGTCAGAATCCTTTCCATATTTGGTGTACAATATCTCTAGGAAGGTCAGATTCAAGTTTGTTCAAATCTGGTGTCTTGGTTGATATTTGGTCTTCCTATGAGAGCCCGAATTTTAACTTAGTGCAATATGAGGAAATTTCTTTTAAAATCTTCTTCAGATCCACCAATCAGAATCCTTTCACATTTGGTATACAACATCTCTAGGTGGGTCAGATTCAAGTTTGTTCAAATCAGGTCCCTGGCTTAACATTTTGGGCTCCCTATTTGAGCCCAAAGTTTAACTTGATGCAATGTGAGGACATTTTAAAAAACCTTCAGATCCACCAGTCAGAATTCTTTCACATTTGGTATATATCATCTCAAGGGGAATCAGATTCAAGTTTGTTCAATTTGGTTGATTATTGGGCTCTCTATTAGGCAGGGGTGGCAGGGGGAGCATGTTAGATTCAGGTTTGTTCAAATCCCATTCCTTAGTGTTTTTTCCATAAAATTTGCCTTTCATGACTTCATTCCTTTGTAGCGTTGATGAACCATGTCTAAACTGAATGGAACCCCAAATACTTCTTCGAACCACCTTTGGCAGGTGAGAGATTAAGGCCCCTTGGGGCCTCTTGTTATATACTAGTTCCAGGTGAGCGATTACAGGTTTGTTAGAGCCTCAAGTTGTTATGCCCCCCGACTTAGGTCGGGTGGCATATAGTGATTGAAGTATGCGTGTGTCCGTCTGTGTGTGTGTGTGTGTGTGTGTGTGTGTGTGTGTGTGTGTGTGTGTGTGTGTGTGTCGTGTATGCGTGTGTGGGTTGTCTTACCAACTTGACGAGGTAACTAGACAAAAGAGTTTGCGTGTTTCGCCTTACCGAGGTACAAAAGACAAAGGAAACCCTTTACCTCGGTTGTTTTCCCAGAACTGTACTGGCAAAACGAGGTAGAAACCTTTAGTCCACACAAAGGACAAACAATGGGGTACCTCGGTATGTAGGGTAGACAAGACTCTGTGTGTGTGTGTGTGTGTGCGTTTGTCTTACCAACTTGACGAGGTAACTAGACAAAAGAGTTTGCGTGTTTCGCCTTACCGAGGTACAAAAGACAAAAGAAACCCTTTACCTCGGTTGTTTTCCCAGAACCTGTACCGGCAAAACGAGGTTGAAACCGTTAGTCCACACAAAGGACAAAACAATGGGGTACCTCGGTATGTAGGGAAAACAAGACTGTGTGTGTGTGTGTGTGTGTGTGTGTGTGTGTGTATGTGTGGGTTTGTCTTACCATTTGACGAGGTAACTAGACAAAAAGCATTTGCGTGTTTCGACTTACCGAGGTACAAAAGACAAAAGAAACCCCTTTACCTCGGTTGTTTTCCCAGAACTGTACCGGCAAAACGAGGTAGAAACTGTTAGTCCACACAAAAGACAAACAATGGGGTACCTCGGTATGTAGGGTAGACAAGACTCTGTGTGTGTGTGTGTGTGTGTGTGTGTGTGTGTGTGGGTTTGTCGTACCAACTTGACGAGGTAACTAGACAAAAGAGTTTGCGTGTTTCGACTTACCGAGGTACAAAAGACAAAAGAAACCCTTTACCTCGGTTGTTTTCCCAGAACTGTACCGGCAAAACGAGGTTGAAACCGTTAGTCCACACAAAGGACAAACAATGGGGTACCTCGGTATGTAGGGAAAACAAGACTCTGTGTGTGTGTGTGTGTGTGTGTGTGTGTGTGTGTGTGTGTGTGTGGTGTGTGTGTGTGTGTGTGTGTGTGTGTGTGTGTGTGTGTGTCCGAGCCAATAACTCAAAAACTGCTGGGGCCACAGTCATCAAACTTAACACACTTATAAAGTACCATGGGAGGATGTGTCACACACCATATCTGGGTTCGTACCTTCAAAGTCAAGGTCACATTTCAAGGTCACACTAAAAATCGGTCAATATTCGTGTCTCATCCATAACTCAAGCTGAGCTAATCTCATCGCTCTGCATCCATCGTCCGTCAACACCATGTTTTGGTCTTCTCCTCCAGAGCCACTGGGCCAATTCAAGTGAAAGTTTGTGTGAGTGATGGTCCCGGAGGGGCATTGCATTTTTGTTCAACTCGGCATGCTCAGCCCCATAGGGAGGGAGTGGGGGGGAAAATGCTCCAAGATATTTTAAAAATCTTGTCATGAACCAGTGTGTACAGTGAGTGACTTGATATTTGCTATGGAGCTTCCTTTTGAGGTGTAGAATCAAGTTTGTTTAAACAAAGTTCGTGAAGGAATATTTGGCTTTGTAATGGGAGGGGTAAGATTTTTGGTCCCACCCAAAATTTCTATTTCAAGAACCGGTGGGCCAACTTCAACCAAATTTGGTGTGTAGTTTAAGTGGGTCCTAAGTAATCGATTGATGCCTAAAAAAAAAATTTTCACAGCCCTGTGACAACCTCAGGGTATAAAAACAGAAAAAAATTCAAAAGCCCATATATCCCAAACCAGAAGGAACAGAGAACTGGTATTTGGTATGAAACATCCTTGGGACCAGAAGGGGGGATTTGTTAAAAAAAATTGCCACCAGTTCGAGCAGGGTGCCTGGTAGAGGGTAATGAAAAAATGATGAGTCAGCATTTTTAGCTCAACTTTGGCGAAGCCAAATTTGAGCTTATGCCATGGCCAGTTGTCCGTCGTCCGTCTGGCTATCTGTCTGTCTGTCCGTCAACAATTCAATACGGCTCGGGCTAGAGGCCGTATTTATGAACCGATCTTTACGAAACTTCTTGGGTACCTTTGTTATTACCGTTGTACAAGAACGAGTGTTTTGGGGCCCGATCCAAAATTCAAAAAGTTGCTGGCAGCCATTTTGTACAAAATTAGGTACAATCAGATTTTTGCGCAGAACTTCCATATGAAAGCTCTGATTTGAATAAGTTTTTGTATGAATGTTTAGTACCATGGGATACATCACATATAATACGGGTTTTTTTCTCGTGCGAAATTATGTAAATTAGACTAACATTGATGTATTTAGTGTTAATTTCAGCACTGTAAGTGCAAATGCCAATACGGCTCGGGCGAGAGGCCGTATTTATGAACTGATATTTACGAAACTTCATGGGTACCTTTGGGATCACCTTGGGACGAGAACGAGTGTTTTTGGGTCCGGTCCGAAATTCAAGATGACCGATGGCAGCCATTATGTACAAAATTAGGTGCAATCAGATTTTTGCACAGAACTTCCATATGAAAGAAAGCGCTGATTTGAATAATTTTTGTGTGAATGTTTAGTACCATGGGATACATCACATATAGTACGGGTTTTTTTCTCGTGCAGAAATTATGCAAATTAGATGAACTTTGATTTTTTCAGTGCTACTTGCACACAATATGTACACATGTCAATTTGGCTCGGGCTAGAGTCTGTATTTATGAACTGATCTTCACGAAATGTCTTGGGTACCTTTGTTATCACCTTGGGACGAGAAAAAGTCTTTCTGGGTGCGGTCCAAAATTCAAGATGGCTGCCAGTGGCCATTTTGTACCGAAATTAGGTCCAATCAGTTTTTTGTACACAACTTCTATACGGCTCAGGCTAGAGGCCGTATTTATGAACCAATCTTTACGAAACTTCTTGGGTACCTTTGTTATCACCGTGGGATGAGAACGAGTGTTTTTGGGTGTGGTCCAAAATTCAGGATGGCCGCCAGCAGCCATTTTGTACCAAAATTGGTGCAATCAGTCTTTTGTACAGAATTTCTGTATGACAGTTCCGATTTGAATAAGTTTTTGTATGAATGTTTAGTAACATGGAATACATCACAAATAGTACGGGTTTTTTTCTCATGCAGAAATTATGCAAATTAGATGAACTTTGATTTTTTCAGTGCTACTAACACACAGTAAGTGCACATGCCAATACAGCTCGGGCTAGAGGCTGTATTTATCAACCGATCTTCTTGGGTACCTTTGTTATCACCTTGGGACGAGAACGAGTGTTTCTGGGTGCAGTCCAAAATTCAAGATGGCTGCCAGTGACCATTTTGTACCGAAATTAGGTCCACTCAATTTCTTGTCACAACTTCTATATAGCTCGTTTTTATGAACTGATCTTCACTAAACTTCTTGGGTACCTTTGTTTTCACCTTGGGACAGGAACGAGTGTGTTTTGGGGTGCCTTAATTTGTTATCACTGTGCTATGAGAACAAATATTTTGGCATTCAGTCAGACCCACTCTGGGACTCAAAGATTTCTTTTCTAGTTTAGCATCTGACTGTCCCCCACCTTTACAATACTTTACCTATACATTTATTACACTCTACGGTCAGTATTTATGTACAGACCGTTACAATACTTTATATGTACCTTTGTTATCAGGTCATTGCCTAGATGTTTGTCATTGCTGTGTCACATACTATACATGTACATGTCTTAACAAGTTGAGCTACAGTGTCATTGACACTTTCATTATTGATGCCATGAACAAACAAAAAACCCTTTCAGTACTGCAGATGTATTTTTTTTCTGGTTCCTTGGAAAAAAAAATGATCTGATTCCTGCCTGAATATCTTGAATTTAAACCTCTCATGACTTCAGTGTGTTTTTTCCAAAGATTTTTTTCTCTCATGATGGACTCTTTCTCCACTGATTTTATGTTGAATGAACCCTTTCTATGCTGGAAAACATTTATCTGATTCCTGTGTGCATGTCTTTAATTTAACCCTCTCAAGACTGCAGGTCTAGCAGGGAGTTCCAAAGATTTTGAGCTCATCTTGACAAAGTCAAGCTGAGCTTATCTCATCGCTCTCCATCCGTCGTCTGTCATCACCATGTTTTGGTCTTCTCCTACAAAGCCACTGGGCCAATTCAGTTGAAAGTTGTGTGAGTGATGGACCCGTAGGGGCATTGCATTTTTGTTCAACCCAACATGCTCAGTCTGATAGGGAGGGAGTGTGGGAAAAAAGCTCCAAAAATATTTTTTAAAATCTTCTTCTCATGACCCAGTGTGTACAATGACTTGATATTTGCTATGGAGCTTCCTTCTGAGGTGTAGAATCAAGTTTGTTCAAAGTTCGTGAAGCAATATTTGGCTTTGTAATGGGAGGGGTAAGATTTTTGGCCCCACTCAAAATTTCTATTTTCTGAACCGATGATCAGAAAATTTGAATAAATTTGGTATGTTATTGGGTCATAAGTACTTGACACATGCAAAAAAAAAAAATCCCCACATATCCATGGGAACCCTGGGAGTTAAAAATAGAAATATTTTCAACTGCCCATATTTCCAAAACCACACGGAACAGAGAGCTGTTATTTGGTATGAAGTATCCTTAGGACCAGTAGAATTGAATGGTAAAAAAAATTGCCATTGGTTATGTTGAGGTGTTCTGTAATGGGCATCGAAAAAAATGCTGAGTCAGCATATTTGCAAAAATTTTAAAAAACCTTTTCTCCAGAACCAATCATCAGAATCTTTTGATATTCGGTATACAGCATTCATAGGGTGGTCAGATACAAGTTTGTTAAAATCACGCCCATTGTTTCATATTTGGGCCCAATATAGGAGCCCAAATTTTTTACATAGGGTAATATGGGGAATATTCTTTAAAAATATTCTTCTTCAGAACCACCAGTCAGAATCTTTTAATGTTTGATGTACATCATTGGTATGAGGGTCAGATTCAAGATTGTTCAAACCAAGTCCTTAGTTTGATATTTGGGCTTCCTACGGAAGCCCAAATTTTAACTTTGTTCAATATGGGGGATAATTTTTAAAAATCTTCTTCAGATCCACCAGGCAGAATGCTTTCATATTTGGTATGCAACATCTCTAGGGGGGTCAGATTCAAGTTTGTTCAAATCAGATCCCTAGGTATATATTTGGGCTCGCTATGGTAGACAAATTTTTACGTAGTGCGTAGAGATGAGACGATTAATTGGTCTAACATCGGCACTCGGCCGATAAGCACCCATCGGTTCACCATCGGCACTCATGATTCAACATCGGCCCTCGCCGATTGTCTGAAACTCAGTGAAAGTGAAAGTGTTATGGATGAACTTTCTTCCACTTCATGGGACACCAGTGGCAAGCGATCGGTACGTAACTCGTCTGTTACTGATACCATGTAAATGATGGTTCGTGAAAGAAAAGGCAGAATATTATATTAAAGATTTTGGTTGTGTAACTGTGTACCAAGTTGTTTTTTATCCGTCCTGTGAATACGGACGCTCTTCACTGCCCAAACTGTACTTCATTCTGCAAAATGTTGCAATATTTCTTTCAACCACGCTCATCGTCCCATTAAATATATATTGGACAGATAATTCCTCCATATTAGTAATCCATGTTAATTGTGAAAGGTTTGGGTGCAAAAAGTTTAATATCAGGCCATTCGGGGTGGGATTTATCAATACGAAGCCACTGAATTTTTCTCATGTTGAATTGTGTGGAGCACATGATAAAAATAGATAATGCAGTGCAACGTCATAACTCGTGTGACACAATCCCATATATGGGTTTACCGAAAAGAAACCCCCACTTTAAAACGTGTGGTTCCAACAACGGCTTTTGATTTTCACTAAACATTTTCTTCCAAATAACTGATAGTCGACTTCAAAGCCTGTGTAGGGGGCGATTCGGCAAAGACCCGACTTTGAAATGAATTGTTTCCATTGTTGATGTAAACCGCATCAAAGGTTCAGAACACAATTTACCGTGACGATGCACGTGATGAGTTCTCGACTCAGTTGTTAGCTGTTTATTTTAAATCGAAAATATTCTGCACTGATGGTGCTTCATTGACATAAAATTAACCCTTTGATGTCTGTTATTTAATTTATTTAAGCGAGTATTACCGTACTGACTCGTGTCGAAGCCCAGGGGGTGCTTGCAGTGGATAAATTGCAAAGTGGTGGTGATGGGGGGGGGGGGGGGCTTAGTGCTTGCAAGTCGCGTTGGGATGCGTCGGAAATTGTCGATATAAGACAAGTAAGTATCCACTGGGTATGTTACGTTTCTTTGGAAACCACCTACCAATTTTATAGAATTTGCTTTAAAAATTCTCATAATTATCTTGTACATACAGTTCAGATTTCGGGTTTTAATCCTCAATTTAATGAATAAAACAAGCAGAAAACCATGTGGTGTTTTCATTTTTTTTTTTTTGTACAGGTTACTCTCGAAGCCAGAAATGGACTTAAGTTGACAATCAACACTGCAAACCACCCCCTTGAAAACAAGCAAACATGGTCTGTTTAAAAATAGCTGTTTTTTTTAATATGTACATTTAATTATGAATAAAACAAAATAAAGCTTCACACAAAATCAATAAAAAAAATTCTTCATATGAAGACCAGATAAAATTTACACAGTGGAATATGAATAACAAAATAGTTTCCTCCCTTGGCAAATTCGAAAATTTGATTTTACACTGAAAGTCATAACTTCATATGTTGCAGAGCATGATAAAATGATAAATGAGCATGATTTATTGAACCAATATGTCATAAATCATATTCCTGGTTATATTGTTAAAAAATTCTCAAATACCAGAGTTGTAATTATTTTTTATTTTTAATTTATACCACTTTCTCATTAATTTCTGAATACCTGTTTTTCACAATGAGATGTGCACGCTCGAAAGTGGCAGTGTTCTTTTACAATGAGTTGTGCCCCGCTTGAAAGTGGCAGTGTTCAATCAGTATCTTTCTGATGATATTCGACCACCGTGAAAACTGTGAAAACTATATGTTGTGGGCGTGTTTCAGACAACTATTGACAGCAGCCTGCACTCTCATTTGAAACAAGTGACAGCTTCCAAAAACGAGGTCGACAATAAAATAAACAAGTCAATTTTGCTTGGGATAATATTTTAATAAAGACTTATTACACTGAACACAGACATAATGTATTACACAAAAGATGAATTTAACAACACAAAAATCTCAACTCCAAAAAATATACATAATACAGTATTGCAGTTCTATTTGGTAAGTACAGTGTTGCAACAAGTCAGCTATTTTTCCATTTGATGCCTGTAAATTTGACGTCTCAATTAGACTCAAACAACTTTCGTCCAATTTGAAACTTGGGGGTGGGCTTTGACTCGAGTAGGGTACCCTGGTTCACAAATCTGAAAAAGCGGGGGGTGGGCTTCGACACGAGTATGGGCTTCGACACGAGTCAGTATGGTAAAAGTGTGTTATCTTCCGGGTTGATGGGGATTCTGATTAAGGTAAATCACCCAGTTTCTGCAGTCAGCTTGAATAATAAAGAAACCATCTGACATCGGCATTCGGTATCGGCCGGTTGTTGTCTAAAATAATCGGCATTCGTCTTATGGGGCATTTTACTAATCAGCTCATCTCTAGTAGTGCGATATGAGGAAATTTCTTTAAAAATCTTCTTCCTCAGATCCACCAGTCGGAATGCTTTCATATTTGGTATAGAACATCTCTAGGAGGTCAGATTCCAGTTTGTTCAATTCAAGAGCCTGGGTTAATATTTGGGCTCCATATGGGAACCTGAAATTTAAGTTAGTACAATATGAGGGAATTTCTTCAAAAATCCTCTTCTTGAGATCCACTAGTCAGAATGCTCTCATATTTGGTATTTCATCTCGAGGGGGGGTCAGATTCAAGTTTGTTCAAATCGGATCCATAGGGTAATATTTGGGCTCCCTATTGTAGCCCAGATTTTAACTTAGTGCAATATGAAGAAATTTATTTAAAATTTCTCTTCTTCAGATCCAACAGTCAGAATGCTTTCATATTTGGTTCACAACATCTCTAGAGAGGTCAGATTCAACTGTGTTCAAATCGAGAGCCTGGGTTAATATTTGGGCTCCATATGGGTTGCCGGAATTGGCCATTTTGCTGAAGATTTAAAAATTTTGTATTCCGTACTCTCTAGAGGTGTGTAACTAAGATTAATCCACATAGGTTGTATCGAGGGGCATCATAGGGGAGCTCTACATTTTACATTATGTTCAACTGAAGAAAAGGCATGATGCCCGGATTATATTTGTCACTCCTGAGGGACTCAAGGATTGACAGTGTAGCCTATGGAGATGGATTGCTTAATGTAGATTCATACTCGGACTCTGTTTATATTGTGTTCTCTTCACGATGAGTGCTTCAGGCCCTGTGGGGCCTCTTGTTTTTAACCACTTAACCGGTTAGCCTCTTAACTGCTCCCAGCCCTGTAGATTACACATAAGCAGTTTTACCATTTTCATGGTGTGATACAAATGTAATGGAGAGATAAATATTTCAAACAGATAACTGTTGTATTATATTTTTTTGACATGTACCTATATAGAGATACACTATGAAAGTATTTATATTATTGGTTGGTCTGTTATTGGTATTTTTCTGACTTGCATATTGATTACTGTAACAGTTGCTAATAGAAAACATCTGTGACCATCTACAGATATCTATATTCTTTTGTATTTTCTGTTTGTAGGCTCAAGAGAATCCCCATCGCCAGCTGTTATAAAAGCCAATACTGATGAAAACAAAGTTAAAAACGTAAGTTTATGAAGATTTTCATCTTGGTGAACTTGACAGTTGAAGGTCAGATTTTTCAACAGTTGGTTCTTCCTTCACTCAGACTCAGAGCTTGCCATAAATATGGAGGCCAGTAACAGGAAACTCTCCTTAACAGGTCAATAGCTAGAAGGCACTATCCTGGCTCTATTAAAAAGTTTTGAAATGCACTGGCTTGTTTTTCTCAGCAGTAGAAAAAAATTACTTGCATAAAATTGCTTTGTTACACTGGATAGGAGAGTGCTGAGTACTTTCCAACATATTGTAATAAAATTATTATTTATGAACAAAATCTTCCAAAACAGTAGATTCTCGTGTTTATATCATGGAATCTTGAAAAAATATTCTTGAGGAGGGCGGTGTGGCTCAGACTTTAGTAGGCTAAACTGATATACATGTTAGAAAATGGTACCTGCTGCATGTCACATCCATCCATCCCCAAAATATTTCACACTCAAAATGCCTATACTATTCATCTAAAGGTTATCAGATTTTACTTGTTCAAACATCGTGGTGAGGGAGATATGCATACGCTATAAGTTGGCCCTGGTCATTTTAGAATACTGATTATGCTGTCTGGCGAGCAACACTCGGAGACTTCTGCATCAATCACTTGTTTTAGGACAGTGTATTGGAGAGTGTATATAGGCACTCTTCATTAACCCTTTACCCAACCCAAATCAGCTAGTCACAAAGATCCTCCTTCAGTTTTCATTATTTTTTCTTTTTTTTGTCTCATTGGAACGAGCTCAATGATTACCCACTTGGGGGCATGTTGGTGCTATGTACTAAGGCGTACTGCATGCCGATGGAGTACTTATCTTTGAAAAAAAAATGCTCACCCTGCATCTGTGGAATTAGTATGATGGGGACTGACAGTTGCTTGCCATTGCTCATGGTTCTCTCCAGGTACTCCGGCTTCCTTCATTCATAAAACAGTCCGACAGGAGGTGACCCTTTCTGTCCAAAGTGTCACTAAAACCTCAGTCTGCTTTCTTTCACTCAAATTAATTTTAGAAAATATTAAGTGTTTATAATTATTAAACAGTGACATCAATTCTGATATTATCAGTATGGGTCCATAACACATTCTACTCCAGGAATGGGATCAAATTGGTCAGGAGCAAGTTCTAATATGAGGAAGAGTCGGCTAGTATGTTTACAAATCAGAGCTGGAGTGACCTGACACTGACTAGTAAAAATGCATGCTTCGGATGCTGACCACTCATGCACGTGACTGGCAATACCAAAGACATTCATCGGTGAATTTATATGCGAAGATCATTTATTTGTCAATAATTGAATTAGCTTTACATGGTATATTTATGTTCCTTATTGTTTCAACTTTTTGTCATTTACATAAAAATGTTTGGGGTAAGATATTTAACCGAAACACATTTAACCCAAGACAAAAATGTATATTGGCCTAATTCTGTGATCACCCATGTTTTAGTAGTCATCTGCTCTTCCAGTAATGTACTTCTTGGGTGCGCGATGGTTCAGTGGGGGGTGCGGTGGCTCAGTTGGTAGAGGTGCAGGCTGCAAGCCGAGAGGTCCTCGGTTGGAATCCCACCTGCGGCAACCGCGTTGTGTCCTTGGGCAAGACACTTCACCCCGATTGCTACATGGGGGCACGATGATGCTGTGTACTGAGGCGTACTGCACGTCGATGGTGTGCATGTCTTCAACCAATCTAACCCTGCTTGTGCGGCGGTGCAGAGTTCAGAGTTACGAAGTTGGAGAGCTGACAGCTGCTCGTCGTTGCTTGGTGATTCTCTCTGGGTACTCCGGCTTCCTCCACCCGTAAAACTGTCACGGTCATGATTAGCCATTGTGCATAAGTATGTGACCTTAAACACCAATAATTAAATAAATAAATAAATGGTTCAGTGCTTACAGAATTTGACTTCAAACCGAAAGGTCCACGGTTTGATCACCACCAGGGATAACTGCATTGTGTCTGGGGGCACAGTGGGGCTGTCTTTAAAAATCTTCTCACAAATCACAAGAGGGGAATGTCTTGATATTCGGTATGGAACATCCTTTGGTGTAGAAGATTAAAGTTTGTTCAGTGGAAGTTGGTAGGTCAGTATTTGGGCTCTGTAGAGGCATATCCTTTTTATATGCCTGTTTATAAAAATGGACGTATTATGTTATCAGTCTGTCTGTCCGTCTGTCTGTCCATAAACAATTTGGTTTCCATTCATTTAAAGTCGAATGCCTTGATTGCCTTGATGGATCGACATCAAACTTCCAGAAGTTGTTTACAGGTCAAGTTCGAAATTTGTGTTTCTCAGTCCATCTGCTGCAGAGATATGGCCCTTTGAAAACACAATTTTTCTAAAAAAAAATTGGTTTCCCTTCATTTAAAGTCGAACGCCTTGATGGATTGACATAAAATTTTCATATGTTGTTTGTAGCAATAAAATACAGGTCAAGTTCGATATTGGTGTTTCTCAGTCCATCCGCTGCAGAGTTATGGCCCTTTGAAAACACAATTTTTGAAAAAAAAATTGGTTTCAGTTCATTTAAATCCGAACGCCTTGACGGATTGACACCAAATTTTTCAAATGTTATTTTTATACGCCCGTTTGAAAAATGGGACGTATTATGTGAATGGTCTCTCCACCCACCTGTCTGTCTGTCCGTCCATGGACACATTTCATTTCCGGACGATAACTTTAGTTGTAATGGTTTGAGCCGAGTTAAATTTGGCATGTGGATTTAGTATGACGAAAAATTTGGCATGTGGATTTAGTATGACAAAGTACAGGATGGGTTCGATTTCCGTTTCTAGCGGCCCAACTGCAGTAGAGTTATGGCCCTTTATTTATGGGAATTTAGCCCAACTTTTCGTTTCCGGACGATAACTTTAGTTTGCCTTGACCGATTTATTTCAAATTTTCAGTTTTTTGTTTTTGACCACAAAATACAGCTCAAGTTCACTTTTGACCACAATCGCATATACCTTTCCAGAGTTATTCCCCTTGAATGATTCCAAATTTGTGGATTTTGTGGTTTCCGGATGATAACTTTAGTTCGCCTTGACCGATTTTTTTCAAATTCTCAGATTTTGTTTATGACCACAAAGCACAGCTCAAGTTCACTTTCGGCCAAAATCGCATGTACTTTTCCAGAGTTATTCCTCTTGAATTTGTGCATTTTGTGTTTTCCGGATTATAACTTTAGTATGGCCTGACTGATTTTTTATACGCCTGTTGAAAAACCGTCGAATTATGGAATCAGTCTGTCTGTCTGTCTGTCCATTTGTCCATCCGTCGGTCTGTCCATTCATCAACATTTGGTTTCCAGATGATAACTTTAGTATTTTTTTTTTTCGATTGACTCCTAAACTTGGTATGTGGTTTAATCAAAACAAAAGACAGGTCAAGTTCGAATATGGGGTCATTTCGAACTTCGAAGTTCCCCTGAATTATGGCCCTTGTTGGACATAGAATGCATCAAATATTTGGTTTCCGGATTATAACTTTTATTATTTGTTTTCCGATTGGTTCCAAACTTGGTATGTTGTTTAATCACAACAAAATACAGGTCAAGTTCGAATATGGGGTTGGTCCGAACAATTTTCACCCTCACCCTCATCCTTACCCCAACCCTTCAAAAATACAAAACGAGCATATAATGTCCCGCTCTGCGGTGCTCTTGTTGGGTTTTGCCCCAAATTTCTATTTGAAGTGGGCCAATTTCAACCAAATTTGGCATGTAGTATAAGTGGGTCCTAAGTAATTGATTGATGCTCCCCAAAATTTTTTCACAGCCCTGTGTCAACCTTAAGGGCTAAAAACAGAAACAAATTCAAAAGCCCATCCCATATTTTTCAAGCCACACGGAGCAGAGAACTGTTATTTGGTATGAAACATCATTAGGACCAGAAGAATGAATTGGTTAAAAAAAATTGCCACCAGTTCTATCAGGGTGCCCAGTAGAGGGCATTGAAAAAATGACGAGTCAGCATTTTTAGAAGCCAAATTAGAGCTTATGCTATGGCCGTATTTATAAACCGATCTTTAAAAAAACTTCCTGGGTACCTTTGTTATGACCGTGGGACGAGAACGAGTGTTTTGGGGTCCGATCCAAAATTCAAGTTGGCCGCTGGCAGCCATTTTGTACAAACTTAGGTGCAATCAGATTTTTGCGTAGAACTTCCATATGAAAGTGCTGATTTGAATAATTTTTCTCATGCAGAAATTATGCAAATTAGATGAACTTTTATTTTTTCATTGCTACTTACACACAGTAAGTACACAAGTCAATATGGCTCAGGCTAGAGGCTGTATTTATCAACCGATCTTCACGAAAACTTCTTGGGTACCTTTGTTATCACCTTGGGACAAGAACGAGTGTTTCTGGGTGCGGTCCAAAATTCAAGATGGCTGCCAGT
The DNA here is from genome assembly GCA_031216915.1 of Pictodentalium vernedei. NCBI lineage: Eukaryota > Metazoa > Mollusca > Scaphopoda > Dentaliida > Dentaliidae > Pictodentalium > Pictodentalium vernedei. Next base: position 725,222,139 of record CM062297.1, on the reverse strand, counting down.
GGCCATTTTCTACCGAAACTAGGTCCAATCAGTTTTTTGTCACAACTTCTATACAGCTCGTGTGGGGGGGCGCGGTGGCTCAGTTGGTAGAGGTGCAGGCTTCAAGCCGAGAGGTCCTCGGTTCGAATCCCAGCTGCGGCAACCGCGTTGTGTCCTTGGGCAAGACACTTCACCCCGATTGCCTACATGGGGGCACGATGACGCTGTGTACTGAGGCGTACTGCACGTCGATGGTGCGCATGTCTTCAACCAATCTAACCCTGCCTGTGCTGTAGTGCAGAGTTCAGAGTTACGATGTTGGGGAGCTGATAGTCAGCTGCTCGTCGTTGCTCGGTGGTTCTCTCCGGGTATTCCGGCTTCCTCCACCCGTAAAACTGTCACGGTCACGATTAGCCATAGTGCATAAATATGTGACCTTAAACACCAATAAATAAATAAATATACAGCTCGTATTTTTGAACTGATCTTCATGAAACTTCTTGGGTACCTTTATTTTCACCTTGGGACAGGAATGAGGTTGTTTTGGGGTGCCTTTGTTATCACTGTGCTTTGAGAACAAATATTTTGGGGTTCAGTCAGACCCACTCTGGGACTCAAAGATTTCTTTTCTAGTTTAGCATCTGACTGTCACCCACCTTTACAATACTTTACCTATACATTTGTTACAGGCTATGGTCAGTATTTATGTACAGACCGTTACAATACTTTATATGTACCTTTGTTATCAGGTGATTACCTGGATGTTTGTCATTGCTGTGTCACATACTATACATGTACATGTCTTAACAAGTTGAGCTACAGTGTCATTGACACTTTCATTGTGTGAATGTTTAGTACCATGGGATACATCACATATAATACAGGTTTTTTTCTCATGCAGAAATTATGCAAATTAGATGAACTTTGATTTTTTCAGTGCCACTTACACACAGTAAGTACACATGTCAATACGGCTCGGGCTAGAGTCTGTATTTATGAACCGATCTTCCCGAAATGGTACCTTTGTTATCACCTTGGGACGAGAACGGGTGTTTCTGGGTGCGGTCCAAAATTCAAGATGGCTGCCAGTCGCCATTTTGTACCGAAATAAGGTCTAATCAGTTTTTTGTACACAACTTCTATATGGCTCAGGCTAGAGGCCGTATTTATGAACCGATCTTTACGAAACGTCTTTGGTACCTTTGTTATCACCGTGGGATGAGAACGAGTGTTTTTGGTTATGGTCTGAAATTCAAGATGGCCACCAGCAGCCATTTTGTACCAAAATTAGTGCGATCAGTCTTTTGTACAGAACTTCTGTATGAGAGTTCTGATTTGAATCAATTTTTGTATGAATGTTTAGTAACATGGAATACATCACATATAATACGGGTTTTTTTCTCGTGCAGAAATTATGCAAATTAGATGAACTTTGATTTATTCAGTGCTGCTTATACACTGTAAGTGCACATATCAATACGGCTCGGGCTAGAGGCTGTATTTATCAACCGATCTTCACGAAACTTCTTGGGTACCTTTGTTATCACCTTGGGACGAGAATGAGTGTTTCTGGGTGCGGTCCAAAATTCAAGATGACTACCAGTGGCCATTTTGTACCGAAATTAGGTCCAATCTGTTTTTTGTCAGAATTTCTATATGGCTCGTAATTATGAACTGATCTTTCCAAAACTTCTTGGGTACCTTTGTTTTCACCTTGGGACAGGAACGAGTGTGTTTCGGGGTGCCTTTGTTATCACTGTGCTATGAAAACAAATATTTTGGGGTTCAGTCAGACCCCCTCTGTGGCTCAAAGATTTCTTTTCTAGTTTAGCTTCTGACTGTCACCCATCTTTACAATACTTTACCTATACATTTGTTACAGGTTACTGTCAGTATTTATGTACAGACCGTTACAATATGTTCCTTTGTTATCAGGTCATTTCCTAGATGTTTGTCATTGCTGTGTCACATACTATACATGTACATGTCTTAACAAGTTGAGCTACAGTGTCATTGACACTTTCATTGAGACCAAAAATGAAAACAGTAATGAAAATTGAATGGTGATTTTTGCGAATATCACTGACCATTTGTGACCATTATGTTGGGTAGAGTTAATCACCAGTGCACAGTAGTTCTCTTCGCATCTTTTGCCTCACCATCTGAAAAAAATTGTCTGCTGTCCAACATGAAATGACACTTGTTATTGAAAATGTCATTAAACTCCAATAAGCAAACTATTTGGATATTGACTGTAATACTTTCTATGTTTATAATGTGTACTTTTTTAATATGACCTTCCCACTTACTAATCTACTTCAAAAAGAGCACATGAAAAATTGGTTACCTGGATTGACTTGAGATCTTGTCATTTTTATTTTGATTGATTGAAGTGAGAGTATATTAGAAAAATTTGCACTGACCTCTAGAGAGGTAAAAGTAACTTGTAAATTTATAATGTGAAATAAATTATTTTCAGAATTCCTGCAGCTATATTCTGTAGGCCTGTCAGTTTTGAAAATCACAAGAGGGTGACTGTTACGCTCATTGAAATGGTTCAGGATGGCGATTACCCCATAGTTTAACGCTTACCCTGCTGAGTATTTTCAGGATATTTTTCATCAAATCATGTCATGGCTGCTATAAATGACTAGATTTGAAGAAAATTTCTTCGAAATTTAACCCAAAAGAAGGGGTGCAGTGGCGTTGCGGTAATCGGTTCTCGTCAGATCACCGAAGTTAAGCAACGTCGTCCCTGGGTAATCCTTGGATGGGTGACCGTCTGAGTGATCAATTCGACCCCTGCGTTGTGTCCTTGGGCAAGGCACTTAACCCCGTTTGTCCATATCAGGGCACGATAACACCGTGTACTGCATGCCGATGGTACGCATGTCTTCAACCAATCTAACCCTGCCTGTGCTGCAGTGCCGAGTTACGATGTTGGGGAGCTGGCAGTTGCTCGGTGGTTCTCTCCGGGTACTCCATCTTCCTCCACCCGTAAAACTGTCACGGTCATGATTAGCCATTGTGCATAAGTATATGACCTTAAACACCAATAAATAAATAACTCAAAAGAACCATTGGTGAAAAATTCCCTTTATTTTTCAGAGGAAAAATTGAATTAAATATACCCAAATTATACTTATTTCAGTGGAAAATGAAAACTCTGTCCTGGGCAGGAAAAACACTAATCCAAAGACTTTTCATTCACAATTTACCCAATGTACACATTATCAGCAGGTCCATATTCGGGACGTTTTTTTTGTACCTATATACCATTTGGGCACCCAAACTCCAGGTGCCCAAACTCATTATATTCATGTATAATCTCCATCCCATAGTCTGCTAAAATGTCGAAATTCAGCAAAAATTATACATAACTAAAACCAACACCAAGCTAATCACTTGAATGCCAAACTAGGATGCAGTAGCTGACTAAAAATATGCCTGATGCAGTTGCACTCTGATAAAAAAATGCACGGACCAGGTATACAGAAAGCAAGTGGAGGCATTATGGTAGTTCTGACTTTGGTGGCTTTTGGATATGCCCGCAGCATGTATGACAGGTGTCCCCAAATTATCCCTGGATATGGCCCTGATTAGAAGTTGTTTTTAGCTCAACTTTGACGTAGTCAAATTTGAGGTTTTGTCATGGCCCACTGTCCGTCTGTCCATCCATCAACAATTCAATACAGCTTGGGCTAGAGGCTGTATTTACGAACCAATCTTTACGAAACTTCTTGGGTACCTTTGTTATCACTGTGGGCAGAGAACGAGTGTTTTTGGGTGCAGTCCAAAATTCAAGATGGCCACCAGCGGCCATTTTATACCGATATTTGCGCAATCAGTTTTTTGTACAGAACTTTTATATGAAGGTTGTGATTTGTTTAAATTTTTATATAAATGTTTAGTAACATGGAATACATCACATATAATTCAGGTTTTTTCTCTTGCATAAATTATGAAAATTAGATGAACTAAGATTTATTCAGTGCTACTTGTACACAGTTAGTACACGTGTCAATACGACTCGGGCTAGAGGCTGTATTTATGAACCGATCTTCACGAAACTTCTTGGGTAGCTTTGTTGGGACGAGAACGAGTGTTTTGGGGTGAGGTCAGAAATTTCAAGATGGCCACCGGTGGCCAATTAGACAAACTTTGATTTATTCAGTGCCTCTTATTACACAGTAAGTGCACATTTCAATACAGCTCTGGCTAGGGGCATCTAACTGTCACCGACCATTACAATACTTTACCTGTACATTTACAGCCTACGGTCAGTATATATGTACAGACCTTGACAATACTTTACATGTACCTTTGTTATCAGTTTATTACCTAGATGTGTGTCATTGCTGTGTCACATACTATAGATGTACATGTCTAACACAATTTGAGCTACAATGTCATTGACACTTACATTTTAGCGCTATTTGCCTTCAAAAGTTTTCACAAGATTTCAACGAAACCATATTAATGACCCTCTCACTGGATTGAGCTTTGTGTCACATGATATAGTTTTGTTGAAATTTTTTCTTTACAACTGCCCAGTTTGTAAATGTAATGACCTGGGCAGATTTTTAAGTGGGTTGTGACGAAGAACTCGAGTCGACTTAGTTTGATGAATGGCAGGCGGTTGGCTGGGCGTGCGGGCGTAAACAATTGATAACTTGATAATGGTTCAACCCATGTTCATGAATCTTCATAGGTAGATTGGTATTAGTGAGAGGAAGAACCCTATTAATTTTGGACTTGCTTGGTCAAAGGTCACAGTGACCTTGAACATAGTAAATTGTAAACAATTGGTTTCCGGATGATAACTTGACTACGGTTCAACCCACATTCATGAAACTTCATATGTAGGTTGGCCTTCGTGAGAGGAAGAACCCTATTTATTTTAGACTCACCAGGTCAAAGGTCAAAGTCACAGTGGCCCTGAACATAGTAAATCAAAACAATTGGTTTCCGGATGATACCTTGATAATGGTTCAACCCATGTTCATGAAACTTCAGAGTAAGGTTGGCATCAGTGAGAGGAATAATCCTATTTATTTTGGATTCGCTAGGTGAAAGGTCAAGGTCACAGTGACCTTTAACATAGTAAATCATAAACAATTGTTTTCCGGACTATAATATCTTGATAATGGTTTGACCCACATTCATGAAACTTCTTAGGTAGGTTGGCTTGGGTGAGTGGAAGACCCCTATTTATTATACCCCCACTTTTGAAGAAAATGGGGGTATACTAGATTACATGCGCCTGTGCATCCGTGCATCCGTCCGTGTGAGTCCGTTCGAGAATATTCATAACTTTCAAAACTTAAGTAAATTTTTATTTTCTATAATATTTGTTGGTCATAGGTATGCCCACACCAGTTATTTTTTTTTTAAGTCGAGTTGTGACAAAGTCAAACTCGACTTATAGTTTGATGAATGGCGGGCGGTCTGTTGGGAGGGCGGTTGTAAACAATTGGTTTCCAGATGATAACTTGATAATGGTTCAACCCATGTTCATGAAACTTTATAGGTAGGTTGGTATTGGTGATAGGAAAAACCCTATTAATTTTGTACTTGCTTGGTCAAAGGTCAAGGTCACAGTGACCTTGAACATAGTAAATTGTAAACAATTGCTCCGGATGATAACTTGACTGCGGTTCAACCCACATTCATGAAACTTCATATGTAGGTTGGCCTTCGTGAGAGGCAGAACACTATTTATTTTTGACTCACTAGGGCAAAGGTCAAGATCACAGTGACCCTGGACATAGTAAATCAAAACAATTGGTTTCCAGATGATAACTTGATAATGGTTCGACCCATGTTCATGAAACTTCATAGGTTGGCATCAGTGAGAGGAAGAACCCTATTTATTTTGGACTCGCTAGGTGAAAGGTCAAGACCACAGTGACCTTCAACATAGTAAATCGTAAACAATTAGTTTCCAGATGATAACTTGATAATGTTTCGACCCACATTCATGAAACTTCATAGGTAGGTTGGCATCAGTGAGAGGAAGAACCCTATTTATTTTGGACTCGCTAGGTGAAAGGTCAAGGTCACAGTGACCCTCAACTTAGTAAATCATAAACAATTGGTTTCCGGATGATAATTTGACAATGGTTCCACCTAAGTTCATGAAACTTCATAGGTAGGTTGGCATTGGTGCAAGAAAGAGCCCTATTTATTTCGGAATCACTAGGTCAAAGGTCAAAGTTACAGTGACCCTTCACATAGTAAATTGTAAATAATTGGTTTCCGGATGATAAGTTGATAATGATTAAACCCACTTTTGTGCTGTCACAACTCGACATTGGATCGGTGATCCTATCGGCATTTTTACTACTTGTTTTTATTACTTAGAAATTGTGTCCGCCCGAGCCAAATTTTGTCTGTTCAGCATGTATCTCGGGTACCGAATGTTCTATTGCAATGAAATTTGCCATGAACACTGCTTATGGTATAGGCTTTAAAAAAAGGATTCAACGATATTTCTCACTTTCTTTTTTTTTTTAGAGTTATCCCCCCCTTTTTGACTTAGAAATTGAAGAAAATAGACATTATTTGTCTATTCAGCCTGTATCTCAGGCATGGGTTATCAGATATCAGTGAAATATGGCATGCAGTTTGCCTATGGCAAAGGCTTCTGCCTCATTGCCTGAAACTTCCAAACACCAAACAATTTCCCATACCTTTTGACTTAGAAACTGTTGGACCTTTGGATAATGTGGGGGGGGGGGGGGGGGGGGGGGGGGGTGTTAATGTGGTAAAAACACCACCTAAGGTCAATTTCAGCCCAAAAAATATGACTTAAAAAATACCACTTAAGCTAATTACCGCATAAGTCCTGAGTGTGTGTGAGTCCGTCCGAGAATATTCATAACTTAAATTATTTTCTATAATGTTTGTTGGTCATAGGTATGCCCGCACTAGGCGGTACACCACATGGGGGTATGCACCGGACGACAGTCCAGCTCTTGTTTTGGACTCACTAGGTCAAGGGCCATGGACACAGTGACCTTGAACATAATAAATCGTAAACAATTGGTTTCCAGATGATAATTTGACAATGGTTCCACCTACGTTCATGAAAGTTCATAGGTAGGTTGGCATTGGTGCAAGGAAAAGCCCTATTTATTTCGGAATCACTTGGTCAAAGGTCAAGGTCACAGTGACCCTTCACATAGTAAATTGTAAACAATTGGTTTCAGGACGATAAGATGATAATGATTAAACCCACTTTTGTGCTGTCATAACTCGACATTGGATCGGTGATCCTGTCGGCATTTTTCTGATTCATTAAGCAAAGGGTTAACCCTTTGCACACTGATGTCAAAATGCTGAAATTTCAAGCCCCATTTTTAGCTCTACTTTGACATAGTCCAATTTGAGGTTATGCCATGGCCCATCATCCGTCTATATGTCTGTTTGGCATCAACAAATCAATACGGTTTGGGCTAGAGGCCGTATTTATCAACTTATCTTTACAAAACTTCTTGGGTACCTTTGTTATCATTGTGGGACAAGAACGAGTGTTTTTGGGAGCCGTCTAAAATTCAATATGGCCACCAGCAGCCATTTCGTAAAGAAATTAGTGCAATCAGTGATGTTTTGAATAATTTTTAGCTCACCTGACTTTCAGTCAGGAGAGCTATAGTGATCACTCACCGTCCGGCGGCCGTCGTCCGTGAACATGGTGTTTGCGTCTTCTCCCAAACCGCTGAACCAATTTAATTGATATTTGAGATAATAGTTTGTTATGACATCGCAATTTGATTTTGTTCAAACCAAGTTGCCTCGCCCGTGGGTAGGGCCACACCCAAAAAGTGTGCTGAAATCTTAAAAAATCTTCTTCTCATGAACCAGCAGTAGCAGAGACTTGATATTTGGTGTGCAGCTTACTTGTGAGGTGTAGACTCAGATTTGTTCAAGAGAAGTTTGTGGGGCTATACTTGGCGTCGTTAAGGGAGGGGCAAAATTTTTGGCCCCGCCCAAAATTTATATTTTCCAAACCAAGAGGCTGATTTGAACCAAATTTTATGTGAGGGCTTATTGGGTCATAAGTACCTAATTTATGCTGATTTTTTTTCCCGTAGCCCATGGGAACCGCAGGAGCTAAAAATAGAAAAAAATTAAACTGCCCATATCTCCAAAACTGCACGGCACCGAGAATTTTTATTTGGTGTGAAGCTTCCTTAGGACCAACAGAAAGAATTGGTAAAAAAAAAATTGCCATCGGTTTTATCATAGAGTACAGTTTCGGGACTTTGAAAAAGTGCAGAGTCAGCACTTTTTAACACTGTAGGCAATGGGAAAAACATTAAAAAATCTTCTCCAGATCCAGCAGGCAGAATCTTTTGATATTTGGTATGCAACATTGTAGGGTGGATCTGATTCAAGTTTGTTCAAATCGGCCCCCTGGGTTCATATTTGGGCTCAGTATAGGAGCCCGATTTCGAACTTAGTGCATTTCAGGCAAATTTCTTAGAAAAATCTTCTTCTCCAGATCCAGCAGGCAGAATCTTTTGATATTTGGTATGCAACATTGTGGGGTGGATCTGATTCAAGTTTGTTCAAATCGACCCCCTGGGTTTATATTTGGGCTCAGTATAGGAGCCCAAATTTGAACTTACTGCATTTCAGGCAAATTTCAAATCGGCCCCCTGGGTTCATATTTGGGCTCAGTATAGGAGCCCGATTTCGAACTTAGTGCATTTCAGGCAAATTTCTTAAAAAAATCTTCTTCTCCAGATCCAGCAGGCAGAATCTTTTGATATTTGGTATGCAACATTGTGGGGTGGATCTGATTCCAGTTTGTTCAAATCGGCTACCTGGATTCATATTTGGGCTCACTATAGAAGCTCAAATTCGAACTTAGTGCATTTCAGGCAAATTTCTTAAAAAATCTTCTTCTCCAGATCCAGCAGGCAAAATCTTGTGATATTTGGTATGCAACATTGTGGGGTGGATCTGATTCAAGTTTGTTCAAATCGGCCCCCTGGGTTTATATTTGGGCTCAGTATAGGAGCCCAAATTTGAACTTAGTGCATTTCAGGCAAATTTCTTTGAAAATCTTCTTCTCAAGATCCAGCAGGCAGAATCTTGTGATATTTGGTATGCAGCATCCTTAGGGGGGTGAAATTCAAGTTTGTTGAAGCCATGCCCCTAGGTCCATATTTGGGCTCACTGTGGGAGCTTGAATTGTAACTTTGTTCGAAATGAGGAATTTTTTTAAAAAATCTTCTTCTTCAGATCCAGCAGTCGGAATGGTTTGATATGTGGTGAGTAGCATCCGGGGGGGGGGGGGGGGGGGGGGGGGGGGAGGGAGGGGGGGATTCAAGTGTGTTAAAGCCAAATCCATGGGTCCATATTTGGGCTCCCTGTGGGAGCCCAAATTATAACTTAGTCAGTATGAGGAATTTTTCTTTAAAAATCTTCTTCAGATTCAGCAGTTGGAATGTTTTGATATTTGGCATGGAGCAACCTTAGGGGGCTGAGATTCAAGTTTGTTCAAGCCAAGTCCCTTGGTTCATATTTGGGCTCACTATGGGAGCCTGAATGACAACTTAGTTCAAAATGAGGAATTTTCTTTAAAAATCTTCAGATCCAGCAGATGAATGCTTTTGATATTTTTTATGCAGCATCCTTAGGGGGGTAAGATTCAAGTTTGTTCAAGCCATGTCCCTAGGTCCATTTTTGGGCTGATTGTGGGAGCTCGAATTGTAACTTGGTTCAAAATGAGGAATTTTCTTTAAAAATCTTCTTCTTCAGATCCAGCAGTCGGAATGTTTTGATAGTTGGTGTGCAGAATCCTTAGGGGTGTGAGATTCAGGTTTGTTAAAGCCAAGTCCCTGAGTTCATATATGGGCTCCCTGTGGGAGCCCGAATTATGACTTAGTTCAATATGAGGAATATTCTTTAAAAATCTTTTTTTAGATCCACTGTTCAGAATATTTGGATATTTGGTTTCAGCTTTTCTTAGGAGGAGCAGATGCAACTTGTGGAAATCAATTCTCTGGGTTGATATTTAGGCTACCATGTCAGGTGAGCACCCTCAGGCCCCCCTGGGGCCTCTTGTTTGTATGAATGTTTAGTAACATGGAATACATCACATATAATACAGGTTTTTTTCTCGTGCAGAAATTATTCAAATTCGATGAACTTTGATTTATTCAGTGCTACTTATACACAGTAAGTACACATGTCAATACTGCTCAGGCTATAGGCTGTATTTATGAACCAATCTTCACAAAACTTCTTGGGTACCTTTGTTATCACCTTGGGACGAGAACAAGTGTTTTTGGGTGCGGTCTGAAATTCAAGATGGCTGCCGGCGGCCATTTTATACCAAAATTAGGTGCAATAACAGGGTTCATACAGCTCTTGAAAAACCCTTGAAAATGAGTTTTTTCTTGAAAAACCCTGGAATTTGAAATTAGCCCTTGAGAAACCCTTGAACTTTCAGAAATCTCTTGAAAAACCCTTGAATACCAAGCTATTTCCTGGGCATTGTAAATATATGTTAAAAAAAACATAAAAAAGTATGGAACGTTTTACCAAAAATTACTGTAACACAGATCACACTTTGGGTACCAGTACTTCCTGACGTCCAAAGTCAGATCCGTGTCACATGAATCTTAGATTTTTAGAGCTCATACAACAAGCTGAATAGTATATGTAGCCCTTGAAAAAAAAAAAGAAGAGAAACCCTTGAAAAACCCTTGAACTTTGTGAGCAAATTTTTGTATGAACCCTGAATAAGTTTTTTTGTACAGAACTTCTAGGACTACGTTTGTTAACGAGTGCTTTTGGGCTCGGCTGTGTTAATATTTGGTGTTGTTTGGGGAGGGTAAACATTATTAGCACAACCCAGTTTTCTGTTTCCAATGAGAAAAATAAAACCTCCTCACCCGTGGGAACTCTATGAGCTAAAGATAAAAAAAAATCAAATACCTATATTTTAAGAAGGACTGGACTGGACAAATATTAATTAGTAGGAATCAACTCTAGAAGGGTTTGAAGCAAACAGGCCAAAACAATTGCTAACATTTGGCTTATGATGCACCATTCAAGGATCCCCATTGTAACATTAACCCCATGGAGATTTCTTTTTTAGTTTAACATCTGTCACCCACCTTTACAATACTTTGCCTGCACATTTGTTACAGGCTATGGTCAGTATTTATGTACAGACCTTTACAATACTTTACATGTACCTTTTTTATCAGGTCATTACCTGGATGTATGTCATTGCTGTGTCACATACTATACATGTACATGTCTTACACAAATTGAGCTACAGTGTCATTGACACTTTCATTTTTTCCATAGTTCAACTAGGAATTACAACTAATTCAGTCTTGATTGACAGAACTGTTTCAGCTGTGTCACACAAGATTGAATTGATAAAGTTCCTAGTTGCATTACAGGAAAAATTTGAAAATTGAAATTCAGATCTTGATATTCAGACATCAGCATGCTGCTGAGGGTTAGTATTTTTTTTCTTTGTAGTAGCTGTCAACCTTTAAAGGCCTATATCCGACTGACAAACCTCATGGTCTTGGATCCAAAGAGTTCTGCAGCCAATAGTCTAATTTCCCTCGCAGAGATTTCTCATCAAGTTTTGGCTGCATCAAAACTTGAATAGAAATTCAAGAGAAGCCACTAGACTTGTAGTATATTGTGCTGTGATTTATTTGGAAATGAGGGATGAAAAGCGACGTGTTTCTGCTAGATTTGTTGGGAGAACATGGATTTTATAACCTGTCTGTTTATCGACGATTTCCCAGCCAGGCCTCTACTGATTACCTTATTTTCACTGGGGGGCTAATGTGATCGCCTGCCTCAAGACTGCAACTTCTACATTAATAATGTACTAATTTTGATGAGTTTTCAAACATGACTACTAACAAGTGAACATACACATATTTCAGAATTTTAAATCTACGACTATTCTATTTAGGTTATCTTCCCTTGAACATAGAAGATTTATTAGACTGCATTACGAAATTCTTGTGTTCTCAACTGCTACAATAGTAAACCAGTTTTGATGAAAGTGCTTGTATGTAACAACTAATAAGTAAACATGCGCAGATTTCCAAATTTTCAGCCAGCGACAATTTTAACCAGGTTATCTCCCCTGCTCCTTTGAAGATTTAATATAGATTTTTGAATAAGATTCTTATGTGTGCAACTCCTCCCACATTGATGATCCAATTTTGATGAAACTTATCAAACATGACCACTAATAACAAACATGGACATATTTCCAAATTTTTAATCAGCAACAGGTTTGACATGGTTATCTCCTCTTGAACTTGAAAGTGAACATGCTCATATTCCAAAATTTTCAATCCGTGTTGATTCCAACTGTGTTATCTCAACCTATTGATATTGATGCATGCTGTCACTCTTGCCTCCTATCGTGCCTTCAGTTATTTGTCATGGCTCAGTTGTAGATTGTTGGACTTCTATGCTAGAGGTCCTGAGTTTGATCCCTGTCCGGGACGACCCGCGTTGTGTCCTTTGGCAAGGCCCTTTATCCCGGTTGCCCACATGGGGCACGATGACGCCGTGTAGTAAGGCATACTGTATGTCGATGGTGCACATGTCTTCAACTGCTGTAACCCTGCTTGAACAGAGTTAGAATGTTGAGGAGCTGACAGTAGCTCATCGATGCTCGGGGTGGTTCTCTCTGGGTACTCTGGCTTCCTGCACTCGTAAAACTGCCACATTCATGATTAGCCATTGTGCATAAGTATGTGACCTTAAATACCAATAAATAAATAAATAGGCATTCTAAATGCATTTTGAAGGATTGGGAGATATGACATGCGAAGAAAAATAAATAAAATAACTCCTATAACCCCCCCCCCCTCCCCCTCCCCCCAGTGTCAAGTAGGTATTTTTTTTCCTTTGCCACTAAATGCATTTTTAGCTCAACTTTGGCAAAACCAAATTTGAGCTTTTATTATGGCCCGTCTGTCTGTCTCTGTACGTCAACAATTGGATACGGCTCGGGCTAGAGGCCGTATTTATAAACCGATCTTTACGAAACTTCTTGGGTACCTTTGTTATGACTGTGGGACGAGAACGAGTGTTTTTGAGTGCTGTCCGAAATTCAAGATGGCTGCCAGCCGCCATTTTGTACCGACGATGCAGAAATCTGTTTTTTGCGCAGAACTTCCTTCTGAAAGCTCTGATTTGAATAATTTTTTGTATGAATGTTTAGTACCATGAGATACATTAAATATCATACGGGTTTTTTTCTCGTGCTTAAATTATGCAAATTAGACTAACTTTGATTTATTTAGTGTTACTTTCAGCACTGTCAGTGCAAATGCCAATACGGAGCGGGCTAGAGGCCGCATTTATGAACCGATCTTTACGAAACTTCTTGGGTACCTTTGTTATCACCGTGGGATGAGAACGAGTGTTTTGGGGTCCGGTCCGAAATTCAAGATGGCCACTGGCAGCCATTTTGTTCAAAATTAGGAGCAATCAGATTTTTGCGCAGAACTTCCACATGAAAGCTCTGATTTGAATAATTTTTTGTATGAATGTTTAGTACCATGGGATACATCACATATAATACAGGTTTTTTTCTCGTGCAGAAATTATGCAAATTAGATGAACTTCGATTTTTTCACTGTAAGTACACATGTCAATATGGCTCGGGCTAATCTGTATTTATAAACCGATCTTTACGAAACGTCTTGGGTACCTTTGTTATCACCTTGGGACGAGAACGAGTGTTTCTGGGTGCGGTCCAAAATTCAAGATGGCTGCCAGTGGCCATTTTGTACCGAAATTGGGTCTAATCAGTTTTTTGTACACAACTTCTATACGGCTCAGGCTAGAGGCCGTATTTATGAACCGATCTTTGCAAAACTTCTTGAGTACCTTTGTTATAACCGTGGGATGAGAACGAGTGTTTTTGGGTTTGGTCCGAAATTCAAGATGACCACCAGCAGCCATTTTGTACCAAAATTAGTGCAATCAGTCTTTTGTACAGAACTTGTGTATGAAAGTTCTGATTTGAATAAATTTTTCTTGAATGTTTAGTTGGAAAACATCACATATAGTACAGGTTTTTTTCTCGTGCAGAAATTATGCAAATTAGATGAACTTTGATTTATTCAGTGCTACTTATACACAGTAAGTGCACATGTCAATATGGCTCGGGCTAGAGGCTGTATTTATGAACTGGTCTTCACGAAACTTGTTGGGTACCTTTGTTTTCACCTTGGGACAGGAGCAAGTGTGTTTTGGGGTGCCTTTGTTATCACTGTGCTGAGAACAAATATTTTGGGGTTCAGTCAGACCCACTCTGGAACTCAAAAGATTTCTTTTCTAGTTTAGCATCTGACTGTCACCCGCAATACAATACTTTACCTATACATTTGTTACAGGCTACTGTCAGTATTTATGTACAGACCGTTACAATACTTTATATGTACCTTTGTTATCAGGTCATTACCTAGATGTTTGTCATTGCTGTGTCACATACTATACATGTACATGTCTTAAGTTGAGCTACAGTGTCATTGACACTTTCATTTTCAGGATTTGGAGTGATTATATGCAGAAAAAAATTGATTCCTATAACACCCCTCCAAACCCTTCTCCCCCGGCCCATTAGCAATTTTTTGTTGAGTTGTGACGAAGTCAAACTCGACTTATAGTTTGATGAATAGCGGGTGCGGGCGGGCGGGCGGGTGGGCGGGCAGGCTTTGTAAACAATTGGTTTCCGGACAATAACTTGATAATGGTTCTACCCATGTTCATGAAACTTCAGAGGTAGGTTGGCATCGGTGAGAGGTAGAACTCTGTTTATTTTGGACTCGCTAGGTGAATAGTCAAGGTCACAGTGACCTTTAACATAGTAAATTGTAAACAATTGGTGTCTGGATGGTAACTTGATAATGCCGAGCGCGATTAGTAATTGGATTTCTGACCAATTCAGCGACTGATTCATGCTCCCGTGTTGTGTTCTTGGGCAAGGCACTTAACCCTGATTGCCTGATGGGGGCACGATGATTCTGTGTACTAAGGCGTACTGCACATTGATGGTGCGCATGTCTTCAACCAATCTAACCCTGCCTGTGCTGCGGTGCTGAGTTCAGAGTTACGATGTTGGAGAGCTGACAGCTGCTCGGCGTTGCTCAGTGGTTCTTTCCAGGTACTCCGGCTTCCTCCACCCGTAAAACTGTCACCGACATGATATGACCCTGGCTGTTGATGTGTCGTTAAACCATAATAAATAAAATAACTTGATAATGGTTTTACCCACATTCATGAAACTTCACAGGAAGGTTGGACTAGGTGAGTTGAAAACCCCTATATATTTTGGACTTGCTGTGTCAAAGGTCAAGGTCACAGTGACCATGAACATAATAAATCGTAAACAATTGGTTTCCAGATGATAATTTGACAATGGTTCCACCCACGTTCATGAAACTTCATAGGTAGGTTTGCATTGGTGCAAGAAAGAGCCCTATTTATTTTGGAATCGATAGTTCAAAGGTCAAAGTCACAGTGACCCACCACATAGTAAATTGTAAATAATTGGTTTCCAGATGATAAGTTGATAATGATTAAACCCACTTATGTGCTGTCACAACTCGACATTGGGTTGATGATCTTTTTGGTATTTCTTTTTTCTTCTCCAAAATGCATTTTGAATGATTTAGTTTTTGGTGATGCAGACCATTTGTTGGATGCAAACAGTGATTATGTACAGTTTGAAAAGGTCTAACGGGCATATGATGCACTGCCGGGCATAGCTCTTGTTAACCAATTTTGATGAAATGTTGCAAACATTATGACTTGCAAGTGAACATGCGTATATTCTTTTTTATTTACAACAATTTTAACCAGGTTATCTCCCCTTAACTTAGATTTATTATGGATTTTCAAATGAGATTGTTGTGTGCGCAACTCCTCCAACATTATTGAACCAATTTCAATGAAACTTCTTTTAACACGTCTGCAACGCAAGCTCCTGTGATGCAACATTTGCCTGTTGCTGCATCGGTATCCTCAACGGTTTGTTCATCTAAAGACATTTTAAAAGCTGAAATACTGTGGACATTGCATACCATAGCTCAACACAATTCCTATAACTCCAACAGTGATGTGGGGAAGCTGTTTGCCTTAATGTTTGGAGATAGTGAAATCGCAGCCAAATTTCAGTGTGGGGAGAAAAAGACTTCTTACTTAGCCGTATTTGGAATAGCAGAATACTCCAAGAACAATTTGATTAATGCAGTTAATGCCTGTGGCCATTTTGTTCTTTTATTTGATGAGAGTTTGAACAAAAAGTCCCAGAAAAAACAAATGGATGTGCACATTCGCTTTTTTCAAGATAACTGTGTAATTACTCATTATTTGACATTAGTTTTCATTGGACATGCCACAGCAGATGACATGTTCCGAGAGTTTGGCCAAATATTTGAGGATAACAATGTCAAGGTGGAAAAATTACTACAAATTAGTATGGATGGGCCCAACGTGAACTGATCGTTTTATGATAAAGTAAAAAAGAAACTGAGTGATGATTATTCAAGACCGTCATTATTGAATGTGGGTTCATGTGGTTTGCACACAATGCATAGCAGTTTCAAAGCAGGGGCTGAAAGTTCAGGATGGAATGTTTCATCAGTTTTGTCCAGCATTTATTGTCTGTTTGAAGATTCTCCAGCCCGCAGGGAAGACTTCACAAAAATTTTCAGCAGTGGTAAGCTACCTTTAAAATTCGTGAATCACCGGTGGTTAGAAAATGTCCCCGTCAGCCAGAGGACACTTGACATTTGGGAAGACATTTGCTTATATGTGAATAAAATAAAGAAAGGCACATTTTCAACACCCACCTGTAAGTCGTACAGTGTCGTCGCTGAAGCTACATGTGACAAATTTTTTTTGGCTAAATTAACTTTCTTCAAAAGCATGGCAAGTCAATTTCAAATTACTTAACTCTTTATCAGAGTGAATCACCGCTTCTCTGTTTCATGGCAGATGACCTCTTGGAAATTATAAAAGGAATCATGCGCAGATTTTTTAAACCTGGGACATTATCTGCTGCTACAACCTGTGAACAGCTTGCAGATGTAAACGTGGAAGATAAGAAGTTACATGTCACCTACAATAAATTTGACTTGGGCATAGCAACAGATAGAATTTTAAGCAAACTTGTCGATAAAAAGCATTGTGAATCCAGATTACTAGAATTTAGGAATAAGTGTAAAGATTTTATGGTTGCCATTCTATATTAAAACTTTTGAAAAAGTGTCCATTGAAATATTCTTTAGTCAGAAACATGGCATCCCTAAATTCCATTAAAATGGCAAGAGAGCCTACTGCATGTAGAACAAAATTTAAGAAAATTTTGAATGTGCTTATAAATTCAGAATATATCCCAAGAATGTGAAGGTGAAATAACAGCTGATCAGTTTGTATTGTTCCTTGACAGTATACCTTTGATTGGCTCTGATGATTTTATAAAATTTGACAAGTTCACTAACAGGGTAAATACTTTTTTGTTCATCCATTTAAGAAGCACACCATATGAAAAGTTGTGGAACGTTATTAAGCTTCTCTCTCTCTCTCACATGGACAGGCTGCAGTGGAGAGGGGCTTTTCGGTTAACAAGGAGGTGGAAGTTGAAAATCTAAAAGAACAATCATTGACAGCACAGCGACTTATTTGTGATGTAGTCACTCATCTTGGTGGTGTTCAGAATGTAAAACTTACAAATGTATTGTTTGTTTATGCAAGTAGTGCCCGTAGCAAATATATGTCATATCTAGAGGAGGTGAAAAAACAGAAGTCTGAGGAAAAAATCAACAGAAAACGTCACTCTATGATTGAGGCCATTGAGGAACTAAAAGCCAAAAAGAGAAGAATAAACATTGACATAGAAAAACTGACAGCTGATGCTGACAAATTGTGTGAAAAGGCTGAAACAACTGGTTGCCTTGCATTTGTTACTCAGTCCAACAGTTTTAGAAGACATTGTAAAGAGAAAAAAGAATTGTTGGATGACGTAAGAAAATAATCTTAAGGAAAAATTAAATGAACTAAAACAATAGGATAGTTAACCTGTTCAGTTGTTTTAGTTCATATAATTTTTTCTGTGGTTGTATTCAAATGAGTTTTTTAACCGATAGAGTGTTGGAAGCCTAAGTTTGGCTCTGCACTGCATACGTAAATAAATTTATACCTAATTTTAGTTGGGTTCTATTTTTGTTGGCAAATAGTGTTTAGGAACAATATGGAGAATGCTTTAGGAATTTTCCAGGTTGGAATGGTACTAAACAATATTTGTCAACAAGCCAAGCCTATTGTATCTTTATTTTTATGTTGTGTTCTTACATTGTAAATATGTTCAAACAATTTGCTGTCAACAGCTGTCAGTTATGTTCTGAGTTTTGGACTTGTAACATGAAAGATAATTTGCTGAACTGTAGCGGAGTTGCATGGTAATTCTAGGTGAGTCTTACCCTTACAATACATGTAGTTACATTACTGTAAAGCGCAGAATGAGGTATATGTAACTGTTTTAGAAATAAATACCAGCCTTTTAACATTTATGCTGTACATGTACATGTATGTGATGCCCCCCTTGGTGAGCAACTACCAGTAACTCTCCTTACCTTTGTGTCCCACTATTGTTCATTTCACCTATTCTCATCTCTCCTTCTGTTGTTAAAATTCAGCATTTTGTAATTTCTGTTGAATTTTAGCACCACAGTAGAGATAATTCAGTATAGAAACTAGCAGAATGTAAGCTCTGTTTGAAGATAGTTGCTGAAAAGTTAACAAAATTTCGGTGGAGAAAGTCTTGGAAATTTTTCAAGAAGTTTTGGAAAAGTTTTGGAAAAGTCATGGAATTTTTTTCTCAACTTGGTGTACGAACCATGTTTCCAAATATCCCATCTGTGATGATTTTTACTAGGTTATTTCCTCTTCATCTGAGAAGATTTAATTTTGATTTGTACATGATTTTTGTGTGTCCATCTCTTTTTCATAAATGAACCAATTTTGATCAAACTTCGAAAACATTATGACTAACAAGTGGACATGCACATATTTGTGCTTTGCAGCTTTTTTACTACACAACATGTGTTGAAGCTTGTAATGGTGACAGCGAAAAACTGTTTAAAGTTGTTAAAACTCTGTGTACAGGAAAACAAAGTGTTTCGTTTCCACCTCACGATGATCCATCAAAGCTAGCTGATCAATTTGGCGAATTAGAAATCAAAAAAATAAAATTAATTCAGGAAAAAATTAAGAAAAAAAATGTAGACAAAATTGACATCAAACAGAGACCATCAGAAAAAGAGCTTTCAACTTTTCGACCTTTAGAAATCCACGAGATAACCAAATTAATAAAAGAATCCTCAAATACCTCATGTCAACTCGACCCAATGCCAACATCTATTGTCAAATCCTGTGTAGACTCTTTGGCTCCTGTAATCACAAAAATGATAAATATGTCTCTGCTAGAAGGATATGTGCCTGATGCGTGGAAAATAGCAATTGTTAATCCTCTTCTGAAGAAACAAGGTGCGGAACTTTTGTTTAGAAACTTCCGACCAGTGAGTAACTTACCGTTCGTCTCTAAGCTGTGTGAAAAAGCCGCAATTGACCAACTAATGTTACATAGTGATATGCATGCTCCATTACCGGCCAACACGTCTGGATTCAGAAAATTCCATTCGACTGAAACAGCATTACTCAAGGTTCAGAATGACATCCTCCTTAATATGGAGTCTGGAAGGGTAATGTTGCTTGTTCTTTTAGACCTTAGTGCTGCTTTTGACACAGTTTGTCTTAAAACTCTGCTAGAGACAATGAATTCTGATTTTGGACTTTAAGGTGTTGCTGCTATCTGGCTTTCATCATACCTCAAGAATAGACAGCAGTGTGTATCAATAAACGGTAATCTGTCAAAAGACTTCCACCTTGAATATGGAGTCCCACAGGGCAGTTGCCTTGGTCCTGTTCTGTTACTATTCTATATTTCAAAAATGTTCAACATCATTGAATCTCACCTGCCTGAAGTCCATGGTTATGCTGATGACACACAGGTCTATTTCTCTTTTCGACCATCAATCAAAAATCAACCTAAAGCTCTAGAAACTATTGAATCCTGTATTTCGGACATTCGCACATGGATGGTTTCAAACAAATTAATGATAAATGATGATAAGACTGAATCCCTATAATTGGTTCACGACAGCAACTCACTAAAGTTGACATCAATTCAGTGCAGGTAGGAGATTCCGTCATTGGTGCAAGTAACAGTGTACGTAATCTTGGTGCCTTCTTCGACTCCACCATGTCTATGGACAGACATGTTACAAGTATGTGCAATAAGGCTTTTAGAGGTCTCTACAAAGTTAAACAGATAAGACAGTTCCTCACCAAAGACTCAACAAAACCCCGAGTTCATGCCTTTGTGTTCCCCGTGGGAACCCCGGGAAGTAAGCAGCACTTGTTTACTGTGGTAAACCAGTTCTGCTTTACTAGTAAAATAGGACCCAGTCACCAATGCTTGGGGTGAAAGTCCTCTAAAATGGGCAACATGTTGATCAACGATTGACTAAACTTGACTTCATCTCCATGTTGTGTCACGATTAGCCATAGTGCATAAATATGTGACGTTAACCACCAACAAACAAACAAACAATCATGCCTTTGTAACTTCACATTTGGATTATTGTGATGCCTTACTGTTCAACCTTCCACAATATCAGTACTATTGCCTGCATCAGCCGGAGTGGTATGTAGGGTATTACGATCTCAACGCATCACTCCTATTCTGTGGGATATGCACTGGCTGCCTGTCAAGTACAGAATAATTTTCAAAACTTTATTATTAGTTTTTAAGACACAAAACAACATGTCACCAGCCTACTTAGAAGAACTCCTTAATATCAAGAATGTGTGTCGATATCACCTGAGGGCCGATGGTCAAATGCTGCCTCATGTTCCACAACGTAGGTGTAAAACATTTGGAGATAGGTCATTCTCATTTGCCGGCCCTCACTTGTGGAATAATTTACCAGAACACCTAAAAAGACTGTCAGATGTCAACCTTTTCAAGAAAGATCTCAAAACATACCTGTTTCAAAAAGACTATAAGTGATGTTCTGGACTGTAAAATACTGTATGTATTCTGTTTGTATATTTGCACGAGCTCAGTAACATGTACAGCACCTTAGAATATGGTTCTTTTTCTTCTGAACTATAATTTTGGCGCTATATAAATGTGTATATTATTATTATTATTTTAACCAGGTTATCATCTCCCATGAACTTAGATTTATTATGCCCCCAACTTGAAAAGCCGAAAGGGGTATCTAGTGACGACCTCCGTTCGTTTGTCTGTTCATCCGTCTGTCTGTCCATCCATCTGCCCTCTGGTGTTGTGATAGAGCATCATGGGGAACAATACCTGTGTAGCGTAAGTTTCTTCCACACATTTTTTCCAGAGTTATGGCCTTTTTTCACTGTCGACTTTGGCGGGTCGGGGGCATTGGAACACACTTTGCATTGCCCCCTCGTGTTATGGATTTTCAAATGTGATTCTTGTGTGCGCAACTCTTCCCACATTATTGAACTGATTTGAAACTTCTTAAACACGGCCACTAACAAGTGAACATGCACATATTTCCAAATTTTCCATCTGTGGTGACTTTTACAAGGTTATCTCCCCTTCAACTTACAAGATTTAATATCGATTTATACATGAGATTTTTGTGTGTGGAACACCTTCATTCATGAACCAATTTTGATCAAAACTTCTCAAAAGATTTTGACTAACAAGTGTGCATACACATATTCCAAAATGTTTGATCTGCAACAATTTTAACGAAGTTATCCCCCATGAACTTTGATTTGTTATTGGTTTTTCAAGCTTATCATTCAGAGGTGCATTCTAGTAAGCTGGATGTTGTTGGTATTAAAGCACCTTCAGTGATAGTTCTAGTTTTAAAGGTCTTGAAAGTGCATCAACCCTGTCAATTGGCATTGGCTGTCGGCAATGCAGAGGAAAAATGCATTTTCCTTGGCAATAAAACTGCCGAGAAAAACGAAAAATATATCACCATAGCTGTTAAGTGAGCATTCAGGTTTGGTTTTGGTTTTAAAATATTACCTCAGTCTAAGGCTCAGTTTTGTTACAGTGTTACAGTATTAGACCTAGAGCAATGGAGCGTTAGTGAAATAAAAAACGTCACTTCTGTTCGTCTGGATCCTTCCCACCATTAGCTCAACTTTGGTGAAGCCAAATTTGAGGTATTGTCATGGCCTGTTGTCCGTCTGTCCTTTAGAACAGACTACAGGTCATAATTATGAAGGGATTTCATTGTAGTTTGGTAGGATGACTCCAAATAATGTCTAGATGAGAATATCCCCTTTTGGTCGCGATCGTTCATCCTTTATGGCTGCCCAAGCCCAAAGACATTTAGCATAGTCAATAGGTCATATTTATGGAAGGATTTCGTTGTAACTTGGTAGGTTGACTCCATATAATGCCTAGATGATGACATCCACTTTTGGTCGTGATTGGTCAACTGTGATGGCTACAGGTGCCTGAAGCACGAAAATCTTGAGCATAGTCCACAGGTCACACTTATGAAGGGATTTCATTGTAGCTTTGTAGGATCACTCCAGATGATGCCCAGGTGAGAATGTCCCCATTTGTTTGCGAACATTCAACCATTATGGCTGCTCGAGCCCGAAGCCCGAATACCTTTAGCACAGTCTACAGGTCATATTTATGAAGGGATTTCATTGTAACTTTGTAGGTTTGACTTCATATAATGTCTTGAAGAGAACGTCCCCTTTTGGACACGATTGGGCAATTGTGACAGCTACAGGGGTCCGAAGCCCGAAAACCTTTAGAACAGTCTACAGGTCACAATTATGAAGGGATTTCATTGTAGCTTGGTAGGATGCTTCCAAATAATGTCTAGATGAGAACGTCCCCTTTTGGTCGCGATCATTCAGCCTTGATGGATGCCCGAGCCCAAAACCCCAAAACCATTAGCATAGGATATAGGTCATATGTATAGAAGGATTTCATTGTAACCTGTTAGTTTGACTCCATATAATGCCTAGATGATGACATCCGCTTTTGGTCGTGATTGGTCAACTGTGACGGCTTCAGGGGCCCGAAGCCCGAAAACCTTGAGCACAGTCTACAGATCATATTTATGAAGGGATTTCATTGTAACTTCGTAGGATCACTCCAGATGATGCCCAGATGAGAATGTCCCCTTTTTGTTGCGATCATTCAACCATGATGGCTGCCCGAGCCCAAAAACCTTTAGCACACTCTACAGGTCATATTTATGAAGGGATTTCATTGTAACTTTGTAGGTTGACTTCATATAATGTCTAGATGAGAACGTCCCCTTTGGACGCAATTGGAAAATTGACAGCTACAGGGGCCCGAATCTGCCCAAAGCCCAAAAACATTTAGCACAGTCTACAGGCCATATTTATGAAGGGATTTCAATATAACTTGATAGGATGACTCGTTTTGGAATAATTTCACTGTAACTCGGTAACTTTCGTTGATATACGTTAACTGTGAGGGCCACATACATTAACTGTGAGGTCATATTAACCCACCCCTGTACACCTCATATTATTTTTATCAAAAACATAGCATACAGGGAACAGAAATGAACATATTCCCAATTATCACAATTCTTGTCTTATTTCATAATCCTTTCATAAAATTGAACATTATCCTTTTCATCAAACAACACACAAGTTAAGCTACAGTGTCATTGACACTTTCATTTTGTCCAGAACTTCTGTATGAAAGTTCTGATTTGATTAAATTTCTGGATGAATGTTTAATAACATGGAATACATCATATATAATACAGGTTTTTTTATGCAAATTCGATGAACTTTGATTTATTCAGTGCTACTTATACACAGTAAGTGCACTTGTCAATACAGCTTGGGCAAGAGTCTGTATTCATGAACCGATCTTCACGAAACTTCTTGGGTACCTTTGTTATCACCTTGGGACGAGAATGAGTCTTTCTGGGTGCGGTCCAAAATTCAAGATGGCTGCTAGTGTCCATTTTATACCTAAATTATGTCCAATCAGTTTTTTGTACACAACTTCTATACGGCTCAGGCTAGAGGCCGTATTTATGAACCAATCTTTACGAAACTTCTTGGGCACCTTTGTGATCACTGTGGGTCGAGAACGAGTGTTTCTGGGTGCTGTCCGAAATTCAAGATGGTCACCAACAGCCATTTTGTACCAAAATTAGTGCAATCAGTTTTTTGTACAGAACTTCTGTATGAAAGTTCTGATTTGAATAAATTTTTGTGGGAATGTTTAGTAACATGGAATACATCACATATAATACAGGTTTTTTTCTCGTGCAGAAATTATGCAAATTAGATGAACTTTGATTTATTCAGTGCTACTTATACACAGTAAGTGCACATGTCAATACGGCTCGGGCAAGAGTCTGTATTTATGAACCGATCTTCACGAAACTTCTTGGGTACCTTTGTTATCACCTTGGGATGAGAATGTGTGTTTCTGGGTGCGGTCCAAAATTCAAGATGGCTGCTAGTGGCCATTTTGTACTGAAATTAGGTCCAGTCAGTTTTTTGTCACAACTACTATATGGCTCGTATTTTTATGAACTGATCTTCATGAAACTTGTTGGGTACCTTTGTTATCACCTTGGGACAGGAATGAGTGTTTTTGGGTGCCTTTGTTACCACTGTGCTATGAGAACAAATATTTTGGGGTTCAGTCTGATTTCTTTTCTAGTTTGGCATCTGACTGTCGCCCACCCTTACAATACTTTACCTATACATTTGTTACAGGCTACCATCAGTATTTATGTACAGACCGTTAAAATACTTTATATGTACCTTTGTTATCAGGTCTAGATGTTTCTCATTGCTGTGTCACATACTATACATGTACATGTCTTAACAATTTGAACTACAGTGTCATGGACACTTTCATTCTTGTTTTAAACTCACATACCCCCACCCCCCCCCCCACCCCACCCCACTCCCTCTTCCCCCAGGGGCCAATTAGGTACTTTTTTTTTCATTCATCACAATTGCATTTTTACAGTTTTGCTTAAAAGTTTGTAGTTAAAAATCCAGACAAACTCCACACACACCCCCTTTTGCCAATCATTTTCATTCTCCAAACACTCTGTTACAATGTCATTTCTTTTTTTCATTTTGAGCAAGGTCTACTGAAGCTGTATATAGTGGTTTCAAATAATATTGGCATTCATTTAACCCTTTTCACAACGCTTTTCGAACTTAGTTTCTCTAAATTTCAAATTGGGCTTCTACCACATACTTTATTACTTTTTATCCCCTCCCACAAGGTCCAACCAATGAAAATTGTTGAAGTTATTTGTATTTATAATACAGGCCAGGTTTGAATATAGGTTCCACAAGTCCCCCCCCCCCCCCTCCCCCTCCCCCCCCCCCCCCCCCCCCAACACACACACACACACACATGTCACTTAGGCAATTATTCCCAAAATGCATTTTTAGCTCACCAACTTTGTGTGAGCTTATGGCATGGCTCAATCGGTCGGCGTCAACGTACGTGTCCAGTAATTTTAAAGCTTCTGTTTAGGTCACTTACTTGCCCTATTTCCATATCATGGCTTTTATAATGCTGCTATATGATGATTATTATCATTCTACCATGATTTAACCACCCCTCATACCCAGCATTTTAAACATTTTTCTTGACATTTTTAGTTGCGTTTAGTTTTCTGTTTAGCTCAGAATTTCATGTTTAACTTAGTGTTTAGGTCAGCTGCTGTGCTCCTTCTCTTCCCATGGCATTTATATTCATCACACGTGTTCCTCAGTATCATTGTTCCATGATTAACCCCTCATACCCTATTAAGTCAGCTGCTGTGCTCCTTCTCTTCCCATGGCATTTATATTCATCATACATGTTCCTCAGTATCATTGTTCCATAATTAACCCCTCATACCCTGCATTTTAAACATTTTTCTTGACATTTTTAGTTGCGTTTACTTTTCTGTTTAGCTCAGAATTTCATGTTTAACTTATTATTTAGGTCAGCTGCTGTGCTCTTTCTCTTCCCATGGCACTTATATTCATCATACATGTTCCTCTATATCATTGTTCCATGATTAACCCCTCATACTCTGCATTTTAAACATTTTTCTTGACATTTTTAGTTGCGTTTAGTTTTCTGTTTAGCTCAGAATTTTTCATGTTTAACTTAGTGTTTATGTCAGTTTCTGTGTTTTACTTTTAAGAGGTTGTGTTTAGGTAAGCTTTGTCACCTGTTATGAGCCTGTTTGATACAGTTCTTGTGTTTGCCAAAGTTAGTATCAAAGAGGAATGTTGGTTAGCTATAGGGCATTGGCGTCCTTCTTGTGAAGGATTGGAAGTTATTACATGCAAAAAAGAAAATTGACTCCTGTAGCCCAACATTGCTTTATGTACTGCATCTTTAATCCTTTACCTAACACAAGTTGAAGCCAACATTACAAATTATTTTTCTGAAACAGATTTATGGATTATTAGTCCTTATTAAGCTCATCAAGCTTGTTCCATTAATAGGTCATGAGGTATGTTTTGGGGTAGAGAAACGAAAAAATAAAATTTGAATAGCAAATTTTGTACACCATGAGTGTAGATATGGCAGATTTGTTAGGTAAACGGTTAACAAAAAATGGCTCTAACTATTTTGTGCCTAAGCATTGCCATTGCTGGGACAGTCGGGCTGTATGCGTGACATCACTCTAGTTATTGCTATCGGTTAACCGTGGTGGCTACACAGCCCCGAAATCCGAAAACCTTTAGCACAGTCTACAGGCTGTATTTATGAAGGGATTTCATTGTAACTTGATAGGATGGCTTGTTTTGGAATAATTTCACTGTAACTTGGTAACTGTTATTGACATACATTAACTGTGAGGGCCACAAACATTAACTGTGAGGGCCACATTAACCCACCCCTCACTTCTTTAGTACAGTCTGCACCTCATATTTTTTTTTTTGAAACAAGCATACAGGAAACAGAAATTAACATTCCCAATTATCACAATCCCTGTCTTATTTCATAATTCTTTCATAAATATTGAACATTATCCTTTTCATCAAACGCAACACACAAGTTAAGCCACAGTGTCATTGACACTTTCATTATTGAAAACATAGCATAAAGGGAACAGAAATTAACATATTCTCAATTATCAAAATTCTTGGCGTATTTCATAATCCTTTCATAAATATTGAACATTATCATTTTCATCAAACACAACACACAGTCAAGTTAGGCTACAGTGTCAAAGACACTTTCATTTCAGATGTTTATACATCGTTTCCTTTGAAACTAGGTATGGATGTTTACTACCATGGGAACCTGTGTACCTGTGATTATACTATTGATCAGACTTTTGTTGCCAGAGTAATGCCCCTTTTCATCTTAGAATGCCTGAATTGCCTAGAATTTTGTCCGAATATTTTCTTAACTTGGTGTGGATGTGCACTACCATGGGAACCTGTGTATCTGCAATTGTAGCTTTGATCAGCCTTTTTTCTCAGAGTTATGCCCCTTTTCATCTTAGAATAATCATGGCGGTGAGGTGGCATGGGTATGGACAGGCCCATCAATTACTGTCACATCTCTAGTTAGCTTAACTTGACAAAGTCAAGATAAGCTATTGCCATCACGCATGTGGAAGTCTGTTAGTCTGTGAGTCGGTTCACATTTTCCTTTAGAACAGGCTACACCCCATAGTTCTTGTCTGATCATCACAAAATTTTACATGCAGGTTTGGGGTCATGTCTAGATGAGAACGTCCCCTTTTTGGCTACACCCTGTAGTTCTTGTCCGATCGTCATGAAATTTTATATGCAGATTAGGGTCATGTCTAGATGAGAACATCCCCTTTTGGTCGCAGTAGGTCATTCGTGATGGCTGCTCGAGCCCAAAAACTTTAGCACAGTCTACAGATTGTATTTATGAAGGGATTTCATTGTAACTTGGTAGGATGCCTCTGTATAATATCGTCCCATTTGGCCGCAATCATTCAGCCATGATGACTGCCCATGCCCAAAACCTGAAAACATTTACCACAGTCTATAGGTCATATTTATGGAGGGATTTCATTGTAACTTGGTAGGTTGACTCCATATAATGTCCAGATGATAACGTCCCCTTTTGGTCATGATTGGACATCTGTGATGGCTACAGGGGCCCGATTGCCGAAAACCTATAGCACAGTCTACTGGTCATATTTATGAAGGGATTTCATTGTAACTTGGTAGGATGACTCCAGATAATGCCCAGATGAAAACGTCTGGTCGCGATCGTCAACCATGATGGCTGCCCGAGCCCAAAACCTGAAAACCTTTAGCACAGTCTGCAGGCTGTATTAATGAAGGGATTTCATTGTAACTTGATAGGATGAGTCATTTTGGAATAATTTCAGTGTAACTTGGTAACTTTCGTTGACATAAATTAACTGTGAGGGCCACATACATAAACTGTGAGGGCCACATTAACCCACCCCTCAATTCTTTAGTACAGTCCACACCTCATACTGTTTTTATTGAAAACATACCATACAGTGAACAGAAATTTACATATTCCCAATTATCACAATTCTTGTCTTATTTCATAATCCTTTCATAAACATTGGACATTATCCTTTTCATCAAAGACAACACACAGACAAGTTAAGCTACAGTGTCATTGGCACTTTCATTTCAATTGCTGTGATGCTAAATTTGGCACTGTGAAGAATTAGTGGTGATCCCAGCAGTATTTTTCATCCGAAGTAGTGATCAGAAATGAAAAAGTGTTCTGCTTTTTCGGGTATAATAAAACCTGGTAACCAATGCCTGGGGTGGAAGTCCTATAAAGAAGGCAGCATTGGTATGAACGATTGGCTGAACCAAGCCTGAAAATAATTTTCATCCGACACCAAATGAATCATGTCTGTCGTTTAAAGAATGATATCTGACATATTACAAAATGGAGTTTGAGTATTCAAAATAATGTGTTTTGGGTGTACATGTACCTTCATCTTAAAACTGTTCAGAATTCATCCAACCATACCTTGTTTAGCAGGGCTCAGTGAGCCCTGCGAAACAAGGTATGATTGGTTTCATTCTGAATTGGAACTGAATTACCCTTCAGGTATAATTTAGATACATGTATTGCTATATCATATCGTATTCCTTCACATGCTGTTCATACTGATGAGCTGTGCAGTCACTTTCTTCACACTTCCCAACTTGCCAGGGCCAGAAATCACAATAATAATTAATTATAGGCTTGCTTGTTATGTTCATGATTTCCAGCATGCACAATGTTCTGATCATTAAACTTCATTGGTAATTTTGGCATCAGATATTTTGACTGATGATTTTAAACCTCAATGAGACATTGGCCTTTTTAGCTCACCTGACTGAAAGTCAGGGTGAGCTTTTCTTATCACTCTTCGTCCGTCGTCCTGTGTGAAGGTGGTGTTTGAGCCTCTTTCTCCTAAACCACTGGCCACATTTTAATTAAATTTCATGTAAGTAGTGGTTATATAGGGGCATTTTGATTTTTATGCAAATTAGGTTTGGGCTCATATTGAGCAGAGGGGTGGGAAAAAAATGGCCAGATTTTTTGAAAATCTTCTAATGAACCACCAGTAGCAGAGACTTGATATGTGGTATACAGAGTCCTTTTGAGGTTTAGAATCAAGTTTGTTCAAGAGAAGTTGTGGGGCATTATTAGCCTTCGTTATGGGATGGGCAAACATTTTGGCCACGCCTAAAATTTCTATTTTCAGAACCGTGAGGTCGATTTGAACCAAATTTGATATGAGATGATAATGGGTTTATAAGTAGTTGATTGATGCAAAAAAAATTTTTCTCATTGCCCCGTGGGAACCACAGGATCTAAAAATAGGAAAAACCTGAAAAGCAGACGACACTTGCAAAAATAATTCTTGACTAACTAATTTTTTTCATTTATTGTCTCAAAAACATAGGTTATGACCCCGCGTTGGAACAAGCTTGACAAGCTCGTTCCAACGAAGCGTCATAACCTATGTTTTTGAGACAAAAAATGAAAAAAATAATGAAAATTAAGTGGCGATTTTTTAGAATGGCGCTGGCCGGTTTTGACTGTTACATTAGGTAAAGGGTTAAAGCTGCCATATCTCCAAACCTACACGTCACAGAGAATTCCTTTTATCCAGTAGAATAGAATGGTTAAAAAAAATCCCTATCAGTTTGAACACAAGGTACTTTTTTCAGGACTTTGAAAAAGTGCTCAGTCAGCACTTTTTAACACTGTAGGCAATGGGAAAACATTAAGAAATCTTCTCCAGATCCAAAGGCAGAATCTTTTGATATTTGTATGCAACATTGTGGGGTGAATCTGATTCAAATTTGTTCAAATTGGCTCCCTAAATTCATATTTGGGCTCACTTTAGAAGCTTGAATTCGAACTTAGTGCATTTCAGGCAAATTTCTTCAAAAATCATCTTCTCCAGATCCAGCAGGCAGAATCTTTTGATATTTGGTATGCAACATTGTGGGTGGATCTGATTCAAGTATGTTCAAATCGGTCCCCAGGATTCATATTTGGGCTCACTATAGAAGCCCGAATTCAAACTTGGTGCATTTCAGGCAAATTTCTTTAAAAATCTTCTTCTCCAGACCCAGCAGGCAGAATCTTTTGATATTTGGTATGCGACATTGTGGGGTGGATCTGATTCATGTTTGTTCAAATCGGCTCCCTGGGTTTATATTTGGGCTCAGTATAGGAACCCAAATTTGAACTTAGTGTATTTCAGGCAAATTTCTTTGAAAATCTTTTTCTCAAGATCCAGCAGGCAGAATCTTTTGATATTGGGTATGCACCATGCTTAGGGGGGTGAGATGATTCTTGCAGGGAACACAATGAGAATCAACTTTGATGCTCTCTAAATGTCCATTTGATTCTCATCAAGGATTCTGAAAGTGTCCTCAAAGGCCAATGGAATTGTACATATTTTTTGCTCCCTTATAATAAGGTAGCAGTGGAGTCTAGTGAGATCTTGGCTGCCCATAGAGGCAGCCAGGATTTCACTAGAAACCACTGCCAAAGCACTGTAACATCCTTCTGCAAGACCACCAAGGACTTGTGAGCTGAACATGTGTAAGACAGGGAAACTCTCCAAAATAGGGAACAGGCCTGGCATTCTTAAAGGCCAAGGGGTCAATTTTAGCCCTCCTGCATTTTCAGCTCTTCTCAAACCAACAAAAACTGAACGTGGCAAAATTAAGTTTTACTATTAACAAATTATGTCTTATGGGCTTCGTACATTTTATTTGATGCTGTTAACAAGGTGGTCTCCGTGAGATGGCTACACTGCCCCTCCCACACCTACGGACCTCAGCAAGGCCCGGAGGTGTGGGAGGGGCAGTGTGGCCATCTTTCAGAGACCACTAACTAAGCAGAGCTCTGAAAAGATGTGGGTTTTGGGAATAGGTAGTTTTGGTAATCATTATTTTCTAAGGCTGGGAGGGCTAGCTTTCGCCCTCCTTAATTTTTTATGGTGAGCAGTAAGCAAGCGAATAAATTGACCTGAAAATGCCAGGCCAGAGGAACTAGGCCCTTAAGGGTTAAACTCCAGTAAATATATAAATATGAGGTTTCTTTTTTTACTATGGAATATGTACTGGCTGCAGTCTAGAGGGTACACTCTCAAATTCTAAATTATTTAAAAACTGAAAATTAATTATCGGAGTAGGAGTTCGTGAGAATCGGAACTGATTCTCATGAATCAGGACAAATTTTAAGGCATGGACCTGGCAAATCCATACAAACTAAATAATTCCAGTTTCAGGGTAATATGATGCACATCCCCAGAATATGAGGCCTTTAGGTGGTGGTACCTGCACTTCAGAATTATGGCCTTCCAGCACTCAACTGGTTAAATTTAGTTAATATAACCATATTGTGGCAACATTGTGTCAAAACAAGGCATTTTAAGGCCTTAGTTGCCCCACCAGTTTTCCACTTTATTACAGGCCCCCATAGTTAGTAAACTGTTCAGCCTTCCTTTCAGCTTTTGTTACCTTGTTGCTCAGAACAATTGCACTCCTACATAACTCAGTTGTAACTGTATTCATATTTTAAAATGAAATGAATTATATAGCAAGTTTGTCTTGTTCACTCCCTTTTAAATGATCACTATTGTAATGAAAGGGGAGAAGTTTAGAACCATTGTTGATATTGTCATTTATTTATTTGGCAACTGAACTGTATAATGACCCTTCATTTGTTTTAGGATGGATAATCTTGTTTGAGCTCTGTTAAACTAGATATAATAGAGCAAACAATTTCCTTTTAAATGAATACTCCTATTAATTGAATGTTTCTCACTGGCAAAATATGTACTCAGTTATCTAATTTCAGGCCTTTTAGATTGGTTTTATTTGGGAACATCGCTGAATTGCCTAGTCAGCTGCTGTTTATCCCCATTGAAGAACTTCTTTTTTTTGCAATACCAACTGTATGAAATGCCAATTCCTGGTTTCTCCAGACATGTATTGGTGCCTCGAAGTATTAACCTTATGGACCCTTATCCCAGCTCTTTCCTGCAGGAACACCGGGAAGTTAACCTGTGCCTGTTCACTGTGGTAAACAGGCTCTGTTTTACTGGTAAAATAGGACCCAGTCACCAATGCTTGGGAGGTGCAAACCCTCTCTAAAATGGGCAACATGGCTTATTAACACTCACCCCTGGTCTTGAGTTGATACTCATGTGGTCATGATTAGCCATTGTGCAAAAATATGGGACCTTAAACACCAATAAATGAATATCCCAGCTCTACTCACTTTTTACAGTAACAGAAAAGGTGTCCCAACAGGCTGTCTCTAGGTAATCTCGAATAAAAGTCACAAGAACCTTTGCAGTTGTTTCTAGGCAAGTCTTGGCTGCCTATACAGGATGCCAAGACTTGCCTAGAAACAACTACAAAGTCACAGAATGCAAACTGCCATTGAATAGCAAAAATGTATACAAATCTCTAAGCCTTAAATCATTTCAACAAAATCTAAAATAAAATGTAAAAACACACCCAACTGTGTGTTATGCTCAAAATTTGGGAACATTCCTGTAATTTTGAGACATTGATTTTCTGTGGAGTTTGGTGGAATTTAAAGAACTATCTGGTTTCCTCAATATCCAATAATCTGTAATATTTTGCCTTTTCTGAATTCTTCCCTTCATAGAAGTAACATCAAAATTATTTCTTGAGTAATGTGATCATGAAGTGAACAAATATTTATCGAAGTCAAACTGGATAATGATATCTTGACCCACTGGTCTAAGTGTGTTGCAGTCTGACCAAGAAGGAGACTGCTTATTCAATTACAGTGCTGTGTTCTGCATTCCAACAAGATGTGGCTCAATTTGAAAGTTCCTTCTCCGTGGAAACTCTGGAGTGGAGCAGTGCTTGTTAGCTCACCTGACGGACCCAGTAATCAATGCTTGGGGTGGAAGTCCTCTAAAATGGGCAGCATGGGTTTAAACGATTGGCTGGACTTGACTTTATATCCATGTTGCAGTCACGATTAGCCATTGTGCAGAAATATGTGACTTAAATAAATATATAAATGAATAAATCATGAAAAAACGGCCTGGAATAGCCTTGAACTTCATCCGTCCTTGCACGCAGGAACCCTGTATCACCAGGAAAGTGGACAGATAATTTTAACTAGATCACCACCCAAACGTGATCCAGTTGAAATTCTGGTTGCTTTTGGGATCACAGTACTCAGTAAATGACTTGTACTGTCATACCAGTGCAGCTGTTCATGCCACAGATTGAGCTCATACCTATTCAATCAATCTTCTCAGGCCTGGCATTTTCAGAACGATTTATTCGCTTGCCTACTGCTCACCTAAAAAAAATTAAGGAGGGTGAAAATTAGCCCTCCTGGCCTTAGAAAATAATGATTACCATAACAACCCATTCCTAAAACCCACATCTTTTCAAATCTCTGCTATGTTAGTGGTCTCTGTAAGACTGCAACACTGCCCCTCCCACACCTCCAGGCCTTGACGAGGTCCGGATGTATTGGAGTGGTAGTGTAGCCACCTCACAGAGTTTACCCTGTTAGCAGCACCAGATAAGATGTACAAAGCCATCCCAAGCAGAATTCATTAATACTAAAACTCTTTTTAGCCATTTGTAGCTTTTGTAAGCTTGAGGAGAGCTAACCGCTCCCCTAGGCCATGCGAGGGGAGCGCTTTTTAGCCCTCCTGCATTTTTAAGAGTGCCAGACCTGTCTTCTATACCTACATGTAATTAACTTTTTAAGTTGTTTTGTGCTTGTGATATTTTTTTTTTAATTTTAAAACATAAAATATGTGTTGTTCTTTGTTTTGTTCTTCACAGGTCGATTCACCATCGTTAAGTGATGAAAACTGGCCATCCCTTGTTGGTGTCAATGAGGTGAGTTAACTTTTCTCATGTTGGTTGGTGGTGACCCTTCAGGGATTATTTTGTGTGTCTGCGCGAGCCAAATGCTGAACACTTTACGTTTGTGTTCGGGCAGGATTTATCCCAATTTCCAACCTCAAATTTGCCAGTCTTACTCCCCACTCGAACTAAATTTTATTTCACAATTTGTGTCCTGAAGTGGGTGGTCATCAGCCCTCAGAAAAGCAGTTATTACCAGCCTAACGAATTGTAGAGAATGTGTGAATTTTGAAGATTATATGAACGTGTATCAAAAGAAGTCGGAGATCTGTGTCTCAGTGGTAGACTTGGACTTCTATGCTAGAGGTCCCGAATTCGATCCCTGTCTAGTGCAACCTGTGTTCTGTCCTTGGGCAACGCTCTTTATCCCAGTTGCCTCCATGGTGGCACAGTGACGCCGTGTACTAAGGCGCACTGCACGTCAATGGTGCTGATGAGCTTGAACAGAGTTAGAATGTTGAGGAGCTGACAGTTGCTCATCGCTGCTCGGTGGTTCTCTCCGGGTACTCCAGCTTCCTCCACCTGTTGTCACGGTCATGATTAGCCATTGTGCATAAGTATGTGACCTTAAGGGGGCATGATGATGCCGTGTACTAAGGCGTACTACACGTCGATGGTATGCATGTCTTCAACCAATCTAACCCTGCCTGTGCTGCAGTGTGGAGTTACGATGTTGGGGAGCTGGCAGCTGCTCGTCGTTGCTCGGTGGTTCTCTCCGGGTACTCCGGCTTCCTCCACCCGTAAAACTGTCACGGTCATGATTAGCCATTGTGCATAAATATGTGACCTTAAACATCAATAAATAAATAAATAAATAAATAAATAAATAAATAAATAAATAAATAAATAAATAAATAAATAATAATGTGACCTTAAACATCAATAAATAAATAAATCAAAGGAAATCATCAGCACTTTGGTATTAGGAGGAATCTGGGAGTGAGATAAGCAGTACCGCATTGCTATTTGCAACGCATTTTCTCCCTGTATCGATGAAGTTTAGAGAATTGAATCATGAAACGTCAATACCAGTTTTATGTTCCAGGCAGAGTAACTCCACTTTTAGCTCACTTTGACAAAGTCAAGCTGAACTTATCTAATCGCTCTCCATCCGTCGTCCGTCAGCATCATGTTTTGGTCTTCTCCTCCAAAACACTGGGCCAATTCAAGTGAAAGTTTGAGTGAGTGATGGTCCCAAAGTTGCATTGCATTTTTGTTCAGCTCAGCATGCTCCGCCCTACAGGGAGGGAGTGGGGGAAAA
The DNA here is from genome assembly GCA_031216915.1 of Pictodentalium vernedei. NCBI lineage: Eukaryota > Metazoa > Mollusca > Scaphopoda > Dentaliida > Dentaliidae > Pictodentalium > Pictodentalium vernedei. Next base: position 725,186,354 of record CM062297.1, on the reverse strand, counting down.
TCCTCCAAAATACTTTTAAATCTTCTCATGAACCAGTGAGTACAATGATTTGATATTTGTTATGGAGCTTCCTTTTGAGGTGTAGAATCAAGTTTGTTCAAATGAAGTTTGTTAAGCAATTATGTGGCATTGTAATGGGAGGGGTAAAATTTTTGGCCCCGCCCAAAATTTCTATTTTCTGAACTGATAGTCCGATTTGAACCAACTTTGGTATGTGGTATTATGGGGTCATAAGTACTTGACTTGTGCCAAAAAATAATTCCTGCAGCCCCATGGGAACCCCAGGAGCTAAAAATAGAAATATTTTCAAATGCCCATATTTCCCAAACCACAAGGAACAGAGAACTGTTATTTGGTATGAAGCATCCTTAGAACTAGTAGAATTAAATGGTAAAAAACAATTGCCATCGGTTATGTTTTTTTAACTTAGGGCAATATGGGGAATAGTCTTTAAAAATCTACTTCTTCAGAACCACCCGTCAGAATCTTTTAATGTTTGGTATACATCGGGGCGTGGTGGCTCAGTGGTAGACTGTTGGACTTCTATAATAGAGGTCCGGAGTTCGATCCCTGTCCGGGACGACCTGCATTGTGTCCTTGTCAAGGCACTTTATCCTGGTTGCCTACATGGGGGCACGATGATGCTGTGTACTAAGGTGTACTGCACGTCAATGGTGCACATGTCTTCAACCACTGTAACCCTGCTTGAGCGGAGCTTGGCTTGAACAGAGTTAGAATGTTGAGGACCTGACAGTTGCTCGTCGATGCTTGGTGGTTCTCGCCGGGTACTCCGGCTTCATCCACCTGTAAATCTGTCATGGTCACGATTAGTCATTGTGCAGAAGTATGTGACCTTAAACACCAATAAATAAATAAATTGGTATTCGTCATTGTTAAGATGGTCAGATTCAAGATTGCTCAAACCAAGACTGTACGTTAATATTTGGGCTTCCTATGGAAGCCCAAATTTTAACCTAGTGCAATATGGGGAATAATCTTTAAAAATCTTCTTCAGATCTACCAGTCAGAATGCTTTCATATTTGGTATACAACATCTCTGGTGGGGGGGGGGGTCAGATTCTTCAAGTTTGTTCAATTCGAGTGCCTCTGTTAATATTTGGGCTCCCTATGGGAACCCGAATTTTAACTTGGTGCAATATCATAGAGTTTCTTCAAAAATCGTCTTCTTCAGATTCACCAGTTAGAATCCTTTCTTTCATATTTGGTTTACAACAACTCTAGGGGAGTCAGATTCAGGTTTGTTCAAATTGGGTCCCTAGGTTAATATTTGGGCTCTCTGTGGTAGCCCAAATTTTGACTTTGTGCAATTTGAGGAAATTTCTTTAAAAATTTTCATGTTCAGTTCCTCCTGTCTGAATGTTTTCATATTTGATACACAACATCTCTAGGGGAGTCATATTTCAATTTGTTCAAATTGGTTCCCTGGGTTAATATTTGGGCTCCCTATGGTAGCCCGAATTTTAACTTCGTGCAATATGAGGTAATTTCTTTAAAAATCTTCTTCACATCCACCAGTCAGAATGCTTTCATATTTGGAAAACAACATCTCCAGTGGGATGAGATTCAAGTTTGTTCAAATCGAGTGCCTGGGTTTATATTTGGGCTCCCTATGTGAGCCTGAATTGGCCATGTTTTAATATTTACAGTTATTTTTTTCCTTGTTTCACATTGGTGGCTTAGCAGCCATCCACTTTAGTTTAAAAATGTGTCGGTCCTTCATATTTGCTGCTCTTGTTCTGCGATCATTTGTTACATTCAAATAAATTTTGGTATGCAATGCCATGTATCTTCTTAACATGGGGGAATAGATCTTATGGTTGAATGAATGCCCTCACTTAAATATGTAGGCCATTTCACATAGCATATATCACTGTTTGTTGGATTGAAGTGAGTTGTCACATCATTCAACCTTAGCATTTAGGACCATATATCTTGACAAAGTGGATGCCCTCACTAGAATACTTTCAGAGTTATTTCCTTTGACTAATTTGGGCGTTCATCAATTGCATGCCTTTATTGGCTATAGATAGCAATCAATGAACAAAGATAATTCCGTGATTCATTTTTAGCTCAACTTGACAAAGTCAAGCTGAGCTATTGCCATCACTTCTCGTCCGCCGGCGTACGTACGTACGTACGTACGTTAGTACGTACGTCCACAATTTTTTTGGCACACCTCACAGGTCGCATTTATGATCAGCTTACTTTGAAACTTGGTATGCTTGTTTGGGGTGACCTCTAGATGGGAGCTATCGATTTTCTTCAATTTCCGGCAAAAAATGTTGCCGCGGCCAACATTCTTGGAACTTAGTTTAGTCAAACCACAATATTTCCCTTTGGCACACCTTACAGGGCACATTTATGATTTGATTGCTTTGAAACCTGGTGTGCTTATTTAGGGTGACCTCTAGATGGGAACTATCGATTTTCTTCAATTTCCGGCAAAAAATGTTGCCACGGCCAACGTTCGTAGAACTTAGTTTAGTCAGACCTCAATATTTCCCTTTGGCACACCCAGCAGGGCCCATTTATGATCAGATTGCTTTGAAACCTGGTAGGCTTGTTTGGGGAGACTTCTAGATGGGAGCTATCGATTTTCTTCAATTACTGTCAAAAAATGTTGCCGCGGCCAACGTTCTTAGAACTTAGTTTAGTCAGAAGACTCAATATTTCCCTTTGGCACACGCTACAGGGTACATTTATGATTGGATTGCTTTGAAACCTGGCATGCTTGTTTGGGGTGACCTCTAGATGGGAGTTATCGATTTTCTTCAATTTCCGTCAAAAAATGGTGCCGTGTCCAACATTCTTAGAACTTAGTTTAGTCAAACCACAATATTTCCCTTTGGCTCACCCTACAGGGCACATTTATGATTTGATTGCTTTGAAACCTGGAATGCTTATTTAGGGTGACCTCTAGATGGGAGCTATCGATTTTCTTCAATTTCCATCAAAAAATGTTGCCGCAGCCAACATTCATAGAATTTAGTTTAGTCAGACCTCAATATTTCCCTTTGGCACACCCTACAAGGCACATTTATGATCAGATTGCTTTGAAACCTGACATGCTTGTTTGGGGTGGCCTCTAGAAGAGAGCTATCGATTTTCTTCCATTTCCGTCAAAAAATGTTGCCATGGCCAACGTTCTTAGAATTTAGTCTAGTCAGACCACAATATTTCCCTTTTGTACACCCTACAGGGCTTTGAAACCTGGCATGCTTGTTTGGGGAGGCCTCTAGATGGGAGCTATCGATTTTCTTCGGTTTCTGTCAAAAAATGTTGCCACTGGCAAAAAAAAATGACATTGGTACCAATGATCTTCAATTTTGCCATTTCATTTATAACTTACCAAGTTCAAGTTTGTCAAGTTGAGCTGCAGTGTCATTGACACTTTCATTTTGTTGACTTTTTTTAGCTCACCTGACTGAAAGTCAGGGTGAGCTTTTCTGATCACTTTTCGTCCGTCGTCCGTCGTCCGGCGTCCGTCGTCCGTCGTCCGGCGTGAAGGTGGTGTTTGGGTCTTTTTCTTCCAAACCACTGGCCGCATGTTAATGAAATTTCATGTGAGTAGGGGTTATATAGCGGCATTTTGATTTTTGGGCAAATTAGGTTTCGGCTCATATTGAGCAGAGGGGTGGGGCAAAAATGCTCCAATTCTTAAAAAATCTTCTTCTCAAGAACCAGCAATAGCAGAGACTTGATATTTGGTATGCAGCTTCCTTTTGAGGTGTAGACTCAAGTTTGTTCAAGAGAAGTTTGTAGGTCTATACTTGGCGATGTTATGGGAGGAGCAAAAATTTTGGCCCCACCCCAAATTTCTATTTTTTAAACCGAGAGGCCAATTTGAACCAAATTTTATGTGAGGGCTTATTGGGTCATAAGTACCTAATTTATGCAGAAATTTTTTTTCCTGTAGCCCCGTGGGAACCGCAGGAGCTAAAAATAGAAAAAAATTAAAACGCCCATATCTCCAAAACTGCATGGCACCGAGAATTTTTATTTGGTGTGAAGCTTCCTTAGGACCAACAGAAAGAACTGGTAAAAAAAAATTGCCATCGGTTTTATCATAGGGTACAGTTTCGGGACTTTGAAAAAATGCTGAGTCAGCACTTTTTAACACTGTAGGCAATGGGAAAAACATTAAAAAATCTTCTTCTCCAGATCCAGCAGGCAGAATCTTTTGATATTTGGTATGCAACATTGGAGGGTGGATCTGATTCAAGTTTGTTCAAATCGGCCCCCTGGGTTCATATTTGGGCTCAGTATAGGAGCCCGATTTCGAACTTAGTGCATTTCAGGCAAATTTCTTAAAAAATCTTCTTCTCCAGATGCAGCAGGCAGAATCTTTTGATATTTGGTATGCAACATTGTGGGGTGGATCTGATTCAAGTTTGTTCAAATTGGCCCCCTGGGTTTATATTTGGGCTCAGTATAGGAGCCCAAATTTGAACTTACTGCATTTCAGGTAAATTTCTTTGAAAATCTTCTTCTCCAGATCCAGCAGGCAGAATCTTTTGATATTTGGTATGCAACATTGTGGGGTGGATCTGATTCAAGTTTGTTCAAATCGGCCCCTTGGGTTTATATTTGGACTCAGTATAGGAGCCCAAATTTGAACTTAGTGCATTTCAGGCAAATTTCTTTGAAAATCTTCTTCTCAAGATCCAGCAGGCAGAATCTTTTGATATTGGGTATGCAACATTGTGGGGTGGATCTGATTCAAGTTTGTTCAAATCGGCTCCCTGGGTTTATATTTGGGCTCAGTATAGGAGCCCAAATTTGAACTTCGTGCTTTTCAGGCAAATTTCTTAAAAAATCTTCTTCTCCAGATCCAGCAGGCAGAATCTTTTGATATTTGGTATGCAACATTGTGGGGTGGATCTGATTCTATTTTGTTCAAATCGGCTCCCTAGATTCATATTTGGGCTCACTATAGAAGCTCGAATTTGAACTTAGTGCATTTCAGGCAAATTTCTTCAAAAATCTTCTTCTCCAGATCCTGCAGGCAGAATCTTTTGATATTTGGTATGCAACATTGTGGGGTGGATCTGATTCCAGTTTGTTCAAATCAGCCACCTGGATTCATATTTGGGCTCACGATAGAAGCCCAAATTCGAACTTAGTGCATTTCAGGCAAATTTCTTTGAAAATCTTCTTCTCAAGATCCAGCAGGCAGAATCTTGTGATATTTGGTATGCAGCATCCTTAGGGGGGTGAGATTCAAGTTTGTTCAAGCCCTGTCCCTAGGTCCATATTTGGGCTCACTGTGGGAGCTTGAATTGTAACTTTGTTCGAAATGAGGAATTTTCTTAAAAAATCTTCTTCTTCAGATCCAGCAGTCCGAATGGTTTGATATGTGGTGAGTAGCATCCTTGGGGGGAGGGGGGGATTCAAGTGTGTTAAAGCCAAGTCCATGGGTCCATATGTGGGCTCCCTGTGGGAGCCCAAATTATAACTTAGTCAATATGAGGAATTTTTCTTTAAAAATCTTCTTCTTCAGATTCAGCAGTTGGAATGTTTTGATATTTGGCATGGAGCAACCTTGGGGGCTGAGATTCAAGTTTGTTCAAGCCAAGTGGTTCATATTTGGGCTCACTATGGGAGCCTGAATGACAACTTAGTTCAAAATGAGGAATTTTCTTTAAAAATCTTTAGATCCAGCAGATGAATGCTTTTGATATTTTTTATGCAGCATCCTTAGGGGGGTAAGATTCAAGTTTGTTCAAGCCATGTCCCTAGTTCCATATTTGGGCTGATTGTGGGAGCTCGAATTGTAACTTGGTTCAAAATGAGGAATTTTCTTTAAAAATCTTCTTCTTCAGATCCAGCAGTCGGAATGTTTTGATATTTGGTGTGCAGAATCCTTAGGGGTGTGAGATTCAGGTTTGTTAAAGCCAAGTCCCTGGGTTCATATATGGGCTCCCTGTGGGAGCCCGAATTATGACTTAGTTCAGTATGAGGAATATTCTTTAAAAATCTTTTTTTAGATCCACTGGTCAGAATATTTGGATATTTGGTTTCAGCTTTTCTTAGGAGGAGCAGATGCAACTTGTGGAAATCAATTCTCTGGGTTGATATTTAGGCTACCATGTCAGGTGAGCGCCCTCAGGCCCTCTGGGGCCTCTTGTTTATTTTATTGGGGTCCAATGACACTTTCAACAGGCAGGGTCATTTTGTGTCAGACTTTTGGTTCAAAATGAATATGCAGGCCCTTACTATTATTCAGCCACAATTGATATTTTGCACGAGATAGTATAGCCCATATGCAGTTAACCAGTCAAATTTGTACAGAAGGTATGGTAAAAAGTTGTGTGTTTGGATATTATACTCAATTAACAGGATTATTATGCCCCATACTAAGGGGGTATCATTATATAGTAAAGAGCTACATACATTCATATGTATGTACATTTGCACATTACAAATTATGTCTGTCCAACATGTTTGCTGCTCCAGCTCAACCGCTAATGCTTGGACTCAACCAATTTTGGCATGCCTCTACCTGATCATAGAGCTGTTGCAAAATAAATGGCCTCTCTTTAATATTTACAGAGTTTTTATACCCCCCCCCCCCCCCCCCCCCCCCCCCCCCCCCCCCCTGCAAACAAAGTTTGGGGGTATATAGGAATCACCCTGTCCGTCCGCCTGTCCATCCTTATAAGTGCAACTCCTAAACCGTTTGAAGAATTTTCATGAAACTATACACAATGGAAGAACTCCATATGAAGATGTGCATGAAGCAATATAATTCCGTTCTGACATTTCCAAGGGGAGATAATCTAACTCATACATTTTAGGCATGTGGGGTATCACTTTGTGAGCTTGCTCACAGTACCTCTAGTTATTCCTTATTTCACATAGTCCATCTATCTTGTTAAAAATTGTGTCCGCACCAACATATTTTGTATTCTAGCTCTGCCTTCATTTGTTGGACTCAAACAATTTTGGGCTCGCTTATACCTTAATGTGGTTGAATAGATCCTATGGTGGAGTTAATGTCCTCGTTTAAATATGGATAGAGTTACATGCCCTAGATTCACTTGGGGCATTATTAAAAATATGTCTCTCTAACATGGTTAGTACTCCTACAGTGTCTTTGTTGGATTGAAGACAATTGTCACAGCTTTCTACCTTGGCAAGCGGGAGCATATTTCAGGACAAGATGGATGCCCTTGCTAGAATTAGAGCTGGGAGGTTGTGGGATTTTAAAAGGTTTTTGTTTTTTTAAAGCAAAAAACCTCAGCTGCGGTTGCTGTTTCATTGGTCATGAGAAGCTATCCGTATATACCTCTCAGATCGGCCCTGTAATTACAACATCTTGAATTAACAATCAACAAGGCATCTTCTGTTGATTGTATCAGTTGAATAAATAATTATAACATAACCATGCCTGTAATGTTGTAATATGTCAGGCAAAAAAAAAAAAAACCCAAAACTATATTTAGGATAACCCGACCCACCCTAAAAAATATGCCGACCCTCAACATTTTATCAAGTTAAAGTTGCTCATTTTTAGTCATTGTAACCCTAAATTTCCATCCAACTTCAGCTGTGAATTTGAAACCGATTTTGTTGATCCCGCGGGAACCCTGGGAAGTGAAGCAATGCCTGTTCACTGTGGTAAACAGGCTCTGCTTTACTGGTAAAATAGGACCCAGTCACCAATGCTTTGGAGGTGCAAACCCTCTCTATAATGGGCAGCATGGCTTATTAACGCTCACCCCTGGTCTTGAGGTGATACTCATGTTGTGGTCATGATTAGCCATTGTGCAAAAATATGTGACCTTAAACACCAATAAATAATAAATAATAACCGATTTTGATGTTTAAGCTTTCAAAATTATGTATAGGAATAAATATACCGGATAGTATAAATGAAGAGCAAGTTGTAAGTTATAGTTCATCAAAGGAAACTGCATTTGATAAACTTATGAACATTTTACAATGTCATGAATATTAATGAACATCATGTTGAGTTTCTTGTGTTGATACTGAAAGGCTCAAATCTTGGCTTACTGTCTTGAAAATGTCATTGGTACAAGTATAGTGCAGAGGAGTTTTGTTTTTTAATTCCATTCAAATGTATGCAGAAATTATTTGACGGTGGCCAGCAGTTTCGTAGATTTTGCATTTAGTATACATGTAAAGTGAATGATGTGGTCATTCTGGTAATTCGATATTATGCATTGTATTTTAAAATGCACTGGATTTTTTTTTAAACCGAATTCACGGTTGTGTTTATTGGAGTGCAGTTTCGATTTTCAGTAGTCTCCCACTACCGATCCCAACCTGTGGTTGTGGTTAACCTCCCAGCTCTAGCTAGAATAGTTTTGGAGTTCTTTCCCTTTGATAAAACTCTGTCGATTTAACATGTTTGCTGCTCTAGCTCCAACACTATCTGTTGGGTTCAAATAATTTCTAGTATGGGTGTACTCTATCATAGGGTTACATCCCCTTTGCTAGAACAAGTACCCTATCATAGGGGAACATCTCCCTTGCTAGAACAAATGCCTTTACACTGATATTTTATAGAGTTACTTTTCCTTGATTCACTTAGTGAACAACTGGGCATATGCCATGCTGGTTCATTGTAGAGATATCCAATTAAGTGTTCCCCATTGTTTTAATAAACTCTCTGATGATAGGTTATTATGCACCAACCATTTAGGGCTGCAAAGATATGTTTTCTCATGATATAATTAGTACTGTGCGGTATAATTAATTTTCGGTATTTATATTTTTCTGTTAATTGACAATGTCAACTCATTAAGGGGGATCGTAAATCTAAAAGCCTGTGGGTGGCATATTTTGATAGAGTTGATAAGAAAATGTGCAATTGTAAAATGTAAGTGACCGGTAGCAGCAGACACTGTCAATACGACAATGAAAGAAATAAAAAAGCAACGGCAGAAAAACGAAAAATGGCTAGTTGTTAACTTGGTACTTCATTTTCTGAAGAAATACATTCATAACATTCAGACTGATTCAGCATATATTCTGGAAATTAGTGTGTGATTTATTGACAGGGGACATAAGGGGTTGGTGGGTGGTTGACTGGTTGACAATTGGTTGGAAATAATCCACATTTTAATACGTTGACACCGATCATCTGCTTTATATTCTTTCGAATAAATCATTTATACAGCATACCAGCACACACTTGAAAGACGTAATTGACCTTAATTTTAAGACACATTGAAAAACAATGTACGCAAGCCAACAGGCGACATCAGATTTAGCATTATCGAAGTTTATGATTGCATGATTGGCAATGATTGCACAATGTTTTCACAACTGGGATTATCATAGAGAGATTAATTACAGTTGAATAACTTCAATTTACTTGCATATTTGTGTGGATATTGGACACTGGATTCACTGGACGGTGGACATTAATCTTGTTGCCACTTTGAAAGATAAGGGACTGACAAAAGAGTGTTACTACTAGTGAAAACTTATTGAAAAACTTTCAAGGTGAAGAACATATATGTTTCTTCTACCTGATTCATTGGAGGAGGGGCATGGTTGGAAGGACATAGAGGCCAACTGATTAGCTTGGCTAGTTATTTAATGAATCTTGATTCAGTGTGATGATTCACACTGAATCGAGTGATTCATTAAATAACTTGCTACACTAATCAGTTATCACAGTTGATTTAACCTGTCAAGTTCATGAGATGTCAGCGCTGAACCTGTTAAGTTACTATATGGTTGAATGTGAGGATATTCCAAAACTGTATTTAGGATAACCCGACCCACCCTAAAAAATTATGCCGACCCTCAAAATGATCCATTAAATAACTTGCTACACTAATCAGTTAATATCACAGCTGAATTAACTTGTCAAGTTCATGAGATGTCAGCGCTGAACCTGTCAAGTTACTATGTGGTTAAATGTTGGGAAATTGGGTCAGTTTGCGACTATTTTCAGTGTTCTGTGCATATACCGAATACCATACCAAAACCGAGGTATTTACCTGAAAGATACCGATACCAAACCTGAAATTTCAATACACAGCTCTAGATGTGATGCATATCACGATTCGATACATATCACGATACACCCATCAATCATCAAAAAGTGAGGACAGAAGAAGCAAATCTGCAGTTACGGACCACTGGGTCTCTTGGTGGGCCATCCCTGCAGATTTGCTTCTTGAGTCCTCACATTTCCACTGGGCTGTTGAGTAGAGGGAAAAGTTTAATATCCACCCAGACAATGACCAAATAACAAATCATACAGTTTTGAGTCAAGAAGCTTCATTTCAATGAAATTAGATTTCTCAAACTTCTTGACAACAAAACATCATGACACACAGTTCTGTTTCCTTGGCATTTGTGATTTGTTGGATCATAGTATATAAAGGTTCAAGAGCGAGCTTAATGGTTTGTGCTATTCAATGCTAACAAATTCTCGAGACCGATGTAAATCATACTTCTACAATCCTGTTTTCAAAGGAGAACTACATATAATGGTCCACATGTATTGTGATACAGTGCAAGCAAATTGTGATACATATCGTCAAAGAATGAACCGCTATACATTCATTTCATGATTAATCATTGTAGCCCTACAACCATTACAGGAAAATGCCAAAGGCCTGGGTTAAGGGTTCCAAAAGAAGAGGAAAAAAGGTAAAAAGTACTAGTCGGTATTTATATATTTTTTTTTACTGAGTTGACCCATTTTTTTCAGTCACCCCTTGGTAAGAAAACAAACAATTCAATCAAGTCACCAGTACTCACGTCTGAAGAGAAGCATTTGTCTGATGCCATCAACAATAATAACAATCAAAGTGATTCGGGTTCAGGTGGAGAGGACTCTGCAAAAGAAAACAAAGAAAACAGTTCTATGGATGAGAACTCGAAAGCCTCAAAGAAGAAAGGTAGTAAAACACTAAATGCAGTATTCTGTCCAGTAACTGAACTAGCATTAACCCATTACCCTGCATGTAAGTCTGCAAATAAGCAATCTATTTTTGGCAGAATGGGGTCTTCAGGGGGTGAATTTGCTGATGCTGTCCCATACAGTGGGCTAGAATCCCCAATTTATCCTCTGGATGCCTATATCTGTTCGGGACTGAGAGCGACCTTTATTCAGATTGAGGTTCGCAGGGGGTAAATTTAGTAATGCTACCCTGCTGTGCAGGGTAACATCACCAAATTGACCCTCTGGAGACATTCTGCAGATGACAATCTGCTTATTTCAAGGCTTGTCTAAATGAATAAATAGAGAATATCTCTTGTTTTTGAGTGGATACCAAAAATTATCTCATAGTTACCGAGACAAATGTTTATTTTTGCGAGTGGGTTGCCACGAATGAAAAATATACATTTGGTCACAAATGAGATAATTTTTGGTATCCACTCAAAAACTACCAGATTTTCTTTTTATTACACACGTTTCAGAAGAAGTTGTTGGATTCCAGTGATAAATTGACTGTATTCACTTTGATTCAGGCTTCAAATCAAAGCATGAAAGTCCACAGCTGATTGTTGCCCCTTTCTACATAATAGGCTGTGATAAAATATAGCTCCCACATACTTACGGTGGAAAAGCTCATAATTGTATCAAATTTTATCAAAGTTTATTTAATACAACTATAATAATTTATTTATATTTATAACAGTTAACATATTTCATCATTTATAAACAACAATAGCATTAAAACACTGAAGTGATTTTGTAACATTCCCAATACCACTTAAAATATTTTTATACCCATTGCTTCCCGATTTCTTATGTGGGAGCATGTTGGCAGAAGTGTACTAAGTTGTAATAATAATTTGCATGTTGATAGTGCACTTGCCTCGGGTTGCTGCTAATTTTGCATTTACCAGGTTAGAAAGTTGGAGGGTTTGACATTTGCTCAGCAAGGCTCTGTGGTCCTTTCCAGGTACTTTGGCTGTTGAAAATGCCATTGAACCTCAACTGATAAACAAACATATCAGATTACTTAAATTATATATAGCCCATCAAGTGCACCAAGAGAACACATCAGTTATTTCTGTTCTAAGAAATGCATGTCCAGACCGTCACGATTCGCATTGCTAACTGTTGACTCCATGAGCTCTGTCAAACCAGGTGTAATAGATTAAATGCCAGAAAATACAGAAGCCAAATAGGTTTATAAACGAAGAGAATGTGGTGATTATTAGGGTAATTTCTCGACAGTTTACAGGGTTTTTTTTATTTAATTAAAATCAGTTGACTCTAGAATCTATATGCAATTAATGGGCCAAATTTGTATTGAAGGTATGGGAAAATGGTTTTGTGATTGGAAGTTATATTCAGTTAACAGGGTTTTTATCTTAGGAGATATCCAAAGTGGGCTCCACTATATAGGGTAGATCCGATGGGATTGTTTTCTTTGACAGATTCACCCAAGGTCCACATTGGATTCATTTCTTTGTGCTAGTGTTGAATAGTACTGAAATGGTTAACCGGATAACCGGTTTGAAACTGGTTACCTACCTAACTGATTTAGAAAAAAGTGAACCAGTTAACCGAAATATCGATAGTGATCGCCATTCCATGGTTAAAACGTAGTAAATCTGCCACTTCTCCTTTGGAATAGATTACACCCCAAAGCAGCGCTTTATATATTGAGAAATAATCGACTTTGGTGTTCAAGACTTCGTTAATGATCGGCAATTTCCATGAGTACTGTGTAACTGCAGAAACTATTCTGTAGTATGCATACAAACCAACGTCGAGTTCTGGGAATACTGCTTTCCAATTTCTATAGTTTTGTGAAAATGAGCCAACCGTTTCAGCCCTTGTGTTGAAACAACCCTGGAATTTTGGAGCCAATTAGTCAACACCCAGGAGTCAAGTCGACTAGTCGGCACCCCCACTTTCTGCCAACAAGATTTACCTCGCAATACCACTGCAGTTGAATATTTTTCTCCACTTGCTCACTTTACTGATGCTGGTTCATGGGTGACATACATAGGCATAATGGGATATATTTGGATTATATTTTGGTGGTAAGTTGTTAACAACATGTCCATTTCATTAGACACTTGTGTTTAAGATTAAATGATTCAGTTCAAAGTACAATTGACCACAGTTGCGGAGAGCAATCCTGATGAACGAATAACCACACACTTGAGATATTCTGATGGTGGCAGGCCACTTGCCCAACACATAGTGTAATGTTCCAATAAGACTAAAATCCTCCTCCTCTGATTGGACGAGAACTCGCTTAGTATATTCTATGTTTAAGGCTCAAGTTGCAAATGTTACTGTCTGACGTCACATCACGAAATATTTGTAATGACGTAGTCTGTTTCATAACTGCTTCATCAACGGAGTGACTAGCAAGCTGCTTCATGTTTCTGGATGTTTCACATGTGCAGCAGAAGCGGTTGGGGATGAAGTGTTGTTTAAATTACAAACTGATTTACGATTTGAACTAAGATGGAAGGAGTTGATCTGGTTTATTGATTATTTATCCAGTGCCGTCGTGGATACATGAGAGGTTTATTTACTAAACATGTGATCGTTAAAAGTTGCCTTGAATAAGGCAACTTTTAACGATCACAAGTTTAGTAAATAAGCCTCTCGTGTTTCACGATGTATGTTTTGGGCTATGGGTAGTGTCTATTGGAACATATACGTTATTGTGATGAATTGACGGTACCATGTTCTGAGGTTTGCAGCTCGGAGCGCATGTTCAGCCTCGACGCTTCTAATCACATGATTTCAGTAAACTGGTGTTCTTAAAATCACCAGTCTTACATACATAGTAAGTCCTCTGAAACAGCGATTTAGTCAGCATACTAGTACACTAAAAATGTAGATGCAAGTTTGTGTCCAATTTGCAGTGCGACCACTGTCAAAAAGTTCAAAGGAGATGATGCAAAACAAAGTTAAATTTCACATCTACTTTGATCTCAGGCTCTGTGTCTGTTATCTCATTATTACTGTTGTTGATTTCACTCTCGGAACTGACAATCTAGACTCTTTCTTAATAGACAGTTGCATTAGAATTTTATTATGTTGTAATTTTTTTATAAGAAATACTACATGTTCCAACAAGTCGACGTGGAAATGCAGAGTTGACAGACTATATCAGCATCAACAACTAGTCTGCTGATCGTTTCAACACTTCTTTGTGCTTTGGCACTTCATTTTGGCCCTCTAGAGATCAAAAAATGTTCTGTATGGTAAAGGCATATTCATTTCTTCAAAATACCTCTGGCTTTGTTTAAAACCTCCAGTTCACTCTTATGCAGTTGAAGATATTTGTTTGTTTGGATTTTCCTGAAAGGAAAATCTATTTGTTATTGCCAAGATTATTATTCTTTTTTTTTTTTTATTTTTGTTTTTCCAACACATCGGGGAAAGAGTTTTCTCGAAAACGGTCTTTAAGATTTTTTTCAAACTTTGCACGATCAATGACGGCCATGAGTTCTAATAAATAAAACCATCAGTATTTGGGGGAAAATGTTTCTTGGTGGGCAAAAACGCCCAAAGCTTCGTAAGCCAATATCTCATGAAAGAAAAAAGCTATCAACTTAATTTTTTGACAGACTTGTCAGAATTACTCTTGTCTAAAACAAATATAATCGGTATTTTTTTCCATTTTTAGCTCACCTGAGCGAAGCTCAAGGGGAGCTTTACTAATCACTTTCTGTCCGTCGTCGTCCGTCCGGCGTTAATTTTACATTATCAACTTCTCCTCCTAAACCACTAGCCCAATTTTATTCAAATGTTGGCTAAATGTTTATTACCTAATGCCAATTCAGATTTGTTCAAATGAAGTTGCCCCTCCTCCTGGGTGGTGCCACGCCCCCAAGGGGCACCAAAATCTTTGTAAATCTTCTTCTCATGAACCAGCAGTAGCAGAGACTTGATATATGGTGTGCAGCTTCCTTTTGAGGTGTAGACTCAGATTTGTTCAAGAGAAGTTTGTGGGGCTATGCTTGGCGTCGTTATGGGAGGGGCAAAATTTTTTGTCCCGCCCAAAATTTCTATTTTCCAAACCGAGAGGCTGATTTGAACCAAATTTTATGTGAGGGCTTATTGGGTCATGAGTACTTGATTTATGCAAAAAAAAAATTTCCCGCAGCCCCGTGGGAACCGCAGGTGCTAAAAATAGAAAAAATTTAAAACGCCCATATCTCCAAAACTGCACGGCATTGAGAATTTTTATTTGGTGTGCAGCTTCCTTAGGACCAACAGAAAGGACTGGTAAAAAAAAATTGCCATCGGTTTTATCATAGGGTACAGTTTCGGGACTTTGAAAAAGTGCTGAGTCAGCACTTTTTAACACTGTAGGCAATGGGAAAAACATTAAAAAATCTTCTTCTCCAGATCCAGCAGGCAGAATCTTTTGATATTTGGTATGCAACATTGTAGGGTGGATCTGATTCAAGTTTGTTCAAATCGGCCCCCTGGGTTCATATTTGGGCTCAGTATAGGAGCCCGATTTCGAACTTAGTGCATTTCAGGCAAATTTCTTAAAAAATCTTCTTCTCCAGATCCAGCAGGCAGAATCTTTTGATATTTGGTATGCAACATTGTGGGGTGGATCTGATTCAAGTTTGTTCAAATCGGCCCCCTGGGTTTATATTTGGGCTCAGTATAGGAGCCCAAATTTGAACTTACTGCATTTCAGGCAAATTTCTTTGAAAATCTTCTTCTCCAGATCCAGCAGGCAGAATCTTTTGATATTTGGCATGCAACATTGTAGGGTGGATCTGATTCAAGTTTGTTCAAATCGGCTCCCTAGATTCATATTTGGGCTCACTATAGGAGCTTGAATTCGAACTTAGTGCATTTCAGGCAAATTTCTTCAAAAATCTTCTCCAGATCCAGCAGGCAGAATCTATTGATATTTGGTATGCAACGTTGCGGGGTAGATCTGATTCAAGTTTGTTCAAATCGGCCCCCTGGATTCATATTTGGGCTTACTATAGAAGCCCGAATTCGAACTTAGTGCATTTCAGGCAAATTTCTTAAAAAATCTTCTTCTCCAGATCCAGCAGGCAGAATCTTTTGATATTTGGTATGCAACATTGTAGGGTGGATCTGATTCAAGTTTGTTCAAATCGGCCCCCTGGGTTCATATTTGGGCTCAGTATAGGAGCCCGATTTCGAACTTAGTGCATTTCTGGCAAATTTCTTAAAAAATCATCTTCTCCAGATCCAGGAGGCAGAATCTTTTGATATTTGGTATGCAACATTGTGGGGTGGATCTGATTCAAGTTTGTTCAAATCGGCCCCCTGGGTTTATATTTGGGCTCAGTATAGGAGCCCAAATTTGAACTTACTGCATTTCAGGCAAATTTCTTTGAAAATCTTCTTCTCCAGATCCAGCAGGCAGAATCTTTTGATATTTGGCATGCAACATTGTAGGGTGGATCTGATTCAAGTTTGTTCAAATCGGCTCCCTACATTCATATTTGGGCTCACTATAGGAGCTCGAATTCGAACTTAGTGCATTTCAGGCAAATTTCTTCAAAAATCTTCTTCTCCAGATCCAGCAGGCAGAATCTTTTGATATTTGGTATGCAACGTTGCGGGGTAGATCTGATTCAAGTTTGTTCAAATCGGCCCGCTGGATTCATATTTGGGCTCACTATAGAAGCTCAAATTCGAAATTAGTGCATTTCAGGCAAATTTCTTCAAAAATCTTCTTCTCCAGATCCAGCAGACAGAATCTTTTGATATTTGGTATGCAACGTTGCGGGGTAGATCTGATTCAAGTTTGTTCAAATCGGCCCCCTGGGTTCATATTTGGGCTCAGTATAGGAGCCCGATTTCGAACTTAGTGCATTTCAGGCAAATTTCTTAAAAAATCTTCTTCTCCAGATCCAGGAGGCAGAATCTTTTGATATTTGGTATGCAACATTGTGGGGTGGATCTGATTCAAGTTTGTTCAAATCGGCTTCCTAGTTTCATATTTGGGCTCACTATAGAAGCTCGAATTCGAACTTAGTGCATTTCAGGCAAATTTCTTAAAAAATCTTCTTCTCCAGATCCAGCTTCAGAATCTTTTCATATTTGGTAAGCAACATTGTGGGGTGGATCTGATTCAAGTTTGTTCAAATCGGCGTATAGGAGCCCAAATTTGAACTTAGTGCATTTCAGGCATATTTCTTAAAAAATCTTCTTCTCCAGATCCAGCAGGCAGAATCTTTTGATATTTGGTATGCAACATTGTGGGGTGGATCTGATTAGGATTCATGAACGTATTTATTTGTAAAGTTGATAGAATCTTAGACAAAATTTGCAGAAAAGATCTACTATAGAAGGGGTGGTATCCAGGGTGAACCGTTTACCCAAATCTAGCAGTACTAATGCATTATTCACACAAATCTCCGTTCAAATTTTATGACCCCTCATTGGAACACACGCATTCAGCTTATTCCAACAAAGGTCATATGCCATGTTTTCGAGACAAAAGAATAAAAATTTTAGTTATTCATGAAATTTTTAGGCAACTGTTGTCTGTTATTCACATCGCTTCATGAAATTTCAGTACTTTTAGAAGTTACCTCAGTAATCAAGGGTTAATTCCCATTAATTAAATGTCGCCTCTAAAAAACAACCACTTTGCATATCTTACCTTTTTACCAGCATAACTGCCAAAACTTGTCAGCATTCTTCGCAAAAATCGCTATTCAAATTTTAATTTTTGTCTCTTAAACATACATGTACTTATCGCTTGTAAATACCTCATTGGAATGAGCTTTTTGAGCTCATCCCATTGAGAGGTCGCTCACCATGCTTTTTGAGTCAAAAAAGCAATTTTTTAGTTATTCCAGAATTTCGTACGTAAAACACAGCTTTATGACTTCACATTAAAATGAGCTCTCTAAGCTTGTTCCAATCAACATTCACGCACTATGTCTTTCACACAAAAAATAAAATTTTCCATTTATTCTTATTCAGGAATTTTGTTTGCAAGAACACTCTTAACACCCCCCCCCCCCCCCCCCCCCACACACACACACACACACACACACAAACACAGACACACACATCTAAAAGTTCGTCAGCAAAAAAACAGTTACTTCAGTTTTTAAATGCATTATAGGAACAACTTGCCTAATCAAATTTAAATACTTTTGCATCATTCTGTATCTAGAACAAACCATTTACCATATCTTTACGCAAAATTCTCCAGCATCATTCACAAAAAAACACCATTATTTATATATTCACATTTCTGTCTCAAAAATATACCTGATCTTCCCATACCCCTATTGGAATAAGCTGTTTGAGCTTGTTCCAATGATGATAAAAATACTAATATTTTGGAAAATTTGTGAAAATTTTTGTTTTCTTGCATGCAAATATATACATGTAGCACATGGAAGATATCCACAGTTTGGGAGAGATGTCCAAGGCTATCTCTTCACATTCCTTGTTTGTGCTTCATGCTAAACCAGTTTGTCTGCAGAGATAAATTTGCTTTATTAAAAATCATTGGAGATTGGCCACACACCAATGATTTTAAATAAAACTAATTTTAGGTAACAAATGTCGAACTTCAAACAAAATCTATCACTCAACCAGTTAATGTTGATGAGGCATGACATGGTGAAGGTGACCTAAAATACTTCTTAGAGTCACTTTGTCAGGTGAGCGATTAAGGCCACTTGGGGCCTCTTGTTTATGTTTTCTGCCACAATTTTTCACAAAACGGAAAGTTATCTCAAAAATCGGCCATTTTGGATTGAAATATCGAGATTTAAATATAAAGAGCCCTCTAAAAGGGTTCCAAATTGAAGGAAGTATTACCACTTTATAAAAAAAATCGAAAGAATTTCGTTTTGATTTTTCGTTAATCCAAAATGGCGGCCAAAAAATCGAAAAAATTTTTTTCGTTTTTTATGTTTTGTTCAATTTTGAGACGAAAAAAATTTTTTTTTTACACTGAAAATTTTCGGTCCGGTTCGGACTTCCGAAATTTTCGACCAAAATTCTGAAATTTTTGTTTTTGTTTTTTATGTGTTTTGTTCAATTTTGAGACGAAAAAAAATTTTTTTTTTTTTTTACACACCACCACCAAGAAACGAAAATTGGTCTTCAGACTGGTACTTTGACCTAATTATACTGTACTACCGGAGTGGGTTAAAAGCGGCGGTGATTGCGAATGTGTAGCGCATATATAGGTAAAAAGATTCCCCGTAGTTTGGAAGCACAATTTTGTTGCATTTGCCTTCGGGCGGTCGCCAAAAGTACACTCTCGGCCTCTCAACGGTCCGTACACCCTCTTTTTGGCATGAGAATACTCGGCGTTCTTGACTCGTATAAGGATTTCGTGATTCATATGGTATCATTCACAGTCTGTTTAAACTTTTCCCCACCCCATGGGAATAAGGTTTTACTTCACTTGGCTTCTGGTGGCTGGAGAACTACCACTCCGGTTTGGACTTTTCGACCAAAATCCGGAAATTTTTGTTTTTGTTTTTTATGTGTTTTGTTCACTTTTGAGGCGAAAAAAAATTTTTTTTTTTTTTTACACTACACCAAAAAACAAAAAATTGGTCTTCAAACTGGTACTTTCACCTAATTATACTGTACTACCGGAGTGGGTTAAAAGCGGTGGTGATTGAGAATGTGTAGCCCGTATATAGGTAAAAAGATTCCCCGTAGTTTGGAAGCACAATTTTGTTGAGTTTGGCTTCGGGCGGTCGCCAAAATACACTCTCGGCCTCTCTTTTCGGCATGGCTGGAGAACTACCACTCCGGTTCGGACTTTTGGACCAAAATCCGGAAATTTTTGTTTGTTTTTTTTTATGTGTTTTGTTCAATTTTGAGACGAAAACAATTTTTTTTTTACCTGGAAATTTTTTGGTCCGGTTTGGACTGAAAATGTTTGATAAAAAAACAAACCTTTTTTTTTAGATCACCACTTTGACCTGACAAAACTGTACTACGAGGCGGGTTAAAGTGGCCGTTATTCAGAATTTGGATGTTGAGGCTCTTCCTCCACCAGTAAAACTGTCCGACGCGACTGCCCAACACCCACCCAAGGCAAACACGCATTAGACTCTACAGACTCTGGCCTCCAAGCCAGGAAACACGTCTGAAAAACCTTGATCATTTTGCACCCGGCGACCTCAATTGAAGTGAACGTTGTTCATAATGTTACATGGTATTTTGTGTCTTAAACTGAAATCGAAAGTAGAACACTGAGAGTTTGTTATTTTTTATGGGAATATGACTCCAGCTACTCATCCCCTCCCCCATCCTCATTGAATTTGATGACGGTGGCAATTCCGACGGTATTGCCAGAGTGTTACTAACTGTGTAGACATTACATAGCGACACATCCCTAATTTGCCTGGCTGCCATTACCGAATCGGACTGTATCAAATTTTTGCGGCAATCCACGAAGCGATTTGGAACAATTCTCACACGTGTACGGCTCATCATTACAAACAATATTTATGCGAACCCTCAAAAACTTTGCGCGAACCGTCGGGGATTTCGAAGCAACCCATTTTTCGTTCGCGTATTTTCAATTCAGGCAACCTCCAGGCAAACATAAAGATCGTTCGCTTAAAAAGCAGGCCTATTGTGTTAACCATTGACTAAACGCAGAGCTATGACAATCCTCAAATGAGGCATTATGAGGCTCTAGAATAGTTATCAGAGACTCTTATTTAAAAAAATCGGGAAGGGGGACCCCCTCCAATACCCTCCCTCACCTCGGCGGGGCTGTGCATTTTGGGTATGCCCAATATATTACGGACTTTGGGTCCAAGTTCGAATTAGCCTTAGGTACAGAATTGTCCTCTCCCCCCCCCCCCCCCTCTCCCCACACCCATGTCGAATTTTTAAATAATGCTGACTTCGGGCCGGGGAATAGATAAATAACTGAGAATTATTCATCTACCCTGCGACGTACATGTAGATAAGAAGCAACAGGAAGGGTTGGGGAAATATGACCAACGTCTGGTGGAATTCCCCTAAAGTGGCAACAGAATACATGATTGGTTAATCTTGATTTTAGGCCTACACATGTTGTGGTCATACAAATCCATGTTTGTCATTGTCAGAATGGCAGGAGGGCCATAATGTTCCGCCTAAAATGGGTCCAGGTCGGCCATTTTTGTTCCACCTTAATTCATTAAAAGCGGGCAACTTTCTTGGGTTGACACGAAGTTAGTTGAGCTTTGCCAATCCAGTGAATAGTGATATCCCACAAATATCAACTAGTTTACCTTGGGTACCGGCAAGAAATTTGGTGAAAAAAAACACCAAAGAATAATGCATAGTGGTAAATATAATTGGAAGAATTTTTACTCAATAAAGAAATATTTTGATATGCTGTTATTTTGAAAACAAAACGTTTCAAAAAACGGAATTGTGAAAGCAAGAAAGGAAACTTGGAATGTGATGCCGAAAACAAAGCTCTGCACATCAAGGGAGAGTACTCATCACAATTCTCTTGCCAAAGCCATCTGTTTCAAAAACGCATTGTCATATTCACTTCACGTGGTTAGAAGCCTCTGCACTGCTCAACACGGCGAAATGACAATTTGTGTCTGTCACATTGAGACATGCTGGCACTCGGATCTAAATACATGCATTTATGACAGAGAACAGTTATATTCAGAAAAATATGCGCTTTTAGATTATACAGGGTAGGCGTTTGATTTACTGCCAAATGTCGTCCACTCGTTGACATGTAATGAGGTCGACATAGTAATAACGCGCAGTGTGAAATGTCTATGGTTGTTTCAATATATGGAGCCTTGGCGGTCAGTACAGAATTTCATTAGATGCGACCTCTGGGAGCTGGCATACTGCATAGCGATCCTGCCGACATTGCTGCTGTTTTGATTCAGTAGTGTATAGCCACGGAATTAAGGGGAGGGGAGAGGGGGGCAAGTCCCTAAATGTTTACCCCCTCCCCTCCCCCCCCCCCCCCCCCAAAAAAAAAAAAAAAAAATTGACCCAGTGCAATTTCATACAATATAGAGCCCTCACAAATGCTCTCCAATATAGGGCAGCACATGCTACAACTGCTCAGATTGAATCTTAAGAATACTGAACTTTGCAAAATATTCTCGGGTAGACTTTGTCCTTACTAGGAGTCTATGACCCTCTGGACATTACCCCCTCCGCAAATTTCTCTGTACTAACCCAGAAACCCGACAACGACCTTCCAAATATCATTGGTAGTTATCACACTTTTCTCCTGAACAATAGCTGCTGGTCAAACGAGAAGACCCCAGTGATTTACATCAAACAACAGGGTTTCTGTAAAAAAAAATCTTGACATTATATCGTCTGCCGTCAGTGTGTTAATAGGCTCATCAAAAATCCTTTTTTCTGCGTTCTTCTCAATTTTGAGACGAAAAATAGGAGGAAAATTCTGTGTATTGTGCGGGCACAATCACTTCATCTAGTTTTAAAATAGTGTTTGAACATGCTTGTGTGTTATATTCTAGGTATTAAACAGAAATGGATTCCACTTGATATAGACCCACCAAAGTCTTCAAGAGCAAGGGCTGGTAGGAGAAGTCATAGTCAGGGTAGAAGGCAGTCACCATCAAGAGCAGGTGCTAAAAGATATGATTGGAATGATCGAGAAAGGAGAACAGGTAATATCAGTCAGATATGTCCAGAACCACGCAAAAAAGTAACCATTATGTTTGTCATTTTCTCAGATTATTCGTTTAAGCCATAGTTTATGACCAGGCCTCATTATGTTCACCTTTCTACTGTTGGAGGCATGTAATTCATGTCAGTTGACAGCTAAAAAATGTCATCCTCTATCTCATGACACAGGTGCATTTCATCAGACAAATATTGGTATAAACAATGTTGCTTATTTAATTTTAAAAACACAAGGAAGCTCTGAAAGGGTGTGTATCAATGTAAATTAAAAAAAACCCATCAAATTATCAATCACCATATTTGATCACAGCAAGGTGGGCCTGGAAGGAAAATCTGTCTGAAGTGAACACTTACAACAAACATTTTAAGTGATGCCACATGGTTGCATGGATGTTTTCAATCAAATGCAGAAAAAATAAATATTTACTGTCGAGATGGGCGGTTTTCAAATTTCATGTCGATTCCGGTTTCGGTTTCATTCAATGAGTCGGGTTTTCAGTTTTCACTGTACAAACAACAATATATTGAACAAGTGACAAGTTCCATTTCTAAAGGAAATTGCATTTGATAAACAGATGAACGTTTAAAACACGATGCACAAGAAGTAATTTTTTCACCTATTTTCACGGTAAATGCCACGCTTGAACGTAATACTAATTAGTGCAGCTGTTCTGAAAAAGGGGTATCGCGACTCTGAAGTTTGAAAACAAGGTTCACTTTAGGTTGTTTCTCTCTTTATTCCTGAGAAGTGAAGACCTTATTAGAGTTTTCCAACATTGAAGTTGAAAACCGCGACAACAGGTATTCTGTAATTGTTTCTGTTCCGGTTTCGGTTTTGATAACAATTTTCGTTTAACTTCCCATATCTAATTTACTATATAAAATGAAACGTCATGATATACTTGCGACCGATAATTTGAGAAAAAGAAAACCTGACATTGCATAGAACAATTATTACATCGAAGGAGTAGTCTGATTTACACATATCGGAAAATATTCTTTCAACGGAATAGGCACTGATCATTAGGTTTCTTTGATCAACCACCTGAACACCAAAAGCAATGTTCAGTAAAGTGTAAATCCAGCTAAATTTTATTAATTCTCCTCGAACTGCAGAGGCATACTATGATCTTTTTTGCAGCCCCTGCCAAAAAGATTTAGACCCCGCTTCATTTGGAAACCGTTAAATATGAAGAACAGATGATAATTATTATTCACCAAACATCAGCTTTTACATTAATAATCTGTACTATAATTTTAGTTATTCTGTTTGTCTACAGGCCCAATCAACTTCAGACTTGACAGGTGTAGGTATTTCTGTCTGATATAATAAAATCGCCATGTTTGGTGGCAATATTTTGAATTATTGTATGTTGCCACCTCTCCCTCCAACATGCTTTAAGCTACACCTTTCATATTTGGTACATGGATAAATGGTTCTGAGGGGATGATGCACGCTCAAAATTTTTTTTTCAAAATCCAAGATGGCGGAATGGCGGCCATTTTTGTTGTGTTTTTTAAGCTTTTTTTTTCTCTATTTTCATGTTACCACCCCTCCTACCAACATGGTTCAAGCTACACTTTGCATATTTGGCACATGGATAGAGGGTTGGGAGGGGATGATGCAGGTTCAATATTTTTTTTTCTAAATCCAAGATGGCGGCATGGTGGCCATTTTTGTTGTGTTTTTAAGCTTTTTTCTCTATTTTATGTTACCACCCCTCACTCCAACATGGTTCAAGCTACACTTTTTATATCTGGCACATGGATAGAGGGTTGTAATGGGATGTTGCACGTTCAATATTTTTTTTCAATAATTTGTCCGTCCGTCTGTTCGTCCATCTATCTGTTTGTCTGTCTGTTTTTTATGTTGTAAACCACCTCTCCCTCTAACATGCTTTAAGCTACACCTTTCATAATTGGTACATGGATAAATGGTTCTGAGGGGATGATGCACGCTCAAAATTTTTTTTTTAAAATCTAAGATGGCGGAATGGCGGCCATTTTTGTTGTGTTTTTTAAGCTTTTTATTCCCCCCCAAAAAATTCGGGGGAATCTAGCCATGACGTCGTCCGTCTGTCCATCCGTCTGTCCGTCCGGGCGTAGACGGAATTCGTGTCCGCTCCATAACTTCTTACAGCCTTCAAGGATATTAATGATACTTGGTATTATTATTGCCCACAACCAGAGGGTGTGTCGCGAATAAGGTTGGAATGGCTATCAAGGCTTTTTTCGGGGGAATCAGCCACCCTTTGGTGGTCATCCTCTAGTTTTTCTCTATTTTCATGTTACCACCCCTCCCACCAACATAGTTCAAGCTACACTTCGCATATTTGGCACATGGATAGAGGGTTGGGAGGGGATGATTGATGCACGTTCAATTTTTTTTTCCAAAATCCAAGATGGTGGCATGGTGGCCATTTTTGTTGTGTTTTTTAAGCTTTTTTCTCTATTTTATGTTACCACCCCTCACTCCAACATGGTTCAAGCTACACTTTGTATATCTGGCACATGGATAGAGGGTTGTAATGGGATGTTGCACGTTCAATATTTTTTTTCAAAAATTCAAGATGGTGCCATGGCAACCATTTCTGTTGTGTTTTTTAAGCCTTTTTCTCTATTTTATGTTACCACTGCCCCCTCCAACATGGTTCAAGCAGCACTTTTCATATATGGTACATGGATAAAGGGGTTGTGAGGGGATTATGCACGCTCAATATTTTTTTTCAAAACGTCTGTCTGTCTGTCCGTCCGTCTGTCTATCTGTCTGTTTTTATGTTACCACCTCTCCCTCTAATATGCTTCAAGCTACACCTTTCATATTTGGTACATGGATAAATGGTTCTGAGGGGATGATGCACAGTCAATATTTATTTTTCAAAATCCAAGATGGCAGAATGGCGGCCATTTTTGTTGTGTTTTTTAAGCTTTTGCTCTATTTTATGTTACCACCCCTCCCTCCAACATGGTTCAAGCTGCGCCTTTCATATATGGTACATGGATAAAGGATTGTGAGGGGATTATCCACGCTCAATATTTTTTTTTCAAAATCCAAGATTCTTATATACTCTAGTGTCTTCTGTGACAAAAACACCTTATGTCACAAAAGCGCCTTAGGGGACTAATACCACCTGGTGGTCAAACACTTGTTTAATAAAAATCAGCAAACATGTCGCATGATAGGTGAACTTGCTGTAGGTAAAACTCTGTGTCCTCTGGTATAAGAGGGGGTGAGTTGAAATTGAATTGACCCATCATTCGTATGATAAGAATTAAAAAATATTCATCTGTAAAATGCCACCTATCACCTATTGGGTCCATTCACTAGGTGGTAGGTGGTATTAATAACTCTTGACACCCCTGGTTTGTCTCAGTTTTCATATGAGATGACCTTGACTGCCCCCAGGCTCCCAAATCTTGCTTCCTGTCCCCACTCATTCTCTCCTCCCAACACCTAGAATGGAACTGTTTAATGCTGTCCCATGCATCTTACTTCCCAATTTCACTCATCAGCATACCTACCCTCTCCCTTGTTTCACCCAATAACCAACCATCCTTCATTCCTCATCCCATTTCCACATACTCCTAGTGAATTCTGTTCTGTAAGAATCATGTTTTGGACATTTTAAGAGAAAGTGCTCACTCCCATATTACACATTTTGGCACTCCTTGTCGTCTTTCTCAATTTTCCCTCTAAACTCCTGTGGCCTCTGCCTCAGTTTGAATAGTAGTGACTCCTCAAAGGTGCCATCCACGAACTCCTCAAATACTGTCTTCTAACAATGCAGGCTGCCCAAGGACATCTTTGCTCAGACCTCTTCTCACCAGTTTCAGATACAATCCTACATGATTCTCTCCGGGATGCCTCTTTTTTTCATTGGCTCACTTTCCTTCCCAGTGTTCAACCGATGTTCGGAACCGGCCACCACAATCGGCCGATTGTGGGCAATCAGATGACAATGGCTCCTGGAACATCGTTTCAGCTGATTGTTGCCTAGCATTTTGTGATGATTCATTAACCACATTTTATTATCTTGTGCAATTGTCAATGTAAAATGATGTCAATGATACCATTCAATAAAGTTGTATTCTTATTCTCTCTAGACGCCACTTACAATTGAGCATACTTGCAACAATCGCCAGTTCATACCAGAAAAGTGAAGGTTGCACTCCATTGACTCAGGGCGAGACTGGTAATTTTACTGCGAAACCCAGTCAATGAAGTTTAACACTGTGAAAAATGTTCAGTTTAATGTAGTTCTTTCGAACCTCGACTTGTCAAGTAGTGCACAGTATTACAACTGGAATCGGCATCAGAATTGGCCGATTGTAAGCTCCAATAACCGGTAATCGGTCGGCGACCATTTTTGGTAATCACTTGAACACTATTTCTTCCAGGTACATTGTGTTTGATAAATTGGGGTGCATTTTGTTTGGCTTTATATCACAATTTGTGATGCATAGTCCAGGTGCTGTGATATGTTATCCTATATATATTAGCAGAGCTATGATGCAGTTGTTTCAACACCTTTATGGCACAAAAACTGGTGTACATGCACACAGAGTTTGACAAGCTCAGTTCTTAGGAGAGCCTCTCTCATTCTGAAGAATTCTTTTTAGAGCTTTGCTAATTAGGATAATCCTCATTGCAAATTGGGCATATGTCACTGAAAACTACTATTTGCATCTGCTTCTCTTCTACACAGTTATTGTAACCTATTGATTATCAAAAGTACTCTTTTAGTTGATATAAAAGAAAGAGTATTATTTGATTGTAAAGTATAGTTTATTAAATTTTCTGCAGTGCAAGTGATTGGGAAAAGTCGCAAACTTTTCAAGATCGAGGTAAGCGTTTTGCTCCAATTCCATGAAAATATTTTGTGTATTTTTTTTCCAACTTCATAAAAATATAATTTATAAATGGAATACGTGTTCAGATCAGTGTAGTAGTGATTATCGACAAGTTTTTACCTTCCAAAAGACACTCGAGGGTTTTTTTCCTTCTCTGTAATATTAGTCCAAAGGAATTGTTTAAGAATCAATATTGGGTAGATATTAATTAAATATCTTTGATGAAAATTTGAAAAAGGAGTGAAATTAAAAAAAAGGAGAAATTTACTTGCCATATATTTTTGGCCATAACTGCAAGTAGAACCCTTTTTGGCCGGAGGGGGAAGTGACATCATAGGCATGTGACCTAGTGTTGTCATGTTTGGTTGTCATGGTAACCTGCATGTGTGGCCATCTTTTGACGTCATCCCCAAAGTGATATGTGGTGTTAGTGTGCATGCGTGGCACAAGTTGTTAAGGTGATACTTGTTTCCTTCGTCCATTTTGTATACTGGAGGCCGCCATCTTGGTTTCTATGGTAGCATGTGGTTGCTATGTTACCCAAAGGCCTACAATAGGACAGGGGTATTCTGTGAGGGTATGTTCCTTTGTACAGGAATAATTTTACTTCGTAGAATTACCACAAACAACCCGACAAGTATGATTTTCTGGGCTGTTGAGGCAAGTTCATTTAACGGCCACGACCTATGGCACCCCAATTCCACTACTCCTAAATAACAAATGTCGGGCCCCCTCTGCACCCCTTTTTCTGAAATGAGGCCATGAGGGCCATGATAAAATCCCTCAATGAGGTCTAATTTACTATTCCTCTTAGCCTCATTTTGATATTTAAGGATACCTGTGACCCAGCTCCTCTATGGCTCCTAGCTCCTATATGGCTCCTATGCAACTCCTATGAGGGCCATGAGAAATCCCTCAATGAGGTCTATTCTACTATCCCTCTTAGACTCATTTCGTTGAGGCCATGAGGGCCATGAAAAAATCCCTCAGTGAGGTCCAATTTACCAGCCCTCTTAGCCTCATTTCAGTATTTAAGGATACCTATGACCCAGCTCCTATATGGTTCCTAGCTCCTGTATCGCTCATATACAGGTAGTCTTACCAATGGCTTCCATCTTATCTCCAAAACTCCAAGGCCACTACTTGTCTATGGTCTATCTTCCCCTCGGGAACCCCGAAAAGTGAAGCAGTGCCTGTTCATTGCGGTAAACAGGCTCTGTTTTACTGGTAAAATAAGACCCAGTCACCAATGCTTGGGAGGTGCAAACTCTCTCTAAAATGGGCAACATGGCTTATTAACGCTCACCCCTGATCTTGAGTTGATACTCATGTTGTGGTCATGATTAGCCATTGTGCAAAAATGTTAAAAAATTTATAGTAATTTATATATTTTTTATACTTACCAATGACCCAGACATAGCTGGTGCTAACTCTTAAAATATAGGGCCAAACACAAATTTTGCCCCCCAATCCCCAAAATTTGCATCTAAAACTAAAGAAAACATGTCCTGAAAGGCCCTCCACCCTTTGCCCCTACTGCGCATGCGCAGTGTCAAGGACGTTCCGAAATTGGTGCCATTTATCATTCTAATAACCAGTGCCTGGTAAGCGCTATGTACTCAGCGGGGAGGCAAGAGTTCCCAACTCCTGGGAGGGCCATCCCCGTCTGGGTCATTGGTAAGTATAAAAAATATATAAATTACTATAAATTTTTTAACATTTTTATACTGTACCAATGACCCAGACATAGCTGAATAGTAAAAAGGCTGGAGGGCCAAGGACATAGAGCAAAATGGAATACGCTCAATAAAATAAAATAGAGTCATCCCCTGTAGGGAAAAGAAGTAATAGGCCTTACATGTATCTTTCTTATTTATGATAAATTAGAAAGATACAACACCTTCCAAAAATTGAGCTTCATACATCCATGTACTCTATTAATATCCAATATAATCCTTATACTAATAATTTTTAAAGTAAGCCAATAATAAAGTAAGTCTAGAGAATAGAGACTCTTATACTCCTAAAAGTGTCTGAGAATTGCATAATCATGTCCGTTGACATATGCAATATTCAAAAGCTATACTTTAAAAACTAAGACTTGAATGAATTTTATAAACTTAAACTTCTCACTAAACAACCATCCCAATAACAGCTCAGAATTACTAACTCCGGAGGAGGTATCCCCTTGTTTTCATAGTAAAAACAGGTGACCCAAGGGAACACCCTCCCCCCCCCCCCCCCTTTTTCTTGCCCTGGGTCAAATAGCCCAGAGCGAAGAGGGCAGCCGAACGGAGACACTGCCAAAACAGACAGCCTACCTAGCTATAGTAGCAACTGTTAAGAGAATGACATTCTGAGCAGTAGATAATAGACCTAACAAAAGAGGCCTCAAGAAATTGACTCGATATTTCTAAGATAAAATTCATGAATGTGGATGGCTGAGCGCAATGAGCGGCCTTCAAAAATCTATAATAGCGATACTATTAAAGTAAGCCCAAGAAGTAGAAGAACTCTTACTTCATGAGCCGAAATCTTAAGCACAACTGCTAAGTCAATGATATACCATAAGCAGTACGCTAGTTAATAGATTCCATTAACAATAAAATGGAGCGTAACGTCCTTCTACTAGACATCAAAGACAGAAGAAGCTTACGCCCTTGTAATAAACAGATATCTGTTTATAAATACATAAACTGTACCCGGAAAGAGTAAAGGCCTATGCCCATACGAAGACGGAAGGACCTTAAAATAATAGGTTCCGGATAATAGGAGCCTAACTCTTATGCAACAATCCAACCTAAATAGTAACGGAAGTATTGATTCCGAAACTATGAAAGTGAAAATCATCCATCGATAGTGCATGAAACTCACTGACTCTACAGTAATAGAGAAACCAACAGAATTACTGTCTAAAAGGTCAGAATTTGAAAACTACTGTTTCCAGAGGCTCAAATGATTACTTAGCTAAATAAGAACCGAAGTTGAAATCCGTATAGGAATTTAATCTAAAGATTCTAAGTCTATTTATCAAAAAGTTACTAACTGACTTAGATAAAGAGACAAAAGACTCAATTGTAAACTATCGTAGAGTGCATAGGTATGAGGTAACATAAACCTATAACCTAAATAATAACAGGCTGCAGTAGATCTTGTGAAACAAGTATACTAAAAAATAGCAATGAGTAGTATGGAGGGATCAACAATATGAACATAATGATCCCTACACCACGACGGAAGAGCCTCCACTTTAGTCGCATAGAATAGCGAAGAAGAGGATCTCCTATAGTAAGAAATCGCGTCCAAAGCTCGTCCAGTACAGTGCTTACAATGCAATACGGACCACACAACGGAATACATGAAGGTTGCGACCTTGCTGGTTGTGATAAAGATGACACGATTTACCCAGTGAAAAAAGATCCTCACATAGAGGAAGATTTCACGTTAAGATCCACAGTAGACAAGAGAGTAAATTACTCATGATCTCTGTGAAGATAGAGATGCTATCAACAGAAATGTATTGTGGTTGTTTATCTTAGCAATACCTGCTAAAACAACAGCGCCGGAGGATACACGTATCCTATCATTCCGTCCTATAGATCAATAGAGCGTTAACAGTATTAGCTCAGAGATCTGGACAAGCCAACACATACGTCTGCAATTGATTAGCAAGCTGTGTCATAAATAAAACATCATTGGGCGCTCCCATAGATAGCAAATCTGATTGAATACTTGTTTGTTGAGAGTCCATTCTGACAGCAACAAGCGACCCGTAAGAGAACGGGAGTCCGATAAAACAATCAGACGACCCAGAATATGACGGACCAAAACTGAACTTGGTGTACTATAACCAACAGACGGATTCTTTCCATTAAATTGAATAACGGAAACGAAAGAGTGCCTCCCTGGTTCCGGAGATACGCCACTACTGTCGAATTAAAGGACAGGAATTTGGGCATGCGTTTCTGAATAATGTTCATGCAATGACATAAAGCAAGCCTAAAAAACATTATTCCGCGGAAGTTAAACTGATAGCTAAAAGACTGCGGAACCCAAAGACCCTGGCACTTCGAATCCGTAGGGATCAGTATATATCCCAATCTGTTTGACTGGCAACCGTCATAACAGCCACACTCGGGTCCGGCAACTGCGGCGGCACTCTCTGAGTCAACCACCGAATGTTTGCCCCAGTCTGAATCTCTTGTAACACTAGATAGACAAGAGAATGTATAAATCGAGCAATTCATGGATTGCCGGAAAGTTGCCGTCGAAGAGAAGCTCCTCCGAGAACGAAGCGACTCTGAGAGAGTTCTTAACCTTACTATCCACGCGTGTGGATGTAGCTAGGGCTGCGTCACGTCTAACCAACTCCAATCAGCCACTGAAGGGCGGAGTTATACGTGAACAAACTACTGCCCTCAAAAGAAATTACATTGAGAATAATATCCCGTAAATCTTTTCTTGAAGACGTAATGATAACGCCTCAGTAAGGCGGATTACGTATAATAAAGCGTCTAAGTTAAGTCTACTATACATAATGTCGTTCCCAACATTGAAATTGGAAAAGACATAAACGGCGAAAAAGAATATATGCAGTCTTTAATCACACCGTCTAGACGCATATGAACTCTCGGTATGCCCTGCTCTGCCAAAATAAACTATTTGTAAAAATGATAAAATGGCAGAAATGAGCCACGCGGACAAGAAACTAAACTATCATGCTTAGTAGCAGGCTTGTATATATATATAAATATATAGCGTCGAAAAATAAAACACATGTTGTAATGACAATATTGGACTGCGTCGGTAAGTCAGGGACAATATCCCTGTACCGATCAAAAAATCCGAGTCCAATGACGCTATAAGTCTCTTATCCAAGATCGCAGCAATGAAGTCCGAAAAATAATCACTGGAAGAAATGCCAGAAGATATGAAAGGCATCTTCCGATACTACTAAAGGGAAAACTCGAAATCTTTCGAATCCCTTTCGCCATCCTGTCGGACCCTATAAAGCGTTCGGTCGTCCGTAGCTGATGCAACCGCGGACCGCACCGACCCAGCGCCGTCGGATAATTCCTGATTCGACCGAGAAACTGTCAATTGCTGGGATGCTGCGAAACAACTGTGCTAACTCGGATAGCACGTCCGTCACTGAGGCCTGAGGAGAAGCGGTCTTACGATGCGTTGCCGCAGGAAGCTCCGAGATCGTTACCCCGTGCATACTTCCAATATGCGAGCGAACGGAGTGTATAGGCCTCGTGTCCCTTGGCTACCGGATGGCGCGACCTATTCGCCGTGGAATCACGAATGCCGAAACTGATCGGATACTCGAGGTCACGTAGCCAATGTGCGGTCGTGTGCCCTGCTGTGAGGATGAGGAAGCATTAAAGACAGTCTCTCGGACTGTCAATATAACGGAGCGTCCCGTGCAACGGACATATGCTCCGAATGTAAAATATCTGAACCACAACATGCGGTCCCCTATGTTGTTGGCTTCCTCCGATCTGTCCTCAATCTGCCGTCACTGGGTGAGTACTAAAGTAACTAAAGTGCTCGCATCACCCAAATCTCCTTCCTAGACCGCAACGGACGAACCCGGCAGCCGAACCATTCGATGAATGTACGCTACACCGGGTGAGCTAGCGAATGTCACTCCGTAAGCGATAGACATATTCCATGAGCACTTATTGCCGCTAACTCTTCATTAACTATGACGACAGAGGCACACTTTTGAAAGACATCTCCATAACTCTTCGAACAAGAAACCAGAAATGCTTGGATAGCAAGCATAAAATAATAATATATATAGCGTCGTTCAATAATTCGAAAGTTTGTGTGACATTATTGGACTATGTCGGAACTGAGGGACGATGTCCCTGAACCGAACCAAAAATTTCTAAGTCCACCGACGCTATCAGTTTCTTATCCGGCATCGCAGCATATGTTGTTCCGAAAGGGAAAGCTTGAAATCCTCCGAATCCCTTTCGGTATCCCGTCGGACCGGATGAAACTTTCGGACGTCCGTACCCGCTTCCGCGGAGCGTCCCGACCCAGCATCGTCGGATAAAATATATGCGACAGATTCAGTTGATGCTGGGATGCTGGGATAAACTGTGCTATTAAGGAAAGCACGTCCGTTCCCGAGGCCTGTGCAGTAGCGGACTTACGATGCATTGCCGCTGGAAGCTCCGTGTACGTTGACTCCCGCACACTTCCTATGCGAACGTCCGGAGTCTGCAGGCCTCGAGTCCCCGGCTACCGACCCAGCGCTGTCGGATAATTCTCGATCCGACACCGTTTCTGTCGGCTGCTGGGATGCTGCGATAAGCTGTGCTATTTGCACAAGAATGTCCGGCGTCGAGATCTGCGGAGGCACAGTCTATCGCTGCTTCGCCGAGGGCAGCTCCGCATCAGATGGCTCCCGCATACTTTTCCTATGCGAACGTCCGGAGTCCATCGGTCTCGAATCCCTGGCTGCCGGATGGTGTGACCTGGTCGCCGAAGAATCCTTGATCGGCGAAGCTGGTAATATATCGGCGGTCACGCAGCCAAGGTGCGGTCGTGTGCGCTGACGAGAAGAGGAAGCCTTAGCAGTCTCAGCGGACTGCCTATACAACGGAGTGTCCCGAGCGACGGACGTATGCTCCGCTAGCGACACATTTGTACCACAACATCTGGGGCCAGATGTTGTTGAACGAGAGAGGGGCCTCTCTCGCTTGCCATCCGGATGGACCGGAACGAGCTATGAACCGGACTAAAAGGCTTCCTCCGTTCTCCCTCCAATCCGCCGTCACTGGGTGTGCATTAAGTTAATTTTATAGTGCTCGCATCACCCCAAAATTCCTTCTAGACCGCAACGGACGAACCCGGCTGCCGAACCATTCGGTGAATGGACGCTACACCGGGCGAGCTAGCGGACGTCAAAGGCCGTCGAACCTACTAGGGTCCTCTTAGGCAATTGGCGTATTACATGAGCACTTTTCCGCTAGCCCTTCATTAATTGTGACGACGGAGGCACACTGTTGGAAGACATCACAGATACATCACCCTAATCTTGATCGTCTGAAATAGAAATTGATAAAGTAGAGTGACCCTGCGGGGAAAGGACCGGAGTGTCCAAATCCCCAACAACATACCGTGACATACGCTTCCCATATTGTCATCGAAATCATACGATACAGAACAGGAGTTAATGCGAGTACACTGACCACATAAAGAATGATAATAAGGTCAGAGGAAGACTTCCTCTTAAAACAATTGATCAATATCCTTTCAATGTGAAAAGAAAACAAGTCCTGGTACTCGCACTAACCCCTGGCAATCAAAATACATAATAATAATATGATCCATTAATATAGAAAAAATAATTGAAATCAAAATATTTTGAAAAAATATTTTTTCAGAACAGCCCAAGTTTCTGAAAAGTAACGTTGAGCCCCAATGGATCCCAAGCCTAAGTGTGGACAAAAATTTTAAAAATATTTTAAACAATTTATTCAACACTTACGAACAATAATAATGTATCTAGTTATGATTAAAATAACATAAAGATATTATTATTTAGAAATCCCCCCCTCACACAGAGGGCTGTTGTAAATGTAAACAATGAGTGTAAAAACACTAAAATAAGACTCCAGGCACCCAGGCCCGAAATCAGTTACCAAAAATACACTATCTGATGCAAAACAGAGACTTCCAGGGAAGAAACTGCAGAACATCAGATGGTAGATGCAGAACACAACGCCTAACCACCCGTTGGTGAAGACGTAAACATGGGGAAAGAACAGAATTCATTCTGTTATTCAGCTAAAACTCCCAAGAAATTTTAGTAATAATAATTACAGAAACTATGCCAAAAGCATGGGAGAATAGCAAGGGGAACTTAAAGGACAGGGAGAGAGGAAAACACTTGAAAAAACAGTGTAACTAAATAATCAGAATGACAACAAAATGGCTGGTGCCTTGAAAATAGGTAACTTAACATAATTTCATTAAAAAATTTTAAGTTACAGCCCTGATAAAATTCTGTCACACATTCTTTTCCTCTCCTCCTTTTCTATCCTCCTTAGAATCACCATTTCACTAATATTTATGTGTCTGGCATCATTTAAACTGAGATTTAAAAGCACAAAGATCAGTCAGATGTTAACTGATGAAGGGCCAAACTTAGAATGATAAATGGCGCCAATTTCGGAACGTCCTTGACACTGCGCATGCTCAGTAGGGGCGAAGGGTGGAGGGCCTTTCAGGACATGTTTTCTTTAGTTTTAGATGCAAATTTTGGGGATTGGGGGGCAAAATTTGTGTTTGGCCCTATATTTTAAGAGTTAGCACCAGCTATGTCTGGGTCATTGGTACAGTATAAAAATATATGACTTTAAACACCAATAAATAAATGGTCTATCTGTCCTATGATTTGTCTCTTTTGTAGTCATCCAATACTATAATCTACCAATCTTGCAGTATTGTGCCATTGCTGCCTTGTACCATTACTATTGGCGACCGTTATTCTGCCCCATGTCTCAGCCATTAATATTGACTTGTAGCACTACTTCCTAGCTATACCTATCTCTGTCTCGACTGTATCCTCGGTCAGATTGCTTCATTTTCCCCAACATGTACCGTTTTATACAGCGTTCAGTGTAAAACATCTATGAACAGGCTTTGAAAGGGATTCTGTAAATGGGATTCTTATCCAACTCTGTAAAATTGGATTCCGTGTTTTTACATAAACACTTGAGGGTATGGAAAGGGACTGATAACACCCAATTATTATTTCAAAAACCTGAATAGATAAAACATGATAATATACAACCAACCACAGCAAAACGACGAAGGTACAGAACAAAGAAGAACGAAAATCCAACACAACCAAGATCGAAGTGAACATAACAAACATAACGAGGTTTAACTTAATCTTAACTCTAACGCCCAATAAATTCAATAAAGTTTTCGCCTGAATGAACTATAATCCTAATGAAAATGTTACAGCCAAGAACCCATCTGATCAGGCGAAACATGAATGACAATGAACTGGTTGGGCAGAACTGAATTATGAATTAGACCTCATTGAGGGATTTTTTCATGGCCCTCATGGCACACCCTTGTCCCATTGTAGTCCTTTGGGTAGAAACCAAGATGGTGGCCTCCAGTATACAAATTGGACGACAGAAACAAGTATCACCCTAACAACACGCGCTGCGGATGTGCACTAACACCACGTATCACTATGGGGATGATGTCACAGGATGGCTGCTCATGCGAGTTACCATGACAACCAAACATGGCAACACTAGATCACGTGACTATGTCAGTTCCTCCTCCGGCTCTCCTTCCGGGCCAGAAAGGGTCTGTAGAGTACAAACACTATTACTACTGCATGTTGGTTACAAGAATTTTTTATAAACTCAAATCTCTACACTTCACAAATCAATTTGTTCAAAATAAATCGAAACAGAATGTAATTTTTAGCATTTTTTGTTTTATATATATAAAAGAGCATTTTATTCTTAATTTCATTATTTAGGTTCTGATTCAGATAACTGGCGTGAACACATGGGTAGAATATCTGATAGAGGAATTTCCAGTCGAGGAATTAGAGGACGCGGTCGAGGAAGGGTACGTGGAAGAGCACGTGGGCGAGGAGCAGAGACTTTCATTGGTATGTACTGTGTTTCAGATATGTTTTGAAAAACTTTTTTTCAGATTTTTATGCCCCCCGACTTGAGTTGGGTGGTGTGTCGTGTATATACAGATTAGCTATTGCCATCACGCGTGCGGAAGTCTGTGAGTCTATGAGTCTGTTCACATTTTCCTTTAGCACGGGCTACACCCGCAGTTCTTGTCTGATCGTCACGAAAATTTCATGTGCAGGTTTGGGGGTCATGTCTAGATGAGAACGTCCCCTTTTGGTCGCAATCGGGCAACCGGTATGGCTGCCCGAGCCCAAAACCCGAAAACCATTAGCACAGTCTGCAGGTCGTATTTATGAAGGGATTTCATTGTAACTTGGTAGGATGCCTCTGTATAATGCCTCGATGAGAACGTCCCCTTTTGGGCATGATCTGTCAACCGTGATGGCTGCCCAAGCCCGAACCCCAAAAACTTTTAGCACAGTCTGCAGGTCATGTTTAGTATGGAGGGATTTCATTGTAACTTGGTAGGATGACTCCTTATGATGTCTAGATGAGAATTTCCCCATTTGGGCATGATCTGCCAACCGTGACGACTGCCCGAGTCAAAGATCCAGAAACCTTTATGGTCGGCTGCTTACATTGGCTGCTGCAGCAGCCATCATAAATTTTGTATGGAGCTGGCTACAGGCCGTAGTTCTCATCTGATCATCACCGAATTTCATATGCATGTTCGGGTTGATGTCTGGATGAGAACGTCCTATTTTGGTCACAGTTGGCTACGCACAGTGGCTGCTGCAGCAGCAGCAGTGTGGGGTGATTTTAAAATTTTTTTTATCTTAACCAATTTTTCTGAAATTTGGCAGGTTGTCTAAGACTGTGTCTTAGACTGATGAGTAGATGGAACCTTCCTATTTTGGTCATGGTGACTGCCCCTGGGCTGTGGGAATTGAGGGGTGAAATTGTTTTGGCTTGTTTTCTCTTCTACCACATTGAGTGAAAAACACCAATAAAGCACTGAATAAAATTGTCTATGTGTGAATGTAATATGATATCTCATGCATGCAGGACACTGTCATCAACTGTGTGTGTTTGAGATCAGTAAGTACATTCTTAATGTGTATTTATTTTTCTCCAATTGATGAAATTTCATTTGCAGGTTTTTATAGCTTTGACCATGACTACTTTTCGTAATGTTTGACTTCAAATCAGCCAATGGTAGCATGGCTGCTGCAGCTATGTATTTTTTTCTCTGATTTTTACCAAAAATTTATATACGAGTTCAGCTTTGACCATGACTACTTTTCATAATATTTGGCTTTAAATCAGTCAGTGGGAGCATGGCTGTTGCAGCCATGTATTTTTTTCTCCGATTTCAACAAAATTTCATATGTAGGTTTAGCTTTGACCATGTCTATTTTTCATAATGTTTGGCTTCAAATCAGCCAATTGTAGCATGGCTGCTGCAACCATGGTTTTTTTTCTCCCAATTTCAACAAAATTTCATATGCAGGTTCATCTTTGACCATCAGTAAATGAGATGGGGGTTGGGGTCTGTGGGGGCGAACTTTTTTTTTCTCCTTCTTTAAAGGGATTTGAAGAGGGGCGCGGTGGCTCAGTTGGTAGAGGTGCAGACTGCAAGCCGAGAGGTCCTCGGTTCGAATCCCACCTGCGGCAACCGCGTTGTGTCCTTGGGCAAGACACTTCACCCCGATTGCCTACATGGGGGCACGATGACGCTGTGTACTGAGGCGTACTGCACGTCGATGGTGCGCATGTCTTCAACCAATCTAACCCTGCCTGTGCTGCGGTGCAGAGTTCAGAGTTACGATGTTGGGGAGCTGACAGCTGCTCGTCGTTGCTCGGTGGTTCTCTCCGGGTACTCCGGCTTCCTCCACCCGTAAAACTGTCACGGTCACGATTAGCCATTGTGCATAAATATGTGACCTTAAACACCAATAAATAAATAAATAATAAATAAATAAAGGGATTTGAAGTGACTTTAAAAGAAAAAAAATATTTCGCCTTGCCTGGTGGTGGGTAGGGTGCCATGGGGGAATTTTAAAATTTTTTTTTATGCATTTTGGAGTATTTTGAGTCCTTTCATGAAAAAAAACTCACTAAGTTAAACCCAGAGGGTTCGACAGGACCAAGAGGTCCATAGGAGGAAATTTTTATTTTTTATTTTGTTTTATGCATGGAATCATTCAAAATTCTCCAAAGCACATTTTAATCCCCCCCTCCCCCCCCCCACCTCCTGCACAGGGGCTGGGAAGAGTGGGTTGAGGTCTGTAGGGTGAATTTTTAGCTCACCTGACTTTCAGTCAGGAGAGCTATAGTGATCACTCACCGTCCGTCGTCCGGCGTCCGTGAACATGGTGTTTGCGTCTTCTCCTCCCAAACCGCTGAACCAATTTAATTGATATTTGAGATAATAGTTTGTTATGACATCGCAATTTGATTTTGTTCAAATCAAGTTGCCCCGCCCGTGGGTAGGGCCACACCCAAAAAGTGTGCTGAAATCTTAAAAAATCTTCTCATGAACCAGCAGTAGCAGAGACTTGATATTTGGTGTGCAGCTTCCTTTTGAGGTGTAGACTCAGATTTGTTCAAGAGAAGTTTGTGGGGCTATACCTGGCGTCGTTATGGGAGGGGCAAAATTTTTGGCCCCGCCCAAAATTTCTATTTTCCAAACCGAGGGGCTGATTTGAACCAAATTTTATGTGAGGGCTTATTGGGTCATAAGTACCTAATTTATGCTGATTTTTTTTTTCCCGTAGCCCCATGGGAACCGCAGGAGCTAAAAATAGAAAAAAATTAAAACGCCCATATCTCCAAAACTGCACGGCACAGAGAATTTTTATTTGGTGTGAAGCTTCCTTAGGACCAACAGAAAGAATTGGTAAAAAAAAATTGCCATCGGTTTTATCATAGGGTACAGTTTCGGGACATTGAAAAAGTGCTGAGTCAGCACTTTTTAACACTGTAGGCAATGGGAAAAACATTAAAAAATCTTCTTCTCCAGATCCAGCAGGCAGAATCTTTTGATATTGGGTATGCAACATTGTGGGGTGGATCTGATTCAAGTTTGTTCAAATCGGCCCCTTGGGTTTATATTTGGGCTCAGTATAGGAGCCCAAATTTGAACTTAGTGCATTTCAGGCAAATTTCTTAAAAAATCTTCTTCTCCAGATCCAGCCGACAGAATCTTTTGATATTTGGTATGCAACATTGTGGGGTGGATCTGATTCTATTTTGTTCAAATCGGCTCCCTAGATTCATATCTGGGCTCACTATAGAAGCTCGAATTTGAACTTAGTGCATTTCAGGCAAATTTCTTCAAAAATCTTCTTCTCCAGATCCTGCAGGCAGAATCTTTTGATATTTGTTATGCTACATTGTGGGGTGAATCTGATTCCAGTTTGTTCAAATCGGCCACCTGGATTCATATTTGGGCTCACTATAGAAGCCCAAATTCGAACTTAGTGCATTTCAGGCAAATTTCTTTGAAAATCTTCTTCTCAAGATCCAGCAGGCAGAATCTTGTGATATTTGGTATGCAGCATCCTTGGGGGGGGGGGGGGGGGGGGGGGGTGGGGGGGGGGGGGTGAGATTCAAGTTTGTTCAAGCCATGTCCCTAGGTCCATATTTGGGCTCACTGTGGAAGCTTGAATTGTAACTTTGTTCGAAATGAGGAATTTTCTTAAAAAATCTTCTTCTTCAGATCCAGCAGTCGGAATGGTTTGATATGTGGTGAGTAGCATCCTTGGGGGGAGGGGGGGGATTCAAGTGTGTTAAAGCCAAGTCCATGGGTCCATATTTGGGCTCCCTGTGGGAGCCCAAATTATAACTTAGTCAATATGAGGAATTTTTCTTTAAAAATCTTCTTCAGATTCAGCAGTTGGAATGTTTTGATATTTGGCATGGAGCAACCTTAGGGGGCTGAGATTCAAGTTTGTTCAAGCCAAGTCCCTTGGTTCATATTTGGGCTCACTATGGGAGCCTGAATGACAACTTAGTTCAAAATGAGGAATTTTCTTTAAAAATCTTCAGATCCAGCAGATGAATGCTTTTGATATTTTTTATGCAGCATCCTTAGGGGGGTAAGATTCAAGTTTGTTCAAGCCATGTCCCTAGGTCCATATTTGGGCTGATTGTGGGAGCTCGAATTGTAACTTGGTTCAAAATGAAGAATTTTCTTTAAAAATCTTCTTCTTCAGATCCAGCAGTCGGAATGTTTTGATATTTGGTGTGCTGAATCCTTAGGGGTGTGAGATTCAGGTTTGTTAAAGCCAAGTCCCTGGGTTCATATATGGGCTTCCTGTGGGAGCCCGAATTATGACTTAGTTCAGTATGAGGAATATTCTTTAAAAATCTTTTTTTAGATCCACTGGTCAGAATAATTGGATATTTGGTTTCAGCTTTTCTTAGGAGGAGCAGATGCAACTTGTGGAAATCAATTCTCTGGGTTGATATTTAGGCTACCATGTCAGGTGAGCGCCCTCAGGCCCCCTGGGGCCTCTTGTCTTTTTTGCTTTAGAATGAGTTTTGAAGAATTTTAAGTGTTTTTATGAAAGAACTTCTCCCAATAAATCCTGTGGGGCGGGGCTGGGATGCATTTTTTTCTTTTGCTTTAAAATGTGTTTTGGAGGATTTTGAGTGATTTCATGCAAAAAAAAAAATGCACCCAGTTCACCCCCGTAGGGTGGGGGTATGGGAGGGAGGGTCCATGGAGTGGATTTTTTGGGGACGTAAAATCACTGAAAATATCCAAAACACATTTTAAAGCCAAAAAATCTGTAGTTTCTTATAGACAACAAAAAGTCAATAATTATGGCACAATTTACTTGAATGTAACATAAAAGTTGAGTAATTATGACATTAATCCCCAAAATATACCATAAGTTCGAGATAGGCTGCAGTGTCATTGACACTTTCATTTTATTATAGCTTTCTTGATACCTTTTCTGAAACATATCTTGGCTAGTTTACAGTTTTTTCCAATAGAAAACTAGGATTTAATCAAAAAATATAATTTTGTAATGCAGTCCTTTGCATGCAGATTTCAAAACCAGTGAGCCATAAAGAACACGCCTCGAAAATGCCAAAAATGGTTAAGTTGTTATGCTACTAAACAAACCCCTGAGAGACGATTCCGCACCATGTACATTGATCTGAAAACATCAAAGCATTTGTCAGCTTTTAGGAGAACTTCAGTGTTCTTGTAGCATGTGCATACAACAGTACATGTAACATCAAGGAAGAATTAGTATGTCGATTTTATTTTTCTTCGGCATCAGATTCATTTAACTTTTATAACATTTATTTGTATTAGGTCAAACTGGTTATCCTTTCATGTAGATCATTACTGTTTAATCTGAACAGTAATTTGACAAGATCATATTTCAATAATATTAATTTAATTTGTTATGCAGTCAGTGAAACAAAGCCTCATAGGCATGTCCGTATATCAATCAGAGTAGCATCATTAACTGTCGGGGAATTTCTCTTTTGATTCTGGAATTTCCTTATGCAGAAATCGGTTGTGTGTAAATGGGTTAAAATATATTGAGTTATGATTTAATAATTTACTGGAAAAATACCTGTTCAAAATCTATTTGAAACTGACAATTATGTTTATATACACAGTTTTATTGGATAAGTTGCAAGTTTGAACAAATCTTGAGTCAAATTACACAAAACTTTTTCTTGAAAATGTGGCAGACGAAACGAGGTAAGTTTTCTTTTTGTGATAAAATCAGTTCATGATATTACAGAATCAATGTTTGGATTTATGAAGAAAATATGGAAAAGTTTTTTCATTTACGGTAAAAATGCCACCTGATACTCATGAAAGGTAAAGAGTTAACAAAGGCTTAGAGTTCATAAATAAAATAACTAAATTTACTATTAACCCTTTGATACTTTTGTACGTGTTATTACGTACGAAATCAAACAGCACATTAATACTCTGTGGTCATTTGTTTTGTTATTATTATTCGATTTTTTAAAGTTTTAACCACAAATTCCTATTTTCTCCAGAATAGAGCTCAGTGATAACCATTGAGCCAAATGTTATCGCAGCTTAAAATACTAATATAATCTTGCTGTCCAGACTTATTAACTGGTTGAGTGTATCAGGGCTTTCAAAAAATGAGGATAGCAGAGTAAAAGCCAACACGCTTCTTGCTTGTATTTCATATTCAGTCAAACACTAATAATATTTTGTTTATATAAATTTGTTTTATTACAAATTATTGGAGAGTGCCTGTGGGCACTCTCCAATAATTTGTAATAAAACAAATTTTGAATAATATATTCAGACCACCAAAAACAATCTAGCCCTCAATCAGATAATCACTAATGTGAAAAATATATTGTTATTGTTACTTTCGGACATTTGACGTCGCATTTTGAAAAACGTTGAAGAAACTAAATTCCCAGTGACGTTTGAACACCAGGATAATTAAAGTCTCAAAGGGTTAAAGCGTAAAGAACTATATCAGACTTTCAATCACTTTTTAATGCAACAGAACAAGTGCCCCAACAGGCAGTCTCTGGGCAAACTTGCAAGTTATATTCATAGTACCTTGGCAGTTTCTAGGCCTGTCTTGGCTGTGTAAATAGGTAGCCATGAAATGCCTAAAAACAACTGCAAAAATTGAACTAACACATGCTTTTTTAGAATAAAAATAA
Source organism: Pictodentalium vernedei (assembly GCA_031216915.1). NCBI lineage: Eukaryota > Metazoa > Mollusca > Scaphopoda > Dentaliida > Dentaliidae > Pictodentalium > Pictodentalium vernedei. The sequence continues at coordinate 725,142,563 of CM062297.1, read as the reverse complement.
CAAATAAGACAATTTAGGATAGAAAATGGCTCAACAACGCAATTATATCACAGTTCCATTTGAACTCAAAACTTGCACCCGCACCTTAAAGTTTGGGTGATCACAACTATTCATGTTGGAATGCCAGTTCTGCAGTCGCCCAAATTTCTACTTTCTGTAGATGACTTCACTTGTGCTGTATTTGTAAAATGCATAAGTTTCAAAGCTGATCAAAATTCAGGAGTTGGGGACGTAGGATAGTTATAAGAAGCGATAAAATATAAAACAACTTTTACTTCACATAAAAGTGACTTTGATGATAAATTACATATTACTAATTATGTACTGTGTGAAGTGTACAAGCAAAAACCGCAAACATTTCAGTCTTTTCACATCTTGAAAAAAATAATATTTGCAGATGAAATACTGATTAAAATGAGTTGTGGTAATTTGGAATAAATTGGGAACAAAATCTGATTAACAAATTTAAAAGGTAGGTTGTGAAAGGAATTGGATTTTTTGTTAAATCAATCTTTGAAAATTGATATTTAATTAAATAAACTCTGGTGCTTATATGTTTCGGCCGTGACAGCTTTGCAACATTGTGTATAATCCTTTTTATACCTCCGTTTTGAAAAAAATGGGTCGTATTATGGTATACCGCTGTCCGTCTGTCCGTCCGATCACACGTCGTACGATAACTCAAGAACGCTTTGAGAGATTTTCGTGATTTTTGGGTAGGTGTTGTATATCGATGGAGGGAAGCTCCCTTTTGTTTAGTGTCGCCGTTCGATTAGCCATTCCAGAGTTATGGGACTTTATTACTTAGAAAATTGTTGATTTTTTACATGTCGTACGATAACTCGAGAACGCTTCAAGAGATTTTCACGATTTTTTGGTAGGTGGTTTATGTTGATGGAAGGAAGCTCCCTTTCGGTTGGTGTCACCGTTCGATTAGTCATTCCAGAGTTACGGGACTTTATTACTTAGAAAATCGTTGATTTTTTCTTGAAGTTATGATCTCTTGACATAAGAAATATACATGAAATTCAAATAATTTTATTTCCAAATTATTGAACACAATATGTTGTTGGTTATGATTATTGTACAAGAATATAAAAAAAACCTGACAAGTATACATGTATACTCATATTGTGTGCTTCCCTCTTGTAATTAATTACAGGTGTATCATGCGCTCATGGCGCAGCTGTTTATTATGTATTTGGCTTCAAAAAGATTAGAAAACTTCTGGGATTGAGAGTTTTGAGGTTGAATTTTCATGAAGTATGAATACTCAAACACTTGAACACTGACCACCTGACTTCGGCATCGACAATCAGTCCACTGTGTATTCAAACGATCTGTATTCGACTGATCTAAATGTTGCTAAAATTGTATAAAACCCCCCAGGCCACAAGGGGTTAATAAATCTAATATATGCAGTCATTATGCCCCAGACTCCAGAGGAGGTTTCAGTGGGCCTATTGTTGAGGGCTCTGTTCTGTCCATACTTTTGAACAAACGCTTTTCAATATAATTCAAGCATTGGTTGTCTGATTTTGATGTCCTTTGGTATGGTGATAGACCAACAAGGGGGAAAGGAAGCAACATACTGTGGGTTTTGTTCATGCACACAGACCAGGGTAATGGCTCTTGTTAAACTTAGAAATCTTTCTGTAGGAATGCTTTGCATTATATCTTGAGCATCAGGTGTCAAATTTTGATGACTTAGGGTATGGTGATAAGACAGCTATGGGGGAAAGGATACCAACATATTGCAGTTTTCATCAACTCTCACGTACTAGAGTAATGGCCCGTGTTACACTTAGAAACTTTTCATATGAAATGTTTTGCATTATAACCTGAGCATCAGTTTTCAGATTATGATGTCCTGTAGGAGGCTGTGAGACCAGTATTGGAGAAAGGATAACCACATATCGTGGGTTTTGTCCACACAAAAGCTTCAGAGTTATAACTCTTGGTACACTTTGCACATGAATGTTTCACATTATATTTCAAGTATCCGTTATCAAATTTAGTTGTCCTTTGGTATGCTAATAAACAGGTATGAAGGGAAAGAATACCCACATGTTCCTGGTTTCATACACACACACACACTTACCAGAGTTATGACCCTTCCTACTCTTTAGAAAATTTTCCAGGCGAACATTTCGCTTTATAACTCAAGAATTGATTCTCAGATTTTTATATCTTTCGGTATGGTGAGAGACCAGTACAGGGCCAAGGATATCCACATATTGTTGATTTTCTCCATGCATACGTTCCAGAGTTATGGCACTTGTTATGCTTTGAAAACCTATTATACTCTTGTTTCACATCATGACTCCAGCATCAGTTGTCAGATTTTGATATCCTTTGAGACTTAGAGACCAGTAATACAGGAAATGACATGGCTATAGTGTTTTGCCCATGCATACCCACAAGAGTTATTGCACTTGTTGCATTTAAGAAAACTTTCCGTAAGAATGTTGCACATTATAACTCAAGCATTGTTTGTCTGATTTTGATGTTCTTTGGCATGGTGAGAGACCAGTATGGGGAGAAGGATATTCACATGTTGTGGGTTTCATCCATGCATACATACAGGGTAATGGCCCTTGTTTTTGTTTTTTTGTATAGATACACATAGTTATTTACAGATTAACTTATAACTTTTTAGGGGGCAGAGTATGCCATCCATGATATTGCATGAGGGGACATATGCAATGTATTGCATTGCTCTATTTGTCTTGTTTACCCAATATAACCAGTAGGTTCTTGTAGATTTTGTAGGCAAATAGAGATTAAGGCTATTGAAAAAAACTACTGGGTTCTTGGGCACCTCCCTCATCACTGAAAAGCTGCCACATCACTCCTTTTTAGCTCAACTTTGGCGAAGCCAAATTTGAGCTTATGCCATGGCCAATTGTCCGTCTGTCCGTCAACAATTCAATACGGCTCGGGCTAGAGGCCGTATTTATGAACCGATCTTTACAAAACTTCTTGGGTACCTTTGTTATGACTGTGGGACGAGAATGAGTGTTTTGGGGTCCGATCCGAAATTCAAGTTGGCCGCCAGCCGCCATTTTGTACCGACGATGCAGAAATCTGCTTTTTGTACAGAACTGCCATATGAAAGCGCTGATTTGAATAATTTTTTGTATGAATGTTTAGTACCATGGGATACATCACATATAATACGGGTTTTTTTCTTGTACGTAAATTATGCAAATTAGACTAACTTTGATGTATTTAGTGTTACTTTCAGCACTGTAAGTGCAAATGCCAATACGGCTCGGGCTAGAGGCCGTATTTATAAACCGATCTTTACGAAACTTCTTGGGTACCTTTGGTATCACCTCACTGTGGGACGAGAATGAGTGTTTTTGGGTGTGGTCCGAAATTCAAGATGGCCGATGGCAGCCATTTTGTACAAAATTTGGTGCAATCAGATTTTTGCACAGAACTTCCATATGAAAGTGCTGACTTGAATAATTTTTTGTGTGAATGTTTAGTACCATGGGATACATCACATATAATACAGGTTTTTTTCTCGTGCAGAAATTATGCAAATTAGATGAACTTTGATTTTTTCAGTGCTACTTACACACAGTAAGTGCACATGTCAATACGGCTCGGGCTAGAGTCTGTATTTATCAACCGATCTTCATGAAACTTCTTGGGTACCTCTGTTATCACCTTGGAATGAGAATGAGTGTTTCTGAGCGTGGTCCAAAATTCAAGATGGCTGCCAGTGGCCATTTCGTACCGAAATAAGGTCTAATCAGTTTTTTGTACACAACTTCTATACGGCTCAGGCTAGAGGCCGTATTTATGAACCGATCTTTACGAAACGTCTTGGGTACCTTTGTTATCACTGTGGGATGAGAACGAGTGTTTTTGGGTCCGAAATTCAAGATGGCCACCAGCAACCATTGTGTACCAATATTAGTGCAATCAGTCTTTTGTACAGAACTTCTGTATGAAAGTCCTGATTTGAATAAATTTTTGTATGAATATTTAGTAAAATGGAATACATCACATATAGTACAGGTTTTTTTCTCGTGCAGAAATTATGCAAATTGGATGAATTTTGATTTATTTAGTGCTACTTATACACTGTAAGTGCACATTTCAATACGGCTCGGGCTAGAGGCTGTATTTATCAACCGATCTTCACGAAACTTCTTGGGTACCTTTGTTTTCACCTTGGGACAGGAATGAGTGTGTTTTGGGGTGCCTTTGTTATCACTGTGCTATGAGAACAAATATTTCGGGGTTCAGTCAGACCCACTCTGGGACTCAAAGATTTCTTTTCTATTTAGCATCTGACTGTCACCCACCTTTACAATACTTTACCTATACATTTGTTACAGGCTACGGCCAGTATTTATGTTCAGACCGTTACAATACTTTACATGTACATTTGTTATCAGGTCATTACCCAGATGTTTGTCATTGCTGTGTCACATACTATACATGTACATGTCTTCACAAGTTGTTTTATGTGTACCCATACTATGTATGGTACACATAAAAGAGGTATCCGGGGTGGCCATCCGTCGTTCGTCCATCCTTTGTCCGTCCGGCGTCCGTATCCATTTCTTTGTCATTCAATAACTTGAAAAATATTGCTTGGATTGTCAATTTACTTTATATTTGTGTTCAGGTTACTGATGTGCCGAGCTGTATACTTTTTGGTGTAAATCTGATAATTTGATCCTGAGATATTAACCCTTTATCCTTCAAATTGAAAATTCCACCAATCCCTTTGGCATTCGATACCTTGAAAAATATTGCTTGGATTGTCTAGTTACTTTATATTTCTGTTCAGGTTACTGATGTGCCGAGCTGTATAGTTTTGGGTGTAAATCTGAAGATTTAATCCCGAGATATTAACCCTTTATCCTTCAAATTGAAAATTCCTCCAATCCCTTTGGCATTCGATAACTTGAAAAATATTGCTTGGATTGTCAAGTTACTTTATATTTGTGTTCAGGTTACTGATGTGCCGAGCTGTATAGTTTTGGGTGTAAATCTGTTATTATGTCTCCCCTTCCCAGAAGGGAGACCTATTGTTTTAGTGCATATTCTTCTTCTTCTTCTTCTGCTTCTTCTTCTCATACAAACTTTGTCCGGGCCATAACTTTTTTGTCTTTTGACCTACACCTTAGATGCTTGGCATGTGGATGTATCACCATGAGCCGGTGTGCAGTGTACCATCGTGACCTTCATGTGACCTTGACCTTTGACCTGAAGGTCAGATTTATGTGTTTTTTTAAGGGAAACATCACACAAACTTTGTCCAGGCCATAACCTTTGTCTTTTGACCTCCACCTTAGATACTTGGCATGTGGATGTATCACCATGAACCGGTGTGCAGTGTACCATAATGACCTTCATGTGACCTTGACCTTTGACCTGAAGGTCAGATTTATGCGCTTTTTTAAGTGAAACTGTCTGGACCAGAACTTTTTTGTATTTCGAGTCAAGCTTTAGATATTTGGCATATGGATGTATCACCATGAGCCGGTGTGTAGCGTACCATTGTGACCTTCATGTGACCTTGACCTTTGATCTGAAAGTCAGATTTGTGCTTTTTTTCAAGGAAACTTTGTCCGGACCAAAACTTGTTTGTCTTTTGAGCCAGGCCTTAGATATTTGGCACGTGGATGTATCACCATGAGCCGGTGTGTCGCATACCATTGTGACCTTCATGTGACCTTGACCTCAAGGTCAAATTTATGTATTTCAAATAGGGGGTAATTGTCCAGACCAGAATTTTTTTTGTTTTTTGACCTAGGACTTGGTTATTTGACGTGTCACCATGAGACTGCATGTCGTCTACCTCGATGACCTTTATGTGACCTTGACCTCTGACCTTAAGGTCAAATTTATGTACTTCAAATAGGGAATAATAAAGATATTAACCCTTTATCTTTCAAATTGAAAATTCCTTCAATCCCTTTGGCATTCGATAACTTGAAAAATATTGCTTGGATTGTCAAGTTACTTTATATTTGTGTTCAGGTTACTGATGTGCCGAGCTGTATAGTTTCTGGTGTAAATCTGTTATTTTTATCCTGAGATATTAACCCATTATCCTTCAAATTGAAAATTCCTCCAATCCCTTTGGCATTCAATAACTTGAAAAATATTGCTTGGATTGTCAAGTTACTTTATATTTGTGTTCAGGTTACTGATGTGCCGAGCTGTATAGTTTTTGGTGTAAATCTGTTATTGAGATACTAACCCTTTATCTTTCAAATTGAAAATTTCTCCAATCCATTTGGCATTCGATAACTTGAAAAATATTGCTTGGATTGTCAAGTTACTTTATATTTGTGTTCAGGTTACTGATGTGCCAAGCTGTATAGTTTTGGTGTAAATCTGATAATTTGATCCTGAGATATTAACCCTTTTTCCTTCAAATTGAAAATTCCTCCATATCCCTTTGGCATGAGATAACTCAAAAAATGTCAATCCGATTAGCATGTTACTTTATATATTTATTCAGGTTACTGATGTGCTGTGCTGTGTAGTGTTTTATGTAAATCTCATAATTTGATTCGGAGATATTAACCCTTCATCCATCAAATTAGACACTCCTCCAATCCATTTCTATATGTACCATGTATGGTGTACATAATGTCGGCATCCGTGGTGGCCCTCCGTCATACAGCTTTATACTAGTTGCGCGTATGGGTACACATCTGACGATTTCATCGGCCTATTTTATCACCTGGAAATCTTTTCACTATTTTTAATAGAAATTTGACCAACTATATCTTGTTGGTAGAGCTCACTGAGCTCTGTTAAACAAGATATATAGCTGGTTAAATTTGCACCTACACTATGGCTTGTGGGAAATTATTACTGCTGAAAAAAAGTTTTTTCCACGTAATAGCGTAAGTAGTTTAATTTTTAGCTCCACCTGACAAAATGTCAGCAGAGCTTTTCCGACGCTAAGTTGTCCATCTGTCCGTCCGTTTTTCCAGGCCATAATTTCTTGACCACTGAATATTTTTTAATGAAACTTTATAACAATACGTAATATCAAAGGACAGTGTGTTGTGAATTATAATATGGTATGTGTGGGTCAAGGTCACAGGCCCTATGATAAGCTGAAACTTAGAAAAACTTTGACATTTGTTTGTCTGGGCCATAATTTCTTAACCACTGAATATTAGCTCCACCAGACAGAATGTCAGTGGAGCTTTTTTTAATGCTAAGTTTTTCATCATCGGTCCATCCATCGCCTGTCTGTCCTTCAACACTTTGTTTGTCCCATCCATATAAATTGACATAATCTGCAGATCTTGTGTGTACGTGTGTCAATTATTGCTCATGACTCAAAAGATGTGTCGCGACATTGATCCAAGGTCATATCAAGGTCAGGGTAGCAAAACTTGGATATTGTTATATAGCCTTTGTCCGGTCCATATAACTTGGTGTGATAACAGATCTTATTTATAGTTGGTACAAGTATTACTCACGACTCAGAGGTGTGTCATGACTTTGATCCAACGTCATATCAAGGTCAATGTCACAGGCAGCAAAACTTTTATATTGGCATACAGCCCATGTCTGGTTCATGTAACTTTGTATAACTGACAGATCTTATTCATAGTTGGTACAATTATTTCTTATGATACAGAAGTGTGTAATGACTTTGATCCAAGGTCATCCCATCAAGGTCACAGACAACAAGACTCTGATATTGTAATACAGCCCTTGTTTGGTCTGTATAATTATACCCCCCACTTTCAAAGAAAATGAAAATGGGGAAGTATACTGGATTACATGCGTTTGTCCGTCCGTGTGTGAGTCCGTCCGAGAATATTAATAACTTTCATAACTTTAGTAAATTATTATGGGACTTGGTATGTAATTAAATTGTAACATTTCCCAAGACTAGAATGATTTTCGGTGTTGTCAGATTAGTTTTTTTTAGCTCATCTTGACAAAGTCAAGCTGAGCTAATCTCATCGCTTCCCATCCGTCGTCCGTCAACACCATGTTTTGGTCTTCTCCTCCAAAGCCACTGGGCCAATTCAAGTGAAAGTTTGTGTGAGTGATGGTCCCAAAGGGGCATTTCATTTTTGTTCAACTCAGCATGCCCAGCCCCATAGGGAGGGAGTGGGGGAAAATGTTCCAAAATATTTTTAAAATCTTCTTCTCAAGAACCAGTGTGTACAATGACTTGATATTTGCTATGGAGCTTCCATATGAGGTGTAGAATCAAGTTTGTTCAAACGAAGTTCGTGAAGTAATATTTGGCTTTGTAATAGGAGGGGTAAGATTTTTGGCCCCGCCCAAAATTTCTATTTTCTGAACCGATGGTCCGGTATGAACCAAATTTGGTTTGTGGTAGTATTGGGTCATAAGTACTTGACCCATGCAAAAAAAAAAATTCCTGCATCCCCATGGGAACCCTGGGAGCTAAAAATAGAAATATTTTCAAACGCCCATATTTTCCAAACCCCACGGAACAGAGAGCTTTTATTTGGTATGAAGTATCCTTATGACCAGTAGAATTGAATGGTAAAAAAAAATTGCCATCGATTATGTTAGGGTGTTCTGTAATGGGCATCGAAAAAATGCTGAGTCAGCATATTTGCAAAAATTTTAAAAAATCTTTTCTCCAGAACCAATCATCAGAATCTTTTGGTATTTGGTATACAGCATTCATAGGGGGGGGTCAGATAAAAGTTTGTTGAAATAAAGCTCATTGGTTCATATTTGGGCTCTCGACAGGAGCCCGAAGTTTTAACATAGGGTAATATGGGGAATATTCTTTAAAAATCTTCTTCAGAACCACCAGTCAGAATCTTTTAATATTTGGTATACATCATTGTTATGAGGGTCAGATTCTAGATTGTTCAAACCATGTCCCTAGGTTAATATTTGGGCTTCCTACGGAAGCCCACATTTTATCTTTGTTCAATATGGAGGGCAATTTAAAAAAAATCTTCTTCTTCAGATCCATCAGTCAGAATGCTTTGATATTTGGTATGCAATATCTCTATGGGGGTCAGATTCAAGTTTGTTCAAATCAGATCCCTAGGTATATATTTGGGCTCACTATGGTAGCCCAAATTTTTACTTAGTGCGATATAAGAAAATTTCTTTAAAAATCTTCTTCTTCAGATCCACCAGTCGGAATGCTTTTATATTTGGTATACAACATCTCTAGGGGGGTGAGATTCCAGGTTGTTCAATTCGAGTGCCTAGGTTTATATTTGGGCTCCATATGGGAACATGAAATTTAACTTAGTACAATATGAGGGAATTTCTTCAAAAATCTTCTTCAGATTCACTTGACAGAATGCTTTCACATTTGGTATACAACATCTCTAGGGGGGTCAGATTCTAGTTTGTTCAAATCGGATCCATAGGTCAATATTTGGGCTCGCTATGGTAGCCCAAATTTGAACTTAGTGCAATTCGAAGAAATTTCTTTACAATTTCTCTTCTTCAGATCCAACAGTCAGAATGCTTTCATATTCGGTACACAACATCTCTAGGGCAGTCAGATTTAACTGTGTTCAAATCAAGAGCCTGGGTTAATAATATTTGGGCTCTCTATGGGAGCTGGAATTGGCCATTTTGCTGAAGAATTAAAAATTTTGTATTCAATACCCTCTAGAGGTACTAAGATTAATCCACATAGGTTGTATCAAGGGGCTTCATAGGGGAGCTCTACATTTTACTTATGATCAACTGAAGAAAAGGCATGATGCCCAGATTATTTTTGTCACTCCTGAGGGACTCAAGGATTGACAGTGTAGCCTATGGAGATGGCTTGCGTAATGTAGACTCATTCTTGGACTGTTTAAATTGTGTTCTGTACAAGATGAGCGCTTCAGGCCCTGTGGGGCCTCTTGTTTTTATTACTTGTTCATTTATGCTTCATTTGACCAGCAATGCAGTGGGGGAAGAATTGCCTTCAGCAATAGCACTTGTTGAATCTGTGTGACAGATCCTGTTCGTACTTTACACAATTGTTATCCATAACCAATCCTTGTCATAGCTTTGGCCCCGTGTCATTATCATGAAGGTTAAGGTCACAAGCAGAAACACTTGGATTCTTGTCTTGCAATTAGCTTCCCCTAAAAGCAGTGACCTTCAGTGGAGCTGTCTAGGCAGAGATGGCTCTTGTTAATTCTACGATTTTCAGGATTTTGTGGATTAACTAAAATTTGACAAAAATATAGAAAAAATAAAAAGCCCCTGAGCCCTACCCCACCCCCACCCCCCATCATGAAAGTGAGAAAACTTGTCTAAGAAACAAGAAATCTTTGGAATAGGCCTAACTTAATCTTGTTTAGATTGGCTGCTTCACAGTCTTGTGAAAATGGTCATTTTCAGTGAGCCCTATGTCTGTACAACAGGCAAAAAGACTTACAAATATAGGAATTAACTTATGATTTTAAATTCATAGGATTGAGAAAAAAAGCACAACCCAAAAACCTCATTCCCTAGTTGGTCCTTCAAAACAAAAATGCCTGAGAACATAGCTTTTTACAAAGGGGCGATGGAGCCGACGGCTCCTGGGTGAGACAACCTCAGCAGTTGACATCGAGTGAAATTGTCCTTTATATTGTTTTCACAGTTTTTTTTATCGTCGGAAGTTTTTCGCGAGACGTGATTCGCCGTGACTACACAGTGAATCAAGGATTATTTAAAGAAGCTCAGATCCTAAATGTAGCCTTTAAACGATTTCTTGGAAACTATGATTTCAAAATGTTAATAAAAAAAAAAACAAGGGTTAACATCACGCACCCAACAAGTTGGAATTATTCACTTGATTGACCTAAAGTATAGTAAGATTCTGATCTATCGAGCTACTGACCATGCCACTTAACTTCCATAGCAACACGGGACTCCCTAGCAATGGGCAGACTACTGCGCCCAGTTTAACCGAATGTGGTACGTGGCCCTACAATGCATTACGAAGTCGAACTATTGGGTCATTAACCATGTAACATAACTCCATAACAATTGGCAAACTATCAGGCCGATTTCAACCAAACTTCATGTATGAAACCACAATTCCTTGGGAATTAGATCTGTTCTGCCAATGACCATGTCAGGTAACACCCATAACAACTTGCACGACTCACAAGTAACGGGCAGACTACTTGACCTATTTTAACCAAATTTTGAATTTGAGCCGATAATGCTTGGGGAAATCAACCCATTGGGCCATTTATCATGTCATGTGACATCCATAGTAACCGAAGCAGCTCCCTAGCAACAGGGAAAGTACTGGGCCGGTTTTTACCGAATTTAGTATGTGCACCAACGATGAATCACAAATTCGACCTATGGGGTCAGTGGCCATGTTACATAACTCCCATAGCAACCAACGCATCTCCATAGCAATGGGCCAACTACTGGGCCAATTTCAAGCAAACTTGGTGCATGAAACCATAATGCCTCAGAGTTTGATCTATTGGTCCATTGACCATGTTACGTAACACCCATAGCAACCGGCACGACTCCCAAGCAACAGACAAACCACTGGGCCTATTTTAACCAAATTTGGTATCTGAGCCCATAATGCATTGAAAGATCGACATATTGGGCTATTTGTCATGTCACTTGACATCCATAGTAACCAAAGCGACTCCCTAGCAACAGTTAGCCTACAGCGTCGACTTTAACCAAATTTGGTATGTGGACCCCCAATGCATTACGAATTTGACATATTGGGTCATTTACCATGTTACTTAACTCCCATAGCAACCAATGCAACTCCATAGCAACGGGCAAACTACTGGGCCGATTTCAACCAAACTTGTGTGTATGAAACCATAATGCCTCGGGAATTTGAGCTATTGGGCCATTGGCCATGTCACGAAACCCCACAGCAACCGGCATGACTCTCTAGCAATGGGCAGACTACTGGGCCTATTTGAAGCAAATTTGGTATCTGCGCCCATAATGCTTTGGGAAATCCACCCATTGGGCTATTTATCATATCACGTGACATCCATAGTAACCAAAGCAGCTCCCTAGCAATGGGGAAAGATCGACACATTGGGCTATTTGTCATGTCATGTGACATCCACAGTAACCAAAGCGACTCCCTAGCAACAGTTATCCTACAGCTTCGACATTAACCGAATTTGGTATGTGGACCCCCAATGCATTACGAATTTGACATATTGGGTCATTGACCATGTTACTTAACTCCCATAGCAACAAACGTGACTCCATAGCAACAAGCAAACTACTGGCCGATTTCAGTGTATGAAACCATAATACCTCGGGAATTCGATCTGTTGGGCCATTGGCCACGTCACGTAACACCCATAGCAACTGGCGAAATTCCCTAGCAATGGGCAAACTACTGGGCCTATTTTAAGCAAGTTTGGTATCTGTGCCCATAATGCATTGGGAGATCGGCCTATTTGGCCATTTTTCACGTCAGGTGACATCCATAGTAACCAAAGCGACTCACTAGCAATGGGAAGAGTACTAGGCCGATTTTGACCCAATTCGGCATATGGACCCATGATACATATTTATTCGACCTATTAGAGCACCGACAGGGTCACGTGATCCTCAAAACAACCAACACGACTCCCAAGAAAAGGGCCAACTACTGAACCTATTTTAACCAAATTTGGTTTGTGAACCCATTATATATTTGGTAAATCGACCTTCTGGGCCACCGTCCATGTCATGTGACATCCATAGCAACCAAATTTAGCCAAATTTGATATATGGACCCATAATAAATTTGGAATTTGACCTATTAGATCACCGACTATGTCAAGTGACTTCAATAACAACTAACGCGACTCCCTAGCAACGGGCACTACTGCACTTGGCAAAGAAGTCATGTTATCTCCATAGCCACCACTGTGTTTCCCTAGCAGTGGCTAACTAATCAGTAGAGTTTGATGTTATTTCATAGCTGGACCAAAAATTAATCTACCAGTGCAACCATAATGTCAAGTGAGTTGCTTAGCAACAGAATTCTGTCCTTAGCATCGGTCTACCCACACGTTTAATTGAAATGAAATTTTATGTTTATGTACACAACTTATTCAGAGACTGAACAAACCACTCGATGATCAAATCACGTAGCCCCTTAGCAATTGTATGCTCCCATACATGTTAGCCTAGCTAATGGTGGATTTTTGTCCTATTTCAAAGCTAGGTCTGTGAGTGGGCCAGAAAAAAAACGAAAACTAACAGTCCAAAAATGTCATTTTATCTCCACCCCATTTCCATTGCAATGGACTAAATATTTACTCAATTTCCATTCAATTTTATATGTAGTACGATGAGTTACATATAAACCAAATAAACCATGCGGCAAACTAGCCTGGCTCTATTTCATTTAATATACATAATTATATCCCCCGCAAACAAAGTTGGGGGGGGGGGGGTATATAGGAATCACCCTGTCCGTCCGTCTGTCCGTCCTTATAAGCGCAACTCCTCCTAAACCATTTGAAGAATTTTCATGAAACTTTACACAATGGAAGAACTCCATATGAAGATGTGCATGAAGCAATATAATTCCGTTCTGACATTTCCAAGGGGAGATAATCTAACTTATACATTTCAGGCGCGGGGGGGTATCACTTTGTGAGCTCGATCACAGTACCTCTAGTTTTATCATTCATAGCCTTTTTTGTGATATGTATCAACGCAAAAGCAATTCTGGGATGCCTTAAACCTTTGAAGCATTTCGGTATTTCTCATTAAGGGTACAAACATAGGAACATAACTGATACATCTGTTCTGGTGATTCTAGTGTATAATCTTACCAAAAGGAATTTCTTCATGCTTATGTTTTCATACCCGCTCTGCTGTGTCCTTGGCAGTAATTAGATAATAACAAGGTTAATGGCACAAGATAACCTCATCTTTATACCACTGAAATATACACTTTAAATACTTTTTACTACAGCAGAACGGGTTCCCCGACATGTAGTCTCAGTGTAAACTTGCGAGTAACAAGTGGTTGTTTCTAGGCAAGTCCTAACTATCTATATAGGCAAACAAGACTTGACCAGAAACTACTTTTAAGCCACAGGATGTGGTGTGTCCAAATGTAGCAAAATGTATAAAAATCTCCTGGTCACCAAGGGTTGCACAAATCTACAGTGGTCTCTTCCATCGACTTTGACAAAGGTATCATCAGAGACAACATACAATATCGTAGTTCAGATCATATAATTATAACATCATAATCGCAGCAACAAGCACCCGTGACTCCTGTAGCTGGCTATTCTCTGCCCTCGCTGTGAATTTTTACTTCCTAATTCATCTGAGAGATCCTACCAGACACCATATTTTTCAGGTATGTTACATGTGAAATGTAAATATGACCAGAAGTCAAGGTTCAAGTTTCACACAAGAATACAACTGTACAGCAGAGGCTACTCTCAGAATCGTGCCATATTTAATGAAGGGATATATGGTCAGGTACAGGGACCAGCCGTGAGGGTGACTAGGGCGCTTATGTGGCCCTTCTAAGCCCAAAGTCGCCTAGAAAAATAGTCGGGGCAATTACAAGTCGCCCTCTAAAAATTTGCCAAAATGAGGAAAGGCTGAACTGAGTGATCCGAGGTTTACATAAAAATGATTATTTTCAAGAATCAAATGTGTTTGAGTGTGTTAAATGGGCATTTTCATATGTCAAAAAAAGCGACCATTTATTTGAAATCACACGACAATCAATTGTCCATTGTCGCTTTTTGCAGATTTTTTATTTCTATTTTGTTCCGTTTCAGTTGGAGCTTCAAGTGTCGAAACGAAAATAGGTGACTCGCAACAAAAAAACCCAGATGACAAGAAAAGCTTTGTCCAGGGCACAAGTGTGCACATAAAGGATCTTGAAAAAGGGGTCCTCCTAAACACCGGAATTACACGGAATGACACCGGAATGCCATAAAAATGATGTGGAATGACATTTATTTTACAAAATACTCAACCCCAGAATGTATTTTGTTTATTGACTAACAAAGTACCTTGCAAGCAACCTTCTTACATCTGGTCTGGTTCACACTTTCAGACTTAGGAAATTATAAATTAGTTGACTTTGATGAAAGGCAACCAGACGAGGGTCCTGGGAGGATTGGCACGAAGAAGAGGGCAGGGGTCATGCAGGAGAGGGTAGCAGTGGGTGATTTTCAGTCAATAGTTACTTTGTGATTTTTTAACCTGGCATAGATGCATCATAGATAACTGGACCTGGATTAATCAGATGTTAATGGAGGACCACAAGCTGAAAATATGAAGGGGTGGTACATAAATATTCTTAATTTTCCCCACTTGCCTATGAAGTCTCCCTACTTGACTCGGCAGTCTCCCTATTTTTTCTGGAGGGAGACATGAAGTCTCTCTAAAATGCCCCCTTAGGCTGGTCCCTGGTCAGGTAATATGATTAAAATGAGATATTTGTTTTTAGGTCAAGACTTCCAGTATCATATGGATGAACAGTTCTTTGGTGCAGATCAACCTCCAGCAACAAGATTATTTTCGCCTCCATTTGGTGGTACTGTTTATTTCAGTAATTATGTTGATAATAAGATACTCAAGGATTTTGTGAAAAAGCAAATGTAAGTTTGTCATATTTATTATACTCAACAAAATCTCTCACAAATACAATGGAAAATATAAACTTTGTCAATGCTACCAATGTATTGACCTTTTTTATTTCATTGTTTGTCTGGCTAACTCGTCTTGCAGTTTTCAAGCTAGGACTTTTTTATATTTCACAAGATGTTTGTACAGATACCAGAGGTGTGCATATTGTCAGGATTTTGATTTGCTTCAATATTTCACAAAATTACAGGTTGTTGAACTTGGTGAATTCATTTTTGTAAAATTTCACCTGTTTGATACGTGGTTTGTCCGGCTAAAGAACATGGTAGAACTTGTGGGTCCATCATATGTGTCTTACAGATACAGCACATATATGAGTAACAAATCACTGTTTGCTCTTCAACCTCCTGTGTCCATGTTCTGTGCGGGAGCATGCTTCAATCTAGTTACGGTAAGTTTCAGGCCACAAATCAGATAAAAGAGGCTAGGGAGCTAAAAATAGAAATATTTTCAAATGCCTATCTTTTCCCAAACCGAATGGAACAGAGAACAGTAATTTGGTGTGAATCCTCCTGAGTACCAGTGGAATGGAATGGTATATAAAAAGCATTGCTATAGTGTACTGTGGGGGGAGGGTGAGGGTTAGAAACTAAAAAAGAATGCAGAGTCAGCATTTTTGCCAAAATTAAAAAAATCTCCAGAACCACTGATCAGAATAATTTGATATTTGGTATATAGATCCATAACGGGGTCAGATACAAGTTTGTTAACATTAAGCTCCTCAGTTTATACTTGTTCTCAATACAGCAAAATACCAAGCCAAAATTTTTAACTAGACGCAGTATGAGAAGTACTCTTTGACCCTTAAATTCTCAAATTAATTTTACCGTAATAACTGCCATATATATATGTACACAGCTGCAGATGATTTAATAGTGTTTTTACATTATTGTTGGCTGCCTTGACACGCAAGATACATGCATCCTAGTGATTAAACAATGCTCGGCAAATGCATCTGACATAGGCCGATTTTAAGCCATCTGTTGATCATCGGTACAATTGTTTGAACATTGGTTCATGACAGTGGTTACATGGAACATCACAGGATCAAAACTGTTCATATTTACATATGATATATGACCTCATACAAGCAGTAATAAGTTTAAGTTGCCACAATGATTGGCAGTAGTGTTGAAACGACTTGTTGATTATTCAACATTTATAATATTCCACTCCCAGTGCAAGTTACACTGACCGCAACCCCACCAGTAGTATGAATTGCTGTTTCATCATCTGATATCACTGTCAATTCATTTTTAGCTCAACTTTGACATAGTCAAATTTGAGGTTTTGTCATGGCCAGTCGTCAGGCCATCTGTCCGTCTGTCCGTCCATCCATCAACAGTTCAATGTGGCTTGGGCTGGAGGCCGTATTTATGAACCACTCTTTACAAAACTTCTTGGGTACCTTTGTTATCACAGTGGGACGAGAATGAGTGTTTTGGAGTGTGGTCTGAAATTCAAGATGGCCACAGGCAGCCATTTTGTACCGAAATTAGTGCAATCAGTTTTTTGTACAGAACTTCTGAGTTGAATAAATTTTTGTATGAATGTTTAGTAACATGGAATACAGTAAGTGCACATGTCAATACGGCTCGGGCTAGAGGCTGTATTTATGAACCGATCTTCACAAAACTTCTTGGGCACCTTTGTTATCACCTTGGGACGCGAACAAGTGTTTTGGGGTGTGGTCCGAAATTCAAGATGGCTGCTTGTGGCCATTTTATACCGAAATTAGGTGCAATCAGTTTTTTGTACAGAACTTCTAGGTCTGCGTTTGTTGGTAACGAGTGCTTTTGGGCTCAGCCCAAAATTCAAAATGCCTGTCTTCAGTCATACTTACGGGAAATGTGTGTATTACATTTTTTGTACAGAACCTGTAAAGAAGATTTTTTAGCTCAACTTTGGCGCAGCCAAATTTGAGCTTATGCCATGGCCAGTTGTCTGCCTGTCCCCGTCTGTCCGTCAACAATTCAATACGGCTTGGGGCTAGAGGCCGTATTTATGAACCGATCTTTATGAAACTTCTTGGGTACCTTTGTTATGACCGTGGGACAAGAACGAGTGTTTTGGGGTCCGATCCAAAATTCAAGTTGGCCGCTGGCAGCCATTTTGTACAAAATTAGGTGCAGTCAGATTTTTGTGCAGAACTTCCATATGAAAGCGCTGATTTGAATAATTTTTTGTATGATTGTTTAGTACCATGGGATACATCACATATAATACAGGATTTTTTCTCGTGCGTAAATTATGCAAATTAGACTAACTTTGATGTTTTTTGGTGTTACTTTCAGCACTGAAAGTGCAAATGCCAGTACGGCTTGGGCTAGAGGCTGTATTTGTGAACCGATCATTACGAAACTTCTTGGGTACCTTTGGTATCACCGTGGGACGAGAACTAGTGTTTTTGGGTCCGGTCCGAAATTCAAGATGGCCGATGGCAGCCATTTTGTACAAAATTTGGTGCAATCAGATTTTTGCACAGAACTTCCATATGAAAGTGCTGATTTGAATAATTTTTTGTATGAACGTTTAGTACCATGGGATACATCACATATAATATGGGTTTTTTTCTCGTGCAGAAATTATGCAAATTAGATGAACTTTGATTTTTTCAGTGCTACTTACACACAGTAAGTACACATGTCAATACGGCTTGGGCTAGAGTCTGTATTTATGAACCGATCTTCACGAAATGTCTTGGGTACCTTTGTTATCACCTTGGGACGAGAACGAGTGTTTCTGGATGCGGTCTAAGATTCAAGATGGCTGCCAGTGGCCATTTTGTACTGAAATTAAGGTCTAATCAGTTTTTTGTACACAACTTCTGTATGAAAGTTCTGATTTGAAGAAATTTTTGTATGAATGTTTAGTAACATGGAATACATTACGGCTGGAGGCCGTATTTATGAACCGATCTTTACGAAACTTCTTGGGTACCTTTGTTATCACCGTGGGATGAGAATGAGTGTTTTGGGGTGTGGTCCGAAATTCAAGATGGCCACCAGCAGCCATTTTGTACCAAAATTAGTGCAATCAGTCTTTTGTACAGAACTTCTGTATGAAAGTTCTGATTTGAATAATTTTTTGTATGAATGTTTAGTAACATGGAATACATCACATATAGTACAGGTTTTTTTCTCGTGCAGAAATTATGCAAATTGGATGAACTTTGATTTATTCAGTGCTACTTATACACTGTAAGTGCACATGTCAATACGGCTCGGGCTTAAGGCTGTATTTATGAACCGATCTTCACAAAACTTCTTGGGCACCTTTATCACCTTGGGACGAGAACGAGTGTTTCGGGGTGCGGTCCAAAATTCAAGATGGCTGCCATTGGCCATTTTGTACCGAAATTAGGTCCAGTCAATTTTTTGTCACAACTTCTATACAGCTTGTATTTGTGAACTGATCTTCACGAAACTTCTTGGGTGCCTTCGTTTTCACCTTGGGACAGGAACGAGTGTGTTTTGGGGTGCCTTTGTTATCACTGTACTATGAGAACAAATATTTTGGGGTTCAGTCAGACCCACTCTGGGACTCAAAAGATTTTTTTCTAGTTTAGCATCTGACTGTCACCCATCTTTACAATACTTTACCTATACATTTGTTACAGGCTACTGTCAGTATTTATGTACAGACCGTTATAATGCTTTATATGTACCTTTGTTAACAGGTCATTACCTAGATGTTTGTCATTGCTGTGTCACATACTATACATGTACATCTCTTAACAAGTTGAGCTACAGTGTCATTGACACTTTCATTATGTCAGTAATGTTTGCTATAAATTTATTGGGTGCCTTTGTTATCACTGTGGTATGAGAACAAATATTTTGGGGTTCTATACCCACCCGGGGAATCAAAAGGGAGATAAATAAAAATCTTTTCCAAAAACACCAGACTAAATAATGTTTCTTGAATTCAGCATCCCTAGGATGTGTATATTCAAATGTGTTGAAGCTAAGTTCCTGTTTTAATATTTGGTGTTGTTTGGGGAGGGTAAACATTATTAGCACAACCCGATTTTCTATTTCCAATGAGAAAAATAAAACCTCACCCATGGGAACCCTATGAGCTAAAGATAAAAATTCAAATACCTATATTTTAAGAAGGACTGGACAAATATTTATTAATTTGTATATTTATTAATTTGTATGAATCAACCTCAGAAGGGTTTGAATCAAACAGGCCAAAACAGTTGCTAACATTTGACTTATTGTGCACCATACAAGGATCCCCATTGTAACATTAACCCTATGGAGATTTCTTTTCTAGTTTAGCATCTAACTATCCCCCACCTTTACAATACTTTACCTGTACATTTGTTACAGGCTACAGTTACTATTTATGTACAGACCTTTACAATATTTTACATGTACCTTTGTTATTATACCCCATGCAACAAAGTTGCAGGGGTATAATGTTTTGGACTGGTCCGTCCGTTATTCTCAGTCCGTCAGTCCGTCAGTCAGTCCTACTTGTTTTCCGGACTTTTTTTCTACACGCTTCCAGATATTGAGCTGATTTTTGGTATGTTAGTCTAACATGGTGGCCTACAGAACAAGTTTGCGTTTTGTTCCGCTCCACTGATTTTTACCGAAATTACGTCCCTTGGACTCTGAAAAATGCATCAAAATTACAGTTTTCCCGACTTTTTTTTCTACACGCTTCCAGATATTGAGCTGATTTATGGTATGTTAGTCTGACATGGTGGCCTACAGATCAAGTTTGCATTTTGTTCTGCTCCACTGATTTTTACCAAAATTATGGCCCTTGAACGTTGAAAAGTTCATCAAAATTACAGTTTTGCTGGCTTTTTTCCTACACGCTTCCAGATATTGAGCTGATTTTTGGTATGTTAGTCTAACATGGTGGCCTACAGAACAAGTTTGTTGTTTTGTTCCGCTCCAATGATTTTTACCAAAATTACGGCCCCATAGACTTTGAAAAGTTCATCAAAATTACAGTTTTCCGGGCTTTTTCTCCACATGCTTCCAGATATTGAGCTGATTTTTGGTATGTTTGTCTAACATGGTGGCCTACAGATCAAGTTTGCATTTTGTTCTGCTCCACTGATTTTTACCGAAATGGCCCTTCGACTTTGAAAAGTTCAATTGAGTATGGTCTATTTAAAGCAGAACAGGATTCACAGTCAGTTGTAGTGCTCCATGTGTTATGGATAAATTAGATAGACCTCCTACTGTAATTGTTGGTGACTTAAATGTCAATACTTTGAAAGAACCAAGCAACGTATTAGTAAATACATTGTCTCCAAAGTGTTAAAGCCAAGTTATTTGCTCACCGACTTACATTTCTGGCTCCTGTATTGACCATGTGTACATAAAAAAGACATAGCTGGTGACACAAGAATAATCCCGGTTCCATATTCCCAGCATGCAGTTATTCAAGTCAGGATTAGAATATGAAGCAACTTTGAATTTGTTCATGAAGTAAAACAATAATCTATTTCACTTTTTGTGTATAAACACTGTTATTTGGGATAGCAATTTTAAATCTGACACCTTTTTTATAAACAAGCGTACACTAAAGTAATTTTATCAGCAAAGACCTAGTGTGACCTTACATTATTTACAATGTATGTTGGAAAGATCAAATTGGATTTAAAAAGGTTGGTATCATTAAATCTTAACATGGCTCCACATTTCAGTTAAAATTAATTCTGCTTGAATTCTTTCAATACCTTTGAAACTACAGAACACTGTTTTCTGTAGTATTCCTAGAATCTAAGTTTATTTTTAAAAAATGATTAGAGCTTGAAATATCAGGGCGCGTGGGGTATGTGAGCGTGCTCACTAAGGTTCTATATTCAGGTCATTACCTAGATGTGTGTCATTACTGTATCACATACTATACATGTACATGTCTTATACAAGTCGAGTTGCAGTATCATTGACACTTTCAATAAACAATCTAGTTGCTCAATTCTTTAATCACTGTCAACTCAAAATACACTCATTAGTTGACTGTTTTCACAGTCGGAGTACAGCTTCAATCTGTTGTGCATGTTACTTATTTATGTAAACAATCTAAAAATGGAGTATGGCCGCTTTGTGCATGGACTTCTGGGATTGGTTATCATTTGTGAAACATATTTCTCCATTCAGAATTTTCTGGCAGTAGACACCTGAATACGAATCAATGAAATAGAGTGAATTACAATGTTAGAAGCTATTTGAAAACACAGTCGCTATGAATGTATTTTCAGTCGTTGATTTCCTCGCCACTACAAAAGCAATCTGAATTACTGTGTAGAAAATGGAACCTACGTTTGTTATGACCTGTATATCCACATGGGTTTTGAATCGAAAATTCAAATTAGAATATAAATCAGTAATTAAATCAATAAATATATGTTACTGAATTGCCCTTTGATATATTTTGTTCAATTTCATCTTGAAACTAAATTTAAATGGAGGTTGGATTTAAAATAGTGTAAGTCACCTATTTTCGCATCATTTCTGCCGACGTATTTTTATTTTGATACATACAGTGACTCGCTCTTGAGATGGAACGGATATATTAACCTGACTGCACTGTAAAATTAACCCTATTCAAAAACTAAGCATTCTTGAACATACTACTCCTTTAAGGGACCTTTTGGTTGTGTCTGACACTCACAATCATCCAATTGTGGACTAAACTAAGCGGCAAGCAGATGGCAGGTGCATATCCTTGTCGTTTAATCACTAATGCATCCTACTGTTAAAATTCTCAAGGAAGAGTCCACTTGGAACAACTTTTTTTTCGAACAATATAAAAGGGCGAGTTCAGTATACAACATCAATACAGGGGGGGTGGAGGTGGGGGGAGGGCAGGGTGAACAATGCCTTTTGGTCATGATCTGTCAACCGTGACTGCTACCCCAGCCTGAAACCCCAAAACTTTTAGCACAGTCTACAGGTCATATTCAATATGGAGGGATTTCATTGTAACTTGGTAGGGTGACTCCATATAATGTCTAGATGAGAACATCCCCCTTTGGTTGCGATTGGTCAACTGTCTCATGGCGACAGGGGCCCAAAGCCCGAAAACCTTTAACACAGTCTACAGGTCGTATTTATGAAGGGATTTCATTGTCACTTGGTAGGATGACTCCAGATAATATCTAGATGAGAACGTCCCCTTTTGGTTATGATATTCAACCGTGACTGCTGCCCAAGCCCGAAAACCTTTAGCACAGACTACGGGTCGTATTTATGAAGGGATTTCATTGTAACTTGGTAGGATGACTCGGTATAATGTCTAGATGAGAATGTCCATTTTGGTTGCGATCGGTCAACCGTGATGGCAACACAGGCCCAAAGCCCAAAAACCATTATCACAGTCTACAGGCTGTATTTATGAAGGGATTTCATTGTAACTTGATAGGATGACTCGTTTTGGAATAATTTCACTGTAACCTGGTAACTTTGGTTGACATACATTAATTGTGAGGGCCACAATAACCCACTCATTTCTTTAGTACAGTCTACACCTCAGATTATTGTTATTGAAAACATAACATACAGGGAAAAGAAATTAACATATTCCCAATTATCAAAATTCTTGTCTTATTTCATAATCCTTTCATAAACATTGAACATTATCCTTTTCATCAAACACAACACACTGGCAAGGTAAGCTACAGTGTCATTGACACTTTCATTTAAATTTAAATCCTTGGGTTAATAAATGGGCCCCTTTCGGAGCGTGAACTTTAACTTAGTTGAATTTGAGGAATAATTTTAAAAAATGTGCTTCCTGAGATATAGTAATCAGAACCTTTTGACGTTTGATATACAGCATATTTAGAGGGGTCAGAAACAGTTTGTTTAAATAAATTCCCTGGGTTGATATTTGTGTTCCCCATTAGGGCCCAAAATTTAATTTGTGCTATTTGAGAATATTCTCAAAATCTTCTCCTGAACAGCCAGTCAGAATTTTTTTTATATTTGGGGGTTGCAACATTCTGGGGTGGGGAGAGGGGGGGTGGGGGTGGAATTTAGTTTATTCAAATAAAGTCCCCGGGTTTATATTTGGGCTCTCTATTTATCTTGGTTTAAATGAGGAATATTCTTTCCGAGAGCTACCATTCAGAATGTTTTGATATCTGCTATAGAATACCCTGCCCAGGCTCAAATTCATGTTTTTATTGGTGCAAAAGAGGAATATTCTTTAAAATCTTGTCCTACTCTGGCTCAAATTCATGTTTGTTCAAATCAAGGCCCTGTATTCATATTTGGGCTCCCCTTGGGGTCCACATTTTAACTTCGTGTAATATGATGAATAATTTTTAAAAAATCTCCTTCATGTCCACCATTCAGAATCTATTGATATTTAATACACATAATACACAGCAGGCTGAGGTGAAGGCGAGGGGTCAGATTCAAGTCTACAGGGTGATGTTTGGGCTCCCTAGTTGTGTGCATTTCTGGAAAGTTAGTTATATTTCTGTCTTAGCATCCCGATACTAGAAAAAATCATCTGACATGGACAACAGAGTTATAAAATATATAAATAACGAGCTAAGGGGAGGGGGGGGGGGGGGGGGGACATCATACAGTTTTGTTGAAATTTGATAAAAATTAAAAAAGAAAACGGTAAAAATAATTTTGGCTTCACATAAGAAAACTAAAAAACTTTCTGGAGTAAACTTTAGCTTAGAGAACTGATAATAATGACGAAGACTTAAAAAGAGGTGTAAACTATGATTCTGAGGAGAGGGTAGGGGTGGGGAAACTTGAAAAGTATATGCAGTAGATGCCGAGAAGTTAAAAATAGAGGTGCTTTTCTCTCTCACGGGACTGAATAAGGTGGATCTGAATTTGCCATTTTTTCCTAATTAAACTAATCTAAAGGGCTAGTACTTGCACAGAACATTTATATCACTATGTAAACAGCCCTTGAAATTAGCTACAGCAATCAGCACTGCCATGGTAAATGCTGTGGTAAAAGGGTTTTACCACAGCACATAAATGCTGTGACATTTTTCCCAAAACCCTCAATCTATTATTCTGAGCACTGGTACTTAATATATCTGTAATATATTTCAGTAATGGTGAGCAAATTTTAACCCATGATATTCTTGTGTTACACTATTTTTTACCTGCGTTGCCAGCGGCAGAGCAGGTCTAGTAACCGCTCGACTCCGTCCGTCCGTCATTCCGTCAGTCTGTCAGTCCGTCCGAAACACTTCTTCCGTCAAAGTTTTCTTGGCTTCTATGAAAGGGAATGATTTTATATTTGGTCTGCTGCTTCATTATGATGGGTTGTATCGTGTAAGCAATTTTCAGATCTGCCGTGCAGCCACTTCCTGTTTGCCGATACTTTGAAATTTTACTGTACTCACTGAACATTGAAATTTTCCGTCAAGGTTTTCTCGGCTTCTATGCAAGGGATTGATTTTATATTTGGTCTGCTGCTTCATAATGATGAGTTGTATTGTGTAAGCAATTTTCAGATCTGCCGTGCATCTTCTTCCTGTTAAACGATACTTTGAAATTTTACTGTACCCACTGAACATTGAAATTTTCCGTCAAGGTTTTCTCAGCTTCTATGCAAGGGATTGATTTTATATTTCATCTGGAGCCTGATAATGATCAGTTGTATCATGTATGCAATTTTCAGTTACCTGCCAGTCCTGAAATTCAATGCTTGAGGTATATAAGAGGGCACCCCCTGACACTTGATTGGTGATGTGCTTAACAAGTAGTAGTTGATCATGTTTCAGAATGCTGTTGTAGTGCCATGGTAAATGGAATTTGCCACAGCAATTAAGTGCGATGGTGAAATAGTCATTATTTCAAGAACTGATGTAAAACTTATAGAAAATTCTTTCTTTGGTTGCAAAAGATAAAAAACAATAAAAAGATAATGAATAATTTTTTTTCAGAGAGTATTATTTCAGTGAAGACAACTTGCAACGAGATTTCTTCTTGAGGCGAAGAATGGACAAGGAAGGCTGGATTCCCCTAACACTAGTTGCCAGTTTTCATAGAGTTCAGGCTCTCACACAGGATATGACTCTAATTTTAGAGGTATGATTCATCCTTTAACTTATTAGGCTGTTAACACTTTATGTACTGTCATAGCCATAACCATCCAGTTTGGTCACCAAAAACAATCATTTTCCTAAAACATAGCCTGTGACCGCTAACTTGAATGAGCTGGTTTATTTCATTCCCAGGAGGGGTCAAAAGCTATGTTTTTTAATGACGTACCACACCTAAAAATTATTATACTGTCTCTGTATAAGTCTGGACCAAACTGCATACTGTGACGTACTAGCACATGTACCATTGCATTGCTCAGGTTGAAGGTTTAAGGCGTCACACATAAAATTCACCATGCCCAAGTTACTCTTGATATAAAATTCCCCTAGTTGTATATTTTCAGCTTGATATCTTTGAAAATATAGGAGTGCATCCCAGTGTTGCTGTAGCTAATAGATTAACGCATCATCAGACGTGGTCTGGTCCCATCTGATGTCTATTTCTTAGTTAAATTACCCCTAGATGCCAAATTTTGTCTCAGTGGGTCTAGGCACTGTGGAGTCTTAATTCTACAAACAAATAGAGATAACTATACCTGGGTTTTATAGGTTGAAATGTTAACATTTAAAAAATTGAAACATCCGGTGTGATTGTGACCCACCCCATATCTCGTGCCTGATAATTTACCTCTATTTGGGTAATTTTGTCCAGATTGGCTGAGGCACAGCAGTCTAACAATACCTGTCATTGCACAGGTTGAAGGGTTAACCCAACATCTGATGCAATTTGGGCTCATCCCAAGTTCCTTTCATTGTCAGTTTACCCTTTGGCATCAAATTTCGTCCCTATCAGTCGAGGTACGTTTGTGTCAAACTTTGCATGGTATAGGTTTGCTTTGGTTGAATGGTTAACATGATGTTGCTCATAAAACAATTACAGCTAGTCCCAGTTCTTAGCTCAATATCTCTGAAAATGTAGAAATGTATCCCAGGTGTGGATGTAGTTAAAAGGTTAATGTGACTACTGACTTGGTCGGGACCCATCCCATGTCCCTTTCTTGGCCAAATTACCTCTTTTGTGCCAAAGATCATGTCTATCGGGTGAGGCATAGAGGAGTCTATAGCCTACAAACAAACACAGAGAAAACTTTACGCTTCACACAACCTTGCAAAGCTCTGAACTTCAATGCTTGAGGTATATAAGCTCTGAAAGGTCCTTGAAAACCAAATTTTCATTTGAAAGTTCTTGGAGCTGGTGCCTTATATTGAAAAGTACTTGAATTCTCAAAATATTGCCAAGGTTTTAGCATTTGTAAGCAAAACTAAATTTCTGTTCAGATTTCCACTGGTTTCCTTTGGTGAAGTGTATGCTTTGAAAAATCATTGAACTTCATTTTTGTATTGCTGTATGAACCTTGAACTACACACTTTGTTGCACAAATTAAAGGGTTAACATCAAAATGTGTTATTGAAGACATAGGTCCCTTCCCTGGTCAAATTACCCCTGGGTGCCAAATTTTGTTTAGATTGGCTGTGGCAGAGCTGAGTCAAACAATACTCTGCATGCATGGATTGAAGTTTTAACACAATTTGGACCCATTCCAAGTCCTATTTCCTGGTAAAATTACCCCTAGGTTCCAAATTTTGTTTTGATCGGTCAAGGCACTGTGGAGTCGTAATTCTCACAGTGCATTATTGATTGAAGAGTTATTGTGGCATGTAATGTCAATCCCATGCACATTTCCTGGTCAAATTATCCCTAGGTGCTAAATATGGCCTTGATCGGTAGAGGCACAGTGGAATCTGTAGTCAACAAATAAATTTGGAAAGATAGTTGCTGCGGGTGAAAGGTTAACATGACGTCGGACATGATATGGATCCATCTGATGTACTTTTCCTGGACAAGTTACCGTAGGATGCTAAGGTTAAAAGGTTAATGCGGCATCTTATGCAAACGGTACCCATTCCTTGTCCCTTTCTTTGTCAAAAGTGCCAAATTTTGTGTCGATTGGTTGAGGCACAACAGAGTCTGTAGTTTACAAACAAAAGTAGAGACCACTGTACCCTGTTTTGCACAGCTTAAAGGGTTTACATTAAATTCATTATCAGATGGGATTTGGACTAATTCATCAAATTATCAGTGGGTGCCAAATTTTTCCTTGATAGTTTGACGCACAGTGGAGTCAAATAATACCCCATGTTGCATAGGTTGAAAGGTAAACACGACATCGGAAGCAATTAGGGCCTCTCCCATGTTCATTTCCTGATCATATTAGACCAAGGTGACTAATTTTGTCCCAATCATTTGAGGCATTGTGGAGTCTATAGCCAACAAACAGATGTACAAAGTCAAGAGAGAGAGAGAGACAAACATTCACTTTTACATATTAAGATATGGTATACTGCAGAGTCAATCTTTGCACGGCCCATTATTTGTTGAAGGATTAATGTGACAATGGACATTATCATGGCCTATCCCATGCTGCCTTTCTGGTCAAATTACCCCAAAGTGTCAAATGTTATCTTGATTCGTCAAGGCATGGGGGAATCTATAGCCTACAAATATATGTGGAGAGAAAATTGCTCTAGCCAAAGGGTTAATGTGACATCAGACATGATTGGGACACATCTAATATTCTTTACCTAGTCAAATTACCCCAGGTACCAAACTTTGTCTCGATCATTCGAGGAGTCCATAATCTACAAACAAATATACAAAGAGAGGGGCAATGAGGGACAACCATTCACTTTTATATATTAAATAAATTATATCTAATTATATTCTAATTAAATATAATATTCAATAACAGTGAAAAGTTCTGGAATTTTTGCTTTTAAGTGCAAGATAAAAAGTACTGGAATTTCACTTAGAAAAATGTGTATGAACCTTGTTTCAAATCCAACTATCTCCAAGTAGAAAAACATCTCTGTTTCCATTTTGTAGTCTATCAAAGACAGTAAAGACTTGGAATGTGGTGATGATTTGAGAGTTAGATGTCTAAATGATCCACTGAAGTGGCCAATAGAGGGATCAGCAGTTATAGCTTCATCTAACCTTCATGCTGATGTACCAGAGTTTGTACCTGGACAGGCATGGTCCTACAAAGAACCATCAGGTATGTTGGCTATATATATTTGCACCGTTGGCTTCCACAAAGTAGATCTTCTGTTTCTTGACCCATGTAAAATTGCATTTTGGCAGGGGTTTTTAGCTCACTTGACTGAAATTTTTTCCTGCAGCCCCGTGGGAACCTTAGGAGCAAAAAATAGAAAAAAAACGAAAACGTCCATATCTCCAAAACTGCACAGCACTGAGAATTTCTATTTGGTGTGAGGCTTTCTTGGGACCAACAGAAAGGAATGGTAAAGAAAAAATTGCCATCAGTTTTGCCATAAGGTTCTTTTTCGGGACTTTGAAAAAATGCTGAGTCAGCATTTTTCAACACTCTGGGCAATGGGGAAAAAATTAAAGAATCGTTTGCTTCCAAACCACTGCTTCAAAAGCTTTCATATTTTACATATAACATCTTTGGAACATTGATTCACATATTTGTTGAAATCAAATCCCTTGGTCCATATTCCCTAAGGGAGCCCAAATGTTCACATTAGTGCAGTATGAGGAATATTCTTTAAAAATCTTCTTCAGATCTACCAATAAGAATCTTTTGATATTTGGTGTGCAACATGCTTAGGGGGGTGAGATTTAAGTTTGTTCAAGCCAAGTCCCTGGGTTCATACTTAGGCTGAAAATTTGGGGTCTCGGTCCAGACTTAGAAATTTTGGACCAAAATCCAGAAATGAGTTTTTAGCTCACCGAAGGGAGCTAAACTTATCACTTGCTGTCCGTCGTCCGTCATCGTCGTCTGTCCGGCGTCGTGAACATTTTTCAAACGACTTCTCCTCTGAAACCACTAGGTCGATTTGCTCGAAACTTGGCATGGATGTTCATTACCATATGTCAATTCAAGTTTGTTCAAATGAAATGGACATGTCCACTTGGGGCTCCATAGGGGGCATAACTCCGATAGCACCCTATGTATATTAGACAAATTACTAAAAAATCTTCTCCCGCACAAGTGGGCAGAATCATTTGATATTTGGTATACAGCATTATGGGGTGGATCTGATTCAAGTTTGTTCAAATCGGCCCCCCTGGGTTCATACTTGGGCTCACTATAGAAGCCCGAATTTGAACTTAGTGCATTTCAGGCAAATTTCTTAAAAAATCTTCTTCAC
Source organism: Pictodentalium vernedei (assembly GCA_031216915.1). Classification (NCBI taxonomy): domain Eukaryota; kingdom Metazoa; phylum Mollusca; class Scaphopoda; order Dentaliida; family Dentaliidae; genus Pictodentalium; species Pictodentalium vernedei. The sequence continues at coordinate 725,112,718 of CM062297.1, read as the reverse complement.
CAGATCCAGCAGGCAGAATCTTTTGATATTTGGTATGCAACATTGTGGGGTGGATCTGATTCAAGTTTGTTCCAATCGGCCCCCCCTGGATTCATATTTGGGCTCACTATAGAAGCCCAAATTTGAACTTTGTGCATTTCAGGCAAATTTCTTTAAAAATCTTCTTCTCAAGATCCAGCAAGCAGAATCTTTTGTTATTGGGTATGCAGCATGCTTAGGGGGGTGAGATTAAAGTTTGTTCAAGCCAAGTCCCTGGGTTCATATCTGGGCTCACTGTGGTAGCCCGAATTATAACTTAGTTCAAAATGAGGAATTTTCTTTAAAAATCTTCTTCAGATCCAGCAGTCGTAATGTTTTGATATATGGTATGAAGCATCCTGGGGCGTGGGGGGGGGGGGGGGGGGGATTCAAGTTTGTTCAAGCCATGTCCCTAGGTCCATATTTGGGCTCACTGTGGGAGCCCAAATGATAACTTGGTTCAAAATGAGGAATTTTCTTTAAAAATCTTCTTCAGATCCAGCAGTTGGAATGTTTTGATATTTGGTATGCAGCATCCTTGGGGGGGGGGGGGGGGGGGATTCAAGTTTGTTCAAGCCATGCCCCTAGGTCCATATTTGGGCTCACTGTGGGAGCTTGAATTGTAACTTAGTTCGAAATGAGGAATTTTCTTAAAAAATCTTCTTAGATCCAGCAGTCGGAATGTTTTGATATGTGGTGTGTAGCATCCTTACGGGAGTGAGATTCAAGTTTGTTAAAGCCAAATCCCTGGGTCCATATTTGGGCTCCCTGTGGGAGCCTGAATTATAACTTAATCAATATGAGGAATTTTTCTTTAAAAATCTTCTTCTTCAGATTCAGCAGTCGGAATGTTTTGATATTTGGCATGCAGCATCCTTAGGGGGTGAGATTCAGGTTTGTTCAAGCCAAGTCCCTGGGTTCATATTTGGGTTCACAGTGGGAACCCGAATGATAACTTAGTTCAAAATGAGGAATTTTCTTTAAATATCTTCTTCAGATCCAGCAGATGAATGCTTTTGATATTTGGTATGCAGCATCCTTAAGGGGGTAAGATTCACGTTTGTTCAAGCCATGTCCCTAGTTCCATAAAATTTGTCTCTCATGACTTCATTCCTTTGTAGTGTTGATGAACCATGTCTAACTGAATGTGACCCCATGTACTTCTTTGAACCACTTTGGCCGGTGAGCGATTAAGGCTCCTTGGGGCCTCTTGTTATGCGTTTTGGTCAATTTTAAGACAAAATTTATTTTTTTTACACCGAAAGTTTGGAGACCCGGTGGACCAAAATCCGGAAATTAGTTTTTTGGTTTTTAGCTCAACTTTGGCGAAGCCAAATTTGAGCTTATGCCATGGCCCGTCGTCCATCGGCCATCTGTCCATCTGTCCGTCAACAATTGGATACGGCTCGGGCTAGAGGCCGTATTTATGAACCGATCTTTAGGAAACTTCATGGGTACCTTTATTATGTCCGTGGGACAAGAATGAGTGTTTTGGGGTGCGGTCCGAAATTCAAGATGGCTGCCAGCCGCCATTTTGTACCAACAATGCAGAAATCTGTTTTTTGTATAGAACTTCCATATGAAAGCTCTGATTTGAATAATTTTTTGTATGAATGTTTAGTACCATGGGATACATCACATATAATACGGGTTTTTTTCTCGTGCTTAAATTATGCAAATTAGACTAACTTTGATGTTTTTTGGTGTTACTTTCAGCACGGTAAGTGCAAATGCCAATACGGCTCGGGCTAGAGGCCGTATTTATGAACCGATCTTTACGAAACTCCTTGGGTACCTTTGTTATCACCGTGGAATGAGAACCAGTGTTTTGGGGTCCGGTCCGAAATTCAAGATGGCCGATGGCAGCAATTTTGTACAAAATTAGGTGCAATCAGATTTTTGCACAGAACTTCCATATGAAAGTGCTGATTTGAATAATTTTTTTGTGTGAATGTTTAGTACCATGGGATACATCACATATAATACGGGTTTTTTTCTCGTGCAGAAATTATGCAAATTAGATGTACTTTGATTTTTTCAGTGCTACTTACACACAGTAAGTACACATGTCAATACGGCTCGGGCTAGAGTCTGTATTTATGAACCGATCTTCACGAAACGTCTTGGGTACCTTTGTTATCACCTTGGGACGAGAACGAGTGTTTCTGGGTGCGGTCCTAAATTCAAGATGGCTGCCAGTGGCCATTTTGTACCGAAATTAGGTCTAATCAGTTTTTTGTACACAACTTCTATATGGCTCAGGCTGGAGGCCTTATTTATGAACCGATCTTTACGAAACTTCTTGGGTACCTTGGTTATCACCGTGGGATGAGAACGGGTGTTTTTGGGTGTGGTCCGAAATTCAAGATGGCCACCAGCAGACATTTTGTACCAAAATTAGTGCAGTCAGTCTTTTGTACAGAACTTGAAAGTTCTGATTTGCATAAATTTTTGTATGAATGTTTAGTAACATGGAATACATCACAGATAGTACGGGTTTTTTTCTCGTGCAGAAATTATGCAAATTAGATGAACTTTGATTTATTCAGTGCTACTTATACACTGTAAGTGCACATGTCAATACGGCTCGGGCTAGAGGCTGTATTTATGAACCGATCTTCACAAAACTTTTTGGGTACCTTTGTTATCACCTTGGGACGAGAACGAATGTTTCTGGGTGCGGTCCAAAATTCAAGATGGCTGCCAGTGGCCATTTTGTACCAAAATTAGGTCCAATCAGTTTTTTGTCACAACTTCTACACAGCTCATATTTGTCAACTGATCTTCACGAAACTTCTTGGGTACCTTTGTTTTCACTTTGCGACAGGAATGAGTGTGCTTTAGGGTGCCTTTTTTATCACTTTGCTACGAGAACAAATATTTTGGGGTTCAGTCAGACCCACTCTGGGACTCAAAAGATTTTTTTCTAGTTTAGCATCTGACTGTCACCCACCTTTACAAAACTTTACCTATACATTTGTTACAGGCAACGCTCAGTATTTATGTACAGACCGTTACAATACTTTATATGTACCTTTGTTATCAGGTCATTACCTAGATGTTTGTCATTGCTGTGTCACATACTATACATGTACATGTCTTTGTCTTGACAAGTTGAGCTACAGTGTCATTGACACTTTCATTTATGCATTTTGGTCAATTTTAAGACAAAATTTTTTTTTTTTTGAAAATCCGGAAATTAGTTTTTGGGGTTTTTAGCTCACCTGAGCAAAGCTCAGTGGGAGCTTTACTGATCACATTCTGTCCGTCGTTGTCTGGCGTTAACTTTAAATTATCGACTTCTCCTTCAAAACCACTAGCCCAATTTTATTCAAATGTTCGGCAAATGTTTATTACCTAATGCCAATTCAGATTTGTTCAAATGAAGTTGCTCCTCCTGGGTGGTGCCATGCCCCATAGGGGCACATCTTTGAAAATCTTCTCATGAACCAGCAGTAACAGAGACTTGATATATGGTATGCAGCTTCCTTTTAAGGTGTAGACTCAGATTTTTTCAAGAGAAGTTTGATGGGCTATATTTGGCGTCGTTATGGGAGGGGCAAAATTTTTTCCTAACCAAAAGGCTGATTTGAACCAAATTTTATGTGAGGGCTTATTGGGTCATAAGTACCTAATTTATGTCGAATTTTTTTTCCCTGTAGCCCCGTGGGAACCGCAGAAGCTAAAAACAGATAAAAATTAAAATGGTCATATCTATATATTTTTATATGGTCTGAAGCTTACTTAGGACCAACAAAAAGGATTGGTAAAAAAAAAATTGCCATCGGTTTTATCATAGGGTACAGTTTTGGGACTTTGAGTCGCCACTTTTTAACACTATAGGCAGTGGGAAAAACATTAAAAATTTCTTCTTCTCCAGATCCAGCAGGCAGAATCTTTTGATATTTGGTATGCAACATTGTAAGGTGGATCTGATTCAAATTTGTTCAAATCGGCCCCATGGTTTATATTTGGGCTCAGTGTAGGAGCCCGAATTCGAACTTGGTGCATTTCAGGCAAATTTCTTAAAAAATTTTCTCCAGATCTAGCAGGCAGAATCTTTGATATTTGGTATGCAACATTGTGGGGTGGATTTGATTCAAGTTTGTTCAAATCGGGCCCCTTGGGTTCATATTTGGGTTCCCTATAGAAGCCCGAATTCGAACTTAGTTCATTTCAGGCAAATTTCTTAAAAAATCTTCTCCAGATCCAGCTGGCAGAATCTTTTGATATTTGGTATGCAACATTGTGGGGTAGCTTTGATTCAAGTTTGTTCAAATCGGCCCCCTAGGTTCATACTTGGGCTTAGTATAGGAGCCCAAATTTGAACTTGGTGCATTTCAAGCAAATTTCTTTGAAAATCTTTGTCTCAAGATCCAGCAGGTAGAATCTTTTGATATTTGGTATGCAGCATGCTTAGGGGGGTGAGATTCAAGTTTGTTCAAGCTAAGTCCCTGGGTTCATATTTGGGCTCACTGTGGTAGCCCGAATTATAACTTAGTTCAAAATGAGTAATACTTAGTTCAACATGAGTAATTTTCTTTAAAAATCTTTTTCTTCAGATCCAGATCTTATGGGAGCTGGAATTGGCCATGTTGCTGAAGAATTAAAAATTTTGTATTCAGTACCCTCTAGATGTGTATAACTAAGATTGATCCACATAGGTTGTATCAAGGGGCTTCATAGGAGAGCTCTACATTTTACATTATGATCAATTAAAGAAAAGGAATGAATGTATTTTTGTCACTCCTGATCGACTCAAGGATTGACAGTGTATCCTCTGGAGATGGATTGCTTGATGGTGACTCATTCTTGGACTATGTTTACATTGTGTTCTGTTCAAGATGAGCTCTTCAGGCCTTGTGGGGCCTCTTGTTTAACTCAACTTGACAAAGTCAAGCTGAGCTATTGCCATCAATTCTCGTCCGTCGGCGTACGTATGTATGTTCACAATTTCCTTTGGCACACTGCACAAGTCACATTTATGATCAGATCGCTTTGAAACTTGGTATGCTTGTTTGGGGTGACCTCTAGATGGGAGTTTTCGATTTTCTTCCATTTCCTTCAAAAAATGTTGCCGCTGGCAACGGTCGTTAGTTAGACCTCAATATTTCCCTTTGGTACACCCTACAGGGCACTTTTTTAATTGGATTTCTTTTACACCTGGTATGCTTATTTGGGGTGGCCTCTTAGATGGGAGCTATCGATTTTCTTCTATTTCCGGCAAAAAATGTTGCCACTGGCAAAGACCTTTGAACATAGTTTAGCCAGGCATCAATATATTCCTTTGGCATGCCCTATGATCAGATCGGTTTGAAACTTGATATGCTTGTTTGGGGTAACCTCTAAGTGGGAGCTATCGATTATCTTCCATTTCCGTCAAAAAATGTTGCCGGAGTCAATGACCTTTGATGAACGTAGTGTAGTTATGCATCAAAATTTCCCTTTGGCACACCCTGCAGAGCACATTTATTATCGGATTGCTTTGAAACTTGGTGTTCTTGTTTGGGGTAATCACTAGATGGGACTTAATCGATTTTCTTCCATTTCCGTTAAAAAATGTTGCTGCTGGCATCAGCCTTTGAACTTAGTTTAGTCAGACCTTTTCTGAATTTTGTTGAAAAACATGGTGGCCATCTTAGATTTGGCATATAAATTGTCAGCAATTCCATTAGCACACCCTACAGACTGCATCTTTCGCCCGATCCTTTTCAAATTTCATATGTGGCTTTGGTGTGATGTCCAGATGGGAGCTAACAAATTTTTCTGAATGTTGAAAAACATTGCTGTCTGCAGCCATCTTGGATATGAATATAAATTGTTCAGCAATTCCTTTTTATGTATACCCATACTATGTATGGTACACATAATGCCAGCATCCGGGGTGACCATCCTTTGTTCGTCCATCCTTTGTTCGTCTGTCTGTCTGTCCATCTGTCTGTCTGTCCGTCTGTCCCATAGTTTTTGGTGTAAATCTGATAATTTAATCCTGAGATATTAACCCTTTATCCTTCAAATTGAAAATTCCTCCAATCCCTTTGGCATTCGATAACTTGAAAAATGTTGCTTGGATTGTCAAGTTACTTTACATTTGTATTCAGGTTACTGATGTGCCGAGCTGTATAGTTTTTGGTGTAAATCGAATAATTTGATCCTGAGATATTAACCCTTTATCCTTCAAATTTAAAATTCCTCCAATCCCTTTGGCATTCGATAACTTGAAAAATATTGCTTGGATTGTCTAGTTACTTTTTATTTTGTGTTCAGGTTACTGATTTGCCGAGCTGTATAGTTTTTGGTGTAAATCTGATGATTGATCCAGAGATATTAACCCTTTATACTTCAAATTGAAAATTTCTCCAATCCCTTTGGCATTCGATAACTTGAAAAATATTACTTGGATTGTCAAGTTACTTTATATTTGTGTTCAGGTTACTGATGTGCCGAGCTGTATAGTTTTTGGTGTAAATCTGTTATTTTGATCCTGAGATATTAACTCTTTATCCTTCAAATTGAAAATTCCTCCGATCACTTTGGCATTCGATAACTTGAAAAATATTGCTTGGATTGTCAAGTTACTTTATATTTGTGTTCAGGTTACTGATGTACCGAGCTGTATAGTTTTTGGTGTAAATCTGTTATTTTAATCCTGAGATATTATCCCTTTATCCTTCAAATTGAAAATTCCTCCAATCCCTTTGGCATTTGATAACTTGAAAAATAATGCTTGTTTTGTCAAGTTACTTTATAATTGTGTTCAGGTTACTGATGTGCTGAGCTGTATAGTTTTTGGTGTTAATCTGATAATTTGATCCGGAGATATTAACCCTTTATCCTTCAAATTGAAAATTTCTCCAATCCCTTTGGCATGAGATAACTCAAAAAATATCAATCCGATTGTCATGTTACTTTATCTATTTATTCAGGTTACTGATGTGCTGTGCTGTATAGTTTTTTATGTAAATCTGATAATTGGATCCGGAGATATTAACCCTTTATCCATCAAATTAGACACTCCTCCAATCCATTTCTATATGTACCCATACCTTGTATGGTGTACATAATGTCGGTATCCGTGGTGGCCCTCCGTCATACAGCTTTCTACTAGTTGCACGTATGGGTACACATCTGACGATTTCATCGGCCTATTGTTTGCTCAACTTGACAATGTCAAGGGAGCTATTGGGATGGGTTGCAATCCATCGTCCGTCCATATGTCCGTCTGTCTATGTCGATCTGTATGTCTGTATATCTGTCTGTATGTCTGTACGTTCCTCTGTCTGTCTACAATTCCTTTAGCACACCCTAGAGGCCGCAGCTCTCACGCGATCACCCCTAAATTTCATATGTGGTTTCGGGGCAATGTCTAGATAAGAGCTATCAATTTTTTCCAAATTTTTGTTGAAAAACATTGGCGCCAGTGGCCCTTATAGATTTGGCATATAAATTGCCAATTCCATTAGCATACCCTAGAGGCCACATCTCTAACCTGATCTCTTTCTAGTTTCGTATGTAATGTTGGTGTGATTTTTAGTTGGGAGCTTTCAGATGTATCTGAATTTTGTTGAAAAACATGGTTGCCGTCAGCCATCTTGGTTTTGGATATAACTAGTCAACAAATCCATTAGCACACCCAACAGACCATATCTCACACCAGATCTTTTTCAAATTTCATATATAGCTTTGGAGTGATGTCGAGATGGGAGCTATCAACTTTTTCTGAATTTTGGTGAAAAACATGGCCACCAGTGGCCATCTTGGATTTGCCATATAAATTTTTATCAATCCCATTAGCACACGCTACAAGCCACACCCCTCTCCCATCTTTCTTGAATTTCATATGTCACATTGGTGTGATTTTAAGATGGGAGCTATCAAATTTTTCTGAATTTCGTTGAAAAACATGCCTGGCAGTGGCCATCTTGGATTTTGCTTGTCAACAATTCCATTAGCACGCCCTACAGGCTGCACCTCTCACCCGATCTTTTTCAAATTTTATATCTAACTTTGGTATGATGTCTAGATAGGCGTTAGCAAATTTTTCTGAATTTTGTTGAAAAACATTGCCGCCACCAAACATCTTGGATTTGAAATGTAAATTTTCAGCAATTCCATTGGTACACCCAACAGGCCGCATCCCTCACCCGATTTTTTTCTGATTTCATATGTAGCTTTGGTGTGATGTCTTTTCTGCAGAAACTTGAGTGAATGACTTGGCATTACTGGATCTTTCTGTTTAGTTCAGTCCCTATTTTGGACAAGTTGAGCTGCAGTGTCACTGACACTTTCATTGAAACTGGTCAGCTGATTTGAATTGAAATCGGTATACAATATTAATGGTAAACATCTACTTGATTTGTATATAAATCTCCCTGCACACCCATGAAAACGCTGGGAATTGCAGAAAGAGGCAACAGATGGAGACCACCCCCCCCCCCCCCCCCCCCCCCCCCCCCCCACCCTGTGTAACACTTGTTAATGGGGAAAACACTGAACAAACTTCTCACATGAGCACACTACTGGCTACATTGATTTGACATATGGCATATAGCCATCTTAAATTGTGATGTTTGTTCAAATAAAGATCACTTGGCAACATATGGAATAGAAAAAAGTGTTTTTTCAGGTTGGCTGAGAAAATAAATTAATATGAATTCCTTCATGGTGGTCTCCCATTCAACACTGTTAGTAATGGGGAAAAAACACCTCCTAGTCTTCTTCTCATGGACTGTTGTCTGCAATGATTTGGAATGCAACCTCCATAAACAGTATAGATTCATGTTAGTTCCAAAAAAAGTTTTGTTTCTCTGGCAGTATTTGAGCTTGTTGTGGGAGGGGCAATATCTATGGTCCACTCAACATGTCAGTGTTTGGAATCAGTCAGCCAGTTTGAACCAGAATTGGTATGCAATATTTGGGTGGACATATTCTTGATTTATGCAAAAAAATTTCCCCTGCACCCCTGTGGTAACATCACGAATCATAGGGAACCCCTTCCAACTCTGTTGCCAGTGGGAAAATCCTAAACAGTCTTCTCATGAACGACTGGCTACAGTGACTTTATATTTGATATATAGCCTCCTTTAATGGTGTAGTTTCAATTTTTCATATTGAAAGTTCCTCAGGCACTATTTGTGCTTGTCCTGGAAGAAGCAGATTTTATAGTCGCACCCAAAAAACTTGGAAATCCATAGTTTCTAACTTTCAGAATACTATTCTAGTCTCTCTCCTAGTTAATAAATCAAGAAATAATTTATTAAAGCAGCTTTTGCTGATAAATCATTGACTTGCCACAAGTGCAGTTCTTTGATTTTGAGGCTCATCATCATGCTTGCCCCAACCATGGCACATGCAAATCCATAACTATGCACATGATTAATGGCGCACATTAGGAAATTTTCACCAAGTCAGCTAATTAATCTTACTCCTGCACTCATACATCCTTCCATGTGTTAGCAATCTGAATGTCCTAAGGTAACTCATGCACTGAAAATCCATCAGATTGTTTTCGTATGATTGCTTACAGTTTGTTGATAACACCAAAGCAAAATGTGAAAACATGGGAAATAGACTGAAACAAAGCAACACAAATGAAATCAGTATGTATTTATTACATAGTATTGTGAACTTTTTATTTTGGGTTTAATTTTCAGTAGTTTAGTCCTTTCTGCGTCATCTTATGAAGGATCAGTCTGACTGTAACTCTGTAAGCAAACAGTCTCCCAAATACACATGTCATAATGCAGACATGGTATATCTTGTTCTGGAAGCATGGTATTCTTTTAAACAAGAGTGTCTATTTTTTTTTAGAGCTGCCTCATTGGGAATTAATTTTACTCATTTCTCTGCCAAATATGAAAAGTCAAATTTCCAGTGGTGCACTCTCAGGGACCCCCAGGAAAATGCCCATTTAAATCCCAGTTAAAGCATGTTGTTTAATGTTATCCATGTTTTTAAAAATCGAAGGACTTATTGTACTTTAGTGTTTTTTGGGTGTAATTGTAACATATAGAACATACCGGGGTCTTCCCATCAACCTCTATTGTTTCGAGTACAGGTGTGATAATCCATAGAGATTCCGACTATAGTTTGTTTCTTATTTTGAAGCAGACTTTGGCATTAATTTAGTCCGCACTTCTGTTACCTACCAGCTGCCGGGTAGATGAGAATAACCTGCTTGTCGTATTTTAACCCTTCACTGATTTTTAATGTTTATATCGACACTAAAAACAATTGATTGAAAATGTAAAATTCTGATAATACGATAGTCGACAAAAATCACAGGAGCTCAACAACAACAAAATAATTTAACCCTTACCATTTAAGCAGTCAATTCAGTAGCCCGTACTGTGAGAGACTGAGTCCAGATATTGCATGAGTCCAATTTCTCCTTCACGGAAAGCATGTTTAAAATGCTCAAGGGAATTGCATCAGGCGGCCACCTGAACTCAGTTGAATAATAACAGTTTCCTGGTAAGCCTGCTCCTTAATGAAGTCCATGATCTTGAAAATGTTCTGATGGAAATCTGAGATCAACAGATGTAACTTTCTGTGCCACCCTTCTACATGGTTGGTTGTACGTGGGCCGACGGTATCACGGTGATTCCACATGCAGTGGCAATGAAATCCTTCCACCCAGTAAGTTGTCACATAGTCCGTAAATTGTTCAACATTGGCACTAGATGGAGCATCCTCCAGTTTATGGAACCAGGCATCACTAATTGAATCCTCTGGAACAAGAGGCAGGGCGTTGGCTCAACGTATTAAAAGTTTAACATCCTTGTTGTCCTGATACAGAGTTTTTAGTGCTTAAATGTCTTTCTAAGCTCATCTGGCAGTCTGGCCAATGTCGGAATCATGGTTGTGCTGTCCAGAGGATGTTGATATCATGTTGTTCATTGTGTTGGCGGTGGCACTGCAATCTCTCTGAAACAGCGCCAAAGAATACGTTGATTTCTACGCGACTTAATGCTGAATTCATATTTGTCAGATATTGACCTTGGAATATAGTGAACATTTACTTGTGCGTTAACCATTGTGAAAATGAAAGTGGTGGAGTGATGTGGACTGTGGGCAATTATACCCATTGCTGAACACGATATCAGATAACTCACTTCATTTGTGAGCAGCTACTCCGTGATAACAGATCAGGTGTGGGTTTTAAAACGCGTGTGTTTGTGAGAATGAATGGTTACGCCTAAAACAACAGATCTGAGGAAAATTCAGTCGCACTGAAATTAGCAAACTGGCTTACAACAACACTGTCAGGCAAGTGGGAATGAAATAAATTATATTGTGAAACAGAGTATATCTGCGACTTGCTAATTAGTTACCTACCGGCTGCCGGGAAAAACCCAGCATACCTACTGTTTTTGAATAGCAACCAAAATAACCTCTGTGTGACTGCATGAAAATTCAAAATATCACAAGCAGCTGAAACCTCAAGGGAAAGATTTCCTTGTAGTCCCAAATTTATAACAAGAAAACAGTAAAAGGACAAATTCATGTTGGTTGAATACTCCTGTTTAATATTTTGGCCTAAAAAAGTTGAAAATCTGTTTCACAGGCCCTCCTGCATGGTCCTTTTGGCTGCCGCATGCTCTCTTTTTATAACCAATGCAAACTTTAAAAAAAAAAAAAGTAATTAAATGGGTTATGTCTGATACTTTACCCAAGTTAATAAAAATGATAAATTCTTCCCTAAAGTGCAATAAGGCTTTGCAATGAAAGCATTGCAAAGCTATCTTGCACTCAAGGGATGAAATACACCACCACTCATGTTTTTCTGAAGATTATGACGCCAAATGCATAAAATAAATCAAGAACATTAACTTTTGATGGCAAAGAATTAATTACAAAAATAAAAAAAATAGAGTAAAAAACTGCCCACATGCAGTTTTACAAAAAATGGCCTGAGAAACAGAAGATCTACTTTGTGAGGTCTTTTTATTCAATATTTTAACCTGACAAAGTTGCTTTCCAATTAATGGTTTCACTGTGTATAAGCTACTGTATATTGTGCCTGTCAGTAACCATTTTAAGATATTAAAATTGATTAAGACAATATTAAAAGCACTGATATCTATGCAACTGGATTGCTTGAATGCTCATCGTTACTAATAGAAAAGTGGACAACCGACCACCATAAAAACAGACTCCCCAATTGTTGATTGTCTTTTCAATGATACACTTTGATATTGACAAACATGATTGAGTTGGGGGGGGGGGGGGGGGGGGGGGGGTGCAGTTGCTCATTGGTTAGTGCATTAGACTTGAGACCAAAATGTTGACAGTTTGGTCCTGATGTGTGTTGTATCATTAGGCAAGACACTTCTTCCCCAGATCCCCATTGCTCAAGTGGGAGTATGATGGTGCTGAGTACTAAAGCATAGGGCATGACGATTGTATATTTTCCTTCAGCTGCTACTGATCCTGCTTGTGCCAAACTGGTGAATTCTAGAGTCAACAGTTAGTCCTAATTGCTCAGTAGTTCTCCTCGGGTACTGCTTCCACCCATAAAATTGACACCATATGACTCTGGCTGTTGAAAGTTATGTTGATAATGCAAACTTTTTTCACAGCAATGCAGTTTGAATATTTACATCGTATTTTAGTTGTTGACAAAAAAGAAGTGGTGACTGGGAAGTTGATACTGTGTTCCTAGATTTCATGTTTGGCTTTTGTTTGAAGATATAAAAGCTGTAACTACAGTCTCAACATAATGGCTTTCTTTTTCTTGTCACCAAATGTCACCACTGGGAGAATTAACTGTGTTGATAGTCCCAATGCTGTTTTTAAGTGGCAGATTCAGTTATTATTGAACCTTTGACCCTTGCTGAGGAAATAAACAATTTCATGACATTTTTAGCTTAACTTGACAAAGTCAAGATAAGCTATTGCCATCACGCATGTGGAAATCTGTGAGTCCATTAGTCTGTTCACATTTTTCTTTAGCACAGGCTGCACCCTGTAGTTCTTGTCCAATCATCACAAAATTTCATATGCTGGTTTGGGGGTCATGTCTAGACGAGAACAACCACTTTTGGTCACGATCAGTCAACCGTGATGGCTGCCCAAGCCCAAAAGCCTTTAGCACAGTCTACAGGCCGTATTTATGAAGGGATTTCATTGTAACTTGGTAGGATGCCTCTGTATAATATCTAGATGAGAATGTCCCCTGTTGGTCATGATCTGTCAGCTGTGACGGCTGCCCAAGCCCGAAACCCCAAAACTTTTAGCATAGTCTGCTGGTCATATTTAATATGGAGGGACTTCATTGCAACTTGGCAGGATCACTCCGTATGATGTCCAGATGAGAACTTCCCCATTTGGTCGCGATCTGTCAAACGTGACGACTGCCCGAGCCCAAAACCTGAAAACCTTTAGCACAGTCTACAGTTCGTATTTATGGAGGGATTTCATTGTAACTTGATAGGTTGACTTCATATATTGTCTAGATGAGAATTTCCCCTTTTGGATGTGATTGGTCAACTGTGACTGCTACAGGGGGCCCGAAGCCCGATAACCTTTAGCACAGTCTACAGGTCATATTTATAAAGGGATTTCATTGTAACTTGGTAGGATGACTCCAAATGATGTCTAGATGAGATCGTCCTCTTTCGGTCGCGATCATTCAGCCATGATGGCTGCCGAAGCCCAAAACTCGAAAACCTTTAGCAGAGTCTATAGGTCGTATTTAAGGAGGGATTTCATTGTAACTTGGTAGGTTGACTCCATATAATGTCTAGATGATAACGTCCCCTTTTGGTCGTTATTGGTCAACTGTGATGGCTACAGAGGCCTGAAGCCCGAAAAATTTTAGCGCAGTTTACTGTTCATATTTATGAAGGGATTCCATTGTAACTTGGTGGGATCACTCCAGATAATGCCCAGATGAGAACATCCCCTTTTGGTCGCGATTATTCAACCATTATGGCTGCCCGAGCCCAAACCCCGAAAACCTTTAGCACAGTCTACAACCCGTATTTATGAAGGGATTTCTTTGTAACTTGATAGGATGACTCGTTTTGGAATAATTTCACTGTAACTTGGTAACTTTGGTTGACATACATTAACTGTGAGGGCCACATACATTAACTGTGAGGGCCACGTTAACCCACCCCTCAGTTCTTTAGTACAGTCTACACTTCATATTATTTTTATTGTAAACTTAGCATACAGGGAACAGAAATTAGCATATTCTCAATTATCACAATTCTTGTCTTATTTCATAATCCTTTCATAAACATTGAACATTATCCTTTTCATCAAACACAACACACAGACAAGTTAAGCTACAGTGTCATTGACACTTTCATTCCAATAAGCTTTACGGTATTTTTATTTCCAGATGATGGTCAGGATCACGATGATGATTCAGATCGGCACTCTACTTCTGGAGAAAGGATACGACGGAACAGTTTCAGTTCAATCATTCCCTCTGTTTTGTCATCTAGTGCTCCTGAATATACAGGTGAATGGTTTGAAGTCAAGAAGAAAGCAAGATCGAGGGAGCGGCATAAATCAAAGGTATGCAATAAATAACGTTATCAAGCTCTACCTTATTATCTCCTTGCAAGCTGCTGGCAGATATGCTTTCCCAGGACAAAATAACTTTCCACTCGAATCAGTAACATTTGAACACATTCAACAAAAATTCTCCCCATACATTGTATTGACCCGATTTCTTCATCAGATATAGTCATGGCTGCTTCAAAGCAGCCATGACCAGATCTGATCAAATTTATTTTTTAAAATACTCCATCAGTCAAGAGTTAAAAACTACTTATACTGTAGTGGTAGAATATAACTTAATGGCGGTTGTCTAGTGTCAGGATTGAAAAGGTGTAATTTAAAGAAATCTGGTAAGCAAGAAATCTGTCAATTGTTCTAGTATAGTACCAGTTAATCTTTAACGCTTTCCACATGGAATGCAAAAGGTTTTGTTTAAATAAATACTTGAGCATCAACCAGCACACAAGATGATGTGCATCATTGGGCATGGCATGATTTGATTTAAAACCATCTCGATTATTTGAAACATTTCACATCCCAGAGAGGTTTGCACAATATATCGCCCCTTGGGTGGAACAAGGGACCATCTACAATGCTTTAGCATTGCAGATGGGGCCTTGTTCTGCAGAAGACAACATCTTGCTTTTTCCTCAACCACCTTGTCAATTTGCATTTGAATCTAGTTTCGTTGCTAAGAAAAATACGGAAAGAGTTGTCCCCACCAGAATATTGAGAACAGAAAATGTCGTAACTGAATGTAGTTGTGATCCATTTAAAGCGATAGCTTCTAGTTTGAAGGCCACTGGGTAAGACCCCCATCCTATACGGTTGAAATATTAATGAAAGTGCATTGATCATAGGGCATATGCACTGGCCCATGCCAACATTTCTTCATGGGATACCATTGGCTGGTTCCCCGTGGGAACACCGGGAAGTAAGCAGCACTTGTTTACTGTGGTAAACCAGTTCCGCTTTACTAGTAAAATAGGACCCAGTCACCAATGCTTGGGGTGAAAGTCCTCTAAACTGGGCAACATGTAGATCAACGATTGACTAAACTTGACTTCATCTCCATGTTGTGTCACGATTAGCCATGGTGCATAAATATGTGACGTTAACCACCAACAAACAAACAAACCATTGGCTGGCATATGAATAAATTGCTCCTTTTGGAAACAAGTGACAGGTCCATGTACTCATACTTGTGGTTCGATTATTCGATGCACCTCCATATGCATATTGACATTGGATTAGGTACAACGGCCATAGTATCGGTAAAATTGGGAAGTGGATTTGTTTTGAGATTCAGTTTTGAACCATTTGCCTGATTCATTTCGAATTTCGATTAGAGGGAAAAATTGTGATTTGCCAAACCCCAGTGCAGCAAACCAGTGGGGAGAAGTAGTAATAATTTAATATACAACCCTTTTGGTCTGTGAAATTAAATTTTTATCATCCAAAGTGCAATATGGATTTGGCTATTTTCTACAAATGGTATTGTCTTTTACAAATGTTCACGAACAAAATGTCACAAGGGAAAAGGGTCTCTTCTCAACTTGATTCATAATATCTCTTTTTAGCTTAACTTGCATTGATCTTGTCAAGGTAAGCTTTTGTCATGGTGTAGATGTCTGTTACTCTGTCCACAATTTGTTCAGCACAGGCAGCAGGCTACAGTTCTTTTCCTTCTTTACCAAATTTCATATGCATGTTCAGGTTCATGCCTAGATGTGAATGTCTCATTATTATATGTTCTCAGTTGGCCACCCACAATGATCACTATAGTAGTCATCTTGGATTTCTTGAGCACAGACTGTTATGCATCACTTTGATAAAACTTGGGCTTAGTATGATGAATGGATAACATCCTATTTTGGAAACAGTTGGTCACCCATAATAGTGGCAATCTTGGATTTCTTCAGAACACTGTCCACAATTCGTTCCGCACGGGCTAGCGCCTGCAGTTCAGTTTTGTTTGCTTGATGAGGTTCCTACCTAGATGAGAACATTCTATTATGGTTAAGGTTGTTGACCCGCAATGGCCACCACAGCAGCCATCTTGAATTTCTTCAGCTCAGGCTGCATTTATACAGCAATTGTCTTGAAGTTTTGCAGGGTGATGTGTAGATGAGAACATCTTGTTTTGGTAACAGTTAGCGCCCATAAAGGTTGCCTTTGCTGGCAGCTTGTTTTTATTCAACTATATTATTTGTCTAAATCACATGTATGTTTGTCTTAATGACATACATGTGAGCAAATAAATATTCAAGTCTTATTTCTATATGAGCATTGTTATCATTTTATGCACCCCACCCCCCAATATTTTTATACCACAACCAATGACCCAGACTAGCAGGTGCTAACTCAAATTAATCCAGGGCCAAACACAAATTTGCCCCCCAATCCTTAAAATTTGCATGCAAAACCGGAAAAATTAAGTCCTAGACGGCCCTCCATACTTTTGAGATCTGCGCATGCGCAGTATCCAGGAAGGTACCGAAATTGGCGCAAACCATCATTCTTTGTTTGGCCCTAAAGTCAGCAACAATGAACTTACATCTGTGCTTTCAAAACTCCTTTTTTGAGGATGCCAGACACAAATCAGTGCAAGAATGGGTAGATCCAAGGCTGGTATGAAACGTTCAGGGCTGTAACTTTATAATAATTATTTCATGTTTCCCAATTTTGGGACATACGCTTGACGTCATCATTCTTGCGAATGATTTTTCCACTGTTTGTTAAGTGTTCCTTCTGATTTGAATAATTTTTTGTTGAATGTTTAGTACCATGAGATACATAACATATCATACGGGTTTTTTTCTCGTGCTTAAATTATGCAAATTAGACTAACTTTGATTTATTTAGTGTTACTTTCAGCACTGTCAGTGCAAATGCCAATACGGCTCGGGCTAGAGGCCGAATTTATAAACCAATCTTTACGAAACTTCTTGGGTACCTTTGGTATCACCGTTGGACGAGAACGAGTGTTTTTGGGTGCGGTCCGATATTCAAGATGGCCGATGGCAGCCATTTTGTTCAAAATTAGGTGCAATCAGATTTTTGCGCAGAACTTCCACATGAAAGCTCTGATTTGAATAATTTTTGTGTGAATGTTTAGTACCATGGGATACATCACATATAATACAGGTTTTTTTCTCGTGCAGAAATTATGCAAATTAGGTGAACTTTGATTTTTTCAGTGCTACTTACACACAGTAAGTACACATGTCAATGTGGCTCGGGCTAGAGGCTGTATTTATCAACCGATCTTCACGAAACTTCTTAGGTACCTCTGTTATCACCTTGGGACGAGAATGAGTGTTTCTGTGTGCGGTCCGAAATTCAAAATGGCTGCCAGTGGCCATTTTGTTCCAAAATTAGGTCTAATCAGTTTTTTGTACACAACTTCTATACGGCTCAGGCTAGAGGCCGTTTTTATGAACCGATCTTAACAAAACTTCTTGGGTACCTTTGTTATCACTGTGGGATGAGAACAAGTGTTTTGGGGTGTGGTCCGAAATTCAAGATGGTCACCAGCAGCCAGTTTGTACCAAAATTAGTGCAATCAGTCTTTTGTACAGAACTGTATGAAAGTTCAGATTTGAATAAATTTTTGTATGAATGTTTAGTAACATGGAATACATCACATATAGTACGGGGTTTTTCTCGTGCAGAGATTATGCAAATTAGATGAATTTTGATTTATTTAGTGCTACTTATACACTGTAAGTGCACATGTCAATATGGCTCGGGCTAGAGGCTGTATTTATCAACCGATCTTCACGAAACTTCTTGGGTACCTTTGTTATCACCTTGGGACGAGAACGAGTGTTTCTGAGTGAGGTCCAAAATTCAAGATGGCTGCCAGTGGCCATTTTGTACCGAAATTAGGTCCAATCAGTTTTTTGTCACAACTTCTGTACAGCTCGTATTTATGAACTGATCTTCACGAAACTTCTTGGGTTCCTTTGTTTTCACCTTGGGACAGGAATGAGTGTGTTTTGGGGTGCCTTTGTTATCACTGTGCTATGAGAACAAATATTTTAGGGTTCAGTCAGACCCACTCTGGGACTCAGATTTCTTTTCTAGTTTAGCATCTGACTGTCACCCACCTTTACAATACTTTACCTATACATTTGTTACAGGCTATGGCCAGTATTTATGTACAGACCATTACAATACTTTATATGTACCTTTGTTATCAGGTCATTACCTAGATGTTTGTCATTGCTGTGTTACATACTGTACATGTACATGTCTTGACAAGTTGAGCTACAATGTCATTGACACTTTCATTTATACTTACCAATGGCCCAGACAGAAAAGTAATCTTGTTAACTGTGTTCACAATGACCAGTCACTTTCCAATTGTCTTTACCAGTGACCTGGATTAAGAAGTTTTGTGTATTGTGTAAACAGCGCATGCTTTGTTTCTTCACCAGCGAGCAATAGACCAGATTATCAGTTGTCTTTAATTGTTGATGGTTCTTTCCCCATTGACCAAAATCAAAGATTAACGCTATTAATAATAAAATGACAAAGGTTCAGGTTTCATTTCCACATGTCAATCAGTTGCCATATAGATCGTCGAGGTGCGAATTTCTATTGACCATCTATATGTAGGACTAGATGTGTTTATGATATTTTATTATTTTATGTTCCTTGTTATGTTATATTAGTTTTTATGTAATTTTATTCTTTTGATTTTTCTTGAAAAAAAATATGTTTATAGTTGTCCCACATAAAATACCCATGGCACAAACAAATCTCATTTGGCACAAAAAATTCCCATTTGGCATGAAACATATTCAACTTTGGCACATTAAAATATTGAGCCAGCATGAACACTATCTGACCCTGTAATGATTTATTGTTCCCTGACCCCTGGGTTTCAATGGGGTCTGCGTGCCTAAAGTGGAAGTTGTGTCTCTTCAACCACTGTTTTATACTGAACTAACTACAACCGTGGTAAGTAATAAATGATGAGGGGGTGCAGTGGCTCAGTAGGTAGAGGTGCAGGCTGCAAGCCGAGAGGTCCTCGGTTCGAATCCCAACTGCGGAAACCGCGTTGTGTCCTTGGGCAAGACACTTCACCCCCATTGCCCTCATGGGGGCATTGCGGCGTTGTGTACTAAGGTGTACTGCACGTCGATGGTGCACCTGTCTTCAACCAGTGCTAACCCTGCTTGTGTGGAGTTGGTATATTGAGGAGCTGACAGTTGCTCGGTGGTTCTCTCAGGGTACTCCATCTTCCTCCACCCGTAAAACTCATGGTCATGATTGGCCATTGTGCAGAAATATGTGACCTTAAAACACCAATAAATAAATAAATAATAAATAAATGATGAAACTCGTACTTTCATAGCGTGAAGCAGTCTCCATCTGCCGATACAAAATTGTAAATAACAAAGGGGAGATCACTCTGTATATTGTTAACTATATATTGATTATGGAAAAGTTTAGTATCATTGTGGAAGGTTAGGTATACTGTGTGGGCCCACCCCAGTACAATTGCATAATTGAATAACCATGTTGAATGGATAGTACTTATCAAAACACAAACCAATCCTTTTACCATCAGTGCCAATTTGACATGTTCCATTCTGTTTGGACTAAATTGCACTTCATTGAATAAAAACCATGCAACTTGTCACGTAATTAACCTGATTGTCATTGCATTCCTATATCTTCCTTAACCTACACGAATGTGGTATCCGTACGTACAAATATGCATGTAGTCTGTCTTGCCTTGTTTAACAGAGCTCCACGAGCTGTATCAAATAGGACATGGTAGATTAAATGCTCAATTGACCCACAGAATATTGGAAAGCGATTAATTTCTGATAATCAAATACTCATGTTAGTTGAATAATTCTCACTGGCTGCATGGCTTTTCAAATGATACAGTTCGCTGCTTCACAAGTTAACGTACAATACACCTAACTGGATTGTAAAAAGATCGTACCATTATAATAATAATTCCTCAGACCAAACCAGTGGAAAATCAAACCTGGCTTTCTTCAGTAGATTGTCCAGATTTAGGTTACTGTGTAATCTACTACAATTTCTGCGCTTGTTTGTAAATATATTGTATGACATCTCTCACCATCTTCATCAAACGTTGTCATTATATTTTATTGTACATATTCTTAACAGCACGGTTATGCATTCTTATTTCAAAACTTCATATTGCTCATTAGAAACTTACTTACCAATACTTAACTTAGGAACTGACTTGGAACTTGTCCTCGCCTCCCCATACAACACTATGTCTAACAAGATGACACTGGATGAAATTCAAAGCAACTATTCTTTCGATTTCATTAGTAAGTTCAATACAACTGTCATTGGTAATTCCAGTGATGAGCCCCATCCAGCATTCGCTCTCGATAGAAATTGTTGCAAGTACTATAGCCCGAAAGACTTTGAAAATTCTGTAGTTAGTAAAAATAAAACTCTCTCTTTACTCAACATCAATTGTCGAAGTCTGAATGCTAACTGGGACAACTTCCATAACTTAATTCGCTATCTCCAGCCATCATTCAACTTTCTAGACATTGTCAGAATAACTGAAGTGTTTAATGTCGGAGATAACGAGTAACCCCTCGAAGGCTATCATCCACTAGAAACCTGCCTGTGCCCCGACCGAGATGTTGGCCATGGAGGGGTTGCCATGTTTGTAAAAAAGAGTATATGCTACAAAATCTGAAATGATCTCTCAGTTTTTATCCCTTATGTTGTTTTTGAATCTTTGTTTACAGAAATTACTACCAAACATAAATGTTTTGTTGGTATAATTTTTTACCCAACACAGCCCGAAAGCCAACCTTGACTTGTTTCTTGAAATGCTGACACAGGTGATCAGTAAGATAAATTATGAAAATAAAAAGGCCTACTTGATGGGAGATTTCAATATTGATCTTCTTAGTTTTGGTAGTCATAACAAAACTAATCAATTTATTGATTTAATGTTTAGTGCAGGATTCATGCCCATCATCACAAAACCAACCAGAGTTACAGATTTTTCTGCGATGCTAATTAACCATATATTTTGCAACAAAAATGAAGATAACAAAGCAGGAATAATCATCACAGACGTGAACGATCACTTTGTGACATTTTATGTCGATGAGATGGCACATAGTAGCTACATATGTAAAGAAACATTTGAAAAATCATTTAAAGAAGAGAACTCCCTGGGATTCAAAAACGTTCTATTTGCGACTTCTCAAATGTATATAATGCAACTTGTCCTAATGAAGCATATGAAGATCTGCTTGACAAACTCCTCAAGCCTTCAACATCGCCTACCCCTTCAAAAATGTATTTGTTTCCCCCAAACGGGTAAAACGCGAGCCCTAATAAAATCCCCAAAACTACAATGTTGAACAATATAAAAACCACTGTTGTATTTTCAATCGCTTGAAAAAAAAGTTTGAAGACAGAATACTATAACTCTGTACTCCCGGAGATTAAATGTAACATCAAGAAGACTTGGGAAATTCTTCGTAAGGCCATAAACAGATATCAAGCCGTACCCCAAACTAACCTTGCACCTTCAAGGAAAAGAATATGGAAATAACCGACCCTGAAGAAATAGCAGAAAAATTCAACCTGTTCTTTGCTGACATTGGAAAAAAATGTAAGCAATCAAATTCAGAGTGTTAATACTGATTTTTCGGATTACATCAAGTTTAATAACGCGGAGTCATTTTTAGCTTAACTTTACAAAGTCAAGATAAGCTGTTACAATCTCGTGTGCGGAAGTCTGTTAGTCTGTTCACATTTTCCTTTAGCACGGGCTACACCCTGCAGTTCTTGTCTGATCGTCACGAAATTTCATATGCAGGTTTGGGGTGATGTCTAGATGAGAATGTCCCCTTTTGATCATGATCGGGCAACCGGTATGGCTGCCAGAGCCCAAAACCCTAAAACCATTAGCACAGTCTACAGGTCATATTTATGAAGGCATTTCATTGTAACTTGGTAGGATGCCTCTGTATAATTCCTAGATGAGAACGTCCCCTTTTGGGCATGATCTATCAACCGTGATGGCTGCCCGAGCCCAAAACCCGAAAACCATTAGCACAGTCTACAGGTTGTTAGCTCACCTGACTGAAAGTCAGGGTGAGCTTTTCTTATCACTCTTCGTCGGCCCATCATCTGTCGTGCGTCGTCCTGCGTGAAGGTGGTGTTTGAGCCTCTTTCTCCTAAACCACTGGCCACATTTTAATTAAATTCCATATAAGTAGTGGTTATATAGGGGCATTTGGGTTTTTCTTCAAATTGGATTTCTGCTCATATTGTGGAGTGGGGTGGGGGCCAAAATGCACAAAATTTTAAAAAATCTTATCATGACCCAGCCATAGCAGAGACTTGATATTTGGTATGCAGTTTCCATTTGAGGTGTAGACTCAAGTTTTGTTCAAGAGAAGTTTGACGGGCAATATTTACCTTTGTTCTGAGAGGGGCAAGAATTTTTGCCCCACCCCAAATTTCTATTTTCTGAACCCAGAGGCCGATTTGAACCAAATTTAATATGAGATATTATTGGGTTATAAGTACTTGATATAGGCAAAAAAAATTTTCCTGCAGCCCCATGGGAACTGCAGGAGCTAAAAATAGAAAAAAAGTAAAACGCCCATATCTCCAAAACTGCACGGCACCGAACATTTTTATATGGTGTGAAGCTTCCTTAGGACCAACAGAAAGGATTGGTCAAAAAAAATTGCCATCGGTTTTATCATAGGGTACAGTCTCGGGACTTTGAAAAAGTGCTGAGTCAGCACTTTTTTTTAACACTAGGCAATGGGAAAGCTTTAAAAAATCTTCTCCAGATCCAGCAGGCAGAATCTTCTGATATTTGGTATGCAACATTGTAGGGTGGATCTGATTCAAGTTTGTTCAAATTGGCCCCCTGGGTTCATATTTGGGCTCAGTATAGGAGCCCGATTTCGAACTTAGTGCATTTCAGGCAAATTTCTTAAAAAATCTTCTCCAGATCCAGCAGGCAGAATCTTTTGATATTTGGTATGCAACATTGTGGGGTGGATCTGATTCAAGTTTGTTCAAATCGGCCCCCTGGATTCATATTTGTGTTCACTATAGAAGCTCGAATTGGAACTTAGGGGGGTGAGATTCAGCTTTGTTCAAACCATGTACCCAGGTCCATATTTGGACTCACTGTGGGAGCCTGAATGATAACTTAGTTCAAAATTAGGAATTTTCTTTAAAAATCTTCTTCAGATCCAGCAGTCAGAATGTTTTGATATTTGGCGTGCAGGATCCTTGGGGGGGTAAGATTCAAGTTTGTTAAAGCCAAGTCCCTGGGTTCATATATGGGCTCACTGGGGGAGCCCGAATTATAACTTAGTTCAATATGAAGAATATTCTTTAAAAATCTTTTTTTTTTTTAGATCCACTGGTCAGAATCTTTGGATATTTGGTATAAGCTTTTCTTAGGAGGAGCAGATGCAACTTGTTGAAATCAATTCTCTGGGTTGATATTTAGGCTACCATGTCAGGTGAGCGCCCCCTGGGGCCTCTTGTATTTATGAAGGGATTTCATTGTAACTTTGTAGGATCACTCCAGATGATGCCCAGATGAGATTGTCCCCGTTGGTTGCGATCATTCAACCATAATGGCTGCCTGAGCCTGAAGCCCGAAAACCTTTAGCACAGGCTACAGGTCATATTTATGAAGGGATTTCATTGTAAGTTTGTAGGATCATGCCAGATGATGCCCAGATGAGTTTGTACTGGTTGGTTGCGATTATTCAACCATGATGGCTGCCCAAGCCCGAAACCCGAAAACCTTTAGCACAGCCTACAGGTCATATTTACGAAGGGATTTCATTGTAACTTGGTAGGTTGACTACATATAATGTCTAGATGAGAACATCCCCTTTTGGACACGATTGGGCAACTGTGACGGCTACAGGAGCCCGAAGACCCGAAAACCTTTTGAACAGTCTACAGATCATAATGATGAAGGGATTTCATTGTAGCTTGGTAGGATGACTCCAAATAATGTCTAGATGAGGACATCCCCTTTTGGTCATGATCATTCAGCCTTTATGGCTGCCTGAGCCCAAAGACCTTTAGCATAGTCTATAGGTTGTATTTTTACCCCCGCTTCGAAGAAGTGGGTGCTATATAGGAATCGCCCTGTACGTCCGTCCGTACATCCGTCCATCTGTCTGTCCGTCCGTACATCTTTCCGTCCGAACAAATTCTTGTGTGTGCAACTCCTCCTACATTAAAGAACCGATTTTGAAGAAACCTTTCAAACATCATCACTACTAAGTGAACATGCGCATATTCCAAAATTTTTGATCTGCGACTATTTTAACCAGGTTATCTCCCTTTGACTTAGATTTATTATGTCTTTCCGTCCAAACAAATTCTTGTGTGCGCAACTCCTCCTACATTAATGAACCGATTTTGATGAAACCTTTCAAACATCATCTCTACTAAGTGAACATGTGCATATTCCAAACTTTTTGATCTGCGACAATTTTAACCAGGTTATCCCTCTTGAACTTTGATTTAATATGGGTTTCTGCATGAAATTCTTGTGTGCGCAACTCCTCCTGCATTTATCAATGAATTTGGACGACCTTTCAAACATCATCTCTACTAAGTGAACATGTGCATATTCCAAACTTTTTGATCTGCGACAATTTTAACCAGGTTATCTCTCTTGAACTTTGATTTAATATGGGTTTCTGCATGAAATTCTTGTGTGCGCAACTCCTCCTACATTTATCAATGAATTTGGACGAAAGTTTACAGACATCATCACTACTAAGTGAACATGCGCATATTCCAAAATTTTTGATCTGTGGCAATTTTAACTAGGTTATCTCCCTTTAACTTAGATTTATTATGGGTTTCTACATGAAATTCTTGTTTTAAGGAGTGTTTGCCCATTAATAGTGTTTTACTGTACATAATAATTTGAGGGTCTATTGCAGAAAGATGCCAACCAACTCCATACTGCTAGAAAATTGAGATGGCACTTTTCTCCATCAGCCCCTCAATTATTATGGTTTTGTGTCATTATCAAAGCTCATCTTTCTCACTAAAAATCGTTTACTTAGAAATCATGAAATTATATTTAATAACATTTTTCTATCAATTATCTAAAGAATCAAAGAATTTTATTTTCAAACTTGCTTTTTCATATCTTGCTCTCTTGCATTCATGTCATAACAAAAATGGTTGGGTTCTTTTTGAAAACGTTAGCATTACATGTAATATGCATGTTGCACATTGTGTTTTTCCAAATGTAAACCATATATGTGTGGTCTCTTTAAGTATTCAGTGCTGTTCTGTGGAAGGCCACATGCAAATACAAATTTCAACAACAAAAAATGATCTTTATGTATACATTTCCTTATGGCCTTCGCCTACATGATCAGAAGTGCATTCCTCTAAAAACCTAAAGCGGGGGTATTAATCACCTTCAGTGATAGTTGTATTTATGGAAGGATTTCATTGTAACTTGTTAGGTTGACTCCATATAATGCCTAGATGATGACATCCCCTTTTGGTCGTGATTGGTCTGCTGTGATGGCTGCAGGTGCCTGAAAATCTTGAGCACAGTCTCCAGGTCATATTTATGAAGGGATTTCATTGTAACTTCGTAGAATCACTCCAGATGATGCCCAGATGAGAATGTCCCCTTTTGGTTGCAGTCATTCAACCATGATGGCTGCCAAAGCCCGAAAACCTTTAGCACAATCTTCAGTTCATATTTATGAAGGGATTTCATTGTAACTTGGTAGGTTGACTTCATATTATGTCTAGATAAGAAAGGCCCCTTTTGGACACCATTAGGCAACTGTGACGGCAACAGGGGCCGGAAGCCCGAAAACCTTTAGCACAGTCTACATGTGATATTTATGAAGCGATTTCATTGTACCTTGGTAGGATGACTCCAAATAATGTCTAGATGAGAACGTCCCCTTTTGGTCGCGATCATTCAGCCTTGATGGCTGCCCGAGCCCAAAACCTTTAGCATAGTCTATAGGTCATATTTATGGAAGGATTTCATTGTAACCTGTTTGTTTGTCTCCATATAATGCCTAGATGATGACATCTGCTTTCGGTCGTGATTGGTCAATTGTGACGCCTTCAGAGGCCGAAGCCCGAAAACCTTGAGCAGTCTACAGGTCATATTTATGAAGGGATTTCATTGTAACTTCATAGGATCACTCCAGCTGATGCCCAGATGAGAATGTCCCCTTTTGGTTGCGATCATTCAACCATGATGGCTACCAGAGCCCAAAAACCATTAGCACAGTCTACAGGTCATATTTATGAAGGGATTTCATTGTACCTTGGTAGGTCGACTTCATATAATGTCCAGATGAGAACGTCCCCTTTGGACGCAATTGGGAAACTGACGGCTACAGGGACCCGAAAGCCTTTAGCACAGTCTACAGGCCATATTTTTGAAGGGATTTCAATGTAACTTCGGGGGCACGGTGGCTCAGTTGGTAGAGGTGCAGACTGCAAGCTGAGAGGTCCTCGGTTCGAATCCCACCTGCGGCAACCGCGTTGTGTCCTTGGGCAAGACACTTCACCCAGATTGCCTGCATGGGGGCACGATGACGCTGTGTACTGAGTAAAAATGCACGTCGATGGTGCGCATGTCTTAAACCAATCTAACCCTGCCTGTGCTGCGGTGCAGAGTTCAGAGTTACGATGTTGGAGAGCTGACAGCTGCTCGTCGTTGCTCGGTGGTTCTCTCCGGGTACTCCGGCTTCCTCCACCCGTAAAACTGTCACGGTCATGATTAGCCATTGTGCATAAGTATGTGACCTTAAAACACCGATAAATAAATAAATAACAATGTAACTTGATAGGATGACTCGTTTTGGAATAATTTCACTGTAACTTGGTAACTTTTGTTGATATACGTTAATTGTGGGGGCCACATACATTAACTGTGAGGTCATATTAACCCACCTCTCAGCTCTTTAGTACAGTGTACACCTCATATTATTTTTATTAAAAACATAGCATACAGGGAACAGAAATGAAGATATTCCCAATTATCACAATTCTTGTCTTATTTCATAATCCTTTCATAAACATTGAACATTATCCTTTTCATCAAACACAACACACATGTTAAGCTACAGTGTCATTGACACTTTCATTTATCTCACCTACAAATATACAGGAAGTATTATGTGTAAATGCTCTACAGCCAAAAATGAGTATGGACTGTGACAACATCTCTACCAGGCTGTTCAAAAATATAATATCAGAAATAGCAGAACCATTAACCCACATAATTATTCTTTCATTTTCAACTGGAAAAGTTCCTGATAAAATGAAAGTAGCAAAAATCATACCAATTTTTAAGTCTGGCGATCATAAACTCTTTAACAAGTACACACCAATCAGTATCCTTCCTGCTCTATCTAAAGTTCTCGAAAAGATTATGTACCGAAGACTGACCAATTTCCTAAACGAAAACAATCTAATATACCGATATCAATTTGGATTCTGCAAGGACATACAATGATTCATCCAATTCTGCATCTTATAAATAACTCTACTGAAACGAATGACAGACCAACCAAAGAGTGCACATTGTTACTTTTCCTTGATTTCTCCAAGGCCTTTGTTAAAGAAACTGCAGTCATATGGGATAAGGGTTTTGCCAATTCCTGGTTTAACAACTACTTGTCTTGTCGCTCACAATTTGTCTCATACAGGAATAAGTCCTCAGATTTTCAGCCTGTTGTCATGGGTGTTCCACAAGGTTCTGTTCTCAGGGCCCATCCTATTTCTCTGGTACATAAATCATATTAGTGAATCAACACTTCTAAATATACTGTCATTCGCTGATGATACAACTGTTTTCACCTCTGGTAACAACCTAGACACCTTAATTGACAATATGAATAATGAAGTGTCAAAAATAAGTGATTTATGTGCCACTTACAAACTTCTCCTGAACGCCAGCAAAACTAAATGAATCTTGCTCAATCCACAAGGCTCACTCAAGTAATGTTGCGGGTAGGCATGGTAATGTAAATAACACAAGCATATCTTTGGTTAGTAACAATCATGATGATAAATTCATAAAATTTCTTGGCATCAAAATGGATGAGCATTTGAGTTGCAAACATCACATCTCAGCCGGTTGTTCTAAAATCAGGGGCCATGTATGCAATAAATAGAAAGACAAAAAATACTTCCCCTCAATGCCATGAAAACCCTGTACTCTACCCTGATACATAGCCACTTATTATACGGGATTCTACTCTGCAGTCATATACTGGTCACTAAGAGGATCTTCAAACAAAAAAAAGGCAGTTCGTGTTATAGGAAATAAAAGGTATAATGCACACACCAACCCGCTATTTAAAGAACTTCAAATTTTAAAATTTGAAGATCTATACACACTGAAAGTTCTCCTCTTTATGCATGACTGGTACAACAGCAGATTTCATATTTATGACGGGATTTCATTGTAACTTCTTAGCATCACTCCAGATGAGAATGTCCCCTTTTGGTTGCGATCATTCAACCATTATGGCTGCCTGAGTCCAAAGCCCAAAAACCTGTAGCACAGACTACAGGTCATATTTATGAAGGGATTTCATTGTAACTTGGTAGGTTGACTTCATATAATGTCCAGATGAGAACGACCCCTTTTGGATGCAATTGGGCAACTGTCACGGTTACCGGGGCCTGAAGCCCGAAAACCTTTAGCACGGTCTACAGGTCATTTATGAAGGGATTTATTGTAACTTGGTAGGATGACTACAAATAATGTCTAGATGAGAATGTCCCCATTTGGTTGCGATCATTCAGCCTTGATGGCTGCACAAGCCCAATACCCAAAAACCTTTAACATAGTCTATAGGTCGTATTTATTGTGGGATCATTGTAACTTGTTAGGTTGACTCCATATAATGCCTAGATGATGACATTCTCTTTTGGTTGGTCAACTGTGACATCTTTGGGATCCAAGCCCGAAAACCTTGAGCACAGTCTACAGGTCATATATATGAAGGGATTTCATTGTAACTTCATAGGATCACTCCAGATTATGACCAGCTGACAACACCCCCTTTTGGTCGCTATCATTCAACCATGATGGCTTCCCGAGCCCAAAACCTGAAAAACTTTAGTACAGACTACAGGTCGTATTTGTAAAGGGATTTCGTTGTAACTTAGTAGAATGACTCAGTATGTCGAGATGAGGGCATTCCCTTTTAGTTGCAATCAGTCTACCGCCATGGCTACACAGACCTGAAGCCCGAAAACCTTTAGCACAGTCTACAGACCATATTTATGAAGGGATTTCAGTGTAACTTGATAGGATGGCTCGTTTTGGAATAATTTCACTGTAACTTGGTACCTTCCGTTGACATATGTTAACTGTAAGGGCCACATACATTAACTGTGAGGTCATATTAACCCGCCCCTCAGCTCTTTAGTACAGTGTACACCTCATATTATTTTTATTAAAAACATAGCATACAGGGAACAGAAATTAACATATTCCCAATTATTATTATAACAATTGTTGTCTTATATCATCCTTTCATAAACATTGAACACTATCCTTTTCATCAAACACAACATGCAGACAAGTTGGGCTACAGTGTCATTGACACTTTCATTAAGAATGGCAGGCCTACCCAGCCCTTGCAGGGTTCCCGCGGGGCCTTGAAAACCTGGAAAAGCCTGGAATTCGTCAAAAGGTCATTCAAGGCCTTGAAAGCCTTGAATTTCCAATGGGAGCCTTGAAAAGCCTGGAAAATCAGAGAATTTTGTGATGCGTAATTTAATCCGAACATATTTTACGGCATTTACAGCAAATGTAACTGTGTGGTTTATTAATCCAGTCATATTTTGGAGTATTTACGGCAATGCCAATGTGAGCATTATTGATAGAACTTTGCAGTGATGTGACACTGAAATCCTTTGAATCAAGCATTGTGAATGGTTGCTATTGATGTGGGTGAGCACAATGGTGTATATTTAAGCCAATGGGAAGAATTATTGTAAATTCTGCCTGTTTGAATGCTGATAATTTATTCATATTGAAAATATTACAAATGGATGATTGTTCAGTTGAACTATTTGAGTATTTCCGAAGCATGTATGTCTGATGAATTTGCCACAACGTCATCTTAAAGTCCTGGCACGGGCAGTCGCCATCACGGTGGATTCCGAGTTTGGATTTCCAAATGAAAGTGTTATTGTCTTATTCACCTTAAATGTTAACATGTGCTATTTTAAGGATGATTCGCCCATGTATGAAACATTAAAAACTTTTCGACACTTACTGCATTCAGCTGAATACCGTTCAACTGGAACAGGCAGTAACCAGTTATAGTATGCAGTGGATTTAATCCAAGCTTGTTGGAAGGTACACTTCCCCACGACGGAATTACATTTTGCTTTTCGAATGACATTTCCGGTGACATTGCGGGTTACGAAATGTGTCATTTACATGTAACATGTAGTTTACTCATTGGGAGAAAGGATGACATCAATTCCTTTGCATTCAGTAAGTATTCAGTTAGAATAGCGGTACATGTACAAGAGACATAGCTATTGTGCCACCTGGTAATTACACTGCAGTTGTAGGATAAACACAAGAAAGTGTCTTTCTCAGGCTGACTAATTCTAATCAGTGATATGATTGCTTGGATAGCTTTCAGAAAGAGTTTTCCAAGAAATGATGTCAAGTGTTAGAATTACCAACAAAGGGAAATATAAGAGAAAGTTCCTAGTCGTTATCTGATAATTTAGAGTACTTTTCCAGCCTCGGCCTTGAAAAGCCTTGAATTTCATAAATGGGGGCCTTGAAAATCCACGAAAATTGCCGAGAAATGGCCTGGAATGGCCTTGAATTTCAAAGATTTTAACCTGGGGGAACCCTGCCTTGACTGCTAATTGTAACACAGGAATTTACAGTGTGAGGGCAGTAACATTACAAAAAGGACACAGTTCGATCCTGACCAGAGCTATCTGCATTGTATCCTTGCGTAACATCTTAGAAAAAGTTTGTCCCTCCTGAAAAGTTTGTCATTGTCATAACTCTATAATGGCAGGGTGGATTTTCATGAATCTTCACACAAGGGTAAAGTACAGCTGCCACAGCTGTCTGATAATTAAAATAATTTTAGACAAAAGTTCTGGAAAGCTCTTGAAATTTTTTCAGAAATGTCCTTGATAGTCTTGAAATTTTATGCCCCTGAAAGGAAGCATCTTTAATCTGTTTTGTCCATCCTTCTGTCCTGTGTATCCGAATTCTGTCTATGGGTCTGGAAATTGAGCCTTTGTTCCTGTATAATGGCTGAATGGATTGTAGCAAAACTTCACACAAGGGTAAAGGACAAAAGGATGATGTGTTATCATCAGCAGGTTTGATTGTCAAAGTTTAAAGTCACACAGTGATGAAAGTTTTGTCTGTCATCACTTTATGGGTTTGGGGTATCGGTAGCAGATGGCCTCAGTTTGTCTCGTTTCCAACATAGGGGTGTACAACCATTGCTCATAGTTGCATTTTGTGGAACAACAGAATTGAGGTTTTTAAGAGTTTGAAGCATAGTGGTTCATTTAACCTTCTCAGCCAATGGACACGTGGGCTCTTCTTGGAGACCCATCTGCAGAAAATAGGCTCTTGCTTGTGCTTTTTCACAAAATATAGGTTATTGTGGTACGGAAACTCCTCTTTGTGCATGGTTGAAGGGTAATTCTTTTTCAATGCACTGTACAACGTATACCAGAAGAGATTTTTGGAGAATAAACCATTCATCCATCATTATACCCCCGCTTCGAAGAAGTGGGGGCTATATAGGAATCGCCCTGTACGTCCGGACATGAAATTCTTGTGTGCGCAACTCCTCCTACATTTATCAATCAATTTGGACAAAACTTTTCAGACATCATCACAACTAAGTGAACATAAGCATATTCCAAGATTTTTGATCTGCGACAATTTTAACCAGGTTATCTATGGATGATAGATTTTAAACTGAAAATGAATGACTCTAAAACAGAATTCTTAGTGATATCCGGGGTTCGCATGCCTACACCCACTGTTACGTCAATTCAGGTTGGAAACGAAATCACGAAAAGTGAATCGGCCAGGAATATTGGACTGATTATGGACTCAAATTTAAAGCTAGACATCCATATCAATAAAATATGTCAAAAATGTTACTGGCAGCTTCGGAATATTGGAAGACTGAGAACTTATCTTAACCAGTCAGCACTTGAAAAACTTGTGCATTCCTTCATCACCTCACAACTAGACTATTGTAATTCAGTGTTAGTGGGGCTGCCGCAGTATTTAATTCAGAAGCTTCAAAAAGTTCAGAATATTGCTGCTAGGATAATTACTGGTACCAAATGCTCTGAACACATAACACCTGTTTTAAGACAATTACATTGGCTTCCAGTTAAACAGAGAATTAATTTCAAAATATTGATCTTAGTATTTAAATGTATCCATAAACTGGCTCCAGTTTACCTGCAAGAGCTCATCACTGTATACACTCCATCACGCAGTCTGAGATCTAAAGATAAAATTCAACTAGTCATACCTTTTAGCAGATCTAATCTGGCTAATGATCGTGTGTTCTCCATCGTGGGTCCAAGATTGTGGAATACGTTGCCTATTAGTGTCAGAAATTCAGAAACTATCAACATCTTCAAAAGAAATCTTAAAACTTTCCTATTTACTGAAGCATTCTCCTGAACCTCCCTAAAGGAGACTGAAAAATGTGACTCTTTATTTTCAGAAAAGTGTATTTTATTTCTGTGAAGCGTTTTAGGGCACTCTTCGTGATTTTACGCTTTTACAAAATCAATTATTATTATTATTATTATTATCTCCCTTTGACTTAGATTTATTGTGTCTTTCCATCCGAACAAATTCTTGTGGGTGCAACTCCTCCTACATTAATGAACCGATTTTGATGAAACCTTTCAAATATCATCTCTACTAAGTGAACATGTGCATAGTCCAAACTTTTTAATCTGCGACAATTTTAACCAGGTTATCTCTCTTGAACTTTGATTTAATATGGGTTTCTACATGAAATTCTTGTGTGCGCAACTCCTCCTACATTTATCAATCAATTTGGACAAAACTTTTCAGACATCATCACTACTAAGTGAACATGCGCATATTCCAAGATTTTTGATCTGCGACAATTTTAACCAGGTTATCTCCCTTTGACTTAGATTTATTATGTCTTTCCGTTCGAACAAATTCTTGTGTGCGCAACTCCTACATTAATGAACTGATTTTGATGAAACCTTTCAAACATCATCTCTACTAAGTGAACATGTGCATATTCCAAACTTTTTGATCTGCGACAATTTTAACCAGGTTATCTCTCTTGAACTTTGATTTAATATGGGTTTCTGCATGAAATTCTTGTGTGCGCAACTCCTCCTACATTTATCAATCAATTTGGACGAAAGTTTACAGACATCATCACTACTAAGTGAACATGCGCATATTCCAAAATTTTTGAGCTGTGGCAATTTTAACTAGGTTATCTCCCTTTAACTTAGATTTATTATGGGTTTCTACATAAAATTCTTGTGCGTGCAACTCCTCCTACATTTATCAATCAATTTGGACAAAACTTTTCAGACATCACTACTAATTGAACATGCGCATATTCCAAGATATTTGATCTGCGACAATTTTAACCAGGTTATCTCCCTTTGACTTAGATTTATTATGTCTTTCCGTTCGAACTAATTCTTGTGTGCGCAACTCCTCCTACATTAATGAACCGATTTTGATGAAACCTTTCAAACATCATCTCTACTAAGTGAACATGTGCATATTCCAAACTTTTTGATCTGCGACAATTTTAACCAGGTTATCTCTCTTGAACTTTGATTTAATATGGGTTTCTGCATGAAATTCTTGTGTGCGCAACTCCTACATTTATCAATCAATTTGGACGAAAGTTTACAGACATCATCACTACTAAGTGAACATGCGCATATTCCAAAATTTTTGAGCTGTGGCAATTTTAACTAGGTTATCTCCCTTTAACTTAGATTTATTATGGGTTTCTACATGAAATTCTTGTGTGTGCAACTCCTACATTTATCAATCAATTTGGACAAAACTTTTCAGACATCATCACTACTAAGTGAACATGCGCATATTCCAAAATTTTTGATCTGCGACAATTTTAACCAGGTTATCTCCCTTTGACTTAGATTTATTATGTCTTTCCGTTCGAACAAATTCTTGTGTGCGCAACTCCTCCTACATTAATGAACCGATTTTGATGAAACCTTTCAAACATCATCTCTACTAAGTGAACATGTGCATATTCCAAACTTTTTGATCTGCGACAATTTTAACCAGGTTATCTCTCTTGAACTTTGATTTAATATGGGTTTCTGCATGAAATTCTTGTGTGCGCAACTCCTCCTACATTTATCAATCAATTTGGACGAAAGTTTACAGACATCATCACTACTAAGTGAACATGCGCATATTCCAAAATTTGTGAGCTGTGGCTATTTTAACTAGGTTATCTCCCTTTAACTTAGATTTATTATGGGTTTCTACATGAAATTCTTGTGCGTGCAACTCCTCCTACATTTATCAATCAATTTTGACGAAACCTTTCAAACATCACAACTAAGTGAACATACGCATATTCCCAAATTTTTGATCTCCAACAATTTTAACCAGGTTATCTCCCTTTAACTTGGATTTATTATGGGTTTTCAAATGGGATTCTTGTGTGTGCAACTCCTCCTACATTAATGAACCGATTTTGAATCCATGTTGCACATTGTAAATTAAGTATTCAGTGCTGTTCTGTGGAAGGCCACATGCAAATACAAATTTCAACAACAAAAAATGATCTTTATGTATACATTTCCTTATGGCCTTCGCCTACATGATCAGAAGTGCATTCCTCTAAAAACCCAAAGCTGGGGTATTAATCACCTTCAGTGATAGTTCTAGTTTTGTTAATTTACAGGAAGAAAAATTGTCAAGGAAGGAAAGTGAAACTGAGCATGAACAGGAAGAACTGGATTTTATGTTTGATGAAGAAATGGAGCAACTTGGTTCTGGAAGGAGAAATAATTTCACGGAATGGTTTGTGAAAATACTAGTTAACTTGTATTTCATGTGTTTTTTTTTTTTTACCTTTTAATATCCATTGAGTCGTGTAATCATGTCAAGTGTTTCAAAAATTGAAAGTTCATGGTACATGCTCGAGGAGTTTTTATGCAAGAAGTGCCAACATATATGAGGCTGGACCCTTTCTGATCCCTGCAGAAGAGTTCTGCCCAAAATGTTTTGGATCAACTTGACGACGTCAAGTATGAGCTATTGGGATGGGTTGTTATCTATTGTCTGTCTGTCCGTATGTATGTACGTACGTTTGTCCATCCACAGTTCCCTTAGCACTACCTAGGGCACTGTCCAGAAATTCATTTAGCACACCCCACAGGCCACAATTCTCACCCAATCAGTCCAAAATTCCGTCTGTAGCTTTGGGGCAATATCTAGATGGGAGCTATCAAATTTTTCTGACTTTTGTTGAAAAACGTGGCCGTCAGCAACCATCGTAGATTTGGCATGTACATTGTCAACAATTCCTTTAGCACACCCTACAGGCCGCATCTCTCACTCGATCTTTTTCAAATTTTATATATAGCTTTGGTGTGATGTCTAAATGGGAGCTATCAAATTTTTCTGAATTTCATTGAAAAACATGGCTGTCTGTGTCCTCTTGGATTTGGCATATACATTGTCAACAATCTCATTAGCACACCCTACAGGCCACATCCCTCACCCCATCTTTTTCAAAATTTCATATGTAGCTTTGGTGTGATATCTAGATGTGACCTATCAAATTTTTCTGAATTTTGTTGAAAAACATGGCCATCTTGGATTTGGCATATAAATTGTCAACAAACCCATTACCAGACCCCACAGGCTATACCTCTCACCCTATCTTTTTCAGATTTTATATGTAATTTTGGTATGATATCTAGGTGGGAGTTATCAAATTTTTCTGCATTCCATTGAAAAGATGGCTGCCACCGGCCATCTTGGATATGACATATAAATTGTCAATAGTTCCATTAGTACACCCAACAGTTCCCATCCTTCACCCAAATTTTTTCAGATTTCATATGCAGCTTTGGTGTGATGTTTTTTCTGTAGAAACTTAAGTGAATGACTTGGCATTACTTGATCTTTCAATATATACACCTGGAACTTGATTAAGCACCCCTTGAAATGTTTCATGACAGTACAGTTGCTGTTATTGGCTATTATCTTTTATTGATTGTTATGTTTTGTAGTACATTTCATCTAGTGAAACATGATGTTTCTGGTTGATAGCGTACCCCAAAAACATTCCCTCGTCCACGTGAAGCATGTTTCTCACAAATGTCACAAAAAACACTATCATCCATATGCATTATCTGGGTATAAAACAAGAAAATTTGTCGCGATAAATCAATAACTGTTGACATGGCAAGGAGGAGACCTTCGGAGACACGCTTGCATGCAACAGGCATGTCATTCAAAGCTATTGGAAGGCAACTTGGCTATAGTCATTCTGTCATCAGCATACTTGTCTGAACTCAACAAACCAACGTTGTTAAGGACTGGCCAAGGTCTGGGCAACACCAAAAGACCTCTCCCCTGGAAGACCGGAATCTGGCACGCCTCATTAGGCCTGAACCTTTGCTTCAAGTGGGGTTTTGAAAACGCCTTTGGCTCCCCAACAGGCTTTGTGCAACAGACCTGTACAGAACCATCTCAAAGCACTGGGTATGAGGTCCAGAAGGGTCATCAAGTGTCCAGCTCT
The DNA here is from genome assembly GCA_031216915.1 of Pictodentalium vernedei. Taxonomy (NCBI): domain Eukaryota; kingdom Metazoa; phylum Mollusca; class Scaphopoda; order Dentaliida; family Dentaliidae; genus Pictodentalium; species Pictodentalium vernedei. The sequence goes on along the minus strand of CM062297.1, from coordinate 725,075,324 downwards.
GTCCGATCAGCATCAAAGACCATGTTTGGAGTGGTGTATGGCACGACAACATTGGAATCTCAGGATGTGGAGGAGAGTCCATTGGTCGAGAGAAGGTTCCTATTTTATGTCACACATGGTCGCATGAGAGTGTGTAGGCATAGAAATGCAGCTTACATGCCCAGGAACATCAGACCTACTGTTACTTATGGTGTAGGATCAATAATGATCTGGCCTCTCTCATGATTGTAAACTTTATATGGTGACTGTACGTGGGAATCTCAGTGGTCATCAGTAAACTTGATATGGTGACTGTGGGAATCTCAGTGGACATCCTGGACATTCTAATCCAGTTGTCGTGCCTCATTTTGACAACCACCTGTTGGTTACTCGCCCTGTATTCATGGACGACAATGCAAGAATGCATAGTTCCCATGCTGTGAGAGCATTCCTTCAGAATAACGCTATTACAACACTACCTTGGCTGGCAATGAGCCCCGATTTGAATCCCTTAGAACACATCTGGGACATTATTGGACGTTGTATGCAAGCAAGGGATCCGCCTGTACAGAATTTGGCCGATTCGGAAGCTGCATTGCATGAGGAGTGAGAGCAATTGCCTCTGGACCATATCAGAAGGCTCACTGGTAGAATTAGGAGGTGGGTTCAGGCTGTCATCCGGGCATGTGGTGGATGCACTCGTTACTCATGTCATACACGGCTAGTGTGTTCAGGAGATCACTAGTTACATTTTTTGTCAGTAATTACTGGCATTGTGTCATGCGCTGTTCCAGCACCATACTTGTCGAGAGAACATTTTTCAAAAACATTAGTGAGAGATATGTGTCATTAGCGTAAAATACTGCATATTTTCATCATGGTGTTGTTTTTCTTTTGTCAATAGACCATTCTTTCTGCAAACAACCACTTTTACCAATCTGAAAGATACCATGAAAGTAATGACAGTTTCTATTAACACCACTGTGAAGAAAACAGGATGTGCTTAATTAAGCTCCAGGTTCAGTCCCTTCTTGGACATGTTGAGCTGCAGTGTCATTGACACTTTCATTATTTTGAGTGCTGGACAATAAGTGCTTTGAGACCTTTAATAGGCTCTATGGCACTAAATGAGATTGGGGCGGTTTGCTATTGGTTAAAAGCATCTTTTTTACCCGAAGTGGTTTTTGGTAATGAAAAAGTGCTGAACAAACCCATCCTCCACTGTAACTCCATTCAGTGGAAAGAACCTTTACACTTTTGGTATTATACACAGGTGCTTGTTATATTATCAAAATGTAACATATTCAGTTTTATTATTCTATCAGCACTCAAAAAACACAAAGTGCTTCAATTCTCAAAATTTTCAACAAACTGTGAAACAGCGAATGATTTACTGATCTTGCTCTACCAAATGGTAGAATTTAGTCGCATTCTGTTAAATTGCTGCCGCTGTTTTGAGATATAGTTTGGGAAAAATTAGCGTGAACCTCATTTTTGGCTCACCAATGATAGTTGTGTGGGCCTATTGCATAGCCCTCGTGTCGTCGGCGTCTGCATCGTCGTCCGGATTCATTCATTTTGAACTTTTGTGTGCAGGTTTTGATTTTTTTTTTTTTTATTTTGCTTTTTTTTTTTATGTCAGCATGCTTTTCAGTGATAGTAATATTTTATTCAACCCTTTCCATGCTTAGTTACTTGAATTTTGGACTTTTTGGAATTTTGTCTTCAAGTGCAGTTTTACCTTACTGGCATATTGCCATGGTGGTTTCCTTAACATTTCAGGGTATTTTTCTCAACTTTAACCCCTTGAAACAAATGTGATGCTTTTTTGACTTTTATGTGCATGTTTTGAGGTTTGTCTTTCTTTTCTTCCAAGTGGAAATTTTTCCAGTAGAGTTTCACCTTACTGGCATATTGCCATTGTGGTTCTGTGGCAGGATATTTTTCTCAATTTTAACCCCTTGAAACCAATGTGATACTTTTTTTTACTTTTATGTGCAGGTTTTAAGGTTTGTCTTTCTTTTCTTCCAAGTGGCGACTTATCTTGTAGCATATTGCCATGGTTCCTATTTTATGTTAGGATGCTTCTTGGGGCTAGTATTATATTATTTAACCCTTTAGCTGCTTATTTACTTTAATTTTGGACTTTTGTGTGCAGGTTTTGGACTTTTGTGTGCAGGTTTTGATATTTTTTTTAAGTGGAGTTTTACCTCACTGGCATATTGCCATGGTGGTTACTGCAACATTTTCAGGGTATTTTTCTAAATTTTAACCTTTTGAAACAAATGTGATGCTTTTTGACATTTATGTGCAGGTTTTGAGGTTTGTCTTCCTTTTCTTCCAAGTGGATATTTTTCAAGTAGAGTTTCACCTTACTGGCATATTGCCATTGTGGTTACTGTGACAGGTTATTTTTCTCAGTTTTAACCCCTTGAAACAAATGTGATACTTTTTTTTACTTTTATGTGCAGGTTTTGAGGTTTGTCTTTCTTTTCTTCCAAGTGGCGACTTACCTTGTAGCATATTGCCATGGTTCCTATTTTATGTTAGGATGCTTCTTGGGGCTATTATTATATTATTTAATCCTTTAGCTGCTTATTTACTTTAATTTTGTACTTTTGTGTGCAGGTTTTGTACTTTTGTGTGCAGGTTTTGATATTTTTTTTAAGTGGAGTTTTACCTCACTGGCATATTGCCATGGTGGTTACTGTAACATTTTCAGGGGTATTTTTCTCAATTTTAACCCTTTAAAACAAATGTGATTCTTTTTTTACTTTTATGACCAGGTTTTGAGGTTTGTCTTCTTTTCTTCCAAGTGGGTATTTTTCAAGTAGAGTTTCACCTTACTGGCATATTGCCATTGTGGTTACTGTGACAGGGTATTTTTCTGTATTTTAACCCCTTAAAACAAATGTGTTACTTTTTTTTACTTTTATGTGCAGGTTTGTCTTTCTTTTCTTCCAAGTGTTGACTTACCTTGTAGCATACTGCCATGGTTCCTATTTTATGTTAGGATTCTTCTTGGCTATTTTTATATTATTTAACTCTTTAGCTGCTTATTTACTTTAATTTTGGACTTTTGTGTGCAGGTTTTGTACTTTTGTGTGCAGGTTTTGATATTTTTAAGTGGAGTTTTACCTCACTGGCATATTGCCATGGTGGTTATTGTAACATTTTCAGGGTATTTTTCTAAATTTTAACCCTTTGAAACAAATGTGATACTTTTTTGACTTTTATGTGCAGGTTTTGAGGTTTTTCTTTTTCTTTGTTTTCTTCCAAGTGGATATTTTTCAGGTAGGGTTTCACCTTACTGGCATATTGCCATGGTGGTTACTGGGATATTATCAGGGTATTTTTCTCAATATTAACCCATTGAAACAAATGTGATACTTTTTTTTTTACTTTCATGTGCAGGTTTTTAGGTTTGTCTTTCTTTTCTTCAAAGTGGAGACTTACCTTGTAGCATATTGCCATGGTTCCTATTTTATATTAGCATGCTTCTTAGGGGTTATTATTATATTATTTAACCCTTTAGGTGCTTATTTTATTTAATTTTGTGTGCAGGTTTTGAACTTTTTTTTTTACTCCAGCCGCCCCTTTACATTGGCCACCTGTTGGTGAGCCACGGGGTACTGATACCCCCTCTAGTTATGTGTACCCATACCATGTATGGTACACATAATGCCGGCATATGGGGTGGCCCTCCGTCGTTCGTCCATCCTTTGTCCGTCCGTCTGTCCAGCATCATTATCCATTTCTTTGGCATTAGATAACTTGAAAACTATTGCTTAGCTTGTCATGATACTTTATATTTGTGTTCAGGTTACTAATACGCTGAGCTGTATTGTTTTTGGTGTAAATCTGATTATTCAATACTGAGATATTAACCCTTTACCCATCCAGTTAAGCATTATTCCAATCCATTTCTTTGGCATGCGATAACTAAAAAAATATCAATCCTATTGTCATGTTACTTTATAGATATGTTCAGGTAACTGATGTGCCGAGCTGTATAGTTAGTTTTTGATGTAAATCTGACGATTCGATCCTGAGATACTAACCCTTTATCCATCAAATTAAGCATTACTCCAATCCATTTCTTATCAACCAAACTGACAATTGTTTACTACAGACTTGCACGACAGTGGAAGACCCTAACTCAGATAAAATACTCTCTATTTTAATCTTTCCCAAGAGATGTGGGAAAGAAAAGTGGTGTAAAAAACACCACGAAAAAATAAGCCAAAACTGGGCCGAGCGCCATCGGTGCACACCCAGTATGGGATGCTCTTCCCTTGTACAAATCCACGACTTCCGTTAACCAATGCGCAGTGCAGTCATCAATTCATCATTCTTTTTTTGTCTGAGACATGTGTAGGATGTGTCTCTGCTATTTGCATTATGAAACAGTGATAATTCAACTCGCCGATAATGGTTTTCCTATGACTAGAATTATGGATCTGAAGATCGTATAATAACAGGACTGTGTTTTATATATTCTCGTTAATATTTTCAACCACATTTCTTCTCTCGTAGTTGGGGGTGTTCTACTTTTTGTACCTGTTGAGTTCACCTTTTTAGCTTAACTTGACAAAGTCAAGATAAGCTTTTGCCATCAGGTGTGCGGAAGTCTGTGAGTCTGTGAGTCTGTTCACATTTTCCTTTAACATAGGCTACACCCCGCAGTTCTTGTCTGATCGTCTCGAAATTTCATATGCAGGTATGGGGTCATGTCTATGTGAGAACGTCGCCTTATGGTCGTGATCTGTCAACTGGTATGGCTGCCAGAGCCCAAAACCCAAAAACCATTAGCACAGTCTACAGGTCGTATTTATGAAGGGATTCCATTGTAACTTGGTAGGATGCCTCTGTATAATGCCTAGATGAGATGCCCCCTTTTGGGCATGATCTGTCAACCGTGATGGCTGCCCAAGCCCAAAACCCCGAAAACTTTTAGCACAGTCTGCAGGTCATGTTTAATATGGAGGGATTTCATTGTAACTGGGTAGGATGACTCCTTATGTCTATATGAGAATTTTTCCATTTGGGCGTGATCTGCCAACCGTGGCGACTGCCCGAGCCCAAAACCCGAAAACCTTTAGCACAGTCTACAGGTCATATTTATTGAGGAATTTCATTGTAACTTGGTGGGTTGACTTCATATAATGTCTAGATGAGCATCCAGAAAGAAAGTCCCCCTTTTGGACGTGATTGGGCAACTGTGACAGCTACAGGGGCCCGAAGCCCGAAAACCTTTAGCACAGTCTACAGGTCATAATTATGAAGGGATTTCATTGTGGCATGGTAGGATGACGCCAGATAATGTCTAGATGAGAACGTCCCATTTTGATTGCGATCATTCAGCCTTGATTAGTGCCCGAGCCTAAAAACCTTTAGCATAGGCAAAAGGTCATATTTATGGAAGGATTTTATTGTAACCTGGTAGGTTGACTCCATATAATGCCCTAGATGATGACATCTTTTGGTCATGATTGGTCAACTGTTATGGCTACAGGCGCCCGAAGCCCGAAAACCTTGAGCACAGTCCACAGGTCATATTTATGAAGGGATTGCATTGTAACTTCGTACGATCACTCCAGATGATGCCCAGATGAGATTGTCCCCTTTGGTTGCGATCATTCAACCATGATGGCTGCCCAAGCTCGAAACCCGAAAACCTTTAGCACAGTCTACAGGTCATATTTATGTAGGGATTTCATTGTAACTTGGTAGGTTGACTTCATATAATGTCTAGATGAGAACGTCCCCTTTTGGACACAATTGGGCAACTGTGACGGCTACAGGGGCCCGAAAACCTTTACAACAGTCTACAGGTCATAATTATGAAGGGATTTCATTCTAGCTTGGTAGGATGACTCCAAATAATGTCTAGATGAGAACGTTCCCTTTTGGTCGCGATCATTCAGCCTTGATGGCTGCCCGAGCCCAAAAACCTTTAGCATAGTCTATAGGTCATATTTATGGAAGGATTTCATTGTAACTTGTTAGGTTGACTCCATATAATGCCTAGATGATGACATCCCCATTTGGTCATGATTGGTCAACTGTGATGGCTACAGGTGCCCGAAGCCCGAAAATCTTGAGCACAGTCTACAGGTCATATTTATGAAGGGATTTCATTGTAACTTCGTAGAATCACTCCAGTTGATGGTTCGATCATTCAACCATGATGGCTGCCTGGGCCCAAAGCCCAAAAACCTTTAGCACAGTCAACAGGTCATATTTATGAAGGGATTTTCATTGTAACTTGGTAGGTTGACTTCTTATAATGTCCAGATGAGAACAGCCCCTTTTGGACACCATTAGGCAACTGTGACGGCTACAGGGGCCTGAAACCCGAAAACCTTTAGCACAGTCCACAGGTGATATTTATGAAAGGATTTCATTGTACCTTGGAAGGATGACTCCAAATAATGTCTAGATGAGAATGCCCCCTTTTGGTTGCGATCATTCATCATTGATGGCTGCCCGAGCCCAAAACCTTTACCATAGTCTATAGGTCATATTTATGGAAGGATTTCATTGTAACCTGTTAGGTTGACTCCATATAATACCTAGATGATGACATCCCCTTTTGGTTGTGATCGGTCAACTGTGACGGCTTCAGGGGCCCGAAGCCCGAAAACCTTGAGCACAGTCTACAGGTCATATTTATGTAGGGATTTCATTGTAACTTTGTAGGATCACTCCAGATGATGCCCAGATGAGAATGTCCTCTTTTGGTTGCGATCATTCAAACATTATGGCTGCCCGAGCCCAAAGTCCAAATCCTGTAGCACAGTCTACAGGTCATATTTATGAAGGGATTTCATTGTAACTTGGTAGGTTGACTTCATATAATGTCTAGATGAGAACGTCCCTTTTGGACGCAATTGGGAAACTGACGGCTACAGGGACCTGAAGCCGGAAAACCTTTAGCACAGTCTACAGGCCATATTTATGAAGGGATTTCAATGTAACTTGATAGAATGACTCGTTTTGGAATAATTTCACTGTAACTTGGTAACTTTCGTTGATATACGTTAACTGTGAGGGCCACATACATTAACTCTGAGGTCGTATTAACCCACCCCTCAGTACTTTAGTACAGTGTACACCTCATATTAATTTTTATCAAAAACATAGCATACAGGGAACAGAAATGAATATATTCCCAATTATCACAATTCTTGTCTTATTTCATAATCCTTTCATATTGAACATTATCCTTTTCATCAAACACAACACACAAGTTACAGTGTCATTGACACTTTCATTCTTTTACTGCCCTCACCTCTGTTATTTCCAGTTTGGTTCCTTTTGGGCAATTCCTTTTGCCCTCGCTTATGGTGCATTCTCGTGGCTGTTTTTCCCACACCTGGGAGGCGGGGGGGGGACACGCTGTCGTTTCGGGGCCTCCCGACACAACCACATCTGTGTGTGAGTTATATCCCCTCCGTGGGTGATGTTCAGCTCCTCCCGCAGGGGGGAGGGATGGACTGCTGTCATTTCGGGGCCTCCTGACACGACCACGTGTGGTGAGAGTTATTCCCCATCCGTGGGGGATGTGCAGTTTTTTTTACCATGGTGGATACTGCAGGAGCTGTTGGATTTCTGGTGAAGAGATGCCTGGTTCCGGGACTATGCGCCCTCTCCAGTCGACATCTGAGGCTGTCACTAGGGTTGTGACTCCTCTTTTGGAGGCCGAACGAGGTTGCTTTCTCCCCTTTTTCGCCAGTTCCCACAGCTCCTGTCGTATCTGCCGCTACTGCTGTTCATATACAACGTCATTGGTCACTGTTTTAGCCGGCCTCGGCTTAACCCTGCAGGGGTCTGTCAGTAGTGTGGTTGTGGGGTATCGGCCTCAGCCTTCCCTGATTCAACTCGGCGAAGTCGGAAGGAGCTGCCGACCGAACCACCATGTTGTGTCCTCTCAGCCGTTGAGCACAGCAGTTTTATCCCTGCAGTTGTCTGCAGGGATGTCTGGTAGTGTAGACGTGGGGTATTGGCCTCAGCCTTCCCTGACTTCAACTTGGCGAAGTTGGAAGGAGCTGCCGTCCGAACCCTCTACTGTGGTCTCTCAGTCGTCGAGTACCTCAGTTTTCTCATTGGATTTGGATGTTCATGGTGGGGTCACCATGAGCTCTGTGGCGTTTCCGTCCACGCACTCTGGTCCCCTAGACAGTTTTGCGTGACCAATGCTTTTTGTGCAGCCTGGACCTTCTGTCCCACAGAGGTCAACGGCGACTCTCCTGATTTTCCACTCTGTTGATCCTCGGGGTATGTGAAACCCCACTACACATCTGCCTTCAGATGTTTTCGGCTGCAGCCTGTCACCTCGCATCGGGTGTATCTGAGGATCGTGACCCTTCGCTTGTAAATGGGTCAGGAGTGAAGCCACTTTGTCGGTTCGTTCCCACGTCCTTCCGTTCCGACAGTCATTGAGCTTAGGGAGGCCCTCTCCTTGCTCACTTAGGTTCTGTCCAAGAGCCTTTTCCGTTGCTTCCAGCGAGGCTACGAGTGGTTTCCTGGCACCCCCCTGTGGCGCCGCCTCCTGGGATTGGAAACAGGTCGCTTTCTGATCCCCTGGTGTGCCCACACCATGGGAGGCGTCGGCTGGTTTGCCCATGATGGGCTTTGTGTCTTCAGAGTCGTGGGATGAGTCTGACATTCCTGACGTCGAGAGCCAGCAGTCTTCTGACTTGGGGGCAGCTCTTAACTTTGTGTTTGGATTCCTTCCAGGTCTCAAACCGTCAAACCAGCCGACAGTGTCAGCCCGGCTGCGATCATCGGTCGCACGCCTACAGCCTGTGGAGCAACATGCTTCTGTGCACCTTCGACCGTGCCTGTCGGCACAGGTGGTTGAAGCATTTACTGCTTTGGACTCTTGCTGAGTTTCAAGGCTATGAAGTCGTCGTTCTTCATCAAGGTTGACACTTTTTGCCTCTGGTACATTATCGTTCCTACGTTTTCGCCACTCCATCAGTCGGCCAGTCTGTGACAGTCTTGGATCGGGACTCCCAACTCCTCAGCCATATAGAGACTCTGGAGTCCAGGTTGGGCTTATCGGGAGGGATGCTGGAATACGTTATATCTTCGATCACGTCATCTCTGCTTTGGTGCTTATCTGCTCCAAGATGAGTTTGACGACAAACAGGTTTTTGTTTTGTGTGTGCTGTTCAAGGCACTCATGCATCTTCTCACACACATGCCTGTTACGCGCTAGCTTGGAATTAGTTCGCAGGTACGCTGTGCTGGACACAAGACGTCCCCTCTTTAAGAAGCAGTGCGCTGCTCTTCGATCTGCCTCTTTTGGCGTGTCGGCGACTATTCGTTGGTTCTATGGCGACGGTCCGGGATGGCTCCCTTTGTCATTCCATTGATCTGCTGCTGCTCAGTCAGCTTGATCGGCCTTCTGTTGGAGGCAGGCGCCGTCCAAAGCCTAACAAGTACATTTTTGCTTCGTGGTGTTTTTTACACCACTTTTCTTTCCCACATCTCTTGGGAAAGATTAAAATAGAGAGTATTTTATCTGAGTTAGGGTCTTCCACTGTAGTGCAAGCCTGTAGTAAACAATTGTAAGGTAGGTATAATAAGAAAGGAAATTTACTATAAAATTTATATTTCTTTGGCATGCGGTAACCTAAAAAGTATTGATTAGGTTGCCTTGTTACTTCATATGTGTGGTCAGGTTTCCGATGTGCCGAGTTGTATAGATTTTGGTGTGAATCTGGTAGTTTGATCCTGAGATTTTAACCCTTTATCCATCAAATTGTGCATTTTTCCAATCTATTTCTTTGACACGCGATACCTCAAAGAATATCAATCTGATTGTCTTGTTACTTCATATAGATGTTCAGGTTACTGATTTGCCGAGCTGTATAGTTTTTTGTTACTTTATTTTTGTGTTGTGCTGTACAGTTTTTGGTGAAAATCTGTTATTTTGATCCTGAGATATTAACCCTTTATCCTTCAAATTGAAAATTCCTCCAATCCCTTTGGCATTCGATAACTCTGGAGCATATAGAGCTAGCTGCAGTACTCATGATTACAAGTATTAGGACCTTTTGTTAAGGGTTTTAATCTCTTGCAAGCAGCTAGCTCGACCGGTGAAGCGGTACTCCATCCTTGGGTGCTGTGACGCCGGGTAAGTCCATTGCGGTCTAAGAAGTGAATTGTGTAGAGCGAGCACTTTAATATAAATAGCTCACCCAGCGATGACGGAAATAGGGAGGAAGTCAACACATTTCTTGTACTCGGCGAGGTCTATAGACCGCGAGCGGAGAGGCCCCTCTCTAACCTAACAGACATTTGGGGCCAAATGTTGTTATGAGAAACTTGCACGAGCTGGAGCATATGTCTGCCCTTCACTCGGAACGCTCTGTTTAGTCTGTAGCCGGGGTCGGCTTCAGTCACGGCTTCCTCCACTACGTTTCACAAGCCGAAATGAAGTTTTCTGGTTGGAAACTTGCACGAGACGGAGCATACGTCGGCCCACTGCTCGGGATGCTCCGTCTAGTCTGCAGCCGGGGTCTGCTTCAGTCACAGCTTCCTCCGCTATGTTATTTAAGCACACACGACCGCATCCTAGCTACCCAACTTCGGATATCCAGCCTGCTGCACGAAGAAGGATCTACTCTTTGCGTGTGAAGTCAGATCATCCAGTAGCTAGGGAGATGAGGCCTCGATCATTGGGACATTCGGAGTAGAAATCCATCTCCGACACACCGTCCCAGGAGCAGCAAGCGGCTAGGAAACAGAAGACCGCTGCTCCATGACGGACTTGCTGTCACAGATTGCACAGCAGATCGCAGCATCCCAGCAAGTGCAGATGCAGCCTCCCTCAGTCTCAGAACCTGAGCTGTCGGACAGTCTGGGTTGTTCACACAGATGCAAGGGACCGAGATTCGAAACTGATTCTCTCAGATGGTGAAAGGGTTAAGGAAGAGGATTACCCTTCCCTTTCAGAACAGCACGGGGTTGCAATGGATTTCATCTATCAATACTACCCTGAATTTGTTCCGATGAATCAGAATGCTGCGTTGACAAGGAAGAAACCGCTGGCGTCGTTGGACGCAGACTTTATCCGGACTAAGGAGGTAAGGAGGAAGTCCTTTCTTTTCAGGGGCAGTCTAGGCAGATGTTGCAGGCCTTCTTCGGCCATATAGACGCCGTATTTAACCTCTCGAGTACGAGAAGGAAAGCCGGTTTCTTATCTACATCTTCCATAAACATACCATTTCTTGGACTAAGTTCATTTTAAAAAATGGTTGGAGAAGATGTTTGGAGAGCTCCTCTGCATTTGAATGAGCAGCCTGGGGGTCTAGATGTATCCTTGCCTGCTTCATTCACTATTCGCTCAGTCACAATTACAACGGCAATTTCATCAAGTAGAACGAATTTGGAAGCAATGTCTTGCGCAGATCACCTTACCTGAGCTATGACGCAACGTCTCAACGGGAAGGAATTTGAGGACATTTGTACCTCTCTTAAGAGTTCTTTCCAGGGCAATTTGTATACCTTGTATAACTACGCCCTTACAGTGGCTAATCTGGAGTTAATTAGACGTGAAGCTGGCCTTGCGTCGTCATCACTTATAGATGACAAGGTGAAAAGCTCTCTCCAAGTCGCTCCGGTCTCCGGACATACTATTTTGGACGACAAGCTTTCGTCAGCCTGTGATCAGGCTGTTTAGAAAGCGTCCAAGTGATCTGCTATTGAAGTCGGCGTTTCATCAACTCGCTTTAGTAGACAAGAGTAAAGGAGGACGTTCCAGATCTAAACGCCAAAAGGGAACTCCTCACGATGGTACTAGAAGCCCTCTTACAATTACTCGAGGTCGTCAGTATAGCAACTCTGGAAAGGGGCGTAGGTCTGATCGGGACTATCGGTCAGACCCCCCCCCCCCCCCAGGCCGACGGGATGAGGTTTTTCATTGGGAGGACGTAGTTTCTCCTCCCGTAAGCCTCGCAGGTCATACAGGTGATGTTCAAGACCTCTGTTGCTTGCCAGTTGGCGGAAGGGTATCATCTTCGCGAAAAACTGGACAGCAGTCACGGAAGATCAGTGGGTGAGAAGTGTAGTCACGGACGGCCTACGGCTATCATTCTGTGCGGCACCCCAACTAACAAGATGTCTGTGTTGGTCAGATCTTCCGTCGGATCCTTTCAAAAGAGAGTCTCTCTCGGAAGTACAGGCTCTATATTAAAGGAAGCAATAGAGGCCACCGAGAATCAGGATTCTCAGGGTTATTACAGTCAGCTGTTCCTCGTACCGAAGCCAGATGGCTCAATCCGACCAGTAATAGACGAGCTGGATAACTAGCTTATCGTGGCTCAAAAATTCTATATGGGGACCATTCGGTCGGTAAGAGCGAGCATTCGAGTGAGCGACTATGCGGCAAGCATAGATCTAAAGGATGCATACTTCCATGTCCTGGTACATCCGGCATTCAGAAAGTACCTGTGGTGCGCCGTGCAAGGGAAGATGTATCAGTTCAGAGCAATGTGGTTTGGTCTGAAGATGGCTCCCTGGGCATTCACTCGTATAATGAACTTGGTAATGTCAAACTTCCGAGCTCATTCGTCTCCAGCAACGTTGGCTTACTTGGACAACATTCTTCAGAGATATGGCAACAGAATTATTCTTCAGAACGATGTTCAGAGTCTGCTTCTTTTGTTCCGATATCTCGGTTTCATTGTAAACGAGAAAAAGTCAGATACAGCTACGTCCAAGTCGTTCACTCACTTGGGAATGAGCTTCGAGACTCAAAACAATCTGGTTCGTCAGCCGTTACCCAGAGTGAAATTTGTCAGTTGTTATGCTCGCTTTTGTCTACACTTAGACACATTAACGGCAAAGGAATTCATGTGACTGATGGGCCTGTGTGGAGTGGCGTCGAATCTTATTCCAACGAGCCTCCTGTGCATGCGTCCCCTCTAGATATTCTTTATTCAGAACAGGAGTGTGAAGAGGCATTCGCTCGAAATCAGTATTGTTTTAACGAACCTAGTAAAACAGGGGTTCAGATTTGGGCAGATATTCAGTGGTTAACTCAGGGATTTCCACTGCAACTGCCGGATCCGGCTTTCACGATTATGACAGATGAGAGTCAGACTGGTTGGGGCGCGACCCTAAGTCCCGCAGACTTGAGGTGTCAGGGTCTTTGAGACCCCCAGTTCCTAGAGAAGCGCATAAACATCAGGGGATGATGTTAATTTGGTTAGCTCTACAACATTGGATTCTCATAATAGAGGACGTCCATGTTCAATTTTGTTGGACAATTCGACAGTAGTAGCTAACATCAGGAACCAAGGCGACACTCATTCAATTCCATTATGCGAATTAACAGAGAAGATTCTCCTATACGTCATGAATCATCATGTTCATCTTTCTGTCCATCATATACCGGGTCGTCTGAATGTACTAGCAGACTTGCTCTCTCAGGAAGGTTGCCTGTTGCCATTGGACCAGACTCTCAACAAGCGAATATTCAGGCAGATTTGGTACCAGTGGGATCGTTCCATGATAGATCTGTTAGCGACACTCCGGAACAATCAGTTACAGACGTTTGTGTCGTCATGCCAGGATCATCGAGTGTGAGCAGTAGATGCTCTGTTGATCTCATGGAACAGAATGATAGGATAGGCGTATTCTCCAACTCCGTTGATTTAGCAGATTCTGTTTAGTTCAAACAGTCTCGTTGCAAAATCCTGATAGTAGCACCTCTGTAGAAACTCACGGAAACCTTGGATCAATCTTCTCAGTTGTCTGTTATGGGACGTTCCCAGGAAGCTTCCTGCACGAGAGGACCTTCTTTATCAAGGGAAGTATTTGTTCTTCACGTCCTTCTCCGCCCTTAGTGGCATTATGGAGTCGATCAGACGTGAGGGAGCCTTGCAGTTCCTATACTATTTGATAGCGAACACAAGAACGAAGTAATGCGGGTGAAGGGGGTTTGTTATGATTTTGAATCGCCCCCCCCCCCCCCCCCACATCACTAATGTGTTTAGAGTCGATTACCAGGCAAGACTTCTTCCTGTAAGCCTCGTATGTATTTAAGTACATACATGCATTTTATGACTTCTTAATTGCCGGCTGGGTTGTGTTCTATGGCGACCTCATGGGCACATCCACTTTCTAGTTGGTTGGTTTCCTGTGGTGATTCGTCTATGAGTCACATACGAGCATATGATTCATCGTCAATAAATTGCTATCCTTGGGGTACCTGGGAGGTTGTCTAGTCAGTTAACTGGTATTAGATGATTACATGTGGGATTTTAATGCTCACGTGCATAATAATCGCATTATTAGGCAGACGCATTATTGTACGTTATGGACCTTAGAAACTATGAATTATTTCGGGGGCTGTCCGTGGCGAGTCTGTTAATCATAGCCAACGTTCGTAGAACTTAGTTTAGTCAGACCTCAATATTTCCATTTGGCACACCCTACAGAGTACATTTACGATCAGATTGCTTTGAAACCTGGTATGCTTGTTTGGGGTGACCTCTAGATGGGAGCTATCGATTTTCTTCAATTTCCGGCAAAAAATGTTGCCACGGCCAACGTTCGTAGAACTTAGTTCAGTCAGACCTCAATATTTCCATTTGGCACACCCTACAGGGCCCATTTATGATCAGATTGCTTTGAAGCCTGGTATACTTGTTTGGGGAGACCTCTAGATGGGAGCTATCGATTTTCTTCCATTTCCGGCAAAAAATGTTGCCGCGGCCAACGTTCTTAGAACTTAGTTTAGTCAGAAGACTCAATATTTCCCTTTGGCACACCCTACAGGGTACATTTATGATCGGATTGCTTTGAAACCTGGCATGCTTGTTTGGGGTGACATCTAGATGGAAGCTATCGATTTTCTTCAATTTCCGTCAAAAAATGTTGCCGTGGCCAACGTTTTTAGAACTCTGTTTAGTCAGACCACAATATTTCCCTTTGGCACACCCTACAGGGCACATTTATTATTTGATTGCTTTGAAACCTGGTATGCTTGTTTGGGGAGACCTCTAGATGGGAGCTATCGATTTTCTTCAATTTCCATCAAAAAATGTTGCCGCGGCCAACGTTCTTAGAACTTGGTTTAGTCAGAAGACTCGATATTTCCCTTTGGCACACCCTACAGGGCACATTTATGATCGGATTGCTTTAAAACCTTTCATGCTTGTTTGGGGTGACCTCTAGATGGGAGCTATCGATTTTCTTCAATTTCCATCAAAAATGTTGCCGCAGCCAACATTCTTAGAATTTAAGTTTAGTCAGACCACAATATTTCCCTTTGGCTCACCCTACAGGGCTCATTTATGATTAGATTGCTTTGAAACCTGGTATGCTTATTTACGGTGACCTCTAGATGAGAGCTATCGATTTTCTTCCATTTCCGTCAAAAAATGTTGCCACGGCCAACGTTCTTAGAATTTAGTCCAGTCAGATCACAATATTTCCCTTTTGTACACCCTACAGGGCACATTTATGATCGGATTGCTTTGAAACCTGGCATGCTTGTTTAGTGAGGCCTCTAGATGGGAGCTATCGATTTTCTTCGGTTTCTGTCAAAAAATGTTGCCACTGGCAAAAAAACTGACATTGGTCCCAATGATCTTCAATTTTGCTATTTCATTTATAACTTACCAAGTTCAAGTTTGTCAAGTTGAGCTACAGTGTCATTGACACTTTCATTTGAAGATTCCTTCAAAAAAGTGGGGTGGGGGATCATTTTTACCTGCGTCGCCAGCGGCAGAGCAGGTCTAGTAACCGCTCGACTCCGTCTGTCAGTCCATCAGTCCGTCCGTCCGTCCGTCCGTCTGAAACACTTTTTCCGTCAAAGTTTTCTTGGCTTCTATGAAAGGGAATGATTTTATATTTGGTCTGCTGCTTCATAATGATGAGTTGTATCGTGTAAGCAAATTTGAGATCTGCCATGCAGCCACTTCCTGTTTGCCGATACTTTGAAATTTTACTGTACCCACTGAACATTGAAATTTTCCATCAAGGTTTTCTCGGCTTCTATGCAAGGGATTGATTTTATATTTGGTCTGCTGCTTGATAATGATGAGTTGTATCGTGTAAGCAATTTTCAGATCTGCCGTGCAGCCACTTCCTGTTTGCCGATACTTTGAAATTTTACTGTACCCACTGAATATTGAAATTTTTCGACAAACTTTTCTCGGCTTCTATGCAAGGGATTGATTTTATATTTCATCTGTAGCCTGATAATAATCAGTTGTATAGTGTATGCAATTTTCAGATCTGCCATGCAGCCACTTCCTGTTTGCCGATTCAATTGCATGCAGCGACGCTGGTCCAGACCCGGTATTGGTCTTGGCTTGTTTACCTCTCCTCCAGCTTGATAAGTATGCAACTATGAGTGAAGCTGTTTTGTATGTAGATTATATCCTGGATACAGCTTGTGTTTTATTGTATATGGCGTATGTTTGTGGGGAATAGCCACTCATTCTCAAATACGCCATCCTAATTTCTGGGGCTTAGTCCGGACTAGCCTTTAAAAATTTGGAGCTCGTTACATCCAATTAGGATAGTCTTCATGCTAAGAATTTGGAATTTCTTGAATTTGGCTCCTTTTTAGCTCACCTGACTGAAAGTCAGGGTGAGCTTTTCTTATCACTCTTCGTCCATCCGTCCTCCTGCGTGAAGGTGGTGTTTGAGCCTCTTTCTCCTAAACCACTGGCCACATTTTAATTAAATTTCCTGTATGTAGTGGTTATATAGGGGCATTTTGATTTTTATGCAATTAGGTTTCGGCTCATATTGAGCAGAGGTGTGGTTAAAAAATGGCCAAATTTTTTGAAAATCTTCTTCTAATGAACCACCAGTAGCAGAGACTTGATATGTGGTATACAGAGTCCTTTTGAGATTTAGAATCAAGTTTGTTCAAAAGAAGTTTGTCGGGCATTATTTGCCTTCGTTATGGGATGCGCAAAAATTTTGGCCACGCCTAAAATTTCTATTTTCAGAACCGTGAGATCGATTTGAACCAAATTTGATATGAGATGATAATGGGTCATAAGTAGTTGATTGATGCAAAAAAAAATTTTCTCATTGCCCCGTGGGAACCTCGGGAGCTAAAAATAGGAAAAACCTTAAAACTGCCATATCTCCAAAACTACACGGCACAGAGAATTCTTGTTTTGTATGAAGCTTACTTTTATCCAGTAGAATAGAATGGTTAAAAAAATCCCTATCGATTTGATCACAAGGTACTTTTTTCAGGACTTTGAAAAAGTGCTCAGTCAGCACTTTTTAACACTGTAGGCAATGGGAAAAAGATTAAAAAATCTTCTCCAGATCCAGCAGGCAGAATCTTTTGATATTTGGTATGCAACATTGTAGGGGGGATCTGATTCAAGTTTGTTCAAATCGGCCCCCTGGGTTCATATTTGGGCGCAGTATAGAAGCTCGAATTCGAACTTAGTGCATTTCAGGCAAATTTCTTAAAAAATCTTTTCCAGATCCAGTAGGCAGAATCTTTTGATATTTGGTATGCAACATTGTGGGGTGGATCTGATTCAAGTTTGTTCCAATCGGCCCCCTGGATTCATATTTGGGCTCACTATAGAAGCCTGAATTCGAACTTAGTGCATTTCAGGCAAATTTCTTGAAAGATCTTCTTCTCCAGATCCAGCAGGCAGAATCTTTTTGATATTTGGTATGCAACATTGTGGGGTGGATGGGATTCAAGTTTGTTCAAATTGGCACCCTAGTTTCATATTTGGGCTCACTATAGAAGCTCGAATTCGAACTTAGTGCATTTCAGGCAACTTTCTTTGAAAATAATCTTCTCAAGATCCAGCAGGCAGAATCTTTTGATATAGGGTATGCACCATGCTTAGGGGGGTGAGATTCAAGTTTGTTCAAGCCAAGGCCCTGGGTTCATATTTGGGCTCACTGTGGTAGCCCGAATTATAACTTAGTTCAAAATGAGGAATTTTCTTTAAAAATCTTCTTCAGATCCAGCAGTCGGAATGTTTTGATATTTGGTATGTAGCATCCTTAGGGGGGTGAGATTCAACTTTGTTCAATATGCCATGTTTTATGTTGCTCTTGTTAACTTAGGGCAATAGGGGAAAAAATTTTATTCTTCATAACCATCAGTCAGAATCTTTTAATGTTCGGTATACATCATTGTTATGAGGGGCAGATTCAAGATTGTTCAAATCAAGTCACTCGGTTGATATTTGGGCTTCCTGTGGAAGCCAGAATTTTAACTTGGTGCATTATGAGGAAATTCTTTAAAAACCTTCTTCAGATCCACCAAGTAGAAAGCTTTGATATATGGTATACATCTCTTGGGGGGCGGGGGTGGGGGCAGGGGGGGGGGGCAGATTCATGTTTGTTCAAATTGTGTCTCTGGGTTAATATTTAGGCTCCCTATAGCAGCCCAAATTTTAACTTAGTGCAATATTAGGAAATTTCTTTAAAAATCTTCTTCTTGAGATCTACCAGTCAGAATGCTTTCATATTTGGTATACAACATCTCTAGGGATGCCGGATTCAAATGTGTTCATATCGGGTCCCTGGCTTAACTGGTAGAGTGCTAAATTACTTTTGGTTGTCAAAATTTGTTCTCATGTTTTTGACTTGTTACTATTTATTGGAGAGTGCCTGTGGGCACTCTCCCATAAGTTGTAGCAAGGTATATCCATTTAGACTAAATAATTCCATTTAAAAGATAATATGAAGCATATTCACAGAACATCAAGTCTTTAAATTGGGGTACAGACACTTCTAAATAAACACCAAATATGGGCTTCCAGCACTTTACCAGTTAATATTTGGGCTCCCCATGGTAGCCCGAATTTTAATTTAGTGCAATAGGAGAAAATTTCTTTAAAAATCTTCTTCAGATCCACCAGTCAGACTGCTTTCATATTTGGTATACAACATGTCTAGGGAGTCAGATTTCAGGTTTGTTCAAATCGAGTGCCTGGGTTAACATTTGAGCTCTCTAAGAGATCCCAAATTTTAACTTATTGCATTACAAGGAATAATCATAAAAATCATCTTCTTCAGATCTGTTTGTTCAAATCAAAGCCCTAAGTTAATATTTGGGCTCTCTATTGGAGCTCAAATTTTAACTTGGTACAATATGGGGAATAATCTTTAAAGATCTGCTTTTTGAGATACAAACAGAATATTCTGTACACAGCATTTTTTGAGGGTACAGATTCAATTTGGTTAAAAGTCCTTGGGTTGATATTTGTGGTGGGGGGAGGGGGGGGGGGAGTTGGCTGGCAAATTTTAACATAGTTGAAAATTGGTAATATTCTCAAAATCTTTTAATCTTTTTCTCCAGAACCACCAGTAAGAATCTTTTGATATTTGGTATAGAACATTTCAAATTTGTTCAAGTCGAAGTCCCCAGGTTGATATTTGGATTACCAAGTTTTCCATTATTGAAAATCTGGGCATTTTTTCTGTGGTAGCAAGAAAAAATCATCTTGCATGGACAGTATAGTTATAAATAATTAACTCCATTCCTCTATTGTTTTAACTAGCCATAAATTGTAATTAATTCCTTCTTTAAACAACTTTTGTCAGGTGAATGCCTCAGGCCCCATGAGGGCCTCTTGTTTTATCAGATCCTGATTTTCACCAAGGACTGGTCTCAATATGGTGGAGCCCACTTAATTGGGTATCTTAATTGAATAATTCTGTTAATTGGATATAACTTCCAAACACAAAACCATTTGCCATACCTTCAGTACAAGTTTGGTCTGTTAATTACATATAGGTTATGGAGTAAATTCCTGTTAGTTGAATACATAACCTTTTATGACTAGAAATTACCTTTACGGTCACTAAATTGCCCTTGTTCATAAGCCTATTTGACTACAGTACATCCAGTACAGAGGCATTTAATTTATTATATCTTGACAGAGCACCAAATGGAGATCTAGCAAACAAGATATAATAAATGCCCATTTTTATACCCCCTGCAAACAAAGTTTGGGGGGGGGGGGGGGGTGTATAGGAATCACCCTGTCCGTCCGTCTATCCGTCCTTCTGTCCATCCATCTTCTGTCTGTCTGTCTGTCCATCCTTATAAGTGCAACTCCTCCTAAACCGTTTGAAGAATTTTCATGAAACTTTACACAATGGAAGAACTCCATATGAAGATGTGCATGAAGCAATATAATTCCGTTCTGACAGGTGTAGGGGGTATCACTTTGTGAGCTTGCTCACAGTACCTCTAGTACCTCTAAGAAAAGGGAAGTGACCAAATTCCAGTTAATTGAATAGTCCTGTTATTGAATGAATTGCTCTACAAAGTGGCTAATTTTTAGTCGAGTTGTGACGAAGTCAAACTCGACTTATAGTTTGGTGAATGGCGGGCGGGCGGGCGTAAACAATTGGTTTCTGGATGATAACTTGATAGTGGTTCAACTCACATTCATTAAACTTCATACGTAGGTTGGTCTTGGTGGGAGGAAGAACCCTATTGATTTTGGACATGCCACGTCGAAGGTCAAGGTCACAGTGACTCTTGAACGTAGTAAATCTTAAACAATTGGTTTCCGGATGATAACTTGATAATGGTTCAACTCACATTCATGAAACTTCATAGGTAGATTGGCCTTGGTGAGGGGAAGAACCCTATTGATTTTGGACTCGCTACGTCAAAGGTCAAGGTCAACGTGACCTTGAACATAGTAAATCGCAACAATTCCTTTCCGGATGATAACTTGATAGTAGTTCAACCTACATTCATGAAACTTCATAGGTGGGTTGGCCTTGGTGCGAGGAAGAACTCTATTGATCTTGGACTCACCAGATCAAAGGTCAAGGTCACAGTGACCTTTAACATAGTATATCGCAACAATTGGTTTCCGGATGATAACTTGATAGTGGTTCAACCTAGAGTCATGAAACTTCATAGGTGTGTTGGCCTTGGTGCGAGGAAGAACCCTATTGATCTTGGACTCACCAGGTCAAAGGTCAAGGTCACAGTGACCTTGAACATAGTATATCGCAACAATTGGTTTCTGGATGATAACTTGATAGTAGTTCAACCTACATTCACGAAACTTCATAGGTGGGTTGGCCTTGGTGCGAGGAAGAACGCTATTGATCTTGGACTCACCAGATCAAAGGTCAAGGTCACAGTGACCTTTAACATAGTATATCGCAACAATTGGTTTCCGGATGATAACTTGATAGTGGTTCAACCTAGAGTCATGAAACTTCATAGGTGTGTTGGCCTTGGTGCGAGGAAGAACCCTATTGATCTTGGACTCACCAGGTCAAAGGTCAAGGTCACAGTGACCTTGAACATAGTATATCGCAACAATTGGTTTCCGGATGATAACTTGATAATGGTTCAACCTAGAGTCATGAAACTTTGCAGGCGTGTTGGCCTTGGTGCGAGGAAGAACCCTATTGATGTTGGACTCACCAGGTCAAAGGTCAAGGTCACAGTGACCTTGAACATAGTATATCGCAACAATTGGTTTTGAATTCAGTACGTCAAATGTAAAGGTCACAGACCCAGCACACACTCAATAATTCATTTGCAGACAATAACTTCATAATGATCAAACCCACCTTTTCTGTTGTCACAACTCGACATTGGATCGGTGATCCTGAGCGGCATTTTTAGCTCAACTTGACAAAGTCAAGCTGAGCTATTGCCATCACTTCTCGTCCGTCGGTGTACGTACGTACGTACGTTAGTATGTTAGTACGTTAGTACGTACGTCCACAATTTCCTTTGGCACACCTCACAGGTCGCATTTATGATCAGATTACTTTGAAACTTGGCATGCTTGTTTGGGGTGACCTCTAGATGGGAGCTATTGATTTTCTTCAATTTCCGTCAAAAAATGTTGCCGCGGCCAACGTTCTTGGAACTTAGTTTAGTCAAACCACATTATTTCCCTTTGGCACACCCTACAGGGCACATTTATAATTTGATTGCTTTGAAACCTGGTATGCTTATTTAGGGTGACCTCTAGATGGGAGCTATCGATTTTCTTCAATTTCCGGCAAAAAATGTTGCCACGGCCAACGTTCGTAGAACTTAGTTTAGTCAGACCTCAATATTTCCCTTTGGCACACCCTACAGGGCACATTTATGATCAGATTGCTTTGAAACCTGGTATGCTTGTTTGGGGAGACCTCTAGATGGGTGCTATCGATTTTCTTCAATTTCTGTCAAAAAATGTTGCAGCGGCCAACGTTCTTAGAACTTAGTTTAGTCAGAAGACTCAATATTTCCCTTTGCCACACCCTACAGGGCACATTTATGATCAGATTGCTTTGAAACTTGGCATGCTTGTTTAGGATGATCTCTAGATGGGAGCTATCGATTTTCTTCAATTTCCGTCAAAAAATGTTGCCGCGGCCAACGTTCTTGGAACATAGTTTAGTCAGAAGACTCAATATTTCCCTTCGGCACACCCTACAGGGCACATTTATGATCGGATTGCTTTGAAACCGTTCATGCTTGTTTGGGGTGACCTCTAGATGGGAGCTATCGATTTTCTTCAATTTCCGTCAAAAAATGTTGCCGCAGCCAACATTCTTAGAACTTAGTTTAGTCAGACCACAATATTTCCCTTTGGCTCACCCTACAGGGCACATTTATGATTAGATTGCTTTGAAACCTGATATGCTTATTTACGGTGACCTCTAGATGGGAGCTATCGATTTTCTTCCATTTCCGTCAAAAAATGTTGCCACGGTCAACGTTCTTAGAATTTCCTTTTATACACCCTACAGGGCACATTTATGATCGGATTGCTTTGAAACCTGGCATGCTTGTTTAGTGAGGCCTCTAGATGGGAGCTATCGATTTTCTTCGGTTTCTGTCAAAAAATGTTGCCACTGGCAAAAAAATGACATTAGTACCAATGATCTTCAATTTTGCCATTTCATTTATAACTTACCAAGTTCAAGTTTGTCAAGTTGAGCTACAGTGTCATTGACACTTTCATTTTATATATATATGTATATATTGAGTTTTAACGACACTTTTGACCTCGTGATGGACAGTTTTACAGGTGGATTAAGCCAGAGTACCCAGAGAGAACCACTAAGAAGTGGTGAGCAACTCTCAGATTCCCCAACTTAAGGTTTCCAATTAACAGGGCTCCACTGGAATTTGTTCCCATGTGGAAACCCTGGATCCAGGGTATTTTGAACTGAGCACATTGACTCAGTTACCAATCTGGTTGAGCTTGCGTAAAACAGTTTTATGCCTTCACCTGTTGAAATGAAGACTAAGTTTAATTAGGGCTGTCACGATTTTTTAATTTAGGAATCGATTAATTGGTGCAAATAATCGATCATAATCGATTAATCGTACCTAGATGACCCCCTCTCCCTCTCTCTGACGTCGATAAAAAATGAAGTTCAAGTCAGTTGACCTACCTCCGGTAAAAAAACGAAGACGATCCTCTTTTAGGTACATTCAAAGCTTTGATGTTCTGAACTTTTAAACCGCCAGTGTAATAATCAAGACCGGTCGGCAGTTGCGAACTTCGCAACTGCCGACCGGTCTTGATTATTACACTGACGGTTCAAAAGTTCAGAACGTCAAAGCTTTGATGAATGCACCTGACAGACAAATGCTTCCAATGGCTTCTTGGGGTTTAACATCGATGTTCTTAACTCTTTACCTTTAGAAACAATAGTTTTTTCATAAAATTTTCTTTTAATTATTAAACGTCTCAAGCGGGATAAAATTTACCGATTATTCGACAACGAAAAATACTAATCGATTTCGCTGTGACCGATCAACAATCGGCTAATCGATTAATCGTGACAGTCCTAAGTTTAATATCTCTCTTTGACAGGTCTGATGATGACTCCGACTATGAAATTGGTGATAATGAAGTGAATAAGATTTTATTGGTTACACAGACTCCACCTGCATTTCGAAAGCATCCGCAGGGTGACAGAACAGGCGACCACCTCCCTCGTTCAAAGATTACTTCTGAAATGATAAAAGTCATCAATGATGGCTTGTATTACTACCAACAGGATTTGTGGGAAAATGATGTAAGAATATAATTAATGTTTTGAAGAATTTCTTTTATCTCATTAACCCTTCTCCCAATGCACACAATACCAAAATTTGATATTTCAATTATTTGCTTTTAAATTTTTCAAAAAAGTTCAACAAAACCATATCATGAGTGGTAATATGAGATGGTTTTGTCTGTCTGCAGACGGAGTTGGTTTCCAATCTCTATTGAAGTTCTGCTTGGCCAATCAAAGCCAAACTTGACATGTGGGTTGGGTATGATGAGAGGAAGAACCCTATTTATTTTGTGGTAATTGTGCTAAAGGTCAAGGTCATTGTTACCTTCAGTTTTCAAATTTCCTAGTTTCTGCTTACTAATTAAAGTTCTGCTGGGCTGATCGAAACCAAACTTGAGAGATGGGTTAGGTATGATGAAAGAACCTTATTTATTTTGGGATCATTGCGCCCAAAACATTTTCCTAGTTTCTGCTGGGCCAATCAAAACCAAACTTGAGGAGTGGGTTAGGTATGATGAGAAAAGAACCTTATGTATTTTGGAGTCATTGTGCCACATGTCAAGATCAAAGTGACCTTTCACTTAAAAATTTTTCAGTTTTCGCTCACGAATTAAAGTTCAGCTGGATTCATCGAAACTAAACTTGACATGTGAGTTTGGTGTTATGAGAGGAAAAACCATATACCTTTTGGGAGTTATTGTGCCAATGATCATTGTCGCAATGACCTTCAACTTACAAAGTTTCCTGTTTTGCACTCGTTATTGTATCACAGCATAGTGTTGTGGAGATTAGCCACCCCCTAGTGGCCAGCTCTAGTTGTCCTAGCCTTAGTGAGTTTACATGTTAGGAAAATATATAATGGAGCAATCATGAAAAAGCTCATTCATGCTTCTACTGGTTCACTATCTGTTTTCATTTGACTTTCCCCAAAAATCTGTAGAGGAAGTGACTTCTCCCTTAACTTAGACCCTAGGTTGTTCACTGCGTATGACTCCCCAAAATATGACACTAGGGCAATATATACAATAATTCACTGATCTAAGTTTCAAAGAGCCAAAACTGGTAAAAAATGATCCATAGCAATTCAGCCTTGTGATATGCTCAAGTTGTAGGTAAAATATTGGTATAATGCAATAAGAAATGTGAGACTACATGTAGTTGCGAGTACAAGGTTGTTATGGATGAATGAGCGAACAAATGGGAACGTCAAACCCTGTGTGCACTCAACTGAAGTGAGGTGTAGCAGTTGCCAAGACTTCAACCAGGTTACTTCATGCACTACTTGTCATAAAGGGTGTCTTTTTTTTTAGCCCCCTACCGGCATTGCCGGAGGGGACTATAGGTTTGCACTCTGTCCATCTGTCAGTCTGTCTGTCACACTTTAGTTTTCCGGACTTTTTGGGGAAATGCTTCAACCGAATGATTTCATTTTTGGTAACCTACTATAGAACGATGACTTACAGATCAAGTTTGAGTTTCCTCCTGATTGCATTATTTTTGTGTGAGTTATGGCCTTTGGAAATATGGAAAAGTGCCAAAATATCAGTTTTCCGGACTTTTTTTGGAAATGCTTCAACGGAATTATTTCATTTTTTGGTAAACTACTATAGAACAATGACTTACAGATCAAGTTTGAGTTTCATGCTGATTGCATTATTCTTGTGTGAGTTATGGCCCTTGGAAATATGGAAAAGCGCCAAAATATCAGTTTTCTGGACTTTTTGGGAAAACGCTTCAGTGGAATGATTTCATTTTTGGTAACCTACTATAGAATGATGACTTAAGATCAAGTTTCATTTTCACTCTGTCCATCTGTCAGTCTGTCAGTCACACTTTAATTTTCTGAACTTTTTTTTGGAAATGCTTCAACTGAATGATGTCATTCTTGGTAACCTACTATAGAACAATGACTTACAGATCAAGTTTGAGTTTCATGCTGATTGCAGTATTCTTGTGTGAATTATGGCCCTTGGAAATATGGAAAAGCGCCAAAATATTAGTTTTCCGGACTTTTTTTGGAAACGTTTCAACGGAATTCATGCTGATCACATCTGGGTTATAACATTTGTATAATTATTAATGCTCATTAGTCTGGTAGGGGACATTGTATTGCTTCAGCGATACGTGAGCTCTTGTTTTTCTTGGATTTCAGTTTTTAGCTTAACTTGACATAGTCAAGATAAGCTATTGCCATCACGCGTGCGGAAGTCTGTTAGTCTGTGAGTCTGTGACATCTGTTCACATTTTCCTTTAGCACAGGCTACACCCCGCAGTTCTTGTCTGATCATCACGAAATTTCATATGCAGGTTTGGGGTCATCTCTAGATGAGAACGTCCCCTTTTGGTCGCGATCGGGCAACCGGTATGGCTGCCCGAGCCCCAAACCCGAAAACCATTAGCACAGTCTACAGGTCATATTTATGAAGGGATTTCATTGTAACTTGGTAGCCCGAAACCCAAAAACTTTTAGCACAGTCTGCAGGTCATGTTTAATGTGGAGGGATTTCATTGTAACTTGGTAGGATGACTCCTTATGATGTCTAGATGAGAATTTCCCCATTTGGGCATGATCTGCCAACCGTGACGACTGCCCGAGCCCATAACCCGAAAACCTTTAGCACAGTCTACAGGTCATATTTATTGAGGAATTTCATTGTAACTTGGTGGGTTGACTTCATACAATGTCTAGATGAGAAAGTCCCCGTTTGGACGTGATTGGGCAACTGTGACGGCTACAGGAGCCCGAAGCCTGGAAACCTTGAGCACAGTCTAGAGGTCAAATTTATGAAGGGATTTCATTGTAACTTGGTAGGATGACTCCAAATAATGTCTAGATGAGAACGTCCCATTTTGATTACGATCATGCAGCCTTGATGGGTGCCCAAGCCCAAAAACCTTTAGCAAAGGCAAAAGGTCATATTTATGGAAGGTTTTCATTGTAACCTGTTAGGTTGACACCATATAATGCCTAGATGATGACATCCCCTTTCGGTCGTGATTGGTCAGTTGTGATGGCTACAAGTGCCCGAAGCCCGAAAACCTTGCACAGTCTACAGGTCATATTTATGAAGGGATTTCATTGTAACTTCTTAGGATCACTCCAGATGATGCCCAGATGAGATTGTCCCCTAGGGTTGCGATCATTCACCCATGATGGCTGCCGAAGCCCGAAAACCTTTAGCACAGTCTACAGGTCATATTTATGAAGGGATTTCATTGTAACTTGGTAGGTTGACTTCATATAATGTCTAGATGAGAACGTCCCCTTTTGGACATGATTGGGCAACTGTGATGGCTAAAGGTGCCCGAAGCCCGAAAACCTTGAGCACAGTCTACAGGTCATATTTATGAAGGGATTTCATTGTAACTTAGGATCACTCCAGATGATGCCCAGATGAGATTGTCCCCTATGGTTGCGATCATTCACCCATGATGGCTGCCCGAGCCCGAAGCCCGAAAACCTTTAGCACAGTCTACAGGTCATATTTATGAAGGGATTTCATTGTAACTTGGTAGGTTGACTTCATATAATGTCTAGATGAGAACGTCCCCTTTTGATCACGATCATTCAGCCTTGATGTGTGCCCGAGCCCAAAAACCTTTAGCATAGGTAAAAGGTCATATTTATGGAAGGATTTCATTGTAACCTATTAGGTTGACTCCATATAATGCCTAGATGATCACATCCCCTTTTGGTCGTGATTGGTCAACTGTGATGGCTACAAGTGCCCGAAGCCCAAAAACCTTGAGCACAGTCTACAGGTCATATTTATGAAGAGATTTCATTGTAACTTCATAGGATCACTCCAGATGATGCCCAGATGAGATTGTCCCCTTTGGTTGCGATCATTCAACCATGATGGCTGCCTGAGCCCGAAGCCCAAAAACCTTAAGCACAGTCTACAGGTCATATTTATGAAGGGATTTCATTGTGACTTGATAGGTTGACTTCATATAATGTCTAGATGAGAACGTCCCCTTTTGGACACGATTGGGCAACTGTGACGGCTTCAGGGACCCAAAGCCCGAAAACCTTTAGCATAGTCTACAGGTCATAATTATGAAGGGATTTTATTGTAGCTTGGTAGGATGACTCCAAATAGTGTCCAGATGAGAACGTCCCCTATTGGTCGCGATCATTCAGCCTTGATGGCTGCCCGAGCCCAAAAACCTTTAGCATGTCTGTAGGTCGTATTCATGGAAGGATTTCATTGTAACTTGTTAGGTTGACTCCATATAATGCCTAGATGATGACATCCCCTTTTGGTCGTGGTTGGTCAACTGTGATGGCTACAGGTGCCTGAAGCCCGAAAATCTTGAGCACAGTCTACAGGTCATATTTATAAAGGGATTTCATTGTAACTTCATAGGATCACTCCAGATGATGTCCAGATGAGAATGTTCCCTTTTGGTTGCGATCATTCAACTATGATGGCTGCCCAAGCCTAAAGCCCGAAAATCTTTAGCACAGTCTACAGGTGATATTTATGAAGGGATTTCATTGTACCTTGGTAGGATGACTCTAAATAATGTCTAGATGAGAACGACCTCTTTTGGTCACGATCATTCAGCCTTGATGGCTGCCCGAACCCAAAACCCCAAAACCTTTAGCATAGTCTATTGGTCATATTTATGGAAGGACTTCATTGTAACCCGTAAGTTTGACTCCATATAATGCCTAGATGATGACATCCCCTTTTGGTCGTGATCGGTCAGCTGTGACGGCTTCAGGGGCCCGAAGCCCAAAAACCTTGAGCACAGTCTACAGGCCATATTTATGAAGGGATTTCATTGTAACTTTGTAGGATCACTCCAGATGATGCCCAGATGAGAATGTCCCCTTTTGGTTGCAACCATTCAACCATGATGGCTGCCAGAGCCCAAAGCCCAAAAACCTTTAGAACAGTCTACAGGTCATATTTATTAAGGAATTTCATTGTAACTTGGTAGGTTGACTTCATATAATGTCTAGATGAGAACGTCCCCTTTGGACGCAATTGGGAAACTGACCGCTACTGGGGCCCGAAGCCGGAAAACCTTTAGCACAGTCTACAGGCCATATTTATGAAGGGATTTTAATGTAACTTGATAGGATGACTCGTTTTGGAATAATTTCACTGTAACTTGGTAACTTTTGTTGATATACGTTAACTGTGAGGGCCACATATATTAACTGTGAGGTCATATTAACCCGCCCCTCAGATCTTTAGTACAGTGTACACCTCATATTATTTTTAGCATAAACATAGCATACAGGGAACAGAAATGAACATATTCCCAGTTATCACAATTCTTGTCTTATTTCATAATCCTTTCATAAACATTGAACATTATCCTTTTCATCAAACACAACACACAAGTTAAGCTACTGTGTCATTGACACTTTCATTTTCTTGGATTTTAGTTTTTTTCTTGCCCATCTACAATTTTTTTTTTCTTTAAATAAAAATTGTCTTGGAGACCATATTTTTATACTGTACCAATGACCCAGACTTAGCTGGTGCTAACTCTAAAAAATCCAGGGCCAAACACAAATTTTGCCCCCCAATCCCCAAAATTTGCATCTAAAACCAAAAGAAATCATATCCTAAAGGACCTCCATACTTTGCCCTTACTGCGCATGCGCAGTGTCAAGGACGTTCCGAAATTGGCGCCAATTATCATTCTCTGTTTGGCCCTTCATCAGTCAACATCTCACTGATCTTTGTGCTTGTAAATCTCAGTTTAAAGGATGCCAGACACGTAATTATTGGAGAAATGGTGATTCTAAGGAGGATATAGAAGGAGGAGAGGAAAAAGGAGTGACAAAAAATAATCAGGGCTGTACTTAAAATTTTTTATGAAATTATGTTAAGTTGCCTATTTTCGAGGCATGGGCCTCTTGTTGTCATTCTTGCTATAATGTTGCACTGCTTATTCAGTGTTTCCTCTCTCCTGGTCTTCTAAGTCCCCCCTTGCTATTCTCCCATGCTTTTGGCATATTTTTGAGAAAGATCATTTCTAAATTCTCTTGGGAGAATTAGCTTGGTTACAGAATGAATTCTGTTATTTTCCCCATAGTTACGTTTTCACCCATGGGTGTATAAACGTTGTGTTCTGCATCTTCCATCTGATGTTCTGCAGATTCTCCCCTGGGAGTCTCTGTCTTGCATCAGATAGAGTGTAATTTTGATGACTGATTTCGGGCCAGTTTTGTCAGTGCCTAGAGTCATGTTTTCTGGTGTTTTTACACTGTTTGTTTACATTGGCAGCAGTCTCTTTTGAGGGGGGCTGTTTGCCTTTGGAGTAGTTTATCTCACTATAAGATACATTATTATTATCCGTAAGTGTTGCATTAATTATTTAATATTATTTTAAAATTTTTGACCACACTTAGCTGTGGGATCCATTGGGGCTCAACGTTACTTTTCAGAAACTTGGGCTTCGCTGAAAAAATATTTTTCAAAACTTATTTTGATTTGTAATTGTTTTTTCATTATTATTGGATCATATTATTATGTATCTTTGTGTTAGGGGTTTGTGCGAGTAACTAGGACTTGTTGTTGACTTTTCACAATGAAAGGATATTGTTCAAATTGTAATAGGAAGAAATCTTCCTCTGACTTTCATGATCATTGTATTAATTGTAGTCGGTGTTCTCGCACCAATCCCTGTTCTATATGTCAATATTGGGATGACAAACATTGGAAACGTGTGTCACGATATGTTGTTAGTGGAGAAAGGGCTATGCCGGCTCTTTCTCCGCAGGGTCACTCTACTCTATCAGTTTCTATTTCAGAGGAACAAGAACAGGGTGATGTTTCCATGTTATCTTCCGCAAATCCGCTTCCGTTGTCACAAATGAATACAGAGCTAGCGGCAAAAGTGCTCATGGAGATTAGACAAATGTTGTCCGCTAGCTCGCCCGGTGTAGCGTCCATTCACCGAATGGTTCGGCAGCCGGGTTCGTCCGATGCGGTCCAGGAGTAAATGTCGGGTGACGCGAGCACTATAAACATTCAACGTGCACACCCAGTGACGGCGGATAGTAGGAGAGATCGGAGGAAGCCTTCGAGTCCGGTTCCTAGCTCGTCCAGGTCCCGTCGGGCCGCGAGCGAGAGAGGCCCCTCTCTCGTACAACAACATCTGGGACCAAATGTTGTGGTACAAAATGTGTCACAAGCGGAGCACACGTCCGTCGCTCGGGACGCTCCATTGTATAGGCAGTCCGCGGAGACTGCTCAGGCTTCTTCCTCTCATCAGCGCACACGACCGCACTTTGGCTACGTGACCGCCGATATTTTACCAGCTTCGCCGATCAAGGATTCTTCAGCGACCAGGTCACGCCATCTGGTAGCCAGGGACACGAGGCCGGTGGACTCCGGACGTTCGCATAGGAAGAGTATGCGGGAGTCACCAGATGCGGAGCTGCCCTCGGCGAAGCAGCGAAAGACTGCGCCTCCGCAGGCCTCGATGTCGGACGTGCTTGTGCAAATAGCACAACTTATCGCAGCATCCCAGCAACCGGCAGAAACGGTGTCGTATCGGGAATTATCCGACGGCGCTGGGTCGGTACGCTCCGCCGAAGCATCGGGGGCGGACGACCGGGAGCATCATGAGGTCCGACCGGATGGTGAAAGGGATACGGATGACTTGGAGCTATCCCTTTCGGAACAACATAAAGCTGCCGTGGACTTCATCCGGCACTTTCTTCCTCAAGTTGTTCCGTCGAGCCAGACTGCTGCGGTTCCGGACAAGAGAATTATAGCGTCATTGGACTCTGATTTCTTTCAGTGGTTCAGGGACATCACTCCCGAGTTTCCGTCTCAGTCCAATAATTTTGCAAGAACATTTGAATTATTGAACGACGCTATATTCAAACTTGCTTCCAAAACAGGGAAAGCAGGTTTCTTGTCCGCCAATACTCTCAACCTGCCTTTCATTAATGCAAGGAATAAATTCGATACGGCAGGACAGGGTATCCCGAGAGTTCCTCTGCGTATGGACGACGAGGCGGAAGACTTAGAATTATCATTACCGTCGTCGACGTCTATTCCAACCGTGGTGTCGGAGACTACTATTTCGTCTAACAGAGCCAGTTTAGATGCTTTATCTTACGCAGACCACCTTACTAAGGCGTTATCACTGCGTCTTCAAGGGAAAGAGTTTCAGGATATACAATCCTCTTTAAGACTTCTTTCAAGGGCAGTAGCTTATTCCACGTGTAACTCCGCCCATTCAGTGGCAAATCTGGAGTTGGTTAGATGTGACGCAGCCCTAGCTACATCCACACTCGTGGATAGTAAGGTGAAGAACTCTCTCAGAGTCGCTTCGGTCTCCGGAGAACTTCTCTTCGACTGCAAGCTTTCTGCAATTTACGATAAAATTACTAAGAAAGCTTCGGATTCTCTGCTGTTCAAATCTGCGTCTAAGAAGTCGGACACGGCAGATAAGAGTAAGACAGGCACTTCTGGGTCTAATGCGCCCAAGAGAGGTTCCTATAGAGGTTCCGGTGCGTCCTCTTGGTCTTATTCAAGAGACCGTCAAGGCAGCGACTCGCGTTCGGGACGTCCTTCGGGCCGGGACAACCGGTCAGACGCCCCGAGGTTGACGGGACGAGGTGCAGGTCGTGGAGGACGTGGTTTCTCCTACCGCAGGCCTCGCAGGTCCAGGAGGTGATGGCTTCAACCTCTATCGCGTGCCGGTTGGCGGAATGTTGTCGAGTTTTTCACAAGAGTGGGCGTCGATTACGGACGACCCTTGGGTGAGAGGGGTGATTTCGGAAGGTCTAAAGATATCCTTCAAACGAAAGCCTCCATTAACTCGAAGTCCAAAATGGACTCAACTTCCGTCAAATCCGCAGAAAAGAGACGCTCTGTTATCAGAGGTGCAGTCTCTTTTAATGAAGAACGCGGTAGAGGTCGTAGAAAACCAGGAGACACCGGGATTCTACAGCCATCTGTTTCTGGTTCCGAAACCAGATGGCTCGTTCCGTCCAGTCATAGATTTGAGCTGGATAAACAAGCTGATCGTCGCTCCGAAGTTTTATATGGAGACGATTCGATCGGTCAGAGCAAGTATTCAGGTGAACGATTATGCAACAAGCATAGATCTCAAAGATGCGTACTTTCACGTCATGGTACATCCAACATTCAGAAAGTATCTACGCTTCGCAGTCCTAGGGGTGGTGTATCAATTCCGGGCGATGTGCTTCGGATTGAATCTAGCACCCTGGGCTTTCACTCGGGTAATGAACTCGATAATGATGTATTTCCGAGCTCATTCGTCTGCGGTAACGTCGGCCTACCTGGACAACATTCTTCAGAGGTACGGCAACGAGTTAACGCTTCAGAACGATGTGCAGAATCTGCTTCTATTGCTCCGACGTCTCGGTTTTATAATAAACGAGGAGAAGTCGGATCTGGTGCCGTCCAAGTCATTCACACATCTGGGAATGAGCTTC
This sequence comes from Pictodentalium vernedei, assembly GCA_031216915.1. Lineage (NCBI taxonomy): Eukaryota > Metazoa > Mollusca > Scaphopoda > Dentaliida > Dentaliidae > Pictodentalium > Pictodentalium vernedei. The sequence continues at coordinate 725,041,891 of CM062297.1, read as the reverse complement.
GAGACGCACAACAATCTCGTTCGTCTGCCGTTAACCAGTGCGAAATTAGTCAGTTGTTACGCTCGCTATTGTCTGCACGCAGACAAAGTCACAGCGAGGGAGTTCATGAGACTGATAGGTCTGTGTGGAGCCGCTGCGGATCTCATTCCGATGGGGCGGTTACGCACGCGTCCTCTCCAAATTTTCTTGACTCAGAATTGGAGTGTGAAAATTCATTCGCTCGACATAGACGTTCTCTTGTCAGATCAAGTGAAACGAGAGATTCAGACTTGGGCAAACATTCAGTGGTTAACTCAGGGAGTTCCGCTGCAGTTGACGGATCCGAGTTTTACCATTTTGACGGATGCCAGTCAAACAGGTTGGGGTGCATCATTGATCCCAACGGATTCGAGATGCCAGGGTCTTTGGGATCTGCAATTCCTGGGCAAGCACATAAACATCAAGGAGATGATGTCAATTTGGCTTGCGTTACGTCATTGGATGGACATTATTCACAATGCTCATGTCCAATTCCTATCCGACAATACGACAGTAGTGGCGTATATACGGAATCAGGGAGGCACTCATTCAATTCCGTTGTTCAATCTAACGGAAAGAATCCTTCTGTTTGCTCTAGAACATCAGGTTCTTCTTTCGGTCCGTCATATACCGGGTCGTCTGAACGTACTAGCAGACTCCCTTTCACGAAAGGGTCGCTTGTTGCCGTCGGAGTGGACTCTCAACAAACAAGTGTTCAATCAGATTTGCTACCAATGGGAACGGCCAATGATAGACTTATTTGCGACACATCTCAACAATCAGTTGCAGACGTATGTGTCTCCGTGTCCGGATCCAAGAGCATTTGCAGTAGACGCTCTGTCAATCCCTTGGGACGGAATGATAGGATATGCGTATCCTCCAGCGCCGTTAATTCAGCAAGTATTGCTAAAGATAAAACAATCTCAATGCAAGATTCTGTTGGTAGCATCTCTGTCTCCACAGAGACCGTGGATAAATCTACTCAGGTGTCTGTTGTGGGACCTACCGCGAAAGAGGATCTTCTTTCGCAGGGGAAATCGCGTCAACTCCATCACAACCCGCAAGGTCTCAACCTTCACGTTTTTCCGTTGTGCGGTCCTTCTTGCATAGCAAGCACTTTACAGGACGAGCAGTGGACGCGATTTCTAACTGTAGGAGGACCTCCTCTTCGCTAAACTATGCGGCTAAGTGGAAGGTCTTTCGTCGTTGGTGTAGGGATCATTCTGTTGATATTTTTGATCCCTCCATACCAGACATTGCAAACTTTCTAGTATACTTGTTTGACGAAATCAAACTGCAGCCTTTACTATTAAGGGTTATAGGTCTATGTTATCTGATACCTATGCACATCATGATAGTTTACAAATTGGATCTAATGTCTCTTTATCTAAGTTAGTAAGAAACTTCTCGATAAATAGACCCAGAACTCTTAGGTTAAGTGAAATTTAGCTTGGGTTCTTCTTAAACTGAAGGAAAAGCCATTTGCACCTCTTGGGACAGTAGATTTCAAATTCTTGTCTTATAAGACAGCTTTTCTCTTAGCTTTCTCTTCTGCTAGAAGAGTCAGTGAGCTTCATGCACTGTCGGTGGATGATTCTCACTATCGTAGTGTCGGGAACACTATCACCTTCACTACTAATGTAGGATTTTTAGCTAAGAATCAGGCTCCTAATAAATATCCAGAACCTATTGTTATTAAGGCTCTTCTGTCTTCAGATGGGCGTAGGCCTTTACTCTGTCCTGTTAGAGCGTTACGTATCTATAAACAGAGATCTCAGTTTATCAGAAAGGGACGAAAACGTTTCTTCCTGTCTCTGATGCCTAATAGAAAGGACATTTCGGTCCATTCTATTGCTAGATGGATTCAATTAACTATCCGTACTGCTTATGAAAATTTATCTTCTTCTCAGCAGTCTGTGCTTAAGATTTCGGCTCATGAAGTAAGAGCTCTTGCTACTTCTTGGGCTTACGCTAATAGTATTGCTATTACAGATTTAATGAAGGCTGCTTATTGGTCTCAGCCATCCACATTCACAAATTTTTATCTCAGAAATATTGAGTCCATTTCTGGAGACCTGCATTGTTTAGGTCCGTTATCTGTTGCTCAGAATGTCGTCCACTAAACAGTTGCACCTATAGTTATGCAGGCTTTCTGTTCCGGCAGTGACTCCGTCCGGCTGCCCTCTTCGCTCTGGGCTATTTGACCAAGGGGAAGGGGGGGGGGGAGGGGAGGTTGTTCCCTTAGGTCACCTGCTTTATAGTGAAAGCAAGGGAATGCCTCCTCCGAAGTCAGTATTTCTGAGTCGTTTCCGGGATGGTTTTAAAGTGTAATATTAATGTTAAAATTCATTCATGTCATATTTTTAAAGTGTAGCTCGGTGTGAAGCATTTGTATATGTCAAGTGTCAAACGGGCATTAATATACAATCCTCGGACACTTTTAAAAGAATTTAAAGAGTCTCAATTCTCTGGACTAACTTTATTTATTGGCTTACTTTAAAAATAATTAGTATAAAGGGTTATACTGGATGTTAATAGAGAACATGAATGTTATTGTGCTCAATTATGAAGGGTATTGTATCTTTCTAATTTAACATAAAATAAGAAAGATACATGTAAAGCCTAATACTCCTTTTCTCCTTGAGGGGTTGCCTCTATATTATATAGTTGAGCTTATTGGATTTTTCTCTATGTCCTAGGCCCTCCAGCCTTTTTACTATTCAGCTAAGTCTGGGTCATTGGTACAGTATAAAAATGTTAAAAAATTTATAGTAATTTATATATTTTTATATGCCCGTCTGAAAAACGGGACGTATTATAGTATGGCGTTGTCCGTCCGTCCGTCCGTTTGGTTTCCGAACAATAACTTTAGTATTTGTTTTCCGATCGGCTCCAAATGTGGTATGTGGTTTAATCACAACAAAATACAGGTCAAGTTCGAATATGGGGTCGGTCCGAACATTTTTCGCCTGAATTATGGCCCCAGTTGGTCTTAGAATTCGACAAATATTTGGTTTCCGGATGATAACTTTAGTATTTGTTTTCCGATCGGGTCCAAATGTGGTATGTGGTTTAATCACAACAAAATACAGGTCAAGTTCGATTATGGGGTCGGTCCGAACATTTTTCGCCTGAATTATGGCCCTAGTTGGACTTAGAATTCGTCAAATATTTGGTTTCCGGATGATAACTTTAGTATTTGTTTTCTGAGCGGCTCCAAATTTGGTATGTGGTTTAATCACAACAAAATACAGATCAAGTTCGAATATGGGGTCGGTCCGAACATTTTTCGCCTGAATTATGGCCCCTGTTGGACTTAGAATTCGTCAAATATTTGGTTTCCGGATGATAACTTTAGTATTTGTTTTCCGATCGGCTCCAAATTTGGTATGTGGTTTAATCACAACAAAATACTGGTCAAGTTCGAATATGGGGTCAGTCTGAACAATTTTTGCCTGAATTATGGCCCCTGTTGGACTTAGAATTCTTCAAATATTTGGTTTCCGGATGATAACTTTAGTATTTGTTTTCCGATCGGCTCCAAACTTGGTATGTGGTTTAATCACAACAAAATACAGGTCAAGTGCGAATATGGGGTCGGTCTGAACAATTTTTGCCTGAATTATGGCCCCTGTTAGACTTAGAATTCTTCGTCAAATATTTGGTTTCCGGATGATAACTTTAGTATTTGTTTTTCGATTGGCTTCAAACTTGTTAGTCTTTTTCTCAAATGACTGAAAAATTTAGTCATTTCACAAAATCACTGATTTCATAGTCTGACCGTAACATATATATATATGCCAGTATAAATTTCTCGCACACTAAAAAAATTGCAAATGTGTTAAAATGGTACAATTTGAACAGTTCACGGGCGTATAATGCAATGCCCAGCGGTGCTCTTGTTTATACTTACCAATGACCCAGACGGGGATGGCCCTCCCAGGAGTTGGGAACTCTTACCTCCCCGCTGAGTACATAGCGCTGACCAGGCACTGCCAGTAAGAATGATAATTGGCGCCAATTTTGGAACGTCCTTGACACTGTGCATGCGCAGTAAGGGCAAAGTATGGAGGTCCTTTAGGACATGATTTCTTTTGATTTTAGATGCAAATTTTGGGGATTGGGCGGCAAAATTTGTGTTTGGCCCTGGATTTTTTAGAGTTAGCACCAGCTAAGTCTGGGTCATTGGTAAGTATAAAAAATATATAAATTACTATAAATTTTTTAACATTCATGTAAATTCAAAGAACTAAAATTCCGCCAAAAATATTATTTCTACAAGATATTAGTTACATGTGGATATAAAGATTGATTTTGAAAGCCTTCCCTATATGCAAGTTTTATTCTGTAAGAACATAATCACACCCCTGCATCATAGACATAGTTATATCGAGATTTCTCTATTAACAAAATTTACTTATTGGATTTATTTGTGCTTCTGCAGGATTTGCAGAGTTTCAAAACTGTTCAGCTTGTCAGCCGTGAAGAATTTGAAAATATAGTACCAACAACACCAGTCATTGAGAATCAGGAGGTTCCTCCACCTCCCCCTCCTCCGCCGATTCCTTCTGGTAAGTGATTATGAAATACAGGATTTTCTTATACTTGGTTTGAGTGCTGAACAAGGCATGAAAAATAAGTAAAATGTTTGTTTCGTTCTGTAACCCTTGAAATTGGAAAACAAGTCGATTGTACAGAAATCCTGCGAGGAGGTTTTCATGCCACAGTACAGTGGAGCCCACTTAATTGGATATCTCTTAACTGAATAACCCTGTTAATTGAATATAATTTTCCAACACCAGGGTTCCTGCGCCTCCTTGAATTCCTTGAAAGTCCTTGAATTTCTAAAACCCCCCTCCAAAGGACCTGGAAACTCCTTTTTGAAGCACCTCCTGGAAACTCCTGGAATTTTGGAAAAATCGAGTCCGTTGCTCACGGCCGAGTTCTTTCAAAATACATCCGAGGTGTAGTCGTTTTAGTTACCAGGATTTCCGTCAACGGAAACTAACAATGACATCCAAAAATTAATTACCTCCATGCCCGCATTGTTTTTGCTCAACGAAGCATCCATGTCAGAGACTCTGTCTTTTTGTTGACAGTAATTTGATATGCCAGGTGGAAAGTGCAGATTTCAAGAGCAATGGCTCAAAAAGCAAGAGTAGGACACGTGGCTGGAAGCAGTGATAGGAGAAAACAACTCTGCACAGTGTTGTGTGTGTATGAAGAATTTTAGTGTTGCAAAAATGGGGGAGTCCGCCCTGAGATCCCATTTGACATCGTCGAAGCACATTAGAAATGTGAAGGAAAAAGCACATTCAATCTCTGTTTCAGCATTTACGAAAAATACATGTACAAGTGACGAAATCAATAAGTCTTCCGTTGTGTCAAATGAAATGAGGAAAAATGTTGACAATTGTGATGGGGCCTGATCAAAAGGCTGAGGCATCGGAAAAATTACGTGGTTTTAAAATGAAAGAACTAATTATTGAATCAAATGCCCTGCGAAAAGTTGCAAAAGAAAAAGGTGTTGTTCATGACATTGATGAAAAAGTTGAGCAGTTGGAAGACCAGCTGAAATGTGACAACGTATAGCAACATGCATGTACCCAAGGTCTCAACAAATTTGAATGAAAAAAATGTTTTGTGAACATGGCTTTGTTTCTATAATTGGAAACTGCAAATGATTTTATTTAACAATTTTGGTTCTAAAGTCTTAAGAAAATTTTGTCAATTGGAAATTCATCCTTCTGCATGTACAGCTGAAGAACAGCTGCATTGAAAAAGGAAAAGAGACTTAGTGTGATTTTCTTTGTCCAGGCAATTTAGTCATGTAAGTCCTATTTTAATAATTAAATTACCTGAAATGAAATCATCATTCGATATTAGGTGCACAGTCAGTGGTAAACTTAATGCTGCTACCCTGAAATGCAGGGAAACAACATTAAATTTACCCACTGACTGAACGCCATTTGTCAGATCCCTGGCAGCTGATTTCCTGGCATGTGCCCTCTAAATTTTCCATATGCCCCCCCCCCCCTAAAATGTTTACAAAAATTTGCCCAGGTACCCATGGGGTCTTGAGCTATGCTGTTGGCTAGTCTGTGGGCTTTTTAGCTCACCTGAGCAAAGCTCAAGGTGGGATTTACTAATCGCTTTCCGTCCATTCGTCGTCCGATGTCCGGCGTCCGGCGTAAACTTTACAAAACCAACTTCTCAGAAGAAACCACTGGCCCAATATTTTTCAAATGTTGGGTAAATGTTTATTACCTAATGTCCATTCAGATTTGTTCAAATGAAGTTGCCCCTCCTCCTGGGTGGGACCACGCCCCCAAGGGGCACCAAAATCTTTGAAAAATCTTCTTCTCATGAACCAGCAGTAGCAGAGACTTGATATTTGGTATGCAGCTTCCTTTTGAGGGGTAGAATCAAGTTTGTTCAAGAGAAGTTTGTCGGGCATTATTTGCCTTCGTTATGGGAGGGGCAGAAATTTTGGCCACGCCTAAAATTTCTATTTTCTGAACCGTAAGGTCGATTTGAACCAAATTTGATATGAGATGATAATGGGTCATAAGTAGTTGATTGATGCAAAAAAAATTTTCTCATTGCCCTGTGGGAACCTCGGGAGCTAAAAATAGGAAAAACCTTTAACCTGCCATATCTCCAAAACTACACGGCATAGAGAATTCTTATTTTGAATAAAGCATACTTTTATCCAGTAGAATAGAATGGTTAAAAAAAATCCCTATCAGTTGGATCACAAGGTGCTTTTTTTCAGGACTTTGAAAAAGTGCTGAGTCAGCACTTTTTAACACTGTAGGCAATGGGAAAAAGATTAAAAAATATTCTTCTCCAGATCCAGCAGGCAGAATCTTTTGATATTTGGTATGCAACATTGTAGGGTGGATCTGATTCAAGTTTGTTCAAATCGGCCCCCCTGGGTTCATATTTGGGCTCAGTATAGGAGCCCGATTTCGAACTTAGTGCATTTCAGGCAAATTTCTTCAAAAATCTTCTCCAGATCCAGCAGGCAGAATCTTTTGATATTTGGTATGCAACATTGTGGGGTGGATCTGATTCAAGTTTGTCCAAATAGGCTCCCTAAATTCATATTTGGGCTCACTATAGAAGCTCGAATTCGAACTTAGTGCAATTCAGGCAAATTTCTTCAAAAATCTTCTTTTCCAGATCCAGCAGGCAGAATCTTTTGATATTTGGTATGCAACATTGTGCGGTGGATCTGATTCAAGTTTGTTCAAGTCGGCTCCCTAGATTCATATTTGGGCTCACTATAGAAGCCCAAATTCGAACTTAGTGCATTTTAGGCAAATTTCTTAAAAAATCTTCTTCTCCAGATCCAGCAGGCAGAATCTTTTGATATTTGGTATGCAACATTGAGGGGTGGATCTGATTCAAATTTGTTCAAATCGGCTCCCTGGATTCATATTTGGGCTCACTATAGAAGCCCGAATTTGAACTTAATGCATTTGAGGCAAATTCCTTTAAAAATCTTCTTCTCCAGATCCAGCAGGCAGAATCTTTTTGATATTTTGGTATGCAACATTGTGGGGTGGATCTGATTCAAGTTTGTTCAAATCGGCCCCCTGGATTCATATTAGGGCTCACTATAGAAGCCCGAATTCGAACTTAGTGCATTTCAGGCAAATTTCTTTAAAAATCTTCTTCTCCAGATCCAGCAGGCAAAATCTTTTGATATTTGGTATGCAACATTGTGGGGTGGATCTGATTCAGGTTTGTTCAAATCGGCCCCCTGGGTTTATATTTGGGCTCAGTATAGAAGCTCGAATTCGAACTTAATGCATTTCAGGCAAATTTCTTAAAAAATCTTCTTCTCCAGATCCAGCAGGCAGAATCTTTTGATATTTGGTATGCAACATTGTGCGGTGGATCTGATTCACGTTTGTTCAAATCGGCCCCTGTTTTTTTATTTGGGCTCAGTATAGAAGCTCGAATTCGAACTCAGTGCATTTCAGGCAAATTTCTTAAAAAATCTTCTCCAGATCCAGCAGGCAGAATCTTTTGATATTTGGTATGCAACATTGTGCGGTGGATCTGATTCACGTTTGTTCAAATCGGCCCCTGGGTTTTTATTTGGGCTCACTATAGAAGCTCGAATTCGAACTTAGTGCATTTCAGGCAAATTTCTTGAAAAATCTTCTTCTCCAGGTCCAACAGGCTGAATCTTTTGATATTTGGTATGCAACATTGAGGGGTGGATCTGATTCAAGTTTCTTTAAATCGGCCCCCTGGATTCATATTTGGGCTCACTATAGAAGCTCGAATTCGAACTTAGTGCATTTCAGGCAAATTTCTTCAAAAATCATCTTCTCCAGATTCAGCAGGCAGAATCTTTTGATATTTGGTATGCAACATTGTGGGGTGGATCTGATTCATGTTTGTTCATATCGGCTCCGAAGATTCATATTTGGGCTCACTATAGAAGCTCGAATTCGAACTTAGTGCATTTCAGGCAAATTTATTTGAAAATCTTCTTCTCAAGATCCAGCAGACAGAATCTTTTGATATTGGGTATGGACCATGCTTAGGGGGATGAGATTCAAGTTAGTTCAAGCCAAGTCCCTGGGTTCATATTTGGGCTCACTGTGGTAGGCATAATTATAACTTAGCTCAAAATGAGGAATTTTCTTTAAAAATCTTCTTCAGATCCAGCAGTCGGAATGTTTTGTCATTTGGTGTGCAGCATCCTTAGGGGGTTGAGATTCAAGTTTGTTAAAGCCAAGTCCCTGGGTTCATATATGGGCTCCCTGTGGGAGCCCGAATTATAACTTAGTTCAATATGAGGAATATTCTTTAAAAATCTTCTTTTTTTTTAGATCCACTGGTCAGAATCTTTGGATATTTGGTATAAGCATTTCTTAGGAGAAGCAGATGCAACTTGTTGAAATCAATTCTCTGGGTTGATATTTAGGCTACCATGTCAGGTGAGCGCCCTCAGGCCCTTTGGGGCCTCTTGTTTTGTCTCGAGCCAGGTAGACGAGAACAAGTGTTTTTGGGTCCGGTCCGAAATTTAAGACAGCCGCTGGTAGACATTTTGTACCAAAATTAGGTGCAATCAGATTTTTGTGCAGAACTTCCATATGAAAGGGCTGATTTGAATAATTTTCTGCGTGAACGTTTAGTACCATGGGATACATTACATATAATACAGGTTTTTTTCTTTTGCATAAATTATGCCTGTTAGACTAACTTGGATCTATTTAATGTTATTTTCAGCACTGTAACTGCAAATGCCAATATGGCTCGGGCTAGAGGCCGTATTTATGAACCGATCTTCACGAAGCTTCTTGGGTACCTTTATTATGACCCTGGGATGAGAACGAGTGTTTCTGGGTGCGGTTCAGAATTCAAGATGGCTGCCAGTGGCCATTTTGTACCAAAATTAGGTTCAATCAGTTTTTTGTACACAACTTCTATACGGCTCAGGCTAGTGGCCATATTTATGAACTGATCTTTACGAAACTTCTTGGGTACCTTTGTTATCACAGTTGGACGAGAACGAGTGTTTTGGGTGCTGTCCAAAATTCAAGATGGCCACCAGCAGCCTTTTTGTACCCAAATTAGTGCAATTTTAGTAACATGAAATACATCACATATAATAAAGGTTTTTTGGTAATCGGTGAAGTCGACCCACGTTGAAGTCGACCCGAGTGAAGTCGACCCAAAAAAGTTAAGTCGACCCACTTTTGGTGATCTTGACCCGAAGTGATCTTGACCCGAAAAAAGTTAAGTCGACCCACTTTTAAAATCCACTTCAGACCATCTCAGATCCACTTGAAACGGACTGGAAACCGCCTCAGGCCCCGTTTGAAAAGGGGGAATATAAGTGATCTCCACCCACTTTTGAAAATGACAAGATACCATCCACAGATTCACTATGGACATTGACCATCTCAGACCTCTTTTGAAAGGGGAACATAAAACAACAAAACAAAAATTTCAAAGCGATTTATTCAGGCCATAATACCGTTATAATATTAATTTTCATCGAGCATAAAGAAAGATATAACAAAATTTTGTGACAACATAAAATATAACGTATATTACAGGCCATAATAACACTGTCATAATTTTTAGCAATCAAAAAAGCGTAAGATAAATTTCTATCCCTCTGCATGACGATATGATAATAATAATAACACTTTGGCCAGCCGCTGATTTGTCGTGGTTCTCGGACGAGAAGGCCTTGGTTACCCCTGTACTCCCAACTGCCTCCCTATTCCCACGAATCTCCTCTCCTCCCAACACTTGGAGACGAACTGCTTGATGACATCCCTTGTCCCATTCATCCCAATCTCTCCGATTAGCATATTAACCCTCTCCTTTGAGTCTCCCCCAACCACATGTCCTTCATTCTCCCATCCCACTTCTGATGGAGTCCCAAATTAAATGGCTGTTTAAAATTCCAACTAGATGAACAAACAAATAAATCTAATTTTTTGGTTTGAACTTAGCTCAGATTCATAGAACAACATAGATAGCACATAACTGTTACATTCACAAAACACTCCTTGAATTTGTTTGTTTGTTCATCTAGTTGGAATTTTAAACAGCCATTTAATTTGGGACTGATTTCTGTAAATGCGCTAATTACTCCAGAATGATATTAGGATATTATAATCTACTAATTCAGGAAGTTAGGTTGAAAGCATAATTTTAACCGACAGCCAACTAAGTTGAGCCTGGCAGTACCCTAAATTTACAACAACACAAACACAAAGCAGATTAAATAACAGAAAAAATAATACTCAGTAGAGGTGGGGTGCGAAAAATTGCCAGATTCATAGAACTACATAGATAGCACTTTACTGTTACTACTACTTCAGGAAGCACTGTGTACCAAGTTAAATTGACATCCATGGTTACCTGTAAATGCACTAATTACTCCAAATTAATTACTTCAAATTCTACAATTATTACCTCATCAACTGTGTTAGATGCTGGGCGAAAAATATTATCCCTGGCTTTGGTTTTTATCTCTCTGGCAATGGTAGCTGCTGTGGCGCATCCATCTTTTGCTGCATGGATGTGGTCTCGTGGTCCTTTGGTAAATATAATGCCACATTGTTTCACTGTTGCCGGACAGACACCGATAGAACAATTCCTTATGCTGCACCTCCAGAGTACTGAATTTTCTGAAATAAAAATGAGCGATGGTTTTAAAACACCACAAATATACTATTTATGTGAATTTTCTGAAATAAAAATGAGTGATGGTTTTAACCGAGTGAGTGTTTTTTCTCCAATTGAGTATAAAAGGTTATTAAAAGAGATGCTCACTATTTATTCCCACCCAAATGAAATAATGAACGGACGAATGAATGAACAAATGAACGAACGATTGAATGATTTGAGCAGCGTTTAACACCAATAAACAATAATTAGCAGTGTTTTCCCCAACTGAACGTTTCACACCAATAAATAAATAATGAATGAATAGATGAATGGAAGAATGAATAAACAAATGAATGAGTAGCGCTTCACACCAAAAAATAAATAAACGATGAAGGAACGAATGAATTAATGAATGAATGAACGAATGAATGATTTGAGCAGCGTTTAACACCAATAAACAATTAACAGTGTTTTCCCCCAACTGAGAATAAAAAGTTATTAAGAGGGATACTTACTATTTTCCCTTTTCTTCGTGTACGAGTAACCAAGATCATCATACAGTTTATCTTGTTCCCGTACAGATGTACCAGTGATGATTTTGAATGAAGGGTTGGTTGTTGTTGTTGTTGTTTCGCTTGTTGATGGAGTTGGATCTAGTATTAATGACTCATCAAGTTGCTGTGGAACCACGAAGCTATTGACATTATTTTGAGAGCTATTTGTTACGGTGTTATGCTCAGAATCCAAAAGAGAATTGTGTAATGTGAAACTTGGTACTTCAGTCTCGGCCTGCGAAGTGTTATCAGATACAGTATTATTGTCAACCTGTTCAATGCAGTGATTGCAAATCCAATCAATAGGCCTTCGCCCCCTAACTGCCAACCTGTATGCATCTCGTGTTATGCCAGTACCACACACCCTATGCTGCCATCTGTCACATCTTTCACACTGTAAACCTTCTTGCCGAGGCCGAACACTGTTAGTGCAAACAAGACACACATCAGACATGCTTACGATTGTGGAATGTTGAACAAATGGAATTTATCTGTGCTTATATATCGCTAGTTCTGTTTATACAAAACAAACAAACCGATAAAAGTGAGTTGCCACAGTTGTTGTGTTAAGGACAGAACAAAGGGATTGCTCTATAAAAGTGAGTTACTGCTGACCATTCTTTTTTATCGAATGAAACATTAAAGTAATTAGCCGCTTTTCATATATCATTGACGCCGACAAACAGCGGAATGTCCCAAGCTGTCTTTTTTTTCATAAGTTAGCTAGTAAAACATAAACGAACGCGGACAAGGGTCTTAAAAGGATAAATTCCACTTCTTTTGAGTTACAGAAAATTCTAACAGTAACCAAGACACTTTTAGATAGGGATGGAGATGGCTTTCAATAAATTTTAAAAGTGGGTCGAGATAACTTTTTTTGGGACGAAATCACTTCGAGTCGAATTCACTTTTTTGGGTCGAGATCACTTTTTTGGGACGACTTCACTTTGGGTCGACTTCAACGTGGGTTGACTTCACTGCTATTCAGGTTTTTTTCTCGTACAGAAATTATGCAAATTAGATGAACTTTGATTTTTTCAGTGCTACTTACACACAGTAAGTGCACATGTCAATACAGCTCGCGCCAGAGTCTGTATTTATGAACTGATCTTCACGAAACTTCTTTGGGTTCCTTTGTTATCACCTTGTGACAGGAACGAGTGTTTTGTGGTGCCTTGGTTATCACTGTGCTATGAGAACAAATATTTTTGGGTTCAGTCCAACCCACTCTGGGACTCAAAGATTTCCTTTCTAGTTTAGAAACCAACTATCACCCCACTTTTACAATACTTTTCCTATATATTTGTTACAGGCTACGGTCAGCATTTATGTTCAGACCATCACAATACTTTACATGTACCTTTGGTATCAGGTCATTACCTAGATGTTTGTCATTGCTGTGTCACATACTATACATGTACATGTCTTAAACAAGTTGAGCTACAGTGTCTTTGACACTTTCATTTCTTTGTTTATGAACCTATTTGGCCTCAGTACATCCAGTACAGGCATTTAATCTATTATATCTTGTTTGACAGCTCAAATTGGTGGGGAACACATATGCTCTGAATGGTTACTTGGCGGTGAAAGAGTTAAGTAGGATGGTTGCTGGGTGAATGTTTGGGGTAGACCAATTAAAATTTTCAACGTTCAGCCGTGGGGCTGTACGTTGGAAATTTTAATTGGTCAACACCCAACTAATGAATATGGACTCTTCCAATTGCTGTCATTGAACTGACATGGAAAATACCATCAGGGTTCAAAGGATTAATTTGAGTATTGTGGTAGTTATGGCTCACGATTGTGCAGAACATTGGAATTTCCTCTCAAAGGCAGGTCAATGGGTGGCAGACTGTGGCATTAATCTCCTAGGGGCACGTTCATTCTAGTTTGTTGATTTCTGAATGGAATGTCATATCAATATTGAGGAAATCAATAATATGAGCAGTATTAAATGTTGCCAGAATCGGTACTTGTAGGCAGAAATACACAAAAATATTGTTTAATCAAGTTTCTTTGCTGTGTTAGTACCTACAAGAATATTTCAAGTAGAATGACATGGCAGGGGTTTCAATGACTTAAAAATCTAAATTTTCCTTTAAATTTTATATGCCTGAAAATGACTTCCACAACAATAGCAGCTTCATAGTTTGATACAGCTATGATAGTGTTCACCATGTGGGAAAGAAAAATGTTTATATCCTGGTTCTAAACTGTGATAATACAGTGAAGAACATTTCATATAGACAGACATCAGATCCATGGGTAAAACAGGATTATTTTTAGCTCAACTTTGATGTAAGTCAAATTTGAGCTTATGCCATGGCCGTCTGTCCGTCAACAATTCAATACGGCTCGGGCTAGAGGCCGTATTTATGAACCGATCTTTACAAAACTTCTTGGGTACCTTTGTTTTGACCGTGGGACGAGAACGAGTGTTTTTGGGTCCGATCCGAAATTCAAGTTGGCCGCTGGCAGCCATTTTGTACAAAATTAGGTGCAATCAGATTTTTGTGCAGAACTTCCATATGAAAGCTCTGATTTGAATAATTTTTTGTATGAATGTTTAGTACCATGGGATACATCACGTATAATACAGGTTTTTAGCTTAACTTGACATAGTCAAAATAAGCTATTGCCATCATGCGTGCGGAAGTCTGTTAGTCTGTGAGTCTGTGACGTCTGTTCACATTTTCCTTTAGCACGGGCTACACCCCGCAGTTCTTGTCTGATCATCACGAAATTTCATATGCAGGTTTGGGGTCATGTCTAGATGAGAACGTCCCCTTTTGGTCGCTTTCGGGCAACCGGTATGGCTGCCCGAGCCCAAAACCCGAAAACCATTAGCACAGTCTACAGGTCGTATTTATGAAGGGATTTCATTGTAACTTGGTAGGATGCCTCTGTATAATGCCTAGATGAGAACGTCCCCTTTTGGGTATGATCTATCAACCGTGATGGCTGCCCAAGCCCGAAACCCAAAAACTTTTAGCACAGTCTGCAGGTCATGTTTAATGTGGAGGGATTTCATTGTAACTTGGTAGGATGACTCCTTATGATGTCTAGATGAGAATTTCTCCATTTGGGCATGATCTGCCAACCGTGACTACTGCCCGAGCCCAAAACCCGAAAACCTTTAGACAGTCTACAGGTCATATTTATTGAGGAATTTCATTGTAACTTGGTGGGTTGACTTCATACAATGTCTAGATGAGAAAGTCTCCTTTTGGACGTGATTGGGCAACTGTGACGGCTACAGGAGCCCGAAGCCCGAAAACCTTTAGCACAGTCTAGAGGTCATATTTATTAAGGGATTTCATTGAAACTTGGCAGGATGACTCTAAACAATGTCTAGATGAGAACGTCCCATTTTGATCGCGATCATGCAGCCTTGATGGGTGCCCGAGCCCAAAAACCTTTAGCATAGGCAAAAGGTCATATTTTTGGAAGGATTTCATTGTAACCTGTTAGGTTGACTCCATATAATGCCTAGATGATGACATCCCCTTTCGGTCGTGATTGGTCAGTTGTGATGGCTACAAGTGCCCGGAGCCCGAAAACCTTGAGCACAGTCTACAGGTCATATTTATGAAGGGATTTCATTGTAACTTCGCAGGATCACTCCAGATGAGATTGTCCCCTTTGGTTGCGCTCATTCAACCATGATGGCTGCCCGAGCCCGAAACCCGAAAACCTTTAGCACAGTCTACAGGTCATATTTATTAAGGGATTTCATTGTAACTTGGTAGGTTGACTTCATATAATGTCTAGATGAGAACGTCCCCTTTTGGACACGATTGGGCAACTGTGACGGCTTCAGGGGCCCAAAGCCCGAAAACCTTTAGAACAGTCTACAGGTCATAATTATGAAGGGATTTTATTGTAGCTTTGTAGGATGACTCCAAATAGTGTCCAGATGAGAACGTCCCCTTTTGATCACGATCATTCAGCCTTTATGGGTGCCCGAGCCCAAAAACCTTTAGCATTGATAAAAGGTCATATTTGTGGAAGGATTTCATTGTAACCTATTAGGTTGACTCCATATAATGCCAAGATGATGACATCCCCTTTTGGTCGTGATTGGTCAGCTGTGATTGCTACAAGTGCCCGAAGCCCAAAAACCTTGAGCACAATCTACAGGTCATATTTATGAAGGGATTTCATTGTAACTTCATAGGATCACTCCAGATGATACCCAGATGAGATTGTCCCCTTTGGTTGCGATCATTCAACCATGATGGCTGCCCGCGCCCGAAGTCCGAAAACCTTAAGCACAGTCTACAGGTCATATTTATTTCATTGTAACTTGGTAGGTTGACTTCATATAATGTCTAGATGAGAACGTCCCCTTTTGGACATGATTGGGCAACTTTGACGGCTAAAGATGCCCGAAGCCCGAAAACCTTTAGCACTGTCTACAGGTCATATTTATGAAGGGATTTCATTGTAACTTGGTAGGTTGACTCCAAATAATGTCTAGAGGAGAACGTCCCATTTTGGCCATTTTCATTCAGCCTTGATGGGTGCCCGAGCCCAAAAACCTTTAGCATAGGAAAAAGGTTATATTTATAGAAGGATTTCTTTGTAACATTGTTAGGTTGACTCCATATAATGCCCAGATGATGACATCCCCTTTTGATCGTGATTGGTCAACTGTGATGGCTACAGGTGCCCGAAGCCCGAAAACCTTGAGCACAGTCTACAGGTCATATTTATGAAGGGATTTCATTGTAACTTCGCAGGATCACTCCAGATGAGATTGTTCCCTTTGGTTGCTCTCATTCAACCATGATGGCTGCCCGAGCCCAAAACCCGAAAACCTTTAGCACAGTCTACAGGTCATATTTATGAAGGGATTTCATTGTAACTTGGTAGGTTGACTTCATATAATGTCTAGATGAGAACGTCCCCTTTTGGACACGATTGGGCAACTGTGACGGCTTCAGGGGCCCAAAGCCCGAAAACCTTTAGAACAGTCTACAGGTCATAATTATGAAGGGATTTTATTGTAGCTTGGTAGGATGACTCCAAATAGTGTCCAGATGAGAACGTCCCCTTTTGGTCGCGATCATTCAGCCTTGATGGCTGCCCGAGCCCAAAAACCTTTAGCATGTCTGTAGGTCATTTTCATGGAAGGATTTCAAGTAACTTGTTAGGTTGACTCCATATAATGCCTAGATGATGACATCCCCTTTTGGTCGTGGTTGGTCAACTGTGATGGCTACAGGTGCCTGAAGCCTGAAAATCTTGAGCACAGTCTACAGGTCATATTTATGAAGGGATTTCATTGTAACTTCATAGGATCACTCCAGATGATGTCCAGATGAGAATGTTCCCTTTTGGTTGCGATCATTCAACTATGATGGCTGCCCAAGCCTAAAGCCCAAAAACCTTTAGCACAGTCTTCAGATCATATTTATGAAGGGATTTCATTGTAACTTGGCAGGTTGACTTCATATAATGTCTAGATGAGAACAGCCCCTTTTGGACAGTATTAGGCAACTGTGTTGGCTACAGGGGCCCGAAGCCCGAAAATCTTTAGCACAGTCTACAGGTGATATTTATGAAGGGATTTCATTGTACCTTGGTAGGATGACTCTAAATAATGTCTAGATGAGAACGTTCCCTTTTGGTCGCGATCATTCAGCCTTGATGGCTGCCCGAACACAAAACCCCAAAACCTTTTGCATAGTCTATTGATCATATTTATGGAAGGTCTTCATTGTAACCCGTAAGTTTGACTCCATATAATGCCTAGATGATGACATCCCCTTTTGGTTGTGATTGGTCAGCTGTGACGGCTTCAGGGGCCCGAAGCCCAAAAACCTTGAGCACAGTCTACAGGTCATATTTATGAAGGGATTTCATTGTAACTTTGGAGGATCACTCCAGATGATGCCCAGATGAGAATGTCCCCTTTTGGTTGCGATCATTCAACCATGATGGCTGCCAGAGCCCAAAGCCCAAAAACTTTTAGCACTGTCTACAGGTCATATTTATTAAGGGTTTTCATTGTAACTTGGTAGGTTGACTTCATATAATGTCTAGCTGAGAATGTCCCCTTTATACGCAATTGGGAACCTGACGGCTACAGGGACCCGAAGCCCGAAAACCTTTAGCACGAAAACCTTTAGCACAGTCTACATGCCATATTTATGAAGGGATTTTAATGTAACTTGATAGGATGACTCATTATGGAATAATTTCACTGTAACTTGGTAACTTTTGTTGATGTACGTTAACTGTGAGGGCCACATATATTAACTGTGAGGTAATATTAACCCACTCCTCAGATCTTTAGTACAGTGTACACCTCATATTATTTTTATCATAAACATAGCATACAGGGAACAGAAATGAACGTATTCCCAATTATCACAATTCTTGTCTTATTTCATAATCCTTTCATAAACATTGAACATTATCCTTTTCATCAAACACAACACACAAGTTAAGCTACAGTGTCATTGACACTTTCATTTTCTCGTGCAGAAATTATGCAAATTAGATGAACTTTGATTTATTCAGTGCTACGTATACACAGTAAGTGCACATGTCAATACAGCTCGGGCCAGAGTGTGTATTTATGAACGTATCTTCACGAAACTTCTTTGGGTACCTTTGTTATCACCTTGTGACAGGAACAAGTGTTTTTGTATTGTGCAAATGCCAATATGGCTCGGGCTAGAGGCCGTATTTAAGAACCGATCTTTACGAAACTTCTTGGGTACTTTTGGTATCACCGTGGGACGAGAATGATTGTTTTGGAGTCTGGTCGAAAATTCAAGATAGCCGATGGCAGCCATTTTGTACAAAATTAGGTGCAATCAGATTTTTGCGCGGAACTTCCATATGAAAGTGCTGATTTGAATAATTTTTTGTGTGAATGTTTAGTACCATGGGATACATCGCATATAATACAGGTTTTTTTCTCGTGCAGAAATTATGCAAATTAGATGAACTTTGATTTTTTCAGTGCTACTTACACACAGTAAGTACACATGTCAATACGGCTTGGGCTAGAGTCTGTATTTATGAACCGATCTTCATGAAATGTCTTGGATACCTTTGTTATCACCTTGGGATGAGAACGAGTGTTTCTGGGTGCGGTCGAAAATTCAAAATGGCTACTAGTGGCAATTTTGTACCAAAATTAGGTCTGATCAGTTTTTTGTACACAACTTCTATATGGCTCAGGCTAGAGGCTGTATTTATGAACCGATCTTTACAAAACTTCTTGGGCACCTTTGTTATGACCTTGGGACGGGAACGAGTGTTTTGGTGTCCGATCCGAAATTCAAGTTGGCCTCTGGCAGCCATTTTGTACAAAATTAGGTGCAATCAGATTTTTGCGCAGAACTTCCATATGAAAGCTCTGATTTGAATAATTTTTTGTATGAATGTTTAGTACCATGGGATACATCATGTATAATACAGGTTTTTTTCTCGTGCAGAAATTATGCAAATTAGATGAACTTTGATTTATTCAGTGCTACTTATACACAGTAAGTGCACATGTCAATACAGCTCGGGCCAGAGGGTGTATTTATGAACTGACCTTCACGAAACTTCTTTGGGTACCTTTGTTATCACCTTGTGACAGGAACGAGTGTTTTTGTAGTGTGCAAATGCCAATATGGCTCGGGCTAGAGGCCGTATTTATGAACCGATCTTTACGAAACTTCTTGGGTACCTTTGGTATCACCGTGGGACGAGATTGAGTGTTTTGGAGTCTGGTGGAAAATTCAAGATGGCCGATGGCAGCCATTTTGTACAAAATTAGGTGTAATCAGATTTTTGCGTGGAACTTTCATATGAAAGCTCTGACTTGAATAATTTTTTGTGTGAATGTTTAGTACCATGGGATACATCGCATATAATACAGGTTTTTTTCTCGTGCAGAAATTATGCAAATTAGATGAACTTTGTTTTTTTCAGTGCTACTTAAACACAGTAAGTACACATGTCAATATGGCTCGGGCTAGAGTCTGTATTTATGAACCAATCTTCATGAAACGTCTTGGATACCTTTGTTATCACCTTGGGATGAGAACGAGTGTTTCTGGATGCGGTATGGCTACTAGTGGCAGTTTTGTACCAAAATTAGGTCTAATCAGTTTTTTGTACACACCTTCTATACGGCTCAGGCTAGAGGCCGTATTTATGAACCGATCTTTACGAAACTTCTTGGGTACCTTTGTTATCAACGTGGGATGAGAACAAGTGCTTTTGGGTGTGGTCCAAAATTCAAGATGGCCACCAGCAGCCATTTTGTACCAAAATTAGTGCAATCAGTCTTTTGTACAGAACTTCTGTATCAAAGTTCTGATTTGAATAAATTTTTGTAGGAATGTTTAGTAACATGAAATACATCACATATAATACAGGTTTTTTTCTCGTGCAGAAATTATGCAAATTAGATGAACTTTGATTTATTCAGTGTTACTTATACACAGTAAAAGTGCACATGTCAATACGGCTCGGGCCAGAGTCTGTATTTATGAACTGATCTTCACGAAACTTCTTGGGGTACCTTTGTTATCACCTTGTGACAGGAACGAGTGTTTTGGGGTGCCTTTGTTATCACTGTGCTATGAGAACAAATATTTTGGGGTTCAGTCCGACCCACTCTGGGACTCGAATTCTTTTCTAGTTTAGAATCCAGCTGTCACCCTACTTTTACAATACTTTTCCTATATATTTGTTACAGGCTACGGTCAGCATTTATGTTCAGACCGTCACAATGCTTTACATGTACCTTTGGTATCAGGTCATTACCTAGATGTTTGTCATTGCTGTGTCACATACTAGACATGTACATGTCTTAAACAAGTTGAGCTACAGTGTCTGTGACACTTTCATTTCTTTGTTTATGAACCTATTTGACCTCAGTACATCCAGTACAGGCACTTAATCTATTATATCTTGTTTGACAGAGCTCAAATTGGTGGGGAACACATATGCTCTGAATGATTACTTGGTGGTGAAAGAGTTAAGTAGGATAGTTGCTGGGTGAATGTTTGGGGTAGACCTATTAAAATTTTCAACGTTCAGTCGTGGGGCTGCACGTTGGAAATTTTAATTGGTCAACACCCTACTAATGAATATGGACTCTTCCAATTGCTGTCATTGAACTGACATGGAAAATACCATCAGGGTTCAAAGGATTAATTTGAATATTGTGGTAGTTATGGCTCGCGATTGTGCAGAACTTAAGTTACTTTGGAATTTCCTCTCAAAGGCAGGTCAATGGGTGGCAGACTGTGGCATTAGTCTCCTAGGGGCACGTTCATTCTAGTTTGTTGATTTCTGAATGGAAGGTCATATCAATATTGAGGAAATCAATAATATGAGCAGTATTAAATGTTGCCAGAATCGGTACTTGTAAGCAGAAATACACAAAAAAATTGTTTAATCAAGTTTTTTTGCTGTATTAGTACCAAGAAGAATATTTCAAGTAGACTGACATGGCAGGGGTTTCAATGACTTAAAATCTAAATTTTCCTTTAAATTTTATATGCCTGAAAATGACTTCCACAACAATTGCAGCTTCATAGTTTGATATAGCTATGATAGTGTTCACCATGTGGGAAAGCAAAATGTTTATATCCTGGTTCTTTACCGTGATAATACAGTGAAGAACATTTCATATAGACAGACATCAGATCCATGGATAAAACAGGATTATTTTTAGCTCAACTTTGACGTAAGTCAAATTTGAGCTTATGCCATGGCTGGTCGTCTGTCTGGCCGTCAACAATTCAATACTGCTCGGGCTCGAGGCCGTATTTATGAACTGATCGTGGGACGAGAGCGAGTGTTTTTGGGTCCGATCCGAAATTCAAGTTGGCCGCTGGCAGCCATTTTGTACAAAATTAGGTGCAATCAGAGTTTTGCGCAGAACTTCCATATGAAAGCTCTGATTTGAATAATTTTGTGTATGAATGTTTAGTACCATGGGATACATCACATATAATACAGGTTTTTTTCTTGTGCGTAAATTATGTAAATTACACTAACTTTTATGTATTTAGTTTTACTTTCAGCACTGTAAGTGCAAATGCCAATATGGCTCGGGCAAGAGGCCGTCTTTATGAACCGATCTTTACGAAACTTCTTGGGTACCTTTGGTATCACCGTGGGACGAGAATGAGTGTTTAGGGGTCTGGTGGAAAATTCAAGATGGCCGATGGCAGCCATTTTGTACAAAATTAGGTGCAATCAGATTTTTGCGCAGAACTTCCATATGAAAGCACTGGTTTGAATAATTTTTTGTGTGAATGTTTAGTACCATGGGATCCATCGCATATAATACGGGTTTTTTTCTCGTGCAGAAATTATGCAAATTAGATGAACTTTGATTTTTTCAGTGCTACTAACACACAGTAAGTACACATGTCAATACAGCTCGGGCTAGAGTCTGTATTTATGAACCGATATTCATGAAACGTCTTGGGTACCTTTGTTATCAACTTGAGATGAGAACGAGTGTTTCTGGGTGCGGTCCAAAATTCAAAATGGCTACCAGTGGCCATTTTGTACCAAAATTAGGTCTAATCAGTTTTCTGTACACAACTTCTATACAGCTCAGGCTAGAGGCCATGTTTATGAACTGATCTTTACGAAACTTCTTGGGTACCTTTGTTATCACTGTCTGTGGGATGAGAATGCGTGTTTTTGGATGTGGTCCAAAATTCAAGATGGCCACCAGCAGCCATTTTGTACCAAAATTGGTGCAATCAGTTTTTTGTACAGAACTTCTGTATGAAAGTTCTGATGTGAATAAATTTTTTGTAGGAATGTTTAGTAACATGAAATACATCACATATAATACATGTTTTTTTCTCGTGCAGAAATTATGCAAATTAGATGAACTTTGATTTATTCAGTGCTACTTATACACAGTAAGTGCACATGTCAATACAGCTCGGGCCAGAGTCTGTATTTATGAACTGATCTTCACGAAACTTCTTGGGGTACCTTTGTTATCACCTTGTGACAGGAACAAGTGTTTTGGGGTGCCTTTGTTATCACTGTGCTATGAGAACAAATATTTTGGGGTTCAGTCCGACCCACTCTGGGACTCAAAGATTTCTTTTCTAGTTTAGAATCCAACTGTCACCCCACTTTTAGAATACTTTTCCTATATATTTGTTACAGGCTACGGTCAGCTTTTATGTTCAGACCGTCACAATACTTTACATGTACCTTTGGTATCAGGTCATTACCTAGATGTTTGTCATTGCTGTGTCACATACATGTACATGTCTTAAACAAGTTGAGCTACAGTGTCTTTGACACTTTCATTTCTTTGTCTATGAACCTATTTGGCCTCAGTACATCCAGTACAGGCACTTAATCTATTATATCTTGTTTGACAGAGCTCAAATTGGTGGGGAACACATATGCTCTGAATGGTTACTTGGCGGTGAAAGAGTTAAGTAGGATAGTTGCTGGGTGAATGTTTGGGGTAGACCAATTAAAATTTTCAACGTTCAGCCATGAGGCTGCAAGTTGGAAATTTTAATTGGTCAACACCCATCTAATGAATATGGACTCTTCCAATTGCTGTCATTGAACTGACATGGAAAATACCATCAGGGTTCAAAGGATTAATTTGAGTATTGTGGTAGTTATGGCTCACGATTGTGCAAAACTTCAGTTACTTTGAAATTTCCTCTTAAAGGCAGGTCAATGGGTGGCAGACTGTGGCATTAGTCTCCTAGGGGCACATTCATTCTAGTTTGTTGATTTCTGAATGGAAGGTCATATCAGTATTGAGGAAATCAATAATATGAGCAGTATTAAATGTTGCCAGAATTGGTACTTGTAGGCAGAAATACACAAAAAAATTGTTTAATCGAGTTTCATTTGCTGTGTTAGTACCAACAAGAATATTTCATGTAGACTGACATGGCAGGGGTTTCAATGACTTAAAATCTAAATTTTCCTTTAAATTTTATATGCCTGAAAATGACTTCCACAACAATAGCAGCTTCATAGTTTGATACAGCTATGATAGTGTTCACCATGTGGGAAAGAAAAATGTTTATATCCTGGTTCTTTACCGTGATAATACAGTGAAGAAAATTTCATATAGACAGACATCAGATCCATGGGTAAAACAGGTTTATTTTTAGCTCAACTTCGACGTAAGTCAAGTTTGAGCTTATGCCTTGGCCGGGCTGGCCGGTCTGGCCGTCTGTCCATCAAAAATTCAATACGGCTGGGGCTAGAGGCCGTATTTATGAACCGATCTTTACGAAACTTCTTGGGTACCTTTGTTATGACCGCAGGACGAGAACGAGTGTTTTGGGGTCCGATCCGAAATTCAAGTTGGCCGCTGGCAGCCATTTTGGACAAAATTAGGTGCAATCAGAGTTTTGCACAGAACTTCCATGTGAAAGCTCTGATTTGAATAATTTTTTGTATGAATGTTTAGTACCATGGGATACATCACATATAATAGGTTTTTTTTTCTCATGCAGAAATTATGCAAATTAGATGAACTTTGATTTATTCAGTGCTACTTATACACAGTAAAAGTGCACATGTCAATACGGCTCGGGCCAGAGTCTGTATTTATGAACTGATCTTCACGAAACTTCCTGGGGTACCTTTGTTATCACCTTGTGATTGGAACGATGTGTTTTGGGGTGCCTTTGTTGTCGCTGTGCTATGAGAACAAATATTTTGGGGTTCAGTCCGACCCACTCTGGGACTCGAAGAATTCTTTTCTAGTTTAGAATCCAGCTGTCACCCCACTTTTACAATACTTTTCCTATATAATTGTTACAGGCTACGGTCAGCATTTATGTTCAGACCGTCACAATACTTTACATGTACCTTTGGTATCAGGTCATTACCTAGATGTTTGTCATTGCTGTGTCACATACTAGACATGTACATGTCTTAAACAAGTTGAGTTACAGTGTCTGTGACACTTTCATTTCTTTGTTTATGAACCTATTTGACCTCAGTACATCCAGTACAGGCACTTAATCTATTATATCTTGTTTGACAGAGCTCAAATTGGTGGGGAACACATATGCTCTGGATGGTTTCGTAAAGATCAGTTCATAAATATGGCTAGAGGCCATATTTATGAACTGATCTTTACGAAACTTCTTGGGTACCTTTGTTATCACTGTCTGTGGGATGAGAATGCGTGTTTTTGGATGTGGTCCAAAATTCAAGATGGCCACCAGCAGCCATTTTGTACCAAAATTGGTGCAATCAGTTTTTTGTACAGAACTTCTGTATGAAAGTTCTGATGTGAATAAATTTTTTGTAGGAATGTTTAGTAACATGAAATACATCACATATAATACATGTTTTTTTCTCGTGCAGAAATTATGCAAATTAGATGAACTTTGATTTATTCAGTGCTACTTATACACAGTAAGTGCACATGTCAATACAGCTCGGGCCAGAGTCTGTATTTATGAACTGATCTTCACGAAACTTCTTGGGGTACCTTTGTTATCACCTTGTGACAGGAACAAGTGTTTTGGGGTGCCTTTGTTATCACTGTGCTATGAGAACAAATATTTTGGGGTTCAGTCCGACCCACTCTGGGACTCAAAGATTTCTTTTCTAGTTTAGAATCCAACTGTCACCCCACTTTTAGAATACTTTTCCTATATATTTGTTACAGGCTACGGTCAGCTTTTATGTTCAGACCGTCACAATACTTTACATGTACCTTTGGTATCAGGTCATTACCTAGATGTTTGTCATTGCTGTGTCACATACATGTACATGTCTTAAACAAGTTGAGCTACAGTGTCTTTGACACTTTCATTTCTTTGTCTATGAACCTATTTGGCCTCAGTACATCCAGTACAGGCACTTAATCTATTATATCTTGTTTGACAGAGCTCAAATTGGTGGGGAACACATATGCTCTGAATGGTTACTTGGCGGTGAAAGAGTTAAGTAGGATAGTTGCTGGGTGAATGTTTGGGGTAGACCAATTAAAATTTTCAACTTTCAGCCATGAGGCTGCAAGTTGGAAATTTTAATTGGTCAACACCCATCTAATGAATATGGACTCTTCCAATTGCTGTCATTGAACTAACATGGAAAATACCATCAGGGTTCAAAGGATTAATTTGAATATTGTGGTAGTTATGGCTCACGATTGTGCAAAACTTCAGTTACTTTGAAATTTCCTCTTAAAGGCAGGTCAATGGGTGGCAGACCGTGGCATTAGTCTCCTAGGGGCACATTCATTCTAGTTTGTTGATTTCTGATTGGAAGGTCATATCAGTATTGAGGAAATCAATAATATGAGCAGTATTAAATGTTGCCAGAATTGGTACTTGTAGGCAGAAATACACAAAAAAATTGTTTAATCGAGTTTCTTTGCTGTGTTAGTACCAACAAGAATATTTCATGTAGACTGACATGGCAGGGGTTTCAATGACTTAAAATCTAAATTTTCCTTTAAATTTTATATGCCTGAAAATGACTTCCACAACAATAGCAGCTTCATAGATTGATACAGCTATGATAGTGTTCACCATGTGGGAAAGAAAAATGTTTATATCCTGGTTCTTTACCGTGATAATACAGTGAAGAAAATTTCATATAGACAGACATCAGATCCATGGGTAAAACAGGTTTATTTTTAGCTCAACTTCGACGTAAGTCAAGTTTGAGCTAATGCCTTGGCCGGTCTGGCCGTCTGTCCATCAATAATTCAATACGGCTGGGGCTAGAGGCCGTATTTATGAACCGATCTTTACGAAACTTCTTGGGTACCTTTGTTATGACCGCAGGACGAGAACGAGTGTTTTGGGGTCCGATCCGAAATTCAAGTTGGCCGCTGGCAGCCATTTTGGACAAAATTAGGTGCAATCAGATTTTTGCGCAGAACTTCCATGTGAAAGCTCTGATTTGAATAATTTTTTATATGAATGTTTAGTACCATGGGATACATCACATCTAATAGGGTTTTTTTTCTCATGCAGAAATTATGCAAATTAGATGAACTTTGATTTATTCAGTGCTACTTATACACAGTAAGTGCACATGTCAATACAGCTCGGGCCAGAGTCTGTATTTATGAACTGATCTTCGCGAAACTTCTTTGGGTACCTTTGTTATCACCTTGTGACAGGAACTAGTGTTTTGGGGTGCCTTTGTTATCACTGTGCTATGAGAACAAATATTTTGGGGTTCAGTCCGACCCACTCTGGGACTCAAAGATTTCTTTTCTAGTTTAGAATCCAACTGTCACCCCACTTTTAGAATACTTTTCCTATATATTTGTTACAGGCTATGGTCAGCTTTTATGTTCAGACCATCACAATACTTTACATGTACCTTTGGTATCAGGTCATTACCTAGATGTTTGTCATTGCTGTGTCACATACTCTACATGTACATGTCTTAAACAATTGAGCTATAGTGTTTTTGACACTTTCATTTAATGACTGTATGGAAGGTCAAATATATATTGAGGAAATCAATCACCGAGTTTGTTGACAGAATCAATAGTTGTAGGGAGTCTCTAAGCATAAAACCATTTAGCATACCCACAGTGCAATTTTAACCAGTTAATTGCATATAGGCTATATATAGACACCTGTTAATGAATGAAAATTCTTGTGAAAAATCGAATTACACTAGACGGCCAATTAATTCTTCAAATCTATTTGGCTTCAGTGCATCCAATAGAAGCATTTAATGTGTTATATCTTGTCTCACCAAGCTCATTGAGCTGTGTCAAGATAAAATAGAATAAGTACCCAGTTTATCACTAGAATACAGAAATGACCGAATTGATTATTTCACTGACAAGGTGGCTATTCAGTTAGCAAGGTTCCACTGTATTGGGATTCTTTATTGTGTTAGTATCATTAAGAATGCAAGCCTGATTGCCCACTCTGTTGGCTTAAAGACATGGGCAACAGTTTTTAGCTCACCTGACTGAAAGTCAGGGTGAGCTTTAGTAATCACTCTTCGTCTGCCATCCGTGAACATGGTGTTTGCGACTTCTCCAAAACCACTGAACCAATTTAAGTGAAATTTGAGATGCTTGTTTGTTATGACATCGCATTTTGATTTTTTGTTCAAATCAAGTTTCCCTACCCCTGGGTAGTTCCACGCCCAAAAGTGTGCCTAAATCTTAAAAAAGTCTCCTGAACTCATGTGGCTTATAGTTACTATAGAAACCCTTTGGAAAATAACATTTTTATCTGCTTCTCTGGAACTACTGAACCGATGTGAACCAAATGTGACAGGAATGGTCTATGGGAGGTACTCTACAAACGATCCTCATTTTGTTCCCATCAGATGAAAAACATAGCTGCCAGAGGCATTCTTTATTTCTGGTTGGTGGACTTTCAAAAATCTCCTCTGAAACTGCAAGGCCAAATGTTTTGAAACTTCACATAAATGAGGACTGGGACCCCTCTACCAATGATTCTCATTTAATCTTGATTGGGTTGCGAAAATATCAGCCATTTCGGCTTATAATTACTACAGAAACCCTTTGGGAAATCACATTTTCATCTTCTCTGGAACTACTGAGCCAATGTGAATCAAACTGTTGGATGAAAAATGTGGCCGCCAGAGTCATTCTTTGATTCTGATTTGTCGGTTTTGAAAACTCTTCTCTGGAACTTCAAGGTCAAGTGTTTTGAAACTTCACAAGATTGAGGGCTTGGACAACTTCTACCAATGATCCTCATGTAATGTACATGTAATGTTGCAAACATTGCCTCAATTGTGGCTCATGGTTACCATGGAAACCCTATGGGAAATCACATTTTTATATATAATACTGCCAGGTGAGCAATTACAGGCTCTTCAGAGTCTCTAGTCTATTTTTGTTTGCAATGGCATGGCGGGGGTTCGAACCCACGCCAAGAGAGTTCATCAAATTTCCATTTGCCATAGTTTACAATGGCATGGCGGGGATTCAAATATGGGAAATATTGTAATTTGGATTAAAGCTTCATTAATGAAACTTTTGATGGTTATTTCTATAATTAGTGTTTAGAATCTAATATTATTGCATCCATAGAAATATTGTCCACCTGTCGAAAGTGACCAGTCCATGACAGCCATAATGTACCAACATGCAGCTATTGCAGTGAATAGAAATTACACTTTACTTTAAATTTTGTCTGCCAATGTTTGACTTTACAACAATGCAGCTACGTAGTTGTCCCCTGAAAAGAATTTTTTCAGGGGACTATTAAAACAGCCTGTGTCTGTCTGTGCGTCTGTCCCACGTTGGTTTCCCAATGATAACTTTAGTTATACGTGGCTAAATCAAATGAAATTTGGTATATAGGTGTATCAACATAAAATACAGGTCAAGTTCAAATTGGGATGTGGTCCACAATTCTTGCCAGATTTATGCCACTTTTTCGACTTCAAAATCTTTTTTTTTTTTTTTGGGGGGGGGGGGTCCTGATAACTTCAATTATAGTTGGCTAAATCAAATGAAATTTGGTATGTAGGTGTATCAGCATAAAATACAGGTCAAGTTTGAATCGGGATGGCCTCCAACAATATTTTCAGGATTTATGCCCCTTTTTCCATCACCCATGCGGAAGTCTGTTTGTCTGTGAGTCTGTTCACATTTTCCTTTAGCATGAGAACAACCAACCCCTTTTGGTCGCAATCGGTCAACCATGATGGCTGCCCATGCCCAAAACCCAAAAATCTTTAGCACAGTCTACAGTTCATATTTAATATGGAGGGATTTCATTGTAACTTGGTAGGATGACTCTGTTTGATGTCTAGATGAGAACTTCCCCATTTGGTCGCGATCTGTCATCCATGATGGCAACCCGAGCCCAAAACCCAAAAACCTTTAGTACGGTCTTCAGGTTGTATTTATGGAAGGATTTCATTGTAACTTGGTAGGATGACTCCATTTAATGTCCAGAAGAGAACATCCCGTTTGGTCGAGATTGATCAGCTGTGGCAGCTACAGGGGCCCGAAGCCTGAAAACCTTTAGCACAGTCTACAGGTTATATTTATGAAGGGATTTTATTGTAACTTTGTAGGATGACTCCAGATAATGTCTGGATGAGAACATCCCCTTTTGGTCACGATTGTTCAACCATGATGACTGCCCAAGCCCAAAACCCGAAAACCTTCAGCACAGACACATGTCACTTTTATGAAGGGATTTCATTGTAACTTGAGAGGATGAGGATGTCCCTTTTTGGTTACGATCAGTCAACCGTAATGGCTACACAGGCACGAAGCCTGAAAACCTTTAGCACAGTCTACAGGCCATATTTATCAAGGGATTTCATTATCCCCCCGAAAAAAAATTTCGGGGGATATAGTCGTCACGCGTTTTTTTTTGTCTGTCCGTCCATCCGTCCGTATGTCCGTCCGTCCACATTTCGTTTCCAGATGATAACTTCCCTTGAAATAGTTTGATTGTAACCAAACTTGATATGTGGCTTAAACATATAAAAATACAGGTCAAGTTTGAATCTGGGTTCATCCTGATTAATATTACTAGAGTTATGCCCCTTTTTAATTTAGAAAATCTTATGATTTTTGGTTTCTGGATGGTAACTTCCCTCAAGATAGTTTGATTGTAACCAAACTTGATATGTGGTGCAAACATATCAAAATACGGGTCAAGTTCGATGCATGCATTCAATTTAATAATAAAACAAATCATGATTTTCAAGTTCACAGTTCTGTATTTCACCAATGATTTATTGTTTATACATGTGCAATAGTTTGACATCATATAATATTGTAATCTAAAAGAAGAAAAAGTAGGCTGGTATTACTATTTTAATGTTCTCATGTTTTCAGAATAGACTTAATAGGGCTAATTTTCATTTTATTTGCATCATATTTCTTTATTGTTACACTATAAAATCTGTGATTTCTTGTTTTTTGCTTGATAACTTCTGTTGAATAATTTGAAAGCAAACTTGATATGTGGATCATCATACCAAATACAGGTTATGTAAGAATTAACCCTTTACCCCAAAAAAATTTTTCGAGAAAAATGAAATTTTATCTCCCTCTTCTCTAAAATCACACCAGTATGGATGTCATTGTAACCAGCTCATCAAGCCAGTTACAATGACATCTATATCGTGTGTTTTTAGTGAAACTGTTGCGACATATTGTGGTCTGATTTAGCCCGATTCAGGCTATTTGTTTTTGCTGTTTTTTGTCAGTTTGCTAGGTAAAGGGTTAAAGTGTGGTCTGGTCAATTTTTTCAGAGTTATGCCAAATTCAATGTACTTTTAAGTTTCTGGATGATGACCACACTTTTTTCGGGGGGATCAGCTGCCCCGTGGATGTGGCAGCCCTCTAGTTTTAACTTGATAGGATGAGTCATTTTGGAATAATTTCAGTGTAACTTGATAACTTTGGTTGACCTACATTAACTGTGAGGGTCACATTAACCCACCCCTCAATTCTTTAGCACAGTTTGCACCTCAAATTATTTTTATGTGTAAAAATACTATGTATGGTACACATAATGCCGGCATCCGTGGTGGCCATCCGTCATTTGTCCATCCGGCGTCCGTATCCATTTCTTTGGCATTCAATAACTTGAAAAATATTGCTTGGATTGTCAAGTTACTTTATATTTGTGTTCAGGTTACTGATGTGCCGGGCTGTATAGTTTTTGGTGTAAATCTGATAATTTAATCCTGAGATATTAACCCTTTATCCTTCAAATTGAAAATTCCTCCAATCCCTTTGGCATTCGATAACTTGAAAAATATTACTTGGATTGTCAAGTTACTTTATATTTGTGTTCAGGTTACTGATGTGCCAAGCTGTATAGTTTTTGGTGTAAATCTGTTATTTTGATCCTAAGATAATAACCCTTTATCCCTCAATTTGAAAATTCCTCCAAAAATTGGTCCTGAGATAATAACAGCTTTCTACTAGTTGCGCATATGGGTACACATCTGACGTTTTAATTGGCCTATTTTTTATTTCCAATTGGTAACTTTACTACTCTATGGCAGATGGATTTATCATTTGAATGTTTTTCTTGTCACCACCAAATGAGAGCTGTGTTCAATTTTCAGATTTTTAGCTCAACTTTGACGAAGTCAAATTTGAGCTATTGTCATGGCCCGTCGTCCGTCCGTCCGTCCGTCTGTCCGTACGTCAACAATTGGCTATGGCTCGGGCTAGAGGTCGTATTTATGAACCGATCTTTACGAAACTTCTTGTGTACCTTTGTTATGACCATGGGACGGGAACGAGTGTTTTTAGGTGTGGTCCGAAATTCAAGATGGCTGTCAGCGGCCATTTTGTACCGATGATGCAAAAATCAGTTTTTTGTACAGAACTTCTGTATGAAAGTTCTGATTTGAATAAAGTTTTGTATAAATGTTTAGTACCATGGGATACATCACATATAATACGGGTTTTTTTCTCGTGCGTAAATTATGCAAATTAGACTGACTTTGATTTATTTAGTGTTACTTTCAGAGCTGTAAGTGCCAAGCTGCTATGGCTCGGGCTAGAGGCCGTATTTATGAACCAATCTTTACGAAACTTCTTGGGTACCTTTGTTATGACCGTGGGATGAGAACGAGTGTTTTTGGGTGCAGTCCGAAATTCAAGATGGCTGCCAGCAGCCATTTTGTACCGACGATGCAGAAATTTTTTTTTTGTACAGAACTTCCATATGAAAGCTCTGATTTGAATAAATTTTTGTATGAATGTTTAGTAACGTGGAATACATCACATATAGTACGGATTTTTTTCTCACGCAGAAATTATGCAAATTAGACTAACTTCTATGTTTTTTGGTGTTACTTTCAGCACTGTAAGTGCAAATGCCAATACGGCTCGGGCTAGAGGCCGTATTTATGAGAACCGATCTTTACAAAACTCCTTGGGTACCTTTGTTATCACCGTGGGATGAGAACGAGGGTTTTGGGGTCCAGTCCGAATTTCAAGATGGCCGATGGCAGCCATTTTGTCAAAATTTGGTGCAATCAGATTTTTGCACAGAACTTCCCCCAAATGAAAGCGCTGATTTGAATAATTTTTTGTGTGAATGTTTAGTACCATGGGATACATCACATATAATACGGGTTTTTTTCTTGTGCAGAAATTATGCAAATTAGATGAACTTTGATTTTTTCAGTGCTACTTACACACAGTAAGTACACATGTCAATACGGCTCAGGCTAGAGTCTGTATTTATGAACCGATCTTCACAAAACTTCTTGGGTACCTTTGTTATCACCTTGGGACGAGAACGAGTGTTTCTGGGTGCAGTCCAAAATTCAAGATGGCTGCCAGTGGCCATTTTGTACCGAAATTAGGTCCAATCAGTTTTTTGTCACAACTTCTGCACAGCTCATATTTGTGAACTGATCTTCACGAAACTTCTTGGGTACCTTTGTTTTCACCTTGGGACAGGAATGAGTGTGTTTTGGAGTGCCTTTGTTATCACTGTGCTATGAGAACAAATATTTTGGGGTTCAGTCAGACCCACTCTGGGACTCAAAGGTTTCTTTTCTAGTTTAGCATCTGACTGTCACCCACCTTTACAATACTTTACCTATACATTTGTTACAGGCAACGGTCAGTATTTATGTACAGACCGTTACAATACTTTATATGTACCTTTGTTATCAGGTCATTACCTAGATGTTTGTCATTGCTGTGTCACATACTGTACATGTACATGTCTCGACAAGTTGAGCTACAGTGTCATTGACACTGTCATTAGTAATTGTAATTCTGTAATTATGGCCCTTGATTGTGTGAAAACTTTTATTTTTTTTTTAATTTACGCGCAGTCATTTTAGTTTCCTTTAGCAGAATGGTTTGAAATTTGACCATTTTTCTTTTGATAACAGATCGAATTACAAGTTTATTTTTAGGATTTTTGGTGCCCATAACTTCTCAGTTATCTCTCCCCTGGTTTTACAAAAATGTTTTTGGTGTTTCAGGGAGATATTGATTTGAAATTTTGAAAGTTTCCCTTAACCATTGTAAAAGGAGGACCAGTTTGATTTTTAAGGTTTTCTTTTGTGTGAAATTGTACTTAAAAGCCCTTGTTTGTACAAAAACCTTTTGTTATTTTGGCATTATCAGACAATTCAAAAGTTCATTCTTGTGTGTCCCATTTCTGCCCCAAATTTCTGAAATCAGGATTCTTCACTGTGTTAGTACCAATAAGAACATTTTAAGCAGACTGACATGGTAGCTATTGCAGTGAATTAAAATCTGAATTTAACTGTAAATTGCCACATCGGAACACGGGGAAATGAAGCAGTGCTTGTTTACTGTGGTAAACACGCTTTCTTTCACTGGTAAAATAGGACCTGTCAGCAATGCCTTAGGTGGAAATCTTCTAAAGTGGGCAACATGAGTACAAACGATTGGCCAGATTTTACTTTATATCTATGTTGCGGCATTGTATTGTGCTGAAATCTGACCTTACTTAACCCTTTGATACTTGTGTACATCTTATGACATACGAAATCAAACAGAGAGTTGATATTTTGTGGTCATTTGTTTTGTTATTATTTTTCGATTTTTTGAAGTTTCAACCTCAATTCCTATTTCCTCCTGAATAGTGCTCAGTGACAGCCATTGAGCCAAATGTTATCCAGCTTAAATACTAATATAATCCTGCTGTCAAGACTTAACTGGCTGAGTGCTAGAAGCCACCATCAGGGCTTTCAAAAAATGAGGATACCGGAGTCAAAGACAACACTTTCCTTGCTTATATTTCATATTTAGTCAAACACAAATAATATTTTATTTCTATAAATTTGTTTTATTACAAATTATTGGCGAGTGCCTCTGGGCACTCTCCAATAATTTGTAATAAACACTTGTGTTGAATAACAAATTCAGACCACCAAAAATAATCTAGCACTCAACCAGATAATCACTAATGTGAAAAATATCTTGTTATTTGTACTTTCCGATATTTGACGTTGCATTTTGAAAAAATTGAATTCCCAGTAACGTTTGAACGTCAGGATAATTAATGTCTAAAAGGGTTAAAGTATTTGGAGATACTGTCCAAAGTTTGTAGAGTAAGGAAAACGTCTCCATGACAAAGTAAGGCTGAACAAAGATGGTTTGTGTTGAATTCCAATATCATGTACACCATTGTACGGAGCAGATATTTCCTGTGAAATTTTGTATTCATCCCTTTACCCAACGTAACAGCCAAAACCGGCCAGCACTATTTGAACGTCAGGATAATTAAAGTCTCAAAGGGTTAAACAGCAATGAAATAATAAATAAATACTAGAATACAGGAAAATTACCAGTTTTCCTTTAAGTGTATATACACCTGCTAATTAAATATTTTTCACTGACAAAGTGGCCACTAAATTGACAAGGTTTCACTGTATCAAGCTTCTTTAAAGAACATAAAACCGACATATTGCAGTGAATTGAAATCTACATTTTAGTTTAAATTTTGTATACCAAGAATTGACTTCCACAATAACGCAGCTACATAGTTTGATATAGCTATGACAGTGTTCACCATGTGGGAAAGAAAAATGGTTTATATTGAGGTTCTTGATTGTGTTAATACAGTCAAAAACATCTTATATAGACAGACATGTCAGTCACAGGTATTGCAAGATTATTTCTGGAGCAATGAGTGTATGGAAAGTGTTATAAATACTGAGTGGATCGATGAGTTGGGTGAATAAGATGTTGACAGAATCGATAGTTGTCAGGATATATACTCCCCCAAAAAATCATATTTAGTGGAAACTACTTGATTGCATATAATTTCCAAGCCCAGAACTATTTACCTTATCTACAGTACAAATTTTGCCTGCATTTAAGCTGTAGAATTACTTCTGTTAATGAATGAATAAAATATCCCATGACCTATCAAAGAATTAATCTGGCAGCCAAAGAATTTGCCATGTTTATCAATCTGTTTGTCTTGAGTACATCGAATGTAAAGATTTCATCTGTTATAACTTATTTGACAGAGTACCTTGAGATCTGTCAAACAAGACATGATAGAATAAAGGCCCAGTTGATCACTTGAATACAGGAAAACTACCTAATTCCTCTAATCAGGCCTGCCATTTTCAGGAGAGCGATTTATTCGCTCGCCTACTGCTGGAATTAAAAAGATTGAGGGCGAAAACTAGCCTCCTGGCCTCAGCCCTCGCAATTCAAATTTTTTGGCTTCGGCAGTCGTTTGCCGGAGTAAATTTTATGTGCTTCGGCAGTTACTACGGCATTTCTGGTAAGGCAATACATTCAGATGCCACGAGTGACGAATGCACAATTTTTTTTAGTGGGGTCTTTTCTCGCCCTAGGAAAATTTTGAAATCTGCTATCAAAAGGTGCATTCTTGTGGCTTTTGGGGTGGAAATCCACTTGATATTTTGGATGACAAAATTAGGTTTTTGTGTCGCTGCCCCACGAAGTGGGGAGTGACATATAGGGATTACTTTTGTCGTCTTGCGTCGTCCGCGTCGCCGCCCCACGAAGTGGGGAGCGACATATAGGGACTACTTTTGTCGTCTTGCGTCGTCGTCCACGTCACACTTTCTCTTATCCGCCACTCCTCTTTAACCTATGAATGGATTTTGATGAAACTTTCAGTGATTCTTTATCACATAATGGCATTGTGCACCTCCTATTTTATTTTTTGATCCGGAGCAACATATAGGGATTACTTTTGTCGTCTTGCATCGTCCGCGTCACACTTTCTCTTATTCGCCACTCCTCTTTAACCTATGAATGGATTTTGAAGAAACTTTCACCGATTCTTTTATCACATAATGGCATTGTGCACCTCCTATTTTATTTTTTGATCCGCTGTATTTTTTCCAGAGTTATGCCCCTTTTCCACTTAGAATTCTGTCTGAAACGCCAGGCGACGCACGTCTTCCATGGAAGACTCACATCTAAG
Organism: Pictodentalium vernedei; assembly: GCA_031216915.1. Taxonomy (NCBI): domain Eukaryota; kingdom Metazoa; phylum Mollusca; class Scaphopoda; order Dentaliida; family Dentaliidae; genus Pictodentalium; species Pictodentalium vernedei. The sequence goes on along the minus strand of CM062297.1, from coordinate 725,005,275 downwards.
TTTTACTTGAATCCACCCCTGCAATGTTATATGCACCGTTGATTTGTCAGTTTGCGAACGAAATTTGCGGGACTGCAAAACGAATGAATTTCATCTGAGCTGAATATTGAGTAAAATACATTTCAAACTTATTTCTCAGAAAAAAACATGCCGTTTGTTTACCTGTATTTATGTATATTCCCTGGAATCAAAAAATGAATGTTGACCCATTTTCTGTAAATGTAGAACTCAGTCCGGGAAACCCCCACACATACTTATTTATGGAGAAGATACGCATGTGTACGGCGCGAATTCAATTGTTATCGAGAGGGGTATCACAATAAACAAGCCAATGACAGAAAGTTTAAGTAAGTGTGACGTTGGCTGCGAGTTTCTGTTTTCAGCTACCGGTGTGTGTCTCTCGTTGTGCACAGTGAACTATTGCATGTCACACATTCGTCCAAACCTGGACCCAAAGTCCGTAATATAATTTTTTGGTTTGATACATCCTGTAGAACAGGATGTACCAAACCAAAAAAAATATATTACGGGCTTTGGGTCCAAGTTTGGACAAGTCAAACACCACTGCGGATTATTTCTACTACGGCAACTGTGTGCCGTAGTCAGGTCCGCTTACTTCAGCAAATCGCTTCGGCAATGCCGATTGCCGAAGCCAATTGCGAGGGCTGTGGCCTTAGAAAATATTGATTACCATAACAGCCTATTTCTAAAACCCACATCTTTTCAGCTCTCGGCTATGTTAGTGGTCTCTGTAAGACGGCCATACTACCACTCACACACCTCCGGGCCTTGTCGAGGCCCGGAGGTGTGGGAGGGGCAGTGTAGCCATCTCACAGATACTGCCTTGTTAGCAGCACTAAATAAAATGTACTATGCCCACTTGGCAGAATTTGCTAACAGTAAAATTTCATTTTGTCACTTAGATTTTCTGAGCTTGAGGAGAGCTAATCGCTCCCCTAGGCCATGTAAGGGGAGTTTATATTGAGGTTCTTGATTGTGTTAATACAGTCAAAAACATCTTATATAGACAGACATGTCAGTCACAGGTATTGCAAGATTATTTCTGGAGCAATGAGTGTATGGAAAGTGTTACAAATATTGAGTGGATCGATGAGTTGGGTGAATAAGATGTTGACAGAATCGATAGTTGTCAGGATATATACTCCCCCAAAAAATCATATTTACTGACACGTAGCTATTGTAATGAATTGAAATCTACATTTTAGTTTAAATTTTGTATACCGAGAATTGACTTCCACAACAAAGCAGCTACATAGTTTTATGTAGCTATGACAGTGTTCACCATGTGGGAAAGAAAAATGGTTTACATCGAGGTTCTTTATTGTGTTAATACAGTCAAGAACATCTTCTATAGACAGTCATGTCAGTCACAGTTATTGCAAGATTATTTCTGGAGCAATGAGTGTATGGAAGGTTTTATAAATATTGAGTGAATTGATGAGTTGGGTGAAATAAGATGTTGACAGAATCGATAGTTGTAAGGATATATTTTCCCTCCAAACATTATATTCAGTAGAGCCTACTTGATTGTATATAATTTCCAAGCACAAAAGCATTTACCATACATGCAGTACAAATGTTACCTGTTAATTTTCATATAAACTATAGTGTAAACTATTGTTTATGAATAAAAAATGTTGTGAAATATCTAAGAATTACTCGGACAGCTGATGAGTTTACCATGCTTATCAGTCTATTATTGAACTCTGTCAAACAAGATATAATAGAATAAATGCCCAGTTTATCGCTAGAATACAGAAAATGACAAATTTCCTTTAATTGTGTACTCCTGTTAAATGAATATCTTTCACTGACCGAGTGAAATTAACAAAGTTTCAATATATCAGGGTTCCCTCCCATGGTAGTACTATGATGAACATTTCAAGTATACTGAAACACAGCTATTTCAATGAATTGCACAATAAAGCAGCTACGTAGTTTGATATAGCTATGACAGTGTTCACCATGTGGGAAAGAGGTTCTTTATTGTGTTAATACAGTCAAGAACATCTATAGACAGTCATGTCAGTCACAGTTATTGCAAGATTATTTCTGGAGCAATGAGTGTATGGAAGGTTTTATAAATATTGAGTGAATTGATTATATTGGGGTTCTTTATCAGCTCCGCCTGTCAAAGTCAGCAGAGCTTTCTGATGCTAAGTTGTTCATCTGTCCGTCAACATTTTGTTTGTCCGAGCCATAATTTATTAGCCGCAAATATTTTTTTTATATTGGGGTTCTTTACTGTGTTAATACAGTCAAGAACATCTTATATAGACAGACATGGCAGCCACATGTAAAGCATGATTATTTTGGGGCAATGAGTTTATAAATATTGATTAAATTAATGAGTTGGGTGAAATAAGATGTCAGAATCGATAGTTCTGAGGATATATAGAAGAAAAAAAGTCCTACTCAATGGAGACTACTTGATTGCATATAGTTTCCAAACACAAATTCATTTGCCATACCTAGAGTACAAATTTGACCTGTCACTTGCATGTACGCTTTTGATTACAATCTTTTTGATGAATAAAATATCCAGTGGTTATAAAGAAATACTCGGGCCAGCCATTGAATTTCCAATATATTTTAGATATCTTTGGCTTCAGGACATCCAGTATAGGTATTAAATGTATTATATAGATATGATACAATAAATGACTAATTTTCCCAAGGGAACACCAGGAAGTGATACAGTGCTTGTTTGCTGTGGTTAACAAGCTCTGTTTTACTTGTAAAATAGGACCCAGTAACCTACGCTTGGGGTGAAAATCCTCTAAAATGGGCAACATGTGTATAAACGATTGGCTTGGGGGCCCAAATTTTAACTTTTTGCAATATGAATAATTATTCTTCAAATATCTTCTGATCCACCAGTGAGAATCATTTGATATTGGGTACACATCATCTTTATGGGCATCAGAATATTCAGATTTTTTCAAATCAAATCAAGTCAGTGAGTTCATATTTTTATTCTACAACCATTGGCCCAGTCTTATCTGGTGCAAACTCAGTATTATCAAGTGCCAAACACAAATTTTGACCTCCTTCCCCCAATCCCCAAAATTGGTATACAATACTGAAAATTAAGTCCTATCTGGCCCTCTATACTTTTACTACCTGCGCATGCGCAGTACTCAGGAAGAGACCGGAATTGGCGCAAACATCATTCTGTTGGTTATGTGTTCCTTCCATGAACCCTCCGGTTAAACTCCTAAGCTTTCTGGCTGTTTATTATTGAATTTTTTTAGCTCAACTTTGACGTAAGTCAAATTTGAGCTTATGCAATGGCCAGTCGTCCGTCAACAATTCAAAACGGCTCGGGCTAGAGGCCATATTTATGAACCGATCTTTACAAAACTTCTTGGGTACCTTTGTTATCACCGTGGGACGAGAACGAGTGTTTTGGGATCCGGTCCGAAATTCAAGTTGGCCACTGGCAGCCATTTTGTACAAAATTAGGTGCAATCAGATTTTTGCGCAGAACTTTCATATGAAAGCTCTGATTTGAAAAAATGTTTGTGTGAATGTTTAGTACCATGGGATACATCACATATGATACGTTTTTTCTTGTGCTTAAATTATGCAAATTAGACTAAGTTTGATGTATTTAGCATTTCTTTCAGCACTGTAAGTGCAAATGCCAATACGGCACGGGCTCGAGGCCGTATTTATGAACCGATCTTTACGAAATTTCTTGGGACGAGAACGAGTGTTTTGGGGTCCGGTCCAAAATTCAAGATGGCCGATGGCAGCCATTTTGTTCAAAATAAGGTGCAATCAGATTTTTGCGCAGAACTTCCATATGAAAGCGCTGATTTGAATAATTTTTTGTGTGAATGTTTAGTACCATGGGATACATCACATATAATACGTTTTTTTTTTTTTTTAGTGCAGAAATTATTCAAATTAAATGAACTTTTATTTTTTCAGTGCTACTTACACACAGTAAGTACACATGTCAATACGGCCCGGGCTAGGGCTGTATTTATGAACCGATCTTTACGAAACTTCTTGGGTACCTTTGTTATCACAGTGGGTTGAGAACGAGTGTTTTTGGGTGTGATTCAAAATTCAAGATGGCCACCAGCAGCCATTTTGTACCAAAATTAGTGCATCAGTTTTTTGTACAGAACTTTTGTATGAAAGTTCTGATTTGAATAAATTTTTGTATGAATGTTTAGTAACATGGAATACATCACATATAATACGGGTTCTTTTCTCGTGCAGAAATTATGCAAATTAGATGAATTTTGATTTATTCACTGCTACTTATACACAGTAAGGGCACATGTCAATAAGACTCGGGCTAGAGGCTGCATTTGTGAACCGATCTTCATGAAACTTATTGGGTACCTTTGTTATCACCTTGGGATGAGAACGAGTGTTTCTGGGTGCGCTCCAATATTCAAGATGACTGCCAGTGGCCATTTTGTACCGAAATAGGTCCAATCAGTTTATTGTCAACTTCTATACGGCTCGTATTTATGAACTGATGTTCATGAAACTTCTTGGGTACCTTTGTTTTCACCTTGGGACAGGAACAAGTGTTTTTGGGTGCCTTTGTTATCACTGTGCTATGAGAACAAATATTTTGGGGTTCAGTCAGACCCACTCTGGGACTCAAAAATTTCTTTTCTAGTTTAGCATCTGACTTTCGCCCACCTTTACAACACTTTACCTGTACATTTGTTACAGGCTACGGTCAGTATTTATGTACAGACCATTACAATACTTTATATGTACCTTTGTTATCAGGTCATTACCTAGATGTTTGTCATTGCTGTGTCACATACTATACATGTACATGTCTTAACAAGTTGAGCTACAGTGTCATTGACACTTTCATTGTTAAATTTCTTGGGAGTTTAATGTGTTGTACAGAAGGTTTATTCTGTTTATCCCCACTGTTATCTGTTTATCCCCACTGTTATGTCCTCACCCTATGGGTGTTGGGCCATTATTGTCTTGCATCTCCTACCAGATGCATTGTTTTTTCTTCACATGAAGATCTACCTTTGCATCAGGTATCAGTTAATTATTTACTGACTTGGCTCTTTTGTGTGCCTTTTGTCAAGTTTCCAGTTTTTCTATCCTGATGTTTACTTTAACAACACCCCCTTAACAGGTAATATTCAGGGTTTTATTTCATCACAATTATTATGCCCCCCGACTTAAGTTGGGTGGCATATAGTGATTGAAGTGTGCATGTGTCTGTACGGGTGTGTCTATCCGAGGCAATAACTCGAAAACGGTTAGGGCCACAGTCATCAAACTTCACACAATTATAAAGGACCATGGGAGGATGTGTCACACACCATAGCCGGGTTCGTAACTTCAAGGTCAAGGTCACATTTCATGGTCACACTAAAAATTGGTCAATATTCGTGTTTCAGCCATAACTCAGAAACGAATCATAGTACAATTGTTAAACTTTTTACAAATGTTAAGGACAGTCAGAAGGTGTGTCGCGTGTAATAGTTTGCGCCGCATCTGCAAGGTGAAGGTCACGGGAGGGGGGGGGGGCGGGGGATAGCGGAGCATGTGTTACCTTAGTAACATTTTTAGCTCACCTGAGCAAAGCTCAGGATGAGCTTTACTGATCACTTTCCGTCCGTCGTCGTTGGGCGTCAACAATCATCTCCTCCCAAACCACTAGGCCAATTTTAATAAAATTTTGTGGGATTGATCATTGGGTGGAACACTCGAAGAATTGTGTTCGAAATCTCCGTTGCCCATCAAATATGGCTGCCTTGGCTGCTGATTGGCAAAAACACATTAAAATCTTCTTCTTCAGAACCGCTGGATCAATTTGAAAAAAATTTACTGGGGATACCCAGTGGGTGGTCCTCTCTCAGAATTGTGTTCGGTTTGTCTGGCCGCCATCCAACATGGCTGCCACAGCTTCTGATTGGCTGACGCTCCACCCCTAAATTTCTATTTTTTGAATCAAGAGATCGATTTGAACCAAATTTTTTTTGAGGACTTATTGGGTCATAAGTATCTAATTTATGCCGAAAAAAATTTTCATGTAGCCCCATGGGAACCTCAGGAGCTAAAAATAGAAAAAATTAAAATTGCTCATATCTCCAAAACTGCACGGCTCAGAAACTTTTTATTTGCTGTGCAGCTTGCTTATGAGCAATGGAAAGGAATGGTAGAAAAAAATCGCTAACGTTTTTTTTCTAAGGTACTTTTTTGGGACTCTGAAAAAGTGCTGACTCGGCACTTTTTAACACTGAAGGTAATGCAGAAACATTAAAAACTCTTATTCTCACGTCAACAATCATCTCCTTCAAAACCAATGGGCCAATTTCAATAAAATTTTGTGGGCTTGATCATTGGGTGGAACTCTCGAAGAATTGTGTTCGAAATCTCTGTCACCCATCTAATATGGCTGCCTTGGCTGCTGATTGGCAAAACACATTCAAATCTTCTTCTTCAGAACCGCTGCATAAATTTGAATAAAATTTGCTGGAGATAACCAGTGGGTGGTCCTCTTTCAGAATTATTTTCGGTTTGTCCGCCCGCCATCCAACATGGCTGCCACAGTTTCTGATTGGCTGACGCTCCACCCCTAAATTTCTATTTTTTGAATCAAGAGATCGATTTGAACCAATTTTTTTTTTTGAGGACTCATTGGGTCATAAGTATCTAATTTATGCCGAAGAAAATTTTCCCGTAGCCCCGTGGGAACCCCAGGAGCTAAAAATAGAAAAAATTAAAATCGATCATATCTCCAAAACTGCACGGCTCAGAAACTTTTTATTTGCTGTGCAGCTTGCTTATGACCAATGGAAAGGAATGGTAGAAAAAAATCGCTAACGGTTTTTTTCTAAGGTACTTTTTCGGGACTCTGAAAAAGTGCTGACTCGGCACTTTTTAACACTGAAGGTAATGGAAAAACATTAAAAAATCTTTTTCTCGCGTCAACAATCATCTCCTCCCAAACCACTGGGCCACATAAAATTTTCTGGGATTGATCATTAGGTGGAACACTCAAAGAATTGTGTTTGAAATCTCTGTCGCCCATCTAACATGGCTGCCATGGCTGGTGATTAGGAAAACACATTAAAATCTTCTTCTTCAGAACTGCTGGATCAATTTGAATAAAATTTGCTGAGGTTAACCAGTGGGTGGTCCTCTTTCAGAATTGTGTTCGGTATGTCTGCCCACCATCCAACATGGCTGCCACAGCTTCTGATTAGCTAACGGCCCACCACTAAATTGCTATTTTTAGCTCACTGAAGGGAGCTCAACTTTATCACTTTCCATCCGTTGTCCGTCGTCATCCGTCGTCGTGAACACTTTTCAAACAACTTCTCCTCCTAAATCACTGGTCCAAATTGAACCAAATTTGGTTGGTATCTTCCTTAGCATGTGTCATTTAGAAATCGTGTGACTAAAGTTACCGCGCCCAATGGGGACCCCAGAAGGGGTGGAAAGGTGCAAAAACCTTTAAAAATCTTCTCCAGAAACAGTAAAGTAAAAAAAATAAAAATGGCCATATCTCAAAAATTGCACGGCTCAGAACATTTTTTTAAGCACTAAGCTTCCTCATGACCAGCCGAATAGAGCTGTACAAAAAAAAAAATCAAAAATAGTGGGGGAGATTTATAAAGGGGTCTGGGTTTAAGTACCTTGGTCAACAGGGCGGAATGAGGGTGACCATGGTTTACCTCATTGGAAGAGATTAAGTTGTTGGTACAGAAATAAGAATTTCCTGTCAGCAAATGGAGATGGAGTATGGTAAATAGTTTTGTGTTTCAAAATTATGGGCAGACACCCCCAAAGGCAATTCCACTCTGCAAGTTTTGTGGAGATCAACCTAATCACCATTGAGAAAAGAATAACTGAAGTATGGTAAATGGTTTCATGTTTCAAAATTATAGGCAAATACAACAGAAGGACAATCTGGGTCAACCATTCAGACAACGTGCAAGTTTGACAGAATTGCCTGGGCACCCTGAGGAATAGTTGGTCAAACAAATGGCGAGACTTAGTTTGACTGGTGTATGGTTTTGTGCTTCAAAATTGTAGACAAATAACTAACATGAGCAAGCCTAGGGCTTCAACCAAAAATTCGCTATTCAGAATTTTTCAGATTCTCATTTTGTGCTTTTGGAACATGGGTTGTAATACCTGACGTGTGCCGGATATTTGTGGTTTGTACTATGCGCTTTTTAGTGACACCTGTTCTAAATCATAAAGCCGGATATGTGTGGTTTGCAGTAGGCACTTTTTAGCGACACCTGTTCTAAATCATCAATCGAGTGTACCTCTTCGTTAGCTCTTATGAAATCGAGTATCACATGTTATTGTGTTTTAGAGAAAAAGGTAACATCATGTTAACAATTGATCTGCGATCACTTTATTTGCTTTGTTTCTCGTCCAGAACATCAATCGCATGGAACATGATGAAAATGCTTGGTTTTGTTCAACAGACGGATGAAAACGACAAATGATTCTGAAGACAACAGAAAACAGCTTTATCGTTTTGCATCCCACGTCCATACGTTTCCGAGACGTTTCGGCCTTTAGGCTTTACTAGGCTTTAGACGTTTCAACATGGGACGTTTCGGCCTCCTCGAAACACCCGAGACAAAAAGACCGAAACGTCGCACTTCTTCGAGACAAAATTAAGGCGTCATCCAACAATACTTGTTTTAGATAAATACACAATTTTAAATTCAACTTTGTTCCATGAAATCAGCCACAAATTTAAAAGTTTTTCTGCTGTAGTCCCTGGAAAAGTTCACAGGGAGAGTATCGGGAAAAGAACTTAAACACAGGCAGTTTTAATCAAGAAATCTACGGGGGAAATATGGAGTTTTGTAGCACAGATGTTTTGTTTGATGGCGCCTTAAAACTTATCTTTCTTTGAAAATTGAAAAATTAAAAAGAGTCACAGATCATAAGTCCAGTGCCATAGTTCAGCTATCCGAACATTGTGGCTGCCCACTACATTCATATTCAGTACAGTGAAATCAGTGACAGTTTCCCCCCGTGCTATCACCGGGAGATATAGCCGATGTCTGAATGCGAAAATGGGTTTTATATCAATTGTTTTCGATTAGTGAATTACTTATGTGTGGTATTTTCAACCGAGTGGGGATTTTATTCATTTGATACACACAACGAGACGTAAATTTCCATCGACATTCCGCTGTTGTTGCTTTTAATTCTCAAAACAATAATCGGGCAGTCTGCTGAAACCAGTACTCAAACGATTAGTCGACTAGTCGATGTCGACTCTGGGCAAGCCAGTAGTCGACCCTCAATTGTACAGTCAACTAGTCAGAGGATTTCAAGCTTTTAGGTAAATAGTATCACCTCTCTGCCACTGTCAGCCAATTTGAACAGCAATATTGGGCAATCAATGTATACATCTATTGCCATCTAATAGTAGTGACAGTAGTTTGTTTTAACTGGTACTAGTAGAGTGCTGAATTATTTTGGGCTATCAGGATATGTTATTAATTTGCTTTGTTGCAATTTATGGGAGAGTGCCTATAGGCACTATCCCATAAATCACAACAAAGCAAATTAAATAAGAGTGTATAATTTCACTCTTAGCATAATTAGAAGCACATTAACAGAATAGTTTTCCAGTAAGTTGCTGTATATTCCCCGTGGGAACCCCGGGAAGTAAGCAGCACTTGTTTACTGTGGTAAACCAGTTCCACTTTACTAGTAAATTAGGACCCAGTCACCAATGCTTGGGGTGAAAGTCCTCTAAAATGGGCAACATGTTGATCAACGATTGACTAAACTTGACTTCATCTCCATGTTGTGTCACGATTAGCCATGGTGCATAAATATGTGACGTTAACCACCAACAAACAAACAAACAGTTGCTGTATATGAATGCCCAAGTGAAGCCAAATTTGGACCTTCAGCACTCTACCGGAACACCAACACTGTTATAAGGAGACAAGTTTAGAGCTGAAACGATTAACCGGTTAATCGATTAACCGACGATCAACAGCATGATCGTACTTCAGAACCACCAGTCAGAATCTTTTAATATTTGGTATACATCATTGTTATGAGGGTCAGATTCTAGATTGTTCAAACAAAGCCACTAGGTTAATATTTGGGCTTCCCATGGAAGCCCAAATTTTATCTTTGTTCAATAATGAGGGTAATTTAAAAAAATCTTCTTCTTCAGATCCATCAGTCAGAATGCTTTGATATTTGGTATGAAACATTTCTATGGGGGTCAGATTCAAGTTTGTTCAAATCAGATCCCTAGGTATATATTTGGGCTCACTATGGTAGCCCAAATTTTTACTTAGTGCAATATGAGAAAATTTCTTTAAAAATCTTCTTCTTCAGATCCACCAGTCGGAATGATTTTATATTTGGTATACAACATCTCTAGGGGGGTCAGATTCCAGGTTGTTCAATTCGAGTGCCTAGGTTAATATTTGGGCTCCATATGGGAACATGAAATTTAACTTAGTACAATATGAGGGAATTTCTTCAAAAATCTTCTTCAGATTCACTTGTCAGAATGCTTTCACATTTGGTATACAACATCTCTAGGGGGGTCAGATTCAAGTTTGTTCAAATCGGATCCATAGGTCAGTATTTGGGCTCGCTATGGTAGCCCAAATTTGAACTTAGTGCAGTTCGAAGAAATTTCTTTACAATTTCTCTTCTTCAGATCCAACGGTCAGAATGCTTTCATATTCGGTACACAACATCTCTAGGGAAGTCAGATTTAACTGTGTTCAAAGCAAGAGCCTGGGTTAATATTTGGGCTCTCTATGGGAGCCGGAATTGGCCATTTTGCTGAAGAATTAAAAAAGTTTGTATTCAGTACCCTCTAGAGGTACTAAGATTAATCCACATAGGTTGTATCAAGGGGCTTCATAGGGGAGCTCTACATTTTACTTATGATCAACTGAAGAAAAGGCATGATGCCTAGATTATTTTTGTCACTCCTGAGGGACTCAAGGATTGACAGTGTAGCCTATGGAGATGGCTTGCTTAATGTAGACTCATTCTTGGGGGGGCACAAGTTGGAACACTATGTTTGCTGATACAGTCTTTTGTAATGATCAGTAGTGGTTGTTTGTTTTATAATTGCATTGGTATGATATATTTTTTTTAAAGCTGTAATGTATGTGGGAAATAGTTCTTAGGAATTATCTGTTGAAATCTCCGTATTCAGCCATTCGAAACACCACCTTTCGCATGTTGAAGTGAACGAATAAAAATGCTTGCGACAGTGTTTTCATTTCTGGGCACGATGTTTAATTATAAATTTTCCTGATTTAACATCTTGAAAAAAAATCCTGTTTTACGACAGATCATTTACTACGGCCAGAGGAGAGTGACGGGTGATTTACTTGGGCTATAATCCGCTCTCTGCACCTGCTTACGGGAATTCTGCACGAAGGGAAAAAGGATTTTGCCAAACAATTTTGCATAACCTTCGCACGAACGAAACATGCATTTGTGCAATTTTTGCACCCCCCCACCCACCCTGGTTGAGATGTCGTTTTACAATTTTGCATTTAATTTGCACACATTGACGTTTCAGATTACTTTTCACGTGCAGCCAATTTATTCACCAAGGCAGTGCCCACGTGCAACATAATTTGCAGGCCCCATTCGTTAATTCCGCAAAGGTTTGACAAAACAGACAAAAGTTTGAGTCTATAACATGGCTGTGAATTAATTGGTATGTCATTGTCAGTATGATAGGTTGTGACAATCAGTATTTCTGAAAATTTTAAACAAAAAGAATTATAAATGAATATCGAAACAGATGACTCGACGACACGTCGTGTTTATCCACAGTTTTCTCGATGATAATTACTGATCGTTGGATTGGTTTTTCTTAATAATTTGACAAGGGAAACACCGTCAGCGGTTATTGAACAAATCGTGAAGCCCCGCCAGAATCGCGTCCATACTGGAATTTCTCGATTACCGTGTTGTCACTCACTCAAGTAAATCGTGCACCAACACGATCGAGATTTTACACGTCGTGAAAAAGGCAAAAAATGAATGTCTGTACTGTAGTTCTTGTCCGGTCATCACTAAATTTCATATGCAGGTTCAAGGTCATGTCTTAGATGAGAACATCCCATTTTGGTCGCGATGACAACTGTGCAGGCCCAAAACCCGAAGCACAGTCTACAGGTCGTATTTATGAAGAGATTTCATTGTAACTTGTTAGGATGACTCGGTATAATGTCTGGAAGAGAACGTCATATTTTGATGAGTTTTGGTCAACTGTGATGGCTGCACATTACCTACATTTCTTTAGCACAGTCTAAAGGTTGCACTTATGAATGGATTTCATTGTAACTTGGTAATGAACAGTCGTCGAGGAGTGTCCAAATTTCACTCATGTCTGACTCCCGTGATGATCCGAGACGTTTTTTCCCAGCAAAACCAACACGCAAATGAAATAGCTTTTGCATGTTTCAATTTCAAGGAATATTCTGCTCATTCCCATAGCTAATTTGTTCCTCGCATATTGCATGAAAAGCATTGTTAATACAGTGAAGATGTTAATTAAATACAAATTGGCAGAATGATCATTTTTTTCACCATGACTTTAATGCACTTCTTGCAATTTGTGTCGATGGAATAAGCCGACACCAACTCAGTTATATTGAGAGTTTCCTATAACAAAATTATTCATTATGTGTGCTTTCTTGCACTGCATTTTGTGTGAATGTATTGTTTATTTTTTAAAAAGATTCCCGTGGGAACCCCGGGAAGTAAGCAGCACTTGTTTACTGTGGTAAACCAGTTCCGCTTTACTAGTAAAATAGGACCCAGTCACCAATGCTTGGGGTGAAAGTCCTCTAAAATGGGCAACATGTTGATCAACGATTGACTAAACTTGACTTCTTCTCCATGTTGTGTCACGATTAGCCATGGTGCATAAATATGTGACGTTAACCACCAACAAACATTTTAAAAAGATATAACTTCGGGCCGACTGGGGCAATAGCCAATACAGAAATTCAGATCATTGTTTTTGTTTAGAGTCGGCCATTCTTCCCTAAAAAATGCACAACAAATTGATAAACCACAAATTTCGAGAGCAAGTCCTGCTATATCATGGTCGTCTCAAATTGTGCAATTCCTTTGCCTTTTCACAATGTGTTATGTGAGGTGTCATTTACTACTAAATAAAGATGTTAACCCCAGTCTATGACACCCCCTTCCCCACTCTGCTGACTAGCGTTTGAAAAATCAATGAATAATTTCATACCCCAGGTTTTTGGCCTCCCATCAGAAAACATGACAGAATGAGTTTGAATTATCCGATTTATTCATTATATGCAACAATTTAAAACTTTATTAAACACAGCCTACAAGATCAGTGTATAACATTTGTAACCAGGTCACTGCTCGTGATGTGTTTTTCATTGGAGGACTTGAGCCTCTGTTTTTTTTTTTTTTTATTTCTGTAGTTTTTAAAAAGTTTGTTGTGTTTTTTTCCAAGCATACAGCCAGTTTGTATTTTTATACCCACAAGCATACAGCCAGTTTGTATTTTTATACCCACATTCTCGAAGAGAATCCAAGCACCTTTCTGTGCACCCGTCTTTCCATCAGTGCATCTGTCCACATCAGGTCCGCGGTGGCATTGAGGTAACCGGTTTGTGTCAGATCACCGAACGTTGAGCCCGGTTGGTCCTTGGATGGGTGACTGTCTGAGCGATCAATTCGGACACCCGCGTTGTGACCTTGGGCAAGACACTTAATCCCGATTGTCCACCTGGGGGGCATGATGACTCTGTGTACTAGGGTATACTGCATGTTGATGGTGCGCATGTCTTCAACCAATCTAACCCTGCCTGTGCCGCAGTGTGGAGTTGCGATGTTGTGGAGCTGGCAGCTGCTCATCGTTGCTCGGTGGTTCTCTCCAGGTACTCCGGCTTCCCCACCCATAAAACTGTCACCGACACATGACCTTGGCTGTTAATGTGTCGTTAAACCCTACAAAATAAATAATCTGTCCACATCAATATTTTAACTGTGAGTGGATGGATTTCAATGAAATTTAGTATGAGGGATACTTATGACAAAACGCTCCTGCACATATAAAACGGTTTCCCACTTCTACAACAGAGTTAATGCTTTTACCTTTTTTTGTAGTTCATTTATACGTCATCAGTCAAGTAGAGTTGCACGGTACTTCAATATACTGAATATTTTCGGTATTGAAAACCGAACATTACCATTACCGTGAGTAAATAAAATATTCGGTACACTGAAATCTTGTATTATCGCGATGTAACAAGGCAAGTAAACAAAACGGTAATTACAGTATAGGTAACTATAACTGCTAAGAACAACTATCTTACTAACTTGGTCATGAGAAATTTCCAGTGTGCATGTACGTTGTGAGAATAATTAATAACATCGCAAACATAGTGATTTCCGCATTCCATACCAATATCTTTACTATCGTACCTATGAAGGAAACATGGGTTAAAATCGGAAGTAACAGGCAGGGGTGGACTGCATGTTGTTGGTATGAGAACTTTCGAACACTTCAACTAAGTCAATGGGATTAAAACAATTTATTGGAAACGGTAATTGTAATTTTTAATTACACAATGAAATAGGTAAGTTACAACATTAGCAGTCTTCCTCTTGCAATCTTTTACTGTTCATTCACCTTCCAGTCCACCCACACTCATCACGCCAATGGGTTCTATTGATTATTGAGTGATAAAAGTGATAAAACCCATTACAAGATTAATAACGAGTTTGAGACATTGAACCAAATTATTCAATAATTTGTTATACCATGGTAAATTTTCTTTGATACCACATTATTTTTAGCTCTCCTGACTTTCGGTCAGGAGAGCTATAGTGATCACTCACCGTCTTGTCGTCCGTGAACATGGTGTTTGCATCTTCTCCTCCTAAACCGCTGAACCAATTTAATTGATATTTGAGATAATAGTTTGTTATGACATCGCAATTTGATTTTGTTCAAATCAAGTTGCCTCGCCCCTTGGTAGGGCCACACCCAAAAAGTGTGCTAAAATCTTTTTCTCATGAACCAGCAGTAGCAGAGACTTGATATTTGGTGTGCAGCATCCTTTTGAGGTGTAGACTCAGATTTGTTCAAGAGAAGTTTGTGTGGCTATATTTGCCAGTGTTATGGGAGGGGCAAGAATATTTTTCCCTCCCAAAATTTCTATTTTCCAAACTGAGAGGCAGATTTGCACCAAATTTGATATGAGGACTTATTGGGTCATAAGTACTTTTTTCCTGTCGCCCCATGGGAAACGCTGGAGCAAAAAATAAAAAAAAATTAAAATGCCCATATCTCCAAAACTACACGGCACTGAGGATTCTTATTTGGTGTGAAGCTTCCTTAGGACCAACAGGATGGAATGATTAAAAAAAATTGCTATCGGTTTTATCATGGGGTACTTTTCTGGGACTTTGAAAACGTGCGGAGTCGGCATTTTTTTACCACTGTGGGTAATGGGAAAAACATATGACTACTTTTCTCCCAAACCACTGCTCCAAAAGCTTTCAAATTTCACGTATAACATCTTTGGAAGATTGTTTCACATGTTTATTGAAATCGATTCCCTGGGTCCATATTTGGGCTCTCTATGGGAGCCCAAATGTTTATATTAGTGCTGTAAGAGGAATATTTTTAAAAAATCTTCAGATCTACCAATAAGAATCTTTTGATATTTGGTAAGCAGCATCCTTAGGGGTGGGTGAGATTCAAGTTTGTTTTGTTCAAGCCAAGTCCCTGGGTTCATATTTAGGCTGAAAATTTGGGGTCCCGTTCCAGACTTAGAAATTTTGGACCAAGATCCGGAATTTTTGTTTGTTTGTTTTTTATGTGTTTCGGTCAATTTCAAGACAAAAAAATATTTTTTTTTACACTGAAAATTTGGGGGCTGGGTGGGACTTGGAAATTTTTTTTACCAATATCCGGAAATGTTTGGGGTTTTTTTTTTATCCGTTTTGGTCAATTTTATGACAGAAAAAATATTTTTTTTACACTGAAAATTTGGGGGCCGGGTGGAACATGGAAAATTTTGGATCAAAATCCGGAAATTATTTTTTTTGTTTTTTATGCGTTTTGGTCAATTTTAAGAAGAAAAAAAAATTTTAGGCTGAAAATATTTTGTTTGGGACTTCGAAAATTTCCGAACAAAAATAAAAAAAAGATCTGTTTTTTATGTGTTTATCTCAATTTTGGGACGTAAAAGTGCAGGAACTGAAAATAGAAGGAAAATCCTGTGTATTGTGTGGGCACAACTGCTTCATCTAGTTGATATATGCTTTTCTTAGGAGGGGCATATGCAACTTATTCAAATCAAGTCCCTGGTTTGATATTTAGACTACCATGTCAGGTGAGTGTCCTCAGGCCCCCTGGGGCCTCTTGTTCTTGTATTAGGATACGTTTATTAATATTCTGGTAGTGTAGCTTTAATATTTTGGTGTTTGTCCACACTTAGGCTCTATCAGGGCTTGGGCTTGTGTGGTTCCCTTGGGGAACTTAGGCATTTTCAAAATAAAAAATTTTTCTGAAAAAATATGATTTGATTTATTTTGATTGTCTTCGTCATGTATCCTTATATTTTATGATTATATGTTAGATGTTAGGAGTGCAGTGAATTTGTTTGGATTATAATTACTCATGAAATTACTGCTCTCAGTGTTGGACAAAGTAATCTACATTGGATTTACATGCTTGTTGCCTTGCATGTAGTCGCTGCACTCGTGCTGATTCAGGTCCTACTTGTATGGTCAGGGTTGACTCATTTAGACACTAACATTGGAAGCGGGTGTCGCTATGTATTCGCGGTGAAGTTGTCATCGCAAGATAATTCAAGTTTTCAGTTTCTTTACCAGAGGAGCAAGAACATGATGATGGTATTGCAACACCTTTCCAGAATATGCTGCCGTCATCGTGCTCTGAGGAATAAACAGCTAGCTGCTAAAGTGCCCTTGAATATAAGGAATAAGGCCTCTTATTCCAGTAGCTAACTCAACCGGTCAGGCGGTTACCCAATAGTGGGAAGTGTAATATCGGGTTTGTGTGATGTGGTCGAGGAGCATGTAGATTTGGGTAGAACGAGCACCTTTTAATCAAAAGCTCACCCAGCAACAACGGCAACATAAGGGGAAGAAATCTGCAAGTTTGTCTTCGGGAAGCTTGGCGAAGTCTGGATCAGACCTCGAGTGGCAGAGCCTTCTCTAACCCAGTAATAGTCGGGGGTCAACTATTGCTTTGAGAAACTTGCACCGAGTCGGAGCTAATTTCCTCCCTGGCTGCTCCTACACTGCATCCAGAGCTGGCTGCAGTTTCGACATCTTGTGCCGCTTCAGCAAAGCACATGCGACCACACACTAGCTGCCCAATTCCAGATGTTCATGCAGCCGAGCGAAGACGCTCCAGTCTTTGCCCCAGAAGTCCATCCAGTAGCTAGTGATTCGAGGCTTGATTCATTGGGACTTTTGACGAAGAGATCGGTGGCCAGATCTCCGTCCCGGGAGCAACATGCGGCAGAGAATATAAGCTGCTGCTCCACAAACCTCTGTAACCGTCTTGCTGTCGCAATTTGCGCAGCTTAAAAAACCCAGCAAGGGGCACCCATCAGCAGACTAAGGTAGTGAGCCAGCGGACGGTGCTGGGTCTGTCGACATGTGTGCATGTGGAAGAAGCCAGAAGTTTCTCTACGGGACCTTCGGCCAGATCTGGGGTCAGATTACCGATTGGAGAACCCTCTCTGCCCCGTTAACAGTCGGGGTCGACTGTGTCTGTTGTGAGAAACCATATTGAGTCGGAACATGCATCGGAATGTTCCTTCCACACTGCAGCCGGGGCCGGCTGTAGTTATGGCTTCTTCTTACATGGAAGCGCACTGAAGGGGGTTAGCATAGAAGTTTCTAAGCAGGATACTTGGCGAGATCTGGCTACAGATCACGAGTGCATAGCGTTTTTCTTCCAGTTAACAGTTTGGGACACCTGTTTTGTGATGTAAGAAACTTTAATGAGTAGGAGCATCCATCCAGAATGTGATGAGTTTGGATGCTTCTTCCACACTTCAGCCAGGGTCGGCTGTTGTTGCTGCTTTCTCTTCTTCTATGGATATGCACCCTAAGGGGTAGATGCCTACAAGTTTCTAATGGAATGCTTGGCGAGGTCTGGAGCAGGCCGCGAGCTGGAGAACCCTCTCCTTTCCCTCAGCAGTCTGGGTCGACTGTTTTTGATTCGAGAAACTTTAGTGAGTTGGGACGCCCGTTCACACTTGCGGTTTGGGATGCTCCTTCCACACTGCAGCCGGATACTGTTGCAGCTATGGCTTCTTAACCTGCTTCATTGCTGAAGCACGTTGACTACAGACTAGCTATCTGACCTCACATGTTCAGGTTGTGTGTTGACATGTGTTGAGGATCTGGGGCCAGATCTCTGTCCCGTGAGCAGCGTATGGTAACAAGTGGATTATCATTGCTTTGCAAGCCTCATTCACGGACACGCGCCTCAGATTGCTCTGCATATCGCAGCATCCCAGTAGTCGCTGGTACTACCGTTAACAGGCTCCAATGGTGAGTTGTCGGACGGTGCTGCATTGGTCCAGTCATCCATTCAGCCAGATGGTGTTGACCATATTTTCAGATGGAACATTTGGATGGTGAGAGGGCTACGGAGTGTGTGTCTCCATCCCTCACAGAAGGGCACCTTAAGACTATGAAATTTTATTCATAAGCTCTTAGAATCTTGTTCCATCTGAATATAAGCCTGCATTTGCTGTGCAAAAAACAGCTTATTATAACGGGCGACGGAAAGACAAAGATCTTTCCTCCCCGGATCTTTTGGCTCAGATGTCAAGGGCTTTTGTCCTGATTAACGACGCCTTCCTTGCCTTAGCAATAGTATAAAAAATGTAATGCTCAATTCCTTACGAATAGAGGTTACATAGTGCATAGATAGGCTGAGACATCTGTCTTGTTTGGAATAGAGCCGTTAGAGGGAATAAGTACGTCTTTTCCTTCTCGGGTGTTGTATTCCTTTGCGTCAGGACTTTTAATGCCATTGTGGCTGCCATACTAGCCTTATGTACTGTTATAGCCATATTTTCTTATACATTAGCGGCTAGTGTTATAAGTCTCCATTTAGTGAGCTTTCAGAGGTCGCAGGTGACACAGATATGTCTTCATGCAGATGATGACTCATAACTGCGGAGCTACCTTGAGACTTCTGTCACTTAGGGAATTACGGCTGTTAGAATAGCAGCTCTTCATTCCCTACCTTGTGCGACGATGGTTGTAAGTCTCCGTTTAATGAGCTTTCAAGGTCGCAAGTTACACTGAGATATCTGTCTTCACGGAGATGAAGACTTCTAAGCTACGTTAGCTAGGCTCAGACCGCTGTCTTTTGGGAATAAAACCGCTAAAGGAAAGAGTGCTTTTCAGTTTGTTTTTCCTAGGTGTCACAGACTTGAGTCTTATTGTTTACACCACAGTAGCAGAGTTAGAAACCTGAGCGGTGTTTTTCAGTAATTAAGCAATGACATAACTGAAATAATTATCTCTTGAGACTACTGTCTCTGGGAATTAGGGCTGTTAAAATAGGGGCTCTTCATTCCCTACCTTGCACGACGATAGTTGTACGCCTCCGTTCAGTGAGCTTTCTTAGTCTCAACTTACACCGAAATATCTGTCTTCACAGAGATGAAGACTTATAAGCTACGGCTGGTGTTGTAAGTCTCCTTAGTGAGCTTCTAAGGCCGCAGTTATCAAACTTTTAACTGTCTTCACGAATAGGAAGACCCCCTAGCTGCTTCAGCTAGGCTGAGTTCATTGTTCTATCTAGTGATGAACCGATATTGTAAAAAAACCATCGGCCGATACCGATGTTAAAAATTTAATAATCGGCCGATTCCGATGTTTTAAATTCCATGAAAATTTGTGATCGAACCCTGCAAAGTTGCAATTAGAATGTCAATGCGGGGTTGTGTTTCTTGGTTCTTGGTCAACTCGCCACCAAATCAACTCCCCAGACAATTTATCCGATCGTTTTGTGCAGTCCATTCCTCAGTGGGAAGAACGGAATCACCCGTGTCAGATTGACTCTCCCTGCATGGAATACTACATATTCTCCCAATAAGATTAAATCCTATATACATGTATTTAAAACTCATAGCAATCCTGTGGGAACTCGTACACAGATCGACAGACACTGTCCTGACTCTGGATAAATCCGACTTATTCCTTTCTTCTCATGCCAGTCATAAGCCCAATATTCAATATGTACGTTCAGAATAGATCTCTCCATTTGACCATTTTGAAAATCACATGATTCTGCCCCACCATGGAATGGGGCTGGACGTTTCGTACACTTGTAGGACGTTTCGTGCACAAGCTACGACGTTTCGTACACGGGGTTATGACTTCCTTGAGCCTAGTAAAGATAACAACCCCGTATGTAAAAATAATTTATACAGGATTATAATACCTTACAGTCTATTATTTCATATAAAAAATACTTAAAAACCCCAAAAATTTGCCTGTGTACTAGTGATGATATATGTACAAAATGTCTTCTTTTGTATACGAAAGTCAGTATACGAAATGGGATCAGGGACAACCCGCTCCAGGGACAAACTGCCTGACTCCTATTCTTGGGGCGGGTTGTTCCACTTTTTGGGGCAGGTTGTCCCGAATTTTTTCTGATTTTTGAAGAAAAAGTTTTTGGGGATACATGTAGTAATATATAAAACAAATGTTTACTCACTTTTTTATCGAAAAATTATCCAATTTTAGCTAAAATTATCCACAGTGATCCTATTAAAACATCCCAGAATGACTGAATTAAACTAATAATAGTTGTATACTGAATTTGTTGCATGTAGAGACAAGTCAGAAGTGGAGTGTTGTTTTAGTCATGTTGTTTCAGTCGGGTACCCACTAAGGGGAATGATATTTGTTTGTTGAGAAAAAATCAAATGAACAGACATGTCATTTCAGCGTGTTATGGATTCATCACAGCGTTGTTCGCTTTTCCTTTATCTAAAACTAATAAGACAATAAATGTGCCTTTTAAGCTGTCAACAATCATTGACTTAGATGAAGCCATGGACACGTCCGAGACAACAAACAGTCAAGCCACTGAAGCATCCATTGATGAGACTCCCACAGATACCATTACCACAGATACTTCTGATAATAATAATTCATTCGGAATTATTCCTGATATTACTTTTAATATCATCATAATTAAGTCCAATAAACAAATCTATTGTCCGCTAATTAATAATGATCATATTATAAGTAATAACAGCTGAATAGTTCATGTGTTATTACTTATAATCCAATCATAGTCCAATACCATAGTCAAATAGCTCATAACTGTGGCGCATGAAAAACTTGGGGCGAGTTGTCCCAGGGCGGGTTGTCCCAGCTGGTTTCGGCCTTCGGGGGGGGGGGGGGGGGGGGGGGGGGGGGGGTCGTGACGTTCCGGCCTTGAGAGTTGAGACGTTTCGGCCTGGGATATTTTGGCCGGGACGTTTCGGCCCCATAATTATATAAAATGCCGAAACGTCCCACATTGGGAGGCCGAAACGTCTTACTTTTTAAGCTTTTACCAAGTCATTTCGGCCCCAATAAATAAATATTTGCGTAAGACGCAATAAATATTTTCAAATATAATTCAACATTTACAGTTTTTCACCTCTGGAGGTTTTTTTTCACAGCTCAGTACATAATTAAACACAATGACAAGCTGTCAGCTGTCACCCATATAGATGATTCTTGAGTTTGGTTTTTACAACTCAGTTTGTTTTGAAAAACAGCAAACCATCATATGTCAAACTTGAAAAACGACTGAAGGAAGCTTGGGGTAAATGGGAGCATACACCTCCCCCCTCCCCCCCCCACCACCTGACACTCTCTTAAATGAATTTCTCGTTGTTTGGCAGTGACTAAAATAAGCTACAATTATTCGATTTTTTACTGATTTCATTTAATTTAATAAATTGCCAGATTATGCCCAGATAAGTCTGTACCATTGTTATTTATATTTGTCTCAAGTAATTTTGTGTAATTATTCATCGAAGTGGCTCCATTCAGCTTTTTCCACGAATAAACGAAAAATTATTTCATTTTTTACGAGATTTTGTTTAATTTAATATATTGCTAGATAAGTCTAAATTTGTCGCGTAAATATTCATTGAAAGGCTTCAATGAATCAACGCAAAATTATTTCAATTCTATCAGATTTAATATAATTTAATGCATTGCTAGATAAGACTAACCCTAATTTTTATATATATCTGTCACAAATAATTTCGTGTTTATTCATTGAAAAAGCTCCACTGCAGCGTTTTCAACGAATAAATGCATATTATTACACTTTTTCAGATTTAATATTATTTATGTCGTATAAACCCATCTTCTTTCGAATTAGTGAAATAAAATTCAGGCAGAAAATCAGTATACACACATTGTCAGAGCATTCTTCGGCTGAATCTATTTTATTTACGTTCTCCCTCCACCCTCTTTCTTCGAGGCCGAAACGTCCCAGAGCCGGAATGTCTCAAGGCCGAAACGTCCCGATCCCGTTTCGGGTGGGTTGTCCAGTTCCCTACGAAATGCCTGTGAACGAAACGACACTAATCCTCCATGGAATGTGCACGGTGTATTGGTTTCAAAGAAGATGCCTTGTATAGTTTACTTCACTTGTCTCCCACCAGATTTTTTTTCGTAATACAGTACTTATGAATAAATGAAAAATGAAACCGGCACCGACAGTCTGACACGATTTGTTTTAATAAGAATTGTGCGATTTCCAAAACGGAGTAATATAGGAAGGCTAAATTTTAAACAATGATGACTGATGTCACAACTTAAGAAACTGGGCCGAGATTTCCAGGTAATAAGAATCATACATGACCATGTGACAAACTGAAATTGCGGTTTAGCTTTAAATTATTCATAGAATATTAAAATGCCCAAAATTTTAGAATCAGTAGTGTTGACACGTTCCCCGGACGTTTCAGGTGTAAACACTGTTTTCGACGATATGGCCGTGAGTAAAAAAAAAAAACTACCGTTTATTTTTACCTTGTAACAAATTATTAAACAATCGGCGCACCCCTATCGGCAAATGATGCCCTTTTTGCCAATGCCGATGATTCACCGATTACCCCATTATCGGCCGATGCCGATAATAGGTTCATCACTAGTTCTATCTGTCATAATACCATTATGTTAGAGGAGTTTATTCTCTTCCTACCTGTATGGTTTGGCGCTAGTTAGATGAGGCGATAAGCCCTATTGATGATGCCATAGTAACCTAGTGTGATTAATGAGCATTTCTTCAAACACATACTAAACTCCTCAGGAATGTATTTCCTGATATCAGATCGAACGTAAGGAGTTCATCTAGATTTTTATGATTGGGTGTCTGAACATTGTTTTCGTCTCCCTTTTCATTTCTATCCAATCTATTGTTGTGGATTATATTTCCACTCTAGGGATTGGATATTATGTCTATATGGTGTATTATTTGGTCATCACATCCCTCTCTCCTTAGTGGCATTATGGAGTTGGTCAGACATGAGGGAGCCCTAGGATTCCTATTCTATTTGATTACTAACAAAAGCATTAGGAGTCGCACTAGGTTATTGTTATGATTGCTCTGACTCTAAGCTTTTTAGCTGTATTACTCTTATTGAGAATAGCAGCAGCAGTATAGCCTTAATTCTACTGCACCCGCCTTACTTATCTAGCGATTCAAGTAATGCGAGTGGTGGGGTTCGATAGGAATTATTTGTTGACCCCTCCCCCCCACAATGTGTTAAGAGGCGATTTGCGAACAATGAACAACCACAGGAAACAAACCAACTAAATAGTGGATGTGCCCATGAGGTCGCCATTAGAACACAACCCAGCCGCCATTCGAGGAGCCATGAAAAGCATGCATATACTTGAATGCATACGAGGCTTACATCGCATTTTTAGCTCAACTTTGGCTTGTCAAATTTGAGGTTATGCCCTGGCCCGTCATCCATCTGTAAACAATTCAGTATGGCTCGAGCTAGAGGCCGTATTTATGAACTGATCTCTACGAAACTTCTTGGGTACCTTTATTATCACTGTGGGACGAGAACAAGTGTTTTGGGGTGCGGTCCAAAATTCAGGATGTACTCTGTCATTTTCTACCAAAATTTGTGCAATCAGTTTTTTGTACAGAACTTCTGTATGAAAGTTCTGATTTGAATAAATTTTTATATGAATGTTTAGTAACATGGAATACATCACATATAATACAGGGTTTTTTTCTCGTGCAGACATTATGCAAATTAGATGGACTTTGATTTATTCAGTGCTACTTGCACACAGTAAGTACACATGTCAATACGGCTCGGCCTAGAGGATGTTTTATGAACCAATGTTCATGAAACTTCTTGGGTACCTTTGTAATCACCTTGGGACGAGAATGAGTGTTTTGGGGTGCAGTCTTAAATTCAAGATGGCTGCTGGTGGCCATTTTGTACCGAAATTAGGTACAATCAGTTTTTTGTACAGAACTTCTATATGAAGGTTCTGCTTTGAATAAATTTTTGAATGAATGTTTAGTAACATGGAATGCATCACATATGTAATACGGCTTGGGCTAGAGGCTCTATTTATGAACCGATCTTCATGAAACTTCTAGGGTACCATTGTTATCACCTTCGGACGAGAACGAGTGTTTTTGGGTGCTGTCTGAAATTCAAGATGGCTGCCGCAGCCATTTTGTACAAGAAATTAGGTAAATCTGTTTGTGAGGAAGTAGGTCAAATAATACAGTACGCGCATGAAAATTTGAAGGATACACCATAAGTTATAAGCTGTAGCATCCCAAGTCTTCAAACTAATCAAACTTCACTTTCTGAGAATTGGATCATAACAATATTCGACAAACTTCAAAGACAGCAATACTGCTCACTGTCTTCTCACTCATGCATTCCGTGCAGAATCATCTGATAGATTTATGATTGCTGCATTGAAGTTGCATTTCATGTATTATACTGAACTCAATTATGATTACTGCTTATTTGAAATATTGGGTAATAGTTTTTGAATTCCTACTTATTTTGCACCAGTTGAGTGAACAGTGTGGAAATGTTCCTTAATGATTTTTTTAGCTCACCTGACTTAAAGTCTGGAAGAGCTATTGTGATCTCTCACTCTCCGTCGTCCGTGAACATGGTGTTTGCACCTGCCCCTCACCCTCCTAAACTGCTGAACCAATTTTAGTTAAATTTGAGGTGATTGTTTATTCTGACAGTGCATTTTGTTTTTAGCTCTCCTGAGCAAAGCTGTGGGAAAGGTCCATCCATCTGTTCGGCGTTTACTTTACATTATCGACTTCTCATTAACCTATGGGCCGAATTGATTGAACCAAATTTGATGTGCATGTTCTTTATAAGTCAATTCAAGTTTGTTCAAATAAAGTTGCCACACACCAGGGGTATAACTCTTGATAGTACCCATATATTTGAAAAAAAAAAACTTCTCCAGAACCATTAATTAGAATCTTTTGATATTTGGTATCCAACATTTCTTGGGTGATTAGATTCAAGTTTGTTCAAATCAAGTCCCTGAGTTTATGTTTGGGATCCCAATGGGAGCCTGAATTTTAACTTTGTGTAATATGAGGAAATTTCTTTTAGAAACTTCATCTTCAGATTCACTAGTCAGAAAGCTTTCATATTTGGTAGACAACACCTCTAGGAGGAGTCAGATTCAAGTATGTTCAAATCGGTTTCCTGAGAAGTCATATTTGGGCTCTCTATTGGAGCCCGAATTTTAACTTATTGCAATATAAGGAAGTTTCTTTTTCTTCTTCAGATCAGAACCACCAGTCAGAATCTTCTTCTTCAGATCAGAACCACCAGTCAGAATCCTTTCATATTTGGTATTCACTATCTCGGGGGGTGGGGGGGGGGGGATTCAAGTTTGTTCAAATCGAGTGCCTGGGTTGATATTTGGCTCCCTGTGGTAGCACAAATTTTGCCATAGTGCAATATGAGGAAATTTCTTCAAAAATCTTCTTCAGATCCACCAGTCAGAATCCTTTCATATTTGGTATACAATATCTTTAGGGGGTCAGTCAGATTCAGGTTTGTTCAAATCGAGTGCCTGAGTTAATATTTGGGCACTCTAAAGGAGCCCAAGTTTTAACTTGGTGCAATATGAGGCATGATCTTGAAAAATCTTGTTCAGATCCACCAGTCAGAATCTTTTGATATTTGGTATACAGCATTCTTAGGGAGATCAGTTCGAAGTTTGTTCAAATCAAGTCCCCAAGTTAATTTTTGCGTTCCCTACTGGAGCCTAAATTTTAACTTGGTCCAATATGAGTAATATTCTTTAAAAATCTGCTTCTTGAGATACAATGAGAATCTTTCAATATTTGGTATACGGCATCCTTTGAGGGTTCAGATTCAGTGTATTCAAATAAAGTCCCTTGATTGATATTTGTGTTCCCTATTTGGGTGGGGGGGGGGGGGGGGTGGGGGGGGGTGTGTGTGTGCAAATTTTAACATAGTTCAAAATTGGTAATAACATAGTTCAAAATTGGTAATATTCTGATAATCGTTTTCTCCAGAACCACCAGTCAAAATCTTTTGATATTTAGTATGCAACATCCTTCTTAGTTTGTTCCAGTCAAGTCCCAAGGTTGATATTTGGACTCCCTATTTTTCCATTACTGGAAATCTGAGCATTATTTCTGTGGTAGCATCACAATACCCCAAAATCATAATTTGCATGGACAGCAAAGTTATAAATAAATAATTAACTAACTTCATTTCTCTGTTGTATTAACTAGCCATAGTTGGTATTTAAATCCTTCTTTAAACAACTTTGGTCAGGTGGCGCCTCAGGCCTCATGGGGCCTCATGTTATTAGTGTGAAGATCTAATGTATTTATGCTGCTTATTTTGTTTCACTTGTGTGAGAGTTGTTTTGCTCAGAATTTAGAATGTGGTTGATTGTGAAATAAAGCTCAATTAATTTTCAGTTCGGCCTTACAAAGTGGAAAAGGGCATATACATATATATATATAATTTCGTCAAATTGCCGTCATGCCGAGATTACTCCCTTTTAAGCGGTTTTCATTTTTTACTAATTCATATTCCGTTAGGTTAAGTGCCATACCAATGTGTACCGTGTCATGGGAATGTAAAATTTAGCGTCACACTTATCTAATTGTTAAATGAGAATTAAAAATTTGATTTATTACCTGACAAGTGACCGCCTAACTCCTAATCACGAACCCAGTTATTAAATCATCATTTCATATCTTCCCTTGGTGGCAACAAGTAAAAATATGTTCCGCGTTTCATGTTGTTCTCTGAATTCAAGTGTAAATTATGCACAAAGAATACTGTATCGTATCTTCCTTGGGTGGCAACAAATAAAGATATATTCTGCGTTATTATGCACAGAATTTGTTCTCAGCTTTAGAATTACGAGCCCTCTATCATTTATCATATCCTTGCCCTGGTAACAGAGGCAGAGGCAAGTTTGCGTACAGTATTCACACATCCAACCACTCCTTGACCCGAATCATTCAACCGCGTTCTCAATATTTATGTTTATTGCGTGCAAAATCCTGGTATCATATCTCCCTTGGGTGGCAACAATAAAGATATGTTCCCCATTTCACGTTGTTCCCCTATCCGAGCCTCTTACATGCAAAATGACCGTATCATATCTTCCTCGGGTGGCAACAAGTAAAGATATGTTCCACGCTTAACGTTTTGTTTTTTATATTCAAGTGTAAATTAGGCCAAAATTACTGTATAATATCTTCCCTGGGTGGCAACAAGTAAAGATATATTCCGCGTTATTAAACAACAAGCAAAGATGATTTACACACTATTGCTAAAACCTCGCCCTGGTAACGAGAGGCGAGGCAAGTTCACATACAGTATTCAGACATCCAACCACTCCTTGACTCGAATCATTCAAAAATTCAAAAGCACGCCTCCATGTCCCCGCCCCAATACCCCATCCATGCTAAAAATACATCAATATCACTAATGAAAAATATAATCTTTATGTACATTCCTTGCATAGTAATAAAGCCTCCTGTCTTGTCTCCACCCACTTTTATTTCCACCCCACCTTTGACCTGCGTACCGCTTCTGTTATAATGACTACACTGATAATTGTAGGCTAGGAGGTCCATGCCCCCTCCCCCCCCCCCCCCCCCC
This sequence comes from Pictodentalium vernedei, assembly GCA_031216915.1. Classification (NCBI taxonomy): domain Eukaryota; kingdom Metazoa; phylum Mollusca; class Scaphopoda; order Dentaliida; family Dentaliidae; genus Pictodentalium; species Pictodentalium vernedei. Next base: position 724,977,019 of record CM062297.1, on the reverse strand, counting down.
ACACACACACATATGCATGAAGTATGCACCCCCAGTGGTCATAATCTCACAACATTTACATGCTAAATTCTAGTCCTCCACCCACTTTTGCAGCATATATGTCCACCCCACCACTGACCTGTGTACAGCCCCTGTTATAATGTCTACACTGACGAATGTAGGCCTCATCCACACACCCCCTACCCTCACCATATTCGCATGAAGTATGCACCCACATACATGCTTGTTCAACGTCAACGCGCCTTTAAGTGTAATTGCTCTTCACACTAACTTGTACCCCCCATCCCCATAAACAAAAGTTTATAAATGAGAATATTTGGAATCATTCTTGTCTATTGAACCCATTGGGTTCTAGTCTTTGAAGTTTGTTAATCCAAAATGCTTCACAACCCCTCCAGTAAGCTGTATTTTGTTGATTAATTTATTCAATTTCAATAATCTTAAAATTGTTTATACTATGGTTTTCGGGTTAGAGAATGATGTGGTATCAGTTCACTCAGAACCTCGGGTTTTATTCTACAGAGGTGGTTTTGCATTCTCTCATAATTTTGTCCCAGTCTCTCTCACATACACAACTTCATTACACTTGTCTGCAAATTGTTTTGTTTGGAGCATAAACCCACAGATTGCACAGTTTCTCTCACATCTATCATATCCCAGCCCTTGATTGTTGAACATTTTATAATGCTTGCTATGGACTAATCTCCCAAATTTTTTAATCTTTTGTACGAAATCGGGGAGGTTTTTTGAATGCCATCTTTATGCATTTTGAGCGGTGTAAAATGGGCGGCCGCTCCTGTGTTATTTTCCCGATGTCGGGGAGGTGCCGCGAGTAAGTGACCACAAACGGAACTATTTCGTCGGTTGATTTGTTTGATCGTTTTTCAAGTAACTGTTTCCCCTCATTTGGGTCAATCTTTTTTAGCTGTTTGCTTACAAACTTTTTGTTGTAACCTCTGGCGTGTAGGTGTTGTTTTATGTCATTTTTGTGACATTCATATTCAACATTATCAGAACAAATTCTTTTTACTCTTGAAGCTATCCCATATGGTATCACTATTTTAGTGTTGATTGGGTGATCCAACTTGGCATGCAGGTATTGATGCGTGTCCGTGGCTTTTGTATATAAACTTGTTTTAAGAAATCCACCTTCAGTTTTGACTGCAGTGTCTAAGAATTCTATCTTGTATTCAGACCACCTTAAATCAACTTGTATTCTTGGATTTATCTTATTCAGAGACTCCAACCCATGCGTCCATATTGATGAAGTGTATATATTTGGAAAATATTTCTCTCTGTGATGGAATGTACCCTGAGATGTTTGCATATATTTGTTTTCTTTTTGGACAGCCACAAAGCGGCACGATTCCCAAATGGAAATGGCACGATCATTACCAGCCTATGTTCCAAACACACCTGGCAGGAAAGAAAGGGGTCCAAGAACACCAAAGGCAAGGAAGGGTGCTGAAGATCCCAGATTTTATCCAGTTGTGAAAGATACCTCAAGGCCACAGGATCCTCATGTAAGTAGTTCAGACTTTGTTTTCAAAATTTTGCGCAACCCATTTATCGTTCACCTGGTCTGAACTTTGGTTACCTATCGTTCGTTCCCCTGTACTTGATTCAGGTAACGGTTAACCCATCATGTAACCTAAATAAAAATGTATCCCAACTATGCTGATATACAAAATGTTGTATCATAGCCAACTGAGCCAAGTTCTTGCACCTATGGGCAGTATCCTGTTGAATAGAGATGAATCCTTTGGAACAATAATGAGGCTGTGTTGCAGCAATACAGATACAAATTAGTTGCATTTATAGCCTAAAGTTGGCATGGTCTAGCATTCTGCAGAACAGTATGGCATCCATAATCACGATTTGTGGCAGAGACATGAGTTATTGCAATTTCCTGATTTTGTACCTATGTTACTTCTTAAGATTATCAACAGTTTAAAATGTAGAGAATTAACCAGTCATCAGCATAGGTGTTTGCATCTGCCTGAAGTATAGCTGCTCTGTTGGCCAATTATTTTTACTGCAGGCAATGCAAACACCTGTGCAGCTGATGATTGGTTGTTGCTCAACATCATTCCCCCATTCATTTGTCCTAGATCATTGAACTTGGCGAACATTTTACGTGACCTATCGACAATTTTGCACAACCTGTTTTCATACGCGTGTTTTTATGCCCCCAGCCTCTTTGAGGAGGAGGCATTATGTTATTACCATGTCCGTCGTCTGCTGTCCTTCCGTTAACTTTTTGCATTCTGTCACTTAACTAAAGTTCTACCAACCAGATCTTTACCAAACTTCATATGTGGGTTAGGTATGATGAGTGGGAGAAGTCAATTTATTTTGACCATGGTCTGCCAAAGGTCAAGGTCACAGTGACCTCCAATGTTAAATACACTTGAAATTGGCTTCTGCTCTATAACTAAAGTTTTGCAACTGATCTTGGTTTTTTTGTAATTCTATCCACGATATTGCAGGAGGGGGCATATTCCATGCTTCACGTTGCTCTTGTTTACTTTAGGTTACCTCCACGCAACCCAAACAGATGTTTGCCTCAAATCGACAAGCCTGTAGTTTTTATATCTTTCGCACAGCCCCCAGTATTTTGCATTCTCTTTGTCAGTCTCATCTGTCCAATGTCCATCTCACTTGATTCCAGGAAATAATCCTTTTTTTTTTTTAGCTCACCTGACTTTCAGTCAGGAGAGCTATAGTGATCACTCACCGTCCGTCGTCCGTGAACATGGTGTTTGCATCTTCTCCTCCCAAACCGCTGAACCAATTTAATTGATATTTGAGATAATAGTTTGTTATGACATCGCAATTTGATTTTGTTCAAATCAAGTTGCCTCACCCCTTGGTAGGGCCACACCCAAAAAGTGTGCTGAAATCTTAAAAAGTCTTTTTCTCATGAACCAGCAGTAGCAGAGACTTGATATTTGGTGTGCAACTTCCTTTTGAGGTGTAGAGTCAGATTTGTTCAAAAGAAGTTTGTTGGGCTATATTTGCCGTCGTTATGGGAGGGGCAAGAATATTTGCCCCTCCCAAAATTTCTATTTTCCAAACCGAGAGGCAGATTTGGACCAAATTTGATATGAGGGCTTATTGGGTCATAAGTACTCAATTTATGCACAAAAAAATTTCCCAACCCATGGGAACCACATTAGCTAAAAATAAAAAAAAATTAAAACGCCCATATCTCCAAAACTGCATGGCACTGAGAATTCTTATTTGCTGTGAAGCTTCCTTAGGACCAACAGAATGGAATGATAAAAAAAATTGCTATTGGTTTTATCATGGAGTACTTTTTGGGGACTTTGAAAAAGTTCTGAGTCAGCATTTTTTAACACTGTGGGTAATTGGAAAAACATACAAGACTACTTTTCTCCCAAACCACTGCTCCAAAAGCTTTCAAATTTCACATATAACATCTTTGGAAGATTGTTTCACATGTTTATTGAAATCAGTTCCCTGGGTCCATATTTGGGCTCTCTTTGGGAGCCCAAATGTTTAAATTAGTGCAGTATGAGGAATATTTTTTAAAAATCTTCTTCAGATCTACCAATAAGAATCTTTTGATATTTGGTATGCAGCATCCTTAGGGGGTTGAGATTCAAGTTTGTTCAAGCCAAATCCCTGGGTTTATATTTAAGCTGAAAATTTGGGATCCCGTTCCGGAGTTAGAAATTTTGGACCAAAATCCGGAAATTTTTGTTGTTTTTTATGCTTTTCAGTCAATATTAAGACAAAAAAATTATTTTTTTTACACTGAAAATTTGGGGGCCGGGTGGGACTTTTAAGAAGAAAAAAAAAATTTAGGCTGAAAATATTGTGTTTGGGACTTCGAAAATTTCCGAACAAAAATAAAAAAAAAATCTGTTTTTTTAGGCGTTTATCTCAATTTTGGGATGTAAAAGTGCAGGAACTGAAAATAGAAGGAAAATCCTGTGTATTGTGTGGGCACATCTGCTTCATCCAGTTGGTATATGCTTTTCTTAGGACGGGCATATGCAGCTTATTCAAATCAAGTTCCTGGTTTGATATTTAGACTACCATGTCAGGTGAGCGCCCTCAGGCCCCCTGGGGCCTCTTGTTTGTTTTACAAATACAGTTCTCCTGCAGTTTGTTTTGTGAGGTAAAGTCCAGGTCCCTTATAAATAGAATTTTGGTAACCTTTCAATAACTTTATTTTCTTTGTGTGCACAACACTCAAACTTAATAAGTTGTTTTTGAGGTCTTGATGTTTGGGATTGCTTTTGTGGAGAAATTCGGTCAAATCCGAAAGTCACTATTACTAAGAACAGAATTTCAGTTTTCAAATACAAACTTATATTCCCTAGGGCATATTCACTCATAATTCAAAAACTCAGGTGTTGATGTTTGATATCTTTTCGATGTTGGTATCGCTTTGGACATCAGTCAGTCGAAAGGCTGGTTTCTTTTGGTATGACCGCCCCTTCTAGGAGGTCCATGAATGGAATTTGCCATTAACCCATTTTTAGCTCAACTTTGGCGAAGCCATATTTGCGCTTTTGTCTTGGCCCGTCATCCGTCTGTCCGTACGTCAACAATTGGATACGGCTCGGGCTATAGGCCGCATTTATGAACCGATCTTTACGAAACTTCTTGGGTACCTTTGTTATGACCATGGGACGAGAACGAGTGTTTTTGGGTGCGGTCCGAAATTCAAGATGGCTGCCAGCTGCCATTTTGTACCGACGATGCAGAAATCTGTTTTTTGTACAGAACTTCCATATGAAAGCTCTGATTTGAATAATGTTTTGTATGAATGTTTAGTACCATGGGATACATCACATATAATATGAGGTTTTTTCTCGTGCATGAATTAAGCAAATTAGACTAACTTTGATGTTTTTTGGTGTTACTTTCAGCACTAAAAGTGCAAATGCCAATACGGCTCGGGCTAGAGGCCGTATTTATGAACCGATCTTTATGAAACTTCTTGTGTACCTTTGGTATCACCATGGGATGAGAACGAGTGTTTTGGGGTCCGGTCCGAAATTCAAGATGGCCGATGGCAGCCATTTTGTACAAAATTAGGTGCAATCAGATTTTTGCACAGAACTTCCATATGAAAGTGCTGATTTGAATAATTTTTTGAGTGAATGTTTAGTACCATGGGATACATCACATATAATATGGGGTTTTTTTCTCGTGCAGAAATTATGCAAATTAGATGAACTTTGATTTTTTCAGTGCTACTTACACACAGTAAGTACACATGTCAATACGGCTCGGGCTAGAGTCTGTATTTATGAACCGATCTTCACGAAACGTCTTGGGTTATCACCTTGGGATGAGAACGAGTGTTTCTGGGTGCGGTCTAAAATTCAAGATGGCTGCCAGTGGCCATTTTGTTCCGAAATTAGGTCTAATCAGTTTTTTGTACACAACTTCTATACGGCTCAGGCTAGAGGCCGTATTTATGAACCAATCTTTATGAAACTTCTTGGGTACCTTTGTTATCACCGTGGGATGAGAATGAGTGTTTTTGGGTGTGGTCCAAAATTCAAGATGGCCACCAGCAGCCATTTTGTACCAAAATTAGTGCAATCAGTCTTTTGTACAGAACTTCTGTATGAAAGTTCTGCTTTGAATAAATTTTTGTATGAATGTTTAGAAACATGGAATACATCACATATAGTACAGGTTTTTTTCTCGTTCAGAAATTATGCAAATTAAATGAACTTTGATTTATTCAGTGCTGCTTATACACTGTAAGTGCACATGTCAATACGGCTTGGGCTAGAGGTTGTATTTATGAACCGATCTTCACAAAACTTCTTGGGTACCTTTGTTATCACCTTGGGACGAGAACGAATGTTTCTGGGTGTGGTCCAAAATTCAAGATGGCTGCCAGTGGCCATTTTGTACCGAAATTAGGTCCAATCAGTTTTTTGTCACAACTTCTATACAGCTCGTATTTATGAACTGATCTTCACGAAACTTCTTGGGTCCCTTTGTTTTCACTTTGGGACAGGTTTTGGGGTGCCTTTGTTATCACTGTGCTATGAGAACTAATATTTTGGGGTTCAGTCAGACCCACTCTGGGACTCAAAGATTTCTTTTCTAGTTTAGCATCTGACTGTTACCCACCTTCACAATTCTTTACCTATACATTTGTTACAGGCTACGGTCAGTATTTATGTACAGACCGTTACAATACTTTATATGTACCTTTGTTATCAGGTCATTAGCAGATGTTGTCATTGCAGTGTAACATACTATACATATACATGTCTTAACAAGTTGAGCTACAGTGTCATTGACACTTTCATTAGCTTAACTCGACAAAGTCAAGATAAGCTATTGCCATCACGTGTGTGGAAGTCTGTTATAACATCTGTGAGTCTGTTCACATTTTCCTTTAGCACGGGCTACACCCCGTAGTTCTTTCTGATCGTCACGAAATTTGATATGCAGGTTTGGGGTCATGTCTAGATGAGAACGTCCCCTTTTGATTGCGATCGGTCAGGCGGTTTGGCTGCCCGAGCCGAAAACCATTAGCACAGTCTACAGGTCGTATTTATGAAGGGATTTCATTGTAACTTGATAGGATGCCTCTGTATAATGCCTAGATGAGAACGTCCCCTTTTGGGCATGATCTGTCAACCGTGATGGCTGCCCAAGCCTGAAACCCCAAAACTTTTAGCACAGTCTGCAGGTCATGTTTAATATGGAGGGATTTCATTGTAACTTGGTAGGATGACTCTTTATGATGTCTAGATGAGAATTTGTCCAATTGAGCGTGATCTGCCAACCGTGACGACTGCCTGAGCCCAAAACCCGAAAACCTTTAGCACAGTCTACAGGTCATATTTATTGAGGAATTTCATTGTAACTTGGTTGGTTGACTTCATATAATGTCTAGATGAGAAAGTCCCCTTTTGAACATGATTGGGCAACTGTGACGGCTACAGGGTCCCGAAAGCCCGAAAGCCTTTAGCACAGTCTACAGGTCATAATTATGAAGGGATTTCATTGTAACTTGGTAGGATGACTCCAAATAATGTCTAGATGAGAACATCCCCTTTTGGTCGCGATCATTCAGCCTTTATGGCTGCCCGAGCCCAAAGACCTTTAGCATAGTCTATAGATCGTATTTATGGAAGGATTTCATTGTAACTTGTTAGGTTGACACCATATAATGCCTAGATGATGACATCCCCTTTTGGTCATGATTGGTCAACTGTGATGGCTACAAGTGCCCGAAGCCCGAAAATGTTGAGCACAGTCTACAGGTCATATTTATGAAGGGATTTCATTGTAATTTCGTAGGATCACTCCAGATGATGCCCAGATGAGAATGTCCCGTTTTGGTTGCGATCATACAACCATGATGGCTGCCCGAGCCCAAAGCCGTAAAATCTTTAGCACAGTCTTCAGTTCATATTTATGAAGGGATTTCATTGTAACTTGGTAGGTTGACTCCATATAAAGTCTAGATGAGAAAAGCCCCTTTTAAAAGGACACCATTAGGCAAATGTGACGGCTACCTGGGCCTGAAGCCCAAAAACCTTTAGCACAGTCTACAGGTGATATTTATGAAGGGATTTCATTGTACCTGGGTAGGATGACTCCAAATAATGTCTAGATGAGAACGTCCCCTTTCAGAGTTCCCGCGGGGCCTTGAAAACCTGGAAAAGCCTGGAATTCGTCAAAAGGTCATTCAAGGCCTTGAAAGCCTGGAATTTCCGATGGGAGCCTTGAAAATCCTGGAAAATCGGAGAATTTTGCGACACATAATTTAATCCAAAAATATTTTACAGCATTTACAACAATTGTAATTGCGTGTTTATTAATCCGGTCATATTCTGGAGTATTTACGGCAATGCCAATGCATGCATTATTGATAGAACTTTGCAGTGATGTGACACTGAAATCCTTTGAATCAAGCATTGTGAATGGTTGCTATTGATGTGTGTGAGCACAATGGTGTATATTTAAGCCAGTGGGAAGATTTATTGTAAATTCTGCCTGTTCCAATGCTGAGCGCACGTATGTGGATAATTTATTCATATTGAAAATATTACAAATGGATGATTGTTCAGTTGAACTATTTGAGTATTTCCGAAGCATGTATGTCTGATGAATTTGCGACAACGTCATCTTAAAGTCCTGGCACGGGCAGTCTCCATCACGGTGGATTCCGAGTTTGGATTTCCAAATGAAAGTGTTATTGTCTTATTCACCTCAATTGTTAGCTCACCTGACTGAAAGTCAGGGTGGGCTTTTCTGATCACTTTTCGTCCGTCATCTGTCGTGAACGTGGTGTTTGGGCCTTTTCTCCCAAACCACTGGCCACATATTAATGAAATTTCATGTGAGTAGGGGTTATATAAGGGCATTTTGATTTTTTGTCAAATTAGGTTTCGGCTCATATTCAGCAGAGGGATGGGGCAAAAATGCTCCAATTCTTAAAAAATCTTCTTCTCAAGAACCAGCTATAGCAGAATCTTGATATTTGGTATGCAGCTTCCTTTTGAGGGGTAGAATCAAGTTTGTTCAAGAGAAGTTTTTTGGGCATTATTTGCCTTCGTTATGGGAGGGGCAAAAATTTTGGCCACGCATAAAATTTCTATTTTCAGAACTGTCAGGTCGATTTGAACCAAATTTGATATGAGGTGATAATGGGTCATAAGTAGTTGATCGATGCAAAAAAAATTTTCTCATTGCCCCGTGGGAACCTCGGGAGCAAAAAATAGGAAAAACCATAAAACTGCCATATCTCCAAAACTACACGGCACAGGGAATTCTTATTTTGTATAAAGCTTACTTTTATCCAGTAGAATAGAGTGGTTAAAAAAATCCCTATCGGTTTGATCACAAGGTACTCTTTTCAGGACTTTGAAAAAGTGCTGAGTCAGCACTTTTTAACACTTGTAGGCAATGGGAAAAACATTAAAAAATCTTCTTCTCCAGATCCAGCAGGCAGAATCTTTTGATATTTGGTATGCAACATTGTAGGGTGGATCTGATTCAAGTTTGTTCAAATAGGCCCCCTGGGTTCATATTTGGGCTCAGTATAGGAGCCTGATTTTGAACTTAGTGCATTAAACATCTGCTTCTTGAAATACAATGAGAATCTTTTGATATTTGGTGAACAGCTATACAGCATCCTTTGAGGGTTCAGATTCAATTTGTTCAAATAAAGTCCACAGGGTGATATTTTTGTTCCGTATGGGGGGGGGGGTTGCAGATTTTAGCATATTTTAGCATATTTGAAAAATTGTAATATTCTCAAAATCTTCTCCAGAACCACTAGTCAGAATCTTTCGATATTTGGTATACAACATCCTTCAAGTTTGTTCCAGTCAAGTCCCTAGGTTGATATTTTAGCATATTTCAAATATTGTAATATTCTCAAAATCTTCTCCAGAACCACTGGTCAGAATCTTTCGATATTTGGTATACAACATCCTTCAAGTTTGTTCAAGTTAAGTCCCTAGGTTGATATTTGTACTCCCCAATTTTCCATTAATGAAAATCTGGGCATATATTTCTGTTGTAGCGTCCGAATACTAAGAAAAAATCATCTGGCATGAACAACAAAGTTATAAATCATTAAATAACTTTATTCCTCTGTTGTGTTAACTAGCCATAGATGGTAATTAAATCCTTCTTTAAACAAATTTGGTCAGGTGAGATCCTCAGGCCCCATGGGGCCTCTTGTTTCAGTTTGCTGGGGTGTTAAGAGAATCCATTGTGCAAAATTATTAATTTTTTTTCTCTCGAGTTTTGAGTGATTTTATGAAAAAAAGGCATGATGCTCGGGACAATTTTTGTCACTCCTGAGGGGCTGAAGGATTGACAATGTATCCTTTGGAGATGGATTGCTTAATGTAGACTCATTATTTTTTTGCTACCCTGGCCTCGTTGCTTTCCATCCTCTTGAGTTTTCTACTCATGTATGCAGCACATTTGACTTTTCTGCCCATTGTGGCCTTTTTCTCTCACCTGACTGAAAGTGAAGGTGAGCTGTTCTAATCACTTTTCGTCCATCGTACGTCATGAAGGTGGTATTTGGGTCTTTTTCTCCCAAACCACTGGCCACGATTTAATGAAATTTTACATGAGTAGTGGTTATATAGGGGCATTTGGGTTTTTCTTCATGTTGGGTTTCTGCTCATATTGAGGGTGGGGCCCCAATTTTTAAAAAAAAATTCTTTTCATGAACCAGCAGTAGCAGAGACTTGATATGTGGTTTGCAGCTTCTTTTAGAGGTGGAGACTCAAATTTGTTAAGGAGACGATCGAAGGGCAATATTTGTCATTATGGGAGGGGCAAGAATTTTTGTCCCACCCAAAATTTCTATATTTTTATACTGTACCAATGACCCAGACATAGCTGGTGCTAACTTTTAAAATATAGGGCCAAACACAAATTTTGCCCCCCAATCCCCAAAATTTGCATCTAAAACCAAAGAAAACATGTCCTGAATGGCCCTCCATACTTCGTCTCTACTGCACATGCGCAGTGTCAAGGAGGTCCCGGAATTGGCGCCATTTATCATTCTTTGTTTGGCCCTTCATCAGTTCACATCTGACTGATCTTTGTGCTTGTAAATCTCAGTTTAAATGATGCCAGACACATAAATATTAGTGAAATGGTGATTCTAAGGAGGATAGAGAAGGAGGAGAGGAAAAAAGTGTGACAGAATATTATCAGGGCTGTAACTTAAAATTTTTTAATGAAATTATGTTAAGTTACCTATTTTCGAGGCAGCAGCCATTTTGTTGTCATTCTGATTATTTAGTTACACTGATTTTTCAGTGTTTTCCTCTCTCCCTGTCCTTTAAGTCCCCCCTTGCTATTCTCCCATGCTTTTGGCATAGTTTTTGTAATTATTATTACTAAATTTTCTTGGGAGTTTTAGCTGAATAACAGAATGAATTCTGTTCTTTTCCCCATGTTTACGTATTCACCTACGGGTGGTTAGGCGTTGTGTTCTGCATCTACCATCTGATGTTCTGCAGTTTTTTCCCTGGAAGTCTCTGTTTTGCATCAGATAGTGTATTTTTGGTAACTGATTCCGGGCCTGGGTGCCTGGAGTCTTATTTTAGTGTTTTTACATTCATTATTTACATTTACAACAGCCCTCTGTGTGAGGGGGGGATTTCTTGAAAATAATATCTTGATGTTATTTTAATCATAACTAGATACATTATTATTGTTCGTAAGTGTTGAATAAATTGTTTAAAATATTTTTAAAATTTTTGTCCACACTTAGGCTTGGGATCCATTGGGGCTCAACGTTACTTTTCAGAAACTTGGGCTGTTCTGAAAAAATATTTTTTCAAAATATTTTGATTTCAATTATTTTTTCTATATTAATGGATCATATTATTATTATGTATTTTGATTGCCAGGGGTTGGTGCGAGTACCAGGACTTGTTTTCTTTTCACATTGAAAGGGTTTTGATCAATTGTAATAAGAGGAAGTCTTCCTCTGACTTTTATAATCATTCTATATGTGGTCAGTGTACTTGCATTAACTCCTGTTCTGTATCGTATGATTTCGATGACAACATGGGAAGCGTATGTCACGGTATGTTAGTGGGGAATTGGACACTCCGGTCCTTTCCCCGCAGGGTCACTCTACTTTATCAATTTCTATTTCAGACGATCAAGATTAGGGTGATGTATCTGTGATGTCTTCCAACAGTGTGCCTCCGTCGTCACAATTAATGAAGGGCTAGCGGAAAAGTGCTCATGTAAATACGCCAATTGCCTAAGAGGACCCTAGTAGGTTCGACGGCCTTTGACGTCCGCTAGCTCGCCCGGTGTAGCGTCCATTCATTGAATGGTTCGGCAGCCGGGTTCGTCCGTTGCGGTCTAGAAGGAGTTTTGGGGTGATGCAAGCACTATAAATCAACCAAATGCACACCCAGTGACGGCGGATTAGAGGGAGAACGGAGGAAGCCTTTTAGTCCGGTTCATAGCTCGTTCTGGTCCATCCGGACGGCGAGCGAGAGAGGCCCCTCTCTCGTACAACAACATCTGGCCCCAGATGTTATGGTACAAAATGTTTCGCATTCGGAGCATACGTCCGTCGCTCGGGACGCTCCGACATATAGTCAGTCCGGAGTAGACTGTCAATAAGGCTTCCTCATTCTCATGGTAGCGCACACTACCGCTCTTGGCTACGTTACCTCGGATATCCAGTCAGCTTCGCCAGTCAGAGATTCATCGGCGACCAGGTCACACCATCCGGTAGCCAGGGACACGAGGCCTGCAGACTCCGGACGTTCGCATAGGAAGTGTGCGGGAGTCAATGTACACGGAGCTTCCGGCGGCAATGCATCGTAAGACCGCTACTGCACAGGCCTCGGGAACGGACGTGCTTCCTAAATAGCACAGTTTATCGCAGCATCCCAGCATCAACTGAATCTCTCGCATATTTTTTATCCGACGATGCTGGGTCGGGACGCTCCGCGGAAGCGGGCACGGACGTTCGAAAATTTCATCCAGTCCGACGGGATACCGAAAGGGATTTGGAGGATTTCGAGCTTTCCCTTTCGGAACAACATATGCTGTTGTGTATGTCATCTGACTTGATCTTCTACAGCTTCTTTCGTCGGACCAGAATGCTGCGATGCCGGATAAGAAACTGATAGCGTCGGTGGACTTAGAAATTTTTGGTTCGGTTCAGGGACATCGTCCCTCAGTTCCGACATAGTCCAATAATGTCACACAACTTTCGAATTATTGAACAACGCTATATATATTATTATTATATGCTTGCTATAACCAAGCATTTCTGGTTTCTTGTTCGCAAAGTTACGGAGATGTCTTTCAAAAGTGTGCCTCTGTCGTCATACTTAATGAAGAGCTAGCGGCAATAAGTGCTCATGGAATATGTCTATCGCCTAAGAGATCCCTTGTAGGATCGACGGAGTGACATTCGCTAGCTCACCCGGTGTAGCGTGCATTCATCGAATGGTTCGGCTGCCGGGTTTGTCCGTTGCGGTCTAGGAAGGAGATTTGGGTGATGCGAGCACTATAATTACTTTAGTACTCACCCAGTGACGGCAGATTGAGGACAGATCGGAGGAAGCCTGTTAGTCCGGTTCCTGGCTTGTCCAGGTCCGTCCGGGCTGTGAGCGAGAGAGGTCCCTCTCTCGTCCAACAACATAGGGGACCGCATGTTGTGGTTCAGATATTTTACATTCGGAGCATATGTCTGTCGGTCGGGACGCTCCGTTATATTGACAGTCCGAGAGACTGTCGATAATGCTTCCTCATCCTCACAGCAGGGCACACGACCGCACATTGGCTACGTGACCTCGAGTATCCGATCAGTTTCGTCATTCAGTGATTCCACGGCGAATAGGTCACGCCATCCGGTAGCCAAGGGACACGAGGCCTATACACTCCATTCGCTCGCATATTAGTAGTATGCACGGGGTAACGATCACGGAGCTTCCAGCGGCAATGCATTGTAGGTCCGCTTCTCCACAGGCCTCAGTGACGGACGTGCTATCCGAGTTAGCACAGTTTTTTCGCAGCATCCCAGCAATCGACAGTTTCTTAGTCGAATCAGGAATTATCTGACGGCGCTGGGTCGGTGCGGTCCGCGGTTGCATCAGGTACGGACGACCGAACGCTTTATAGGGTCCGACAGGATGGCGAAAGGGATTCGAAAGATTTCGAGTTTTCCCTTTCGTAGCATCGGAAGCTGCCATTCATATCTTCTGGCATTATCTTCCAGTGATTGTTATTTCGGACTACATTGCTGCGATGTTGGATAAGAGACTTATAGCGTCATTGGACACGGAATTTTGGATCGGTTCAGGGACATTGTCCCTGACTTACCGACGCAGTCCAATAATGTCATTACAACATGTGTTTTATTTTTCGACGCTATATATGCATATAAGCCTGCTACCAAGCATGATAGTTTAGTTTCTTGTCCGCAATGCTCATTTCTGCCGTTTTATCATTTATACGAATAATTTATTTTGGCAGAGCAGGGCATAACGAGAGTTCATATGCGTCTAGACGGCGTGGTTAAAGACTGGAAATGTTCTTTTTCGCCGTCTATGTCTTTTCCAACCACAATGTTGGAAACGACAATGATGTCTAGTAGACTTAACTTAGACGCTTTATCATACGTAATCCACCTTACTGAGGCGTTATCATTACGTCTTCAAGAAAAGATTTACGGGATATTATTCTCAATGTGATTTCTTTTGAGGGCAGTAGTTTGTTCACGTATAACTCCGCCCTTCAGTGGCTGATTGGAGTTGGTTAGACGTGACGAAGCCCTAGCTACATCCACGCGCGTGGATAGTAAGGTGAAGAACTCTCTCAGAGTCGCTTCGTTCTCGGAGAAGCCTCTCTTCGACGGCAACTTTTCAGCAATCCATGAATTGCTCGATTTACACGTTCTCTTGTCTATCTAGTGTTACAAGAGATTCAGACTGGGGCAAACATTCGGTGGTTGACTCAGAGAGTGCCACTGCAGTTGCCGGATCCGAGTGTTATAGTTATGACGGTTGCCAGTCAAACAGATTGGGATATAATATTGATCCCAACGGATTCGAAGTGCCAGGGTCTTTGGGTTCCGCAGTCTCTAAGCAAGCAATTATCTTCCGCGGAATAATGTTTTTTAGGCTTGCTTTATGTCTTTGCATGAACATTATTCAGAAACGCATGTCCAAATCCTGTCCGTTAATTCGACAGTAGTGGCGTATCTCCGGAACCAGGGAGGCACTCATTCGTTTCCGTTATTCAATTTAATGGAAAGAATCCGTTTGTTGGTTATAATACAGCAAGTTCTGTTTCGGTCCGTCATATTCCGGGTCGTCTGATTGTTTTACCGGACTCCCATTCACTTAGGGGTCGCTTGTTGCCGTCAGAATGGACTCTCAACAAAGAAGTATTCAATCAGATTTGCTATCTATGGGAGCGCCCAATGATAATTTATTTACGACACAGCTTGCTAATCAATTGCAGACGTATGTGTTGGCTTGTCCGGATCTCTGAGCTAATGTTGTTAACGCTCTATTGATCTAATAGGACGGAATGATAGGATACGCGTATCCTTCGGCGCTGTTGTTTCAGCAGGTATTGCTAAGATAAACAACCACAATACATTTCTGTGGATAGCATCTCTATCTTCACAGAGACCGTGGGTAATTTACTCTGATGTCTACTGTGGGACATAACGCGAAATCTTCCTCGATGTGAGGATCTTTTTTCGCTGGGTAAATCGTGTCATCTTTATCACAACCCGCAAGGTCGCAACCTTCACGTATTCCGTTGTGTGGTCCGTATTGCACTGTAAGCATTGTACTGGACGAGCTTTGGACGCGATTTCTTACTATAGGAGATCCTCTTCTTTGCTATTCTATGCGGCTAAAGTGGAGGCTCTTCTGTCGTTGGTGTAGGGATCACTATGTTCATATTGTTGATCCCTCCATACTACTCATTGCAACTTTTCAGTATACTTGTTTGACAAGATCTACTGCAGCCTCTTATTATTAAGGTTATAGGTTTATGTTACCTCATACCTATGCACTCTATGATAGTTTACAATTGAGTCTTATGTCTCTTTATCTAACTCAGTTAGTAACTTTTTGATAAATAGACTTAGAATCTTTAGATTAAATTCCTATATGGAATTTAACTTCGGTTCTTATTTAGCTAAGTAATCATTTGAGCCTCTGGAAACAGTAGTTTTCAAATTCTGACCTTTTAGACAGTAATTCTGTTGGCTTCTCTTTTACTGAAGAGTCAGTGAGTTTCATGCACTATCGATGGATGATTTTCACTTTCGTAGTTTCGGAATCACTACTTCCTTTACTATTTAGGTTGGATTTTTGCATAAGATTTAGGCTCCTAATATCCGAAACCTATTGTTATTAAGGTCCTTCCGTCTTCGTACGGGCATAGGCCTTTACTCTGTCCGGTTAGAGTTTATGTATTTATAAACAGATATCTGTTTATTACTACGGGCGTAAGCTTCTTCTGTCTTTGATGCCTAATAGAAGGACGTTACGCTCCATTCTATTGCTAATGGATTCAATTAACTATCGGTACTGCTTATGGTATATCATTGACTCAGCAGTTGCGCTTAAGATTTCGGCTCATGAAGTAAGAGTTCTTCTACATCTTGGGCGTACATTAATAGTGTCGCTATTATGGATTTTTGAAGGCTGCTCATTGCGCTCAGCCATCCACATTCATGAATTTTTATCTCAGAAATATCGAGTCCATTTCTGGAGGCCTCTATTGTTAGGTCTATTATCTACTGCTCAGAATGTCATTCACTTAACAGTTGCTACTATAGCTAGGTAGACTGTCTGTTTCGGCAGTGACTCCGTTCTGCTGCCCTCTTCGCTCTGGGCTATTTGACCCAGGGCAAGAAAAGGGGGGGGGGGGGGGGGGAGGGTGTTCCCTTGGGTCACCTGTTTTACTATGAAAACAAGGGGATACCTCCTCCGGAGTTAGTAATTCTGAGCTGTTATTGGGATGGTTGTTTAGTGAGAAGTTTATGTTTTAAAAATTCATTCAAGTCTTAGTTTTTAAAGTATAGCTTTTGTATATAGCACGTGTCAACGGACATGATTATGCAATCCTCTAGACACTTTTAAGGAGTATAAGAGTCTCTATTCTCTAGACTTACTTTATTTATTGGCTTACTTTAAAAATTATTAGTATAAGGATTATATTGGATATTAATAGAGTACATGGATGTATGATGCTCAATTTTTGGAAGGTGTTGTATCTTTCTAATTTATCATAAATAAGAAAGATACATGTAAGGCCTATTACTTCTTTTTCCCTAGAGGGGATGACTCTATTTTATATTATTGAGCGTATTCCATCTTGCTCTATGTCCTTGGCCCTCCAGCCTTTTTACTATTCAGCTATGTCTGGGTCATTGGTACAGTATAAAAATGTTAAAAAATTTATAGTAATTTCTATATTTTTTATACTTACCAATGACCCAGACGGGGATGGCCCTCCCAGGAGTTGGGAACTCTTGCCTCCCCGCTGAGTACATAGCGCTTACCAGGCACTGGTTATTAGAATGATTAATGGCGCCAATTTCGGAACGTCCTTGACACTGCGCATGCGCAGTAGAGGTGAAGTGTGGAGGGCCATTCAGGACATGTTTTCTTTGGTTTTAGATGCAAATTTTGGGGATTGGGGGGCAAAATTTGTGTTTGGCCCTATATTTTAAGAGTTTGCACCAGCTATGTCTGGGTCATTGGTAAGTATAAAAAATATAGAAATTACTATAAATTTTTTAACTTTCCAAACTGAGAGGCCGATTTGAACCAAATTTGATATGAAATATTAATGGGTCACAAGTACTTGATTTATGCCCCAAATTTTTTTTCAAAATGCCCTGTGGGAACCACAGGAGCTGAAAATAGAAAAAATTTAAAATGCCCATATCTCCAAAATCACACGGCACTGAGAATTCTTATTTGGTGTGACGCTTCCTTAGGACCAACAGAATGGAGTGGTCCAAAAAAATTGTTATTGGTTTTATAGTACTTTTTCGGGACTTTGAAAAAATGCCGAGTCCGCATTTTTTAACACTGTGTAATGGGGAAAACATTTAAGACTCTTCTCTCCCATACCACTGCTCTAAAAGCTTTTAAATTTCACATATAACATCTTTGGAAGATTGTTTCACATGTTTGTTGAAATCAAAGCCCTGGGTCCATATTTGGACTCTCTGTTGGAGCCCAAATGTTCAAATCAGTGCAGTATGAGGAATATTCTTCTTCAGATCCACCAATCAGAATCTTTTGATATTTGGTTCACAGCATCCTTAGGGACGTGGGATTCAAGTTTGTTCAAGCCAAGTTTCTGGGTTCATATTTGGGCTCCCTGTGGGATCCTGAATTATATAACTTAGTTCAGTATGATGAATTTTCTTTAAAAATCTTCTTCTTCAGATCCAGCAGTCGGAATGTTTTGATATTTGGTATACAGTATCCTTAGGGAGGTGAGATTCAAGTTTGTTCAAGCCAAGTCCCTGGGTTTAAATCTGGGCTCCCTGTGGGAACCCGATTTATAACTTAGTTCAACATGAATATTTTTTAAAATATTTTTCTTTAGATCCAGTAAATCAGAATCCTTTGATATTTGGAATACAGCATCCTTAGGGAGGTGAGATTCAAGTTTGTTCAAGCCAAGTCCCTGGGTTCATATTTGGGCTCCCTGTGTGAGCCTAAATTATAACTTAGTTCAATAAGAGGAATATTTAAAAAGAAAAGTTTTTTTTAAGATCCACGGGTCAGAATGTTTTGATATTTGGTATATGGTTTTCTTAATGGGGCAGATGCAAGTTTCTTCAAATCAGGACCCTCGGTTGATAGTTGTCAGTGTCAGGTGAGTGCCCTTGGGGCCTCTTGTTATACCACCCACTTGAAAAGTGGGAGGTATATAGTGATCACTTGGTCCATCTGTACTTCCGTACGTTTGTCCGTCTGGCTGTCCTTCCATCCATCCATTACACTTAAGGGGGTACACATCTGCTATCCGCAACTCCTAAACCAGTGACCAGATTTCAGTGAAACTCTCAGAATTCTTTTACATACATTGAAGATGTGCACCTCCTATTTTCTTTTCAGATATTTTCATTTTTAGTTTCCCATATTGAAAAATGAACTTTGTCAAATTCAATTGACATTCTGTACAGATCTGCTAACTGCAACTCCTAAACCAGTGAACGGATTTCATTGAAACTCTCAGACATTCTTTTACATACATATAAGATGTGCACCTCCTATTTTCTTTTCAGATATTTTCATTTTTACAGTTTCCCATATTGACAAATGAACTTTGTCAAATTCAATTGACATTCTGTACAGATCTGCTATCCGCAACTCCTCTTAAACCAGTGAATGGATTTCATTAAAACTCTCAGACATTCTTTTACATACATTGAAGATGTGCACCTCCTGTTTTGTTTTCAGATATTTCCATTTTCAGCTCAACTTTGGCAAAGCCAAATTTGAGCTTATGCCATGGCCAGTCGTCCGTCTGTCCGTCAACAATTCAATACAGCTCGGGCTAGAGGCCGTATTTATGAACCGATCTTTACAAAACTTCTTGGGTACCTTTGTTATGACCGTGGGACGAGTGTTTTGGGGTCCGATCCGAAATTCAAGTTGGCCCCTGGCGGCCATTTTGTATAGACTTAGGTGAAATCAGATTTTTGCGCAGAACTTCCATATGAAAGCGCTGATTTGAATAATTTTTTGTATGAATGTTTAGTACCATGGGATACATCACATATAATACAGGTTTTTTTCTTGTGCAGAAATTAAGCAAATTAGATGAACTTTGATTTTTTCAGTGCCACTTACACACAGTAAGTACACATGTCAATACGGCTCGGGCTAGAGTCTGTATTTATGAACCGATCTTCATGAAACGTCTTGGGTACCTTTGTTATCACCTTGGGACGAGAACGAGTGTTTCTGGGTGCGGTCCAAAATTCAAGATGGCTGCCAGTGTCCATTTTGTACCGAAATTAGGTCTAATCAGTTTTTTTTACACAACTTCTATACGGCTCAAGCTAGAGGCCGTATTTATCAACCAATTTTTATGAAACTTCTTGGGTACCTTTGTTATCACCATGGGATGAGAACGAGTGTTTCTGGGTGCAGTCCAAAATTCAAGATGGCCACCAGCAGCCATTTTGTACCAAAATTAGGTCCAATCAGTTTTTTGTCACAACTCCAATATGGCTCGTGTATTATGAACTGATCTTCACAAAACGTCTGGTACCTTTGTTTTCACCTTGGGACAGGAATGAGTGTGTTTTGGGGTGCCTTTGTTATCACTGTGCTATGAGAACAAATATTTTGGGGTTCAGTCAGACCCACTCTGGGACTCAAAGATTTCTTTTCTAGTTTAGCATCTGACTGTCACCCACCTTTACAATATTTTACCTATACATTTGTTACAGGCTACGGTCAGTATTTATGTACAGACCTTTACAATACTTTATATGTACCTTTGTTATCAGGTCATTACCTAGATGTTTGTCATTGCTGTGTCAAATACTATACATGTACATGTCTTAACAAGTTGTGCTACAGTGTCATTGACAATTTCATTTAGCTCCTCTGAGCACAGCTCAAGTGGAGCTTTACTAATAACTTTCCGTCCGTCGTCCGTCCAGCGTTAACTTTACATTATTGACTTCTAACAAACTACTGGACCAAATTCAACAAAATTTGCTGTGCATGTACCCTATCATATCTCATTTCAAGTTTATTCAAATCAAGTTGACCCGCCCTTTGGTAGGGCCACTCCTAAAAAGTGTGCTTGAATCTTAAAAAATCATCTCATGAACCAGCAGTGCAGAGACTTGATATTTGGTGTGCAGCTTCCTTTTGAGGTGTAGACTCAGATTTGTTCAAGAGAAGTTCGAGGAGCTATATTTGCCTTCGTTATGGGAGGGGCAAGAGTTTTTGCCCCGCCCAAAGTTTCTACCATCCAAACCGAGAGGCAGATTTGAACCAAATTTGATACGAGGGCTTATTGGGTCATAAGTACTTAATTTATGCAAAAAAAAATATTTCCCGTCGCCCCATGGGAACAGCAGGAGCTAAAAATAGAAAAAAATTAAAACACCCATATCTCCAAAACTACACGCCACTGAGAATTCTTATTTGGTGTGAAGCTTCCTTAGGACCAACAGAATGGAATGGTCAAAAAAAAAAATGCTAGCGGTTTTTTCATGGGGTACTTTTTTGGGACTTTTGAAAAAGTGTTGAGTCAGCATTTTTTAACACTGTGGGTAATGGGAAAAACATATAAGACTACTTTTCTTCCAAACCACTGCTCCAAGAGCTTTCAAATTTCACATATAACATCTTTGGAAGATTGTTTCACATGTTTATTGAAATCAGTTCCCTGGGTCCATATTTGGGCTCTCTATGGGAGCCCAATGTTTAAATTTGTGCAGTATGAGGAATATTCTTTAAAAATCTTCTTCTTCAGATCTACCAATAGGAATCTTTTGATATTTGGTATGCAACATGCTTAGGGAGGTGAGATTCAAGCTTGTTCAAGCCAAATCCCTGGGTTCATATTTGGGCTGAAAATTTGGGGTCCGGAGTTAGAAATTCTGGACCAAAATCCAGAAATTAGTTGTTTGTTTTTTTATGCATTTTGGTCAATTTTAAGACAAATTTTTTTTTTTTATACTGAAAATTTGGGGTCCGAGTGGGACTTTGGTCAATTTTAAGACAAAAAAAAATATTTTTTTTTTGCACTGGAAATTTGGGAGCCAGGTGGGACTTAGAAAATTTTGGACCAAAATCCGGAAATTAATTATTTGCTTTTTTATGCGTTTTGGTCCATTTTAAGAAGACAAAAGAATTTTAGTCTGAAAAAAATTTTGTTTGGGACTTTGAAAATTTCTCAACAAAAATAAAAAAAAAATCTGGTTTTTATGCGTTTATCTCAATTTTGAGACATGCAAGTACAGGAACTTAAAATAGAAGAAAAATCCTGTGTATTGTGTGGGCACAATAGCTTCGTCTAGTTGGAATATGCTTTTGTTAGGAGGGGTGTATATTCCAACTAGGCGAAGCTTATTCAAGTCAAGTCCCTTGTTTGATATTTAGACTACCATGTCAGGTGAGCGCCTTAAGGCCCCTCCACACCCCCCCCCCCCCCCCCCCCCCCCCCACTCCCCCCAGTTTGACACATTCGGTCCAATTTCTAAAAAAACTGTAAAATGTCCCAATGAAGACACCATATAATGGGGACACATGGCCTTGTTGATTCACACCTAGGTGTATTTTTGTAAAATCCATATAAAATTTGTATACATTAGTTCAATAAGTTTTTGATTGATGTATTTATTCCATTATAGACACCTAGAAAAAGGAAAACAAGACATAGTGTTAACCCTCCATTTGAAAGTCATGTTGGCTGGGTAATGGATACAAAAGAACATCGTCCTTCCAGGTCACGGAACAGCTCAATGTCAATGAGGTAAAATTTACATTTCATTTTCTGTTAATCATTACATGCCTATTTCCAACTTAGATCACTTTTTACTGCCAGAAAACAGGTTTTCAAACATTGAGTTTTTGGATAAAGTTGCAAGTTACATTCTAAGTACTTGACAATTGCTTCTTGACAGCCCAGACTAGCCAATAAATAATTGTAAAGCAACAGTATTACACAGCCAAATATTGTAGCAAACAATAAAAATCTCCATCCTGTTGAGGGTTAATTCGGGCCTTGTATTTTAAGTTGGGTGTATGGCAGTCCAGTTAACTGGAAAATCTACTTGATGTCAGTTGTTGGAAAAAACCAAAGTCGCAACCGTGCATGTGTCAAAAAAACGTAATTTCAGTTTTTGTATTTACATCTAATTTTCAGTCATAGCCGATAAAGTTCTGTCCATTGATCAATGAAACATAACATTTTGGAAAGGATGATAAAAGTCCTGTGTGAATACACAAAACAGACTTAAAAAGACAAATACGCCACATGTAAACTCTGTAACTTGTAAGAACAAGATTTTGTCAGAATACAAAAACTTGATGTAGAATCGAGGCACCAAGTTGGTTATGCAGACCTGAAGTGTTTGGAAGCGATAGATGGCTTTGAAAAGCAGTCTGAAGGTGAAGATTTCGCCTTTCCCACCTGCCTAATGCAGTTGTTTCAGTATACATTGGGTTGAAGTCATCGTTTGATTCCTTTCCGCATGCAATTTGTGCTAAACTGCTCAAAGTATGAATTGTTAACACATTGGTGTGTCGATTTACCTCATTAAAAGTCAACGAGAGGACGAAATTTGCTGTTCCGTCTAACTCAGTTGTAATTCCGATTCAGATGTTTCAAACACATGAACCCTATTTATTTTGGACTCTCTAGGTGAAAGGTCACATTGGCCTCCAACATAGTAAATCCATAAACAATTGGTTTCCGGACGATAACTTGATAATGGTTTGACCCACATTCATGAAACTTCATATATAGGTTAGCATTGGTAAGAGGAAGAACCTTATTTATTTTGGACTCGCTAGGTCAAGGTCGCAGTGACCTCGACCATAGTAAATCATAAACCATTGTTTTCGGATGGTAACTTGACTGTGGTTCAACCCACGTTCATGAAACTTCATATGTAGGTTGGCCTTCTTGAGAGGAAGAACCCTATGTATTTTGGACTCACTGGGCCAAAGGTCAAGATCACAGTGACCCTGAACATAGTAAATCCAAAGTATTGGTTTCCGGATGATGACTTTATAATGGTTCAACCCACTTTCATGAAACTTCATAGGTAGGTTGGCATCAGTGAGAGGAAGATCCCTATTTATTTTGTACTCGCTAGGTGAAAGGTCAAGGTCACAGTGACCTTCAACATAGTAAAAGCGTAAACAATTGGTTTCCGGATGATAACTTGATAATGGTTTGACCCACGTTCATGAAGTTTCATAGGTAGGTTTGCCCAGGTGAGTGGAAGACCTCTATTTATTTTGGACTTGCTAGGTCAAATTTCAAGGTCACTGCCCTTGGAACATAATAAATCGTAAACAATTTGTTTCCAGATGATAATTTGACAATGATTCCACCCCACGTTCATGAAACTTCATAGGTAGGTTGGCATTGGTGCAAGAAAGAGCCCTATTTATTTTGGAATCACTAGGTCAAAGGTCAAGGTCACAGTGACCCTTCACATAGTAAATTGTAAACAACTGATTTCCAGACAAAAAGTTGATAATGATTAAACCCACTTTTGTGCTGTCATAACTCGACATTGGATCGGTGATCCTATCAGCATTTTTAGCTCATCTTTGGCAAAGCCAAATTTGAGCTTACGCCATGGCCAGTTGTCCGTCTGTCCGTCAACAATTCAATATGCCTCGGGCTAGACGATCTTTACAAAACTTCTTGGGTACCTTTGTTATGACCGTGGGACGAAAACGAGTGTTTTGGGGTCCGATCCGAAATTCAAGTTGGCTGCTGGCGGCCATTTTTTACAGACTTAGGTGAAATCAGATTTTTGCGCAGAACTTCCATATGAAAGCGCTGATTTGAATAATTTTTTGTATGAATGTTTAGTACCATGACATACATCACATATAATACAGGTTGTTTTCTCGTACGTAAATTATGCAAATTAGACTAACTTTGATGTATTCAGTGTTAATTTCAGCACTGTGAGTGCAAATGGCAATATGGCTCGGGCTAGAGGCCATATTTATAAACCGATCTTTACGAAACTTCTTGGGTATCTTTGGTATCACCGTGGGACGAGAACGAGTGTTTTTGGGTGCGGTCCGAAATTCAAGATGGCCGATGGCAGCCATTTTGTTCAAAATTAGGTGCAATCAGATTTTTGCACATAACTTCCATATGAAAGCGCTGATTTGAAAAAATTTTTGTGTGAATGTTTAGTACCATGGGATACATCACATATAATAAGGGTTTTTTCTCGTGCAGAAATTATGCAAATTAGATGAACTTTGATTTTTTCAGTGCTACTTACACACAGTAAGTACACATGTCAATATGGCTCGGGCTAGAGGCTGTATTTATCAACCGATCTTCACGAAATTTCTTGGGTACCTCTGTTATCACCTTGGGACGAGAACAAGTGTTTCTGAGTGGGGTTCAAAATTCAAGATGGCTGCCAGTAGCCATTTTGTACCAAAATTCGGTTTAATCAGTTTTTTGTACACAACTTCTATACGGCTCAGGCTAGAGGCCGTATTTATGAACCGATCTTTACGAAACTTCTTGGGTACCTTTGTTATCACCGTGGGATGAGAACGAGTGTTTTTGGGTGTGGTCCAAAATTCAAGATGGCCACCACAGCCATTTTGTACCAAAATTAGTGCTGTCAGTCTTTTGTACAGAACATCTGACTGAAAGTTCTAATTTGAATAAATTTTTGTATGAATGTTTAGTAAAATGGAATACATCACATACAGTACGGGTTTTTTTCTCGTGCAGAAATTATGCAAATTAGATGAATTTTGATTTATTTAGTGCTACTTATACACTGTAAGTGCACATGTCAATACGGCTCAGCTAGAGGCTGTATTTATCAACCGATCTTCACGAAACTTCTTGGGTACCTTTGTTATCACCTTGGGACAAGAACGAGTGTTTCTGAGTGCGGCCCAAAATTCAAGATGGCTGCCAGTGGCCATTTTGTACCGAAATTAGGTCCAATCAGTTTTTTGTCACAACTTCTATACAGCTCGTATTTATGAACTGATCTTCATGAAACTTCTTGGGTACCTTTGTTTTCACCTTGGTACAGGAATGAGTGTGTTTTGGGGTGCCTTTGTTATCACTGTGCTATGAGAACAAATATTTTGGGGTTCAGTCAGACCCACTCTGGGACTCAAAGATTTCTTTTCTAGTTTAGCATCTGACTATCACCCACCTTTACAATACTTTACCTATACATTTGTTACAGGCTACGGTCAGTATTTATGAACAGACCGTTACACTACTTTATATGTACCTTTGTTATCAGGTCATTACCTAGATGTTTGTCATTGCTGTGTCACATACTGTACATGTATTGACAAGTTGAGCTACAGTGTCATTGACATTTTCATTTATCTGTCAACATGGGTTTGATCTATGACACAAGTGCAGTTAACAGGTCAAATCTATATTGAAGGTATGGTAAATGGTTTTGTGATTGAAAGTTATGTTCATGAGATATCCAATTAAATGGGCTCCAGCTGCTCTACTCTATCTGCATTTCAGAATGGGGCCCTTTGGAAATTTTTAGTCGAGTTGTGACGAAGTCAAACTCGACTTATAGTTTGGTGAATGGCGGGCGGGCGTAAACAATTGGTTTCCGGATGATAACTTGATAGTGGTTCAACTCACATTCATTAAACTTCATACGTAGGTTGGTCTTGGTAGGAGGAAGAAGCCTATTGATTTTGGACATGCTACGTCGAAGGTCAAGGTCACAGTGACCTTGAACGTAGTAAATCTTAAACAATTGGTTTCCAGATGATAACTTGATAATGGTTCAACTCACATTCATGAAACTTCATAGGTAGATTGGCCTTGGTGAGGGGAAGAACCCTATTGATTTTGGACTCTCTACGTCAAAGGTCAAGGTCAACGTGACCTTGAACATAGTAAATCGCAACAATTCCTTTCCGGATGATAATTTGATAGTAGTTCAACCTACATTCTTGAAATTTTGTGCTGTCACAACTCGACATTGGATCGGTGATCCTATCGGCATTTTTTTTTTTTTTTTTTTTGCTGCATTTTGGATCTTTTTCTAAAACTCGGCCTATAGTTTGAGGAAGTCGGTGTATGGGCTTGCAAGTGGGCCTAACCTTTCTCGTTAGTGTGATAGCTTCAACAAATATCAATGGATTTGGTCAATATTTGGTTTGTGATCCTTTCTTAACTGTCTTGAATGAGTTTGAAAACCAGTGTGGCCCTTAATTAGTCGGGGGAATCTAGCCGTGACGTCGTCTGTCTGTCCGTCCGGGCGTAGACGGAATTCGTGTCCACTCCATAACTTCTTACAGCCTTCAAGGATATTAATGATACTTGGTATTGTTATTGCCCACAACCAGAGGGTGTGTCGCGAATAAGGTTGGAATGGCTATCAAGGCTTTTTTCGGGGGAATCAGCCACCCTTTGGTGGCCATCCTCTAGTTTTTGTTTGTTTTCAGCTTGTAGCATGATAACTTAAATATCAATGGATTTGATATTCTTCTAATTACAAGCCTAACAGGTGCGCAAAAAACTCTGACCTCTCATCGACAATGCATAATCCTTGTTATTGTTGATTTTCTAAAGAACAGTTTTCCTTAAATGAACAATTAGAAGAGTATATTGACATGAAGTTAAAAAAAAACACATTGTGCAGGGGTAACAAATCTTCTAAATGCAGCCTTATTACCCATTACCTCACACAAGCTGAGGTTGAAATTAAAGTGGAAGTGGTCATAGCTTAAGAAAAAATTATCACATTTTCATACGCTTAAAACAAAGGTAAAGAAACTGAAAGCGAGCAATGAAATGGGAAGGATGTATGTAATGAATAGAATATAACTATAATGTTATAACCTTGAAAAGACAAGTTCTTACATGTAGGCATATATTTTTGGCATTGATTTCACCAGATTTCATGCATTTCAGACATTGATGATTTCAAATTTCCAATCAAATAATTCATAAAATCTTTTTTTTTCAGATTTTCTCATTATTAACCCTTTGAACCCTAGTGGTATCTTCCATGCCAGTTCATTGGCAGCAATTAGAAGAGTCCATATATATTATTTGGGGTAGACCAATCAATATTTTCAACGTGCAGCCTCAGGGCTGCACATTGAAAATATTGCTTGGTCTACTTCACACATTTACTGAACAACCACCACCTTGTATAATGACGTTACGACGTATTATGTTCCAGTCCGTTATAACGCCCACTAGGATTCAAAGGGTTAAGACATCAGGAACATCTGCTCAACATCTTACAACAATACCTATCTGGTACAATGTGGCCATGATTGGTTAAAGTGCTGTTAAACCTCAATAAACAAACAAAACAGATTCTTTCTCATCGAATGCTTTTTTTCAGTTTTGAGTTTTTAAAGCCTACAAGTTTTCTTCAAAAGCAAGAAATACTTCTGACCTAATCATTGTAACTATATCATGGGAAAGTTTCTTTTGGTATTCACTGGTACAGACTAAAACAAATTATCCCATAGAGAGAAGGACTAGTGTGTTTGTTTTGGAGTGCATATTGAGTTATTTTGTGTGTTCTGAAAAAGGTCTTCAAAAATGGTGTTGACCCCCTGTCCTCTGACCATGAAATACAAAACGTTCAAGCTGCAAATTCTTCCCCCAATGCAACTTGGAATTTAACCCATTCAGTCTTGTTCGACGGAGCTCTGTCGATCAAGACTGAATTGGTTAAATTCCTAGTTGCATTATATGATCCAGAAAAAATTTGGTACTTCACATTTTGTTACTTAGACATCAATGTGCAGAGGGTTAAAAATACAGTTCTTGCATTTGCTTTTCATTTTGACTGATGAGCGTTAAAATTATTTTTCTTAGGTGATTTGTAACAGGAGTGTTTATTTCAAAGATTCCATTCTCTAACAAATAGAACCTTAGTTTTCCAAGATTTTCTTAATAAATAGTTGATTTTTTTTTGCAATTTATTGAAGAGAGCCTTTTGGTCCTCTTCAGTAAATTGTAACAAAACAATTTTATATATAAATATTTTTGTACTTCTGAGCAAACACCCCAATGATTACATTGTAAAACCACCAATGTTGCTTTCAGCTCTTTTTAATAGAGTATGGTTGTAGTTTCTATCATTCCACTACCAATTAATATAAGAATCCTACTTTGGCAACAAAAGATAATAACAACACCATTTAATTAGTTGGTATTGTTTAAGAGCCTTGTTGCCATATGAAAAGATCTTTCATTTTGTATCACAGAGTAATGGCTGTATTTATGAAAGGTCTGACAGATCTTTGATAGGTTGTTGCTTTCATATGTTACTTTTTCAGTGTCTGTGCAAACAGGGCGTATTATGGTTTTGCATTGCCCCTCCTTGTCTGTCCACCCATCGCTCCATCCATCTATTTACTTTTGGGTTTCCAAATGATAATTTGTGCTATATCTGTGTTATCCAATCCATATATATACCCCTGCTTCCGAAGAGAATGGGTGGTATACTGGATGACATGCATCGTCCACCCATCTGTGCATCCGTCCATCCACAGCAATATCTTAGCATTGAGTTGATGGATTTCCATAAAATTTGGAATGCTGGATCCCTTGACAAGCCGCTCCTGCACACGTTATAAAGAAGTTGCCCCCATATTTTTCACCTGAATTACATTCCTTACTTTGTAAATTTTTCATGACATTTTTTTTCTGTCCGCAGCGATATCGCAGCAGAGAGTGGATGGATTTCAATGAAATTTGATTTGAATGATCCTTTTGACAATGACAACCAGTCAGAATCTTTTGATGTTTGGTATACATAACACTTATGGGGTCAGCTTGAAGTTTTTCCAATCAAGATCCTGTGATTATATTTGGGATCCCTATCTGCAGTTGAACTTAGTGCAATATGCGGAATATTCTTTAAAAACTTTCTTCAGAACCACAGGTCAGAATTTTGTGATATTTGGTATACAGCATTCTTATGATTCACATGTATTTAAATATAGTCCTGGGTCCATATTTGGGCTTATTATGTGAGACCAAATTTTAATTTATTGTCAGGCCTTTAAATTAAATTATTTTGGGCACACCATATTTTCCTAATTTGGGCACATTAAAACCAGAAATAAAGGTCTTATCCTGTTATGGTTTATTGTCATGCCTTTCTTTGTGTTTCTATGGTAATGTTATGATGGAAGTTATTCTAAAATGCAGAATAGGCACAGAGAATTTATATATTTCTTCTTGATGTCTTCACAGCTTCTTTAATTTGGGCACACCTGTAAACGGTGTGAAATTGGTGTAATCTGAAGGCCTGTTTACTGCAATATCAAATCAGTTCTCCCAAGTCCATACTTGGTCTTCTTATGCAAGCCTGAATTTTAACTTTGTGAGGTCTTAGTGAGGTATGAGGAATATTTTTTAAAAATATTCGTATTCATATCTAGCAGTCAGAATCTCATGATATCTGGTATTCAGCATCTTTAGGGCGACAGACTCCAGTTTGTTTAATTCAAGTGCATGGGTTCATGTTTAGGCTCTGTAGTGTTATTTAGACATAGATGCTGTATATGACCTTAAATCCCCTTTTAAACAACTTTTCAGGTGAGCGATTAAGGCCTCTTGGGGCCTTTGGTTTCTTCTAATATTTCAGAAAATTTCAACAAAACAACATTTTTCTGAGAAAAAAAATTTCAGTTATACCATTTCATCTGAATTCTCTCATTGAAACATGCTTTTTGAGCTTTTTCCAATGGGGAGTCATATTTTTCCAACTGCTGAATTTGTAAATTAGGCAGGTAGATTCCATTAATTGGTTAGGTAAAGGGTAAAGTGACTAAACTGTAGCTTCCTTAACATTTCTTGATTGTTCAATATTTTTATGTTAATTTTATGTTATTTTTTGTTTCAGTCCAACTGACAGTCAGCTATCTGCCAGTTATGGCAGCTATGGAAGCACACCTCACACATTCCCAAACTTTCAACATCCATCACATGAACTTCTGCAGGACAATGGGTTTGTGTGGCATGTTTACCACAAATATCACACTAAATCATTAAAAGGTAAATAACACATTCCATGTCACAGACATATTTCTCCTATCAGTTAGTTCTGTTTCAGAGATGGTATGCTGTAATGGGAGTCTTGATTTTTAGCTCAACTTGACAAAGTCAAGCTGAGTTATTGCCATCACTTCTCGTCTGTCGGCGTACGTACGTTAGTATGTTAGTACGTTAGTACGTACGTCCACAATTTCCTTTGGCACACCTCACAGGTCGCATTTATGATCAGATTACTTTGAAACTTGGCATGCTTGTTTGGGGTGACCTCTAGTTGGGAGCTATCGATTTTCTTCAATTTCTGTCGAAAAATGTTGCCGCGGCCAACGTTCTTAGAACTTAGTTTAGTCAAACCACAATATTTCTCTTTGGCACACCCTACAGGGCACATTTATGATTTGATTGCTTTGAAACCTGGTATGCTTATTTAGGGTGACCTCTAGATGGGAGCTATCGATTTTTTTCAATTTCCGGCAAAAAATGTTGCCACGGCCAACGTTTGTAGAACTTACTTTAGTCAAACCTCAAAATTTCCCTTTGGCACACCCTACAGGGCACATTTATGATCAGATTGCTTTGAAACCTGGTATGCTTGTTTGGGGAGACCTCTAGATGGGGGCTATCGATTTTCTTCAATTTCTGTCAAAAAATGTTGCTGCGGCCAACGTTCTTAGAACTTAGTTTAGTCAGAAGACTCAATATTTCCCTTTGGCACACCCTACAGGGTACATTTATGATCGGATTGCTTTGAAACCTTTCATGCTTGTTTGGGGTGACCTCTAGATGGGAGCTATCGATTTTCTTCAATTTCCGTCAAAAAATGTTGCCGTGGCCAACGTTCTTAGAACTTAGTTTAGTAAAACCACAATATTTCCCTTTGGCACACCCTACAGGGCACATTTATGATTTGATTGCTTGGAAACCTGGTATGCTTATTTAGGGTGACCTCTAGATGGGAGCTATCGATTTTTTTCAATTTCCGGCAAAAAATGTTGCCACGGCCAATGTTCGTAGAACTTAGTTTAGTCAGACCTTAATATTTCCCTTTGCCACACCCTACAGGGCACATTTATGATCAGATTGCTTTGAAACCTGGTATGCTTGTTTGGGGTGACCTCTAGATGGGGGCTATGGATTTTCTTCAATTTCTGTCAAAAAATGTTGCCGCGGCCAACGTTCTTACAACTTAGTTTAGTCAGAAGACTCAATATTTCCCTTTGGCACACCCTACAGGGCACATTTATGATCAGATTGCTTTGAAACCTGGTATGCTTGTTTGGGGAGACCTCTAGATGGGAGCTATCGATTTTCTTCAATTTCCGTCAAAATATGTTGCCGCGGCCAATGTTCTTAGAACTTAGTTTAGTCAGAAGACTGAATATTTCCCTTTGGCACACCCTACAGGGCACATTTATGATCGGATTGCTCTGAAACCTTTCATGCTTGTTTGGGGTGACCTCTAGATGGGAGCTATCGATTTTCTTCAATTTCCATCAAAAAATGTTGCCGCAGCCAACATTCTTAGAACTTAGTTTAGTCAGACCACAATATTTCCCTTTAGCTCACCCTACAGGGCACATTTATGATTAGATTGCTTTGAAACCTGGTATGCTTATTTACGGTGACCTCTAGATGGGAGCTATCGATTTTCTTCCATTTCCGTCAAAAAATGTTGCCACGGCCAATGTTCTTAGAATTCAGTCTAGTCAGACCACAATATTTCCCTTTTATACACCCTACAGGGCACATTTATGATCGGATTGCTTGGAAACCTGGCATGCTTATTTGGGGAGGCCTCTAGATGGGAGCTATCGATTTTCTTCGGTTTCTGTCAAAAAATGTTGCCACTGGCAAAAAAATGACATTGGTACCAATGATCTTCAATTTTGCCATTTCATTTATAACTTAACAAGTTCAAGTTTGTCAAGTTGAGCTACAGTGTCATTGACACTTTCATTTTTCAATTTCCAGGACTTGGGGAAAGCATGAAAAGGTTAGTTTTCCCCAAAGTGGTTTGGAATTAACAAAAACCCTTGATATAAATCAAACTGATTAGTTATATGGACAAAAGATGTGTAATTTATTTTTTACTATGAAAATTTTCAGGGGTTTATTTAAGCAAATTTCAGGGTTTTTGTTTTTTATACGCCCCTTTGTAAAACGGACGTATTATGTTATAGCGCTGTCCGCTGTCCGTCTGTCCATCCGGGGACAGTTGTATTCCATGCTCTACAGAGCGTGATTTCAATAGGATTTTAAAAATATTTGATATACTGCACAACCAGAATAAGATCTCGCTCAAGTTCGAATTTGGGTCATGTTCGACAGTTTTCCTAGTAGTTCTTCCCCCTTTAATACTTAGAAATCGAGCAAATTATGCTTTCCATGCTCTACAGACCGTCAACTTAATCAGACCGTCAACTTAATCAGATTCTTTTCAAATTTAGTACGCGGCTTCATGGTCATAATATCTCGCAAAGTTCATATTTGGGTCATGTTCGGTTGTTTTCTTAGGAGTTATTGCCCTCTTCATACTTAGAAATCAGTCAAATTATGCTTTCTGTGCTCTACGGTCCGTGAACTTAATCAGATTCTTTTGAAATTTAATATGCAGCTTCATGAGCATGGTATCTTGCACAAGTGCAAATTCGGGTCATGTTTGTCGATTTCCATAGGAGTTATTGCCCTTTAATACTTAGAAATCAGGCAAATTATGCTTTCTGTGCTCTACAGACCGTGAACTTAATCAGATTCTTTTCAAATTTAATACACAGCTTCATGGGCATAATATCTCGCGCAAGTTCATATTTGGGTCGTGTTCGGTTGTTTTCTTAGGAGTTATTGCCCTTTTCATACTTAGAAATCAGTCAAATTATGCTTTCTGTGCTCTACAGTCCGTGAACTTAATCGGATTCTTTTGAAATTTAATATGCAGCTTCATGAGCATGGTATCTCACACAAGTGCTAATTTAGGTCATATTTGTCGATTTCCATAGGAGTTATCGCCCTTTTCATACTTAGAAATCGGTCAAAAATACACCTCCTCTCAAAAAAAAACAAACGGGCGTATAATGCCCCGCTAGGCGTTGCTCTTGTTTGATATATCAATTTTCGAAAGTCGTTTCATTTTGCTTGTGGCTTGAAAATATAAGCAGATTTTTTTTTTTTTTTTTTTAGGGGGGGAGGGGTGGGGGGGGGGGGGGGGAGTTATTTAAGTGTGAACCCTGCCTCCCTTTAAAAAGTGGGGTGTATAGTAATCACTTTAGCCATTCATCCTTCAGTCTGTACATCCGTCTCTCACACTCGTTTCCGGGCAATAACTTTTGTACCATTGGTCGCAAAGTACTCGTACATAGAAGGATCAATTTTCAAAAGTTGTTTCATTTTGCTTGTGGCTTGAAAATATAAGCAGATTTTTTTTGTTGGGGGGGGGGGGGGGGGGGTTGGGTAGGTGGGGTAAAGTGATAAGTTTGTGTACCCCGCCTCCTTTAAAAAGTGGGGTATATAGTAATTACTTTAGCCATTCATCCTTCAGTCTGTACGTCCGTCTCTCACACTCGTTTCCGGGCAATAACTTTTGTACCATTGGTCACAGAGTACTCATACATATGAGAAGTAACTTAGTGCAATATGAGAAAATTTGTTTTAAAATCTTCTTCAGATCCACCAGTCAGAATCCTTTCATATTTGGTGTACAACATCTCTTGTTCGGGGAAGGGGGGGGGGGGGGGGGGGTCAGATTCAAAATTGTTCAAATCTAGTCCATGAGACACTATTTGGGCTCCCCATGGGAGTCTGAATTTTAACTTCGGGCAATATGGGGTATAAACTTTAAAAATCTTCTTCAGATACACCAGTCAAATTCTTTTGATATTTGGTATACAACATCTCTGGGAGGTCAGATTCAAGTTTGTTAAAATCGGATCCCTGGGTTGATATTTGGACACTTTATTGGAGCCCAAAGTTGAACTTAGGGCAATATGAGAAAATTTTTAAATGTTCTTATTCAGATGCTCCAGTCAGAATCCTTCAATATTTGGTATACAGCATCTCTCGGGGGGGGGGGGGGGGGGGGGGGGGGGGGGGGGGGAGGAGGCCAGGGGGTGATGTCAGATTCAAGTTTGTTCTTATTGAGTCCCTTGGTCAATATTTGGGTTCCCTATGCGAATTTTAACTTAGTGCTGTGTGGAATAATCTTTAAAAATCGTTTTCAGATCCACCAGTCAGATTCTTTGTTGTTTGGTATACAGTATCTCTATACAGGAACCCGAATAATTAACTTTGAGCAATATGGGGAATAAGCTTTAAAAATCTTCTTCAGGCTCTTCAGTGCATTGAGAAGTAACTTCGTGCAATATGAGAAAATTTCTTTTCAATTCTTCTTCTCCAGATCCACCAGTCAGAATCCTTTCATATTTGGTATACAAAATCTGTTGTGTGTGGGGGGGGGGGGGGGGGGGGGGGGGGGGGGGGGGGGGAGCATAGTACCATATGAGGAAATTTCTTTAAAAATCTCCTTTTTCCATATCCACTTGTCAGAATATTCTCATATTTGGTATACAACATCTCTAGGGGGGGTCAGATTCAAGTTTGCTCAAATTGGGCCTTTGGGGTTTATATGTGTGCTGTTTATTGGGGCCCATAGTTTAACTCAGTGCAATGTGAGAAAATTTCTTGAAAAATCATCTTCAGATCCACCAGTCAGAATCTTTTCATATCAGATGTGTGACATCTCTAGGGGTGTCGGATTCAAGTTTGTTCAAATCGAGTCCCTTTGTTAATATTTGGGCTCAGTATGCCGATCACTTACTGATACACTCATCTCCGTTGACAACTTTAGCCAGATGAGCGTTTTAGGCTCACTTGAGCCTCTCGTTTTATTTGAATAACATCTTTTAGGTGCTAATCCTAAATTTAACTGAATTTTTTTCTGCAATCAGCATTTTCATGTTTTTCTCAAGACTTGGTCAGTTTTAAGTTGTGAAATTTTGAGTCGAGGTTAGTTTTGTTTCTGTGGGGATACCCAGGTCATTGATATTGTAAACTTGGATTATTGAAAATCATTGCAGTAAGGTTTAACTTTGTGATAACAATTATCCCATTAAAAATTTAATATATCTATTATTTGGGGTGATATAAACAATAAAAATGCTTGGACTATTTTAGCCACTCCTGATGGGCTTATGGATTGACAATGTATCCTATGGAGATTGATTGTTTAATGTAGATTCATTCTAGGCCTCTTGTTTAAAAATTTTCTTCTTCAGATCCACCATTCAGAAAGCTTTCAAATTTGGTATGCAACATCTCCAGGAGAGTCAGATTCAAGTTTGTCCAAATCTTGCCCCTGGGTTGATATTTGGGCTCTCTATTGGAACCTGAATTTTAACTTAATGCAATATGAAGGAATTTCTTTCAACATCTTCCTTCTCCAGAACCATTAATTTGAATCTTTTGTTATTTGGTATATAATTAAATTAATTTAATAATAATTTTAAAGCCTAGAATCCAAACACGGTGCTCAATGGCTGTACAATAATTGCATACATACATATACACACAAACACATACATTCTCTCACAAGTACATGGATCACTATTATCATTTATTGGTGCTCAATGCCACATCAGCAACCAAGGCTATATCATGGCGTTAAAGAGACAGAACCTAAAAAAAAAAAAGGGTATTGAATTAAAACAAAATAAAAAACAAACTACAACTTTACCAAAACAAGTATGTGAGTGTGACTTGACTAGTAACAAGGCAGTCCCCACTGACTCAGTCACACTCACGCCCTTGGTAATGTCAGCTTATGACCGAAAATCAAGTGATTTTTAGTCGAGTTGTGACGAAGTCAAACTCGACTTATAGTTTGGTGAATGGCGGGCGGGCGGATGGGTGGGGGCGGGCGGGCGTAAACAATTGGTTTCCGGATGATAACTTGATAGTGGTTGAACTCACATTCATTAAACTTCATACATAGGTTGGTCTTGGTGGGAGGAAGAACCCTATTGATTTTGGACATGCTACGTCGAAGGTCAAGGTCACAGTGACCTTGAACGTAGTAAATCTTAAACAATTGGTTTTTGGATGATAACTTGATAATGGTTCAACTCACATTCATGAAACTTCATAGGTAGATTGGCTTTGGTGAGGGGAAGAACCCTATTGATTTTGGACTCGCTACGTCAAAGGTCAAGGTCAATGTGACCTTGAACATAGTAAATCGCAACAATTCCTTTCCGGATGATAACTTGATAGTAGTTCAACCTACATTCATGAAACTTCATAGGTGGGTTGGCCTTGGTGCGAGGAAGAACTCTATTGATCTTGGACTCACCAGATCAAAGGTCAAGGTCACAGTGACCTTTAACATAGTATATCGCAACAATTGGTTTCCAGATGAGAACTTGATAGTGGTTCAACCTAGAGTCATGAAACTTCATAGGTGTGTTGGCCTTGGTGCGAGGAACTGTTGTCACAACTCGACATTGGATCGGTGATCCTGAGCGGCATTTTCTATTTTATATTTCGATTGGAAGAGAATTCCAAAGCCTTGGGCCATCAACTGCAAAGGCCCTATCACCAGCACTAGTAAATTTAGATGTGGGCTGAACCAGATTGAATTGATCTGATGGCCTAAGAGACCTTGGTGGTTTGTGGATGGAAAACAGATCGGACAGGTAGGATGGTGCAGATCCCGAGATACACTTGAACACCAAAAGGACAATTTTAAATAAAGGGGTCATATTCAATTATGTTCAAATCGGATCCCTGGGTTGATATAGGAGCCCTAATTTTAACTTGGTACAATATGAGGAAATCTTCAGATCCACCAGTCAGAATCCTTTCATATTTTGGTATACAACATATATAGGGGAGTCAGATTCAGATTTTTTGGTGAACTGTTGTTTGGTATGAAGCACCCTTAGGACCAATAGATTAGAATGGTAAAAAAATTGCCATCGGTTATGATGGGGTGTTCTGTAGAGGGCATCGAAAAAATTCTGAGTCAGCATATTTGCAAACATTTTAAAAAATCTTTTCTCCAGAACCAATGGTCAGCCTCTTATGTTTGGTTTGGTATAGAGCATCCATTGGAGGGTCAGATACAAGTTTGGTAAAATGAAGGTCATTGGTTCATATTTGGGCTCAATACAGGAGCCCAAATTTTTATCTTGGGGGGGGGGGGAGGAGGCAATACAGGGAATATTCTTAAAAATCTTCAGAACCACCAGTCAGAATCTTTTAATGTTTGGTATACATCATTGTTATGAGGGTCGGATTCAAGATTGTTCAAACCAAGTCCCTAGGTTAATATTTAGCCCAAATTTTAACTTAGTGCAATGTGGGGGATAATTTTTAAAAACTTCTTCAGATCCACCAGTCAGAATGCTTTCATATTTGGTATACAACATCTCTGGGGGTGGAGGGGTGGGGTTAGATTCAAGTTTGATCAATTCGAGTGCCTGGGGTAATATTTGGGCTCCATATAGGAACCTGAAATTTAACTTGGTACAATATGAGGGAATTTCTTCAAAAATCTTCAGTTTCACATGTCCGAATTCTTTCATTTTTGGTATACAATATCTCTAAGGGGGGTCAGATTCAAGTTTGTTCAAATCGAGTCCATAAGTTAATATTTGGGTTCACAATTGTAGCCCAAATGTTAACTTAGTGCAATATGAGGAAATTTCTTTAAAAATCTTCTTCTTCAGATCCACCAGTCAGAATGCTTTCATATTTGGTATACAACATCTCTAGGATTCAACTATGTTCAAATCGAGTGCCTGGGTTAATATTTGGGCTCCCTATGGGAGTCGGAATTGGCCATGTAGCTGAAGAATTAGAAATTTTTTTATTCAGTACCCTCTAGAGGAGTGTAATTAAAATTAATCCACATAGGTTGTGTCAAGGGGATTCATAGGGGAGCTTCACATTTTACATTATGATCATCAACTGAAGAAAATGCATGATGCTCGGACTATTTTTGTCACTCCCGACGGGCTCAAGGATTGACAATGTATCCTATGGAGATGGATTGCTTAATGTAGACTCATTCTTGGACTCTGTTTATATCGTGTTCTGTTCAAGGTGAGCGCATCAGGCCCTGTGGGGCCTCTTGTTTTTAAAAGTCATCATGTTACCATGAATATCTTTAGTTATCCCCAGCCAAAACAAAGTTTGCAGGGCATATAGAAATGGGTTCCATCTGATCGTCTGTCTGTGACAACTTTGGACCTTCATATCTCAGTCAGTGGATGTTGGAGTTAAATGATCTTTGGAATGCTGCTAGACCTCCATGGGGGAAAGGATATCCACAAGTATCAGGTTTTTTCCATGTCTCCTTTTTATGTGTACTCATACTATGTATGGTACACATAATGCCAGCATTCGGGGTGACCATACATCGTTCGTCCATCCTTTGTCCGTCCGTCCGTCCGTCCGTCTGTCCGTCCGGCATCCGTATCCATTTCTTTGGCATTCGATAACTTGAAAAATATTGCTTGGATTGTCTAGTTACTTTATATTTGTGTTCAGGTTACTGATGTGCCGGGCTGTATAGTTTTTAGTGTAAATCTGATGATTTGATCCCAAGATATTAACCCTTTATCCTTCAAATTGAAAATTTCTCCAATCCCTTTGGCATTCAATAACTTGAAAAATATTGCTTGGATTGTCAAGTTACTTTATATATGTGTTCAGGTTACTGATGTGCCGAGCTGTATAGTTTTTGGTGTAAATCTGATAATTTAATCCTGAGATATTAACCCTTTATCCTTCAAATTGAAAATTCCTCCAATCCCTTTGGCATTCGTTAACTTGAAAAATATTGCTTGGATTGTCAAGTTACTTTATATTTGTGTTCAGGTTACTGATGTGCCAAGCTGTATAGTTTTTGGTGTAAATCAGATAACTTGATCCTGAGATATTAACCCT
This sequence comes from Pictodentalium vernedei, assembly GCA_031216915.1. NCBI lineage: Eukaryota > Metazoa > Mollusca > Scaphopoda > Dentaliida > Dentaliidae > Pictodentalium > Pictodentalium vernedei. The sequence goes on along the minus strand of CM062297.1, from coordinate 724,937,803 downwards.
TTATCCTTCAAACTGAAAATTCCTCCAATCCATTTGGCATTCGATAACTTGAAAAATATTGCTTGGATTGTCTAGTTACTTTATATTTGTGTTCAGGTTACTGATGTGCCGGGCTGTATAGTTTTTAGTATAAATCTGATGATTTGATCCCGAGATATTAATCCTTTATCCTTCAAATTGAAACTTTCTCCAATCCCTTTGGCATTCGTTAACTTGAAAAATATTGCTTGGATTGTCAAGTTGCTTTATATTTGTGTTCAGGTTACTGATGTGCCAAGCTGTATAGTTTTTAGTGTAAATCGGATAACTTGATCCTGAGATATTAACCCTTTATCCTTCAAACTGAAAATTCCTCCAATCCATTTGGCATTCGATAACTTGAAAAATATTGCTTGGATTGTCTAGTTACTTTATATTTGTGTTCAGGTTACTGATGTGCCGGGCTGTATAGTTTTTAGTGTAAATCTGATGATTTGATCCCGAGATATTAACCCTTTATCCTTCAAATTGAAAATTTCTCCAATCCCTTTGGCATTCGATAACTTGAAAAATATTGCTTGGATTGTCAAGTTACTTTATATTTGTGTTCAGGTTACTGATGTGCCGAGCTGTATAGTTTTTGGTGTAAATCTGATAATTTAATCCTGAGATATTAACCCTTTATCCTTCAAATTGAAAATTCCTCCAATCCCTTTGGCATTCGTTAACTTGAAAAATATTGCTTGGATTCTCAAGTTACTTTATATTTGTGTTCAGGTTACTGATGTGCCGGGCTGTATAGTTTTTAGTGTAAATCTGATGATTTGATCCCGAGATATTAACCCTTTATCCTTCAAATTGAAAATTCCTCCAATCCCTTTGGCATTCGTTAACTTGAAAAATATTGCTTGGATTCTCAAGTTACTTTATATTTGTGTTCAGGTTACTGATGTGCCAAGCTGTATAGTTTTTTATGTAAATCTGTTATTTTGATCCTAAGATATTAACCCCTTATCCTTCAAATTGAAAATTCCACCAATCCCTTTGGCATTTGATAACTTGAAAAATATTGCTTGGATTGTCAAGTTACTTTATATTTGAGTTCAGGTTACTAATGTGTTGTGCTGTATAGTTTTTGGTGTAAATCTGATAATTTAATCCTGAGATATTAACCCTTTATCCTTCAAATTGAAAATTCCTCCAATCCCTTTGGCATTCGATAACTTGAAAAATATTGCTTGGATTGTCAAGTTACTTTATATTTGTGTTCAGGTTACTGATGTACCGAGCTGTATAGTTTTTGGTGTAAATCTGTTATTTTTATCCTGAGATATTAACCCTTTATCCTTCAAATTGAAAATTCCTCCAATCCCTTTGGCATTTGATAACTTGAAAAATATTGCTTGGATGGTCTAGTTACTTTATATTTGTGTTCAGGTTACTGATGTGCTGAGCTGTATAGTTTTTGGTGTAAATCTGGTAATTTGATCCCGAGATATTAACCCTTTATCCTTCAAATTGAAAATTCCTCCAATCCCTTTGGCATGAGATAACTCAAAAAATATCAATCTGATTGTCATGTTACTTTATATATTTATTCAGGTTACTGATGTGCTGTGCTGTATAGTTTTTTATGTAAATCTGATAATTTGATCCGGAGATATTAACCCTTTATCCATCAAATTAGACACTCCACCAATCCATTTCTATATGTACCTATACCTTGTATGGTGTACATAATGTCGGTATCCGTGGTGGCCCTCCGTCATACAGCTTTCTACTAGTTGCACGTATGGGTACACATCTGACGATTTCATCGGCCTATTTTTAGCAAACCACTTCATGGCAGGGGATACTGGTGGCGTTGTTTACCAAGATTTTGTTCTTCAATAATTGTTTTGTTACAGCTGAACAAACATCAAGATAATGTATTCAGTGTAAAACCACTAAAATGGATTCCAGCACTTTTCAGTAGAGCCATTATAGTGGCGTCTGGAACTCAGTTTGTTAAATAGCAGTACTACTCATAACTGGAAGAATTATGTCTCCCCTTCCCAGAAGGGAGACATATTGTTTTAGTGCATATTCTTCTCATACAAACATTGTCCGAGGCATAACTTTTTTGTCTTTTTACCTACACCTTAGATATTTGGCATGTGGATGTATCACCATGAGCCAGTGTGTTGTGTACCATAGTGACCTTCATGTGACCTGACCTTTGACCTGAAGGTCAGATTTATGCTTTTTAAGGGAAACTTTGTCCGGGGCATAACTTTTTTGTCTTTTAAACTAGACCTTAGATATTTGGTATGATTGTCAATATTATTCATGTATATATAATTTGCAGTGCATTTAAATAGAAAGGAAGGGGAGACATATGTTTTAGAGTACTAAAACAGTTTCTAGTTCTAGATTATTTCAGTGGCTGAAATTTATTCATATAGATCTGTTCTCTTACCATATATTACCATTTATTGCAGAGTGCCTTGTCCAGTGAGTGGTAATGGGTCAAATCTGTATGAAGAAAATATTTCTGCTCCCAACTTAGCTTGAAGCGTAGATGCAAACTCTGAAGTCATTCAGGTTTGGTACCAGTACTTTTTGGTACAGCGCAAGTATGGGCTTTTTTCCCTCCATTAATTAACTGGTTGAGTGCTGGAAGCCCATATCTGGGCTGCATGGTGAAGTGCAATTACGTCAACTTTAAGGCATCATAGTCTGTCATATTACCTTTGAAGTAAAATTATTTTGTCTAGATGTATTTGCCTTGCTACAGTTTATGGGAGAGTTCCTACAGGCAAAAACATGTTAACAAATTTTGACAACGAAAAATAATTAAGCACTCAACTAGTAAACTAGAATTTCATTTTTCTGGACTGTATTGAATTATTTATTGAATCACATCCTTACTGCCCTCCAGCAGTCATGACTTGATTTTATGAAAAATACTTTACATGTTAACTTGTTGAGGTCAAGATTATTTGTGGTGGTCTGAAATTGTTATTCAAACTTTTTCTGTTTTCACTCGTTCCATTTGGAAAATTTTTCTGTCCCACAATACCGTCAAGGCTACCAAAACTTGTTTGTCTTTTGAGCCAGGCCTTAGATATTTGGCACGTGGATGTATCACCATGAGCCGGTGTGTTGCATACCATTGTGACCTTCATGTGACCTTGACCTCAAGGTCAAATTTATGTACTTCAAATAGGGAGTAATTGTCCAGACCAGAATTGTTTTGTTTTTTGACCTAGGACTTGGTTATTTGACATGTGGATGTGTCACCATGAGACCGCATGTCGTCTACCTCGATGACCTTCATGTGACCTTGACCTCTGACCTTAAGGTCAAATTTATGTACTTCAAATAGGGAATAATTGTCCAGACCAGAACTTTTTTGTTTTTTGACCTAGGACTTGGATATTTGACATGTGGATGTATCGCAATTAGACCGCATGTAATCATGACCTTCATGTGACCTTGACCTCAAGGTCAAATTTATGTACTTAATAGGGAGTAATTGTCCAGACCAGGGTTTTTTTTTTTTTTTTGGACATGTGGATGTGTCACCATGAAACCGCATGTCCGCTACCTTGATGAACTGCATGTGACCTTGACCTCTGACCTCAAGGTCAAATTTATGTACTTCAAATAGGGAATAATTGTCCAGATCAGAACTTTTTTGTTTTTTGACCAAGGACTTGGATGATTGACATGTGGATGTATCACAATGAGACCACATGTCATCATGACCTTCATGTGACCTTGACCTGAAGGTCAGATTTATGTGCTTTTCAAGGGAAACTTTGTCCGGGGCATAACTTTTTTGTCTTTTGACCTACACCTTAGATATTTGGTATGTGGCTGTATCAACATGTGGCACTGTGGCTATGTAAACCATGGTGACCATCACATGATCTTGACCTTTGCCCCCCCCCCCCCCCCCCCATTCCCCCAAGGTCAAGTTCAGGTATTTTATAAGGGATTATTTGTCAGAGTCATAACTTATTTCTCTTTTGAGCTAGACCTTAGATATTTGGTATGATTGTCAATATTATTCATGTATATATAATTTGTAGTGCATTAAATAGAAAGGAAGGGGAGACATATGTTTTAGTGTGCTAAAACAGTTTCTAGTTAAATTTCATATAAGTAGTGGTTATATAGGGGCATTTTGATTTTTATGCAAATTAGGTTTCGGCTCGTATTGGACAGAGGGATGGGGGAAAAAATGGCCAAATTTTTTGAAAATCTAATGAACCACCAGTAGCAGAGACTTGATATGTGGTATACAGAGTCCTTTTGAGGTTTAGAATCAAGTTTGTACAAGAGATGTTTGTCGGGCATTATTTGCCTTCGTTATGGGAGGGGCAAAAACTTTGGCCGCGCCTAAAATTTCTATTTTCAGAACCGTGCGGTCAACTTGAACCAAATTTGATATGAGATGATAATGGGTCATAAGTAGTTGATTGATGCAAAAAAAAACTTCTCATTGCCCCGAGGGAACCTCGGGAGCTAAAAATAGGAAAAACCTTAAAACTGCCATTTCTCCAAAACTACACGGCACAGAGAATTCTTATTTTGTATAAATCTTACTTTTATCCAGTAGAACAGAATGGTTAAAAAAAATCCCTATCGGTTTGATCACAAGGTACTTTTTTCAGGACTTTGAAAAAGTGCTGAGTCAGCACTTTTTAACACTGTAGGCAATGGGAAAAAGATTTAAAAATCTTCTTCTCCAGATCCAGCAGGCAGAATCTTTTGATATTTGGTATGCAACATTGTAGGTTGGATCTGACTCAAGCTTGTTCAAATCTGCCCCCTGGGTTCATATTTGGGCTCAGTATAGGAGCCTGATTTCGAACTTAGTGCATTTCAGGCAAATTTCAATTTCTTTAAAAATCTTCTTCTCCAGATCCAGCAGGCAGAATCTTTTGATATTTGGTATGCATCATTGTGGGGTGGATCTGATTCAAGTTTGTTCAAATCGGCTCCCTAGATTCATATTTGGGCTCACTATAGAAGCTCGAATTTGAACTTTGTGCATTTCAGGCAAATTTCTTCAAAAATCTTCTTCTCCAGATCCAACAGGCAGAATCTTTTGATATTTGGTATGCAACATTATTGGGTGGATCTGATTCAAGTTTGTTCAAATCGACCCCCTGTATTTATATTTGGGCTCACTATTGAAGCTCAAATTCGAACTTAGTGCATTTCAGGCAAATTTCTTCAAAAATCTTCTTCTCCAGATCCAGCAGGCAGAATCTTTTGATATTTGGTATGCAACATTGTGGGCTGGATCTGATTCAAGTTTGTTCAAATCGGCCCCCTGGATTCATATTTGGGCTCACTATAGAAGCTCGAATTCGAACTTAGTGCATTTCAGGCAAATTTCTTCAAAAATCATCTCCAGATCCAGCAGGAAGAATCTTTTGATATTTGGTATGCAACATTGCGGGGTGGATCTGATTCAAGTTTGTTCAAATCGGCTCCCTGGGTTTATATTTGGGCTCAGTATAGGAGCCCAAATTTGAACTTAGTGCATTTCAGGCAAATTTCTTTGAAAATCTTCTTCTCCAGATCCAGCAGGCAGAATCTTTTGATATTGGGTATGCACCCTGCTTGGGGGGGGGGGGGGGGGGGGGGGAGGGGAGGAGATTCAAGTTTGTTCAAGCCAAGTCCCTGGGTTCATATTTGGGCTCACTGTGGTAGCCCAAATGATAACTTAGTTCAAAATGAGGAATTTTCTTTAAAAATCTTCTTCAGATCCAGCAGTCGGAATGTTTTGATATTTGGTATGCAGCATCCATAGGGGGATGAGATTCAAGTTTGTTCAAGCCATGTCCCTAGGTCCATATTTGGGCTCACTGTGGGAGCCCAAATGATAACTTGGTTCAAAATGAGGAATTTTCTTTAAAAATCTTCTTCAGATTCAGCAGTCGGAAAGTTTTGATATTTGGTATGCAGCATCCTTGTGGGGGGAGGGGGGGGGGATTCAAGTTTGTTCAAGCCATGTCCCTAGGTCCATATTTGGACTCAGTGTGGGAGCTCAAATTGTAACTTCAAAATGAGGAATTTTCTTTAAAAATCTTCTTCTTCAGATCCAGCAGTCGGAATGTTTTGATATTTGGTATGCAGCATCCTTGGGGGGGGGGGGGGGGGGGGGGGGGGGGGGAGATTCAAGTTTGTTAAAGCCAGTTCCTTGGTTCATATATGGGGCTCCCTGTGGGGGCTTGAATTATAACTTAGTTCAATATGATGAATATTCTTTAAAATCTTTTTTTTTTTAGATCCACTGGTCAGAATCTTTGGATATTTGGTATAAGCTTTTCTTAGGAGGAGCAGATGCAACTTGTTGAAATCAATTCTCTGGGTTGATATTTAGTCTACCATGTCAGGTGAGTGCCCTCAGGCCCCTTGGGGCCTCTTGTTTTGAAAACCATGATAGTGGCTTCTGGCACTCAACCAGTTAAGAGTAAATTATTCTATGATCCTCCACTGATTCTTACTTTTCAGAGAGAAAGAAGCTTGGTGTTGGTTTGTCACAAGAAATGAATACATTGTTTCGATTCTGGTCATTTTTCTTGAGACAACATTTCAATAAGAAAATGTATCAAGAATTCAAAACACTGGCTGTAGAAGATGCCAAGGCTGGATATAGGTAAGTTTTCATTCCAAATCCTAGTACTCTGTCGGTCATTTTGGTCTCCATAAAATTGATAAGATTTGGGGATTAAAAATATCCGTTTTTCCAGTTTGCTCCAAACTCCCCTCGTCTTTTAAAAATCAAGCAAATTTGGTAATTTGAAAACGATATTTATTAGTCCAAAAAATTTGTTTTTTTGCTTTCTTTTCCTTAAATCTTTGAAGATAATGATATTTTTTTTTTAACTTTTGAATGCTAGCTGTCTTGTCACCTGCATTATGCATAGCAGGGTTTGCATGCAGGCTCTGCTTTCCTGGATTTGGCGTTTTTAAATTCCAGTCTTGCAGAGTTCTCAAAAAATGGACGTTTTGTTACTTGAAAGTTCTGGAAAGCCAGTCAAGGTCAAAATTTTAGTGGCACAGCCACGCTTGGTTATTTTCTTCTGACAATGATGGATTTTCTCAGTGTACTTGAGATTCCAATTCTTGTTTTACACAAATAGAATATATACAAAAAGCCACATAAGGGTGTATTTTAAGAAAAGGAGGCTGATTGAAAAAGACTTCTGAGTGGCTGGAACATGACTTGAAAGATTGCCATTAAGAAAATTGTATAAGTGGGTCGATATTGGAAATACATGTATCCTTCTGTACTCAAGTTTCAAGAAACTTTTACGAGTTTGAAAATGGTCAGCAAGTTTTTTTTTTCTGGATCAGAATGTTTAATGCACTTAGACCACTCACAATGTTACAATAATTCAAGCTGAGTCTGATACCAGTGACTGTGGTACTGCTTCTTTTTGCTTCAAAACACAAACACTTGCTCAACAGCTAAAATTATTCAGACACTGAATACCCTAGGTGCTGTTTGAAATAACTCAGTGAAACTGCCTCTTGAGTGGTTGGCCCAGATGCCCCTATTTTTGGTAAGCCTCCTTACTTGGTTGTCAAAAAGACCCCCCAGTCATTGTTTAAAATTTCCAACCCTGTTTGTCAAAATGAACCCATTAACTCTTAACCACACAAAACATATATACCACTTTAAGCTTACAGATAGAAATGAAGGTCCTGGACATTGATTCAGGTCATTGTCAGCCCTGGAAAAGTCCTTGAATTTCTCAAACCAATTTTGGGGTTCAAAGCCTGGCATGATGTAATCAATCCCTTGCCTACCTGGCGAGGTATATGGTATTCCTCATGTCTGTTAGTGCGCCCAACTCCGAAGTTGTATCATACACTACACTCACACCTTTCAAGACAGCCATCTGAAATTTTGCACACTGCAAAACTACTTTCAGCTCATTACCATGGTAGGTCAGATGACTCTGTTTTTTCCGAGTTATTGCTTTTTATCAACTCCGATGAGGAAGCCAAAATATAAACCCACAGATTCAATTAGAACAAAATCAAATCTCAACTTCCCTTCAAAGTTGCTAATGTAGAGGTTTGAAACTTTACAATATGGTTACACATGCCTTGAAGATATGCAACATCTATAAAGTTTGCAAAAAAATATTTTAAAATTATTGCCCCTTATCGAAATTTCCAGTGTTTTTTGATTGAGGGTACCTTCATGGTGTAATCAGCTCCTTCCACAATTTGTAATGTAGAGATTTTAAAGGTTTTGATATGGTTTCACATACAATGAAGATGTCCAACATCTATAAAGTTTGCAGAAAAAAAAAATTTTCAGTATTTTTCCCAAAATTATTGCCCTTTATTGGGCAGTGTTACACATGCATTGAACACCTTCATGATGTAATCAATTCCTTACTCAGTCTCTGATGTAGAGAGCTGAAACTTAAGGATATGTTACATATGCCTTGAAGATGTGCAACATCTATAAAGTTTGCAGAAAAATATTTTTTCTCAAGATTATCACATCAAATCAGGTCACTCTTACATTTGGTAATGAGGTGGGGGTACCTTTTTGTCTCACCCTATGTGTTTTTATGATACTGCTTCAGTGGTCTATAATCTGTTGAAGGTCTGTCATCTGTCATTCTTCATCCGTCGCTGAGAAATGTGTTCAATATCTGTAATACTATACATGGGGGTACGGGTCAAAACGTACCCCCAGACCGAAACGTACCCCCAGACCGAAACGTACCCAGACTGAAACGTACCCAAGGAGTCAAAACGTACCCAGACCGAAACGTACCCAAACCAGGAGTCAAAACGTACCCACTGCAAATGGGCTTGGCAAAACTTCTGGCAGACAATTTGGGGCTCGTCTTTATACCCATTGATAAAAAATAAGATTTATTATGCAACAACATTTATTTGTTCAATCTATATAAAAATGTACATAGCACATCTACAAATAGCACGATAGTAACAATAAACATAGCAACAGGTAAAAATAAAAATTACATGTGTGAGGAGAGTACGAATGGTAATTTGGGGAAAGTAGATGCATAAATGTAGCAGACAATAAAAAACTATCATCGTAACAATACAATCAAAGCCAATCAAAGCCTTTAAAATTCAGAACAAAACTGACGATTAATTATTACTTTTTTTTAGAGTTTAAGTAATTATTACTTAAGCTCTACACCATAATTGGACACGAAAAAATCAATTATTTGTATATTAAGCCGATGTGTTAAAATGGCAGTATTGAATTGTATTCAAAATCAAGAACAATGCCGTCTGCTGTTTATTAATGACCTAGCTTGTCGGTGATAGCTGTCAAAACAGCTTAACAGTCGATCTTTTATCACACCTCCCCGATTGGACTCCCAAAATTTCTTCCTTCTGGCTAATTTTCTTTTTCTTTTTTTAACTGGTGTGGTCTTTGTTATATATATGATCTCAAATGAGTTCCCCTTTAATATTGAAATTTAGGAAACAAGTCAAGTAGATTTCATTTGCAACGAGCTTTAGCGAGCTGCAAATGACATTTACTTGACGAGTTTCCTAAATTTCAATATTAAACGAGAATGGTTTAGAGATTCTGTTTATCACATAATCCAATATTGTCATTTCTGCTGGTGTCAACTATTAACCCTTTACCATACCGCAATTACATGTAGTACAGACGACACTCGTAAAACAAATTCTGGTATAACTAAAAATTTTGATTTTTTTGCTTGCAAACATAGCTTATGACCCCTCATTGTAACGAGCGTTGCGCTCGTTACAATGAGGGTCATAAGCTATGTTTGCAAGCAAAAAATTAATTAATCCTTTACCAAACTATACATGTACATGTAGTGCAGACGACGCTCGTAAAACAAATTCTCGCATAACTAAAAAATTAGATTTTTTGCGCTCGTTCCAATGAGGGTCATAAGCTATGTTTGGAAGCAGAAAAAAATTTAGTTATACGAGAATTTGTTTTACGAGTGTCGTCTGTACTACATGTGTCGTTAGGTAAAGGGTTAATTTATTTTTGGCTCCAAAACATAGCTTACAATGAGGGGTCATAAGCTATGTTTTGGAGCAAAAAATAAATTAATCTTTTACCAAACTATACATGTAGTGCAGACGATACAAGTAAAACAAATTCTCGCATAACTAAAAAATTGATTTTTTGCGCTCGTTCCAATGAGGGTCATAAGTTATGTTTTGCAAGCAAAAAATCTAAATTTTTAGTTGTACGAGAATTTGTTTTACGAGTGTCGTCTGCACTACATGTGTCGTTAGGTAAAGGTTTAATTTATTTTTGGCTCCAAAACATAGCTTATGACACCTCATTGTCACGAGCGCGTTGCGATCGTTACAATGAGGGATCATAAGCTATGTTTTGGAAGCAATATATGTAGTGCAGATGGCACAAGTAAAACAAATTCTCTTATAACTAAAAATTTAGATTTTTTGCTTGCAAAACATAACTTATAAATATATTTTACATGAAAGTGTATCTCACTCGTCAGTTGGTCCATATATACACCCACACACTCTCAACAGTTTACTGGTGGAATATTCTCCTGAGTTGTATTTGTCCCAGGCGGCAAACAATTTGCCCTGAACATTTTTCACAGCCTTTCTCTGATTTCTTATCACTTTTGATTCACGAAGAAGTCTCATTTGGACAGTTATGTAATTTGCTTCACTACGCAGCAGTTTTAGAAGAACGTAGAAAGACAGTTGTGCTTTGCCTGCTTTCGAGTTTATCCTTCGATGCCAGCCCTCTACATCATTATTACACCTGACTGACTGATTAAATACACTCCACGTTTGAGCAGGCCAAACACTGCTGGACAACCATGTATTGTCTATATACACTAACAATTGCACTAAACGATGATTCGTGATATCAGACTTCAGAAGTTCAAAAGCTGGTTGTATATGTTCACTGGGCAAAAATGGCAATGCCATCACCTTTCTGAGATATAAATACACAGCTGACTTGTCAATATATTCCTGTCGGAGCCCTAGATTAACACAGTGGCGCCACACAGCCTGACTCCAATGAAATGCACACCCATGCATTTCTATATTAGGAAATACGGTCCTGGCCGCTTTCCAGCACTTTTTTCAAAATCGGCAACAAGTTCAGTTACAGCTGGTTCATTTGGTAGTTTTTCTTTTAGTGCAGAAAATACTGCTTCATAATCTTTCGAACGTCTACGTGACATCATGACAAATGCTAATGGCACCATTTTTGTTTCTCCGTCCTTTTTTCACAAAAGCATGGAAACTAAATAACTGAACGAAAGGTTCCCGAACAATTTTAAATGTTCCATCCACGTACCAACGTCAAGACTTTGACAGAAGTTCAAGTTGATCACCAGTAGCAAAAATGATGTGACGTTTGCTATCAACCCACAAATCTGATTTTAAGAAATCCTCCTCAATATATGTTGTATTGAGTTCAAAATTTAAATCTTTGGGTTCTGTGGGGCGTATTGCTTGCCTGACTCTATTTGCCGTCCTAGAAAGAAGAGACGGGTTTGGAATATTATATGCTGCATTATTGCCTCCGACTCGCGTCTCCATAAACTGAAAAACAATTTGTGGTGCTGGCTTAAACACGTCTTTTTTTGCCTCAGTTTTAACATCTGTCACCATTTTAATTTTCAAATTAAGTCCTGGAACACAAGAATGAGTGTGAGACATATGACCACTAATGAACACATTATTTTTCTCAATGACAGTAGCTGGGCAGCGGTAGCTTTTGCTTCGCTTGCTGCACCACCAGTAAGTTGTTTCACCCGTTTTGCACTTCACTGTGTATGCATATCCGTGATTCGACACCAGTTTTCTCTTCCCTTTCTGAGAACCACTGTCCACGATTTCGAATTCTAATGGTGTTTCCTCAGAGTCTAATACTCCATCAGGGTTTTCATCAGGTATAGAGTTTTCATGCACGGGATCAACTATGTCATAGTCTCTATTAGATATATTGAATGATGCGTTATTTGATGATGTAGCTGCCGACGATGATAAACGCGTGCTCTCTTGAACAGGCGCGTCCGAAGAGGGGGCTGAACACCCAGCACTGCCACATTGCCACTGAAAATCTGTAATCTCGCCACGCACAATTTGTCGGTAGAGAGTCCTGTCGATTCCTCTTTGACATGTTCTATGCTGCCATCGGTTGCATATATCACAACACAAGACCTCCTGTCTTGCCCTCACATTCCGTTGGCAATAAAGGCACAGATACTCTGGTCGTACTCACGGACGTGTTGACCTTTCCGACATGATGAACTTAATAACATCATCGGGTGGTTACGCATATTTTATAGATGGCTAAATGTTTTCAAAATAAAGTAAACAATATGGTATCATTAGAAATAAAAGGGAAACTCATAACATTCAATACTGATTGATAATAGCTGTTTTTACATAGAACACTAACTTGTGTTTACACTGATCAGTAATAATCAGTGGTTACAATCATCACGTGAAAACATAACATTGTCGGTTCCTACAAAAAAGTAATCAAAAGTTTAACAATGCTTGATAAATGTTGTTACAACAGAACAAACTAACATGGGTTCACTATAATTAATAATGAATAATAATAACCGGCTGTACCAACAGAAAATATAATTGATTCTGCAATTGTTTTTACTAATCACTCTCATTAACATTATGTTTTGAATGAATGACTTCTTCTTTCTTTATCTCTTTTTGAGAAAAATGGTATTAGGTACGTTTTGACTCATGGTTTGGGTACGTTTCATTCTGGGTACGTTTTGGTCTGGGTACGATTTGACTCCTTGGGTACGTTTCGGTCTGGGTACGTTTTGACCCGCATCCATACATGGTATTGCAGGTGGGGGGCATATGTCACCCAGAGCATTGCTCTAGTAGTACCTGGCTACCCAGTGAATGGACATCGACCAATACCCTTACCTGGTAAACCTGTAGATTTGTCCCAAGAAGCAACTTTGCAAATTCACCGACCTCATGGAAACTCATATCTGCAGACTTGCTTGTTGAATCCTCAAATTTTTACTCCTCCTGCAAGTAAGTGCTGTGGGATCATTGTCAGTGCTTGATTGATTAACTTATTCTCCCCGCGAGAACCCCGGGAAGTGAAGCAGTGCATGTTCACTGTGGTAAACAGGGTCTGTTTTACTGGTAAAATAGGACCCAGTCACCAATGCTTGGGGGTGCAAACCCTCTCTAAAATTAGCAATATGGCTTACTAATGCTCACCCCTGGACTTGAGTTGATACTCATGTTGTGGTCATGATTAGCCATTGTGCAAAAATATGTGACCTTAAACACAAAGGCAGCATTACCAAATTCACCCTGTGGGGGATCTCATTCTGCAAATGACAGTCGCCTTGTATTCAGGCTTGGGAATAAGTTAATATTTATTATTTATTTATTTGTGTTTAAGGTCACATATTTTTGCACAATGGCTAATCATGACCACAACATGAGTAGGGTAGCATTACCAAATTTACCCTCTGTGAACCTCAATCTGAATCAAGGTCTCAGGCCAAAACAGAAATAGGATAAATTGAGGGATTCCAGCCTATGTATCGGATAGCACCAGCAAATTCACCCTCTGGGGCCCTCATTCTGTAAATGACCGATTGCTTATTTCCAGTCTTGCTAAAACCTAACAGTTACAGTGAAGCCCACTTAATTGGATATCTCTTAACTGAATAACCCTGTTAACTGAATATAATTCCCCAACACAAAACCATTTACCATACCTCCAGTACAAATGTGACCTGTTAATTGAATATAGGTAATAGAGTAAACTCCTGTTAATTGAATGGTTGAAGGTTCTGCCTTACCTGGGAGGTGGCTTTTTTCGGGCATATACAAATTGAAATTAACCCTTTACCAAATGCACAAGATGTAAAAATTTATTATTTTATTTATTGGTTTTATACCCCCGCCAATTTGGCAAGGGTCATTAAACGTATATACGCACATCGCAGATATGGTTTCCGGACAGTAACTTTAGTTTGGCTGAACAAAATGAAACAATATTTATACATAGGTTTATTACCACATAATACAGGTTGGGATTGATAATGGGCTTGGACCGATATGTTTGGCAGAGTTGTGGTCTTTTTCCGACTTTAAAAGACTTATTGATATTGGTTTCTGGATGGTGACTTGAGTTATAGGTGTCTGATTTCAATCAAACTTGGAATATAGCTTACTGTAGACAATATACCAGATGGGTTTGATTTGGAGTGTGGTGTGATTATTTTTAGCTGAATTGTAGCCCTTTTTGGGCTTTCTTAACCACCAAATCTAGTTTATCATTAAGCGGGGCATTAAGTGTCCCATGAACAAATTTGGTGGCCTGCTGTATTGGTGCTATGGTTTAATGGAGAAAGATAAGATATTTATTAATTCAATGTCAACAAAGATAAGTGGCTAGAAATTCATGCTTGGTAATGGGGGGCAGGATATACACACCCTTGGTGTTGCACTTGTTTAAAATATTTGTAAAACTTTAAACAGAATCATATCTTGTGATCCCTTATTGGAACGAGTTCAGCAAGATCATTCCATTGAGGGGTCACATGATGTGGTTTTGTTGATTTATTTTGGAAAATATGTTTTTCAAGTAATTAATTTGTAAATTACATGGGTGGATGCGGCTGTAAAGAGTTACGCCAATCTGAAAAGGGGGTTCCTTAACTTTTTCAGGCAACCAATTTTTCAAGCTGAGATGAAAAACCCAGCATATACCAACTATTTCATGAGTTTTGTTTATTGATTTGGTATGTAGGTTGCAATACACTGGTGGATATATATTATAATCATACTTCTAGCAGAATACCAAAGGATAGTTGAAACTTTCTCACTATTTTGTCTAAGATTTAGTACTCTGGGCAAATGAAGAATTGGCTTCCCTAAATGACAGGCTGGGTGGGTGGATTTATTGTATGTCCTTTTTGCAGACGTTTGGTTTGCTGAAATTGGTGTTATTGGTTTGCTGAAATTGGTGTTATTGGTTTGCTGAAATTGGTGTTATTAAACACATTTTTGTTCAGGCATCCATCAGCCTGGTACTATGTGACTCTGCACCTGTAGATGCGACAGACAAATCTTGTTCATTCCAAGCCCGCAAATAATTTTGGTTTTTGTTCTTGTCTTGATTACAGACATCACCAGTTTTGTTTCTGTCATCCCCAACTTGGTACATTTCACAGGGATTAGGAACAGACAGTGTGGTGTGCGTACTTTTGTTATGGTGTTCAGTTACTATGGACAAACTTTGGGAGCACTGTGACTCAGTAGGTAGAGATGCAGGCTACAAGCTGTGGGGTCCTTGGTTCGAATCCCACCTGTGGCAACTGCATTGTGTCCTTGGGCAAGACACTTAATCCCAATTGCCCATGTGGGGGCACTGTGGCATTGTGTAGTAAGGCGTGCTGCACGTCAATGATATACTTGTCTTCAACCAGTGCTAACCCTGCTTGTGTTGAGTTAGTACGTTGGGGAGTCTGACACTTCCCCTCCCCCGCAAAACTGTCCAACACAAGGTGACCCTTTCAGTTGAAAGTGTCATTAAACTCCAATAAATATGACAAATTTGCTATAATTTTGTACTGGTGTTTGAAGCAGTATTCTCTTACGCTGCACAACCTGCAGAAGGTGCATTATGATTAATTCATTCACACCAATGTTTTAAAGGTCTCTCTCTCACTATGGGAGGCAAAGAATAGTTTATATTTGTCTGATTCAGCTTATCACTTTCTCTACTTCCACATCTCACATGGCGTTTGTCTGATTGTCACAAACCTTAAGTAACAGGTGTATGGATCTCACAACTGTTACTGTGTGTTTGGATTTTCTCTTTGTAAAACAAAGACAGTAAACCTCTTGTTATTTGCCAAGTATTAAAAATATGTCCATCTTGGCATTATTGGATGGGGCTTAAGCTATGATTGTGTTGCTCTTCCTCATATTACATATCTCTGTAGGGTTATTTTTCTGGCTTTAAAATGAGTTTTGAAAGATTTTGAGTGATTTTATGCTAATACAAATTTACCCCAGAAGGGGTATGGGGGATTTTTTTGCTTTAAAATGGATTTTGTAGCATTCCAAGTGATTTAATGGGATGGGTGTCTGGATGGGATCCTTTGGGTGGTAAATATTTTCTGTCCCAACACAGCCCTATCTCTCAACTTGGCAGCGCTGGGGGGTGTGACAGCACCACAGGTGCAATCGCTTGTTTGGCCTGCAGTGCCTTCCTCCGAAATTACGCTTTTTGATTGCTGTCTATTTATTTTCACTTGTTTGCAACAAAGCATGATTGAAATAAACTATGTGTTTATTAGTCCCCTACGGGAACCGTAAGGGGGCTATAGGATTGCGCTCCATCCGTCTGTCTGTCCATCCGTCTGTCCATCTGTCTGTCTGTTTTTATGTTACCACCTCTCCCTTCAACATGCTTTAAGCTACACCTTTCATAATTGATACATGGATAAATGGTTCTGAGGGGATGATGCACACTGCACACTCAAAATCTTTGTTTCAAAATCCAAGATGGCAGAATAGTGGCCATTTTTGTTGTTTTTTTAAGCTTTCTTCTCTATTTTCATGTTACCACCCTTCCTTCCAACATGGTTCAAGCTACACTTTGCATATTTGGCACATGGATAGAGGGTTGTGATGGGATGATGCACGTTCAATATTTTTTTTTCAAAATTCAAGATGGCGCAATGGCAGCCATTTTTGTGTTTTTTAAGCTTTTTTCTCTATTTTATGTTACCACCCCTCCCTCCAACATGGTTCTAGCTACACCTTTCATATATGGTACATGGATAAAGGGTTGTGAGGAGATTATGAACGCTCAATATTTTTTTTTTAAAATCTAAGATCTGTCGGTCTGTTCATCTGTCTGTCTGTTTGTTTTTATGTTACCACCTCTCCCTCCAACATGCTTTAAGCTACACCTTTCATATTTGGTACGTGGATAAATGGTTCTGAAGGGATGATGCACGCTTAATTTTTTTTTTTCAAAATCCAAAATGGCGGAATGGCGGCTATTTTTGCTGTGTTTTTTAAGCTTTTTTTTCTCTATTTTTATGTCTTCACCCCTCCCTCCAACATGGTTCAAGCTGCACTTCTCTCAATTCTCAATTTTTAGATTCCATTCACATTTGAAATCCTGTCTGATAACCTGTATTTTACCCAAACCACCCCCCAGGTCTGACACTCCTGTTGACTGTTGTCATGAAACCCGAATTGTCCCCAAGCCAAACCATCCCCAATTATTTTACCAAAACTCCCCCCCCCCCCACCCCCTCCCCCACACACAGGTCTGATACTCCTGCTGACTGTGATCATGTCTTATGTGACAAAAACACCTTATGTCACAAAAGCGCCGTAGGGGACTAATACCACCTCGGTGGTCAAATGCTTGTTATAATTGTTTTGTAAACATCCAGTTTGCTATTTTCTACAGAAAATAACTATTATATTACGTGGTCGGTATTTATTTTTTGATAAAGTTGCATAAATATTAAACACAAATGTATTTCATATTTCTTTATTAACCCTTCACCCAATGAATTGGCTGCATCTGCCCGCGTAATATGCAAATTCAGTAGTTGAAAAAATATTATTTTTCAAACCATTACGTGTACACTCCATATAAAACCGCACTTCGCGTACCCCACTTTTTGTGTAGAAAAGTGGGGTACCCAAGTGCGGTTAGGAGAGAAGCATTACATAATCAATTAGTGCTGGACGAGAAATTTCTTCCAGAGTCTGAACCTGATTAGCAATATTGGTCTTCAGTCAGTGAATTTCTAAAACCTGCATTTCATAAAATAATGACATAAAAATGTTATATCTGTCTTTTCCAGATCATTGTACCCCGGAATAATGTCTGCATTTAAACAATTCGCCCAATATTTTTCGAGATATTTAACTTGTTTCCGTATTAAAATAAAATGTTTTGCCGATATGTCATTTGGATTCCCCCCTGTATAATTAAAGGTAAGTTTATCGCCATCGAATATGATCTTGTCCACCTTCATTCTCGAAACATTTCATCGAGACATTTTTAAATAAAATTACCAAATAGAGGAAGTATTTTAAAATAAAACAAATTCTGTGCGTTGCTATGTTTTTTAGAACAATAATGTGACAGTCTCGGCGATACATCCTGTCTTTACGAAGTGCGGCCCCTATTTTTCAGACTCTGGATCATTACTAACTCGGCATATGATTTAATATCATTGCAGATAAGCTGCTTCACGTTTACCTCAGTAATTATTTTTGACGAATTAAATTGAGAATGAAACAGAATTAATAAATAAATCCATCTACTCCTTCCGGTCATTTTCGTAACAACTCGGGTGGATTTTTCAAATTAAGT
Organism: Pictodentalium vernedei; assembly: GCA_031216915.1. Taxonomy (NCBI): domain Eukaryota; kingdom Metazoa; phylum Mollusca; class Scaphopoda; order Dentaliida; family Dentaliidae; genus Pictodentalium; species Pictodentalium vernedei. Next base: position 724,919,418 of record CM062297.1, on the reverse strand, counting down.
TCAGTCTTCGGAATCATGAAATTTTAGAAGCAAGAGACAAACGAATCATGGCCTACGGTAAACAAATTTATAGTGCAGTTTAGGAAGTGGAAGGCACCCACAATGGGATTTTCTTGTCAACTTCCAATATCTGAAAAAGGCATGAAAAATTGGTGGCGTCACTGGGGGCCGGGGGAGGGGTAGGTATTTGCCCCTTAAACGTAGATTTTGCCCACATTTGCTTCCCACGTCCATAACACACACACACACAAACTCTCTCTCTCTGTCTCTGCCCCCCCCCCCCCTCCCCCCCCCCCCCCCCCCCCCCCCCCCCCCCGTAACCATGGCGTATTCATGCCTTCCGTGAGTCAACGATCGACATTATAATCTCTCCACTTTTAAATCTGATCCGCCGCGCCTGGAAAAATTCTCCCTTAAAATTTTTATATATTTTCCTTTTTTTTACAGCTTGTGGTCCTCATTAACGGGGGAGGGGAGCATTCCAATGAGGGACCATAAACTATGTGACTGAAACAAAATATGGAAATTCACTAAATTCACAACGCCAATGGCCGAATTTGGCCAGCGCTCAGGCTATACAAAAATCTGCATTCAAATTTTATTATGTTTAAGTTTTTGTTTCAAAAACATAGCTTATGACCCTTCATTGGAACGAGCTAGTGGATTTTGAGTCTTTCCATTGAGGGGTCCCAAGCTCTGTTTTGAGACAAAAAAAATTCAAATTTTTAGTTGTTATTAAAGAATTTATCTTGCAAGTTCCACCTGGTCCTGTAGGCGGGTTGAGACTATTGGATCACCGGATTTATCTTCCTAGCATTTGGTACGTTTTTTCTTGGAAGTAGTATGTTTAATTTCGTGGCTGGAAACTGGGTAGACTGATAACATTTTGGCCAGACACTATCGTCTGTATGTTGGTGTTTTGGTAATAATAATTCTCCCCAGCTAGCATGGGTTTCTTTTCAATAGATGCTTCAAATGCTTCGGCCCTTTGACAGATTAATAAGTAAATTAGCCTTAGAAAAGGTGTTGAACATATGACATACCAGTATACAATTATGCTCAATTAGTTACTTCTGTTCAGTGGCGTGTTAAATTAAATCCTTTGTTTGTTGTTAATCCCCAAGAAAATGTTAAAAGAAACGAAACACTTGCTATGTTTCATCATATCACATCCCCCAAATATAAAAATATTCACAGGAAACATTTTTAAAATCTCCTGAAATTTAGTGCTTGTGCGGTCTCGAGTCCAATGATATTAGCTACAAATAAGAGACTTCATTAGTTGAAACTTTGGATATTTAGTGCTTAACACGATGTCTTGATCAAGTAGTCCAATAATATTAGCTATGAACACGCGTCTCGTCAAGCTTTATTTATTTTTTATTATTTGTTGCTAATATTGGTGGACTGTTTCATTATCCACATCATAGTATGATGCCGCAACACTACCACCGAGTTAGGGTGAGAACGGTTTGAGTTTCGCCAAATTGAATAGAGCATGCGTTTTGGCTCTAATCTTTTCAAAATCAGCCCCCCTCCCCCTCCAAAAAAAAAGAAAAAAAAAGAATGGGAGCCAAAACTCGTTTTATCACCAATATCAGTCACCGCTGATATGACCGATTCCCCGGGTTGAATAAGATGTCACGACGTTGTTCTCATGACCATAAACTCAAGTAATGTATTCCTGGGTGGCGTCATTTCGTTCCCGTGGGGACACACTTCATCGATCGGAATGGTCCCGAGTTGAATTATGATACCGTGTTTTGAAGTAGCTCCAGGAAAAAGATGAGAGAAGCACGGATCGGGTTTACCCAAATTGGATCTGATCCGTGTTTTGAAGATAATCTCCCCGTGTCTGGGGTTCCATAGCGGCTGTCAGATAGAATAAAAAATGTGTTTTAATTTAACATTTGGGCGAATTATCATGTTATATCCCGGGCGAAAAGCAGATAAACTGCCAGTATGTTCAAAACGAAAAATGTGTAGTTATCTGTACCCGTCCATTTCGGTTGAGAATCAGAATGTTTTTTTCA